>PUFA01000323.1:0-1291753 GCA_003508835.1 Eonycteris spelaea | reverse complement strand
TTTTACTCTCTAAGCACCCAAGCATAGCTCTGAGGCATTTATCATACTGTATTTTAATTTTTGTTTTCTAGTCTCTCTCCTCCTCTAAACTTTGACATCTTTAAAGGACACAAGTATCTTTTACCTCTAAATCTTCAGTGCTTATTCCTGTACCTGGCACAGGGTAGGTGCTCCATTCATTCTTGTTCACTCAAGAACAGAAGAAAGTCTAATTGAGAAATTTTCTCCAGGGATATCACCAAATTAGAGTTCAAATGAATCTAAGGAAAGCAAGGCTTGGGGTTTAAAAATTTTTGTTTTAAATTACAAAAGTAATAAATATAAATTAAAACAATAGAGAATCAAGGTGAATATGAAATTATTTTTTTTCCTATCATATATATATTCTAATGCCTGGAGTCAAGAGTTTAAAATATATCCTTCCAGAACTATTTCTATGCAATGATAAATACACACACACACACACACACACACACACACACACCCCAAATCTTGTTTAGTGGCTTACTTTTTTTTTAATGTAATAATATATTTTGGAGTTTTCCACATCAGTGTATAAGATTGCCATCATTCTTTAGACAGGCTTCATAATAATTTTTTGTAAAGGTGTGCATTTATTTATTTAAATGCCACATTTGGATGAGCATATAGGGAGAGGAGCAGTTTCTACATGAAACCAGTAGCCTAGACAAAAAAGGAATTTGGCAACAATAATCAAAGGAGTAGGAATAGCTCAGCCTTAAACTGTGGGTATAGTCAGAGTAAACGGCATGGAAGGGATTTTACCAATGTCTCAGCTTACAGAAAAACTTGCCCTATTCAAGAAACAAAATAGACAGCCGTAGAAGAGAATGATCCAAGTGTGAACTCAATTGAGCCGATGACAAACGTGAGAAAATATAAGCACCTAATCTGTGTGTACCGATACCTTCCCACTAGATTAACATTATTGGAGCAGTCTGCAGCTGCCAATTGCAGATTGTACACAGGGAACAAGTGAAAGTGGCAAGTGAATGGGTCTGCTTCATCTCGGAGAAAGTCCCACAGGTTTCCCAGTGAAAACAGAAAGTTACCCAAGCAAGTGTTGGTGAAATTCTACCAGAAAACTAATGTTTCGAGGGCTGTGGCTCTCATCATTTGTCATTCCCACTGCTTTCATTTTTCATATCCATTTCTCATTCACAAAACAAGCTTATTTTGTGCTGTAGTGCCTCCCCACACCTCTTTCTGAGGTCCTTGCCCCTCTATCTGAACTATTTTCTTCTAAATTTCTAATGCCCAACTGTGTTCCACTCAGACTGTCACGTGTGTCAACAAAAAGATGATAGGCTGCATTAAAACAATTAAAATGAGTTGTAATTAACTATTCTAAAACATAGTACAAACCCATCCATGTTAATTTACCTTCACTGCCATGTTATAAGTGCATGTTCGTGGCTCTGTCTGCTGCTAATGTCAAGTATTCTTGCCAATAAAATAAATATTAAATAGCTTTATATGCAAAATTTACTTTCTAGAAATCCAATGAATGATGATCTTCTAGAAATAGCAAGTTTTGGAGGTAAAGTAAGTCCTTAAATTGGCAATTTCAATATGAGATTCTGAGTAGTACCGGGAAAGTGAATGTTCCATTATATGAATATACTACTCAATAATGTTTGCTGGTGTTTTTTAGTGTGTTGAATATTTGTTGCAGGTTAGAGTCAATGTAAATACTTTGACAAGAAATTCAAAGAGAGGAGGTGTGAATGTTGGAGAATACACTGACATGAAATCAGAAACTGATTTAGAATCTGAATTTGCAAAATAATACCAATTTCAACAGTAAAACAAAAATCAAGGCAAGCAGTCAAAATATTTTTATTGTTAGAAGGGAATGAGCTTGTATTAAGCAACATGTACTCTAATGCCTAATTTAAAAATGCTTTTGGATGTATTTTTAGCAATCTGATATTAATATAAATGAAAATTTCTTTTATGTCTAGAATATTTGTTACAAAACAAGATTAAAACTATTAGGAAGGGCAATTAATGTTTTTGTGTTTAAAATTCTCATTTTAAGAATGTTAATTTTTTAAATACTAAATTTTGGTGCATTATCTTTCAAGTTTTAAAATGGTTTTTCTTTGGCGTTTATTTTATGTTAACTTTTTAAATTACCTTTAGTGTTTTTTATTATCAAATGTCTGTATTTACATGTTATTGGAATATATAATCTTAACACAAAATGTTGATTTATAATAATAATAAATGTGCATTTTTTATTGTGCTGCCTTTTTTACAGCAAACCTCTGAAACTTTTAGTATAACCTTATCACAGAAAACTGATTCACTGTTTATTACGGTTACTCACTATTATTTAAAACATGTAAATAAAGTGTTATGAAAAATACAGAATAGCTTATAATATCAAGACTCTCCCCAAAGAAATTCTTGGAATTTCTATCTCTTATTCCCAAATCCTGAAGAGTAGCTATAAATTGATCATTTTTTAAGCCTGTGAAAGGCACATGGGCAGTCACACTACCATTGTATCTGTTGTCATATATATTTAAATTTGTCCATAATAAAAAGTAAACAAAATTGGATCATGCTACATTTCTGCCTAACCTTCAATGACTTTTTAATGCCCTTAGGGTAAAAGCCAACAGCTTTACTATTCCTTCAAAGCTCACACACTTTTGACCCTATCACCTTACCAGTCCCATCCTTTCATTTGCCACTGCTTTCCAGCAACACTAGTCTTCTTTCAGTTCCTCAAACTCACCACTTTCCTGGCTTGACATTGGGCCATGATGTTCACTTTGCTTACAATTATCTGTCACTGTTTCCCTGGCTAACTCCTGCACATCTTTAAATGAATTCCTCTTAGAGGCTTTGATTGGATCAACCTCCTCACAATTCCACCACCAAATCTATGTTAGGTCTCCTTGTGATAATCTCACACTATTCCTTTAGAACACTTAACACAGTTTGTAGTCATATATTTATCCACAACTCATTGGATTAATGACTGTCTTCTTCACTACATGGTAAGGGCACAGAGTGTCTGTTTTTTTTTTCAACACTATTTTGCCTGCACCTAGTACTATACTTGGTACAAAATAAGCCCTTAGTAAATACTAATTTAAACAATCTTGACTGTGCAAGGGAGATAGATACTGTAACAATTAGGAAATAAAGCAAGATTGTTTTCAGTGAATATACAACAGCTCTTAGTGATCACCATTTTTTTTTTCTATTGCTCATAAACCTATTCTAGAATCTCACCGAGATCAACATTAAGCTTGCTATTGTGTTATTTCTGGAGTCTACTATTCTTCCCAGCTTGAATTAAATCTAAAACTGATCCTTCAAGTTGGCAATGAAGGGAAAATAAGCATAGGAGACTTAAGAGATTTGGCAACCAATTTTAATGTCAGGACCTTATTTGCCTAGAATTTCAAGTCTGACTCTTGCCCAACACTTAGTTCCTGGTGCAAATAAAAGAAGACTTCACTACAGATTTTAAAAACATTAAAAAGACAACACTGGAACATCATGAAAAACTTTATACCAACATAAATTTAACAAAATAGGTGAAATAAAGAGATTCCTTGAAAAACACAAGTTATTGGAACTGAATGAAGAAGAAATAAAATACCTAAATAGCCCCATATCAATTAAACAAATTGGATTTGAAAAGCAAAATCCCTCCTGGGTCCAGATGGCTCCATTTGTAGCAAAATATTAGCAAATTACATTCAACAGTTATCCTAAAATGCAAGATTGGTTTAACATTTGAAAATCCAATAATGTAATTTACCATATTGATAGAATAAAGAAGAAAACCATACTGTTATCTCAATAGATGCAGAAAAAGCATTTGGCCAAATTTAAAACCTATTTATAATAACAAAAATGAAACTCTCACTGATTTTTGGGGAGTCCAAGATTCACCTTGTATGTGTGTACCTTAACTTCCATGCTTTCACTGTACACCAAGGTTCTCCTTCAATCCTGAAGGAGTCAACACTCAACCTTAAATAAATATTTGAATATCTGTAATAGGCTAGGCAATGTTACAGGAGCTGAGAATACAATTGTGAAGAAGCAGAGGAGGTCCCTGCCTTAGAGAGTTCACATTCTTGGAAATAGGTTTGATTTTATAAGGATTCTGGGAGAACTCCTTTCACTGTCACCCTAATTGTGCCACTTTGGGGAAATCTGAGTGTGTGCCTGTCTTCAAAACTTCTCTTCTGCCTCCAATTCTCCATGATTTCTCATAGATTATAGAGTAAACAATGACTATACCTACAAGCTCTTTCAGTGCCATAGGAGGTAATTTATCTGGATTCTGGAGTCTTGGATCCCTTTGAAACACACAGAAGCTCACTATATTATTTTTCTCATATCTTGGATTTCAATCCACATTTAACCTCATTCTCCTTAATGGAGCTCTAAAGAGGAGAAACATGATTTCCTCTGTCACTTGTAAATCTAGTGCCATATGCCTAAGTGCTAGATTAATAATTATCTTCTTGCTCTAAACACTTTTTTAAAATAAAAAAACCCAGCTTTATTGAAATATAATTCACATACATTTTAAGTTTTTTTCCACTTAAAGTGTATAATTTAATGCTTTTTAGTATATTTACAGGGTCTTGCAACCATGTAGGGTTAACTCAGAACATAGCCCCTCCACATACTCAGAAGACTGATAGCTGCCTGGCCAGCAGCCAAGGAAGGCAGTACACAAAGAGCTTTCAGCAATGCCTGCTCCCATGGACGTTATCTGCTTCTGTAACCAAGCAGTGTATTTTGCTCCCATCTATCAGAGAAGGTGGCTGCTCCCCAATGAAATAACGCCTCCCCCTGCTTGTAGGCATAAAAAACTATGCTTGCTGTTGGTCAGCAACTTTATTCCTGCAGCTTCTACCAGCCACTGCTGAAGCTTTGACCAGCATTGCTGAAGCTTCCCTGCCTTGTAAGTAATAAAGTAATAAATGGCATTTCTCATCCCCTTGGTCCTCCTGGTGGTTCTTCCAGAATATCCAAATGCAGGTGCAAGTTCCAGGCCTGGGGCTTCTGCATTACAAACCATCACAACAATCTAATTTGAAAACATTTTCATCTCCCTTTAAGGAAATCCTATACCCATTAGTAGTCAATCCTAAACACTTTTTAAAAAGTTTTTCAGTTACAGTTGACATTTAATATTATTTTATATTAGTTTCAAGTATACAGCATAGTGGTTAGACATTTATATATTTACGAAGTGATCCCCTGATTCGTCTGGTACCCACTTGGCATGATGCATAGTTATTACAATATTATTGATTATATTCCTTATGCTGTACTTCACATTCTCATGAACCCTAAACATTTTTTTAAGTGTCTTTATCCTTAGCTGCTTTTCTCAAGCCTCAGTCTAGGGAGGGTCTTCCCCCTAGTTTCGGTCTCCCTAGACCTGATCCCATTACTTAATCCATGACTTGCGCACACATTCTCTGATATGTATCTTTGTACTTGCCCTTCTTTTTTTTTGTTTTCTTCTCTCTGCTTTTAGGCCCATAGAGAAATTGTCTTCACAACATCTATCCTACTTTCCCCCATTATGTAGCAGTTTGTATAGTTGGAGCTCCAACTTCTAGGGAGAGGAGATTTTGACTAAACTGCACTTAAAGTTTTTACTTTCTCTGTACTCATCAGTTAGACGAGTCAACAAATTTCCTTTATTCTCTAAGCCAATTTGAGTTGGATTTGTTTTGTTAAACTGATTGTGGGGTCCTACTGAGGATTTCTTTATTATTTTTTTAACAAACTTACTGAGGTATAATACATACATGCAATCCATCTATTTAAGTTGTACACATAAATCAGTGGTTTTTAGTGTATTCATGGAGTTGTGCAACCATCACCACAATTTTAGAGTATTTTCATCCCCAGAAAAAAATGGAGAGCAGTTACTCTCCATTTCCATCTACGTTGGACTTCTGACCTCCAGAACTGTAAAATAATAAATTTGTATTGTTTTAAGTCACTAAGTTTGCAGTAACTTAATTATAGTAGCAATAGCAAATGAATAAACAAATGCTTATTAGACAATACCTTCTTTGGAGAAATGTTTACACAAATTTGTGCCCATTTTTCAGTCGAATTGTTTATCTTTTTATTGTTAAGTTTGATTTATTTTTCTTTGTTGTTTGTGCTTCTGGTGTAATATTTAAGAAGGCTTTGTTTAACCTAAGGTCATATTATCTTCTAAGAATTTTATAGTTTTAGCTTTTATATTTAGGTCTATGATCCACTTTAGATAATTTTTGTGTGTGGGGTAAAGAATTGGTTCAACTGCATTCTTTAGCATGTGAATATCCAATTGTCCCAGCACTATTTATTGAAAAGACTATTCTTTCCTCATTGAATTGTTTTAGCAAACTTGTTGCCAATCAATTGACCCTAAAGGTGGCAGTTTATTTCTGGAGTTTCCAATCTGTTCCATATAGATGTCTGTACTTATGCCACTACTACCTGTTCTTGATTACTGTAGCCACTTGCTATTTTGAAATAGAAAATTTATTATAAAGATAACATTATCATTTTAAAAAATTAAAGGAAAATGGGAAGAAGAAAAAAATTACCAATGATTCCAATACCTCAACACAACCACTTTTAATAAATTAGTATATTTCTATGTTTTGGGGTTTTCTTTTTTAACATATCTGAGATTATATTATACACAATTTTATATTTTGATTATTTTACTTAACATTGAAATAAAAGCATTTTCCCATGTTACTAGAAACTTTATAAAACATCTTTTCTGGTGGTTGCATTAGTGTTCTACTGCGGGAATGTACTAAATTTTTTGAAACAGTCTTTTATTTTTTGACACCCAAATTTCTATTTTTTCAGTCTTTTAAATAACACTGCGTTTTTATGAATAATTCTTTGTATGCATTCTGGATAACTTTCCTCGGATAATTTAAGAGGAGTATAATTGATATGCATCACCAGATTGTTTCCCTAAAATGGTATCAGTTTACATCATCACTAGTAGAGTGTAAGAATAGCCATTGCACTGCATGGTTGTCAGCACTAGATATTCTTTTTTTTTTTTTTTCCTGTTTTTAACTTTTGCAGGTTTGATAGATGAAAATTGATACCTGGTATTTAAAATTTGCATTTTTTGTTATTAGTGAAGTTGAACATTTTCCCACATGTTTTTTAGCCCTATATACTGTATTTCCTCTTTTGTGAACTGTTCAGGTTCATTTATTTTTCAGTGAGGTCCTTGATCAATTCTGACTAATTACTTTGGATCCTGGCCTTCTTGTCACTAACCAACTCTTAACATACCTGGATCATTCATTCAGAACATATAGAAAGGGGTTTTCTGAATAAAGAAGATATTAAAGAATATAGAGATATCTGGAAAGAGGCTTTTCTTCAGGAAATAGAAGGATGAAATAAATGCAGTCAGAGTAAAACTATCGATTTCTGAAAGAGATTATAGCCGTACCCTGACCTGACTCCAGTAACGCCAGAAAAAGTTGACAAATAACCCTAGGGAAAGCAACTGAGGTTTCAAGAATGTCCATTAACTTAAAAATCTCCACGTTTTAAATTTTCCATTGCCTTACACGTAAACCTTGAACTTAAGCTCTTCAGGACTATGATAAAGATCTAAGTGGTCTTCTATTTGGAAAGACTTGGGGCAGGGGCACTGCAAAAGGGGATGTGAAGCCATCATCTATTATGCCAAGACAGGAATAGCGAGACTAAACTTAAACTGTCTTAGGACAGGTATGAGTAGATATAATTAAGGACAGCCAAATGGTTAGAGTTGTGAATCTCTGGAACAGATCATATGTAAAAATCTGTACAGGTCTCTTGGTTCTTTGAGAATAAATTGATATTCCTTGGTGACTCTTTTGTAACAGGCATATCCTAACAAGAGAAGTGGGAATGGGCTAACTAACTGGATTCCAGTTGACCTTAGGAAGGAGGTGATGTAAGTGAAAAAGTATGATCTCTAAGGGCCAGACATCATCACATCATTCAGCCATTTCTGAATTAGACCAGTCCATTAACATACATGGATTCTGGGCATGACTGGGAATCCCACAAAAGTCATACTAACAAAGGTTGAAGGTAAGGGGGAATACCAGACCGGCACATGACATTTCATACTGCTTGCCTGGCAGGACATTTTCAAAGAAACAAGAACTGAAATGTAGCTTGAATTGGCATGCAAAGCAGGTGGCTATTTCAGTCTGAATCATGAGCAGGGACCAGAGTGGGCCATCTGAAACTAAAGAGCAAAAGAAAACCAAATACCAAGGTGAGAACTGTGCATGATAAAGAATTGAAACTGTCCAGACGACTGGCAGTTCCAAGCATTAGCTATGCTGGGTCCGGCTGGGAAGCAGAATTCTATAACATTTTCTTCCTTGTTAGAGTCATGCAACAGTGATATTCTCCCCCAACTGATGCAGGACAGGGCAAATGTCCTGAGTAGGGGGATGGGAGAGACCAAGCCCTGCACTGAGAAAAGAGGGTCCTTTGGCAGAGAGTGTAGAAAGAACTCAACTCACACGCCAAAAGTGAGAGTAAAAGGACAGTTTATCTGAAAAAGGATAATACTCCACAGATGGAGCATGGTCTCCTCTCAGAGGCAGAGAGTGAGAGGGACAAAGAGAGATGATCCTGAGAGAAAGACAGTGAGAGGGACAGTGAAGAGGGACCTTGAGTGCTGGGAATTCAGTTTTATATCATTCTTTAGTTCTGTGATAGTTATAGTTTAAAGATTTTGTTAACCCATTTTCTTTTATGGACATACAGTGAGGAAGGGGAAAGAGTATGTATCATGAAAAGGTAAGAATATGTAGAGTAAAAGGCCAGCTGGCAGTTTCTAGCCTTTAATCCATAGGTTCCCTATGGTTTTAGCCAAAGGGAATGAGTGATTTTATTTTGTGTAGGGCAACCACCTAAGGACTCTGTTGTTCTTGTTTCCCTTCCACAGGTGTGGGGATGGGTTGTTAGCAGTCCCAGTAGAGATTTCCATTGTTCTGCAGGTATCCTCTAGGTCTGGTGAAGGGCTAATCAGAATATTGTAGTCTCTGAATGTAGCTTGATTAAAAGAGATTTTTAATTCTCTTGCCTTCTCCCTACATTACAACCTCCCTTCCCCAGGATTCCTGCATGCTCCTAGCCTGTCATAGGACTGCAGGACAGCAGGTGTCTTAGCACTGCTTTGCCTTATACTGCAGTGTTGCCATGTTGCCTGTTGCTTTGCCACCCTCCACCCCCACCACCAGCCCAGGGTCACAGCAGCCTGTAGTGTTGTCATGGAGCTGACATCACCCAGACCCAGAGGGCAAAATTGTGGCTGAAGTGGCCAGCCACATCATCTGTAACCCAGTGTTTATGTTCTTTGCACGGATCTGACAATGTTCCTCAAGTTTAGTCTGCTTTCTTTGGCCTTCAAAAAGTGAATAGCTGTTATGAAAAAGAGCAAAGAAATCTCTGATGGTAAAAAAATTTCAGGCTTCCTTCCTGAAGTATGTTTCTTGTTCTTTCACTGCTAGGTCATCTTCCTCCCTCCCTTATACTCCTGCATATCTCCCCTTCTGGAAAGCCTCCCTTAATCCTAAGAATTACTCACTTAGGCTCCTGTTCATCTTTGCTATGAGAATTGAAAAAGAATTTTCATCCAAGCCCACTTTTTTTCTAACTGGGGAAGCTAAAGGACTGTTTAGAGAAAGTAAATTAATTTTAATATTAGTTTAAGTTACACACGTCTTCAGTACATAGTAGACACCAAAGGTATTTAACTTAATCAAAATCAAATGCAAACTTCACATGTACTTGAGAGCCAAGGCAATTTTCATTTTTAATCTAGGTTTTCCCACTTTTTATTTGTGACCTTGGACAATTCACGTCACTTCTCTCTAAACTGCCTAATAAAAGGAAGATCATAATAACATGCCTCATAGGGCTTTTGAGAGGATTAAATGTGATACTCTCTGTATATGAGTTCTTTGTTCATACTTGTGAGAAGTTAAACAATAGCTGCATCAATTCTGTGTGTATATACTCTTTCATATGTTCTCTTTGTGCCTCTGCTTTTTGACCATGATCTCTGTGAGGGCAGTGCCAGGCTGTCCCACCTAAAGGAGTGGTGTTGTCCAGCTGATTGATCCTGCATGCATACTCCCAAAAGAGCTCAGATACAGTGTGATGGTATTTGGGGTAGACTTAGAAGAAGGACCTGGATCATTGATTTTGGGACAAAGGATTTATATATGCATAATGAACCAAGCATGCTACATCAGGCCATGATCCGTAGTTGTGAAGTTTTAGAAAGCTTGTTCATTTGTTTATTCGTTTACTCACCCTAGTAGATGTTACTGAACATCTATTATGTCTGAGGCTACAATATTGAAAAACCTTCAAGGCCTCCTTCCATGTAAGCTTACAGTTTAATTATTTACCTAAAAAATAATGAGACAATTCATTAATATTCATTGAAAAACAATTCACTTCACCTATGTAAGAAAACATTGTGCTTTATTTCAGTAAAGAAAACCAGAGCCTCTAAAAGCTTAGCTGTGGAAAGAGATTATCTAGATAGGAAGACTGGCTTACCAAACAGTCCTAAATTGGCTCCAATTTCCCCTTCCTCAGGTTTCCTACGTCTTTGCTGTTCTTTTACTGCCCTCTAGTCCAAGCAAAGATTTAAAAATGTTTGTTTGTAAATTAAATGGTTGGAGTCATACATAAAAGTGACCAAGCAATTTATTCCTAAGAAGATGCCCAGTGTGTATTTTTATGTGCATTGTTCACTAAAACTATACACCAGGATGTTAATAACAGTACCATTTGTAGTAGCCAAATATTGGAAACAATCCAAATGTCCATGTGCAATAGAATGAAGAGATTAGGATATCTTCACACAATGGAATACTGCACAGGAAAACAACAAACAAACAACTATACCCACCAAAGGAAGAATCTTACCAACACAATGTTGAGTAAGGGAAACCAGACACAAAAGACACTTTTAAGTATAGTTCTACTTATCTAAAGTTACAAAATAGGCAAAACTAATCTGTAGCATTTGAAGTCAAGGTAGTAATTGTTATTGAGGTTAGCGACTAAAATGGGCACAGGGAGTCCTGGGTGGGGGCTGGCAATGTTCTATTCCTTTGATTTGGGTGCTGGTTACATGGGTGAAAATTCATTGAGGTGTACGTTTGATTTGTGCACCTTTACATATGTATGGTATACTTAAATAAAATGTTTTATAGGAAATAATATAGAATGGTCTGATTTCCTGATTATTCCATAGCTAATTCACTATGAGCTTGGATTAAGTGATCTACAACCCACTTTCAGACTGAACAAATGCCCAAGCACTTTGCATGTTTCTGTTTTCCCAGTCCCTTGAACACGTGTTGGAAGCAGGTGTGGTCTTATTGTCCACCACGTAAGAGATAAGGTCCAGGCAGCTTTGTCCTCTTGGTGGCTTAGCTTGCCATCTCCTTGGGTCTCCTAGCCAGTTCTTGTTTCCCAACTGGAGGATTTTCCAGACCCCAAAAGATTGGTAGGACTATGGTGAATGATTCAGAAAATAGGTATATCTTTTAGGTGAGATCCCAACTCCTGTATCTAAGAGTAATAATGCCCCTAATATAAATTGAATAATAAAATAATACTTTAACAAAACAATAATTATTGCGTTCTACCATAAATTCTCCCCACCTTTAGAAAATAAGCTCCATGAGAGGGAAATTTTGTTTTCTTCACTACTTCATTTTGTTTTTTTCATGGTTACTATAGTCCTGGAACCTAACACAGTCCCTGGCACATAATAGGTATTTAATAAAAATGTCTTAAACAAGCTAATTATTTTCAAAGAAAAGCAGTGTACACAGAGGATAAGAGTATATTTTATAGAATTGGATTGCTTAGGTTCAAATCCTGGCTCCACCACTTGCTAGCTATGAGATGTTGGACAAAGTATTTACTCTATCCATGCCTCAATTTCCTTATCTGTAAAAAATGAAAAATAGTACTAGCATCTTCTCTTAGGATTACTGTGAAGTTTAAAAAAACACATATAAAGATAATGTATGAAACAGTTAGGTGACCACTGTGCCAAAAGTGGGCTTGAAATAAGACTCTATCTCTTAGAAACACAGGAAATTTGTAGAATAAGTAATAAAAGGAAAGTTAATAAAAAAATAAATGCAATGAAAAATCTTTAAAATTGTGAAAATTCGAGATCCAGCAAAAATTGTTTTGTATGTATAGACAAAGTATCTCTAAAAATTTTATATGGAGAAGCAAAGGTCTTAGAATGGCTAAGACAATTGTGAAAAAGAATAAAGTGGGAGGAATCATTCTATCTCATGTTAAGGCTTACAATATAGCTTGCTGACTCACGATAAAGCTGCAGTAATCAAGACAGTATGGAGTGATGGACATATAGATCACGGTACAGGCCAGAGAACCTAGGAATTAGCTCACACAAATATACCCAACTGTTTTTTGACAAAGGGACAAAAACAAGTTAGTAGAGGAAGAATAGTCATTTCAAAAATGGTGCTGGAGAAACTGGACATCCATAGGGAAAAGAAAGAGAAAAAAGAACCTTTACTTAAACCTCACATCCAAAACAAGTTAATTCAAAGTGCATCATTTAAATGTAAAAATTTGAAAAAAGTCAATCACTGTACATTCCATTTACATGACGTATAGAAACGACAAAACTATAGAGATGGAGAAAGATTAGTGCTTGTTAGGAGACAGGGACAAGATGTGTACGCATATGTATGTGTTGCTCACAAAGTATAAAGGGTTTAGCACAAGGGAGTTCTGTTGTTATAGAAACAAGTCTTTTTCTTGATTGTGGTGGTGGTTCCACAAACCACACATGGTTTATATTGCATAGAACTACACACATATGAACTAATGCACACGAAAAGGGGCAAAAAACTGAATAAGATTTGTAATCTGGTTGAAGTATTGTCCCAATGTCAACTTCTTGGCTTTCATATTGTACTACAATTATATAAAGATGTAACATTAGGGAAAGCTTCATGAATGACAAACAGCACTCTGTACTACTGTTTTAGCTTTCTGTGAGTCTTATTTCAAAATAGTAAAAATGTGAAATATTTCTCACAGTACATGGTATGAAGTAAGTGCTCAATAAACATTACTATTATTCTTTTTAATTATTGTCATTACCATTATTACAAAAGAAGAATTACTCATTCTCACTCTTTGCCTGGCATAGAGTCAGCAATCATAAATATTTGTTGATGAATGAATGAATGATAGATAGGGGAAAGATGGAAGAGTGATAGATTTAAAAATTGGGTCACACAAGAAACAGCTTTCATGGAACTCCATTCTAATGGAGGAAACAAACATGGAAACAACGAAACATAAGGCTTCATATAGAGGTGGTGGCTCTGCGCTGAGGCTCTGAAGATAAGTAGGTGGAGAAGAAGGATAAAGAATATAATGGGGAGATGAGAATATAAAAGTAGATTGAGGCGGGTTCTGAATGCATTGGTGAATTTGATCTCTTATGCTGTGAGTGGTGGGGTACCATTAAAGAGTTTCTGTAAGATAATTCCAGAGCAGTGTGAAGGATGGATGACAGAAAAGGGTGTAGTCCAAGTGAAATACATTGATTATAGTTTAATTAAAAGATTACAGTTTGATTTTGAGTTGATAAGGGTGTATTTATATTAACATGTCAGCAGTAACAGGACTTTAACCAACTTTTCTCTGGTCGGGTTGAATTTGTTAGAGGAGGTGAATCTTGACCTGCTACATAAAGGAAATTTTTAAAAAAGAAGGGTGTTCCAACACCTCTATTTAAAATATAAATATATTTTACTCATTCATTCATTCATTCATTCATATTGGCTTTAAAAAAATTAAGGTAACATTGTTTAATAACATTATGTAAATTTCCAGTGTGTAACATTATAATTTGATATCTGTTTATTCTATTGGGTGCTTACCACCAAAAGTCTAGTTTTTTTTTCCATCACCATATATTTTACCCCCTTTACCCATTTTGCCTTCCACTTTGGTAATCACCATTCCAATGTCTGTATTATGAATTTTTTTGTTTTGTTAGTTCATTTGTTGCTTTTTTATTTTTTATAACCCACATATAAGTGAAGTTATATAGTCCTTTTCTGTTTGATTTATTTCACTTAACATAATATCCTCTAGGTTCATTCATGTTGTTGCAAATGGTAAAATTTCACTCTTTTTATGGGTGAATAATTTTCCATTGTTTATATGTACTACTTCTTTATCCAGTCACCAGTCTATGGACACTTAGGTTGTTTTCATATTTTGGCTATTGTAAATAATGCTGCAATGAACATAAGGGTACATATATCTTTTATATTAGTATTTTCTTATTCTTCAGATAATACCAAGAAGTGGAATTGCTAGGTCATAAGGTAACTCTATTTTAATTTTTCAAGGAAACTCCATACTGTTTTCCATAGTGGCTGAACTAATTTGCAATCCCACCAATAGTGCACACATCCTCGCCAACACTTGTTATTATATCTTATTGATAATAGCCATCCATTCTGACAGGTGTGAAGTGATAGCTCATTGGAGTTTCGATTTACATTCTCCTAACTTTAACTGATGTTAAACAGCTTTTCATGCAGGCATCTTTATTTTGAGTTATATCTATTTTCCAGAATTCCAAGACTAGGTGGAACTGAAGTCACTGTATGGGTCCTTTCCTTCAGAGATAGTTCTTAACTTCCTGAGACAAAAGATGTCCTGCAGGAAAAAAAAAATCAGATATGAATTCTAAAACCAAGTGTTATTTTATAAACAAATTTTTAAAAACTACACCCAACTCTCCTAAGGTCCACTTAAGGATGTTGTAGTTTGGGGATTTCCACTTCTCTTTATTTCTCCACCTGATTCTCCACCTCTATTTCCTGTTTCTAAGGTACTTTGGTTGTCATGACAACATAAACAAATATAAGTAGTTTCCTTCAGTTGGACTGCTGAATTCCACTCTTAGCTCTACTCCTCTGGATTCTTTCTCACAGCCATTCCCCACTACAAATTCAGTTAGCCTTTGCCTTTTTCTATAACCTACCTATACCCTTCACCCCAACTTTCTCTTTCAATCTCCCTCTCCTGGTGTGTGAATAGGTATGGGTATTGGTCTCCAAACTTATAAATTCTGTGTACAAGCTAACCTCCCACCAGTGGAACTGACCCCTGCAAAGACTGCATTTTTTTTATGGAGCTATTAGCAATTGGAATTAGGAATACTTGGGTATTGATATTTTTTTCCTATTAAATAGCTGTATAAAGAGTAGTCATAAATTTTTACAAGTGGAATTATAAATGGCATATTGTATCAAAGAAGTAGTGAGATATATATAAATTGGTACAAAATAGTGATCTAAAACAATGAGTGACTGAGGTAAAATTAAGAATTATTTACCTTGCAGCCCAAATACAAAGGAAATGGATTGGGAGAAGCAAATCGAAGCCTGGAAAGTTTATAAATGAACATGTGTTAACTATTCTTTTTTTTCCTTCTCCTTTTCATTTTCTCTCTTCTTCCTAACATAGT
The DNA here is from genome assembly GCA_003508835.1 of Eonycteris spelaea. Classification (NCBI taxonomy): domain Eukaryota; kingdom Metazoa; phylum Chordata; class Mammalia; order Chiroptera; family Pteropodidae; genus Eonycteris; species Eonycteris spelaea. The sequence continues at coordinate 1,276,125 of PUFA01000323.1, read as the reverse complement.
CTTACATTGGGGTAAGACTGATCACACACACTTCCTAAAGTATGGTGGCATTCCTAATGTGATGCAATAAAAACCAGTAGGGGAGGAGATCTGACTCTCTGAACAGAAACTCCTGGAATGTCCTGAAGCAACAGGTGGTCTAATGTCAGAGCTGCTTGTGAGATGGGAAAATGTGTGAAACATTTCATCTTCTGTGAAAAGCACTATTAGCATGAAAATCCATGTCATAAGCACCTCCTTGTGCTTCGTGCTGCCAGGAACAAGTTCCAAAAATATGCCCGGCTAATGAGGAAACTGCGAAAGAGAACTCAAAAGATTAAACACAGATCTACAGTAAGAGATGTGTTTACATCCTATATGTAGGCAGAGTGAGTATATTTTTAGGGTAGCAAGTTCGGGCCAAGCAAGTTTAACACACACAAAAAATGAGTGTTGCCTTACTTCATTTGACCCACCCAATTCGATATTCTGTCTTTGAGAGTGGAACTGAAACCTTAATTATTATGTAGAGCTTATTACATGAATGACTAATTTAGTTCGCATTATATACTGTCATAATAAATCTATATCATCTTTCCTATTAGATTAACTTTCCACCAGGACAGAGTTCCCTGTTATATCACAATCTGGAAACTGAGAAAAGTCATCTGGATAGACAAGTTAAATACATAGGGAAGCACTAAGTTTTTAATATATACATCTTTTTTCTAAATTAATAATGGGGTTATTATTAAGTTTGTAAAACTATTTGTCTTACATGAAATGTCTCAGAATGCTGCACTTCTAAAGTTTTTATGTTGGATCTTTATAGTTTTTCCTGTCACTTTCCCTGTTGTTGCTCCTGCTTCTCTTTGCTCTTAAGGTAGAGCTTACTTGTTATAGACCCTCTTCCCCTTGACTACAGTTTCTAATCTGTTATGGGCAGATAGTAATTATTACTTACATTTGCACCACACTTTATCAATTATAAAGTATTTATCTGACTTTTACAGTTGATCTAACCGTTAGTCATAGTCCTAAGGGCTTGCTTGGTCAATCAGAATATTCCATCTCTTTTACCAATGATTGGTTAAGGATGGTCCTATCAGAATATGCCAGAGTGATCAGGAAAGCAGTTATTTTGAAGTTTTTTTTTCTATCTATCTACCTATCTATCTGTCTGTCTGTCTGTATAGTACATTGGTTAGACATCTATATAGTTCATAAAACAATCCTCCAAATCAGTCCTCCCTCCCCTGGCCCTCACTCTAGCCATCATATTAATGCTAACTGAATCCCCTATACCATGCTCCCCATCCCCATGATCATCTATCAACTACTAATTGTTACTTCTTTAACCCTCCACCCCATTCTACCAGCCCTCAAATCCCCTTCCATTCTGTCTATCACCAAATTGTCCACTATATTTGTGAGTCTGTTTTTGATTACCATTTTTTATTCCTGTTTTTTATACATGTTTTTTCTTTTTAAAGAAGCCCTCCAACATTTCTTGTAATACTGGCATGTTGCTGATAAATTTCTTTAGATTATTTTTTGTGGGAAAGCTCTTTATCTGTCCTTCAACTCTAAATGATAGCTTTGCTGGATAAATTATTCTTGGTTGTAGATCCTGGGTCTTCATCTGTCAAATATTTTTGCCAAGCCCTCTGTCCTGCATAGTTCCTTTTGAGAAATCAGCTTCCATTCTTATGGGTGTTCTCTTATAAGTAATTAACTTTTTTTCTCTTGCTGCTTTTAGCATTCATTCTTCATATTTAACCTTCAGCGTTTTAAATTATGATGTGTCTTGGTGTGGGTCTCTTTGGATCCCTGATTTTTGGAATTCTCTGAATTTCCTGGGATTTTATGTCCATTTCCTTCACCAGTTAGGAAAGTTTTCTATCATTATTTCTTCAAACAGCTGTTCAACATCTTGATGTTCTTCAGTTATGCAAATCAGATGAATATTTGGAGCCTTAATAGTGTTCCATATCCTCCTTAAATTATTTTTATAGTCCTGGCATTAATTTCTTGCCATTCTAATTGAGTGTCCTGATTGGCTTTCCTCTAGATAGGGCATTTTATCCTCTTCTTTATTCACTTTGTATATTCCTTTGTTTATTCCATTTAAAATACTTCTCATCTCAGAGAATGTGTTCTTCATTTCTGACTGTTCCCTTTTATAATTTCCATTTCCATTTTCATGTTTTTTTATCTTTTGTTGAAGTTCTCACTGAATTCATCTATACTTCTCAAAAATTCATTGAACATCTTTATAACCAGTGTTTTGAGCTCTGCATCTGTAAGATTACTTAACTCCATTATATCTGGATCTCTGTTCTCTTCTCTAATATGGTTTCTGCTTCTTTGTCTTCCCATTTTGGCTGCCTTTCTGTGTCTGTTTCTATGTACTAAGCAAAGCTCCTAAGTCTCCCAGTTTTATTAATGTAGATTTGTGAAGTACGTGCCCAATGGCATAATCCTGAGAGGGTTCAGCTGCAGGGCAAACTTAGCCCAAGCCTCCTAGCCCTCCAGGGCCACCTGTTAGATTCAGCGAGCAATCTACAGATGCTGTGCTTATAACTGCCTCATAAGGCCACACCAGAAATTGAGGCCAGTTGCCTCCAGTATGAGTCTAGGTGATGCTCAGCAAGGAGCACCTGACTCACTGAGGATATACCTGAATGTGGCTTGGGTGGGGCCATGAGTTGGGGGAGGCAGGGTATCAGGAAATCCTCTGGGCCAACTGACCTCTCTAATCCAGTTTGATGACATCACGGCTATGGTGGCTCTGTGTCTGGTGCACTGGCAGCAGGGAACAATGTATACTGCCGGCACTTCTGTACAGAGCGACTCTTGCTTCTGTCCACATTGTGACAATGTCTCCCTGTAAGTCCCTGGTGTCCTCTGCACACAGCCAAACAGGCACTGGTGCTCAGAGCGAGCAGGTCCTTCACTGTGAAAATCCGCTTGCAGACGCGACCCATTTAAGAGGCTGCTACCGCTACCACAGCCTCTGTCTCACTCAGCCACTCGAGACTGGGCAGCCCCGCATGCTCACCCCATCCTACCTTTCTGCCGTTGCAAGGTGATTCTTGGATTTTCCCCTTCTTGTATAGCTTGTTCATTAAGATTCCAGGTGATTTTTCCTTGCTGTTGCTCCTTGTTTCTGTCACAACTTTGATTTGGCCACCAGAGGGATGAACAGAGCCTCTATCATCTATGCCATTTTTTCCCTCCCCCTGAAGTTTATTTTAATGCTACAGAATAATAAACAAACAAACAAATAAATAACAGATAATTCTGGAGCTACCCAAGTCCATCTTACTGTCACATGAAGAGTCAACACACAGGAAAACAGCTGAAAAGATGGAGAGAGACAGACCTGACAACATCATTTAAATATCTGAATCCCGGTTCTTTCATCTTGAATGACCTCCTGCACCACACATATCAATTTTTTGTTTATATTTTCGTTGTGTTTAAACTAATATGAGTTGGATTTCTGTCAATTGTAATCAAAAGAGTTCTGACATATACAAACTTCACATCAACACTTTGAGATAATAGGGATGTTATTGGTTTTACAGATGGAAAAACTAATGACTCATTCCATAAATAAATACACTTTATTGCAATAGAGGAAGAATTCCACTCAGGTTTCACATTTCTTAATCTAGAGCTTTTTTTTTTTAATTTACTATACTACATTGCTTTTCAAATAACCAAATATGTTTAACTTGCATATAAAACAAGAGAAAGTGTGCTCTGAGAAAGGACCCACAGATAAGACATCATGGGGACTAAATATTCAATGCTTTGTGTGTACTTGAGGAACAGATTTGGGGAGGCCAGAGTCCATCATCCGTACCCCACAGTGTGCCAGAAACTTCCAAATTCAATGAAAGATTCTATCCAATAGGGACCCCAGAACTGCCTGGGGGACATATTTTCTAAAACAAAGACTCAAAACAAGTTTTCAGCAGGGTTTCAGTTTTAACATATTTTTGGTGGGTAAAGGTTTACCTTCTTCCTTTTCTTTCTTCCTTTCCTCCTTCCTTCTTTCCTCTGCTTTCCCTCACCCCCATGTTTAAAGTCTAGAAGACTTATTACAAAAAACAAAATTAGTAATATCTTGCTCCCTTCATCCCACTTTCCCTCTTCACATTCTACTCTTTTAACTGATTCTTTTGTAGTTTCCAGCATATCCTGAATAACAGTTAACTGCTACTTTCCAATTTTTCTGTTTTAGATATTGTCTATTGGCTTTCTCATTATAAAAGTGAGGAATTATCCCTTTTCACACCCACCAACACACTAACACCACCTTCACTACCACTACCACCACCATCGCCATCATCACAGCCACCACCACCACCATCACCAGCTGACCACCACCATTACACCCATCACCACCATCACCACCACCACAACCATCATCATATGTTTATATGTCCCATCCCCCATTTCCCAATATAATTACATCATAATTTTTGTTATTTAGTCTTATTAAAGTTATCGTCATTAAGACTATGTAATTGTTGCTCACAAGAATTACACAGTGTACTATGCTTACTTTTCTTTTCTTGCAAAACTTTTTACTTCCCCAAAGTTAATAATTATCCTTTTTTTGTTTAAATGCTTAGTTTTCTATGTACTTACTAATTCAGCCAGAAACTCTTTCCCAACTGTGAAGTCCTCACTCAGTACACTAAGTGTGTTGGGTGTTCTATTGCTTTCCTTTTGGAAACACTTCTCCAGGAGCCATCTGACCCACTCCAATCTGGACTGGTTGCTACAAACCCTGGTGTACAACTATCTTTTTAGGATTGCTTTTCACCATCATCCTGAGATTTTCCTTACCTTCCTCTGTGTTACTTCTCCTCTTCCCATGTTTTCCTCCTTGGTTTAGTTCTTCATTTTAGTGAGGTATATCCCTCAGTCGCTTCCTAAATAAAGTGAAGTTGGGGAATGAATTTTGGAGAACTCTCATGCTTTGAAAATATGTTTGCTTTCATATTTCACTTATAGTCTGGCTATATTTGGATTCTAGGTTAGACATTTATATAGTTTTATAAAATGATCTCCCTAATTGCTCTTTCTCTCCTCTGGCTCTCCATCTAGCCATTACATTAAGGCTGACTGCATTCCCTATGCCACACTCCACATCCTCATGACCATCTATTAACTGCTAATTTGTACTTCTTTAACCCTTTACTCAGTTCCTCAACCTCCTCTCCCCTCAAGTCATCACCGGATCGTCCTCTATATTTGTGAGTCTGTTTTTATTACTTTGTTCTTTTTGTTCCTTAGATTCCACATATAAGTGAAATCATATGGTATTTATCTTTCTCTGTCTGACTTACTTCACTCAGCATAATAACCTCAAGGTCCATCCATGTCGTTGCAAATGATAGGATTTCATTTTTTTGATGGCTGAGTAATATTCCATTGTATATACGAACCATAACTTCTTTATCCAATCGTCTGTTGATGGACATTTAGGTTGCTTCTGTATTTTGGCTGTTGTAAATTGTGCTGCCATGAACATGGGGGTGCATAGATCTTTATGAATTATTGTTTTGGTTTTCTTTGGATAATATACCCAGAAGTGCAATTGCTGGGTCAAAAGTCATGTCCATTTTTAAGTTTTTGAGAAACCTTCAGACTATTTTTCCACAGTGGCTGTCCCAATTTGCAATCCCATCAACAGTGTAGAGCGTTCCCTTTTCTCTACATCCTCACCAATAATTGTCCTTTGATTTATCGATGATAGCCATTTGACAGGTGTCAGGTGATATTGCATTGTGGTTTTAATTTACATTTCTCTGATAATTAGTGACCTTGAGCATCTTTTCATATGTTGATTGGCCATCTATATTTCTTTCTTTGGAGAAATATCTGTTCAGGTCTTCTGTACATTTTTTAAATGGGTTGTTGTTTGTTATTTTGTTATTGAGTGTATGACTTCTTTATATATTTTGGATATTAACCTCTTTCAGATGCATCATAAGCAAATATCTTTCTCCCATTCAGTTGGTTATCTCTTCGTTTTGTTTGATGGTTTCCTCTGCTGTATAGAAACTTTTTAGTTTGATGTAGTTCCATTTGTTTATATTTTCTTTTGTTCCCTTGCCTGAGGAGATATATCTGAAAAGAAATTACTGTTAGCAATGTCAGAGAGTCTACAGCCTATGTTTTCTTCTAGAAATTTTATGGTGTTAAGTCTTACATTTAAGTTTTAATTCATTTTGAGTCTATTCTTGTTTACAGAATAAGAAGGAGTTCCTTTTTTTTTTTTTGCATGTATCTGTCGAATTTTCCCAGCACCATTGATTGAAAAGACTGTCTTTACCCATTGTATATTCTTGCCTCCTTTGTGATATATTAAGTGAACGTATACTCGTGGATTTATTTCTGGGCTCTTCATTTTGTTCTTTGATCAGTGTATCTGTTTTGATGCCAGTGCAATGCTGTTTTGGTTACTGTAGACTTGTAGTATAGTTGGCTATCAGGTAATGTGATCCTCCAACTTTATTTTTCTTTCTTAAGATTGCCATGGCTATTCAGGGTCTTTTATGGTTCCATATAAATTTTAGGATTATTTTGTTCTTGGTCTTTGAAAAATGCCATTGTTAGTTTGATAGGGATTGCATTAACTCTATAGATGGCTTTGGGTAGTATGCCCATTTTAATGATGTTGATTCTTCATACCTGTGAGCACATATATGCTTTCATTTATTTGTATTTTTCTTCAATTTCTTATTTCAGTGACATAATTTTCTGAGAAACAGGTCTTTTATCTCCTTGGTTAATTTGAGTCTCAAGTATTTATCATTTCCGACGCAATTGTAAATGAGATTGTTTTCTTAATTTCTCTTTCCGAAAGTTCGTCATTTGGTGTATAAAAATGCCACTGACTTCTGAATTCTAATTTTGTATCCTGCTATTTTACTGAATTCATTGATCAGTTTCTAACACGCTTTTCGGTGGAATCCTTAGGGTTCTCTCTATATAGTATCACGTCATGTCATTTGGCAAACAACAAGTGTTTTACTTCTTCCTTTCCAATTCAAATGCTTTTTATTCTCTTTCTTGTTTTATTGCTGTGGCTAAGATTTCTGATATAATGTTGAACAGGAGTGGTGAAAATGGGCATCCTCATCATGTTCCTGATCTTAGAAAAAATGCTTTTAGCCTTTCTCCATCGAGTATGATATTAGCTGTAGGTTTGTCATATATGGACTTTATTATGTTGAGGTATGTTCCCTCTATTCCCACTAGCTGAGAATTTTTATTATAAATGGATGCTGGATTTTATCGAATACTGTTTCTGCATCTATTTATATGATCATATGGTTTTTATCTTTTCGATTTATTCATGCAGTGTATCACATTAATTGCGTTATGGATAGTGTACCAACTTTGCATCCCAGGAATAAATCTAACTTGATCATGGTGTACGATATTTTTAATGTATTGCTGAATTTGATTGTTAATATTTTGTTGAGGATTTTGGATCAATGTTCATAAAAGATATTGATCTATAGTTTTTTGTTTTTTTTTTTGTAATGTCTTTTCTGGTTTTGGAATCAAGGTAATGGTGGCTCCATAAAGAAGTTAGGGAGACTTCATCTCTCTGAATTTTTTGGAATAGTTTGAAAGGAATCATTAATTCTTCTTTGAATGTTTGTTAAAATTTGCCTATGAAGCCATCTAGTCCAGAACTTTTGTTCTTGGGAGTTTTTTGATTACTGATTCTATTTCAGTAGTGGTAATTAGGTCCGTAAAGACTTTCTGTTTCTTCTTGACTCAATCTTGGAGATCGTATGTTTCTAGGAATATATCCATTTCTTTCAATCGTCCAATTTGTTGGTATTTAATTGCTCATAGTATTTTCTTATGATCCTTTGTATTTCTGTGAGTCCATAGTTATTTATCTCTCTTATTTCTAATTTTATTTATTTGAGTCCTCTCTCTTTTTTTCCTTGATGAGTCTGGTTAAGGGTGTGTCAATTTTGTTATCTTTTCCAAAGAACCAGCTCTTGGTTTCATTAATCTTTTATATTGTTTTCTAGACTCTATTTTGTATTCTCTGCTGTATCTTTATTATTCTCTTTCTACTCATTTTGAACTTTGTTTGCTTATTTTTTCTAGTATTTTTAAGTGTAAGGTTAGATTGTTTATTTGAGCTTTTTCTTATTTCTTGAGGTAGGCCTGAATTGCTATGAAATTTCCCTCTTAGGAGTGCTTTCACTGTGTCCCATAGATTTTGAGCATTGTGTTTTAATTTTCATTTGTCTCTAGGTATCTTTGGTTTCTTCCTTGATCTCATTACTAGCCTATTCACTGTTTAGTATCATGCTATTTAGCCTCCATGTGTTTGTGTATTTTCCAGTTTTTTTCTTATAGTTAATTTCTAGTTTCATACCACTGATTGGAAAAGACAGCTGATATTTTCAATCTTCTTAAATTTATTGAGACTTGCTTTGATCCTAAACACGTGGTTTGTGCTGTAAATGTTCCATGTACACTTGAGAAGAATGTATATTTTGCTGCTCTTTTAGTGCAAATTACTCTGAAAATATCTGTTAAATTCATCTGCTCAGTGTGTCTTTTAGGCCCATTGTTTCCTTGTACATTTTTTTGTCTGGAAGATCTGTCCATTAGTGTCAATAGAATGTAAAAGTCTCCTACTATGACTGTATTACTGTTGATCTCTTTTATTGTCATTCTCAATAATTGCTCTATGTATTGTAGATGCTCCTATGTTGGGTGCATATATGTTTACTAAGGATTATGTCCTCTTGATTTATTGATCATTGTTGTAATGCCCTTCTTTGTCTCTTATTATAGCCTTTGTTTTAAATCTATTTTACCTGATACATAAGTATTGGCTACTCTGGATTTTTTTTAAATTTCCATGCCATTTTGTGAAATATCTTTTCCCATCCCTTTACTTTTAGTCTGTATTGTTTGATCTGAAGTGGGTCTCTTGTAGACAGCATATGCATAGGTCTTGTTTTCTTATCCATTGGTTACCCCATCTTTTGATTGGAGCATTTAATCCGTTTACAATGATAGGTATATTGTTACTGCCATTTTATTATTCATATTTGCTATTTCTATTTTCTTTTTTACCCCTTCTCTTTTTTCAGAAGACCTTTTAACATTTCTTGTAATGCTGGCTTGTTGGTGATGAATTACTTAAGCTTTTTCCTGTCTGGGAAGCTCTTTATCTCACCTTTCATTTTAATTGAAAGCCTTGCTGGATATAGTATCCGTGGTTGTAGATTCTTGTTTGCCATAACTTTGAATATTTCTTGCCATCCCCTTTTGGTTTGCAACGTTTCCATTGAAAAATCAGCAGATGTTCTTTTTGGGGGTGCCCTTGTAAGTAACCAGCTTCCTTTTTTCTCTTGCTGCTTTTAAGATTCTCTCTTTGTCTTTGACCTTTGGCATTTTAATTATGATGTGTCTTAGTATAGGTCTATCTGAATTCCTCTTGTTTGGGATTCTTAGTGTCTCCTGAACTTGTATGACTAACTCCTTTGCCAGGTTAGGGAAGTTTTCTGTCATTATTTCTTCACATAGAGTCTCAATCCCTTGCTCTCTTTTCCTCTTCAGGTAATCTTATGATTCAGATATTTTTACGCTTCATGTTGTCCAGAGGTCTCTTAAACTATCCTCTTCTTTAAAAAAATTATTTTTTTTTGTTTTTCTGATTGGGTATATTCAGCTACGTTGTCTTCCAATTTGCCGATTCAATCTTCTGCTTTGTCCTGTCTATTGTTGAATCCTTCTAGTGTATTCTTCATTGCGGTTATTGTATTCCTCATTTCTGCGTAGTTCTTTTTAATAGTTTCTATGTCCTTTTTTATGCTGTTGAGGTTCTCATTTGTGCTAATCCATTCTCCCCATAAGTTCATCGAGCATCCTTATAACCATTATTTTGAACTCTGTTTCTGGTAGGTTGCTTGCCTCCATGTAGCTTTTTCCTGGAGTTTTCTCCTGTTGTTTCATTTGTGGCATGTTTCTTTGTTTTCTCATTTTATTAGCTCCTCTGTGTTTTTTTCATTGTGTCAGGAATATTTGCTTTGTCTCTCAGCCTTGGTCAGATGGCCTCATGTGGATGGTGTCCTATGTGGCCCAGTGGCGCACTCTCCCAGATCCCTTATGTCGGGAGCTCTGGATGTGACCTTTGTGTGGGTTTTGTGTGATCTGCTGTCACCAAGCCTTTATTGTTGTTAGTAGATCAGTGGGTGGAATTAATGTTCAGGCTGACTGTGGAAATTGGCTGCACCCTCAGGATAAGAGTTGTTGTGTGGGGAAGACCCCACTGAGTGGGATTTGCCCTAGTAGGCTTGTGGACTTGTTGCAACCACCCTTTGTGTTTATCGCTACTGGAACCAGTCAGGAGTTTCTCCATTGTGGTCTGGTGCAGCCCCAGAAGTGTTGGTTTTGTGGCCCCGTGGGAGGTATATCCCCTGTAGGCCAAAGTCAACAGCTGATTTTGATTGCTCAAGGCTACCCGGTGAGAACTACAAAGTGATCCAGATAGTCGTTGCCTCTGCTGGATCTATAGGTAAGTGGAAGAGACAACACTGTAGGCAGCTCTCGGTTATCCCCCGTCCCTGACTATGGCAGTTTAGCAGAGGGACTAGTTGCTCCTCAAGGCCTGACACTGCCTATCAGTTGCCTATAAGTCTCTGAAACTGGATGAGCCTCTGGGTGATATGTGTGTTGGGTGGCACAGGGACCCTGGAATCTCCTGGGTTTAGTGAGTAAATTTCCCCCTGCCACTGCAGTGTCAGTTTACATGTGCGATGCTGTCTCCCTGGCTCGCTGTATAAGTTTCCACTTGTAGCAAGGTCAACTGCTGCCCACCCTGGGCCTAAATGTGCTACCCCAGAGCAGGGGCAGCTACCTATCGATGTGCAGCAGGCACTTTGTGTACTGAATGGGGCAGGAGCTCAGGGAGTCAAGGGCCGTCAGGCCAGTACAGACCCCTGCAATCCTCTTAAGAGATATTACAGCTCGTACAGGCAGCAGTGGTCTGCCCACAACTGTTTTTCTTTAAATGCACTCACTGTGCTAGCCAAGGTCTGTTGCCTGTACTAACTGCGCAATCTCAGAGCCAAGCAGGGCAGAAGAGGCTGCTTATCAATAGGCTGCCAGCACTTTTGTGGCTTGAGTGAAATGGGATCTCAGGGAGACAAGGTCCATTCGGCCAATACAACCTCAGTTTTGCTGCAACTTCTGTGCCTTGGCATGCCCGCTGTAGACAAAGATCGCAGTGAGACCAGCTGTCATCAGGGGTGATCCTACAGACCCCTGTGCTCCCCAGAGACAATATTGCAACTCTTGCAGACAGCAAAAGTCTGCCTGCCGGTGATTTATGTGTAGTGCCCACCTTGTGCCAGCCAAAGTTCATTGCCTGTGTAGATTAGAGGATCAAGGGAGGGGAGGGACAGGGCTGTGGCAGTTTCCTGTCAATGGGCCACATGAAGCAATTTGTGGGTAAGGTGAGGCGAGGTCTCAGTGAGACAATGGCAGTCAGATCAATACAGCCTCAATCTTGCCGCAATTTTGATAACTGTTCCCAAGTTCCTGCAGAAGTCTCAGATCACAGTAAAGACCAACTGCTGCCTGGGACTGGCCCACAGGTCTCCAATATCCACCCAAGTTCATGTTGGCGGGAGTGATCTGCCTAAGCCTACCTCTGAAATGCGCCTCACAGCAATGGCCACCCCACTGTTAATACTTGGCCCTGAATCAGTCGGAGTAGGGCTTGGAAACCATCCAACAACAACTGCCCTGGACAATCTGCAGGTTAGGCAGCGCAGGCTGATCCCCTCTGACCAGCCTACCTAATGGATCTGTGGGAGGGGTCTGCACAATCAAGCTGGGATGGTCTGTAGGTTACACTGTAGCGGGGCCAGACTAAGGTGGCTGCCTTTCTAGCCCTCATTCTGATGCCAGGTAATACAGACATTTCAGAATGAATCCTGCACGAGCCTCTGACCCAACGCCGTTGTCCCAGGTGAGTGCCCGCAGATCAGAAAGCCTTTGCACGGGTCCTTCAAAGGGATGTCTAGGGGTTGATTCCCCTTCCATCTCATCCAGATGGCTGGAATCCTCTCTAGTTTCTAGGTCAGAGTTATTGGAATCTCCTCTTTCCTCGCTGGGACCCTGTGCTGGAGAGCCCCCAGATGAGACCAGGACCCGCCTCTCCCTCAGGAGAGCCTCTACAGCTTCGCTCTCCTTCCTGGTGATCCTTCACCACCTGCGGGTGGGTCCAGCCCCATTTGCGACTTTGCCCCTCCTACTGGCTTCAATGTGGCTCCAATATATTATCAGATGTAGGTGTTACGATCAGCTAGATTTCAGGCGATTCTCCTTGTTGATTATTTTATAATTTGGTTGAAATTTCAGTGCGGTCCTGGGAGGAGACAAACCCTGCTTTTATCTGTCCACCACTTCCCCCCCATTAATCCATTTTGAGCTAATTTTGGTGTGGGGTGATAGGCAACAGTTTAGTTTCATTCTTTTGCAGGTGGCTTTCTAGTTTCCTAACACCATTTATTTAAGAGGCTTTCCTTTCTCCGTTGTATGTTTTTGGTTCCTTTTTGGAAAGTTATTTGCAAACTTGGGTTTGCTTCTGAACTCTCAATTCTGTTCCATTGGTCTGTATGTCTTTTTTTTTTTTCTGCTAACAACGTGCCGTTTTGATTATTGTTGCTTTGTAGTATAATTTGAAGTTGGGCATAGTGCCTCATTCTTTTTTCTCAGGATGGCTTTGGCAATTCGGAATCTTTTGTGATTCTGTACACATCTGATATTTTTTTTGTTCTATTTCTTTAAAAAATGCCAATGGGATTTTGATGGGGACTGCATTAAATCTGTATAATGCTTTAGGTAATAAGGTCACTTTAACTATATTGATTCTTCCAATCCAAGAAAAGGAATATATTTCCATTTCTTTGTATCCTTTTCAATCTCTTTTAATAGGGTCTTATCATTTTCATTATATAGGTCCTTCACATGTTTCATTAAATTTATTCTTAGTATTTTATTCTTTTTGTTGAAATCGCAACAGGAATTATTTTTTCCACCTCTTTTTCTGATGCTTCATTAGTAGAGTATAGGAACACTATGGATTTTTGATTGTTGATTTTGTATCCAGAAACTTTACTGTATTTGCTTATTGTTTCTAGTAGTGTTCTTGTGGAATCTTTAGGGTTTTCTATATAGAGAATCATGTCATCCACAAATAGTGACAGTGCCTTCTTCGTTTCTTATTTGGATTCCTTTTATATCTTTCCCTTGCCTGATTGCACTCACTAGGACATCCAATGTTATGTTGAATAAGAGTGGTGATAGTGGACATCCTTGCCTTGTTCCTGATCTTAGAGGGGAACAGTTTTAGTTTTTCACTATTAATTATGTTGACTGAGGGCTTGTCATATATGGCCTTTATCACGTTAAGGTACTGTCCTTCTATAACAATTTTGTTAAGTGTTTTGGTCATTAATGGATGCCGTATGTTGTCGAAGGCATTTTCTGCATCTATTGATATGATCACCTGATTCTTATTTTTTAAATTTGTTTATGTGGTGTATCACATTAGTCGATTTGCATATGTTGAACCATCCCTAAGTCCGTGGGATGAAGCCCACATGATCAAGGTGTATAATCTTTTTAATATGTTGTTATATTCAGTTCGCTAGCATCTTATTTAGGATTTCTACACCTGTGTTCATGAGAGATATTGGTCTGTAGTTTTCTTTTTTGTGTGTTATCTTTAGCAGGTTTTGATATCAGGGTAATATTGGCCTCATAAATGAGTTAGAAAGTATTGCCTCCTCTTTGCTTTTTTGGAAGAGTTGGAGGAGAATAGGTATTAAATCTTCTTTTAATGTTTGGTAGAATTCACTGGTGAAACCATCCAGTCCTGGTCTTTTACTTTTTGGTAGGTTTTTCAATGATTATTTCACTTGCCATATTGCTGATAGATCTATTTAGATTTTTTAGTTCTTGATTCAATCTAGGAAGGTTGTATCTTTCAAAGTACTTGTCCATTTCTTCTAGGTTATTAGATTTGGTGTTACATACTTTTTCATAGTATTCCTGTATGATCCTTTGTATTTCTCCAGTTTCTGTCACAATTTCACCTCTTTCATCCCTGATTTGTTTATTTGTGTCCTTTTTTTTTTTTCTTTAGTGAGTCTACCAAATCTCTTCTAATTGCTTAAGCTTATAACGCCCTGTTCTTAGTAAGGGTTGCACCTCTCTGCTTCTATCTGCTTATTAGTCACCTTACTCCTAATTATGGATTTTTTTTTTTGTCATTTCATTTTAGGTGAGCTGACCTCTTTCAATATTTCCTGTAGTGCAGGGCTCATAGTGGAGAATTTTCTCAATTTTTATATGTCTGGAAAAGTCTTTATTTCTCCTTCATATCTAATGAAGAGCTTTGCTGGATACATTATTTTGGCTGGTAGTTCTTTTCGTTAAATAGTTTGAATATTTGATTCCACTCCTTTCTTGCTTCTAAGGTTTGTGCTGAGAGTCTGAAGATAATCCACTGGATTTTTCTTTCTAGGTTACTGTGTCTTTTCCCTGGCTGCCCTGAGAATTTTCTTCGGCTTTGATTTTGATAATTTTAATATATAATGTGTCTTGGAGAAGGCCTTTTGGGTTGAGATAATTGGATGTTCCAAAGACTTCTTGAATTCCAAGCTCCAGCTCATTCCTTAGATTTGGGAAATTCTTGTCAATTATTTGTTTAAAAATACTTTTGAATCCTACTCCTTTTCTTCCCCTTCAAGAATGCCCATTACTCATGTGTTTCCTTTTCTGATGGTATCAGCTAGTTCTTATATTTCTCTTTCATTATTTTTCATTCCTCGGTTTTTCTCTTCTTCTGATTTATTTCTCGATTTCTGTCTTCGATATCACTGATCCTTTCCTCCATTTGGTCGGCTCTATTTCCTAAGCTCGCTATTTCATTTGTCTTCTCTTTTAGTGTGTTTTTCAACTCCAAAAGTTCTGTTTGGTGCTTTTTAAGAGTTTCAGACTCCTTGCTAAAAAAACTCATTCTGTTGATCTAGTTTTTTCAGTTCCTGGAATTGTTGATATGAATTGTTTTGCATCTCATTGAGTTCTTTCAGAAGTACCATCCTGAATTCTCTGTCATTAAAGTTACATATTTCTATGCCTTTAAGCTTATTTTTGGAGATTTTTCTCTTTCTTCCTAGGCTACCTTGTCTGTTTATGGTGCTTAATGGACTGTTTCTCCACCTGAGCATTAATGGAAGTGTATTCTATTGTTTGTCCAGAAAGAAGATTTATTATATAAAGGTCTCTCTTTAGCCTGCTGCAAAGAAGACACTTTTCTTTTGGTTTCCCTTAGGGGGCGTCTAAGCCTCTTGGATCCGTGCTGTATATAAAGCCTAAATGTCTTTTTAATTTTCGTGTAGATATTTAATCACACTTGCTACTCTCAGTTTCAGTCCCTGTCAGTGTTAGCAACACTTTCAGTGGTGTTTTCTCAGATTCCCCTGGGACCCCATTGTGATTTGTCTCAGAGGGTATAGGGTGAAGGGCCCTCTGGGTTGGGGGTTAGGGGCTGTGGGTCAGTCTTGGTTTTGCTGCTGAGGCTGGTAAAAATTAATTATTGTCTCTCTGCAGTCTCGTCCTGCTTCTGTGCTTTCTGCCCTGATGACTGAGCCCTGCTGCCAGCTACTAGAAGTTCTAGCACTTCCAGGCAGGCTAATCATGGAAGTCACCGCACCCTCTCTCCTCTCTCTCCTTCTGCAGGGAGCTCCAGAGGCTGGGAGAGGTAGCTTCAGTCTCGGAAGCTTCTTCTCATATTCCTCTGGGGCTCTGCAGTGTTTGGTCTCGGAGGATATGGAGGAAGGGTCTCTCTGGCTTGGGAGTTCGGAGCTGCAGCTCAGCCTTGGTTTTGCAGCCAGGGCCAGTAAAAAGCAACTGTTGTTTCTCTGCGGTCCTGTCCTGCTTCTCTGCTTTCTGCTTTGATGACTGTGCCCTGCTGCCGTCTGCTAGAAGTTCTGGCCCTTCCAGGCAGGCTGATCACGGAAGTTGCTGCACCTTCACCCCTTCCCTCCTCCTGCAAGGAGCTCTGGTGGCTGCAAGAGGCAACTTCTTTATTTCTGAGTACACCACCTGATATCTGGAGTTCTGATCCGTGGTAGCTCTTATGCACAGATCCTACAATCAGACGAGCTGGTGTGCAATTTGGGTGTTATTTTTGTTGTTGTTGAGATTTACGTGTTCAGCTTATTATTGTTTCAAGGGAGATATCTGAGGACGTCTCTCACTCCATCATGTTTCCGAGTCTGGATTCTTTCTTTATATAAGTCTTAATAGTGCCTTTTTTTTTTCTTTTAGATATTCAGTCACACTCACTACTCTCAGTCTCAGTCCCTGTCAGTGTTAGTGACAGTTTCGGTAGTGTTTGTTCAGATTCCCCTGGGGCTCCACAGTGTTTGGTCTTAGAGGGTATGGGGCGATGGGCACTCTGGGTTGCGGAATGGGGGCTGCAGCCCTGCCTTGTGTTTGCACCAGCTGCTGGTAAAAATCAACTATTGCTTCTCTGCTGTCCCCACCTCTGTACTGTCCCCACTTTTTTGCTTGCTGTCCTGATCCCTGGCACTGCCATTGTTGCTCGCAGCTCTCTCAGGCAGGGCTGTTCAGGGAATCCGCCGCACCTTCTCCCTTTCCCTTCTTCCTGCAGGGAGCTTGGGCTGTGAGAGGCAGCACCTTTGTTTCTCCCAGTCTACTGCCCAACTCCCATGGTTTCTGGCCTTGGTAGTTCTTTTGTGCTTATGTGCACATTCCTCGTGTGCAGGTTGGGTGTTTTTTTTTTTTGTTGAGTTTTAGATGTTCAGCTTATTGTTGTCTCTCACTCCACCACGTTGATGGAAGCCCCTGCCCTTCCAAAGCCAAAGTCAATGCAAAGGTTTTGAAGGCAAAGAAAGCATTGCTAAAAGGCATCCAAATCCACACACACACAAAAGAAGGTAGGCACATCGCCCATCTTTCGACAGCCCAAGACACTGCAACTACAAAGGCAACCCAAATATCCAACCCAAATATCAGACGAGCACTCCCCCTCCCCTGGAGAAACAAGCTTGACCACTACGCTATCATCTCGTTCCCCCTGATTATTGATTCAGCCATGAATAAGATAGAAGACAACAATACACTTGTGTTCATTGTGGATGTCAAGGCCAATGAGCACCAGATAAAACAGGCTGTGAAGAAGCTCTGACATTGATATGGCCAAAGTCAACACCCTGATCAGGCCTAATGGAGAGAAGAAGGCATATATTCAGCTGGTTCCTGACTATGATGCTTTGGATGTTGCCAACAAAATAGGGATCATTTAAACTGAGTTCAGCTGGCTAACGTTAAATATACAATTTTTTTCACTGTAAAAAAAATAAAGTAATTGTTGAAAAAAAATAAATAATTGTTGAAGATATGTAGTTATTGCTATTTTATTACTCATATTTTTATTTTTTTTTCTTAACAAAGTCCTTTTAACATCTTGTAAGACGGGTTTGGTAGTTATAAATGCCTTTAGGTTTTTCTTGTCTGGAAGCTCCCTACCTTTCCTTTGATTCTAAAGGATAGCTCTGCTGGGTAGAGTAACCTTGATCCTAGGCCCTTGCTTTTTGCACTTTGAATATTTCATGCCAACCCCTTCTGGCCTGCCAAGTTTCCATTGAAAAATCAACAGACATTTTTATGGAGGGTACCCTTGTAAGTAACTAGCTTCCTTTCTCTTGCTACTTTTAAGATTCTCTCTTTGTCTTTGACCTTTGGTATTTTAATTATGATGTGTCTTGGTGTGGATCTGTTTGAATTCCTCTTGTTGGGACTCTTCTTTCTTCCTGAACTTGTATGTCTAATTTTTTTGCCAGGTTAGGAAAGTTTTCTAACATTATTTCTTCAAATAGAACCTCAATCCTTTGCTCTCTTTCTTCTTCAGGTACTCCTATGATGTGGATATTGTTAAGCTTTATGTTGTCCCAGAGGTCTCTTAAGCTATCCTTTTTTTTTTTTTAATTCTTTTTTTCTTTTTGTTGTTCTGATTGGGTGTATTCTGCTATCTTGTCTTTCAGTTCGCTGATTCAATTTGCTTCGTCCAGTCTACTGTTGAATTCTTCTAGTGTATTCTTCATTTCAGTTATTGTATTCTTCATTTCTGTCTGGTTCTTTATTGGTTTCTTTATTCTTTCTTATGCTTACTATCTCTCTGTTGAGGTTCATTGTGCTCATTCATTCTTCCCCTAAATTTGTTGAGCATCCTTCTAACCATTATTTTGAACTTGGTTTCTGGCAGGTTGCTTGCCTCCATTTCATTTGACTTATCTTCTGGAGTTTCCTCCTGTTATTTCATTTGTGGCATGTTTTTGTTTTCTCATTTTATTAGCCTCTCTGTGTTCATTTCTATGCGTTAGGAATATTTGTTTCATCTTTCAGCCTTGGCCAGATGGCCTTATGTGGAAGTTGTCCTTTGTGTCCAGTGGCGCACTCTCCCTGATTCTCTGTGCCAGGGGCTCTGGACATGATTGTTGTGTGGGTTGTGTATGATCTTCTCTTGTAGCTAAGACTTTATTGGTGTTAGTACATCAGTGGATGAGATTAATGCTCAGGCTGACTGACTGTAGGAATTGGCTGTGCCCACAGAGTAAGAGTTACTGTGTGGGGACTAACCCCACTAAGTGGGATTTGCCCTAGCAGACTTGTGTACTTGTTGAGACCACCACTTGTGTGTACCACTTATGGTACTAGTCAGGAGTTGCTCTGTTGTAGTCTAGTGCCAGCCTCCGTGTGTGTGGTTTTGTGTCCCCTTGGGAGGGACTCCCCAGTAGGCCAAGGTCAGCTGCTGCCTTTGATTGCTCAGGGCTACCTGGTGGGAGCCACAAAGTGATATGCAGATGGCTGTTGCCTATACTGGATCTATAAGTAAGTGAAGGAGACAATGCTGTAGGCAGCAGTCCAATTATCCCCTGTCCCTGACCTAGGACATTTAAACAGAAGAACCAGTGCTCCTCAAGACCTGACACTGCCTGTTAGTTGCCTGTAAGACTCTGAAACTGGAAGAGCCTCTGGGTGATATGTGTGTTGGGTGTTGCAGGGACCCCAGGAGTCTCCTGGATCTATTAAGCAAATGTCACCCTGCCACTGCACTGTCAATTTACAAGCCAGAGCTGTCTCTGTGGCTCCCTGTATGAGTTTCCTATCATAGCAAGGCCAGCTGCTGCCCTCCTCGGGCCTGCAAACACCCAAGCTCTTTTTAAGAATTACTGAAGCTTGTGGGCGTGAGTTTGTGGCCTGCCATGCAGAAGGCTTCTACTGGATGAATGGGCTTTGCGTGGGCCACATGAACTGAGTGCTGTTGTATGCTGTTGAATTCATGACCCAAGGAAAGCATAGGATGGGACTGGGTTGCCTAGGAGCAGGCTTACCACAGGTAATTTGTGGGTTAGGTGCAGCATTGTCTCAGTGAGGCACAGGGCTGTCAGGCTTCCACAGCACCAGCTTTGCTGCCAGCTCTAGGACTGCAGGCTCGCACCAAAGTCAGATATCACTGTGCGATCCACTTTTGTCTGTGCTGGGGCCCACAAAACCCAAGAATTGCCCAAGCAATACTGTATCTTGTGCTGGCAGCAGTGATCTTCCTGTCACTGTATTCCCTGAACTTTGCTCATTTCACTGGCTGAGATCTGTTGACTGCACAGAATGCGCCACCTCGGCATAGGGGCAGCTGCCTGTCAACGTGCCGCAGGTACTTTGTGAATTGGATGGGGCAGGGTCTTATGGAGCGAAGGGCTGTCAGGCCAATAGCATCAGTTTTCTGCAATTTCTGTGCCTGCACATTCCCACAGTAATCACAGATCACAGGGAGACAAGCGGTTGTCTGGGGCTGTCCCATACACCCCTGCAATCCCTGACATGGTATTGCAGCTCTTAAAGGCAGCAGAGGTGTGCCTGCAACTGATTTTCCCACAATGCCTGCACTATGCTAGCCAAAATTTGTTGACTGCCAATTGTGAGAGACCAGGAGAGGGGCACAGCAGTGGCAGTTGATTATCAATGGGCCTCCTGGGGCAATTTGTGGGTTGAGTGGTGTGGGGTCTCAGGGAGACTATGACTGTCAGATCAATATAGCCTGTCTTTCTGAAACGTCAATAACCATTCACGTGTTCCCACAAAAGTCACAGATCACAGCAAGACCAACTGCTGTCTGTGACTGGCCCACAGATCCCCGAGATCTGTCCAAGTTCATATTGGCAGCAGTGATCTGCCTGAAACTGTCTCTGAAATGGGCACTCACAGAGCTGGCTGCCTGCTGTGAATGTCCCTGAAACTGTGTAGGATGCAGGGTGTGGCAGCCACCCAGCAATAGAAGTCCTAGGCAATCTGCAGGTTGGGTGGGATGGACTGATCGCCTCAGGCTAGAACTTTGTGTTGGCCATGTGGGAGGGATCTTCACAGGCAGGCAAGCTGGTGCAGTCTGCAGATTGCCCCATAGTGGGGTGGCGGGGGGTGCGGACTAAGGCACAATGGTCCCTGCCTGTCCAGCCCTCCTTCTAGCACCAGGCAATGCAATACTTCCCCATATGAATCTTGCAAGAACCTCTGAGCCACCACCGGTGCCCCGGGTGAGTGTTCACAGACGGGAGAGCCTGTGCATGGGCCCTTCAAAGGAGTATCTAGGGTTTCAGTCTCCTTCTGTCTCACTCAGATGGCCAGAATCCCCTCTGATTTTTACAGTCAGAGTTTTGGGGAACTCTTCTTCCCTGGGCTGGGGATAGGACCCCTCCCTCCTTCTGCGAGCCTCCACAGCCTCGCTCTCCCTTCTGACATTCTCCTCCTCCCGTGAGTGCAGGTCCGGCCCAACTCATGACTTTGTCCCTCCTACTGGCTTCGATGTAGCTCCTTTATATTATCAGATGTACATGTTATGATCAGCTGGACTTCAAGTAATTCTCCATGTTGATTATTTTATAATTTGGTTGTAATTTCAACGCAGACCTTGTTGAAGCAGTCAATGGATTCCACCATTCTGTCAGACCAGCTGCTTCTGGATGATGGAGTCTGTGGCAAGATGAGAAAAGTTCATAAAAGTCAGTTGCTGCACTTCTCTGCTACCATATTCTTAATTTGCAAGAGTCTTTTTTAGTTTATAAATATTTCTTTTTTATGGTGTATTATTTCTATTTCATTTGTTAGCTTCTCATTTCTCTGAGGATATAGTGATAGATTTTTAATTTAAATTTTTTTTATAAAAGAAGTTTAAATTTCCAAAAAATTGTAAGAATAGTTTATAAAGAAAATTTTCCTGTACTACCTGAGAGTCAATTGCCAACATCATTCCTATCAGCTCCAATACTAGTATGTATTTCCTCAAACAAGGATATACTTCTACCTAACAACACAATCATTAAAATCAACAAATTAAGACTGATACATGACTGCCATCTAACCCATAGACTCCAATCAAATTTCTCCAATTGTCCCAATACTTTTCTTTATAGCAAAAGTATCCAATACCGGACCATACGTTACATTTATTGCCATGTCTCTTTAGTTTCTTTCAATCTGGAACAATTCTTTCATAGTGTTTCTTTGATTTATATGACCTTGACACTTTTTTTTCTAGGCCAGTTATTTTGTAGACTGTCTCTCAGTTTGAATTTCCTTATGATTGAATTCACATTATGCATTTTTTGGCAGGAATAACACAGAAGTGATACTCTGTTCTTTTTATTGCCTCCTATCAGGTTGTACCTCATTTCAATTTGTCCCATTATTGAGAATGTCAACTTTGATTATCTAATTAAATGTGTCTGCTAGTTTTCTCCATTATGAAGTTACTCTTTTGCCCTTTGTAATTAATTAGAGTTTTATGGGGAGGTCCATTGAGACTATGTACATATCCTGTTCTTCATCAAACTTCTATTTGTTAATTTTAGGTTTTTCTTTTGGTTTTTATTTGCCTAATATATTTTTAATATTATGGTTGCCAAATGGTTATTTTCTAATTTCATTATTCCTTCTAAATTTTTTAGTTGTATTCTACTATAAAGAAAATTTTCTCTTCTCCCCATTTATTTATTTATGCATTTATTTATATCAGTATGGACATATATAGTCCTATTTTACTCAATGGATTATAACCTTTGACTATCACTATTTATTTTGGTACTCAGATGTGGTTAGTGGGAGTGCCATTAAGCCCCTTCTACATCTTTTAACATGTCTTCATCATTCTTTAAGCACTTTTTTTACTTTTTGGCACAGAAAGATGGTTTAGGTCTATCTTGTACTGTCCCAATCATTTCTCCAAGGATCCCTGGTTTCTTTTAGTGGACAATGGTGTTTAGAGGCCAAAATTTGGGCACTAGTGGTGTTAATTGCTATTGGACTATTGGTATTTTCAAGCTCTCTTTGTGGATAAGGCCAAGGAATATGAGTCTGTTTGTACATTTGTACACTTACATTTTTATTTATATCTCTATCTACCCAACACCACAGTTTCCCCCTTTTGCATGTTTGCGAATTCCTTCCTTTTAGTGAGAAACCTGGCTTCTGTTATCCTCAATATACATACTTATTGGATCAATTCCCCCATATACAATCAATCATCTGCTTTTGCTGCCTCAACTTGATCCTAACTGATGACTGCCTTATCTCATTAAGCATCAAAACTCCAATTGCAGACACTTACCTCCCCTCACTCCAGTTGCTTTCCTCATTCTGTTTAGGCACCCATTACTTCTTCTGGGCCATTGTCACATACAGCCCCCACCCCACACAGATGCCATCTTCCCTCTGCCTGAGCTCTAACACACCATGTTAGCTATGGGGATGACTCCTCACTCTGCTCAGACTCTGATCTCTGAAGCCGTGTGACTGCGTCTGCCTCACCTGGACAGACACCCTCCTTGCCCTGCTCAGGGCTCTAACACCAAGCTTGGGGCTATTGACACTTACCCCTTAATGCTCAATGGCCTCTGACTCATCTGGGTACAAATACCCTGCGAGGCTGATCCTGTTGCCACCCGCTCTGCATCTATTCTCATTACCCATTTAGACTCCATACCTGTGTGGATTCCCTATCACCCTACTTAGACTCCAACGCCCCACACCTGGCTGCCAGTGTTACCACCCTCTACCCCATTCAACAAAAATCCTGCTCACCCTGCTCTAATGCCCCTCACAAACCTCCACATAGATATCTATCTTGCTCATACCAATGTAATGGCTTTGCAACTAAGTTAATCGAGAGGAAGGAAGGGGAGAAAGGAAGACAGGAAGTAGGTTTTTACCTAGTCTGTTTTCTTTTTTTTTAATAATTAAAAAAATTTTTCAATTACAGTTATCATATAGTATTATATTAGTTTTGGGTGTACAACTTGGTGACATTTTAGACATTTGTATAGCTTATGAAGTGGTTGCCTCGATAAATCTAGTACCCATCTGACACCATACATAGGTATTACATTATTGACTATATTCCTTATGCTATACTTTACATACCCATGACTATTTTTAACTACGAACTTGTATTTCTTATTCCTTTCCCCTTTTCACCCATCCCTTAACCTTCTTCCCATCTAGCAACCATAAAAATGTTCTTTATATCTATGAGTATGTTTCTGTTTTGTTTGTTTATTTTGTTCTTCAGATTCCACATGTACATGAAATCATATGGAATTTGTCTTTCTCTGACTTGCTCCACTCAGCACAATACCTTCTAGGTCCATCATGCTGTTGCAGATGGCAAAATTTCATTCTTTTTTATGGCTGAGTAATATTCCACTGTATACATGTACCATATCTTGTTTATCCATTCATCTATTGATGGACTCCCAGGTTGCCTACATATCTTGGCTATTGTAAATAATGCTGCAATGAACATATGTATTCACATATCCCTTCGAAGTACTGTTTTGGGTTTCTTTAAATAAATACCTGAAGTGGGATTACTGGGTCCTTCTTTGTCTCTTACTATAGCTTTTGTACTAAAGTCTTTTTTTTTCTAGTATAAGTATTGCTACCCCAGCTTTTGTTTGTTCATTTGTCTGTTTCCATTTTCATGAAATATCTTTTTCTATTCCTTTACTTTCAGTCCGTATGTATCTTTCAATTTGAAGTGAGTCTCTTGTAGGCAGCATAGGTAAGTGTCTTTTTTTTTTTATTATCCATTCAGCCACTTTATCTTTTGATTGGAGCATTTAATCCATTTAAAGTAATTTCTGATAGACATGTAGGTATTGCCATTTTATTATTCATATTTTTGATTTATCCTTCCTCCCTTTCTTCTCTTTCTTCTTCTAGAAGTCTATCTAACATTTCTTGTAATATGAGTTTGGTGGTGGTGTACTCCTTCAGCTTTTTTCTTGTCCTTTGTTTAAATGATAACTTTGGTGGATAGAGTAATCTTAGTTGTAGGTCCCTGCTTTTCATCACATTGAATATTTCATGCCAATCTCTTCTTGCACACAAAGTTTCTGTTGAGAAATAAGCTGATAGTCTTATAGGCACTCCCTTATAGGTAACTAATTGCTTTTCTCTTGCTGCTTTTAAGGTTATCTCTTTGACTTTAACCTTTGGCATTTTAATTATGATGTATCTTCATGTGAGCCTCTTTGGGTTCATCTTGTTTGGGACTCTCTGAACTTTCTGAGGTTGCATGTCTATTTCCTTTACTAGGTTTGGGAAGTTTTCCATCATTATTTCTTTAAATAGTTTTTCAATTCCTTGCTCTTTCTTTTCTCCTTCTGGTACCCCTATAATGTGAATGTTGGTATGTTTGATGTTGTCTCAGAGGCACCTTAAACTATTATCATTTTTAAAAATATATTTTTTTGCTGTTCTGATTGAGCATTTTCTGCTATCTTATCTTTCAAATCACTGATTTGATCCTCTGTTTCATCTAATCTTTTGTTGATTCCCTTTAATGTATTCTTCATTTCAGTTGTTGTATTCTTTATTTTTGACTGGCTCGTTTTTTATATGATCTAGCTCCATTTTTATGTTTCTTATCTCTTTGATAAAGTTCTCATCGAGTTCCTCTACTCTTCCCCTAAATTCATCTTTCTTTGTCTCCCCATTTAGGCTGCCTCCCTGTGTTTGTTTCTATGTAGGTAGGGCTGCTATGTCTCCTAGTCTTAGGAGAGTGGCCTTATGTAGTAGGTATCCTGTGGGGCCCAGTGGCATGGTCATCCCTGGTCACTTAAGCCAGGTGCTCCACTCATGTCTCCTGTATGCATTGTGTGTGCCTCCTGTTGTAGTTGAGCCTTAGTTGCTGTTTGTACAGCAGTGGGAGGGACTGATTCTCAGGTTGATTGTTTGTGAGGACTAGTTGGTTACTGCAGTGGAAGAACTGTTGTGCAGGGGCTGACCCTATGAAGCAGGATTCACTTTAGCAGGGTTCTGGCTTTTGGGGTATGTCGTCCTCAGATGTGGTCCCGGTTGTGCTCCTGCTTGGTCTGAAGTGGGCCACCAAGCATGCTGGCCCCTCATGCAGGCCAAGTTCAACTGTAGCCTTTGCCCTGCCTGGGGCCACATGGCATGAGCCACCAAGCAGTCCGCAGATGGCTACCACCAGCACTGAGTGTGGCAGCATCTCAAGAGACTAAGTGTTGAAGTGAGTTTGGCTGCCCCTAGTGCTAGGCTTAGGTTGTCCAGCAAGAGGTACAGGACACAAGGAGGCCAGATGCTGCTTGTTTGGGTTTGGGTTTTGTGAACATTTGAGAGATTTTAGGAAAGTCAGCAGTAGGAGTCAAGACAGGCTGTTTGTCTGGAAAACTCACTGGAGGTAGCTTGGATAGGCAAGCAAGTTGGGTAGACAAAGTCTCAAGGAATCACCAGGGTGGGGCAACAAATGATACCAGGTTGATAAAGACTCAGATATGATGCCCCTCTGTATCTGCACACAGGGACAGAGAAGGATTCAACAAAGAAACAATGCATTCTGCCAGTACTTCTCTCTGAGAGAAAGCTGCTCCTCCATTGCTTTCCCTGAAGCCAGACAATTCAGTTCCATCTTGTATGTCCCTGGCACATTCCAAGCTTCTGCCCCAGAGCTGGAATTCAGAGCAAGTTAGTCCATCAGTGAGGAAGTCCATGCATAAGCCCTTTAAGAGAAATGTCTGTGACTTCGGCCACCCTCCCTCTCACTCAGCCCCATCTTCAGGTTTCACAGTCAGAAATTGTGGCAACTTCTCTTCCTGGCACTGGAACCCTGGACTTGTGAGCCTGGTGTGGGGCTAGGACCTCTTACTCCTGAGGAGGACTTCCCAGCCAAGATATTGTTGTGGTGCATTCAAATCTGAGACCCACGGAGCCAACTGAGATTAATTTATGAACCTTTATTAGCTGGCCGGCGACTGACTCTCTCCACCACACAGGGTCAGAGAATCAGCACCGAGCTCCCCAAAGAGGCAGTTTATAAAGCCTAGAACAAGCAAGCAGATTACAGAAGCAGAAGCTGGCCCTTAGCATATCTTTGAACAGATTACCACACCCTGGTTAACAGAATCAGAGTAAATCCTTAATGCTGGTTTACTGGAAAATTTTCCACCCTTAACAATATACCTCCTGATTTTTATCCACCACATGCAGGTGTGGGACCAGCCCATTCTGCATTTCTACCCCTCTTACCAATCTCAAAGTGGCTTATTTTGTATTTACTTAGTTGGTGGACTTCTGTTCAACTAGACTTCAGGTAATTCTCAATGATAGTTGTTCTATAGTTTAGTTGTTATTTTGATGTGGTTGTGAGAGGAGACAAGCATAGTATTTACCTACTTAACCAGAAATCTCTACTCTGTTTTCTTTAAGAAGCTTTTCTGTTGTTTGTTTTGGTTTCTTCTTTATATAAGAAGATTTCCTCAAATAACTAATAATTCTTGGTTGTGTGTGTTTGGGTAGAGGGGAATGTTTGTTTATCATTTAGACACTGTGCTAATCTGGCTGGGCTATTTCATTAAGGAACATCCCAAGGCAATATCTTTTGGTTTTATCTGTTTTACCTGCTCCAGAAACTAGACAGATCTCCTGCTTTCTGCTGAAATAAGGGAAGAGGGAGGAACATTTGTTTAGCTGCTTGGAGCCAATGAGGGAGTCTGGGCATCTAATTGCATATTAAGCAGACTTTCAACCAATTTGTTTGTAGTCCTTTCTCCAGAGGTACCTATGACATGAGTTCCTGAGCCTTTAGAAGCTCTGTGGTGAAAACCAAGTTGCTTCTTGACTTTCTTGTCAGTTTAGGATGCAGGTTTTCTGATTCTAGTAACTCAGTTACTATTCATCCTCTCTCCTGTTCTCTTTGTCCTTAAGTATTTTTTGAAAAATATCTTTTCTGTCATTTTAGGGAGTTTTGAAAGCGAGTGGAATTAAATGTGGGTTTAATCTGGCTTCTCTTACTGGAACTCCAGTTTGAATCTTCAGGTTTTTAATTTGCCTCCATGGTTCTCAGCATCCAAGATCAAGGACCAAATGCAATTCTTTTGAGTCACACATTCTTTTGATCCCTCACCATATTACTTCTTTGTGTTTTCTTCCATTGACTCCTCTTAACATCGACATTTTGCCATCTCTTTCTCTGTGTCCTTTAAATCCACATTGCAATAACAATAATAACAATAATAAAGAAATCTTGATTCTTCCCTTAGCCTCACATCAAATTTATTTCCAAGGCTTATTGATTCTTCCTTCTAAATATCCCTAGGATTAGCCACTTCTCTCTCTCTACACTTGATCTTAGCTCAAACCTTCATTTCTTACCTGGATTATCTTTTGGTCTTCTGGACTCTACATTCCATGCATTCTAATTTCTTTTCCTAAAATACAATTATGATCATGACACTCCACTGCTTACAACCCTTTCCTAAGATCTTGGTTTTGAAATTTGAATTTGAATGCTTTCAGATAAGTGTGTGCTCTTAAAACCTTTGCAAGCCCCATGGCTCCCTCTTGAAGTACATTCATTTAGGTGACCTGCCTTGCCCCTAAAGGCATTTGAGCTTTTGACTACAGGATTTAATGAGTTTCCACTGTGATAGGGTAAACCCTTTAACTAACTTAGAAGATTTTTCAGAATCTGGCCCCTGCTTACATCCACTTAGCCTTATTTCCCCCCATACTGTTTCTCCAGCTAACCTGAACTACTTTCACTTCAAATTTGCCAAACTGTATCTTGCCTTAGGACTTTTTGTATGCTATTCTCATTCTCTCATTCTCATTCATCTGGATAATTCTGACTAACCCTTCAGGTCTCAATTTACACATAGTTTTCTTTGGTAAGTGATGCCAGTTATGTCCCCTCCTGCTGGCTCTCTTTGGGTACTCTATCTACTTCCTCTATAATAGCACTTATCATACAATATTGTAATTACTTGTTTATTGTTTTATTGTATATGCCATACCTCATTATTCAACAGATAGGAGACCCTCAATAAAGATTTTTGAATTAATAAATACATTTGTTAAGTAGCTTATGATAAGTCAGACCCTGGGATAAGCTTTATGTACATACATTATCTCCTTTTGTCCTTACAATAACTCTGGACATAGGTACTATGATTATAATACACATTTGATATGTGAGGAAATGAAGTCTCAGAAATATAAAGTAACTTGGCCCAAATTATATAGCCCTTAAGCAACAAGTTCAGGATTCAAATCAAGTCTGTCTGGCCCTGAAAACTGTGCTCCCAACCATTTAGATTACTACTACTTTAATCTAGTTCAAGAAACAATCATTCTCCTTCCTGGACTGAGAGCTGGCCTGCCCCAGGCACTGGTTCTTTCACAATCCCCTTGCAAGAATACCATCCATTCTTTTATGTCCTGTTGTGCACAAGGCCTGGAGGCTAGGCAGCATTCTTGTGGTATCCCATAGCTTCTCTAAAATAGGACTGTCAGATTGAGGAAATGAAAATACAAGAAGCCCAGTTAAATTTGAATTTTAGGTAAATGACAAAATATTATTATTTTTGCATAAGTGTGTCCCAATGCAATATTTGAGCCATATTTATGCTAATTTTTTTGTTTATCTGAAATTCTAATTTAACTATGTATCCTGTATTTTATCTGGCAACCCTGCACCTTTGCTCTCCACCTTCTCTGAAAGTCCTTCTACTTTCAAACCATTATGCTCACTGTCATCTGTTGATTCATTTGTTCAACACATATGGTACCAAAAAGCCAGGTACTAAATGATGTGCTATTATACAACATATTCCCTATAGGAGAATCATTCCTCATAAATATCCAGTCCTCATTATTTCTTATACATCCTGTCTGAGCACATAAATATACTCTAGCCTTCCATACCTTTAAAATAATTGTCAATTCTGTTCTACCTCCTCAGAGTCACCGTATTTTTTTTCTCTTCCCAAGATTCTTAAAAGAATTTGTCTCAATGAAACAGTCAACCTTGAGAACAATCCAAAGACTAGCTGAACAGAACTCCTATAACTGGGAATATAAAGAGAAGACCACATTGAGACTGGTAGGAGGGACAGAGACACAAAATGGGCTGGTCCCACACCCACATGCAGTGGTTGAGCGAGGGGTGGAGAGAGGATATCTCAGCTGTGGAAACCCCCAACAGGAATTACGTATCCTAGCCCCACACTGGGGCTTCTCAGCTCAGGGTTCCAATGCCAGGAAGAGAAGTCCCCACAAAATCTGGCTATGAAAATTAGTGGGAATTCCAAATGCCCGGGTGAGACAGAAGGCAGCTAGAAATCCATATGTCATTTTAAAGGACCTGCACACAAACTCACTTACTTGCAGGCGATTACCCTGGGCTCTGATGGAGAGACAGCAGCTTCAAAGGTGCCAGAGACATTCAGGGAAAGACTGAGGGACAGCTACCATTATTTCCTTGTTGAGCCCTCCTCCTGTGCAACCTGTAAACAAGAGCTATCTTGCCTACATTGAGCCCTCCCCCTGCACAGCCAAATCTGAATCTTATTGGCCTGGTGAAATCTACTCCTTCCACCCCAGGGACTCTAAGAGATACTGCTCCACCTAACTTGCAAATTGCCTGATCACAATTTTAGATGGTTACTGGGCAATCAGCCCCACCCAGCACTCTCAGCCCTAATTCCTTCAGAAGCAATCAACATTACTCCACTTGAGCACCTCAGGAGACACTTTCGGTGGTAGGCAAATCTCAGGGGTCTGGGGCCTGAGGCAGGCAGTGGCTAACATCGGTATGAGCTAAGACTTTTGTGAGTGGTCACAGGTTCAGGACTAGCAACAAATCTGAAACTAGCAACCAATCTGGGGAAAAACACTTGCCCCACCATGGTGACTCCCTGAGATCCCGCCTCATCCAACTCTGGTACCACTGAGGCTCATTCAGCTGCTGAGTCTTACAAGCAGCTGGCAGGCAGCCTCAGGCCTGGTGGTGCCCTGGTTTTTTTTGCTGAGCTGTCCTTGGCCTGGTATTGGTGGCAGTAGCCTCAGTTCATGTATGGCCTCTCCCACATACCTCCAGGTTCAGCTCAGGCAGCGACAAAATACTGATAGCTTTGGAGATCCTACCAGGTAGTCCCAGGCCAGTAACAGGCAGTGTCTGAACTTGGCCTGCATAGTTTTTGGAGTCTATAGCTACTTTTTCAGGGTCAGACAGAACCCACATATCTGGAGGCTGGCATTAGGCCTCAACAGAGTACCACCTGATTGGCCCCATAAGCAGTACACCAAAAGAATGGTCTCAACAGGCACATGAACCCACTGGGGCAAACCCCACTCCATGGGATCAGCCCCTACACAACAGATCATACATTGTGGGCATCATCATTCCTCACAGTAAGCCTGCCTTAGAGTAAATCCCACTCAATGATTTGTCAACAGCAATCAAGGTTCAACTGTAACAGGAGGGTGCACACACAAACACACAAAGGTCATTCCTGGAGCACCTGGTACAGGTATTCAGGGAGACTGTGCCACTGGACCACACAGGACACCTACTACATAAATCCACCCAGCTAAGTCTGAGAGACATAGCAGATCTACCTAGTACATAGAAACAAACACAAAGAGGCAGCCAAAATGAGAAAACAAAGAAACATGTCCCAAATAAAAGAATAGGAGAAAACTCTAGGAAAGAACTAAATGAAATGCAGGCAAGCAACCTACCAGATACAGAGTTCAAAACACTAATTATAAGGATGCTTGATGAACTTAGGGGAAGAGTAGATGAGCTCAGTGAGAACTGCAACAAAGAGATAGTAAGCATAAAAAAGGACATAAAAACCATAAAATAGAACTGGTCAAAAATGAAGAATACAATAACAGAAATGAAGAATACACTAGAAGGAATCAACAGTAGGTTGAATGAAGCAGAGGACTGAATAAGTGATTTGGAAGACATGGTTGAAACACAATTGAAACAGTAACAAGAAATAAATAATAATAATATTGAAATAATAATAATAATAATAATAATAATAATAATAATAATAATAATAAAACAAGTAGAGTTTAAGGGACCTCAGGGACAACACCAAGCATAACAACATTTGCATCATAGACAGAGAAGAAAGGAAGCAAGGGATTAAGAACCTATTTGAGGAAATAATGACTGAAAACTCTCCTAACCTGGTAAAGAAAATAGACATACAAGTCTAAGAAACTCAGAGAGTCTCAAACAAGACAAACCCAAATAGACCCATGCCAAGACACATCTAATGTATCTAAAGTAAAAGACAAAGAGAGAATCCTAAAAGCATCAAGAGAAAGGCAGTTGTTACTTATCAGGGTACTGCCATAAGAATGTCAGCTGATTTCTCAACAGAAACTTTGCAGGCCCAAAATATTGGCACAAAATATTCAAAGTGATAAAAAGTAAAGACACACAACCGAGATGACTATACCCATCAAGGCTATCAATTAAAATTGAAGGTGAAATAAAGAGCTTCCAAGATGGGAAAAAACTAAAAGAATTCACCACCAAAAAGCCAATATTACAAGAAATGTTGAAGGAACTTCTTTGAGAAGAAGAAAGGGAAGAAAAAAATATATGAATAATAAAGTGGCAATAACTATGTACTGATCAAAAATCACTTTAAACGCAAATAAATTAAATGCTCCAAAAAACAGGGTAGTCAAATAGATAAGAAAATAAGACCTATACATATGCTGTTTACAAGAGATCCACTTCAGATTGAAAGACATACAGACTGAATGTAAAGGGCTGAAAAAATATATTTCACATAAATGGAAATAAAAAAAAAAGCTGGGGTAGCAATACTTATATCAGACAAAATAGACTTTAAAACAAAGGCTATAATAAGAGACAAAGATGGACATTACATAATGATAAAGGGATCATTTCAATAAGAGATTATAACCCTAGTAAACATTTATGCACCCAACATAGGAGCACTAAATACATAAAGCAAATATTGACAGACATAAAGAGAGATCAACAGTGATACAGACAGTCATAGTAGGGAACTTTAACACCCCATTGACACCAACAGACAGATCTTCAGGATAGAAAATGAACAGGGAAACAGCAACCTTAAATGATACACTAGACCAGATAGATTTAATTGATATTTTTAGAGCATTCCACTCCAAAGCAGCACAATATACATTTTTTTCTCAAGTTTACAGGAAACATTTTCCCAGATAGACCACATGTTAGGCCACAAAACAAGTCTCAGTAATTTTAAAAGGACTGAAATCAAGCATCTTCTCTGACCACAATGGTATGAAACTAGAAATCAATTATAGGAAAATAACTTTAAAAATACACAAATACATGGAGGCTAAATAACGTGTTACTAAACAATGACTGGGTTAACAAGGGGATCAAAAAAGAAATTAATAGCTACTTTGAGATAAAAAAATGAAAACACAATGAACCAAAATCTATGGGACAAAAAGAAAGCAGTCCTAAGAGGGAAATTCGTAGCAATATAGGCCTACTTCAAGAAACAAGAAAGGTCAAATAAACAATCTAATATCATATCTAAAGAAACTAGAAAAAGAACAGCAAACAAAGCCCAAAGTGTGAAGGAAAGAAATAATAAAGACAGAGTAGAAATGAACAAAATAGAGTCTAAAATAACAATACAAAAGATCAATGAAACCAAGAGCTGGTTCTTTTGAAAAGATGAACAAAATTGATAAACCTTTATCCAGATTCATCAAGAAAAAAAAACAAGAGAAGATCTATGTAAATAAAATCAGAAATGAAAGAAAAGTAACTACAGACTCCAAAGAAATACAAAGGATCATAAGAAAATAGTATGAGCAATTATATACTAACAAATTGGACAATCTAGAAGAAATGGATATATTCCTAGAAACATACGATCTTCCAAGACTGAGTCAAGAAGAAACAGAAAATCTGAACCTGCCGATTAATACTAACGAATAGAATCAGTAATCAAAAAAGTCTCCCAAACAAAGTCCTGGACTGAATGGCTTCACAGGTAAATTTTATTAAACATTCAAAGAAAAATTAACATCTATTCTTCTCACACTATTCTAAAAAATTCAAGAGAGGGAAGGCTCCCAAACTCATTCTACAAGATCACCATTACCCTGATTCCAAAACCAGACAAAGACATTACAATGAACATAGATGCAAAAATCCTCAACAAAATATTAGCAAACCAAATTCAGCAATCATTATAAAGATCATACATCACGATCAAGTTGAATTTATTCCTGGGATACAAAATTGGTTCAATATCCACAAGTCAATTAATGTGACACACTGCATTAACGAATTTAAGAATTAAAAAAATGATTATATCAATAGATACAGATAACACATTTGACAAAATCCAGCATCCATATATGGTAAAAACTCTTAGCAAAGTGAGAATAGAGCAAACATACCTCAACATAATATAAGACCATATATGACAAACTCACAGCTAACATCATACTCAGTGGAGAAAGGCTAAAAGCATTTTCCTTAAGATCAGGAACAAGATAAGAACGTCCATTTTCACCACTTTCATTCAACATAGTATTGGGAGTCCTAGCCACAGCAATCACATGAGAAAAAAAGAAATAAAAGCCATCTAAATTGAAAAAGAAATGAAACTACCATTATTTGTAGATGAGATAATATTACATAGAGAGAATCCTAAAGATTCCACCAAAAACTATTAGACCTGACAAAGGAATTCAGTAAAGTAGTAGGGTACAAAATTAATATTCAGAAATTGGTTGTATTTCTATACACCAATAATGAACTATCAGGAAGAGAAATTAAGAAAACAATCCATTTACAATTACATTAAAAAAAAAAAAACTACCGAGAAGAAAAATATAACCAAGGAGGTAAAAGACTTGTTCTCAGAAAATTAGAAGTCATTGAAAAAAAAATTGAAGAAGGTACCACTAAATGGAAATACATACCATGCTCATGAATGAATAGAATTAACATCATTATAATGTGCATACTACCCAATGCAATCTATAGATTAAATGCAATCTCTATCAAAATACAAATGGTATTTTTCACAGAACTGGAGCAAATAATCCTAAGGTTTATATGGAACCACAAAAGACCCTGAATAGCCATGGCAGTCTTGAGAAAGAAGAACAACGTTGGAGGTATCATGCTACCTCATATTAAACTATATTACGAGACTAAAGTAATTAAAGTAGCATGGTACTAGCCTAAAAACAGACACATAGATCAATGGAACAGAACAGAGACTCCAGAAATAAACCCTATATGGTCATTTAACCTATGACAAAAGAGGTAAGTATATACAAAGGAGTAAAGACAGTCTATTCGCTAAATGGTGTTGAAAAAACTTTATACATGCAAAAAAATAAAACTGGACCACCTTCTTATACCATTTACAAGAATAACCTCAAAATGCATCAAAGACTTAATTGTAAGACACAAAACCATAAAACTTCTAGAAGAAAACATAGGCAGTAAACTCTCTGACATTACCCTTAGTAATATCTATTTTTTTCTGCTATATCTCCTTGGGCAAGAGAGACAAAAGAAAAAATAAACCAATGAGACTACATCAAACAAAAAAGATTTTGCATAGCAAAGGAGCCTTCAACAAAACAAAAAGGCAACCTACCGCGTGAGAGAAGATATTTGCCAATGATACATAGCGTACATAAGGAGTTAATATCTATAAAATTTTTGAAAAATTCACACAACTTAATAGCAAAAAAAAATAAATAATTCAATTGAAAATGGACAAAGGACCTGAACAGGCATTTCTCCAAAGGGGACATACAGATGGCCAACAGACACATTAAAAGATGCTCAACGTTACTACTTATCGGTGAAATGCAAAGTAAAACTACAATGAAATATCACCTCACAGCAGTCAGAATGACTGTTATCAGTGAATTATAAAACAACAAGTGTTGTCAAGGATGTAAAGAAAAGGGAACCCTTATGCACTGTTCGTGGGATTGCAAATTGGTGCAGCCACAATGGAAAACATTGTGGAGGTTCCTCAAAAAGTTAAAAATAAAACTACCTTATGACTCAGCAATTCCATTTCTGGGTATTTATCCAAATAAAACCAAAACACTAATTCAAAAAGATATATGCATCCATATGTTCACTGTAGCACTATTTACAATAGCCAAGATATGGAAGCAACCTAAGTGCCCATCAATAGATGATTGGATAAATAAGCTGTGGTACATATATACAATGGAATATTACTTAGCCGTTAAAAATGAAATGCTACCATTTACAACAACATGGATGGACCTAGAGGGTATTATGCTAACTGAAATAAGCCAGACAGAGAAAGACAAATATGTGATTTCACTTGCATATGGAATCTAAGGAACAAAATAAATGAACAAGAAAAATGAAAACAGATTCATAGATCCAGAGAACAGACAGGTGATTGCCACATAGGAGGCAGGACTGGGGGTCTACAAGAAAAAGGTAAAGGGATTAAGAAGCACAAATTGGTAGTTACAAAATAGTCATGGGCATATAAAGTATGGCATAGGTAATATAATCAATAATATTGTAATAACTATCTATAGTCCCAGGTAGGTACTAACTAATTAAGGGGATCACTTTGTCAATTATATAAATGTCTAACCACTAGGTTGCCTACCTGAAACTAATATAAAATAATTTTGAATGTTGATACTAATTGAAAAATGAAAATGTAAAAAAACCACCCATCCACCCCCCAAAACCCACAACAAAACAAAGGTGTGAGTCTAAAAAGTGCTCATAGCAAGCAAGCAATAACTGAGTAACTATATAATGTCCATCATTACTAAAATAAGAACTGTAACAACAACAACAACAACAACAAAAAGATGGGAAAGAGTTATAGTGTGGCACCACTTAAACTAGAAACCCCAGAGCGCAGGTCTATTGTCATTATTAGTAAGTTATTAACTGCCTCAATAGATATGTCAGAAGCTCAGGAGGGGGAAAAAAAAAAGAGTATGTTTCCATTCATTTGAAAGATAGAATAAAGAATAGTGATTAAGAACATGGATTTTGTTATCAGACATATCTGGGTTTACATCCAAACTGACTCGCTATTAGTAACCCAAAGTTTGATCTCTTTAAGCATCAATTTCCTTGCTCCAAAAGAGATAACTGTGACTGGCCTCACTTCAGAGGGATGCTGTGAGGATTAATTAGATCTTTCATACAATACTTAGCATGTTGTGCTGCCAGCCCCCGAAAGACACATGGACCACACAGCTCAGGGAGTTATAGGAAACACTCTTTATTTAGCCAGCTGGGTCTGCCAGGGATACGCAGACCCAAATTAAGCAGCTCCGAAATGTAGAGGTACAGGGTTTTTAAGCCTCAATCCTATTATTCATTCTGTCTAAACACAGGTCTATTTTTTTTATTCACTACCTGCCGACCCATAAGTTGTGTGTGCAAGCGGGGGTATAGAAGCAGAAAGCTTATTGCTAGAATGTTATATTCCCATGGACATAGCCAAGCAGTAATTTTCCAGCCAGCAAAGCACATGCTAGCACATAGTAAGCATTCATAAACATTAGTATTATCCCACTAAATCTATAGTCTACCTAGTACTCTAATTGAAAATGCTCAGGCTAAGGTTATTGGTGACCTTGTAATTGCACATCCAAGGATAATTTTCAGTCCTCATCTTATTAGACTCCTATGACACTTGACACAACTTCTCCTTGAGTTACCTCTCCTTTGGCTTCTGAATCTCTACTTTCTCTTTATCCTTGGCCTGTCTCTTCCCTCTAAGCCTTTATTGCACATCCTTTTCCTTTGCTGACTTTCCCATATGCTTTTCCTTGAGTTCATCCTTTCTTTGTCTGCCTCATTTCCACCCACCTTTTTGGGAGATCATGTCTACTGCCATTTTAATTGTCATCTCCATAAAGATTATCTTTCCTATTCTCACTTTGACCTCTGCCCTGACTGCCAGTCTCATATATCTGGGTGGATGCCTACAATAGACTGAATGTTTGTGTTTCCCCAAATTCATATGTTGAAACTTTATTCCTAATGTGATGCTATTTGAAGGTAGGGCTTTTGGGGAGTAATTAGGTCATGACGGTAGAGCCCTCACAAATACAGCTTTTTCTGCCATGTGAGGATACAATGAGAAGTCAACTATCTTCATCCCAAAAAAGGGTCCTCACCAGAATCTGACCATGCTGGCACCCTGATCTCAGACTTCTAGTCTCCAGACTTATGAGAAATAAATTTTCTGTTTTTGATGAGGCCCCTGTCACTGGTATTTTGTTATAGCCACCTGAACTGATTAAGACAATGCCTAAGAGACATTTCTCCGCCCCCTATCTCTGGCAACCACAAATCTGATCTCTTTTTCTATCAGTTTGGTGCCCACTTAATGTTTATTAAACTGGACTGACATTCTGTATAGGTGAGGGATGAAGGAGGAAGGGAGAGTGGATGTTAAGGGAAAAGGTAAGCAGGAATTAAGATTAGAGAAGGCACTTTGTATCTTAATCTATGAAGATTGGATTTTATCTTATGGAAAACTGGAACCAGTAGGATCTTCAAACTGGGAAGTAATACAAAGAAGTTTTAAGGAACTAGTTTTAATAGCAGTGTGAAGGGTAGATTGGAATGGAGAAAAGACTGGTGTATGAAAGAACATTCTGAAGGCTGTTATAATAACTCAAGGAATAGATTTAAAAAACATATACATCAAGAAAATAGCAGTGGATATAGACTAAAGAGCTAAGTTGTAAATAATATTTATGAAATAATTGATCAGTTTATTTCAGAGTGGTAAGATAATGAGAGGAATCAAGTTTAAGACCTCTTGGTGTCTGGTTTAGATGCATGATGATGATACCATTAACTAGGACACACAATACAGGAAGGGCTGAGGGCTTGGGGGCATTGGACGCACGTCAGAATAAAGGGCTAGTGAGACAACCAAAATAGATATACATAGTCACTAGATGGGGACACAGGCCAGAGGGATGCAACTTGGTGGTTGTTATCACACTAATGGCTGGTGACCTGTGATAATGGGTGAGATAATGTTCAGAGGAAGAAGAGTCTGGGAGCCAAGGAAGGAAAATATGGAGAATAGTGAGTATTTAACAATAGAATGCTAGAGAGTAACATGTTCTATTGTGTGTTTTATAAAATCTCTCAGGGTGTTTGGTGGTATTCTACTGGGAGTGAGAGAATAAAGAGCTATGGGCTAAACAATATTCAAACAAATTCTGTGCTAAACAAATTTAAACTAATTTCTTTGGTGTAGGATCTTACATTTAATATATTCACATTGTGAATTTCCAAGAGGGAAACATTCATTCATTCATTTCAACAAATATTAAACATCTTTTACATGCTGGAATTATGGAGCTATTCAGTAACAAAACAGGGCTCATGCCTTCAAGAACTTCCATTTCTTAGGAAAGTCAGACATTAACTACTTAAACAAGTTAATTAACTGCAATTGTGCTAAACACTACAGAGTTGAAGCACGGGGTACTACAAAAGCATCTAATAGGAAAACATGAACAGTTTTTCACCGGAGCATCTCAAGGGACCAGTGCTCTGCCGAACAAAATTGAGGAAGTATGGCTGTGGAAAGGTCAAGTAGGCTGAGAACTGAAGCATAAGTCCTTAAATTTGACAATAAAGAGGTCATTGACGATACAAAGTGAGAGCTAATTCACAGAGTGGGAATTGATGAAGTCTAGGCAGACAATCTACTATTTGGTAGTGTAAGAGAGAAGAAACAGGGCAACAGCTGCAGAGGGAAGACAAATCCTAGGGAAGGCTGCCTTTCATCTGGGGAAACGTATACCTATTTGCAAATTAAAAGGAAAGAATCTGAAGAACTAGAGCGTTTTCAATTAAGGACATTGAGGGTACTTATTCATGTATACACTTGTAAATGTTTGTTTGGTGTATTCTTTGCTCCAGAGACTGTACCAGGATACATTGGGCAACACAATATATATAGTCTCCTGAAGCTTATATTCTAACAGGGAAGACAAACAATAAACAAGTCAGGAAATGGAGAAATAAAATAACTAGAGCTATGATAAGAATTATGAAGAAAACAAATCAGATCTTGTGATAGAGCACAGGGTGTTTGTGTGTGATAGTGGCAGTGAGGATCGTAAGGAATGACATTTACTTGGAGACATGAAGAATAAGAAGGAGCCAGTTGTGTAAGGAGAGGGAGATAATGCTTCAGATAGAGGAGACAGTAAGTACAAAGTCTTGGGGTATAAAAAAGTTTAGCTGATCCAAGAACTTCCAAAGGCCACTGTAGCTGGAGCAGAATGAGCAACTAGGAGAGTAGCATGAGCTAAAGTAGGAGGGGTAGGCAGGACTCAGGTCATATAGGTCCTTATAGACCAGGGCAAGGGATTTGGAGTATATTCTTAGCTCATTGGTAAGCTATATGAAAATGCAGGTTAGTGATGCTCTTTTATTGAAAAATATCACTAAGTCTGTGTGGAAAATAGATTGGGATAAGGCAAGAGAGAGTAAGTATAAAGCTAAAGACAATGAAAGACAATTCTATCTAGCTGAAGGTGGAGGCAATAGGGTAATAAGAGTGGACAGATTCAGGAAATATTTTATATATTGAACCTACAGAACTTGGATATGGAAGACAAGGGAAACATCTAGGATGAGGAAGTAGAGATTGAGATAATGTGTAGGTCTTTTGGAAAGATTATTTTTCAAGAGGAGACTAATGGGAAGGTGCAGGTGACTCAAGAGCCCATTTGATAAACATTTACTAAGCACCTAACAAATGCCAGGCTATGTGTTAAGTGCTGGACAATACAGAGAAGAATACTGCATAGATAGATCCAGTCTTTGTGGAAGGCTAACCTACAACCAAATTACCCAATGATTTGCACGGTAATAGAAATTTACATGATGGTGGCACAGAGGTGGGAGTGCTTCACTCTGTCTGAGATACTGGAGGGAAGAGATGTCAGGGAAGGAGATAAAACTAGATTCTGTGGAAGATGAGTGGAGTGGAGAAGGGAAATAGAGGAAACTGGGTTTTATGAACTTCCTTTTTTCCCATGAAGTATGAGGCAGTCATCTGCTGTGAGTAGGTAATAGGTTGGAATAGTGGTTCCCAACTTTTTTAGCACTAGGGACCCGTGCTCCTATGAGAATCTAATGCTCGATCTGAGGTAGACCTGAGGTGGTGATGCTGGCACTGGGGAGCAGCTGCAAATACAGATGAAGCTTCACTACTCACCCGTTGCTCACCTCTTGCTGTTCAGCCTGTTTCCTAACAGACCACAGACATGGACTAGTCCACTAGAAGACTTTAAGAAATGCTATATATCCTTAGCTATATTCTCTAAAAGTGAGGTGGTTGGATTTGCACTTTCCAGCACGATACCTGGCCCTAGTCACAGGGCATTTTATGTCATCCAGAGATATCATTGAGGGTGTAGGTCCCAAAAAGTCTTAATTTCCCCCAAGTTACTTACTATTACTCTATTATCAATCAACAACATTTAATAAGCATTTATTGTGTACCTGACAGAATAAATAATGAATGAGTAAATGAATGAATAAAAGTAAAGAATTATAGTTTTTCATTGACAATGGAAACAAGGGTTAACTAAAAATTTGGAACAGGCTTTGATGCTGCTTAGACTGCCCATTATAAAATAGTTATTGTTTATTGAGGCTTGCAATGAGTTAGGCCCTATGCTAAGCATTTTACATATATTTCTCATTTACTCTTCTTAAAATCACCCCAGAGGCAGATATATTTTTACAGATGAGAAAAGGTTTAGGAGGTTAAATAGCTTAGGAATTCAAGCCCAGGTCTTATCTTTCCAAAGTCAAATCTCAACACTGCATAGTTTTAATTCTTTCCCTACTTGCTAAAGACACTATGCTTTTGCATAAACATTACTTTATCATTTGAACCTGTATCCTTTTAGTTACTGAAAATGTTAGAGGTAGAGAGATCTAAAGTTCCTAATTTTGCTGGCTGGAAGAACACAGAGACATACATCTAAAACAGGGAAGGTGATCTTTAACCCTGTGCCACTGGCCTGATATTTCCTACTGTTGTCATCATTTCACTGTTTCCTGAATATTAACCAGCCAATAAATATTGAATATCTCAATCTCAACTAACTTATAAACATGAACTAGTTCTGCTCTGTGGAATGGAGAATTGTAAAGATACTTGACTTCAAAGAGCTTCCTATTTAGTAGAAGACATAAGACCACAAAACAAACAACAACAACAACAACAACAACAACAACAAACTCAATAAAAGCAAACTAGCCAGGGTGATATAGTCTATAAAAAGAGCTTGGAGACATGATGTTTGGAGTCATCTGGGGCAAGTAAAAGTAATATTTGTTGAACTTAAAAAAAAAATAACCAACACAGTTACTGTGTGTTAGATATTGTGCTAGTGTTGTAGCTGCCAGCACCCAAAAGACACACGGACACCAGAACTCAGGGAGTTATAGGAAACACTCTTTATTCAGCCAGCTGGGTCTGCCAGGGGTACGCAGACCCCAAATTAAGCTGCCCCAAAATGTAGAGGTACAGGGTTTTTAAGCCCCAAATCCTATTATTCGTTCTGTCTAAATACAAAAGTCTATTTTTCTTCTATTCACTACCTGTCAACTCACTGGTCAGGTGTGTAAGCAGGGTTACAGAAGCAGAAAGCTTGTTTAGAATGTTATGTTCCTATAATCAAAGTCCTATGTTCTCATAGTGATAGTCAAACAGTAATTTCCCTGCAAGTAATAAGTTTCTAGCAGTCATTTTTCAGCCATTACACTAGATTCTTCACATACATTATCTCATTTTAATGTACCATCCAATCCTTTTCAACAAACACTTCCTGAGCTTCTAGTAAATACCTTACTAGGTGTTATTGGAGAAAGATATGTGAATATGACTTTGTTCCTGTCCTCGATCACATGTATGCAAATGACAATGATATAGGGCGATAAATACAGCAATTATAGAATTTATTGTCCAAAGTGGGATACTTTTGAGAATAAATAGGAGCAGCTGTTAATAGTTCCTGAGGAAAAATCCAGGCATAAACCCAGACTCTTTGGAACAAACCAGGTTGTATCACCTTAGTAAGGAAAGAATTTGAAGTGGTAGGGAGCAATTGGGGTGAATCAGCAAAAATCCAGTAGTAGACGTGGATTTGAGTTGGGCTTGCTGTTTGGGAGGGAAGAGGGGATAAACATGTGAACAAAATAATTTCAGATAGCTTAATAGGGTAAAGAGTGAGTGGGGAAGGGACTACTTTGAAAAGTTATAGTCAGGGGGAAGGCATCTCAGAGGAGGTAACATTTAAGCTGAAACTTGAATGATGAGAAGGATCAAATTCAAAAATAAAAAGGATATTACAAGAATAGTCTTATCTCAGTAGTGATATGAAGGTCAGTAGGCCCAACCTCCTACTCACGGGGTTTGAGGTGAGATTCCAGGGGCCTTCTACTTTTTCTAGAGAGTGAAGAGGGAATTTCAACTTTATTTTGTAGGTAATGGAGAATCATTAAAGACTCTTGAGCAGGATAGTGATATGACTGGGAAAATTATGCTGGCAGTAGTGGGTTAGAGAGAAGAGGTAGGAAGTCCAAGAAGCAACTGAAATAACTCCTGGATTGGGATAGTGGCACTAATAACAAAAAAGCAGAGATGGAAGTGATACCCAGGAGCAAGAACAAACAGGATTTTGCAACTGGATGTCTTCTAGCATTGTGCCTGTCCCTGGAAAGCTCTTAGTAGATGCTGGTTTCTCCCTTCCCTCTCACTCAGCAGGTAATGGTGTAATGGTGAAAAATGACTGCTAGAAATTTATTACTTGCAGGAAAATTACTGCTTGTCTATGCCCATGGGAACATGGCTATGTCCATGGGAACATAGGCTGTTACCCATAGGAACATAACATTCTAAACAAGCTTTCTGCTTCTGTAATCCCGCTTACGCACCTGACCTGTAAGTTGACAAGTAGTGAACAGAAGAAAGATAGCCTTTTGTGTTTAGATAGAATGAAGAATGAGATTTTGGGCTTAAAAACCCTGTACCTCTACATTTCGGAGCTGCTTAGTTTGGGGTCTGTGTACCCCTGGCAGACCCGCTGGCTGAATAAAGAGTGTTTCCTATAACTCCCTGAGTTCTGGTGGTCCGTGTGTCTTTCGGGGGCTGGCGGCTACAACAATAGGAGTGGGGGAGGATTGGTTTTGCTTGCTGTTTAGAAGAGAGTAAAACTTGGACATGAATTCAGATTAAGGGAAGAACCAGCAGAGAGGGAGGTAATGAAAATGTAAGGGAAAGAGGAAACCAATAGAATATTTTATTTAAAAAGGGATAGATGTAAGGGCCAAGTTAGCCTTAGAGAGGAGGTGTGATATCTCATTCTTCAAGATCGGAACAAGCAGAACTCTGTCTGGGGCATGTGCGGGGTGGAGGGGCGGCGGGGAAGTTAATGAAACTTCTATGGCATGGTTTTGATTTGAAGTTGGGCTTATGAATGAAGAAAAGGTTTGGAATGCTGCTGTGGGAAATAATTGTCCATTAAGAACAGTGATTCTCATCCTCAGATGCACATAAGCATCTTCTTGGAAGCCTTAAAACAAAAGATGATGCTGGACCCCTCTAGGATGGGGTACAATACCATTATTGTACCTCTAGGATGGGGCCCAGGTATCAGTATTTTTTAAAGTGCCTGTGTTGGCACTAATAAGCAGCCATAAACCAGCAGTAAAAGGCTTGCAGAGCTACAAAAAGTGCTCAGCTGAGGTGCGGGGGCAGGGATTGGTTGTTGAGCCAATTAGCCTGGTTATAGGACTCTCTCCAGCACCAACATTCCTGGAGCAGAAGCTGCGAAATTAGAGTGTGCGTGGCATTTGTTTACTGAGGTTGGTAAGGCACTAAGTTAAAATAGTAAGACATAGAGGATGGGGAAAAAGAATTGAATTGGCCAATAACTGGTTCTAATCTGATAGAATAAGAAGAGGTTCTGACAAAAGTCAGTTAAATAATACTACCAAACCAAATACATTTTTTGAGTGCTCTCTAGCAATCACTAAAATAAGTGATTTATACAAATTCTCATTCACTCTTACAATAGCTCTAGGTCCTATTAGTCCCATTTATAAATGCAGAAATTGAAGCTCAGAGGTTGTTGGTCCCAAGCTTGGAAGGTCCCAGGTCTGGCTGTGATTCAGGCTCATGGCTAGGAACAGGACCCCAGATTTAGAATGTTACATTAGTGTAGTAGGGCGCCTGTGCCTAAAATATGTAAACATAATTCAGCTTCTTGTATCACACATGTGTGGCTGAATACCACTATTGTACTCTGATATGTGTGGAACCTTGCGGTCCCCTGGGGAGCAGAAGGGGAGCACAAGAA
The DNA here is from genome assembly GCA_003508835.1 of Eonycteris spelaea. Lineage (NCBI taxonomy): Eukaryota > Metazoa > Chordata > Mammalia > Chiroptera > Pteropodidae > Eonycteris > Eonycteris spelaea. The sequence continues at coordinate 1,231,227 of PUFA01000323.1, read as the reverse complement.
AGGGGAACAGAGGAAGAGCAGAAGCCTGCTCCCCACAATAGACTGCACTTCCCTCAGCAGAAGTGTGCTCCCCACAATAAAGTTGGTACCTGCCTTTCATTCTCATGTCGGCCGGTCTCTTGTACATTCTTCCAACTGGGAGTCTCACCACTGAAACTTTCCCTTCTCAATCAGCTTGGAGCTGACAGATGTTAAGGAAGCTTTCCAAGTTTATGGAATTGATAAGTGGCAGAACTGGGATTTGAAACCAGATCTGATTAACTCTAGAACCTGAGCCCCGGTTGGGCAAGAGCAAGGGTGTAGGAAGGTGAAAGGATAAGAGCTCATGGGAATCCACTGTGTTTTGAATGAGCTTTGGATAGGCCCAGAGGAAATGAAATGAGAGGGTTTCTAAAGGAAATGATGGAAGGTGAGCGAACGCTCGTTTTTCAGAGGCCAGAGTAGCAAATATATTGGATGAAGAGTGGGAAAGCACATTGGGTAGGCACACTGGCAGTCCCAATCTGTCAATGGAGTGTAGACTCCATGAGGTAAAAAGAAACTGAGAGACACTAAAGATTTATTTAGGGGGTGGTTGACATGATAAAGAGGAATCTTTACAATTTATCAAGCAGATGAAGAGCTAGGAAGGTCACTGAGGAGACCTCTGCACTGAAATACTTTTTTTCTCTTTGTTCCCTATCTTGTCCTGGTAGCCACAGATGTTATGTAATCTAACCATGGCACTCAGGAATGAAGAAATTGCCTACTCTTTAGCTAGAAATTACCTTGCCAGAGGTAATAACTAAGGTCACGGCTCTATTCTCAAGGACCAATAAAAGGCTCTGCAAATTGACTAGTGATAGAAAACCAAAGATAGGCACTTTTTCAATTGTTGCTACTCCTGTAAGAGTTTATCCGGAAATATAATCTTGTTACAAGGTCCTGGGTACAAAGAAGGCATGGCATACCTACCAACACCATGACAATTCTGCAAGATCGCCATGTACCCCCATCAATGTTACTCATCAAGCAACTGCCCCTGAATTAACTTGGAAAGTGTCCAAGGGGACCAGGCATCATAGATGGGGTCAGCATCAGTTCTTTCTTGATCTGAGTAGACAAATTAAATTTATACCTAAAGACCTAGTTTCCAGATTTCAGTGTGTTCCCAGCCACACATTATTTTCACATTAATAAGTTGATTTTGCTAATGGATAGTAATTTTAGAAAAATCGAAAAGGCAAAATGAAGAGCTAGAATTCTCTGGGTGATCACCAGACATAAACAATGCTAGGACCTGATGAGGCCAAAAGACACCTGGTGAGGTGAGCTAGCTGTTGTGATGCCATGGGAATTGGGAGATGTTATCTGACAGACGTTTCTGTCAAAGGAATATAAATTCTGTAAACTAAACCCAGCAGTTTGGGGAAAATGTTTTTTAACCCACCCTCGTCCCTCTCTGTAATATTGCTTTCCTACTTTTTGACTTGAGTTTACTATGGAAGTAGAACATTATTCCAACAGAATGTGCCTGTTGTGGTCTCTCAGTTATCGAAGACATCTGCTTAGTATGGATTAACTCCAGTGCGGTACTTGCACCTCTCTAAGGATATCTTTACTCATCCTCAGTAGACTGATGCTCCTTCATTTTCTTCATGTGTATAAATTAAAGAGGTAATTTTTACCTGCTTCGAAGTCCAAAGAAAATGGTTCTAGGCTCCTTGGGCTCATTAGCCTTTAGTCTTGCTTAGTGACTACTAGATGTTGCTAAGCATATTTGGAAAAGAACTTTTATCTGTTGAAACTTCTTTTGGAAATCAAAATATTATACTACATGTCATGAAAGAGGAAAAATGTTGTACTATAAAGCTTAGCCGGTGTGAAATAATAATTTTATTGAGGATATGGCATGTGCAAATTTTTAAAAGTAATGAACACATTTGCTTACAGTTTGAGTTTTTAAAAAGCTATTATGTTTCCTTAAAAAAAAAACCTATAGAAAGTTAGAAGTGTGAAATCCATTTTAGCATGTTAAAAACATTTGGGTTTTAAGATAGTATCACAGATGAAAATATATGCAAGTTCAGATTACTTGGAATTCTAGATTCTAAACCTTTTAAATTGAAGTTAAAATGAAATCGAGTGTAAATTAAACTGTGAATTTTTTTCTTCTGGTTATTTTTAGGTAAATAGGATGTGAGATTGGTAAATGATATTTACTGGGAAGACCCATTATTGTGATTAAATTCCAAGTAGCATTTTTTAGTCAGGTCTCATTCTTACCAAAAAAAAAGGAATCCTGTTGTGTTTTCAACAGAGATACTGAAAACCTCAATTCTATTTGTAAATCTTTTTCTCTTTTAAAATATTTTTTTCCACAAATTCTCTAGAAGCCAGCCAACAATCCAGGGCCTAACACTTTAGCTAACAGCTTCATAGTTCAAAATCCAAAAAATTGGGTAGTGGGGAAGTGAGACTGACTAAAAGCAAAAATGAAAATGGTCAATACATCTTGGGAAGCACTTTACTGCAATAAATAGGTGACTTCGCTGAGGATAGCACACTTTTCAGAAACCATATTTACCACATATCACCCAAACTATTATACTCATTAACTAAAAGGTCAAAGAATTAGATATATGTAATATCTCTAAGATATAGATGTTATAGATATAAGGTGACTATGTGAATTATCAAATAATTCATCTGTATTCCTAAAGTGTCATATTTTCTGATTCTTGTTAATCTGTTTGAACTAGGGACAAAAAAAGTTATCGAGATAGTTGGATTTGACCTATCTACTAAAATTAAACCCAGAAGACCCAAGGGCTCATAATTTAATTTTACATCATTATACTTTTCACTAGAAAAGTGAAAAATGGTTGAGATAAATAAGTTATAAGAATATCTATTTTATAAGAACATTACACAGAATCTTTGAAAAGTTTTAGCCCTGGCAGGATTTCCAGGTGAGAATGGGCAGCTATTTCTTATTTCACTTTTGGTTGCCTCCTCACTTTATTTTTTTGTCACGACATCAGCCAGGCGCCTTTGGAAGGTAACAGTTTATTTATTAATGCAAATCCTTGTCCTTTGCCTAGTCTCATTTCTTGAGTGGTCTCCAGAGAGACCTCACCTGTTTTATTCAAATCGTTAGGCTCCTCTCTTTCTTATTCACTTCTTTCCCTCTCCTCCCTTTCACATTTCTGCTACTTGGAAAGACAGTGACGTAAACAAGGCCTCGCACTTTGACAGATTTAAGGAACCACGTATCTGTCTCTCTAGGATGGGCACAAGGTGTAGGTTATTCCCTTTAAAGAGTGGGTATTTTAAAACCTGGGTGACGGCTACAAATTTTAAAAATTGTAAAAAGAATCTTCCTTTTTAATCTCAAGAAAAGACTTTTCACACTTCTCTACCACTTTTCCATTGGCTGTGTGGAAACCAACAAAAAAACCAACAAACGAAAACAGAGCTAGCTATAGTAAGGAAGGCAGCCACCTTCCCAGCTTCAGGTAGGCTCTGATTGGAAGGTGTTGGCACGGGGAAACTGGAGGCGGGCTAACTAGAAGCCTGGCATCTTGCGTGATTGGTTTGGGGAACATATTTGGCTTTCTCTGATTGGTCCGGAGTTGGAAGCAGGGACAAAAATTAGGGAAGTTGGCAATCAATGACCGATTTCTCCCCATTCTGGGCGGATCACTGCTGGGGATGTGGTTTGTCTTCCCTGGCTGGTTGCTACAAGAGGTTGTGGGTCGCGGTTCTGTTGTCACAAGTGGTCTGGTTATTGTCCTGTTTATTCGGTCTCTCAGCAGGTTGAGACCCACGTTTTTCTCCCTTGACCTACATAGCTAGCTTTCTAGCTTCAAGTTTTTCTTTTACCTGGAACAACATAGCTTTCCTGCTATTTCTGTTAAGGATATACGGAGACATTAGGTTATGAAAAGTATTTATGCGAACGAATACATAAATATCTTTCTAGTAAGGGTCAGGCTGGAGGAAGACTCAGGAAGACTCACCCTCGGCCTTCCGGTTTTCCATTCCCTACAGAACTCATACTTCCATCATAACTAACTCCTCAGCAGCTTTCTCTTCCCTTAGGGGAAACTCGGCCTCCGCCCCCTCTTTCTTGGAGGAGAGGAAGGCTGTTGCTTTTAGGCCTCGGTCCCCACCCCCACCCCTCCTGCCCCTCCAGTCCTGGCCGGGCCCCCTTCCGGCCCCCTCCCCCAAGCGCGCGCCGGCGTCTGTGGGCCACTAGTTCCGCGCATTCTTGGACGGACGCGTCCCCCTTGGTCCTGCAGCAGCCTCCCGCGCCCGCGGGAGATGTCAGGTTAGCTCTCCCCTCCCCGAGCCGCTTCCCCGAGAGGCCGTTCTCGGAACGCATCCCGGGTCCAGGAATAAGCAGACCCTCTCTGGTCACAACCCCTGAGTTCCACTTTGTGGGGAGGCGGGGTGGGGTGGGGGGAGCGGGGGAGGTCAGGGCGGACTCTTCCAGCCACCATTCCCCAGTCGTTTCTCCTTAGCTGTGGAAAAAGCAGCCCTCTCCTTTTTGAGAGGAACCGTATTTTCCCCTTTAACTTTGCTTCAACCCGGGCACCCGCCGGCGCCTGTGGGTGTGTGAGTCCGGCCCTCCACTTTCCCCTGAGAGAGCTTCCCTGGCCCCGGTTCTCCTGCCGCGAAGCCGGAGAGGCCGTGACGCCACGGCGGGCGCAGCTACGGAGCTCTCGCCATCTTGTGTGGAGGAGGAGCCGCGGCTGCCGCCATGAGGGGACGCCGGGAGCGAGGCAGGGAGGGAGGGGGCGGCGGGCGAAGGAGGGGGCGGAGGAGCAGAGTGAGCTTAGCCCGGGCGGCGACTTCGGCGGCGCCATGAGAGTGGGCAGCGGCGGAGGTAGGGCCGGCCGGTCGGGGGAGTCGCGAGCGCGGGCGGCTCGGCCGAGCGGGCCCGAGAGCGGGGCGGAGGCGGAGGCGGTGGCAGCGAGGGGCTGGGTGGGGGCGGGCGGAGGTTTCCGAGGAGGAACGAGCCGCCGCCATTTTGGGAGCTTCGAGTCAACAATAAAGGACCGAGGGTGCCGAGCGGGAGTGGCCTCGGCGGTAGGACCCGGGCCCGGGCTGCGGTAGTGGGGTGAGGTGGGGGGCGTTAAGGTCAGCGGCGCCGTCGGGTCTGCGGGAAGCCCCTCTGTCGTCGCGGGGGGCGCTCGGAGGCGTAGGCCCAAGGCCTGGATGGGCCCTGGGGAGGAAGGCAGTCGGCAGCTGTGTGGGGTGGGGGCATCTGAGAGGAGTCGAATGTGGGGATGTCGTGAGCGGCGGGCTCCGTAGAAAGAGCAGGCTAAGTCTTCGGAGGAGCTTTATAGAAGATGAGAGACTGCGGGACCATGGGGGCGACAAGGACTTAAGGCGATGGTGGAGGTTATATAGGGTAGGAGGCAGCCCTATAGGGGGCGGCAGGGATGTACAGTAATGAAGGGCTCGGCTTAGAAGGGGACCAGCAGTTGCTTGATTGGAATAAAGCCTGATCGATCGATAACGAGAGGCTGATTCTAGAGCCCCGGAGTCGTGGAGGAAAGGAGGGCTTTCTAGGTTAGGATTTCTCGTTGAGGACTTGTAGGGGGAGTCCCTTTTGTTTCCTACCCGCGGAGCTGGTTCCCTGCTCTTGTTGCGCAGATAGGATTGCAGGGCCCCAACCCTTTTGTGTTTGTGGTCACAGGGAGCTGACTTGAAGTGTGTATGATTTTTATTTTTATTTTTTTTTTGAGGGAGAGCAAGAAATTGTTCTTCAAGTAGGGGGTTCAAATCATTGGCTTGTCTTTCCCTTCGCTCACTCCCTTTTCTCTTCCACAGTCACTTTACCCCTTCAGAATAGAACAGTCATTCTAGTTTGCAGACCCAGTTTAGAGAAACTGCGCTGCTTTTGCAAACAAAAGATCTAGCTGGAAATGACGATACTGTTTTGGGTGTGAAGCTGTCAGTTGCTAACTACAATCTGGGAAGTGGTGTAGTTAATTCCGCACGGCGCTCCTCCCAACTAGTCTATGTTTCGTTCGTACTTATGAAAATACAGTAATATAACTTGTAAATCTAAATGGGGAAGGAGGGGTCTGAGACATAAAGCTGTAAGTGCAGGTTTCAGTTTAAGAGGGAGCAGTTATCACAGAGTCACATTTCGGATCTAGGGGAGATAATGAGTCTTAGACGTATGATGGAGTGTAATGATATCGTTTGATCTTTAGAGGTTGCCCTCTTCATCCTCTTAGTACTTTGCAAACAAGTCTTCTGAACCACTTGATGTTGTTGATCGTAATGTAAACCTACCAATAAGGATACCGTTTACTACCTTGAAACAAATTAGGTGCCCATTAACCACGACCTGCTTAAGAGTTTAATCAGATTCTGGAAGACTCAAAATATACCTCTTTGCGTGTGTGATAATCAGGATTTGCTTGTGAGCAATTTTATTTTCAATTTTTTTAAAAAGGAAGGCAATCAGATAGTTTAGAAAAATTTTGTTTGGCAAGACTTGCTGTATGGAAAAAATAACCCTAATTAATTAGCTAGTATATTTTTGGTAAAAAATGTAAGGAATTAAAAAGGAGGGAACTTATAAGAGTAGGCCTTTATTTTCTGGCCTTTGTAAATTAAGTTTTTATTTACCACATTTTAAAATTGGTTTGAGGAATAATTAAAAATGGAGGTCAACCAGTTCTTTTTTTAAAACAACTATTAATTAGTACTCTGGGTTTCTTGGAAAGTTACTAGTATGTTTAACCATCTCAGACTTTTTTAAACAGGCAATTTCTTTTATAATTTTTAAAATAATATTTTGAGTTAGGATACACTTATTGAGAAGTGTTATTGAAATGTAGCTAATAGTTTTTAGTATTCAAACATGTGACATATATACATGTCTATATCCCTGCCTCAGTTATTGTTTTAAAGGGCAAAAACTTTAAAACAGTAGAAACAGTAAAACAAACTTTAAAACAATAAAACAAAACAAAAGGAAAAAAGAATACGTTTTTCTTCATGAAGTTTAACTTTCATAGTTGAAATTCATAAGTGCCCAAATGCATTGCTTTTTCTGAAAGCATAAAATTAAGTCAAAGGCTCACTTCAGGGATTCTCAATTGCTGTCAGAAATAGAAAAAAAATTGTCTTCAGATGTAGATTTACATTAGTTGTATGCTACTTCATTGAGTTTTTCTGCAAATAAGTATAATAAATCGTTGACTTAGAGAATTCAGGGAGGAAACTGAAGGGAAGAGATTGTCATTTGACAACTAACACTAACTTAATCACATTATCTTTCTACCTAATAGTCTCTGAGTTGCTTTGAACTACCAGTTTAAAATGTTTGAGAGTGTTTTTCAGTGTGGGTTTGGTTTTTAAGGCAGTTCCCCTTTTTGTGTACAGCTGTATTCTTCAAAAAAGGAAAGTTCTTCTAAAGGAGTTTTTAAAAAGGGAATCAACTTTTTTCTAACTTTCCTGTGTTTGCTAACTTAACTTTTTCTTTGTTTCAGATTGAAGTGAGTGAATTTAACTCAACTTTGTTAGAGAGCTTTTTAAAAAATAAAACGTTGATTCGGTGCATGAGAGCAAGTTACTGCTGCTTACCGTTCAGACTTACAGGTGCTTGCCTGCATTGCAATAAAGGACTCAATATTGAGCAAGACATATTTATCTCTTCGTTTTGGAGAGCCTAATAAACTGTTATTACAGTTTCTCTACTGACTTTCAAAAGTTTTGAAGTTTGAAAGAGACATCTTTACAATTAATACAGTATGAGCACGGCCAGAACAGAGAACCCTGTTATAATGGGTCTATCCAGTCAAAATGGTCAGCTGAGGGGCCCTGTGAAGCCTAGTGGTGGCCCCGGAGGAGGGGCACACAGACACAGCAACAGATGAACCAGCTGAAAAATACCAACACAATCAATAATGGCACTCAGCAGCAAGGACAGAGTATGACCACCACTATTAAGTAAGTGTTGGAATAAATAATAAACACACTTGGTGGGCGGAACCAAAGAAATTTCTTCTACTTTGTTGTTGACGACTTTATGCCTTAATTTATCCGTTTTGATTGCAAATGGAGAGATGACTTTGTTTTATGGTCAGTAGGTATTTGTAATAGAGTTTTTTGCAATTATTTGCAATATGGCAAATAATTTCTGCCTTAATTCAGGTTTATTAATATAGGCACAGATGGTGTATATTAATTTTGTGTAGATTATTATTTTTTAACATTTCTGGCTTTCCTAATTAGTTCAGATTCATCTTGTTTTTGCCACTATGGCTTTTCCCTAGTATTGTTAACTGTACCTTAACCTAGTTTAAATGGCAGTTAAAGCCATTTCAGGTTGAACCTTTAAGGACTTGCCCAGCCTTCTGAACTCTAAACATATTCATTCACAGAAAATTTATCCATAATTTTTAGTTTATGGAACTTTGCTTTTCTACTTCTTTAAAAAAAATAAGTTTTCCCCTTTTAAAAAATAGCAAGCAATTTTATATAGGGAGCTCAGGATTTTGAACTCTTGGAAGCACACATCTCTGAATAGTCTCAACCCCCTTGTTGACTTTAAAGCTTAAGAGGCTAGTCTTACTACAGAATGTTTTCTTTTTAAATCTGCACGTTTGTAGGCTATTATCTTTAAGTGTTTTGCTTTAAATTATTTAAATGGTAACTATTGCTCTAGAGAGTTAGTTAATAGGAAATTAACATTTAAGACTAGATCCCCATTTGATGTTTGGCTTTGTTAAGAATCTAGCCCTGTAACTTGATTTAACCTATAGAAATCTATGATGATGAAACTGGTCCCTTGTACTAAAGTACGTTTTATTACAACTTAGATCATTTTCATGCTTCCAAGCAATTCCTAAAGAAAAATAGTGTTTGTAAGCTACCAGGATATCATAGATGGTTACTGCTATGTGATTCACTAGTGACCTATAAGAATTAATTTCCAGTAGAATGAGTTTGGTCGCAGAGAGAGTTGTCATTAATGCATATTCTATTTTTTTTAAAGGAGAACATGTTAATCAGAATATTTTTTAATTGCATTTTGTCTTGGTGAAATATGAAAGGCTAGCAAAATTTAGGTTATTTTTAATCCTTAAGGGTAGAAGAAACAAAGCTGTATTATTTCATTATGAGAGTATTTTCTCCTTAAATTCTAATTTAAGATAACAGTGGATTTTTTTTATTTTTTATTTTGCCTTTCCCAGGATTAATGGTTTCTTTTCAATTCTGTGGGTCTCTTAAATCTTACTTCAAATGTCATTTCTTCAGTGAATATTTCTAGATCCCATCAACTGTCTCAGAACTCTTCGACCGTATTACTTATTTTCTCATTTTAAATACTTCAGTTTATAAATTCCTTGTGGGCAGAGTGCCTGCATTTGATCTTCTGCATTTTTATTCACTATTAAATTTAATAGTGTGGTAAGCTGGCCTACTACAATATTCAGCTGACATTTGCTCAGAAACTTTGATGTGATATAGGCTGAGGTAAAAGGCTTTAGTAACCTTGGAATTGGTAGCAGTTATCTTTAGAGTATTTTGGATTATGTGGGACCTAATTTTAAGTAAAGTAAGTGCTCTTCTTTCAAGACTCATGATATTTGGGGGGCTCTGATTATATAGGAGTCTGTAATGAAATCACTTAAAACTTTAAAGATGATATAGTTGAAAGCATTGTTTGCTTTAGTGACAGGTTTTTTTTCCTGTTAGATGCTTTGTGTATTCGAGGTTTTTGCCAGACCTAAAGATTTTTTAAATTATATTTTCCTTATTTTCTACTTCATAGATTCATGTGAAAGATTAAGAAATGTTCATTAACAGCTAATATTGAGCTCTATTTTGCCAGACACTGTGCTGAGTGTTTATATAAATTATTTGGTATAATTTTAACCCATTTTATATATGAGAGAATGGAAGTTAGAAAAGTAAATAGTACTTACCCTATTTAAAGCTTGATTTTTTAACTCTTAGTTATTAAGTTCTATCAAACTGTTGCCATGCAGAAATTTGAAACCAGTGTTGCTAAAGCTTCCAGGTTTTTGTCTGTTTGTTTTAAGAAAGGCCAGAATCTAGACTTACACACAGAAAATCTAATTTTTAAAATGTTGGCAACTGATTTAAATTAAAACACTATATGTAGGTCAAACAAAACACATGGGTTCCCAGTTGGGACAACAGTTGCACTATTGTTACACTGTACTGCTTCTCTTAAAATGGTTGCCTTATTATTTTTTCCATCTTGATATTTTTTTAATCCTCCCTGCCTTGTTGTTCTTTGTAAGAACAGTTTTCTAAGTAGTTTATCTGTTAACTGTATTTTTAAGTAAACGGCGATATATTAAGCTTGCTGTGTTTCTTTAGACTATATAATTGAGATGAATTATCTTCATATTAGAATAGTGGTGCTCTGAAATCTGATACTTTAATTTTATTATATTCTCTAGACCTGGTGATGACTGGAAAAAGACTTTAAAACTCCCTCCAAAGGACCTAAGAATTAAAACTTCGGTGAGTTGGTTGTAAAATTCAAGTGGAAAATGGTGTGGAAACTGTAAAAGTGCAGTAGTTACTTTATAACAATAGGAACTATATATTTACTTTTATGGAGGAATTATATTAATGTGTATCTACGTACTGATATTGTGTTTGTATGTATATATATCTCATTTAATTTATGGAATACTTTTATGGTTTTCAGGGCATTTCCTCAAAATTCTCTTTTCTCAGCAGCACAGTAAGGTTCAGGCTAGGTATTGTCTCCATTCTGTGGATGAGAAAATGGAAGTTGAGGGGTTCTCTTATTAGCCCACTGTTTTAAACCAGGGGTAATTTTTGTCCCCGAGAGGGTATTTAACAGTAGCTAGAAACATTTTTGGATATCACAGCTATGGAAATGCTACAGGATAGCCCCTTAAAACAAAGAATTTTCTGGCCCAAATGTCAATATTGCTGAGCTTGAGTAATCCCATTTTAGACTAGGATAATCATAGGCAGTGAGTGGTGCAGCTAGGGTTTAAGTTGACATCTTGTGATTTGCAGTTTACAGCATGATTCTATATAAAAATAACAGTATTCACCTGTCTTTAGAAGACCATCACCTCATGGTGGCCGTTTTCCAAACACAATCTTTAAACGGCTTGTATGTGTTAGAGAGTGGTTATTCTTTAGAAATAGTTGAAATATAGATCAAGGCAGAACTAATCTGCATATATTTGTATTTTTAAAAAGGGTGAAGAATTAGTTTCTCAAACTCATAAGCATGCTAACTAGCAAAGGAACGGAATTGTACTTTATTTGGTGGTTGTTTATTTGACTAGGATGTGACCTCCACAAAAGGAAATGAGTTTGATTATTGTTTGAAACGGGAGTTACTGATGGGAATTTTTGAAATGGGCTGGGAGAAGCCATCCCCTATTCAGGTATGTTTCCCCTTTTTATCCCATGTATAATGTTTGAGTTAAGCATTACATGTTTCTTATTTTTTATTTTTTTATTTATTTTTGATCTGTGAGGATGATAACCAACATTTGTTTCATATGTACACCCCCCCCCCATATATGTGCACGTATACTTTTCTGGAATCTTTCAACGGTAAGTTACAAAATCATGGCCCATTCATTATCTTTACATATTTCAGTGTATTTCCTAAGAATAGGAATATTCTCTTGTATAACTATAGTAGAGTTATTTTGTCAAGCTATTAATACAATATTTTAATCTCATCTGTCATTTGTATTCTGATTTTTAATTGACCCTGAAATGTCCTTTTTTTAACAGTTTATTCCTTTTTTGTACAGGATCCGTCCTTAGGATCAGGTATTATGTATGGTTGTTAACATCTCTTTAACCTCTTTTAATTTTGAGCATTTTCCTGGTCTTATTAAAAATACAGCCCCTTTCCTTTTTCAAATAGAACATTCCTCATTTTGGAATGTTTCGTGTTTCCACATTATTAGATTCAAATTATATGTTCTTAGCCAGAATACTGCAGAAGTCATGTTAGGCCTTTTCAGGACATAAGATCTGGAGGTATACATAGGGTCTTTTTATTTCTCATTAGTCATTTTAATTTTGATTATTCTGTTGGTGCATCTGATTTCTAATATATATTCGCTGCTTTTTTTTTTTTTTCTTCTCAAAACTAATGAGCAGTCTGTAGGGAGCATTTTAAAATAGTGCAGATCCTACTTTCCATCAAAATTTCCTCTAGTCTTAGCATCCATTGATGAACTAATCTTTACACTCTAGTACTCCTGCACATTGGCCTTATAAAGAAGAGCCTTCTCTTATTTTATACTAAGGTATTTATAAACAGTGTGGGCTCATGAATTCTTTTTTTTTCCCCCGATAATATTTTTGTGGTCAAACCTTCAGATTTGGCCAGTGTGAGCTCCTCCAAGCTGGTTCCTTTGTTTTTGTAAGATGGCCTTTTTTTTCTGATAGGCTTTTTTTAGAGCAGTTTAAAGTTCATAGCAATTAAGCAAAAGATAGGGAGATTTCCCATAAACCTCTGTCCCAGCTTATGCCTAGCCTCTCCCATTATCAACATCCTCCACAAGAGTGCTACATTTGTTATAACTGATGACCTACATTGACACATATCTCCCAAATTCTATAGTTTACATTAGGGTTCACTCGGTGTGTTGTACATTCTGCGAGTTTGAACAAATGTATAATGACATGTATACACCATTATAGTATCATGCAGAGTAGTTTCACCACTCTAAAAATCCTCTTTACTTTTTCACTCCTTCCTTCCCTTGAGCACTTCCTTTTTGGTATATCATGATGACACACTTAACCTGTACCTACCTTGCACCAGCATTGGATTCAGCTATTTCTCCAGGAAACTTTGATTCCAGTTAGTGGGGAGTAGTAGTAGAGACCAAGATCTGAGCAGTAGATGTACTCTTTGCTCCTTGGCCCTTTCGGTGGAAAGAGCAAGGGACTGTGTGTATACATATATGTACATGTTCACATAAACATGTACTGTTCATTTATATATTTGATAAACATGTCTGTTTTATGTAAGTTAAAATTGTTGAATCCAAGCTGTACTTAAGGACAAATCCTGTGACATCACTGAGCAATTTTTTGTTGACCAAATATTTATTGAGTGACCTAGGAAGTTTTAGATACAGGGTGTTGTGATGAACAAGGCAGATTGGGGTTCCTGCCCTCACAGTCTGGACAGCTAATGGTACAGATAATTTCAGGGTAACATAATGGGCCCCTTTCTAGTCAAAATTACACGAATGTGTAGCCATTTGGGGAAGATGAAAAAACCTGGAGGAAGTCGTCTATGTTCCAAGCAGAAAACACTATCCCAGGGATTGACTAGGGGTGAAAGTTTGCCTTTGTGGACAAACTGAAAGAAGTGTTTATGGCTGGAGAAAGTACCAAGATAAGGTTATACATCACCAGATAAGCAACTTGAGTGTAGATATTAAAAATATTTAGGAATCTTATTTTTCTATAATGTAGTTCACGTTAATCTATGAAACTACATTAGGAATGAAAATTCTTACGAGAACTCTTCTGTAGGGTCTGTATCATTCAACTTTGTATTTCCAATATTTAGCAAGGTGTATGGCAGGAAATAGGCCCTCAGATGTTCAGTTGTATGTACAATGCTTCGATACCTTAGTCTAGAGAACTATTTAAGGGTACTGGCTTTGCGGTCAGACTGCCCAGGTTGAATCCCAACTCCACTCCTTTCTTAGTTGATTATTTAAGATACCTTCTGAACCTGATTCTTGACCTGTGAAATTGATAGTATATGCCATGGAGCTGCTGTGAAGATTAAGTGAAATGTTTCATTTTAGTATACTTGATACAGTGCCTAGTACGAGATAAGTGCTCAATAAACATGGATTATTAATTCAAATAATAGTTTTATCAAAAGAGATTAGTTCATTTAGCAGGGTTAATGGACCCTTGTTGGCTTTTGTTTCCCACCTTTGTATTTGTATTAAAATTGACTTTGTTTTTTGTGCTTTCAGTGTTAGTATAGCATTTAGGCAATTAACTCTCCAGCCTACTATTCACATTGCCTTTTTGCTATTTCTGCCTGAGAATCTCTGGAAAACACGATAATGTGTTTCTTAGAGTTATTGAGTGTAAAAAACGATAAGTGTTAGGATTTTACTTAAATGGAAATTTAGAAATCCTCTAGTAAAATCCAACCTCATGATTGGCTGCCTTCTATTCATTCTGTTCTTATCTACCATCTCTCCTTACTTGGTTTCCTGTTTGTCCCCCCCCCCCCCCCGCTAAAATGTATCTATTGTCTTCTGTTGAACTTAGTATTACCTGGCATTCTTTTCCCCAAATATAAAAGCCTCTTTGATTAGATGGGTGTCATTTGCATTTGAATCTTTTGTAAGAGATAGAATTTAGTTGCAGTTTGGCTGTAAGATTTTTGGAAAATGAGTCTTTAAAATTATATCCTCTCAAAAGATTTTATACTAACAGGCTAGACCCAGGTATACTACAGATTGCTCCCACACATCTCTTTGGTCATGCCATCTGTGACTCTAGTTTAAATCTGAGTACTGTGCTCAGCAGCATAACTATGCCATTGTTAAAACATAGCTTTATAGTAACACAGGCTTCTTTGAAGGGCATGAGAACCTACTGTTTTATTCTGCTTAACATTGGGAAACCTTATATTAACTCTGAGATGGTTAAGAGGTGACAAGTCTTACTGATTCCAGATTGTAGGTACAAATTTTGAAGAACTTTTAGATAAGTGATGAATGTAAGGTAGTCCGTTGTTGGGGAAAATATAAAAGTTCCTTACTGTTGGCAGCAAAATTCCATGTTGGGTCAAGGATCTCAAGGTATTTTGAGAAATCAAGTCTAATGATTAATAGTTTATTACTTACAGTTAGGAATTATAGCATTAGTCTTTTTATAAATCATTCTTCCTGCTAATATGGACTTAATATTGCTAAAAATTGTTTTTCTAAATCCCCCCAAAAATCTTTAAATGCATTTCCCTGTTGATTACTGTGGTAAATTGGGGTGTGTTCCTTAATTTAGAGATACTATTTTTGAAATTACTAGCTTCCATTTCTAGGTAGCAATAGATATCTGACAACCATTGCTATTTTCTCCACAATGCCCATATTTTTTCCCCCTGAAATTTAGGCTCTTAAGCTCACATGGCCATACGAAGTAAAGAGCAGCAGCTATTCTGAAAGCATCTAGTTAGGCAATTTCGAACTTTTTTAGTTACCATACTGGTGTAAAATTCTTCTCAATACTAGGAAAATGGAAAGTATACTATTCTTTATAGGCAACAAGAAACCAACTTGGACTAACTTAAGCAAAAGGAAACCTATCAGGAGTTTACAAGATTAGGGAGAAGTCTGGAGAAACACACTTGGAAATAATTGGCCAAGAACCGAGGAAGCTCTGAAGGGCCTAGGAAGGTATAAGTTATTATAGGATGCACTATAACAATTTAAATTCTTAGAAGGGAGCCTGGCCTCAGTCATTGTCTACCATTTGGCTGAGGAGGTCGGTTAGACAATCCAGTGGGGTGGAGGAGAGTAATTCCTCAGAAGGAAGTTAGGGTACGACTGAGAAAGGGAAGTGGATACTAGAGTAACCAGAACACATCAAATACATCACATTTGATTAATCTCTAGACCTTACAGCTGAACCTGGACTTGGAAAGCTAAAGTGGCAGGATCAGACCTAACGTTTAGGTTGTTGGGTTATATTAAGATTATCACACAGTTCGCGCATTTAAATTATAGTTTTGTGTGTGTGTGTACTTGGTTTTGCAGCTATTACTACAATTTTAGAACATTTTTATCACCCTCAAAAGAAATTACTTTAGCACCCAGTAATCTTTTTATTTCTGTGGAGTTGCCTATTCTGGACATTTCATATAAACAGAATTATGTAATATATGATTTCTTGTGGCTGGTTTCTTCGACTTAGCATTTTTTTAGGGTTCATCCGTGTAACATGTATCAGTACTTTATTCCTTTTTATTGTTAAATAATGCATTATATGGCTATACCACATTTTGGTTTAGCCATCAATTGGTAGGGTTGTTTCCACTGTTGGCTATTATGAATAATATTGCTGTGGACATTTATGTACAAGTTTTATATGGAGATGTCTTCATTTTTCTTGGGTATATATTTAGGTGTGGAATTGCTGGTTCATATGATAAACACTGTTCAACCATTTGAAGGAACTGTTAGACTTTTCCAAAGTGGCTGTCCATTCCCACTAGTAATGTATGAAAATTCCGGTTTCACCACATTCTCAACTACATGTTGTTATTTGTAGACCTAAGTTCAAATTGTGGTTCTTTATTTCTTTCTTTGTGACCTTGGGGAGAAAACAATCTCTCAGGATTCATTTTGTCAATTGTAAGACAAAAAGTACCTAACTTGAAGGACTGTAAATAATAAAGTATCTACCTAGCAGAGTGCCTACCACACAGTAAGTTTTCTTCCTCCTTTTTCTTCTTGGCAGCTTGCCATGAGTTTCTCTGGGGTTTCAGAGCTCTCTGAGCCTAACTTTGAATTTGCTTCATATTATTTACTCTTTCTAGGGAACAGTGGTAAGAGACTGTGGATGTGCTGAATTCCCTGAATACTGATGGCCATCAAAAAGGCAAAGTATCAGTGCATCTAAACTTACAGGCTAGCTTACTTACTTTGTTAAAGCCATATCCTTAAACAGTTTCTGTAGGATATAAGGCTTATCAGAGGAATGGAAGTCAGTAGCCTCAGTGAATCAAGACAGATTCAAAGTGGGAATTGGGGTAACCCCAATCTAATGCTATCGTACCTCACTTCATTCAAAAGTTAATTTTAAAGAACCTGACTCAAAGTCATTGAAAGACCCTTGAACACCACCCTACCCTACTCCCCCCCCCTCCTTTTTTTCTTTTTGCTATAGAACCGAGTAGTGCAGATACCCTGTTTAAAAACCGTAGAAGAGAATGAACCAATGGAGTAATGGGTCTCCAGAACAACTGAAGATTAACAGTTGACTCAAAATAGATAGGAGGGAAGAGATTAAGACAGAATGGTTAAAGTCAAGGTTTTCTTCTTTGACCTGCTTTACCATAATAAGCAGGCCATTTAATGCGAGTCACCGGACCATTTTCACAGTTTTGGCAGCTTATTATTCTGACCTCATGGAACCCATCTGACTCCTGTGATTGGAGTTCTAGGTAGAACTAGTGTCATGGTGGGAAATGGAAGTCGTTATACTTATGACTTAGTATTTCTACAATAAAATTTTCAAAGTGCTAGAGATAGTTCTTTTGATCATTAGCTCAGGCATAGAACTAATTATTGCAGTGATTATGAATCTCCTAATTTTTTAGTTTTAGAAATTACAAATTTTTATTTAGAAACAAATGTTCTCCTTCCTCCTTGTTTATACCTGTTTTTTTAGTTTGTCTCTGTATGTGTGTAATTTTCAGTAATTGTTGGAAATCCTTTGCTATTGTGTAGGAAATTTGTCCTGAATTATAGGAAATATTGCTATCTTCCATAAAACAAATATGACAGAGTACGCTAATTATGAAAATGAGAGTCACCTTCCGTGATGTGACCATGGATTGAAATAACAGGAATAGAATTGCTCATTTGAGCATATTTCAGGACAGAGAATTTGGCTATGAGACAGACATTGGAGGTTTATGTGATATAACAAATAGCATATAGGACCTGTGGTTTAACTTTTCCACCTTTTTCTGCTTTGTGCAGGTATAAGTTGTCCAAGCTACAATTTTTCATTGTAAAATTGGCTTATTCGTCTTAAAATAACATATATAGTCTTTCCTTTGTGTTGTTTGTGTCATTTTTTTCCCTTCAATTTTTAATTGTAAAATGTCTAATGCATTTTTCTGTCAGCTGAGGACCTTCCTCTTTCTTTGTTGTCAGTGCTTAGCTTTCTTAGCCCATACACACACACACACACACACACACACACACACACATACACATACACACTAACATGTAGTTTTTTGTTTTGTTTTTTTACATTGGGATACAATGTACTGTATATTCTATGAGCAGTTTTGGTAAATCTTGGTTGATAATGATGGTGATGTTAACTGGTCCTGCTAAGTTACTTGGTCTCTACTTAGAAAATGCAAATGTAAGAAACTTTAAAGCAATACTAAAGAGGTATACCTTCAGCATATTTTAGAGAAGAATTTGCTTATGAACTTTTTATTCACAGTTAATTTGCATTGTCTTGTCTTATAGGAGGAGAGCATTCCCATTGCTTTATCTGGTAGGGATATTTTAGCTAGAGCAAAAAATGGAACAGGCAAGAGCGGTGCCTACCTCATTCCCTTACTTGAACGGCTAGACCTGAAGAAGGACAATATACAAGGTTAGTTTGTTTAAATTTTTTAAATGGCAGTTTAAACCTTAGAACTATGTAAAAGTGTTTTTTTAGTTAGAATTTACATAGTCTAGAATATACCCTTTTTACACCTTTAAAACAGTTTTGACAACATTCCAGTGAGATAGGCAAAGTATCATTGCCCTCTAGATAGAAACGCTAAGATCATGAGAAGTTAAATTATCTGATGTTGCTACTTGAAAACTATGGAACTGAATTGTTTTTGTGACAGCCGTGTTTCTGTAAGTTCCTTGTAGAAACATGAATCTTTTTAATGCCTTTGGTTTTGGAATTTTAAGAGCTTAGGCAATAGAAGAAATAAATTTCCAAAGTCATACCCTAAGTAAGCTAATAGAGTTTTCACCTTTAAAGCATTTTATTAAATTTTCAGCTTTCTTGCTCTGTAATTATCATTTATTCCATCTTTCATATAATAGAAACGAACCTAGGCAGCAGGAGTTTTCCTTTTTGGGTGTTTAAAGAGTCTCTTACTGAAATATTAATCTAATAAGCTTTGAACTAATGCTCGCAAACTCAAAGGACCCTTTAAAGGTTTATAACTGCGACTAGTGCAAGATTTATATAGCAGTATTGTCAAGAGAAAGCCTGAATCTGGAACACTACTAGGTTTTCTTTAAAAAAAAAAAAAATTTACTCATTCGACATTTTAGAATTGGTTAGGCCTATTACGATTTAACTTTTAATATGTCTGAGTATCCAAATTGCAAGGGGCAGTATTTCTGTAGCTTCTTAAAGTCTCAGATGTATTTTTTGTTGTTGTTTTCTCTATTGCTTGATATTTTCCAGCAATGGTGATTGTTTCCCACTAGAGAACTTGCTCTACAGGTCAGTCAAATTTGCATCCAGGTCAGCAAACACATGGGAGGGGCCAAAGTGATGGCAACCACAGGAGGAACCAATTTACGGGATGACATAATGAGGCTTGATGACACAGGTAGGAAATGACTAAGGCAATTTAGCTCTCTGAGTGCAATTTCACACACAAATGTTTCCTTTCAGTAACTTATTAAAATTTGTTTTTAAGAATAAGGATCAGAAACACTGCAGTAGAAAAATGAAGGAAATGACAGTCTCATGAAAGAAAAAAAGACAAATGACAATAATTGAAACAATATTAAACCTTGACAGTAACTTTTGAAAATGTAAATAAAACCAGCAAATTGATATTATGCATATCTGGCAAGGCAAAAAAACATCAGTAACCAACAATGTGAGTTGGTGGAGAAATAGGATGTGTTTTGCAACATGGAGGTATAAATTGATGCAATTGCTGGTGGGCAAGATAGCATTATTTTTCAAAATTATAAATGTATATTTTCAAGAATCTTTCCTAACTAGCACATGCAAGGTTGTTCACTACAATGTGGTTTGAAGTAATGAAAAATTGGAACAACCTAAATATCAGAGGAGATTGGCTAAATACATGGGGATATAATCTGAATGGAATTCCACACAACCATTAAAGAATGAAGCTGATTTGTATCAATTTTTATGAAGAGTTCTCCATGATACATTATTCAAGTGAAAAAGGATAAAACAGCAAGAATGAGAGCCACTTATGTAAAATTATACATAAAACTTATGATTGTCATTAGCTTAATTACTATATTCATACCACACAGTTATTGAAAATGATTATCTATTTGATCCTTTTAACAGTCTTCTGAAGACCTTTGCTCTAGTTTACAGACAAACTACTATATCAGAAGCTTGGTATGCATTTTGTTATTCATTAGGGATTGTCTTAAAATAAGGAAATACGCTCATTATTTGGAGCAGGTGATTTGGGAAGCTGTATCCCCCCCCTTATAGAGGAGAAACAAACAAGTATTCTCTAGCCAACCTAAGGTGAAATGGAAATCTACATCCTGAAATACATCTTTGCTTTTTTGTACTATAGTAGTCACCCTTTAACCATGAGGGATATGTTCCAAGACCCCCAGTGGATACCTGTTTTGGAACCATGGATAATACGAAACCCTATATATACTATGTTTTTACCTATACATAACTATGGTAAAGATTAATTTATGAATTAGGCACGGTAAGTGACTAATAATAAAATGGAACAGTTATAGCAGTATACTATAAGTTATGTGAATGTGGTCTCTCACATCTACTATCTATAACTTTAATAATACTGTTTCCATCTTAACTAAACATTTAGCATGCACTGTGGCTGTCACTCTCATTTTGAGGTGCAATAGCAAAATCAAATTTTTTTTACATAATTTCAAGGATAGAAGATTGATTCTTACTGTAGATTTTAGCATAATTTTTTTCATAATTATGATGTTGAGAACTTTTACCTTTTAGCTTAAAGGAAGCACTTTTCCAGCTTTCCTTTGGCATATTCCAAATTGTTAGTATCACCCTCTTGTGATTTGGCCATTTAATTAAAGTAAAAAAAAAGTTACTTGAACACAAGCACTGAGATAACCACAACAGTCAGTCTGACAATCTAGACAGCTACTAAGTGACTAACAGGTGGCAGGCAGTGGATACACTAGATAGAGGGATGCTCTACATCCTGAAGGTGCAAGAGTTTATCATGCTACCCAGAACAATACTCAATTTAAAGCTTAAGAATAGTTTTTTTCTGGAATTTTCCATTTAATATTTTCAGAGTGTTGACCTGAGTAATAAACTGTCGAAAGCGAAACCGTGCATAAGGAAGGACAACTGTATTCCTACCTCTGAAACGTTTCTGATTAAATGCATATATACAAACCTTTACTATATATCCTTTTTTCCTGAGCTAAAATTAATGAGAATGTGTTTTCTAATGTTGTCTAGTGCACGTGGTGATAGCTACCCCTGGAAGAATCCTGGATCTCATCAAGAAAGGAGTAGCAAAGGTTGATCATGTCCAGATGATAGTCTTGGATGAGGTAATATCTCTTCATTTGGAAAGATACTATTCTGTATTATTCTGAGCTTTGTTTATAACTGTCAATGAGTAAAACAAAAGTTCTTTGTTTTTATGAACTTTCTAAAAAACGCATGACTTTTGTCAGTTCAAGCTAATTTGCTTATAAAACATGCTTTGCCCTTTAAAGGCAGTAGATGATAGATATTTATAGGAATAGTATAGCCTGCATCTTCCTTAGAGATGCCAGGTAGTTTGGGTTTTATTTTTATTTTTCAAGAAGAGTTGTTGAATAACCTCAAAGCCAAGTTCCTTCTAAGTCTCTTTATTTGGTGATACGTACTAAAAAGCATGTAATGCCTCTAACCCCTCATTTAGCATATACCATTTTGTATTGATTGGTTTTTCAGTCTGGTACTGTATTTCAACCAGGTACATTTTAAGAACTTACTCCATTGTTTATCCTTGGGCTCTAGTAGTTTATACATAAAGTATATCAGTGTTAATGTTTTGAAATAAAGTTACTTTCCTAATTGGTCTGCATTTTATTTAGACGACTAGATCAGAATCAATCATGTTATAATTCAGATCTTTTTTTTAAGTAATGAGAGATAACAGTCGCTACGTGCTTTACATTTTTTCATTTTACACTAAGTGCTTTACATTTTTTCATTTAATTTTTTTCATTTAATTTATGCAACAGCCATGTAAAATGGGTGTACTATAAAGTAGTTACTACAGTGAGCACATATATCCTAATTTAAAAATTTCGGAATCTAAAGTATTGATTAAAGTAACCTTCTAACTTTGCAAGTAAATTGAAGGAGATAGATTTCAATCCAGGAAGCTGGATTCTGCAGCCTGTACTTTTAATTAACCACTGCACTATACTGCCTCTATACTCCTGTAGTGGAAGGCACATTAAAATTTACAGGAACAAGAATTATATCTGTCTAGGATTTTTTTTTCCCTAGAAGATGAGTATTATAGACTTTTTCCCTTCTGAATCACTGGGAATGTGTCTTGGCGCTATTGGAGTATGAAGTGTTGTAGAGTACTTAAATGTTTACAATCAGGAACATTCCATGAATGCACTTATTGGATAATGCCTTATGAACCAAAGACTTTAGACATTATTTGATTGTTTTAAAAATTGTCTTATCTTTGTACTGCAGGCAGATAAGTTGCTGTCACAGGATTTTGTGCAGATAATGGAGGATATTATTCTCACGCTACCTAAAAACAGACAGATTTTATTATATTCCGCTACTTTCCCTCTTAGTGTACAGAAGTTCATGGTGAGTATAAATCTGTACTTGGACGCAGTGTCATCTTGTTGCCCATGAATATACCTTTATCCATAATTACATCTTATTGTCAGTCTACTTTATGCTGATTATTTCAAGTTTTTGGGTTTTTAGCTGATGAGTTAAGGTTTGTCATGCATACATTAACTTTTTTTAAGCTATCAGTAATTTGATTAAATTCTTCATTGTTCACTTTGCTTTTCGTTTCAGGCAGATGCTATATAATTGATTACAACATAATCCTAGGTATAAAGTACAAAATAGTAACATAGCTACGTATCTGTATATAAATGTTAGATCTTCCTTTTTGTGGTTATTTCTTCTATGAGGAATTATATATACTTGTTTTGAAGAGAGCCGTATTCCTTAACGCAGGACTTTATCAGAGATGTATAGCATATATTTTAAAGAGATACACTCTGCTTTCACTGAAGTATAAGGCCCTTTTTTAATCTTTTTTTCCCAGAATTCCCATTTGCAGAAACCCTATGAGATTAACCTGATGGAGGAACTAACTTTGAAGGGAGTAACCCAGTACTACGCATATGTAACTGAGCGCCAAAAAGTACACTGCCTCAACACACTTTTCTCAAGGGTAGGTAATAGGCTTCAGCTGCTTAATATTATCTATTCCTTAACCCCAATAAAACAGACAATTGTATTCGTTTTCTTACTGCTTTCAGTGTTTTAAAAAAGTACTTACCTTTTCCTAAAAGGCAGTTACAGTTGATCTGAAGTTGGCACTAAATGGTTGATAAGTCATAGGCATTTTTAATTTTAAAGTAATTTGACCTTAATTACAATCGATCCTCATTATTTGCAGATTCTGTATTTGCATACTTGCCTGCGTACTTGCCAAAATTTATTTGTAACTACAAAATCAATACTTGGGTGCTTTGGAAATCATTTGTGGATGTATAGCACGATGAAAATTTTGAATCATTGTGCATATTCCCAGCTGATGTTGAACAAGGTGACACTGCCTTCTTCGTTTCAGCTTTCATACAATTGTTCTTTTCATGGGCCATTTAATGCCACAATTTTTGCATTTTTGTGCCTTTTTTATTGATTTCACTGTTTACTATGGTTCCTAAGTGTAGTGAAGTACTTTACAGTACACCTAAGTACAAGAAGAGTGATATGCCTTGCCGAGAAAATGCATATTACATAAACTTTGTACAGGCATGAGTTACAGTACTGTTGGCCATAGATAAAGAAGGTATCTTTAAATAGTAACGCACATAAAACGAGATTATCTGTTGATTAATGAAAAAAAACATGACTAGAGGCTCACAGGAACTATCCTGTGTTTTTCATAGGAGCAATGGTTCAGTATTCACTAATCTAGTATTTGCAGCAACTATAGAGCATAACTATTGCAAATAATGAGAATCAGCTGTATTTTATTCTCGTTTGCAATCGTGCCCTTATGAAATATACTTTTCTACAGTGCAACTTATAAATTACTTTCAACTATTAAGTAAATGAATAGTATTTACAGTAATTTTTACAGTGTTCCATCTCTCCTATCAAAAGATTCTAAGTCATAGACCATGTTTTTTACATTTGTTTGCCAGTCAGTACTTTCAAAATGTGCAAAGTAAATGAAGGTTTTTTTCTTTCTCATGTCTCCCTTCTACCCCATGCTCAGCTTCAGATAAACCAGTCGATCATTTTCTGTAACTCCTCTCAGCGAGTTGAATTGCTAGCCAAGAAGATTTCTCAACTGGGTTATTCTTGCTTCTATATCCATGCTAAAATGAGGCAGGTAAGTGTAAAACTAGAACTTATGCAGATTTAAAAAAAAAATTGTCTAAGTATTTCTTGGATTTTTGTTTTAATGTTCCTCCAGGTGCCCAGAATTTAGAATAAACAATTCTTTTAGTAGGCAAAGGACCTTTCATTTTAACACAGGGGTCCCCAACGTCTGGCGTGAACCGATACTGGTCTATGGCCTGTTAGAAATCGGGCCACACAGTAGCAGGTGAACAGTGGGCAAGTGAGCAAAACTTCACCTGTATCTGCAGCTGTTCCCCAGCCCTAGTATCACCACCTCAGCTCCACCTCAGATAATCAGGCATTAAATTCTCATAGAAGCTCCAGTCCCTAGCGCCTAAAAGGTTGGGAACCACTTTTAAAATCTTGTGGGTTCAGTTTTATAATTATAAAATAGGGGTAGTAATATATATTCTTATCTCACAAGGTTGTTAGGAAGATTGAGATAATGTACAAATGAGTACTTTGTAAACTGTCAAGCATGATACAGATAGATTTTATTCCCTTCTTCCTCAGGTAGTCGCTAGATTTGCATGAAACAATACAATAACCACTAGTCACACATGGCAATTTAAATGAGTTAAATAAAATTTAGTTTGTCATACTAACCACGTTTCAAACACCAAGGTACGTCATTAGCAGCTCTAGTTTGGAAAGTACAAATAAAGAACATTTTCAATGCAGAAGGTCTATTGGACAACACTGCTCTAGATATTTAATAGTTCGATATACCTCATCAGCGCAAATATCCTTTTACTGTTTGCCTTAGAAAGGATGGAATCTCTAAATTTCAGAACCTGATTTAACAGAAAATAAGTTCAAAGTATAAAAAAATAACCTTTTTTGTGTGTGCGCTAACTATAATTGACATTTCATGAAAAAGCGGTTTTTGTAGACTTAACAGGTTAAGAACATAGTCAACTCACATTTGGTTTTCAAAGAAAGATGTCATGGATCAGATACCATCATGTAGGTACTTAATATTAGAAATTATCACAAGAAATGAATATATTAAGCTGAAGAGAATGTTTCTAAAATGGAAGAACATTGCATTGAAAATATAAGCCATTTTGCTAGAAGCTAGATTTATTTATTTATTTAAAAATTTTTTTTGAGGTGAGGCAACCCTTGGTTGACCTCACACATTGCAAGGACATTGTCAGCTTATAATCCATTTTTTTTTCTTTTCTTTTTAAAATTTTTTTATGCCTGTAGCACCTGGTTTTCCTAGGTGGTCTCCCATCCAAGTGCTAACCAGGCCCGACCCTGTATAGCTTCTGAGATCCTACGGGATCGGGCTTATTCAGGGTGGAATGGCCATAGACAGATTTGTTATTTTTCCTGGAGTCATTGTATATGTTTTTATTTTTGTTTATTAATTAGAAAGTAGTTATTTTTAGCTTTTGTATATAATTACTAAAAAGATAAATAGATGTTTTGGTGAAGCCAGACTTTTGGTATCTTCTGTTTGAAACATTAAAATATATATATACATATATTTTTGTCACTTAAAATCTGTTCTGTCGAAAATGTAATACTTTTTTTAAGAGTTAAGATAAACACTACATATAGATAGATATGCATAGATGTGGATTAGTTGCTTATTCCCATGAAAAACCAATGTATGTGTGTTCTTTTTTTTACACCTTTTATTTTTAATTATTGAATTGGCTTATCTCATTTGTGTAAACAAATTTTGTATAGGAGAAATAATGGAAAATTTGGTTCTGTGTGTGTGTGTGTGTTAAGTCAGAAAATGCATCGCTTTGTTCCTAGGAACATCGAAATCGTGTGTTTCATGATTTCCGAAATGGCTTATGCCGTAATCTTGTTTGCACTGGTAAGTATTTTCTATTTCCTTTACCCAATGGTTTTTCCTCCCTGGTTCAGCTCGGCTCTCTCTGTGCTATATTACTCAGCAGAGCCTATGATATAGTCTAGGTCACCCTACTACCACTTCTAGAATTTCAGAAGTTGAGAATAAGCTGTAGTTAATTCTTGTAATTATGTTCCATACCTGAAACTGCAGAAGACTTTTTCTGGCATTCATACCTCATCTACTTTTTAAATTGATATTGGGATTTGTGTGTTTCCTGAATAGTTTAGCATTCAGGAATGAATTGCATATGCAAAATGAATTTTATTAAGAAACTGACTATGTTTTGGAAATTGTGTATTGTGGCCTTTTTAGTTTTTGCTGTAAACAGACTAGTCTGTATTTTGTTATATTTTACTACATGAAGAAAAGCACTGGAGAGGCAGGTAGACAATTAGATCAGACAAAGCAAATGGATTCAGTATCTTCCCATCTCTGTACACTGGTAATATAATCTTAGTATTGGTATGAGATTAATAATCTAAACTAGGCTTATAGGTAGAAGAACCTGGAATTTTTTTTTTTAATTTTTAGGTTTACACATAAATCATAAGTATATTATTTGAATTTTTGCATAATTTTTCATAATTTGTATACTTTGCAAAGAAAAGTATGCACTCATAATCAGCACCCAGATCAAAATTTAGAATATTTAAAAATCTGTATTCTTAAAAACACTGCTCAAGAAATAAAACTTATTTTTCTCAAAAAAAAGACTCATATCTTCCATACTTCCAGTTTATCTTGTTTCTCTGCTTTAACATCTGAAAGAACAGTTAATATAACTGTGAATTAATACATTAATGTTTACTTTTATCAACATTTTTGACCTTTAAATGTGTTGAAGTATCCAAGATATATTTGATTTAGTGGAAAGAATAATACACTCATAGAATTTTAAGATTTGGGTCCAGGTTCTACCTTTTCCTACCTCTAATCATAGGACCTTGGGCAAGTTACGTTTTTTATGCCATTTTTTAAATCTGTGAAATGGGATGCTTTAAATTGTTCTGAACAAATATCTGTTATAGTTTATTCAAAAAAGTATGTATTGATATTCAGTATTTATTTACTCTTCGCCAGCTACTTAGCTAGGTGCTGCAAAAAATATATGCTTTCCAATTTTATGGGATATATATTTTACCACAATTTAAAAAGTTATATATACCCACATTCCCTGTATATAAGGAACTAAATCTAGATGAGGGAAAAGTATAAAGTACCACCCCTTTCTTCAAGGAGCAGTGGTTTAATGAGAGATAAAAAGATAACATTTAGAGTCTGAGGCAGGGCCAGCACACTTTTTCTGTAAAGTGTTGGCTAATAAATATTATACTTTGCAAACCATGTGATCTCTGTTACCAATTAACTCAGTTCTGCCATTCTGACTCAGAAACACTCAGCATAAACAAATGGTCATGACAATGTGGCAATAAAATTTTATTTATAAAGACTGGCCTTGGGCTGGTTCTATAAGGGAGTAAAGGTAATTTGCAAATGTGAGGTATATACGCAGTTGACCCTTGGACAATATAGTTCTAAACTGCATAGATCTACTTAAATATGTGGATTATTTTTCAGTACAGTAAATGTTTTTTCCTCATGATTTTCTTAACATTTTCTTTAGCTTTATTGTAACAATATAGTGTATAAAACATGTTACATACAAAATATGGTAATTGACTGTTTATGTAATTGGTAAGGCTTCCAGTTACTAGTATTACTAGTTAAGTTTTGAGGGAGTCAAGTTTTACATAGGTTTTGACTGAGTAGCAGTCAGCACCCCAACCCCTCTCCCCTACCCGCCTGCATTATTCAAGGGTCTACTGTAGGTTAAGTAATCTTAAATTTTCTTAAGAGGTAAATAATGAGCTGAGGTTATCTGAGAGTAGATGGAATTTTAATGGACTTCATAAGCTAGTTTCAGACTTGTAGAAGAGGGAATTTTTAAGTTAAGGGACTGCTACAAAAAGTGATCCATAGAGGGCTAAGAAGATATGTCCAATGAAGGATAAATGGATGAGTTTGGTAGAGAGGTATGTTAAGACAAAACAGGAGAATGTCAAATACCAATTTTAAATTTTATCTGGAAGCAATTTAAAGCAATGAATTATAAATTCAAAGCAGTATTTTAGAAATACTGTTCCCACCATCATGGATTATTTTGTTGGAGTGTGGAACTGATAGGAGCACGGAAACAGTTGTTAGCCTATTGTTTTCTATTTGTAGTTTGCAGAGCCTAAATTAGCAAAGTAATTGTGGGACTAGAAAAGAATAGAAGAGATGGCCTGGTATATTAGCTTACCCCAGACCTATTGTAAATTTAACAGAATGGGGTGAACGAATACGTGCTGCTAGTGTATTACCTCTTCTTTTTAAGTATTCTAAGTTAATAACTTTTAAAAAATAATTTGCTATTTAATCTTAAGTACTAAAAAATAGACTAAAGAAAATTACTGATTATTCTTGAGACTCATTTATGAGTTTAGAGTTTACTAATTAATCCTAATCTCTTCCTGCATTTACCTTAGACCATTTTTTAAAACTTTCTTACGGAACTAGGAAAAGGTAACTTGTGAGTGAGAAGTTATTTATGATAGTGTACATGAAAAGTAATGTAATTTGCAAATGCATTTGAAATAATGAAGTGACTAAACCTATGTTATACTAGAAATATGTGTTAAAGAGTATTATGGTACCAGGAAACATTTTTAAATGCTTAAAATGGTTTAAATGATTAAAGATTAAAAGATATAATGGAGTCTTCTTCGTTTGTTTGTTTGTTTTAAGATTTGTTTACCCGAGGTATTGATATACAAGCTGTGAATGTGGTAATAAACTTTGACTTTCCAAAGCTGGCAGAGACCTATCTCCATCGTATTGGAAGATCAGGTGAGGGAAAAAAAGATGTTCTTTGTGGAAGTTTTTTGAGAAGTTTAATCACTAAATTTTGTTCCTTTGTGACATAGCAATGAGAGAACAGTGAATTAAAACTAATTTAGTTGTTTGATAGACTAATTTCTAGTTTTGCTTATTTAATATGAGATAAAATTCACAAGGAGAACCTGACTTTTCTCATTAGGTCGTGCAATCTGTTACTATGTTTAGTGTGTGTATTTTGGGAGCTTTGACACAAACATCCATTTTGTCATTTGAAAAAGGTAAAGTAGAGTACTACTACTTTGGGCTATGTAACCTGAAGCTGTGGGAGTATTGTGTTTATGAGGAGACCAGAAAACGTGGTTTCATATACCTAGAATGGCACTGAACAAAAAATATACATTAACCCAGTGTGATTTTGACACTTAACAGACTTGTGCATTGATCCTCATTTAGCTCGTTTTATTATTGATTCAAAAATGTTTTCCGTTAGGTCGCTTTGGTCATCTTGGCTTAGCCATCAACTTGATCACATATGATGATCGCTTCAACCTGAAAAGTATTGAGGAGCAGCTGGGAACAGAAATTAAGCCTATCCCAAGCAACATTGACAAGAGCCTATATGTGGCAGAATACCACAGCGAGCCTGTAGAAGATGAGAAACCTTAACAAGCATGTGCGTACCCTACAAGTAGTTAAAGTGAGCATATTGTTTAAAGAAAGGAAAGAAATCAAGATCCTCTTTCCTGGGGAAAATTTGATGTCTAATGTAATACAGGGTAAAAACATTTGTTGCCATAAATGACAGTAAATGGTAAATATCTCTTCCATGAAGTTTGTGGTCTCATAAGAGCATCCATAAATGCTGTTCTTAAATGCAGTCTTCTTAAGTACTGCGATATGCGCACAGCGCTAAGTCAAATTCAGACTTCTAAAATGAAAGCAGAGAATCTTTTTTAGTAATTTTGAATGTGAAAATACGTTGTTTTTTTTCCTTTATTGTTCAGTCATCTCTGTTAGCATTTCACTCTTAATTTCTAATGGGTACCTCAGTAAAGCAGGTTAAATTACCTATAATACTGTATTTCCAAATGTAATCAGGTTATGAAGATAACTTTTTTTTTAATGCTCACTCTGGTTTCCTGCACCACCCTCTCATGTCATCTTTTGGTTGACTATTGGGCTCTTGTAGAAATGCTCAAAACAAGTCTCAACCTACAGGAATGTAGACTTGTTTTGGAGTTTTTTCCTAAGGAAAATCTGTTTGAGAGATGTTGGTTTCCAAATTTGCAATGAACATTTTACTTCTTGTTTTTAGATCTTTCAAATTACTCTTTTCACTTTTAACCTTTTTTTAAAATTCTAATTTAAATGTCAAACGCAAAATCCTCACACATAAAACCAGCCTGTTTGATAGTATATTAGCAGGCTACTTACTGAGTTCATGTAAGGTTTTATAAAAATTCTTGATTTAGTTGTGAATGATTACTGTCTGTTACCAGAACTTTCAGGCTCTCATTCTGTCTCTAGAATGCCTGGCAGAAATTCCTAAATCCTACGTGGATTCTGTAGTAGGCAAAGGCTGAGTAAAAGATATTACAGAGAACATTAGGGATGGGATTGTGAAAACCTATATACCCTAGTTCAAATTGTGCTTTCATAAATGTTAATTTTAGGTTTCTTTTTTTTTTTAGGCTTTGACAAACTACAGAAGGCTCGTTCGGATCTGTGACATGTTTTTGGGGGGGGTATGCTCTTTGTGGGTTTTTCATGTTTTATTTTGGAACTATGAAGACTTAAAAGAGCTCAGACTTTTTTTTTTTAACTGGTGAAAAAAAAAGCTGAAAAGAAGGAATTTACCTTTTTTGTTCCACTTGTTTGCACTGTGTGCTGACTGAACATTAGTTGCACTAACTGCTAGTTTTTAAAAATGTTTTCTGGGGAAAGGGGACAAGGAAGGAGGAGAAAGAAGAGAAAGGGGAGAAACCCTAAAAAGAGAAGAATCTTGATGAACACACAAGCTTGTCTGCAATTTCAAAATTCTCCCAACAGCTGACTCTTGAGTGCATTTCAACTTCTCCCTGATTACTCATCTGTTTTTTAAGCCTGAAGAGCTTATTACTTATTTGTGCGAAGTGCCTTATGCTATGAGACCATTCAGAATATCTTTTAGACACAGCCCAAGGAATCAACAATAGTAATTTCTTTCCATTTTTCTTTCTTTTTAATTTTTGTCTTTTCCTTTTGATTTTAAGGTGAAGTCTCTTCCCTTTCTACCCAATACTCAAGCCCAGGGCTAGAAGATGAAACGTATTAGAATGTTAAACACCATTTTTTTTTTTTCTTTACGTGGAGGAGTTGATATGCAACTGCATTTCATTCGCACTGTAAATACATGTATTTAAAAAGAAACAGTCCCAAGTAAAAATTTCTTCTGGGCTGAGTAGATGCACCATCATTGCTCCCAAAGGAAAGAGCAGTCTATCATTGCAGGAGCCATATGACAAGCCTTTGTGCTCTATAGCAGAACACTAAAGACTGGTTTACATACGCCTCCATTAGCAGTTATGGCACTTGATGTGTAGACATGTCAGCCTTGACCCTCTTTCCTCTGTGGCAAAGCGTGTCCCATAGAAAATTGGGTGTGTATACTTGTATAAACTTTGTAAATAAGTTTTTTTCTGGGTTCATATATATATATACATATATATATTTTTTTTGGATGAAGGTTGCTGGGATTAAGGGGATTAGAGTGATTATGGGAGCAGCTAAAGATGAGAGGGGCTCAGTTTTCCGCAACACTAAATTCTAAAAAGTACTTTGGCCTCTTACTGTAGAGAGCAGACCTCTTGGGGACCATAGGTTTAGAAAAGGGACCCAGAAGTCTGGGATTCAGCATTTGCTGCCACACTGTCTCCTCTAGTACATTTGGAGGAGGCCTACCAGAAGGAGCAAGGAAGCTTCAAAAACCTATAATTAAAGGTATTTATTTTGAGAAGCTCTCTGATTTTGCTTTTCCCCTTTTTAAAAAGTTTAAGGAACTTTTCAAGCTTGGCAAAAGGGGACAAAAATTAGTCTGCCTTGCAGTGTGGAAATTTAATTGAGTGGCAGTGTCTGAGCAGTATATGTATAAAGCATGGATTTGCATTTCAGAATATTAGTTGGTACCAGCTTTGGTAACGTTAGCAGTTCTGGGGCTTACTTTCTGTGGATCACCTGTACTGTGTAATAAGTGTGTTGCCTTCTGCCCACCTTGATACATAAATTTGCAGGAATGGGCACCCTGAGAGCTATTAACGTTCATGCTGCAGAAAGCTGCTTGCCATCCTCTTTGTGACATTAATTATTTGTCATTTTGCATTGTAAATTGCTGGCAAATGGCTTTACAATGAATAGTGTTGCTTTAAATTGTGCCCCTCCCAACATGCTTGATGTTTGGCCTGATCTCCAGGCAAAAAGAGTGAGATGAATCAAAACCAGTGAACTTTTTTTTTTTTTAATGTTTTTAATTCCCCTTTAACCCAGTATAGGTCAATCAGGAGGCATCCTAGGGTTAAAAAATAATAAAAATAAAATTAAAAAATTTTTGATTTCCATAACCCATTGTTTTTTAAAGCCCTAAAATATTACAAGGGTAAGTCATGCATATGCTTTCATGCTTAACTCATCTGGATAAAGAAATCAGTTATTCAGAGTTGCTTTTTTGACTGTCTAGTTCTAAGCAAAAACTATATGTGACTCACCCAAAATTCCTTGAGAATCAAAATCCTGCAGATGCCTCCTGATCAGACATAGCCCTCACTCCTTAAAAACTGTAGCAGGAGCTGCACAGTACAAACCCAAAAAAGAATAAGCTTGTATATTTGGTATCCAAGCCACATCGGTTCTTCTATCTAGCCAGTGTTGGCTATTAAATACAAGCCCTAATAAAGGAAGTAAATTTTCTTCCAGGGAGGGGTGGAGGGAGGGAATTTAAAAGGCATCAACTTTCGACCAAAAATATCTTGCCCTTGTACTGATGCAGCTCTTTCTCGCCCACCTCTGACAAGGTAAGAGGGATCATTCATTGTAGAAAAGCAAGAAAGCTCATAAATACAATTTTGTATCTTGTGAGAGAGTGGGGCGACTAAACAGCGCAGTCCTATTTGCTATCCTCAGACCAGTGTCTGCTTGGTGCCACATGCCCGTTGGTCCTCTTAAAGCACAGACTTTAAATTGAAAGTATTACTGAAGTACAGCCTCTGATGAGGAGTGGCACTTAAACTGTCTGGGATACCACTATTGGACAGTTGTACATACAATTGTCCAATTTTGGTGCTTGACTCTTGAATAGGAATTATTAAATGGAAAGATGCTCTAAGGACTAGGTCAAAGCCTAGTCTTTTTTTTTTTTCTTTTAATCCCCCTCACAACAAGGAGTATTTGTTACTTTTGGAAATTTTTTCGTGTTCTTCCAGTATGTTTAAGTGAT
The DNA here is from genome assembly GCA_003508835.1 of Eonycteris spelaea. Taxonomy (NCBI): domain Eukaryota; kingdom Metazoa; phylum Chordata; class Mammalia; order Chiroptera; family Pteropodidae; genus Eonycteris; species Eonycteris spelaea. The sequence continues at coordinate 1,197,637 of PUFA01000323.1, read as the reverse complement.
GGTAATATTTTTCCAGTGGTTCGTTTGAATGAAAACTATTTCCTGTTTTTAATATTTAAGTAACATCCAGCTCGTGGTTTAGCCTGTGGTTGTATAGCTGTGTAATGGACTGTTACACACCTTGCTGCTTCTGGGCGTGTCTTGTCTCTCTTCCCATACATTCCAATGGAGAAACTTTCTTACCTTTCTTTTAGGGGTGGAATAAATTTTTTCCAAAATGATCTTCTATGGGAAGAAAGGGGAAGGAACCCTAATTATGTCTAAATTATTTTCAAGTCGGCCCTGCATCATAATATGGGTTGGGCCCAAAGGCTGGGGGGAGGGGGAGGCAACTGGTTATCAGTATTTGTTTTCAGAATGAGATGGGAGCATCTTTCCTTTGCCATGTGCTTTGTGTTTGATACCATCATGCTTGGGTTAGAACCAGATAGATAACTCAGCACAAAGCTTTGAGTGTAAATTGTTGGAATCAAAACATCTCATTCTGATCACTTGGTTTAATTTTTTTTTTTTTCTTTTTTTTTTTTTTTTTAAATAAGGGTGGGAGGGAGGTTACTGTGCCCAAAAGGGAGGGTGTCTGCACTAGGATTTAGAAACACTTTGGAAGCTGATAACCTCTTCAGAAACTGCCTTTAGCCACACTCCTGACCTTATAGATGAGAAACAAAAAGATGAAATTATTGGGAATTAAGCCATGTTGTTTAATTTGTTACTCAGTGTTCTGTGTATCTTAAAATTTGTCATCGTGGTCATTTTCTGGCAAAATACTTTGTCAAACAGAATATTGGCCTTGTGGAAGCTGAAGTCAGTCAACTTTTTGGTAAACTTTAAGTGGACTTTGGTGAACTTGTAGTTCTAATTGATATCCTTAAAGATTGTTTTCTGAAACTCCCAAAGAAAATCTACTTTCTGATCTAAAAACTCATCTTTGGGTTAAATAAAAGGTTAAGTGTCCAAAGGTTATAACAGTTCATGAGGTCAGAGGGAGCTAGCCTGGCACCTGGACTCTGCCCCTCCACAGCTAATAGATTCCAACAGAAGTGTGTATAAATTCTCCAGTAGACAATACTGGGCAAGGGAGGGGGTAGGGTGGGTTATTAAGATACAGACTACTGTATTTTAACCAATGATTGTGGGGGAGGGGTGCCTGGAGAAAAAAGTTGTTATTCCCCTTTTTGAAATAAAAACTAAAAGTTGAGAAATTTTATTTTTCAATAAAAATGGGATAGAATTTCAATGTCCCTAGCCACAAGGGACTAGTTCCACTGAGAAGTGATCAGTGGAGACTCAAAATTTTGAAAACATTTGGGGAAAGGGAAAATTGGCTTTCTGTTAATTGGTAAATGTTCCAGTGGGGCTCTGTTTCTGTTGAGATGTGTTATGTTATGTGTACACATGGACCAGAGTCTGCTGAGTTTATATAAGTTCAGAAAAGATGGTTGATAAAATCTTGATTTTTTTTTTGTTTGTTTATCAATAAATGCCCACTGGAACTCCAATGTGTATGTGTGGTGTGTCCTTAGCAGCAGGCTATGCTAACAATTGTTGCATTTGAGAGCATTTTACCAAAGTAATATTGTAGTGAAGCGGTAAGACATTTTCAGCACCACTCATGAGAGAGCCTAGTTGAGTAAAATCTGAGAGCACTTTTATCCAGCCTAGACCTAGTCCACTGTACACATTTCACTTTGTCAGTTTCATAGCCTAAACAACCAAGATAACCACTTGGAAAGGAAGTATTGGTCCACAATGTGTCCAGGCAGATTATCATTAGTTAACCACCTCCCAAGATTTTTCAGATGTTTCAGAAATATGAACATGCCCACAAAAATTAGGAATACTAATTTGTATTCTGAGAACTAAAAAATCTTAAAAGACCTAAATGAAGAATTCAGGTACAAAACTGAACACACATCCACCCCAAAAGAAACGGGTATAACCGAAAAATAAGCACAGGACAATCTATAGGATGTAGTGTACCAGATATCTCTGCCTGCAGATGTCACTCTGGAGAGAACCTGTGTAAACCAAGTAAATATTTTCTAGCTTCCATTTGGGTTTGATCACCAGGGATTTCCTCCTGAGGAAGTGGGAGGGAAGTGTGAGATCATAGTTTGTAGATCTCTGATTCCCTCCCTGCAGGGTTGCTTCTTGCTGCTTTGTCCATTAACTGAATATTTTTGTGGCTGAGTCTATGTGACTCTTATGGTAACTGTCACCTCCCTGTTAGGGTTCCCCTACACTCATACTTTTGTAAATTGGCCATATTTAAATAAAGTCATTTTCCTTTTAAAAGTGTGCCATCTTGTTTACTTTGTTGTGCCCCAGACAATAATTGAGACCAGAAGTGACTACAGGAAACATTTTTAAACTGAGATTCTGGGATTGGGTTAGTTAACATTTGATGAAATCAATAACCTTACGCGGGTTGGTGAAGGGAAGCAGGGATGGGACATGAATAACTTATGGCATACAGTGTTATCACAATTCAGAATTTCAATGGTGGGTACCGTGGGATGAAGTGAAGGTAAAAGAAAAGTAAGGCATGGGAAAATCAAGAGGCTGTGGCAATTAGCAAAACAGGCCCTTGAATGCATACATTAAAAAATTATGAATGCAATTAACACAAGGCCTCAGAATTTTGAAGAGGGCCATTAGCTAGTTGGGTTTCTAGGACTGAAATAGATGGTAGCCTTCTAAAGTTTTACTTGATTTGTAATGCACAAAAAAGCTCTAAATCTCATGAGCCAGTCTGTTGGAACACCTCTGAAATTTCCAGGCTGAGCCAGTTCACTGACAAAGCCTCTTGAATAAAAGGGAAGTTGGGTCCCCCTTCTAGCTTTGCTCAAAGGGTCTTGTGACTATTTACTAGGATGATTGTATAAAGGGAAGGAAGGAAATAGACTTTTGAGGACTACTGAGACCCAAAATATAGGTCAGAGTAAAGGTTTATAAAGGTCAAATGATCCATGGAATTTCGAGTTACAAAAATATACACACACATAATTACCCCATTCTTCCACTTGCTACTCTTTGGCAACCATTAGCTTGTTCTCTGTATCTATGGAGCTGTCTCTGCGTAATTCTTTTTTTGTTTTTTGGGTTTTTTTTTTAGATTCCACATATAAATGAGATGTGATCTGTATTTGAATTATTTTGCTTAGCCCTATAGTTCCATCCATGTTGTCACAAATGGCAAAGATTTCATTCTTTTTAGTTGCTGAATAATTTCCATTGTATGTATAGACTTTTGTTTATTCATCTATCCATGGACATCTAGGTTGCTTCATGTCTTGGCTGATACTAGCAATGTTTCAATAAACAGAGGGGTACATATATCTTTTTTAATTAGTGTTTCAGATTTCTTTGATAAATGCCCAGAAGTGGAATTGCTGGATCATATGAAAGCTCCATTTTTAATCTTTTGAGGACTCTTCATACTGTTTTCCATAGTGGCTGGGTGTATCATTGGCAAATCTCTTCTCCCCTCAGTAGAATGTCTTTTCGTTTTATTGATGACTTCTTATGTTTGTGCAAAACTTTTTACTTTATGTAGTCACATTGTTTTTTGTTTGTTTGTTTTCCATTATTATTTGTTTCCCTTGCCTGGGGAGACATATCCAAAAAGATATTGCTAAGAGCAATGTCAAAGAGTTTGCTGCCTATGTTTTCTTCTAGCAGTTTTTATGGTTTCAGGTCTTACATTTAAGTCTTTAATCCATTCTGTTTATTTTTGTATATTTTGTATGAAAGTGGTTCAGTTTTATTTTTTAGCATGCATCTGTTTAGTTTTCCCAGCACCATTTATTGAAGAGACTGTCTTTACCCTATTGGATATTCTTGCTTTACTTGTCATAGATTAATTGATTATGTAAGTGAGGATTTATTTTGCAGCTCTCTATATTCTATTTCATTGATCTATGTGTCTGTTTTTATTGCCAGTACCATGCTGTTTAGATTACTGTAGCCTTGTAGTATATTTCGATATCAGGCAGCCTGATACCTCTCACTTTGTTCTTCTTTCTCAAGATTTCTTTGGCTATTTGGGGGTCTTTTTGTGGTTCCATATAAATTTTAGGATTACTTGATTTAATTCTGTGAAAAATACCATTGATATTTTGATAGAGATTGCATTGACTCTGTGATCACTTTTGGTAGTATTGACATTTTAATGATGTTTTTCTTCTTATCCATGAGCATGGTATGGTCTTTCATTTATTTGTATCTTGTTCACTTTCTTTCTTTAATGTGCTTATTAGTTTTCTGAGTACTGGTCTTTTACTTCTTGATCTTTTATTCTTTTTGATGAAGTTGTAAATGGGATTGTTTTTCTTAATTTCTTCTTCTTTTCATTCGTTATTAGTGTATAGAAATGCAATAGATTTCTGTATATTGATGCTATATCCTGTAACTTTTCTGAAGTCGTTTATTACTTCTAATAGTTTTTTGGTGGCATCTTCAGGGTTCTCTCTATAGTATGTATCAGGTCATCTGCAAATAATGAGAGTTTTGCTTCTTTTCTAATTTAGATGCATTTTACTTCTTTGTTTTGTTTTGCTTGCTGTGGGTAGGACTTCCAATATTATGTTGAGTAGAACTGATAGAGGGCATCCTTATCTTGTTTTTGATTTTGGAGGAAAGGCTTTCAGCTTCTCATCATTGAATATGATGTTAGCTGTGGGTTTGCCATATATGGCCTCTTCCAATATGTTCCGTTTATAACTACTTTATTAAGAGTTTTTATCATAAAAGTGTTGAATTTTGTCAAATGCCTTTTCTATATCTATTAAGATAATTAGTTTTTTATTTTTTATTTTGTTAATGTGCTATATCACATTAATTGATTTAAAAAATGTTTGAACCAATCTCGCATCCCTGGGATGAATCCCTTTTGGTCATGGTGTATAATCCTTTTAATGTATTGTTGAATCTGGTTTGCTAATATTTTCTTGAGCATTTTTGCATCTATGTTCATCAAGAATATTGGCCTATAACTTTCTTTTCTTGTAAATGTCTTTATCTGGTTTCGGTATCAGGGTATTGCTGGCTTCATAAAATAGTTTGGAAGAATTCCTTCCTCTTCAATTTTTTGAAGTAGTTTAAAGAAGAATAGATATCAATTATTCTTTGAATGTTTGGTAGAATTCCCCTGTGAAGTTATCTGGTCCTGGACTTTAATTTGTTATTTGTTTTTTGTTTTTTGTTTTTTTGTTTGTTTTTGTTTGTTTGTTTGTTTTTACTGCTTCAATTTCCTTGATAGTAATTGATCTATTTAGATTTTGTATTTCTTCCTGGCTCAGTTTTTGAAGGTTTTATATTTCTAGAAACTTATCCATTTCTTTTAGATTGTTGAATTTGTTGACATATACTTGTTCACAGTACTTTTTAAAGAAACTTTCTATTTCTGTGGAGCTAGTTGTCATTTCTCTTTCACTTATGATTTTATTTATTTAGGTTTTCTCTCTTTTTTTTCTTGATGGGGTTGACTGAAGTTTTGTCCAATATATCTTTTCAAAGAGCCAGGCCTTAGTTTTGTTGATCTTTTCAATTTTTTAAAAAATTTCTATTTTGTTTATTCCTTCCTTCTGTTCACTTTAATCTTTATTCTTCTTTTTGTAGTTCTTTTAAGGGTAAGGTTATATTGTTCATTTGAGATTTTCTTGATTGTTGAGGTAAGTCTGTATTTATATGGACTTCCCTCTAAGAACTGCTTTGGCTGTGTCCTATAGATTTTGGGTTGTTATGTATTCATTTTCACTTGTCTCAATGTATCTTTTGATTTCTCCTTTGATCTCTTTGTTAACCCATTCATTATGTAGTAGTATGTTATTTATTCTGTGTTTGTGTGTTTTTCAGTTTTTTCTTGTAACTGATTTCTAGTTTCATCCATTGTGATCAGTGAAGAAGCGTGATACAATTTCAATCTTTTTAAATTTATTGAGACTTGTTTTGTGCCCTAACATACAGTCTATCCTGAAAAAAAAGTTCCATGTGCACTTGAAAAGAATGTATATTCTACTGCTTTGGGGGTGAAATATCCTAAAAATATCAGTTAAGTCTATCTGGTCTAATATGTCATTTAAGGCCACCATTTTGTTGTTGATTTTCTGTCTGGATTATCTATTCATTGATGTCAATGGGTGTTAAAGTCCTCCACTACTATTGTCTTACTGTCTGTCTCTCCCTTTATGTCCATCAATATTCGCTTTATATATTTAGGTGCTCCTATGTTGGGTGTGTAGATGTTTACAAGAGTTACATCCTCTTGTTGTATTGACCCTTTTGTCATAATAAAATATCTTTCCTTGTCTTTTGGTACAACCTCTGTTTTAAAATCTATTTTGTCTGATATAAGTGTTGCTACCACCACTTTTTTTTGTTTCCATTTGCATGAAATATCTTTTTCCATCTGTTATGTTCAGTCTGTGTACGTCTTTCAATTTTAATTGAATGTATTATAGGTAGCATATGTATGGGTTATTTTTTTTTACCTGTTTAGCTACCCTATGTCTTTTGATTGGAGGATTTAGTCCATTCACACTTAAAGTAATTATTGATAGGTATGCAGTTAATGCCATTTTAATAATTCTAATTGTTTTTGTAGTTTTTTCTCTGTTCTTTCTTATTCTTTTGCTATCTTATCTTGTATGTTAATGACTTTCTATAGTGTTATGTTTGGATTCCTTTCTCTTGATTTCTTGTATGTGTCTTACAGATTTTTGGTTTGTGGTTATCATGGTGTCATATATATCAAGCTATGTTTATAGCAGTCTATTTTAAGTTGACAGTCACTTAAGTTTGAAATTATTCTAAAATCACTACAATTTTTACTCACTCATCAATATTTATGTTTTTGTCATTATTATTTACTTTTGTGTGTGTGTGATCGATTGTGTGTATTCCTTAACTTATCATTGTGATTTCCTATTTTTTGTCTTGTAACCATTGTACAAGCTTTATAGTTGGTTGATCCACTGCTTTTACTAAATGTTTGCTTTTATCAGAAATTTTTTATTTGCTATATTTTCCTATTTATATTTTTGATCTTTTCTTCTTCAAAGAAGTCCCTCCCTTTAACATATCTTGTAACAGTGTAATGTGGTGATGAACTTCTTTAGGTTTTTATTGTCTGGGAACTCTTTATCTCTCATTTCAATTCTAAATGATACCCCTTGCTGAGTAGAGCAATTGTGGTTGTAGGTCTTTGCTTTTTCATCACTTTAAAATATTTCTTGTCAATCCTTTCTGGCCTGCAAAAGTTCTGTTGAGAAGTCAGCTGACAGTCTTATGGGAGCTCCCTTATATGCTAATTAACTTATTCTCTTGCTGCGCTTTAAGATTCTCTTTGCATTTAATCTTTGTCATTTTAATTATGAGTGTCTTGATAATGGTCCTCTTTAAGTTTATCCTGTTTGAAACTCTGTGCTTCCTGGCTCGTATGTCTATTTCTTTACCAGGTTAGGAAAGTTTTCAGTCTTTTTTTTCAAATAAGTTTTTCAATCCCTTGCTCTCCTCTTCTCTTTCTCGGTACCATTATGATGTGAATGATGCATGCTTGATGTTGTCCTGGAGATCATTTAAGCTATCTTTTTTTAAAAAAATTCTTTTTTCTTTTGCTATTCTGATTAGGTGTTTTCTGCTACCTTGCCTCCAGATTGCTGATTTGATCTTCTTCATCTGTTGTTGATTTTCTCTAATGTAGTCTTTATTACAGACTGGTTCCTTTTTAATTTTTGTATCTCTTTGTTGAGGTTTTCACTGAGTTTATCTATTCTTCCTTTAAGTTCATTAAGCATCCCTATAATCAGTGTTTTTGAACTTTGCACCAGGTAGATTTTTTGATCTTGATCTTTGATCCACTTTGTATAGTCCTTTTTCTGAAGTTCTGTTTCTGTTCTTTCATTTAGGACATTTTTTTTTTGTCTCCTAATTTGGCTGCCTCCCAGTATTTGTTTCTAGATATTAGATAGGTCTGCTACATCTCCCCATCTTGACAGAGTGGCCTTATGTAAATGTCTTGTAGGGCTAAGTGGTGCAACCTCCCTGGTCATCCGAGCTGGGTGTTCCAGGAATGTCCCTATGTGTTGTGTGTATCTTCTTGTTGTATTTGGGCCTTGATTGCTGTTGGCACATCAGTGTGTAGTGTTGACCTAAGGCTGACTGGCTGTGAGGGCTGGCCATGATTATAGCAGATGAGTGTTTGTGTTGGGGCTTACCTCATGGAGCAGGATCACTTTAGCGGAGCTTCTGGTGTCAGCAAGATCACCCTTCAGGTGTATTATTTGTGGAGCTGATTGGATGGTGCCCTGGTGTGGTCTGAAGATGACCACCAAAATTTGTTGGGTCTGGGAGCCTCTTAGGAGCATCTCTGGTTGCAAACCAAGGTCATTTGACACTTTTGCTGAGCTTGGGTCCACTTGGTAGGAGCTACAAAGTGATCTGCAGTTGGCTGCCTCTTGTGCTGGGCTTAGAGGTGCTTGGGAGAGGCAGATCTGTGAATAGAAGTCAACTGACACTTGTGCCAGGCTTGGAACCCTCTGGTGGACACTGTGATGTGAGCTGAGGCCAGCTGCCACTTGTGCCAGGCTTGTGGCCCTTTAGATGAAGCACATTCCAGGTCAAATTTGGCTGTTGTTAGGCCAAGCTTGGGGCCACCTGATAGGACACAATGCAGTTGAGTTTGGTTGCTGCATGTGCTGCCTTGGGGCTGCTTAGCAAGAGTTATGAGACATGGCAATCCAGCTGGCTGCCTGTTTCAGTTTATGGACCTTTGAGAGATTTTGGGAAAGTCCACAGTATGAGCTGGGTCAAATACCACTTGTGTGGAGTAGCTGTGAAGAGCTCCAGCTTGGTGGCGAGTTGGGTGTGGTGGGGTCTCAGGGATCCATGGTGAGCAACATGTTGCCATGTAAATGGAGAGCTCAGATGTGGCGCCTATCTGTGCCAGGCTGGCTGGGTTGGGTGGGCTCAATAAAGATACAATGTACCTGCCAGAACTTCCCTCCCTGGAGAGTTGTTCTGACCTCTGCCTCTCCAGCACTTGCCCTGAAGTTTGTCAATTTAGTTCCTTTCTATGTGCCCGTGGAGCTTTTTTTTTTTTTTTTTTTTGCCCCTGCACTGTAGCTTAGAGTGAGTGATTTTGTGGAGAGTGAATTTTGTGCACAGGACCTTTAAGACCCACAGCACCCCAGTCTCTCACAGACCTTTGTTTCTCTGGCATGCAATCCCCACTAGTTTTCACAGAAAGATGTTATAGGAAGTCCTCTTCCTTCTGATTCTTAATTGCCATACCATGGGTATGAGACCTCTCCATTCTAACGTCTATGTCCCTCCTATCAGCCTCGAGGTGGCTTCTTCTTTATTACCTTCAGTTATAGACATTCTGATCAGCTAGCTTCAGGTGGTTTTCAATGATGGCTGTTTCTATAATTTAGTGGTTATTGGATGTGGTCATGGTAGTGGCAAACAGGGTTTATCTACTCTGCACTGGAAGTCTATATTTTTCTTATTTCTGGTAATGGCCTTTTCTATTTAAAGAAGAATCATTAACATTTCTTGGTTTAATGGTGATTAAAGTCCTTTATTTTTGTGCTTCTCTGGGAAACCGTCTCTCCTTCCATTCTGAATGAATAACCTTGCTGGGTAAATTATTCCAGATTATAGGTTTCTTTCCTTCAACATTTAAAGGTGTCCTGTTACTTCCCCTCTGCCTGTAAAAGTTGCTGATGAGAAATCAGGTAATAGCCTTATAGGGTTTCCTTTGCATGTAAATTGTTTCTCTAGTTTCCTTCAAGATTGTCTCTTTATATTTTGCCATTTGTCTTGGTGTGGATCTCTTTGGGTTCATCTTGTTTGGAACTCTCCTCTGCTTCTGGCCTCAAATATCTATTTCCTTTCCCAAGGTTAAGAAAGTTTTCAGACTTATTTCTTTGAATAAAGTTTCCCTTCTTTCTTTTCTTTCTTACTCCTTTCTTCCCTCACTTTCCTTTCCTTTCTTTCCTTTCCTTTCTTTCCTTTCCTTTCCTTTCCTTCTTTCCTTCCTTTCCTTTCCTTCCCTTCCCTTCCCTTCCCTTCCCTTCCCTTCCTTCCCTTCCTTTCCTTCCCTTCCTTCCCTTCCCTTCTCTTCCCTTCCAGTCTATCCTTATAATGCAAATGTTGAGCCCTTGATGTTATCCAAAGGTCCCTTACTATTCTCATTTTTTTCACTTCTTTGGTTGGTTGATTTTTACTAGTCTGTTTTCCAGGTTGGTGATTTGTACTGTGTTAGCTTAATCTGTTGTTGATCTTCTAATGTGTTTTTCATTTCAGTTCTTGTATTTTTCATGTTACTTGGTTCTTAATACTTTCTAATTCTCTGTCAAAGTTTTTCCTAAGTTTCTCTATTCCACTCTCAATTTTGGTGACCATACCTATGACCATTTCTTTGAGGTCCTTTATCAGTAAAATTACATATTTCTTTTTTATTAGGTTTCCTCTCCCCCCATCCCCCAGTGATTTTTTTTTTCTTTTTTCTTTTTCTTTTTCATTTGAGAGATATTCTTCTGTCCTTTCATTTTGTTTGACTTTCTCCCATCAAAGTACTAAACCAGTGCCTGACCCTGCTTAGCTTTTGGGATCAGACAAGATCGGGCATGTAGAACCATTTTGTTTGACTTACTATGTTTGTTTATATTAATTGGACAAAAAGGTTGTCTCTTCCAGTCTTAGAAAAGTGACCCTATGTAGAAACAGCCTCCATGTGTGCTGTGTATACCATGTGGTTTTGACAGCTGTAGAAGCCAAAGGGATGCTTTAAGTGCCAGGTTTACTGGTCTACCAGCTGGAGGAGCTCTGTGTGGGGAGGTCAGTGTGTGTAGTAATGCCCTGTTGATCCTGCTTGTCTCCATTTGTTGGGGCCAAAATGGACTCAGGTGATGTGCTTTGGAATACCACTACAGTGACCAGGAAGGTTGGGATACCTTGCAGGAAGGCTGAATAGAGCCACTGTCCACTTTATTGAGTGGAGGGAGACATAAACAAAGGCACCAAACCAGTCCTCCTGACCCTGGAATTCTCACAATCCCAGAAGAGCTCCTGTGGCTCTCCAGTCTTCTCTATTCAATCTCTCTCTAGCTTGTTTGTAACAAAAGTGGTCATGTGTAGAAGCCAACTCTATGTAGGCTCTACTGGCTGGGTAGTTTTGGGAAGCCATAGCTGAGGCAGGGGCTTAAGTATCTGGAACACTAGCCTGTCAGAGAGCAGAGCAAGCCCTGACAGGGAGGCCAGGCTGGTGTGATGATACCCTGTCATTTCTGCTGCTCAATTTTGTTCAGAAGCAAAAGGTTCCAGGTAATGTAGCTGTGAACACAGTGGTTATTTTGCAGGTGGGTCAGAACTTTCAAGTAGAGTTCCTGGCCCATTCCATGGAAGTGGAAGAGGATGTAAACAATGGTGCCCCACCTGCTCCTCTGGCCTGCAGAGTTCCCAGAGCTCCTGAAGGACTCCCCAATCTCCTAGTCTTTCCTTTCAGTCTCTTTTTATTTTACTTTATTTTATTTTATTATTTTTTGTTATAGCTATTCATTCAGTGATTGCTTGCCTCTCAAGAGTAGTTGCTGCCTATATAAATATATGTTTGATTTTGCTCATGGGAGGGGATGGGTTTCAGCACCTTTCCTATGCTGCTATCATTTTGTACCTCTCCATGGAGTTTTTGGCTTTGGTCCATCTCAGTCCAGTCTACATAGTGCGAATTAACATCCTCAGCATCTGCAGAACCCCCATGGAATAAGGAATATTATGGAAGAAAAGTCTAGATGGAAGCCACTAGAACTGCCTCTAACTATTAAAAATAATAACCAAAAGCAAGATCACATTCCTGAAGAGAGTTTAGACATTCGCGTCATCAACAAAGACTTGAAAGATGCAAGATTGGTGGTTTCTACCGTACCTCCATTCAACACCCATATTTAGTTGTGCAGAAGACAAATGAGAATGACAGTAGATTATCATACATAATCAGCATTAACTCCAAATGTAGCTGCTTTTTCCAGGTGTGTGGTGTGTGTGTGTGTGTGTGTGGGTGTGTGTGTGTGTGTTTTGCTGGAGAAAATGAACACGTTCCCTGCTACTTGGTATGTAGCTACTGATGTAACCAAATAGAAAAAGAGTTCATCCACCCAGCACACAGCAGAGCCAGACACTGAACACTGAGAATTGTAGTGGAGAAATTCAGGTGGCTTTATGGCAGTATGCCATGCAAGGAGAATGGGAAGCTATTGCTTAAAAACTAGAACTCCTGGGCCGGGCGGGGGTGGGGGGCGGGAGTGGATGGCATAGATGATAGAGGCTCTGTTCATTCCTCCTGTGACCAAATCAAAGTTGTAACAGAAAAAGGAGCAAACAGCAAGGAAACATCACCTGAGATCTAGATGAACAAGCCATACACTAGGGAGAAAATCTAAGAAATCATTCTGCAACCGCAGAAGGTAGGATGGGGTGAGGATGTGAGGCTACTTGGTTTGAGCAGCTAAATGAGACAGAGGCTGAGGCTGTGGCAGCAGCATAAGCCTCTTAAAAGGGCCACGTGGTGAAGCAGATTTTCCCAGTGAAGGATCTGCTCGTTCTGACCACCAGTGCTGGTTCAGCTGTGCAGGGGCACAGGACTTACAGGGAGACACTGAATTATCAGTGTGAGGGCCAAGGCGAGACTCACTTTGTACAGAAGTGCCAGTGGTATCCATTGTTCCTGTCGAACCTTCCCCCTCCCAGTGTGCCCACACAATGCCACCGAAGCAGAGATGTCATCAAACTGGATAACAGAAGTTGCTCCACAGAGGATTCCCTGAAACTCCACCAACTCCAATTCATGCCCCACCCAAGCCATATCTAGGTGTATCCTCTGTGAGTCAGGTGCTCCTTGCTGAGCAGTGCCGGGCTCACACTGGTGGCAGCTGGCCTCAGTTTCTGGTGTAGCCTTTTCAGGCAACTGTAAGCACAACATCTGTGAATTGCTTGCTGAATCTTAACAGGTGGCTCTGAAGGGGCACAGGCTGGGGTTAAGTTTGTCCTACAGCTGAACCCCTCTCAGGTCTGTACCCCCTGGACATCTATTACACAAATCCACACTAATAAGACCAGGAGACTTAGGAGCTTTGCTTAGTACATGGAAACATATATGGAAAGGCGGCCAAAATGGGAAGACAAAGAAACAGAAACCACATGAGAGAACAGAATAGAGATCCAGGAATAATAGAATCAAGCAATCTTCAAATGCAGAGTTCAAAACACTGGAAGCTCGATGAACTTATAGGAAGTGTAGATTATTTCAGTGAGAACTTTAACAAAGAGATTTTTAAAAATCATAAAAATGGAAATGAAAATTATAAAAGGGAACCAGTCAGAAATGAAGAACACATAATCTGAGATGAAAAATATATTAAAGGAATGAACAAAGCGAATAAAGAAGATCAAATGACCTATATAGAAGATGGGAAAGTCAAGGACACTCAATCAGAATGGCAAGAAAAAAGAAGCCAAGACTATGATAATAATAATTTAAGGACCCTATAGGATACTATTAAAGGGTAAAAATATCCATGTTATAGGGGTACCTGAAGGAAAACAGGAGGTTGAAGAGCTATTTGAAGAAATAATGATGAAAAACTTTCCTAATCTGCTGAAGGAAATAGACATAAAACCCCAAAAAGCTCAGAGAGTCCCCCAAACTAGGAACCCAAAGAGACCCACACCAAGACAAATCATAATTAAAATCCCAAAGTTTAAATACAAAGAGAGAATATTAAAAGCAGCAAGAGAAAAGCAGTTACTTACCTACAAGGGAGTACCATTTCTCAAAAAACTATGTAGGATAGAAGGGTTTGGCAAAAAATATTCAACACGATGAAAACCTAGGATCTACAACGAAGAATGCTTTACCCAGCAAAGCTATCATTTAGAGTTGAAGGACAGATAAAGAGCTTCCAAGACAAAAATAAGCTAAAGGAATTTATCATCACCAAGCCAGGATTACAGGAAATGATGAGGGACTTCTTTAAGAAGAAAAAAACATGTATCAAAAACAGGAATAAAATGGTAATAACTACATTTCTATCAACAAGCACCTTAAATGGAAAGAATTAAATGCTCCAACAAAAAGATTAAGTGGATGAATGGATAAGAAAACAAGATATATGTTTGCTGCCTACAAGAGACTCACTTCTGATTAAAAGACACATGCAGACTAAAAGGAAGGGAAAAAAAGAAATTGCCTTGATGAACCTAGAGAATATTGAGCTGAATGAAATAGGTTGGATAGAGAAATATAAATATTGCATGATTTCACAAACATGTGGAATCTAAAGAACAAATCAACAACAATAACAACAAAAGCAGAAATAAACTCAAGGATACAGAGAATATTTAGAGGGATACTAGATGGGAAGAGGTTGGGGACAAAAAAAGGCACAGAGATTAAGAGGTACAAATGGATAGTTGAAGAATAGATAAGGAGATGTAGAGTGTAGCATGGAAAAGATGGTTAGTAATGCTGTAATAAATATATAAGGAGGAAGAGGGGTACTAGATTTTAGTAGAGTGATCACTTTACGAGTTATGTGGATCTCTGATTGCTATGCTATAAAACTGAAACTGGTATATTGTTGTATGCCAACTGTAAATTGGAAAAAAAAAACTCATTGAATTGTACAATGTAAGCACAAGAAACTAATTACCTATTATATTTCAATAAAGATGTAATATAATAATAAAAACTCCTCAAACTCCCTGATGATCTATAATCGGGAGTTTTAAAAGCAGAAAAATCATGAGTAAGGGTTGTGGGTTGTGTGGATTGGTTAATTCAGCAATTTCTTAATCTGATTTATTTAGCTCTTGGTGGCATCCTGTCTGGGTCTTCATGGCTGTGGCCAAGTAGTCTTTCCTGTTTACAGAGTTCTATAAAAAAACATCTTGGGATTGTGAGTCAGTGATGTTATCTTAAGAGCAGAAGAAAGAAACAGATCTATACATCTTGGGCCTAATAGACTACATTTTTCTATTATCTTAAACAAAGTATGATTTTATATTCTTTCCTGAAACATGCTTTACAAGCAGGCCTCCAGGACATGACTACATTCCAGTGTAGCTATGATCTTAAAAGCCTGATTTAATAATTTTAGCTAAATGCCAAATTCCAGTAATTCCCAGTCTGTTATGATTTCCTGTTGGTCTCGGTGACTACTTTTTATTCTAGACCTGATAGTGAAGGCTGTCCAAGACAGTTTTCTTTCGGCTGCAGGACCAGGAATACAACATCATTGTCCTATGTCAGAGCCCTATCACTCCTCTAACAGGTCTTCAAGACTTGGATCACTTCTGAATTCTATAGGCTATCATGCTGGCCCACTACATTATGGACATGGTAAAAAGGGATATAGCATAGACCTTGGATAATTAGGTAAAAATCAAGTATGCCAGAGAACATTTTCTAGGTTCCACAAAAAATCATGAATCTGCCTCCTCAATGAAATTCTAGGGATCCAATGGGCTGGGATATGTTGCAATACCTCTTTCTAGATGAAGGATAAATTGCTCCCTCTGGCCCCTCCTACCACTAAGAAATAGACACAATGCCTAGTGGACCTCTTTGGATTTTAAAGGCAAACCTATACAGCAGTCCCCTCTTATGCACAGAGGATACCTTCCAAGACCCCCAGTGGAGACCTGAAACCATGGATAGTAGATAGTACTGAAACCCATAAATACCATGTCTTTTCCTATATATACATGCCTATGATAAAGTTTTCTTTCATAAATTAGGTGCAGTAAGAGATTAACAGTAATAACTCATAATAAAACAGAGCAATTATAATTATTATACTGTAATAAAAATTATGTGAATGCATTCTTTTGTTTCAGAGGATCCCTTGAAGTCTTCATATAGGCTCAATGCTTTCTACTGCAACACATTGCTGTCAGTCAGAACATGTTTTTTGTTCATGTCTTCTGCCCACAAATTTAATGCCTTTTCTGTCTTAACTAAATACTTATCACACACCGTGGCCATGACTTTTATAATTGCAAATGCAACAGCAAAACTAACACAAATTTCTTTTTTCTTCTTCACAGTTTCATGGATAAAATATTAGTTCTCATTGTAGATCTTAGCAATCTCAGCTTATGATCTTTTTTCTTTCCTTATTAGGTTGAGAACTTTCACCTTTTCACTTATAGAAGCACTTTCTGGCTTCTCTTTGACATGTCTAAATTGCATCACTACTCTTGCACTTAGGGCCATTATTAAGTAAAATAAGGTTACTTGAACACAAGCAGTGCAGTACCATGACATTCAGTCTGATGACTTCAGCAGTCACTAAGTGACTAATGGGTGAGTATATACAGAGTTGATATGCTGGGCAAAGACGATTCACATTCCTGGTGGGATGGAGCTACAAGGTTTAATATTTCATCATGCTACCCAGAACGGTGTGCAATTTAAAACTTATTGCTTATTGAATTGTTTATTTCTGGAATTTTCCATTTAATGTTTTGAACCACGGTTGACCTTGGGTAACTGAAACCACGGAAGAAGAAACCACAGATAAGGCGGGAGCTAGTGTACTTTCTTTGGCTATGTAACTTCAACTCATTCACTGAGATATCTGAATTGTTGACATTTTAAGGGTGGTCAGAATAAGAGAAGACTCTGTAACAGGTATAAGCTGTAGTACAGGTTGCTCTGCCACTTAGACCTTATGATTTCAGACCCAATGATCTCAGAATGTCTATGTCAGAAAAAGGTGCTTGTATAAAGCCTTTCAAAGGTTCCTTTAGGTGAATGGTAGCACAGAACTTTAGAATTTTGAAGAAAACCTATGCCATTCTTTGCGGAAAATTATTCCTCTTTTGAGAACAGCTTCTGGCTTGCTGTTGGATCTTAGTGGAGGCTGAATTCTTGACCACCAAGCATTGCCAAGTTACTATGTGACCTGAGTTGTCCATCATGAACTGGATGTTGTCTGACTCATCAAGTCATAAGGAAACTTTGGGCTCTGCAGGTTCAGAGGTCTTAGTTCCCAAGAGAGGAATGCCTCCTCCCAAGAAGGCAGAAGTTCCATTAAGCTGGAAGTTGAGACTACCACATTGGGCTTTTGGGCTTCTCATGTTAATGAACCAAGAGCCTCCTCTGTGATGATTGATCCTGGTTTGAAAGGGTAAATGGGTTGTGATTACACAAAGAGAGTAAGGACAAATATGTCTGGAATGCAGTAGATCTCCTAGGCTACTCTTAATACTACCATGTAATGTGATAAAAGTTAATGCAAAACTATAACAGCTTAGTGCAGGCTAGACTAGTAATAGCCTGGACCCCTCAGGAATGAAAGTTTTGGTCATTCCACCAGGCAAGCAATTAGGACTATCCAAGGTACTGTAGAGGGAAAGGAAAATTTGGAATGGGTAGTATAGAAGAAGGAAGAAGGAAGTTATTTCCTTTATTTAGTTAAATATGGTTTTAAAAATGTGTAACTGATGTCAGATTAACATGAGATGGAATTATTTGTGGTTTGTAATTTTTCTACTTAGCTAATCTGGAACTACATTTCCTAGACCTCCTGTCTTGTAACGTTCCACCTTGGTGGATTTGTAATGTATTAACTTGGCCAAGCTAAAACAAAATTCCCAGACTCCTCTTCTCTGTTTGGCTGAGATCAGAGTTAGCCAAAAGAAAATATGCAACGATTTGAGAGGTGGAACTGCAGCAAGCAGGCATTATAATCTGAAGGTCATCATGGTCGAGACAATGAGAGACACAGAGAGATGTACCAGAACATTCCAGTTTCCCCTTGCTCATTTTCCTTTCTGCAACACCCTTGTCCTTGCTCCATGTCCTTATTGTCTTCTTCCTTATTGTCTGGTCTGCTGACCAAACAGCAACCCCAGACCTGTTGTCAGACACACTTGCTATGAAATCACAAAAGGTAGCTATGAAGAGACAATGGCCTTCCTAGTCTCTTCTACTCCAGTCCCCTGTGTGATCCCATCCCAGCAGCTGATGTCCCTCACTTCCAGATTTCTCTGAAAGCACTAACTTGCTCACCCAGGCTAGTATTTAAGAGAGCCAATCAGTAATTCCCTCCTGGTTTTTCAGCACTCCTATTTAGACCATTACTTCCCCAGTCTTGCCTCCAATTATGTAAAGCAGTGGCTCTCAAATTTCAACATACATTTGAATCACTTGGGGAGCTTATTAAGACAAATTTGCTGAGTCTTACCTCTCAATCTTCTGATTCAATAGGTCTGTGATGGAGCCTAGCCATTTGCATTTGTAATAAACCTCCAGGTAATGCTGAACTTGAAGCTGTTGTGATCTAGGGACCACATTCTGAAAACCACCGGAGTAAAGTCTAATTTCTATAATAAATTCCTTATTAATTGTAGTTCTGATTCCTTGTCTAGCTCTATCCAATGTAAGGCCTTAGAAGCACATAGTGGAATAAAAATAAAATTAAAACTATAAACACAAGTAAACTATAAACACAAATAAAATACAATTAGGAACAATTAGGAGTGAGTAAATAGTGAGTAAAGAGACTTCTATTTCATGTCAAAATGCAATAATGGTGACCAGATTTACTCACTTTCCTGAAACAACCAATTATGGACAATATATCAAGCAACAGTTTTTAAAGATTGGACACCAGGCAATGACAGACGTTGAAACTCTGAAGGTGAGAAAGACAAAATGAGCTCTATGATTATGGTCACCCAACTTACTTCCTTGAGAGAGTTTCTCAGCCATGATGAAGAAGGGGAAACCCAAGTGAATCCCAGCAAATTACTCAAATTGAGGAAACAGAGCTGACATTCTGAGAAGACCAAGCAGATATATTGTGCATGACAGAGTGCCAGAGAGGAGAGAATGCAGGTAAAAAAAAATTCAGAGATGTGTACAGTTCCCTTTGAGTACTGATCACCCCAAGCATGCGTGGAAACTACTGTGAGGTCAGAGAAGGAATCACCCAAAAGGATTAGAGGAAACAGTGCCCAGTGCTCACATGGAATTGGGAAATAGTGCCTGCAGATTGGAAAATGTCATGATTCATGGGACATTGGGTAGAGTAACTCAGAAAAGTCTTGCCTCAGTAGTGGGGAATAATTAGAATGAATGCTGATACAGTCCCACCTAACAAATCTTAAAAAACAAGACCCAAAAATGATCAAATTCTTTCCAAGTAACTTTAAAGGCTTTCCAAATAACTGCATCCTGAAACAAAGTTAAGAATATTTACAAGGCTATAAAATCCAGCACCCGAAAAGCAAAATTATGATGTCTGCCCGCTGATTAGGAACAAGCAGGCATGTGAAGAAGTGGAAAAATATGACTCATAATAAGGAGAATTGTCCATCAGTCCAGAATCAATTGAATTATATTTAGCAGACAAAAATATTGAAACAACTATAACTGTGTCCAGATAGTCCAGAAATTAAAGTAAAAAGAAGATACAAAAAAACACTCAAATTAAACTTCTAGAGATGAGAAATACAATGTCTGAGATGAAAAATATACTGGAGGGGATTGATGGCAGATTAGACATTGCAGAAGAAAAAGATTAGTGACCTTAAAGGCAGCAAATAGAAACTACCCAAATTTAAAAAATTTTTTTTTCTTAATGAACAAAGTATCAATGAGTTGTAGAACAATTTAAGCAGACCTAATATCTGTGTAACAGATGTCCCCAAAGGAGGAAGAAAAGAATAGAAAAACTTGAAAGAAATAATGGCCCAAATTTAAAAATTTGATTAAATCTATAAACCCAAAACTCCAGAGAACTTACTGGAACCCCAAGCACAAGAAATACAAAGAAAACTACAATTATGTCATAATCAAATTGCTCAAAGCAAGTGATAAAGTGAAAAATCTTAAAACAGCCAGAAGAAAAAAAGACATGTACAGAGGAAAAAGGTAAAAATGATAGATTTCTCAACAGAAAGATTTTGAGAAGGACTGTTGAGCAATGTCTGTAAAGTACTAACAGAAAATAAGCCTGTCATCCTAGAACTCTATACCAATTAAAATACAATTTTAAAAATAAAGGCTGTCTACAGCCATCCACCTTGAACAAGCCTGATCCCATCTGATCTCGGAAGGTAAGCAAGGTTGGGCCTGGTTAATACTTGGATGGAAGACCATCTAGGAAGACCAGGTGCTGTAGGTGTAAAAAATAAAAAATAAGGGATTGTAAGATGACAAGGTTTTTGCAATCTGTGAGGTCAACCAAGGGTTGCCTTGCCTAAAATAAATAAAATAAATAAAATAAAATAAATAAAATAAAGGCTAATAAATAAATTTTTACACATACAAAGGCTGAAAGAATTTATCACCAACTGACCCACATTGTAAAAAATATTAAAGAAAAAGCCAAAATGAAAAGATACCATGTGGAACAGATGGAACTACACAAAGGAAATAAAAGGCCTTGAAATCTACATGGGTAAAGTTATAAGATATTTTATATTATTTACTACCTTTAAAAGATAACACATTGTCTAAACAAAAATAAAAAATGTGGTGTGGGATTTATAGCAATATATGCAAGGAAAATATATGTCAATGATAGCAGAAAGTCAGGAGGAAAGACAAAATGTGTACTATTGTAAGGTTCTCACTCTATACTTACAATGGTATAATAGCACTGTAATAAGTTAATCATGCATGCTATAAAACACAAAGCAATCTCTAAAATAATGAAATGAAGAGTTATAGCTAATAAGCCAAAAAAGGAAATATACTAAATCATAAAAAAGACTCAGTTCATCCAAAAGAAGAAGACTGAAAAGTAGGAAAAAGGATACAAAAGAACAGATGGGACAATAAAAAGTACATGGCAAAATGGCAGTCATAAGTCTAACCTCATCAACAATCACATTAAATGTAATAATACTACACATCTATTCAAATGACTAATATAAAAAGATAGACAATGTTGGCAAGGACGTGGAGCAACCCCACTTATAGGAATGTAAAGTTGTACAACCACTTGGGGAAACATGCTGTCAATTTTCTTAAAAAGTTAAATATATATCTACTTCATGATTTGGCCATTACACTCTTACATATGAACCCAGAGAGCAATGGAGGGCTTAAAGAAAGCTTTGAAGGAGTAACATGTAGTCAACAGGGCACATAGAACTGAAGACCAAGACCTGAGTTTCATGTAAGGACTATCGAGTTGTAATGCTGATATGAACCCTCAACCCTAACAAGTCTCTCATGTTACCAAAGGACACTGGTAGGAAGGAGTAGCACTCTGAGATATGGGATGGGGTATTTCGGTATACATGAACTGGGCTAAAAACCTTTAATGTTCTCCACTCATTAGCATGGGCTGTACAATGGGTGACTTCCTTCCAAAGAGGACAGCATGGAAAGAAGGGGGACAAGAGTAACTTTGTAGCAGAGAAAACTGACAAACACCATTTCAGCCAGATGATCAAGGTCAAGATCAACAGTGAAAAGTCATGTTGATAGACTGTACCTTTGATATGATGAGATGTGATGAGAAGGGCACTTTACCTCTTGGAGTTTTCCTCCCCCAAACCCACAACCTAGCATAATCATGAGAAAAACATCAGACTCCCCAAATTAAACAACATTATACAAAATACCTGGCCAGTACTTTTTCAAAACTGTCACGGTTATAAAAAACAAGGAAAGTCTGAAAACTGTCACAGTCAAGAGGAGCCTAAGGAGATATGACAACTAAATGTAAAAGTGGTATCTGTATGGATCTGAAACAACAACAAAAAAAGGTATAAGTGAAAAACTAAGGAAATCTGAGTAAAGCATGGATTTTAGTTGCTAACAATGCACCAATATTTGTTCATTAATTGTGATAAATGTATCATAAAAATGTAAGATGTTAATAATAAGAAAAACTGAGTGTGAGGTATATGGAAGCTTTGTTCTATCTTTGCATTTATCTGTTAAATTTAAAACTATTCTAAAATTAAAAGTGTATTTTTTAATTGAAAAAAAAAACATGCTTCCCTCTTGAAATAAGGTTGAGATGGGGGGCAAATTCAGTTTCTAATGTTACAGGGCCAATAAAATCTCTTCGTTATTCAATAAATAAGTAAGCAAGTAAACAAACCTCGAGCCTCCAATATCCCCTAAATGCACCACCCCAACTTCTCAGCTCCCACAAACCCAACTGCTATGGAGTAAACTTTTTTCTACACGAAAGCTTTCAAATGGCTGAAAGACACCCCTTCTCTAAGGCACTGAGAGTGAGTTGGTGAGGTCAAACAGCATCCTCAAAGAGCTCTCTGATGGACACTGCAGATGACAGTGGGATGTTGGAATAGGGTTGCTTAGTTTCAGTGGAATAATGAAGACTGAGTAGCAAAGGCCGGCGCTTAAACCATCAGAGACAAGGTAACAGTTACCGCAATGAGCCACAGAGCCTAAATGGTTATCGAATGTTTTGAACCATATGTATCTGTGGCCATGTCTAGAATCTCTATTAAGATACCACAAATTTCTAAAGTGCTGCTTACATACACCTGTGGTGCCTCATAGGAGTTCCTCATGACCAGATAATAAAAAGGACTTCACTGTGAAAGTAAATTCCAAAAGTCCTGGAGTTGGCCTGAACTGCCTAGCTAAAGTATTTGCATGCACTTACCCTTGGTCAAGGGATAAGACATAGTGACTAATAGTGTTGCTTTATAGCTATGGCTCTGAGGACTTTCCAGGGAGGTTTGTAAAACTGTCGACATTGTTGACTGTTTATGGTCAGGGATTTTGGGCCTCGTCTCAGTGAGACACTTGGAAGACTCTGGTCTGATGGATGGTGGCATATATCGCTGAGAGAGGAAATCCTGCAAAGTTGTAGTGCTGTCCTACAACATACAGTAACGTTTTTAAGCTAGCGGCCAACCTATGGCACTACAGGCAGGACATGTGGGTCCAAGACCTTATAGGTAGAGATAAGAATGGCCCCTTTCACTACCATGCCTAATAACTCACTAGAAAAACATTTTTTTCCTATCTCCTCAATCTTGAGGATGATGAGTTGGAGGTCCTGGTACCCAGAGAAGAAAAGCTGTTACCTGAGAGTTCAGTTGTGATTCTGATGAAGTAGATGCTGAAACCACCCCAGCTCTCTGGGGCTCCACATGCCACTGAACAAATGGACAAAGAAAGGGTCACAGAACTGAGTGGAGGGATTAATCCTGGCTACTAGGGTGCTATGAATGGGGACAAGAAGGACAACGTCTGGAATGAGGTACATCTCTAGGGGAGCTCTCCGTTCAATAGTTCTGGTCAATAGAAAACTGTGCAACGCCCAATAATAAGGCAACTAAGGACTCAGAACCTGCAAGAATGAAGATTAGGTCACCTAAATCAGGTAAAGAACCCTATCCAGAAAAGTGCCAGCAGAGGTTAAGGAGAACAGAGAATGGAAGTGTAAGAAGGATTACCTTGGCCTTGGGGCCAGCTATAGTGGTGAGGACTGTAGCAGGCACATTTAATGACCTATAATTGTTTCTTTTTTTCTCTCTTTACCTGTTACCTTATCCAAGGAACACCAGTGATTTTAGTTGGAGTATGACCAGTTGATATTATCTCACAATGATACAATAGCTGATGGCACTTTATGGTTCCTCGTGTTGGGGGACAAGCTTTTACCCTGAACAAAGGTCTAGAGTGGATGCAGAGGGGCCAGAACTGTGGGTTTATGCCATTTATCTCTTATTTGTGCCTCTAGATCCTCCCGCTTATCACCTCCTTCACTCTGCCCTCTGCCCTAGGAGGCTGACATGTGTGGTCCACATCCTGTGCCTTCTGCATCCTGGCAGAGCCCCACAGGAGAGACTAGAGAGAGAGGAGAGTAAGATCAGGTTATTTCTTTCTTCCCTGTGAGCTGGCTGTGTCTCTCAACTAATGACCATGCCTATTCTCACTGTGGCATGGAGGTATAATATTCTTTCCCTGTGGATGCCAATAGCTATTCCTTCCCTCCTCCCTTCAAGCCTCATGGTAGCAATGCTTGGCTGCTACAAACTTGGGTTGCTGTACTATCCCTGTGGTTCCCTGACACCTACATCTTTTTCATAAATAAACTTTCCATTTTGAATGTGCCATCTGTTTCCTGTTGGAGAATGACTGATGCAGTGGGTGTTATGTCAAAATTACTCTACTAACAGTCATATCTGAACTTCAACTTGTGGTATCCTGGCATCACCTCCTTTAATGGGAGATGTTGAGCCCCGTAGGAGTGTCTGCCCCATGGCAGGCAAAAGGGTGAAATAAGACAATGGAATTACCTAGCATAGTGCCTGGTGCAGACAGACTAAATAAATAAACGCTATAAGCATCCCTCCACCTCCCACTGCCCCATCACGCTCCTTGGTGTGCAGTCTCCACACCAAACAGGCTAGTGGGTTTTGGCACCTTTTGTGTTCCTGTCATGCATCCTAGTGATTTGAATAGGAAAGGGTTAAACTGAGAAATTTTGCCAAAAATGACATATTGAAGGCCTGCTCAATCCTTGAATTTTAATACACTTGCAAAAGGCAAGAAGAGAAAAATACCTAATTTAATATGTTTAGAAACAAGCAAACAAAACTGAACTCTAGCAGAGCAGACCTAGTCATGACCAGCAGCGATGGATTCCCTGTGAAATTTATGATGCCTGAGCCCCAGGGCCCCTTATCAGTGGCCCTGCACCTAACTTTGTTTTCATAATTTGATTCTTTTTCTTAAAGAGGGCCCCCAAATTGCTTAAGAATTAGGCCTATGAAACCTGGGGATCCACCCTGCTGGAAAGTTTGGTCTCCTCTCTCGGACTCAATGAAATTCTCTTTGGGAAACATCAGAGGCCATTCTGTCTGTCTCTGCCAGTTTACACTATTAAGAGTCACTCTCATTCTGGATGAATATAAACTAGGGGCCTTGGGTAGATGTGTGCTGTGCTCCAAGACAGTAGCAAGGCTACAGCCTTTGCCACTTGAGAGCTCTTTGTCTACTTCACCACAATCAAGACACGTGAATGTGGGATTATAGGCGCAAATTCTCTTTCATCTTCTACAGGGAACCACAGTCACATACCTTCCAGATCATGGGCAGTTATTGACTTCTGGGTGAGAACTAGTACATCACAGCTATGACCCACGACCTCTAACCACTGCTACCTCACTTTCGGGCATAAGACATCCTCTGCTACAGTGTCAGGGCCAAGAACTCGACTCTTTGTTATTCAAAAAGGATGTTATCTAATTTGTATCAAAAGTCTAACATTCTTTGAACCTTTTGGCCTTGCTATTCCATGTCTAGGAATTTATTCATAGGAAATACTACTGCTGTGCATAAAGATATGAATACGAGGGCATTCTCTTCACCATCGTTTGTAATGGGAAAAAAAGGAATAAACTTAAACATTTATGTTTATTATTTAGCCATAGAGAATTGGTTAAATAACTTTTGACACATCTATATAAAGTTGACCCTCAAACAACATGGGTTTGAACTGAGCAGATCCACTTATTCGCAAATTTTTTTCAATAAATATGCAACCGGCCCCTTGTATTCCTGGGTTTTGCATCCACGGATTCAACCAGTATCTTCTGTCCACAATTGGGAGTCCTCAAAGGCTGAGCTGACTCTTTACATTGTTTTACGCCATTTTATATAAAGGAACTTAAACACCCTTTATATAAGACTTTGATACCTGCAGGGGTTCTTGTAATCAATCCCCTGTGGATCCTGAGGGATGACTGAAATTTTGCAGGATTCAGAAGTCATACTCGGATTTTCTACTGTGTGTATGTGGAGGGGTTGGTGCTTCTAACCCCATGTTGTTCAGGGGTCAACCGTATACAAACATCGAATCATAAAACAAAATAATGTTATGTATGTCAATTTATCTCATTTTTTCTTAAATGAAAAAAAAAAAGTCACCTGACAAAGGAAAACAATTAGAAAGCAAACTTCTCAGCAGCAGTAAGTCAGATGACAGAAGTCAGAATTCTAGATTCAAAGTGCTGATGAAAACTAACTAATTCAAGAGTGCTTCAGTTATCTACTGCTGAAAACACGCCTCTCCAAAATTTAGTGGCTTAAAACAATGAACACCATTTCTTTGCTCACAATTTGGTAATTTGGCACCACTCATTGGAGACAGCTCCTCTATTCTCTATGTGGGGTTTCAGCTGGGTGGATCAAATAGGACTGGAGGACCCAAGATAGCGTCACATGTGTTGTGATTCATCTGAGGTATTGGAATAACTGGTGGCTGGCTGGGCCTCTCTCCCCCCTTGTCATCCTTCATCTTCCAGGCCTCTCTCTCTATATTTCCAGTAGGGCAATTGGACTTAATTTCATAATGGCTGAAAGCAGACTCTTCCAGACCTCTTAAAAACTAAGCCAGGATGTGGCACTGTGCCACTTCAACATTCTGTTGATCAAAGCAAGTCACAAAGCCAGCCCACATTTAAGAGGAGGGGAAACCAATTCCACCTCTCACTGGGAGGAGTGACGTATGTAGTACAGTGATGGACAAAAACTATTGGTGGCTATCTCTGTTGAAAATGCAGCATGAAGAGTGAAAGCAAAATAAAGACCTTTTCGGATGAAGACTGATAGAGTTTACTAAAACGTATCATTAGTGTTAGAACTGCTAACACATTTTTCTTAAGAGAAAGTAAATTCAACTTGGAAGGAGTAAGTTGTAAAAAGTAGTGAAGAGAAGAAACATGGTGGAGTGAGAGATGCCCTCAGATCTCTCCCTTAAATAACAATAAGCTAAACATCTAAATTCAACAAAAAACACCCAAACTGCACACCAGCAAGTCTGAGAGTGGGATCTGCACATAATAGCTACCACAGGTCAGAATCCCAGGTGTTGAGCAGTGGACTGGGAGAAATAAAGAAGGTGCCTATCGCAGCTGCTAGAAATCCCTATAGGAGGAGAGGAAGGGGAGAAGGTGCAGCGAGTTCCCTGAACAGCCCTGCCTGGGAGAGTTGTGAGGTCTACACAGATGGCAACAGGACACAGTCATCAGGGCAGAAAGCAGAGAAGCAGGAGAGCAGAGAAAACAGTTGATTTTTACTGGCTGCAGTTGTAAAACCCAGGCTGAGCTGCAGCCCCCAACCTCCAACCTAGATGGCCCCTCCCTGCATGCCCTCCAGACTGAACATCGTGGAGCCCCAGGGAAATCTGAGCAAATGCTACTGAAACTGTTGCTGACACTGACAGGGACTGAGACTGAGGGTAGCAAGCATGATTAAATGTCTATAAGAATATAAAAAGGCATTATTAAGGGTTTATATAAAGCAGGGATCCAAGAGGTTTAGACACCAGCTACTGGAAACCAAAGAAAAGCACCTTCTTTGCAGCAGACTAAAGAGAAACCTTTATATAATAAATCTTCTCTTTGGGAAAAAAGCAGAATACATTTCCATTAATGCCCAGGTGGAGAAATAGTCCATTAAACACCATGAACAACCAAGGTGACAAGGAATCTCAGAAAGAAAGAGAAAAATCTCCAGAAAATAAGCATACAGACATAGAAATATGAGACTTAAATGACAGAGAATTCAGGATGGTACTTTGAAAAAAACTCAGTGAGTTATGAAATAAGTCATATCAACAATTTCAGGAATTGAAAAAACAACTAGATGAGCAGAATGAGTTCTTCACAAGGAGATTGAAACCCTCAAAAAGAACAGAATAGATCTTCTGGGAAAAAAAACACTGCAAGTTGAAAAATAAAATAGCAAGCTTAAGAAATAGAGTTGACTAAATGGAGGAAAGGATCGTGATATCGAAGACAGAAATCTAGAAATAAATCAGAAGTAAGAAGAGAGAAACTGAAGAATGAAAAATAAAGAAAGAGAAATACAAAGCTAGCTGATACCATCAGGAGAGGAAACATAAAAATAATGGGCATTATTGAAGGTGAGGAAAAGGAGCAGGACTAGAAAGCATTTTCAGACAAATAGTTGATGAGAATTCTTAAATCTAAGGAATGAGCTGGAGCTTGGAATTTCAGAAGTCAACAGAATACCCAATTTCTTAAATCTAAGGAATAAGCTGGAGCTTGGAATTCAAGAAGTCAACAGAACACCCAATTATCTCAACCCAAAAAGGCCTTCACCAAGACACATTGCATTAAAGTTATCAAAAATCAATGACAAAGACAGAATTCTCAGGGTAGCCAGGGAGAAGAAAACAGTGACTTATAAAGGAAACCCCTTAGATTATCATCGGACTTCCCAGTGCAAACCTTACAAGCCAGAAAGAATGGAATCAAATATTCAAACTATTAAGTGAAAGGAACTACCAGACAAGAATAATGTATCCAGCTAAGCTCTCCTTTAGACATAAAGAAGAAATTAAGACTTTTCCAGATATACAAAAATTGAGAGAATTCTCCACTGCAAGGCCTGCACTATAGGAAATACTGGAAGGTTTCAGCTCACATAAAACAAAATGAAAAAAAAAACATAATTAGGAGTAAGGTGACTACCAGGCAAATAGAAGCAGAGGAGTGCAACCCTCACTAAGAACAGGGCATTATACGCTTAAATAATAATAATATAGCAACATAGTAATGAACGTTCAGCATACGTAGGGATGAATTGAGACAACAATGACTGAAAAGGGGAAGATACGAAGATCCAAATTCACAAAGGGGAATGGGATAAGGCATGCACAGAAAGAAAATGGATGACTGTATCAATATAACTGTTTTTTACATAGTTGTAATGGTAACCACACACTAAAGAGTCAGAACTGAAGTATATAATGGAAAACAAGAAACCAGAGGGAAAATCCACAAGAGCCAACCAAAATAAAGGGAAAAAATGTAATGAAGAGCAAAAAATTGGTAAGCATGTGGGTAAGTGGATAAAAGCACTGATTGTGGAAACTATGGCAGTGATAATGATGAAGTGGAGGCATGAGAACAAGGCAGACCTGAAAATGCTGTGTTGACAATACGGAGAATGGAAATGGTGATCAGAGTTAAAATGTTCCGAAAGTCCTTCCTCTTTCAGAGGACAATTGAGTTCTGATTAACCTTAGTCAGTGTGCATGTGAAAAGATGTAGAGATAAGCACTAAAGAATAGGAATGAAATATATAATATTCAAGAAAACGAATGATTAAAGCTTGAAAAACTAATAAAAGCCTCAATAATTTAATAGGAGGCGGAAAAAAGGGAAAGAAAACAAACAAACAAAAAAAACCCACCAAAATAAGATGGTAAAAATGCAATACTTAACTTGTAAGTAAAAAGACATTGCTTTTCAGATTAGATCTATGTTTTAACATGCCTAAATCTCAGAAACATAGCAGCAGCAAAAAGAAAAAAAAGTAGCAAATTGCAAATGATACAGTGCAATACCCTCTACATAAGATTTGAAAATATACAAACCAGTATAGCAGTTGCTCAAAGAATTAAATGCAGAACCACCATATGATCTAGCAATTCTATTTCTGGGACTTGAGCAGATACATATGCACCCATGTTCAGAGCAGCGTTATTCACAACAGCAAAATGGGAAGCAACCCAAGTGTTCATTGACAGATGAACGGATAAACAAAATGTGATTATACAACCAATAGAATATCATTCAGCCTTTAAAAGGAAGGAAATTCTGAAC
Organism: Eonycteris spelaea; assembly: GCA_003508835.1. NCBI lineage: Eukaryota > Metazoa > Chordata > Mammalia > Chiroptera > Pteropodidae > Eonycteris > Eonycteris spelaea. Next base: position 1,167,988 of record PUFA01000323.1, on the reverse strand, counting down.
ATGTTACAACACAGACAACACTTGAAGACACTATGCTTAGTGAAATAAGCCAGACTCAAAAGGACAAATATTATATAATTCTACTATATGAAGAACCATAAATTCATAGAAACAAAGTAGAATGGTGATTGCCAGAGACTGTGGGAGAGGGGAATGAGGGGTTACTGCTTAAGGAGCACAGAGTTTCAGTTTTGGAAGATGAGAAATACTGAAAATGGATAGTGGAAATGGTTGCACAACAATGTGAAAGCACTTAATACCACTGATCTGTACACTTAAAATGATGAAAATGCAAAGGAGAATTAACAACTATTTTTCTCAAACTACTCCAAAAAAATTCAAGAAGGGAAGGCTCCTTAACTCCTTTTATGAGGCCACTATTACCTTGATTCCAAAACCAGACAAGGACATTACAAAAAAAGAAAACTATAGCCAATATCTCTTATGAACTTGATGCAAAAATCCTCAACAAAATATTATCAAACCAAATTCAGCAATACATTAAAAATATCGTTATACCATGATCAAGTTGGATTTATTCCTGGGTTGCAAGGTTGGTACAATATCCACAAATCAATTAATATAATACACCACATTAACAAATTGAAAGATAAAAACCATATGATCATATCAATAGATGCAGAAAAAGTATTTGACAAAATCCAGCCTCCATTTAATAAAAACTCTCAGCAAAGTGGGAATAAGAGGGAACATACCTCAACATAATAATGGCCATATATATATAACACCTACAGCTAACATCATACTCAATGGGAAAAGGCTAAAAGCCTTTTCCTTAACATCAGGAACAAGACAAGGATGCCTACTTTCACCACTCCTCTCCAACACTGTATTGGAAGTCACAGCCACGGCAATAATACAAGAATTCCACTTATATGAAGAATCATAAATTCATAAATAAAATAAAAGTATCCAAATTGGAAAGGAAGAAGTAAAACTCTTGTTGTTTGCCAATGACATGACACTATATGCATAGAGACCCCAAAAGATTCCACTGAAAAAACTGTTAGAACTGATCAATGAATTCAGTAGAGTAGCAGGATACAAAATTAGTATTCAGAAGTCAGTGGCATTTTTATACACCAAGGATGAACTTTCAGAAAGAGAATCAAGAAAACAATCCCATTTACAATTGCATTGAAAATAACAAATACCAGGGAATCAAATTAACCAAGGAGGTAAAAGACCTTTCTCAGAAAATTATGAGTCACTGAAAAAAGAAATTGAACAAGATACAAATAAATGGAAGCATATACCATGCTCATAGGGAGGAAGAATCAACATCATTAAAATGGTCATACTACCAAAAACAACTATGAGCCAATGCAATGCTATAAACTACAAATGGTATTATCCAGAGAACTAGAAAAATAATTCTAAAATTTATATGGAAACACTAAAGACCTTGAATAGCCATGGAAATCTTTGAGAAAGAAGAGCAAAGTTGGAGGTATCACACTACCTGATAGTGAACTATATTACAAGCTACAATAACCAAAACATAACAGATACATTAATCAATGAAACAGAATAGAGAGCCCAGAAATAAATCCATGCCTATATGCTCACTTAATATATGACAAGGAGGCAAGAATATACAATGGGGTAAAGACAGTCTCTTCAATAAACAGTGCTGGGAAAATTGGATAGATACATATATACAAAAAAAAGAAAAAGAAAGAAAAAAGAAAAAGAAAGAAACTGGACCACCTTCTTACACCATGTAAAGAATAGACTCAAAATGGATTAAAGACTTAAATGTAAGACTCAAACCATAAAACTTCTAGAAGAAAACTTAGGCAGTAAACTCTCTGACATTACTAACAGTAATTTCTTCAGATATCTCCTCAGGCAAGGAAACAAAGAAAAAATAAACACATGGGACTACATCAAACTAAAAAGTTTCTGTACAGCAGAGGAAACCATCAACAAAACCAAGACAACTGACTGAATGGGAGAAAATATTCACTTATGATACATTGATAAGAGGTTAATATCCAAAATATATGAAGAACTCATACAACTCAACAAGAACACAAACAATTCAATTTAAGAACGGGCAGAAAGGCTGTCCACTGTCATCACTGTTATTCAACATAACATTGGAGGTCCAAGAGAGTGCAATCAGACAATAGAAAGATATAAAAGGCATCCAAATAGGAAATAAAGAAATTAAACTGTCACTATTTATGGATGACATGATTCTCTATATAGAAAACTCTAAAGATCCACAAGAACACTACTAGAAACATAAGCAAATACAGTAAAGTTTCTGGATACAAAATCAACGTTAAAAAATCCATAGCATTCCTGTACTCTAATAATGAAGTATCAGAAAAAGAAGTGGAAAAAATAGTCCCTTTTGCAATTGCAACAAAAAGAATAAAATGCCTAGGAATAAATTTAACGAAACATGTGAAGGACCTATATAATGAAAACGATGGCTCTATTAACAGAAACTGAAGAAGACATAAAGAAATGGAAAGATATTCCGTGTTCTTGGATTGGAAGAATCAACGTAGTTTAAAATGACCTTATTACTAAAGCATTATACAGATTTAATGCAATCCCCATCAAAATCCCATTGGCTTTTTTAAAGAAATAGAACAAAAAAATCATCAGATTTGTATGGAAGAACAAAAGACCCTGAATCGCCAAAGCCATTCTGAGAAAAAAAGAACGAGCCTGGAGGCATCACTGCCTGACTTCAAATTAAACCACAAAGTGACAATAATCAAAATGGCATGGTATTAGAAAAACAGACACGCGGATCAGTGGAACAGAATCAAGAGTCCATAAGTAAATCCATATTCATATGGGCAAATAATTTTAGACAAAAAAGCCAAAAACATACAGTAGAGAAAAGAAAGCCTCTTCAATAAATGGTGCTGGGAAAACTGGAAAGCCACCTGCATAAGAATGAAACTAGGCTGTTGTCTATCACACACACCAAAATTAACTCAAAACGGATTTAGGACCCGAATATAAGACCTGAAACAATAAAGTGCATAGAAGAAAACATAGGAATTAAACTCAAGGACCTTGGACTTAAAAAGGATTTTATGAATTTGACCTCAAAGGCAAGAGGAGTAAAAACAAAAATAAATGAATGTGATTACATCAAACTGAAAAGCTTCTGCTCATCAAAGAAACTGTCAACAAGGTAAAGAGACAACCATCAAATGGGAAAATATATTTGCAAGCAATGTCTCCAATGAGGGCCTAATATCCAAATATACAAAGAACTCATACACCCCAATAACAACAAAAAAAGCAAACAATCCTATCAAAAAAATAGCCAGAGAACCTGAAACAGACTCTCCTCCCTAGAGCACATACAAATGGCCAACAATATATGAAAAGATGCTCAGCATCACTAGCTATTAGAGAAATGCAAATCAAAACCCAATGAGATACCATCTCACACCTGTTAGAATAGCTGTTATCAACAGGATAATAATAGCAAATGTTGGAGAGGATGTGGAGAAAAAGAAACACTCATACATTGCTGGTAGGACTGCAGATTGATACAGCCACTCTGGAAAAACAATATGAAGCTTCCTCAAAAAACCTAAGAATTGATGCAGCAATCACTTTACTGGGTATTTACCCAAAGACATGAAAACTCACATCTGAAAAGATATTTGCACACAGATGTTCATAATAGCATTATTCAAGTGGCAAGGACATGGAAGCAACCAAAGTGTCCTACAACAGACGACTGGCTAACGAAGCTGTGGTACATATATACAATGGAATATTTCTCAGCCATAAGAAGAGATGAAATACTGGCATTTGCAACAACATGGACGGACCTCGAGATAATCATGCTAAGCAAAATAAGATAGGAAAGTTGAAAACCACAAGATATCACTTATATGTGGAATATAAACCTAAAAGCAACAAATGAACAGGATAAACAAACAGAGACTCATGGACATGGACAATAGACTAGTGGTTACCAGAGGGTAGGGAGGAGGTGGGAGGGGGAGGTATGCAGGTTAAAGGAGTCAAATATGTGGTGACAGAAAGAAATCTAACTATGAGAGGTGAACACACATGTAAATATATAAATGTCTTGCTGTTATAATGTATAACTGAAACTTATCAGATTTCGTTAACCAATGTCACCATAAAAATAAATAAAAAATAATAAAAAAATTAAATAGTAAAAAAATAATAAAGGGGCAGAAGACCTGAACAGATATTCTCCAAAGGGAAATACATATGGCAATAGACATATGAAAAGATGCTCAAGGTCACTAACCATCAGAGAAAATGCAAAGTAAAACCACAATGAGATATCTGACACTTGTCTGAATGGCTATCATCAATAATCAAAGGACAACAAGTGTTGGTGATAATTTGGAGAAAAGGGAACACTCATATGCTATTGGTGAGATTGCAAATTGGTACAGCACAATGGAAAACAGTCTGGATGTTTCTCAAAAACTTAAAAATGGATATACTTTTTGACCCAGCAATTGCACTTCTGGGTATTTATCCAAAGAAAACCAAAACAATAATTCGTAAAATCTATGCACCCCCATGTTCATGGCAGCATAATTTACAATAGCCAAGATACGGAAGCAACCTAAATGCCAACAACAGACAATTAGATAAAGAAATTATGGTTCATATATACAATGGAATATTACTCAGTCATTAAAAAAAATGAAATCTTACTATTTGCAACGACATGGATGGACCTAGAGGATATTGTGCTGGTTGAAATAAGTCAGACAGAAAAAGATAAATATTATTTCACTTATATGTGGAATCTAAGAAACAAAAAGAATGAAGTAATCAAAAACGGACTCACCAATATAGAGAACAATCTGTGACAGCCAGAGGGGTGGGGGTGGGGGACTGGAAGAAATGGAGTGAAGGGTTAAAAAAGTGCAAATTAGTAATTAATAGATGGTCACGGGATGGGGAGCACAGCATAGCGAATGCAGTCAGCATTAATGTATTGGCTAGGTGTAGAGCCAGAGGAGAGAAAGAGCTATTAGGGGGATCGTTTTATAAACCGTATAAATGTCTAACCAATGTACTATATACTTGCAACTAATAATAAAGTAAAATTAAAAAAAAGAAAAAATGGTCAAATGGTAAATTTTATGTTATGTATATTTACCACAAGAAAAACCAACATGTACAGTAATGCTATTTATAGACACAGTAAAAGTATAAAGACATGCATGGAAATCATAAACTGCAAATTCAGGAGGGCAATTTCTCTGGAAGGGGCAGTAATGCAAATAGGAAAGGGCAGACAGGATGTTTCAGTTGGACCTCTGATGTTTCAGTTCTAAAAACAAAGTTGGAAGAAAATAAGACAAAGCTAGGTGGTAGGCATACTTTTATGTCTCTTATCATGATATTCTATACTTTTCAATATACTTTGAGTTTTTTGTTATCTGAAGGAATAAGATACTTTGTCTGCCTGGTAAGTAGGAGTTGTGTCATAGGCCTGTTTGTATTACATAGACTGATGAGGTTCAACCCTAAGAATAATCTCCTCCCCTCCTCACGTCTCTGAGAAGCCTTCACTTATTTGCCAAATCTGGAGCAGAGTCTGGAGGTTGCAACATCAGAAGAATCTTCCAGGCCCATCCTGACCAAACCACTTCCTTCTTACAAGAATTCACAAGAGTGGAGGGGCAGAGAAAATGCTCAAGGAATACTAGCCATTAACAAGCCACCTCTGGGAGCTGTGGGTGCTAACAGCTGCCTTCTATGAGGAAATCTGGAGCGTTTCTTTCCAATGGGCAGTCTCACATGCTGCTGGCCTTGCCGTGTGAGGGGCTTGCAGGAATGTTTGCTCAAGCAAGTCCAAGGCTTGGAATTGATTTCCACACTGACAAGGCTGTGAGGAAGGTGATTGATATCATGCTCAGCATTACCTGCTAAAGGTCCCTCCTCTCCTGTGAGGATGATGAGAATCCCCCTTCTCACCTGCGTCGGAGAGACATGTTTGCTACAATGGAGTTCCCATATTTCTGACAAGCATCTCCATTCCCCTGCGCTGAGCTGAAGCCCTCTGAATGGGCTTGCTCTGAGCAATCCCTTTTGTCCCTCTTTACTCTCATGCAAATGGCTGAGCCAGAGGCTCATGGGGACCCGATCCAGACTGTGGTGAGACCCCCAGGACAGTCCTCTTCTGTTGCCTTAAGGCTGATTTTTGCTTGTGTGACCCCTAGTTATTCTTGGAAGTAATGCTCAGGTGGACACATGCTGCCCCACCTCAGAAGTAATGCTCAGGTGGACACATGCTGCCCCACCTCAGGCCACAGATTTGTGTCATACATGGTTCAGAGCATGAAGGGTCCTGAAGGAGCAGCCCTGTGGTGATTGGCTGTCAAAGATGTCCTTGGTGGTACCTTAAACGTACCTTCTATTGACTCCTTAGGCAAGTCTGTCAGCCATGTTATGAGGCCTGCATAGAGGAGTGGAGAGAATAACCCTCTTTTCCCCTCAGCTATTGGAATGGAGTTAACTGAGGCATCTCTACTGAGGTGCTACCCTCAGTTGACTATGTGCACACTAAAACACATCATCTCATTCTTACAACAATCCTATAGAAGGGATAGTATCATGAGGAAACTATGGCTCAAAGAGGTCACATGACTTGCCTACACTCATGAAGACCAAATGTGGCAGAACTAGAGTCTGAGAGCCCCATTCAGAGGTAGTCTGGGCCTCAGCGGTCAACGGCAGGTAGTCCAGGGGTGGGGGATGGGCTGCAGGTCCACAGCTCTATGGTTCAACACAGGTCCCTTGAGGCCCCGAGGTCTCACACTTGCATGCAGCACTGATTGAGGAAGGTGAGTGGGAGGTGTTAGACTTGGGCAGGAGTTTCACAGCAGTGAAGGGCTCTCATGTTAAATATGAGCTTGTTCCTCACTTGCCCTTTTATTTGTTTAACTACTCACCACAACAGAAACTGCCTATCTGCAGGTGTGCAGCTATTCTAAGAGAAGGAATGAAACATAGCTTCGCATCAGAGTTCCATGCATCAGTCAGAGCCTGGCCTGCGTACCTGCTCTGCTGATCAGAGCTGCATCACACTCTGGCTCTTCAGGCTGCTATTACCACGGTCCCATCTACAGCTGTTGTAGGCCCCTTAGTCCCACCTATCCAAATAAGCCCCACCAAGCAGTCTGATGGGCTCTTTTTAAAATTGCAAGTGATTTTATTATAAACTATAGCACAATACAGGACAGTGTATGGCAATGAGTTTAACAAATCATTGTAAAGCAAAATCCTGTAATCAGGTCATGAAATAGAACATCACCAGCACCCCAGAGGCTGGAAGTGTTTACTTTCCAGTCAGCAGTCATGCTCATCTTGGCCTTGCTGCCCAAGAAGATTCCCAAAACTGTTTGTATCAGCACTGATGAGAGTCCAGGGAGTAGATTTATACACAAAAAGGTGAGTATGGTGATCAGTGCATTTGCTTAGAGCATCACCTGATATGTGGATATATGGCAATAGATAGGGGGATAGATGGATTATATAGATAATAGATAGATGATAAATAGATAGACGATGAGGGAGGGAGGGGGGAGATAGATAGATAGATAGATAGATAGATAGACAGACAGATAGATAGACAGATAGATACATATAGAGATCTACCCTTCACATCCAGAGCTTGGCCAGACAGGCAGGAGTACCACAATATTACTGGGACATTAGAATATCACTGGACATGTAACAGAAATGAAGGAAAATGTTCTGACCAGAAGGCCTCAGAAGAAGAACCTGTTAGAGACTCCATTCAGCCAAGTGACAGAAATCTGAAAACAGTAGCTTTCAGTAGGTTTGTTTTTCTCATGTAACGGGAGCCCAGGGCTGTTGTGAGTTTAAGGTACTGTGAGGACTCAGTATCTTTCCATCTTTCTACTCTCCCATCTTAAGCATGTGGTTTTTAGGCTCAGATTCATTGCCTCATAGTTGTAAGGTGGTTCTGCAGTTCAAGCGCTTTATCTGTGCTCAAGACAGGAGGAGGGAGTAGCGCAAAGGGCAAAAGACAAATTGTAAGGCCAGATGAGTCTTTCTGCTTCTAAAGAGCTTTCCCAGGAGTCTTTTTCAGTGATTTCCACTTATCTCTCATTAGTCAGAATCAGGTCCTGGCCATTCATTCCTAACTGCAGAGGAGCCTGGGAAATCAACTTTTTTTTTTTTTTTAACACTGGTCATGTTGCTACCCTGAGAATAGACACCGAGAAGAAAACTAGTAATTCTTCCTCAAAAAAACACTTGGGGGTAAAAAGCTTCCCTGACCCCTGCCAGCTGTCCGCAAAGGATGGTGGGTCCAGTAAGATGCAGAGCTTTTGCTGAGTAAGAGCATAAAATTTGGGCCCAGAGCTGAATTGCTGAGACCTAAGAAAAGGCTGAGCTATCTCTTAGGGTCCCTTCTCAGTCCTGCCCCCCCACACAGCCTGGAGCTTCACCACAAAATCAAAGCCGAATAAGTATTTTAAAGTGTTATTTTCCCACCAATGATGTACCTGCTAGTAAATGTGTTAAAGTCTGGGCAGACAAGCTGAGTGCTGATACTTGGGCACTGACATCCAAGGTCAGGGTATTGACACCCTGGGGGCAGCTGGGCTACTTCCTTGTGGGCTGAGGACTGATCCAGATCCAGAGAAAACTACACAAACATGTTTATCAATCATCCATAGCTATACTGTAGATATCTTCCAAGCATGAAAGTATTCTTTCTCTTTTGGATTTGTAAGAGATTTCTACATATATACATACGGATTATCCCAGTGTAAGGAGACACCAAATGGTTGAGGATCAACATTACAGGTGGAGGCCTCCTACGAGGGCAGGGCCCTGAACACTCCAGGGAGAAGGGAGGCCCTGTGGTGGGGTCTGGTCTCCTCAACACTCTGTATATGCACACAGAAATTACTCCAGAGTTACAGTCAGAATTTGGGACATTGCAGCACTTAAAAATTGGGATATTTTACACAAAAATATATGAATTTCCACATAACTTTGAAAAATTGGAAGATCTAGCAAATAAGAACCCCACATGACCTTGGTCAGCCATCGTCTACAGCACCCTCTTTAAACAGGAATGAATTTTCAGTTCATCTCAGTCCCTACTGCTCCCCAGAAGGCCCCACCATGCATTATCCCCATTGCACTATTAGTTCTCTTATCCCCAACATATTTTGCACATTTGTGTGCTGTAATTTGAGTTTGCAACTACTGTAGGAAAGCAAACCCTTCAATTTTATATAATGACCTAGAAAGGTGGAGTAAGTTGTCCAAGGGGCACACCTTAATGGCATAGTCAAGTCTTCAGTGGTGGATCTCCTAGGACCCAGCTCCGAGTTAAAACATCTCTCTGGGAGATTTACAAATGTTGCTAATTCTATTGATTACAGGGCCTGTGAGAGAGAAAGGGTGTGTGACTTGAGGGGTCAACTGGGAGCATCTGAATTTTGCTAACACTGGGCTGCAGCAGTGTGACTTCTGGCCTGGCAGGGAGATGCCCAGTACTCTGGGTGTGTCAGATGCCCCTGACCCTGTGCCCTGTTCCCATGGGAAGAGGAAGTCACAGTGGTTGAGGTGAGAACAAGAGGTTGGGTTGGGCAGAGGCAGCCACAGACAACAGCAGTAGTCAGTGCCTGGCCCAGATGCACCTTCTAAAAAAAATTGCTGCCATGTGCAGAAATGCAGAAACATGTGAAGCCTGAAAGCTAGTGCTCAGGAGGCCCCCTTCTGTGTGTGCAGGCAGTCCTCGTGACTCAGCTTTAACCATACACATCTTTCAGGCAACTGAGGGTTTAAAAAAAAAGGTGTTTTTAATCCCCAGGTGGCTTGGTTTGAGCAGGGAAGTAGAAAGAAGGGACTTGAGATGCCCTTTTCTAGCTCCAGACCCTGGCCAAGGGTCAGGGCAGCAATGTGGTGCACAGGCTAGTGGCCAAGCTGCAAAGAAGCAAGCTCACGGTGGTCTGCCCTCCACGGTGTCCTCCCACTGCTGGCTTTTCCTCTCTTTTTGCCAGGACAGAGCTGTCCTGCTCTCCTAGACCAAGGGGCCCTGGCCCTTAATCATGGTGGTGTCCTGCTGCAATTCAGCACTGGGCCCAAAGCTGAGGTCCTCACTTTGACCTCAGGGGGCTTCCTGCTCAGGGGTCACCTTGCTCCAGGCTCAGAGCAGGTCCTGGACCTCTGGGAGAGTGAAAATACACCACAAGGCATCCTGCCCAGCTTTGCCACCTTCCCCAAATTTGAGTAGTCCCAGTGGCAGATTTTATACAGTCTTTATGCAGCCAGGCCAAATGGAATGGAACTAGAAAGGATGGTGTACGCTTGGGGCCACATTGCCCCCAAAGCACAGGTTAGAACTCCTTTCTGAGGAACATAGTCTCACCATCTGAGAGGTGGGGCTAAGTAACCTGCCCTCCTGCCCAGGGGCCTGGGGACACTCAAACAAGAGTTAATAGACAAGAGATTGAGAGGCTGGCCAGGAGGTTTCACCTGGGTCCCCCATAAGGACATGGTAGCGATTCAGGATGTAGTCTTTCAAGCTCACAGAGATGTTCCTGTTCTCAGCCCAGAAGTCCAATTCCAAGGCTAAGGTCCCAATGTTGTCCCTGGGGGCGGAGCCAGGCACCGCTCAGCCCAGGCACACCTCTCCAGTCCCACCTTGGGAGGTCTCAGGTATGGGGGCCCTGCAGGGCAGCATGGGGAGAGGGTCCCCACCGTAGGAAAGCGGTGTCGTTGGTGTGAGTCACGTAGCGGTTCATCGTGAGGGTCAGGAGTGGGGGCTGGCTGCGCTGCAGGTAGTACACGCAGGCCCGTTGGGCACATGTCCATAGCTGCCAAGAAGGAGGCCTGCTGACATGCCCCTGCCCAGCTGCCAGAGACAAGGCAAATCCAGCTCCAAGCCCGTGGCACCTGCTGATTCTCCACCCTGGCCTTGAGGTGCCGGCCCCCTCTTACGTTTGCACCAGGTCCAGGAAGTTCTGCAACATGCCCTTCACCGTCTCAGACATCTCAGAGAGGAGCAGCCCCTCCATCACCCAGTAGGAATCCCTGGGGGAAGCGGACGGACAGCTCAGGCATCCTGATCAGGCATCCTCCCACCAGCCTCTGCCCTACGCACCCAGGCCACGTCGGGTACCCTACCCTGCTCAGGCCGCCCTGCTGGCCCTGGGCTCCCTGCACGCCCACCCCTGCAGCCCCTGACTGCTCACCAGTAGTAGAACTCGAGGAAGCGCCCACCGGGCACAATGAAGGGGTGTTGTGAGTAGATCAGAGAGAACTGCTCAGGGTGGAAGAGGACCTCTGGCTTCACCTGGAGTCAGGAGCGAGGGCACAGGGAGCCTAGAACCCCTTTCCTGTGGAATGGAGGCTGGAGGAGCCTGCGACACTGCAGGTCCTGGCAGCTGCAGGCTTGGGTTCTGCTCTGCTGCTGCTCAGCCCGCGGGCTGGGTCAAGGCCTGGGCCTCTGGGAGCGTGGTCTGCTCATCCTCACATGCGAGCCTCTGGAGCAGGAACCCTGACTACTCAGCCTGGCACCAGCAGGGGCTCACTAAGCAGCAGTCACTATTAGGACCAGGTGGGGGACCATTTTTCAGCACCCTTTGCCTCCCAAATCTGTGCTGCCACCACCAAGCCAGGCCCAGAGAGACTCAGGGCCCCCCATTCTCTGGCCCAGGACCCTTTCCCAGCGGGGAGCGGAAGGTGAACATGGCCAAGGGACAGCAAGGTAGGACGGAGAAGGGCTTGCTGTGCAACCACGTCATGCATTATCTGTTTTCTTCACTGCTAGCTGTGTGTGAGTGAGTGTGGTTTTAGTGGTGAGGGGTTTTGAGGGGAGCAGTGGAATAGATCTTGGGTTTGTTCCCGTGGTGGCTGGCTGAGGAAGCCAGCCCACGCTAGCAAAGGAGCCAGCGCCCTGGGGGCTAGGTGGGAGGACAGGTTCTGTGCAGCTTCAGGCAAACCACTGCCTCTCTGATCCTCAGACAAGGGAAAGTGCCAACAGTAGGTAGGTCAAAGTGTGCTGGTCACAGGGTGGGGCCCCATCAGCAGTAGCAGTGATCATTCCTGAGCAGAGGCCTGGCCTGAGGAGCTCAGGGAAGAGAACCCAGCAGGAGAGTGAACAATTAGGAGGTGGTGTTAGAGGAAGGGTTGGACGGCCTGGAAGTGGCAGGACAGGGCTAGGTTTGCCTGGGGGGTTGCTGGGAGGTCTTCAAGAAGGAGATGAAGAGTTAGAAGCAGATTTTCCTCTGTTCCATCCCAGAAGTTCTTTATAAAATTCTTATAGCTCTAGAGTGCTTGCAGAGGCCAAAATTAGTTACCCTGTTTCCATATAAACAACTGTTACTCCAGAGAAGGACTCCAAAGCTATGAGTACTGAAATCTGCAGAAACAGAGTTTGGCTGCCCTAAGGCCATCCGTCTGATGAGGAGAAAGGTGTATGATTCAACTACAACCACGAACAGAAAAAATCCGAGTTTTACCCTCCCACCTTGCTCCTCTCTGGGCCGACTGCTTCTCTGACCTGGGTGTCGTAGACAAGGCTCTGAAATACCTGGAGGTGAGGTGGGCAGAAAGGCAGGCTGGTACACTGGGGCCAGGACCACGTACCTACTCTCTCCCAGACTGGGAGCAAAGACTACTTGGCAAGTGAGCACTGCCTCCTGCTCCCCTCCCCCAACACCCCCTGTCCTAACCTGAGGGTCTCACTGCAGCCACCAGGGGGCAGCTGTGAGCCAGAAGAGAAGGCTCAGAAAAGGACACCTGGCTTAGGAGGGCTCAGCCTCCGCCTCCTCCCCAATCCCCACCCACAGTCATAGTGATGTCTAGAACCTTCCAGAACAGCCCGATCCTGACCTACCAACACGGGATCCCGACCTCTCTCCGGAACACAGCCCAGCAGTGGGACTTCCCTAATGCCTGGGCCCCCCTGCAGACCTGGTTCATCAGAGGTAGGAGGCAGGGATGGGGCGTTCCCCAGGACCTGAAGCCAGAGGTGTAAAGGATGGGCCTCCCTAGCGCTGGGTAGGGTGAACAGAGGATGTGGGGGCCTCTCTGACTTCTCTGCTCTCTCTGCTCCACTCAGCAAATTTATGTCCACCCGACCGTGTTTTGGGGGAACCTCGCTCCTCTCCCCAGAGCCAGGCCTGGGATTACAGCAGGGTGGGCCTGTGGTTCTAGGAAGGAGGTCTTAGGGCCCGGGCCCCTTCCCTCCTTGAGGAGAGTTGGGCTCGGGCCTCTGTGACCACTGGGATGGAGGCTCTGGAGATTCAGGGTCCTGCCTCGGGGTGGGGTCTAGGTCTGGCCAAGTCTCCTTCACCCAGGACCCAGGAAGTGGCTTTCCAGCTGGCACAGAATTGGATCCGAACCAACTTCGATGTTACTCCCAAAAGTCGGCCATGTACGAGAAGGTGAGCTGGCCCTGGGCCCAGTCCCATTTAGTCTTCCTCCCATGGTGACATGGGAGAATTGTCAGGCTTTGCAAAGCCCAGGCCTAGGGGCAGTGGCGGCACCAGTGGCTATTCGTGAAAACTGCAGGGGTAAGAACCACAGATCAGAGCAGCTTCTCTCAAAGGGACTCCATGTCTTTCTTCCCTAGAGGGCTGGGGTGCAGGGCTGGAGGCAGTTCTCACCTTAGAGCTCGTCCTCTTGTCCTCAGTATGACATCAGCAACGGTGGACAGCCGGTGGGTGGAGGGGAGTATGAAGTTCAGGTGAGTGGGTCAGCATCCACAGGGAACTACGGGGCTCTGCTGTCCCAACGGACCATGACCTCCCCTCTCTGGGCCTCCCATGTCTGTGGGTCCACAGGGAGGAGCCTGACTGGTGCTCCTTGGTATCCCGGTTCTGAGCGGGTTCCAGAGCCTCTGGGTAGAGATCCCACACCCCACTAAAAGGACTTGGGGCCTTCCCCAGAGGTCTTGCCCCATCGTCTGTGCCTTTCTCCAGGAGGGGTTTGGCTGGACCAATGGAGTGGTCCTGATGCTCCTGGACCGCTATGGTGACCGGCTGAGCTCAGGGACCCGGGCGGCTTTCCTGGAGCCCCACTACCTCACAGCTGCCCTGTTGCTTAGCCTTCCACTCAGCCTCCTGCCACAGTAAACAGGTCTCACTGTCCTGTGTGCCTTCAGTTCTTCCTCTGGCTCTGGCTTCCTGCCTCATTAAACCTGTGCACGAGTCCCTACCTATCTTCTGCTTCTTCATCCCTATCCCTGGCGACCCCATGCCCCCCTGTGCCCTGGTCAGTCCTCAGTCTAGTGGAGTGAGGGCAGGGACGGGACCTGGAGGTCATGCGTTGGGTTTGGGTCCATCCTGGAACATTTAATAAGGTGGAAATTCTGCTCTGTGGGGAAGACCAAGCCCTCCTACCCACGATACCCAGCCCCCACAACTTGGCCTCTCCAAACACATACTCTAAATGCTTTATTGTTCTGCTGAGTTGCTTACTAAATAGTGAAAATCACTCAGCTGGACCCAGCAATCACATCTCAGTGCTGGAAAGGGAAGTGAGGTCAGAAAAAGTATCAAACACTGCAATTATTTTTGAACTATCTCTTCAAAGTAGTTAAAACTTGAATGTATTTGAAAATAATAGAGCAAGCTGACATTTATTTTATTAGCTGAGCACTCAGAGGTAGAAAGGAAGTGAGCCCTGCTACGACCACAGCCATCTCATAGTGACTGTGGCATACCACAGATGTGCCCTTCTCTGGAGCAACATTAAGCTTAATACTGAGGGAAGGAAATAGAATTCACTGATATAATCCAGCAGTTGCTCCACAAATAAACAAACAAGCAAATAAAATAACAAGCTCTGGCTGGCGATAAAAGAGTAGAGGGGAGCTAGTACCAGATTTGCTAGAATATATTATCTGAAAATGTCAACTTCAACAAAAATTATGAGATGTGCAAGACACAGGAATGTACAATACATACACTAAAAAAAAAAAAAGTAGAGAGAAACTACTGGAGTGACCAAATGTCATATTTAAAAGAAAAAACTTCAACGTGACTGCTATAAATATGTTCAAAGAACTAAAGTAAACTGTGTTTAAAGAAGTAAAGTACAATGATATTTTATCAAATAAAAATATCAATAAAAAGAGAAATTAAAAAGAGAACCAAATTAGTGTTTTCAGATTCTGGTCTACCATGTAAGGAGTTTGGAAGTCATCATTCTATTTGAAACAACAATTTAAAAACTGAACAAATGGAAAATTAAACAATTCTTAGATATGTCAGAGAATTGAGTCACAGGGAAAAACTGTTATCCCCCAAACTGGAGAGATGGAAAGGTGAATGCAGAGAATCACAACTTACCAGAGCAAAAGCTCACAAATCAAAACCTCTACGAAGAACCAGTACTAAGTTTCTCTTATCCAGTACATCATGTCCAACTTTCAACAAAAAAATGCAAGACATATAAAAAGGTAAACACACATGCACACACACACACACACACACACACACACACACACACATTGAAGAGATATAGAAAGCATCAGAACAAGTCTCAGATATAAAAAGAGTGTTGGAACTATTAGACCAGGAATTTTAAAACAGCTACAATAATATCCTTAGAGCTGTAATGAAAAAAGTAGACAACATGCAAGAACAAATGAGTAATGTAAGCAGAGAGATGGAAATCCTTAGAATAAAAAAGAAATCCTATAAAATTAAAATACACTGAAACAGAATGAAGAAAGCCTTTGATAGGCTCTTTAGTAGACAAGACATAGCTGAAGAAAGAATCAGTGAGGTTGAGGATATGTTAATAGAAACTTCTAAAACTCAAAATCAAAGAAAAAGAAAGACTGAAAGAAACAGAACAGAATATCCAAGAATTGCGGATAACTACAAAAGTTGTAACATATGTGTAAATGATAATATCAAAAAGAGAAGACAGAGAGGAAAAAATTATTTGAAATAATAATGACTGAAAATTTTCCAAAAATTAATATCAGACACCAAACCACAGATCCAAGAATTCGGAGAACACCTATCAGAATAAATGCCCCAAATCTAGACTTGGTATATCACATTTTAACTCCAGAAAATCAAAGATAAAAATTCTTCAAAGAAGCCAGAGAGGGGGAAAAAACCCACCTTACTTGTAAAGGAATAAGAATTATATTGCACTTAATTTCAACAAACATGTGTAGCAGAGAGTGGGGTGAAATAGTTAGTGTTGAAAAAGAAATGGGTGTACAGATAAAATGAGAATATCAAGAAGACTGAAATTATATAAAGAACAAGGTTCTGGGACTTACAGTTATATTAACTGAAATAAAAAAATCACTTAGAAGGGTTTAATAACAGACTTGAGCAGGCAAAAAAAAAATCAGAGATCTTTAAGATGAGACAGCTGGCACTATCAAGTGTGAAGGGCAGAAGAAAAATGAAAAAAGTTAACAGAACCAAGAGGACTTGTGAGTCACCATCAAGAAGACCAACATATCCACTACGGGAGTCCGAAGCAGGAGAGAGGAAGAAATGTGTAAAAATAATATGTAAAGAGATAATGACAAAAATTTAATAAAATAATGAATCTAAAAATCCAAGAAGCCCAATGAATTGCAAGTATAAGAAACTCAGAGATACAGAATAATCAAACTGTTGAAAGACAAAGACAAAGACAAAATTTTGAAAGCAGCAAAGAGCAACTCATCAGGTACAAGGGATCTTCAATAAGTTAACTGCCAAGTTCTCCTCAGACACAATGGAGGCAAGAAAGCAGTGGGATGACATAATGAAAGTGCTAAAAGAAAAAAAGCCCACCAAGAATTGTATACCCCAAAAAACTGTCCATCCAGAAATGAGGGGAAAATTAAGATATTCACAGATGAATAAAAGTTGACAGAGTTTGTGCCACTACCCTGCCCCAAGAAATGCTAAAGGGAGTCCTTTCAGATTGAAATGACACTAGACAGTAACTCAACCCATATGAAGAAGAAAAGATCTGCAGTATGGGTAATTGCATGGCAAATGTAAAGCCAGTATGGTTGTATTTTTGGTTTATAAGTCCACTATTTATATCCCAGAGAATTTAAAAGACAAATGTATAAAAAAAATAAATTCATGTTATTGGGCTCATTTGTATAAATATGCAGTTTATGACGATGATATATATGAGTAGGAGGACAGAAATGTATTACAGCAGAATTTTTGTATACTACTGAAATTAAATTCATATTAATTTGAACTAGATTGTTATAATTCAGGATATTAAGTATAATCCCCATGGAACTATAAATGAATCATGTACAAGTATACACAAGGAGAGAAAAAAATGGCATAGATGAGAGAGGCTCTGTTCATTCCTCAGCGACCAAATCAAAGTTGTGACGGAAACACGGAGCAGCAGCAAGAAAAAATCGCCTGGGATCTAGAGGAACAAACCATATAACTAGAGAGAAGTACAAGAAAGCACCTTGCAATGGCAGAAGGTAGGATGGGATGAGGACACGGGGCTGCTGGTCCCAGCAGCTGAGTGAGACAGAATCTGCAGCAGCAGCAGATGCTTCTTAAAGGGGACACATCCGTGAGCAGATTTTCCTGGCGACGGACCCTGCTCACTGTGAGCACCAGTGACAATTCAGCTACACGCAGGGGCACCAGGGACTTAAAGGGAGACATTGTCAGAGTAAGGGCCTAGGCGAGAGACACTCTGTAGAGAAGTGCTGGCAGTATCCATTGTTTCTTGTTGAGCCCTCCCCTTTCCCAGTGTGTGGACTCAGAGCTGCCATAGCTGTGAGGACATCAAACTGGATAACAGAGATTGCTCCACCCAGAGGATTCCCTGAAACCCTGCCTCCCCCAATTTGCGGCTCCACCCAAGCCACGTCCAGGTATATCCTCATATCTTGATGAGTCAGATGCTCCTTGCTGCTAACAGCACCTAGACTCACACTGAAGGCAGCTGGCCTCAGTTTCTGGTGTGGCCTTTTGAGGTAACTATAAGCACAGCATCTGTGGATTGCTTGCTGTATCCAACAGGTGGCACTGGAGGGGTAGAGGCTTGAGCTAAGTTTGGGTTGCAGCTGAACCCTCTCAGGACTGTGCCATTGGACACCTACTTCACAAATTCACACTAATAAGACTGGGAGACTTAGGAACTTTGCTTAGTACATAGAAACAGATATGGAAAGGCAGCCAAAATGGGAAGATAAACAAGCAGAAACCATATGAGAAAACAGAATAGAGATCCAGGAATAATGGAGTCAAACAATCTTCAAAATGCAGAGTTCAAAACACTGGTTATAAAGAAGATCAATGAACTTTTGGGATGTGTAGATGAATACAGTGAGAACTTCAACAAAGAGATAAAAAAAAACCCCATAAAAATGGTAATGGAAATTATAAAAGAGAACAAGTTAGAAATGAAGAACACATTATCTGAGCTGAGACATATATGAAATAGAATAAACAAAGCAATAAACAAAGTGAATAAAGAAGACGATCAAATGCCCTATCTAGAGGACAGGAAAGCCAATCAGGACACTCTTATCAGAAAGGCAAGAAAAAAAGGACATTTTTAAGGCTCCAAATATTAGTCTAATCAGCATATCTGAAGAAAATCAAGATGTTGGACAGCAGTTTGAAGAAATAATGATGGAAAACTTCCCTAACCTGGTGAAGGAAATGGACATAAAACCCCAGGAAGCTCAGAGTTTCCAAAAATCAGGTATCCAAAGAGGCCCACACCAAGACAAATCATAATTAAAATGCCAAAGGTTAAATACAAAAAATGAATGTTAAAAGCAGCAAGAGAAAAACATGTTAATTACTTATAAGAGAACACCCATAAGACTGGAAGCTGATTTCTCAAAAGAAACTATGCAGGACAGAAGGGCTTGGCAAAAAATATTCGACAAGATGAAGACCCAGGATCTACAACCAAGAATAATTTATCCAGCAAAGCTATCATTTAGATAAAGAGCTTCCCTGACAAAAGTAAGCTAAAGGAATTTATCACCACCATGCCAGTATTACAGTAAATGTTGGAGGGACTTCTTTAAGAAAAAAAAAAAAAAACATGCATCAAAAACAGGAATAAAGAATGGTAACAACTATATTCCAATCAATAAGTACCTTAAATGGAAAAGAATTAAGTGCTCCAACCAAAAGATAGAGTGGCTGAAAGAATAAGAGAACAAGACCCCTACATATGAAAAGGAAGGGGATGGAAAAAGATATTTCTTTGACAGACCTAAAAGGTATTTAAGTCAGAGAGAGAAAGGTAAACACTATATATTTCACTTATATGCGGAATCTAAGGAATAAAAGAACAAACTAATCAAAACAGAATCACAAATATAGTGGGACAATTTGGTGTCGGACAGAGGGGAGGGGTTTTGGGGGTCTGGGGAAATGGGGTGAAGGGCTAAAAAGGTATAAATTAGGAGCTCATGGATGGTCATGGGGATGAGGAGCATGGCAAAGAGAATGCAGTTAGCATTAATACGTTGGATAGGTGGTCAGGGGAGGGAGGGTGCAATTGAAGGGATCGTTTTATGACCTATATAGATGTCTAACCAATGTACTGTATACTTGAAACTAAATAAAAATTAATAATAATAAAATAAAATAAAAATATAAACAAAAGAAAACAAAAAGGGAATTAAAATGATTGGCTACAACAAAGTCAACTAAACACAACAGAAGGAAGTAATGGAGGAATAAAAGATAAAAATGGCATAAAACATGCAGGAAAAATAGCAAAATGGCAAAAGTAAGATTCAACTCTCCAATTAAAAGGCAGAGGTTAGAAGAATGAGTTTTTAAAAAATGATCCAACTATCTGCTGTCTTTAAGTAACTAACTAACTTTAGATCCAAAGACACAAATAGATTGAAAGTGAAAGGATGGAAAAAGATATTTCATGAAAATAATAATGAAAAAAGAACCAGGGTAGTTGTACTAATATCAGACAAATTGACTTTAAGTCAAAAACTGTTACAAGAGGGGTACTAATCAAAACAGCATAGAGAATAGAGGCTGCGTACTCCTCCTCTTGCGACTACACCAAAATTGTGATGAAACTATGGAGCAAACAGCAAGCAGAGTTGCCTGGGGTCTGAATGAACAGAAAGCCTACAACTAGAGAGGGAAATAAGAAATCACCGTGAAATGGTAGAAGGGAACAAAGACATGAGGCTGCCAGTCCCACATGAGCTGAGTGAGACAGGGGCTACAACAGCTGCAATCAGAAGGTGCAGACGCTCCTCTTAAAGGCACCGCAACTGGACTTTCATGGTGATGGACTAGCTCACTCTGAGTTGATATGCTGGGGTGGTTGCTTGGGGGATGCCAGGGACATATGGGGGGACACCGATTTGCTGGGGATCGAGGGGAAGGCTGGAGGAGAGGCTTTCTTCTGGGCAGAAGTGCGGGCAGTATTCATTGTTTTTCTGTTGAGTTCTCCCCACTCCCAGCGTGTAGACACAGGTGCTGCCATAGCCAAGACATCATCAAACTGGATAACAGAGGTCGCCCTGCCCAGAAGATTCCCTAAAACTCTGCCCCTCCCAACTTGTGACTCCACCCAAGCCACATCAAGTGGTGTCCTTGGTGTGCATTGTGCCCCTTGCTGAGCAGCTCCAAGCCCTGCAGTGGCATCAGACCACCTCGGTTTCTGGTTGCCCCCTTAAGGCAACTATAAGGATAGCACAGGTGTCACCAATCCTTGGATTGCTTGCTGAATCTGACCAATTGGCCCCAGAGGGGCACAGATTTGGTCTAAAATTGGCCTGCAGCTGGACAACTCTCAGGACTGTGCCACTGGACACCAGTACACAAAGCCACCCTACTAAGACCAGGAGACTTAGGAGCTTTACCTAGCACATAGAACAGACACATCAAAGCAGCTAAAAGTGGGAGACAAAGAAAGATGTCCCACATGAAAGAACAAAACAGAGCTCCAGAAAAATATCTAAACAAAGTGGAGTCAAGCAATCTAACAGACACAGAGTTCAAAACAATGGTTATAAAGATGCTCAATGAAATTAGGAAAACAGTAGATGAATTCAATGAGAACTTTAACAAAGAAATAAAAAAAACATTAAAATGGAGTTGGGAATTTAAAAAGAGAACCAGTCAGAAATGAAGAATACACTATCTGAGATGAGTATATTAGAAGGAATCAATAGAGTAGATGAAGAAGAGGATTGAATCGCCAATATAGAGGATGGGTAGCAGAGGACACCTAATCAGAGAACAGCAACAAAAAAAATGAATCCAAAAAAAAAATGAAAGTAATTTAAGAAGCCTATGGGACAACATCGAGCATAACAACATTTGCATCATAGGGCTACCAGAAGAGAAAGGGCAAGAGGTTGAAAACCTATTTTAAAAAGTAATGGTGGAAACTTTCCTAACCTGGTGAAGAAAATAAGACACACAAGCCCAGGAAGCACAGAGAGTTTCAAACAAGATGAACCCAAAGAGGCCCATACCAAGATACATCATAATTAAAATGCCAAAGGTTAAAGACAAATAGAAAAACTTAAAAGCAGCAAGAGAAATCAGTTAGTTACCTACAAGGGACCTCCCACAAGCCTGGCAGCTGATTTTTCAAAATAAACTTTACAGAACAGAAGGGTTTGACACAAAAATATCAAAGTGATGAAAAGCAGGACCTACAACCAAGATTACTCTACTCAGCAAAGCTATCATTTAGAATCGAGACAAATAGCGAGCTTTTCAGACAAGAGTAAGCTAAAGAAGTTCATCACCAAACCAGCCTTACACAAAATGTTAAAAGGACTTCTTTAAGGGAAAAAATTATATATATAAACTAAGAATAATAAAATGGCGATAACTACATATCTATCAACAATTTCTTTATATGTAAATGGATTAAATGTTCCAATCCAAAGACGGGGGTGGCTGAATGGCTAGGAAAACAAGACCCTTACATACACTGCTTACAAGAGACTCACTTCAGATTGAAAAACATACAGACTGAAAGTAAAGGGATGGGAAAAGATAGTTCATGAAAATGGAAACAACAACAAGAAAAGCTGGGGTATCATTATTTATATCAGCCAAAATAGACTTTTTAAAAAAGGCTATAACAAGAAACAAGGAGGGACCAAGTAATTCCACTTCTGGGTATTTATCCAAAGAAACGCAAACACTAATTCAAAAAGACATATGCATTCATATGTTCCTTGTAGCATTATGTACAATAGCCAAGATATGAAAGCAACCCAAGTATTCATCAATAGATAAATGGATAAAGAAGAAGTGGTACATATATACAGTGGAATATTACTTAGCCATAAAAAAGAATATCTTGCCATCTTGTCAAAGAAGCCCATACCAAGACACATCATAATTAAAATGCTAAAGGTTAAAGACAAAGAGAGAATCTTAAAAGCAGCTGTGCAAAAGCAGTTAGTTACCTACAAGGGAGCTCTCATGAGACTGTTAGCTGATTTTTCAACAGAAATTTGCAGGCCAATTCATTTATATTTAAATAATGGCAAGAAAATCTTGCCACCTAACAACATGGATGGACCTAGAGAGTATTATGCTAAGTGAAGTAAGTCAAGAGAAAGGCAAATATCATGGTTTTACTTATATGTAGAATTTAAAAAATTAAACAGAAATAAACTCATAGATACAGAGAATAATTTGATGTTTGCCAAATGGGATGGGGTTTAAAGGAATGGCTGAAAAAGGTGAAGGATTAAGAAGCACAAACTGGTAGTTAGAAAATAGTCATGGGGACATAAAGTCCAGCACAGAGAATATAGTCAGTAATATAGTAAATAACTATAGATAGTGCCAGATGGGTACTAGACTAATTGGGAAGATCACTTCATAAATAATATAAATGTTTAAACAACTTGATATACACCTGAAGATAATAAAAAAATAATATTGTATGACAACTGTAATTGGAAAAACAAACAGTATAACCACTCTGCCTATAGTTCACCATTAAGCTTCCAGTACAAGCCAAAGTCCTTCACAGGTCACTATAGCCCACATGATCTGGGCCTGACCCCATCTGACCTCATCTCCTGGTTCATTCCCTCATTATCCCTGCTGTAGCAACACTGGCTTCCTGCTATTCCTGGAAAATCCCAAGCACATGCCTGTCATTGTGCTTTTGCATTAACTGTCTCTTCTACCTGGGACACTCTTCTGTATACCCTCATAACCCACTCACCACAGCCTTCAAGCCTTTTCTCCAATGTCCCCTTTTCAACAAGTTTCCCTGTTGAACACCCAATTCCCTTCCTTTTATATAAATTCATATATTGAAGTCCTAAACTCCAGTAGCACCCCTGTGACCTTATTTGGAAATAAAGTCATTGCTAATGTAGTTGCTTAAGATAAGGTCATACTGGAGTAAGGTGGGTCTCTACTCCAATAACACTGGTGTCCTTAAAAAGTTTGGACACTGACACAGGAGAATGACACGTGAATATTAAAGTTATGTTGCCACAAGCAAGGAGAAAGGCCTAAAACAAATACTTCCTAGAGCTTTCAGAGGGAGCATGACCTTGCCAACACCTTGATCTGGGATCTCTGGCCTCCAGAACTATGAGATGATGAATTTTTTGTTGTTTATGTAAAAAATCAATGTAATACACCACACTACTAGAATAAAGAGAAAAAATCGCATAATTATTAATTTAATGCAGAAGAGGCATTGGACCAAATCCAACACCCTTCCAAATAAAAATGTTCTAAAAACTAGGACTAGAAGGAAACTTCCTTAGTACAATATAGGGAAATTACGAAAAACTCACATCTAACATCATACTCAATGGTGGAAGATTGAAAGCTTTCCCCCTAAAATTAGGAACAAGATAAGATGTCTACTTTCACCCTGCTAGTCATCACTGTACTGGAATTTCTAGCCAGAGTAACAGGACAAGAAAAGGAAATAAAAAACACTCAAATTGGAAAGGAAGAAAATTTCTATTCATAGATGGCATGATTCCATAGTCAGAAAATCCCAAAAGATCCACAGGAAAAGCTACTAGATCTAATAGACAGATTCAACAAAGCTGTAGAGTACAAGATCAACACACAAAAATCAGTTGAGTTTCTACAGAATCAAAACAATCTGAAAAAGGAAATTATTTATTTATTTATTCATTCATTCATTTAATTTTTAATTAAAAATTTTTTGATGATATTGGTTATGAAATACAGCAAGTTACAGGTGTACAATTTAGCAATAAGGCATATATAGAGATAGATAGATATAGATATAGATATATAGATATGTAGATATGTAGATATATTGCATTGCGTGTTCCCTTCCTTCCTTCTGTCACCAATTATTTGACCCCTTTTCCGCATTTACCTCCCTCTTCCCCACTACCCCACACCTTCTGGTAATCATTAGTCTATTGTCCATGTCCATGAGTCTGAAGACTCCAGAAGAACACTATTAAAAACAATAAGCAAATACGGTAAAGTCTCTGGATACAAAATCAATGTCAAAAATCCATAACGTTCCTATACTCTAATAATGAAGTGTCAAATCAAGTGGAAAAAATAATTCTTTTTGCAATTGCATCAAAAAGAATAAAATGCCTATGAATAAATTTAATGAAACATGTGAAGGACCTATATAATGAAAACTACAAGACTCTAAGAAAGAAATCGAAGAAGATACAAAGAAATGGAAAGATATTCTGTGTTCTTGGATTAAAAGAATCAACGTAGTTAAAATGACCATATTACCTAAACAATCATACAGATTTAATGCAATCTCCATCAAAATTCGATCGGCATTTTTAAAAAGAATAGAACCAAAAAATCATCAGATTTGTATGGAAACACAAAAGACCCCGAATCCCCAGAGCCATCCTGAGAAAAAAGAATGAGTCTGGAGGCATCACTTGGTCTGACTTCAAGTTAAACTACAAAGAGACAATAATCAAACGGCATGGTATTGGTAGAAAACAGACAGACAGGCCAGTGGAACAGAATCAAGAATCCAGAAATAAACCCATGTTTATATAGGCAAATAATTTTTCGACAAAGAAGCCAAAAACATACAGTGGAGAAAGGGAAACCTCTTCAATAAGTGGTGCTGGGAAAACTGGAAAGCCACCTGCAAAAGAATGAAACTAGGCTGTTGTCTAGCACCACACACCAAAATTAACTCAAAATGGATTTAAGGACCTGGAATATAAGTCCTGAAACAATAAAATGCATAGATGAAAACATAGGAACTAAAACTCAAGGACCTTGGACTTAAAAAGGATTTTATGAATTTGACCTCAAAGGCAAGGGACGTAAAAGCAGAAAATAAATTAATGAGACTAGATCAAACTAAAAAGCTTCTGCTCAGCAAAAGAAACCATCAACAAGGTAAAGAGACAACCATCTAAATATTTGCAAGCAATGCCTTTGATAAGGGCCTAATATCCAAAATATATGAAGAACTCATATGACTCAATAACAACAAAAAAGCAAACGATCCTATCAAAAAATGGGCAGAGGACCCGAACAGACACTTCTCCCAAAAGATATACAGATGGCCAACAAATATATGAAAAGATACTCAACATCACTAGCTATTAGGGAAATGCAAATCAAAACCACAATGAGATACCATCTCACACCTGTTAGAACAGGTAATAAGTTAAAATAGGATAAGTAATAACAAATGTTGGAGAGGATGCAGAGAAAAAGGAAAACTCATACACTGCTGGTGGGACTGCAGATTGGTACAGCCACTATGGAAAACAGTATGGAGGTTCCTCAATAACCTAAGAATCGATCACCATATGGTCCAGCAATCCTCTACTGGGTATTTACCCAAAGACTTGAAAACTCATATCTGAAAAGATACTTGCACACAGATGTTTATAGCAGCATTATTCATGATGGCCAGGACATGGAAGTGACTGAAGTGTCCTATGATAGATGATTGGCTAAAGAAGCTGTGGTACACATAGACAATGGAATATTACTCAGCCATAAGAAGAGATGAAATACTGCCATTTGCAACAACATGGATGGACCTTGAGATAATCATGCTAAGTGAAAATAAGACAGACAGGAAAAGTTGAAAATCATATGATATCACTTATATGTGGGATATAAACCTAAAAGCAACAAATGAACAGGACAAACAGAGACTCATGGACATGGACAATGGACTGATGGTTACCAGAGGGGAGATGTAAGGGAGAAGGGTGGGTGTAGATGGGGGAAAAAATTTAAACCATTTCTTCAATTAAAAAAAATAAATTTTAAAAAAGGGAAAGAAAAAGACTTGAATAACATTTCTCCAAAGAAAATATGCAAATAAACCAATAAGCACATAAAAGATGCTCAACATCACTAATCATTAAGGAATGCAAATGAAAACCACAATGAGACATGGGTTCATACCCATTAGAATGACTATTATTTAAAAAAAAAAGGAATAGAAAATAGCAAGTGTTGAGATAATGTGCAGAAACTGGACATTATCACAGTTGGTGAGAATGTAAAATCATGCAACTGCTATGAAAATAGTCTGGTAGTTCCTCAAAAGTTAAACAAAGAATTACTGTATGATCCAGCAATTCCACCTCTAGTACACACCTAAAAGAACTGAAATCAGGGTCTCTAAGATATTTGTACAGTCATGTTTATAGCAGCATTATTCACAATAACCAAAAGATGAAAGCAACCCAAATGCCCAACGATAGATGAATAGATAAATAAAATGTGGTCTATACATGGAATGAAATATTATTCAGCCTTTGAAAGGAATGAAATTCTGATACCTGCCACAACATGAACGACCCTTGAGATTTTGCTAAATGAAATAAGCCAGACACAAAAAGACAGATATTGTATGATTCCATTTATATAAAGAACCTAGAATAGACAAATGCATAGAGATAGAAAGTAGAATAATAGTTTCCATGAGCTGTGGGAAGAGGGGCCTTAGGAGTTATTGCTTAATGGTTATAGAATGTATGTTTGAGATCATAAAAAAGTTATTTAAATAGATGACGTTGATAATTACACAACATTGTGAATGTAATGTAAATTAAATTGAATTGTGCACTTAAAAATGGTTGAAATGGCAAATTTTGTTATATATATTTAACCACAACTTAAAAATTTTAAAAACAAAGGAAGGAAGAAATTTTTAGCATCAGGAGACAGGGGTGGCAGGAAGGAGGTGGGCAAACTAATAGAGCAGGGGTGACCGTCTCAGTGGGGAGGTACAGGGGCTCTGTCAGAGAAAGCACAGGCCCGGGCCATCTCATCTTCTGGTGAACGCTGCTCAGGCACCGCAACTAACATGCTGGACAGCAAGCTTGAGACATAAAGGAAAGGCCGCACCGTCACTGAACTCGGAGGGTGTTGGCTGGCAGTATGCGCTTTCCCCCACCTCCTGTGTCATCTCAGGCCTGAGTCATCGGATCCGGGATCTTTGCTACAGCCTCCTACTGTGCCCCTCTCACCCTCTGCCCTTCAACTCAACTGCCCTAATGCCAAGGGGGTGAGCTTCCTAAAGCAAATCTAATCCTGCTGCCTCGGCTCACAGCGTCTCTGCTGGTTCCCTCACTGGGAACCTGCTGCCTCCTGGGGTTGGCCAAGGCTGTTTAGAGGCTGGTGCCAGCATGTTCCTCTGGGCTCGTCTCACATGCCTCCCCTGCACCAACCCCAAGTTCCATCTGGCCAGGCTGAACTTCTCATGTTCTCTTAACAGGTAGATGCTCCCTATATACTGGAGTGGTCTCCAGACCACTCCCTTGGCAAACTCCTACAGATCTTTAAGACCTGTTGCAAATGTTACCACTGCTATCACTACTGTGAGCTAAGAACAGAAGTGGCAAGTAGGCCACACGTAGACCAGCACACACACCCTCAGGTGACTATACTTCAAATGTGGACTTTGGCTGCCCTGGTTGGGCAGGCAAGCCAGGCTTTGCCCCAGAAAGCAGGAGGTGCCTCAGCTTGTTCATTCGACTCCAGTTGCAGCCACCATGCCTGCAAGGACCTGGGAGCTGAGCCTGCTGCTTCTGCTGGAGCTGGGGCTGGGGTCACAGGAGGCCCTACCCCCATCCTGTGAGAGGTAAGAGTGAGAAGGCAGCTGGGGATGGAGTAGGAAGGCCGGGATCCAAAAGATTGGGATGAGATCTTAAGCCCTTCAGAACCAAGAAAAGGAAAGGGAATTTGTTTTCTTGTTTGTTGTTTGTTTGTTTGTAGTAGGTTCTGTGTAGGGCACTGACTTCTAGTGTGGGGAAAGAGAGAGTTGCCTGAGGATGGCCTGTGCATGGTCTGGGAGCCTGCTGGCCAGAGTGTTCCTTCCTGCCCTACCCCCAAGCTGCTCGTTGAACTGCACAGGGCTGTTCTCAGGACTATTCTAGAAAACGTTCTGCCCAAGGACAGAGGACCTGAAAAGAGCTTCTGTATTTAACCTCTGAACTCAGTAACCTCCTTCCAGAACCATAGTTTCCACCTCCAAATAATAAAGATACGTGACCCTGTCTTGACTCCTGGACTCACAGGGTATTGTCCATTCTTCATTCAACATGGATTTACTGAACTCTCACTACACCTCTGGGGTCGCAGCAGTAAACAAGAAAAACAAGGTCTCCGCCTTCATCGACCTTACATTATAACAAGAAAAGTAATAATAGAACTCAATAGCTTAGAAGCACAATTAAAAGTAAAAGTTAGGGAGCCACTCATGGAGATGAGCGGAGAGTGTTTCAGATAGGAAGGGGAGGGAAAGTATCTCTGAGAAGGTGATGTTAGGACAGAATTGTGGGAGGAATCAGACTATCCAGGCATGAAAACTACAGTACTAAGGCCCTGAGGTCGCTGTTCAAGGATTAGGAAGAAGGCCTGTGTGGATGCATAAGAAAATGAAAAATAATAAGAAAAAATTTGAAAATACAGTCCCTTGGTTATTGTTACCTATAATAGCAAGAAATGAAAATGAGAGATGGGCCAAGCTTAGATTCTGGCAAGTCCAAACTACAGCCTCTCATTGCAGGGCCCCTGCTAAAGGAATGTGTTGGGGAAGATCCACAGCCAGTAGCCTCAGAGCCATTCTGAAGGAAAAAATTATTCAGAAACAACAAATAACGAAGAAGATTCCCAAGAGAATGGGATAGACAAAGGAGAGAACCAATGAACTCATCCGAACAGACAGACATCTTTCAACACTTATTAAGAAATAGGGTGAATAAGGCAAACATTGACGGGGGCAAAACAGAGGAGAAAGGGAAAGGGGAGAGTCAAGGAACTATCCCAGCAGGTGAAAATCTTTGAGCAGCTACTAAGAAACGGGGTGAACAAAGCAGCTGTTATAGGGTCAAAACAAAGGTCTTAATGCAGCACTCTTAGAGGTTGAGTAGACCAATGGGCACCCCCCCCCCGCCCCCAATGCTAAGGCCCTAAATGAATTTGTTTTATTCTCCCTACTTTGGAGGAATTTGGAAAACTGTAAGGCAAAGACGACAATGAGAAACCCGACCTCCAACTTGCTGGGGCAATGGTCCTGAAATTTAATCAGGATAAAAATTGATGAAAGGGTCAGGGTTCCTCAGCTCTATCCACTGCTAAGAACTCAATGTCTTATGCATATAAGTGGTCAAAATGGTCAGAGGGTAGAGAAGTCTCTTGGACTCTGCGACATGGGAACCCCATGCACTGTGGTACTAAAAGCTAAAACCCACTGGTGACACCCTAAAAGGGGCTATAATCAGATTAAGCAGATATAGGAATGCAACAGTTGATAGTATTAAGATGAAAGTTCTGATGAAAACTGGAGTATTTAAACAGGTCTTACATCAAGTGGTTGTTTCTCCTTCACTGAATGTTTTATGAGAATGGTTGTTACATCTGACTGCGGAACACTCTCCCTACCCAGTATTGTAAAACCCAAACCTGCTGGTGAGGTTCTAACGGGGCCATGGTTCAGAATGTAAGGTTTGATGGGATTAAGGCAAAAAAAGCTTGGACAAAAATTGATATGTTTGAGCAGTTTTTATGTGAAACAATTGCATCTATTTTACCTGAATGGGACACAAGGATGGACATTGTATGGACATTGTATCTGATCAGAGAACATTTCCACTATCTAGTATTATAAAACGAAAGGCATGTAAATCCACCCATCAAGCAATATTAAACTGGACACTGCAAATGATAACGACTAAGGTTGCCCAATCCACACAGATTGTAGCTTCTGTAGTGCATAGCCGTTATAGCAAAAGCCTATTGAACCCATTCCAGCATGGACTGCTGAGACTTTGGACTGAGAACTTTCCTTTGAGATGCAATTACTATCATGCTATCAGACATTAACTGAAACTGCCCCTATGACAAGGACATAAGATTAATCTTGAAACCTGAAATACCCAATATTTCGTTGATATTGGAGAAATGCTCTAAGAGGAGGGAAGTCCCCAGAAATTCCATAATAACATGGGAATGGTTATGCAGGGACATGCTACTGGGAGAACATACGATTACTCATATATTCAAGAGCAGGTGCTGTTTTCCCCAGGACTGACTTGAGAAGCACCTGAGGAGCTGCCAGACTCTATTGCCACTTGGATAGTGCTCTGTAAATAGCTTTGGTTTATGGATGGCAGTGTCAAGGTGAACGGATGCATACTGTTTGGAAGGCTGCCACTGTGATTAAAGATAATAGAAGCAAATCACTTTGATGGGCTGAATTACATACTGTTTGCTACTGTGTTTGTTTGGGTTTTACCTACTATATTAGTCAGTGGCCAATGGCCTGGCCATATGGTCAGGAAAGAAGGGCAATGGAAAACTGGTCTATAAAATCAATGCCCTTATTTGGTGCAGTCCTACAGAAATCACTATGAGAATCTGAGGGCTGCGTTAAAGTAAAAGACATTGATGTTCATCAGAAGAACCCCACTCCTTGATCGGAAGGTGACTGAGGCTGACAGTGGGTATGCCAGTGTACTCATATGAAGTGGTTACTTGGGTTCCTGAACTGAGTGGATATTGGGAGGCTACTGCAATGTAGAGATGGGCTGAATCTAGATAGAGTCCACTTGTACTCTCTGAGGCACAAAATGCCAGTAAGAACTATTTTGTCTGCTAAGAAGAGAGACAGACTACAGATGGCTGTAGGGCAGATTCCCAGGGAAAGGACGTACATATAACTGGCAAGCTGGACTGATGCTGGTAGACACAGATCCTGAGAGGAACAGATACCTGCTCTGGACTGGATTTGCATACTCAGTGGTAGATACAAATGCTCAAAATATTAGAAAAGGACCAGAACAGAAGATGCTGCAACAATTTGGACCACTGAGTTACATTTCTTCAGACCAAGGAAGACTCTTTCATCCTCAGAGTAATGGTTTCATAGAGGATTGGAATGGGCAATTAAAACATTGGTTGTCTAAGACAGGGAGAGATATATAGATATGAAGGGCTGGCTTATACACCTCCACAAGTGTCTGTTCACACTCAAGATGAAGGGTCAAGGAAGGGTTCCTACTAGATAGATCCCTCTGCTTTTCTGGGGAAGTCTATGGAACAGGGAGTGGAGAGGATGTTGGTATAACTATACGATTCTTCCCATAAAAGGAAGATGATGGTACGACGAAACTGTTTTCTTTCTTCTCACATCACTTCACCTTTCTTTTTTCTACCTAATGCAGTAGCCCCAGGAACAAGACAGCAGCTACAAGTGCCAGAAGCAGGGATGATCTGTAAGTAAGAATATGTAGCTATACCTTTAAACAATTATGTCAAAATTCCTAAGAGGCTGTTGGGGCAGGTTGCACGTACACCCAATGTGGCTAAATTAAGTTGTCTGTGAATGCAGCTGTATTGCCTAGTGGTAGGAATAGCCCACTCATTCTGAACCTATGTAGCCCAGGGGATGGTGGGAGAGGCACATGCTACACTAGTTTTGCTGCCTGCAATTTGGACTAGAACAATGGTCAAACCTAATGTTCTTTCTAAAGGTGAAAGGGTTTGCATATCAGTGGAAAGATGGAGAAATAGTAGCTGAGAGTAAAGTGATGAATAAATGTATTAATAATAAATGTGATGAAGGAAATCCACTAATAACACTTTAAAAGAGGCTCAGGGCAAGAAATGATATTGCCCCTTAGCTCAGTTATCAGAGAACCTTGAAAAGGTGAAACAATACATTGCTGAGACCACTCCTGCTCTGGAACCTGACAAGATTGGATGGAAGCCTGCAAACCTGGGTGGCCTCACCCTGCTGTATTGTGTCCATTAAAATCAGGGACCTTCCTAAGCATTTGATTATCAAGGTGTGTATTTACAGGGTAAGTAGTCTGCCAGGAGTTGTAAACCACGCAGTCCAAAGACCCAGTAGGGAGTAGTTCCTAAAAATTCCTTTCCAAGTAATATCCTTTGTAGAGGTATAACCTGAAAACTTACAGCCAAAAGACACTGGCACATTCCTAGGGTTCCCTTCAGTCATTAACAATTAGTCCAGCTCGTCATCATATCCTAAGATGAAATGTCTCCAGAGCAATGCCACTCAGGTTTGTAGGCTTTCATTCAATTTTGTCAGGTTCCAAAGGCAGGCGTGGTCATAGCAAACCATTTCAGGGATTTAGTATAATTATGCTAAAGGCAACATTAACCTCTTGCTTTGAGCCTCTCTCCAGGCACCAATGTAATGTTGGATTTCCTATTTTTGTTGCATACCTACTTATTCATTCTTTTATTCCTAACTATTATCTCTCCTCTCCATTTGCCATTTTTACTAAACCTTTCTACCTTTGGAAGAGACATAGGTTTGGCCGCTGTGCTGGTCCGGGTTGCCAGCAGCAAAACCAGTCTGGAAAGTGCCTCCCTCCCAGTCTGTTTCTGTTCACACAGGGTAGGGTTACACAGGTCCAGAATGAGTGGATTATTCCTATCACTAGGCCACACAGCTGTATTCACTAACAACCCAATTTAGCCAGATGGGGTATAGGTACAACCTGTCCCAACAGGACCTCAGGAATTCTGATATAAAGGTTTAAAAAGATAGTTATACTTAAACCAACAAGGAATAAAAAGAAATCTCCATCTAAGTTCACCTGCCCCCCAAAATAGTTACAGTTTCTTGCTTAGGAATCATCCCTGCTCTGGCACCACAGTTGCAGTCCTCATCCTGGGACCACTGCATTAGGTAGGAAAAAAGTAAGTTGAGATGATGTGGAAAAGAATTGTGTAGTCCCACCAGCAACCTCTCCCATCCCCCACTCCCCAGATCCCTCAGAAAAGCAGAGGAATCTATGCAGTGGGGACCCCTTCATTGACTGTCCTCATGCTGAGTGGGAGCACACACTTGTGAACGTGTGTAAGCCAGCCCTTCATGCTTTCATCTCTCCCCATTTTAGACAAATGTTTTAATTGCTTCTTCCAATTCTCTATCAAGCCTCCATTCTGAGGATGATATGCAATGTGATCTGTCCATTTGACATGATATGTCTTGCCTATTGTTGGAACTATGGGCTGTCCAGATTAGTACAGTATCTTCTGTTCCAATATAGTATTTTATAGTATTTTAAGCATTTTCGTCTACAACCAGCTACTTTTAACATGCCCTTTAAATTCCCATATGATTTCCTTAGGGTTATGCCCCATACAGGCATCCTTTTAATAGTCTGGTTTTTCACGGCCCATTTCCCAGCTCATGGGCCACTGTCCTATGAGTTGCTAAAAATTCAAATAATAGGGGCTTTTAGCTTTCTTTTTTCCATCACTGTAAGGGAAACAGCATACAATCCAGCCCACCAAGCTGATTTGTTCTTATGCTTGCCAAAGCTTTCCATCAGTCGATTAGAGTGTAGTAGCCTTCCAGAGAAGATACTGTGGAAGTGCCATGGTAAAGCAAGCAGCTTTTTGTTGGTCGATACAGGGCACCTCCTGGTGCCTCCCTAGGTCCTTCCAGGGGTCTCAGCCCCATAGGAAGAGAGGCCACTTGCTCTTAAGCACCTCCTTGCATTCTCCAAGTAGCATGTTCCTTTGTAAACAATTTTCATTTTATTAAGGAACTCTTAAGAAAGGCATTGCTTTCTTTATCACAGTGTTCCTCTGATATCACCCAAGACATTACGGGTATTTTAAGTTTTAGAGATATTTTATGTCCTTCAGTCATAGAGGGGTTCTCAGTCAACACCCAACAACAAGCTAGTAATTGTCTCCCAACTGGCATATATTGTACAATGCATCTGGAAATTTTCTGGTCTCAAACTCAGCAATTGCCATTGGATATGACTCATAGGCTTTCACCATAAGCCCCTCTGATCAGGTCCACACAGGGTATCTGTACAGAGAAGGGATCCGCCCCATTCTAACACGTCATTGATGAAAGTAGTAATCTTTTCTCCACAAAGAATGCTATACCGTTTCAAATTAACAATTAATGTGGGTTCAGGCAATTGTTTAGGTCCTTTACTACACAAGGAATAGTAAAGGACCTATGTCTATATGTCACTAGCACCCACAAACCCTTATCACATATGTGTGCATGCGCACGCACATGCATGTGCGTGTGCTCGCGCATACACACACACACACACACACACACACACACACACACACACAGAGCTCTTGTCCAGTACAGGGAATATGCCTGACTCTAGTCTCTCTTCTCCCCTAATGGTGTGGCCTGATTTGCTCTCCTCCCCAACTCTCCCTGAAGCCAGATTTATTGCCATGGGGAACTCCTACACCAAGTTCAGATGGCCAAACTCTACCAGGACGACAAGCAGTTTGTGGACATGCCACTGTGCTCGGCTCCAGGTGAGGCACCTGGAGGCCTCACCTTTCCTTGAACCTTTAACCAGAGACAGCAGGGGCAAGACCAGGCAGAGAGGGGCTTCTGATCAGCAAGGGGCTCATGGGTTTTCACTGATTCCTCCCTGCTGCCTGTTCCTCAGACCAAGTCATGCAGCGCTTCAATGAGCTGCTCAGCACCCACAACCACAGCATCCCCCGGCAGCAGCTGCAGCTGTTCCTCAAAGAACATTTCCAGGCCGTGGGGCAGGAGCTGGAGTCCTGGACCCCTGAGGACTGGAAAGACAGGTACAATCCCAGACAGAGAACAGGAGAGGGCCCTTCAAATGGGCTGACTCCGGAGCTCTGTGGGACTGGTGTTCCTCTAGCCCCGGGTTCCTGCAGAAGATCTCGGATCCCAAGCTGCGGGCCTGGGCAGGGCAGCTGCACCAGCTCTGGAAGAAGCTAGGAAAGAAGGTATCAGTGTCCTAGGCCTGCCCCAGGGCCTGACCAGGAGGGATGGAGCTGAGAAGGATGTGCCAGCTTGGGGTCCACACTGCCACTAGAACACAGATTGGGATTCATATCGTGAAAATACAGTCCCCTAAACTCTGGATCCTTGAAGAGAAGCTCTCTAAAAGGAGTCTCTGAGAGGGATAACATCTGCTTTAACTCTTCACCTTCTTCTTGAAGACCTCCCAGCAACCCCCAGGCAAACCTAGCCCTGTCCTGCCACTTCCAGGCTGCCCAACCCTTCCTCTAACACCACCTCCTAATTGTTCACTCTCCTGCTGGGTTCTCTTCCCTGAGCTCCTCAGGCCAGGCCTCTGCTCAGGAATGATCACTGCTACTGCTGATGGGGCCCCACCCTGTGACCAGCACACTTTGACCTACCTACTGTTGGCACTTTCCCTTGTCTGAGGATCAGAGAGGGCAGTGGTTTGCCTGAAGCTGCACAGAACCTGTCCTCCCACCTAGCCCCCAGGGCGCTGGCTCCTTTGCTAGCGTGGGCTGGCTTCCCCAGCCAGCCACCACGGGAACAAACCCAAGATCTATTCCACTGCTCCCCTCAAAACCCCTCACCCACTAAAACCACACTCACTCACACACAGCTAGCAGTGAAGGGACAGAGATAATGCATGACGTGGTTGCACAGCAAGCCCTTCTCCGGTCCTACCTTGCTGTCCCTTGGCCATGTTCACCTACATCCGCTTCCCTGGGAAAGGGTCCTGGGCCAGAGAATGGGGGGCCCTGAGTCTCTCTGGGCCTGGCTTGGTGGTGGCAGCACAGATTTGGGAGGCAAAGGGTGCTGAAGAAAATGGTCCCCCACCTGGGTCCTAATAGTGACTGCTGCTTGGTGAGCCCCTGCTGGTGCCAGGCTGAGTAGTCAGGGTTCCTGCTCCAGAGGCTCGCATGTGAGGATGAGCAGACCACGCTCCCAGAGGCCCAGGCCTTGACCCAGCCCGCAGGGCTGAGCAGCAGCAGAGCAGAACCCAAGCCTGCAGCTGCCAGGACCTGCAGTGTCGCAGGCTCCTCCAGCCTCCATTCCACAGGAAAAAGGGGTTCTAGGCTCCCTGTGCCCTCGCTCCTGACTCCAGGTGAAGCCAGAGGTCCTCTTCCACCCTGAGCAGTTCTCTCTGATCTACTCACAACACCCCTTCATTGTGCCCGGTGGGCGCTTCCTCGAGTTCTACTACTGGTGAGCAGTCAGGGGCTGCAGGGGTGGGCGTGCAGGGAGCCCAGGGCCAGCAGGGCGGCCTGAGCAGGGTAGGGTACCCGACGTGGCCTGGGTGCGTAGGGCAGAGGCTGGTGGGAGGATGCCTGATCAGGATGCCTGAGCTGTCCGTCCGCTTCCCCCAGGGATTCCTACTGGGTGATGGAGGGGCTGCTCCTCTCTGAGATGTCTGAGACGGTGAAGGGCATGTTGCAGAACTTCCTGGACCTGGTGCAAACGTAAGAGGGGGCCGGCACCTCAAGGCCAGGGTGGAGAATCAGCAGGTGCCACGGGCTTGGAGCTGGATTTGCCTTGTCTCTGGCAGCTGGGCAGGGGCATGTCAGCAGGCCTCCTTCTTGGCAGCTATGGACATGTGCCCAACGGGGCCCGCGTGTACTACCTGCAGCGCAGCCAGCCCCCACTCCTGACCCTCACGATGAACCGCTACGTGACTCACACCAACGACACCGCTTTCCTACGGTGGGGACCCTCTCCCCATGCTGCCCTGCAGGGCCCCCCATACCTGAGACCTCCCAAGGTGGGACTGGAGAGGTGTGCCTGGGCTGAGGCGGTGCCTGGCTCCGCCCCAGGGACAACATTGGGACCTTAGCCTTGGAATTGGACTTCTGGGCTGAGAACAGGAACATCTCTGTGAGCTTGAGGGGAAAGACTACATCCTGAATCGCTACCATGTCCCTTATGGGGGACCCAGGTGAGGAACCTCCTGGCCAGCCTCTCAATCTCTTGTCTATTAACTCTTGTTTGAGTGTCCCCAGGCCCCTGTGCAGGAGGGCAGGTGACTAAGCCCCACCTCTCAGATGGTACGACTGATATCCTGGGCATTTCAGGGCTGTGGGCCCAAGGGCAGCTGAGTCAATGTTGCTCAGCCTCCAGTTGGGGCACGAGGGCTCTGAGCCTCTTTGTGCCAGGCTGCCCACTCTTCTCTTACCAGGCCGGAGTCCTATAGCAAAGGTGCAGAGCTGGCAGACATCTTGCCAGAAGGTAAGCAACAACAGGGTAAGGAGGTCTGGTTGAGGCTGGGTGCCTGCTGATATGCCAGGCTTTGGTCCCCTATCTGCTGCTGCCTTGTCCTCACAGGGGACCGGGAGACTCTGTGGGCTGAGCTCAAGGCAGGAGCCGAATCTGGCTGGGACTTCTCTTCCCGCTGGCTCATTGGAAGCCCAAACCCTGACTTGCTTAGCAGCATTCGAACCAGCAAACTCGTGCCTGTTGACCTCAATGCTTTCCTATGCCAGGCAGAGGATTTGATGAGCAATTTCTATACCAGCCTGGGTGAGCAGGCCAATGGGAGGGAAGGAAGGGAGGTGCGTGTCCAGCTTGGGTCCTTGCCTCAGCCTTGGAGATAGAGCTGACAGTAGGACCTTGTGTGAAAGACCGTCAGCTTCCCAGCTTGCTCAGGACCTCACCCTTAATGCAGACAGGGCGGAGTACAAATGGTGTCCACTTTTTTTTCATTTTTTTTCCTTACTGGGAGGGCCTTCTAGAGCCTATTAGAAGACACTTTAGTCCACATATCCAAGCTCCCTTTGCTCGCTCTCCCCAAACAGCTGCCCTTTGACCTCTCAGAGCCAGGGAATCCACATACCAGAGCCTTCCTGAAGATGGACCCAGGGGACAAACAATGCAGGTCCTGGGAGCTGTTCAGGGCCATTCACTCAGGGAATTCCATGTCCTAGGGGCTTGAAATGTGGTGGACTCCAGGTGGGCATGTCCCCCTTGGTACTCAAAACTTCTTAGCCCTTGGGAAGGACAACAGGAGGAGGCCTCACATGGTACAAGGGCCCTGAAGGCAGTGTCACCCTAGAGAATGATTCTCAAGCTATGAAGTACAGAAACTTGCGGGAACAGCGCATGACCACCATGAAAGCCATCCTGTGGGATGAGGAGAAGGGTGCCTGGTTTGACTATGACCTTGAAAATGGAAAGAAGAATCAAGAGTTTTACCCATCTAACCTCGCTCCTCTCTGGGCCGACTGCTTCTCTGACCTGGGTGTCGTAGACAAGGCTCTGAAATACCTGGAGGTGAGGTGGGCAGAAAGGCAGACTGGTACACTGGGGCCAGGACCACGTACCTACTCTCTCCCAGACTGGGAGCAAAGACTACTGGCAAGTGACAGCCACTGCCTCCTGCTCCCCTCCCCCAACAACCCCCCATGTCCTAACCTGAGGGTCTCACTGCAGCCACCAGGGGGCAGCTGTGAGCCAGAAGAGAAGGCTCAGAAAAGGACACCTGGCTTAGGAGGGCTCAGCCTCCTGCCTCCCTCCCCAATCCCCACCCACAGTCATAGTGATGTCTAGAACCTTCCAGAACAGCCCGATCCTGACCTACCAACACGGGATCCCGACCTCTCTCCGGAACACAGCCCAGCAGTGGGACTTCCCTAATGCCTGGGCCCCCCTGCAGGACCTGGTCATCAGAGGTAGGAGGCAGGGATGGGGCGTTCCCCAGGACCTGAAGCCAGAGGTGTAAAGGATGGGCCTCCCTAGCGCTGGGTAGGTGTGAACAGAGGATGTGGGGGCCTCTCTCTGACTTCTCTGCTCTCTCTGCCTCCCACTCAGCAAACATTTATGTCCACCCGACCGTGTTTTGGGGGGAACCTCGCTCCTCTCCCTCCAGAGCCAGGCCTGGGATTACAGCAGGGTGGGCCTGTGGTTCTAGGAAGGAGGTCTTAGGGCCCGGGCCCCTCTCCCTCCTTGAGGAGAGTTGGGCTCGGGCCTCTGTGACCACTGGGATGGAGGCTCTGGAGATTCAGGGTCCTGCCTCGGGGTGGGGTCTAGGTCTGGCCAAGTCTCCTTCACCCAGGACCCAGGAAGTGGCTTTCCAGCTGGCACAGAATTGGATCCGAACCAACTTCGATGTCTACTCCCAAAAGTCGGCCATGTATGAGAAGGTGAGCTGGCCCTGGGCCCAGTCCCATTAGTCTTCCTCCCATGGTGACATGGGAGAATTGTCAGGCTTTGCAAAGCCCAGGCCTAGGGGCAGTGGCGGCACCCAGTGGCTATTCGTGAAAACTGCAGGGGTAAGAACCACAGATCAGAGCAGCTTCTCTCAAAGGGACTCCCATGTCTTTCTTCCCCTAGAGGGCTGGGGTGCAGGGGCTGGAGGCAGTTCTCACCTTAGAGCTCGTCCTCTTGTCCTCAGTATGACATCAGCAACGGTGGACAGCCGGGTGGTGGAGGGGAGTATGAAGTTCAGGTGAGTGGGTCAGCATCCCACAGGGAACTACGGGGCTCTGCTGTCCCAACGGACCATGACCTCCCCTCTCTGGGCCTCCCATGTCTGTGGGTCCACAGGGAGGAGCCTGACTGGTGCTCCTTGGTATCCCGGTTCTGAGCGGGTCCAGAGCCTCTGGGGTAGAGATCCCACACCCCACTAAAAGGACTTGGGGGCCTTCCCCAGAGGTCTTGCCCCATCGTCTGTGCCTTTCTCCAGGAGGGGTTTGGCTGGACCAATGGAGTGGTCCTGATGCTCCTGGACCGCTATGGTGACCGGCTGAGCTCAGGGACCCGGGCGGCTTTCCTGGAGCCCCACTACCTCACAGCTGCCCTGTTGCTTAGCCTTCCACTCAGCCTCCTGCCACAGTAACAGGTCTCACTGTCCTGTGTGC
The DNA here is from genome assembly GCA_003508835.1 of Eonycteris spelaea. NCBI lineage: Eukaryota > Metazoa > Chordata > Mammalia > Chiroptera > Pteropodidae > Eonycteris > Eonycteris spelaea. Next base: position 1,127,891 of record PUFA01000323.1, on the reverse strand, counting down.
CTTCAGTTCTTCCTCTGGCTCTGGCTCCTGCCTCATTAAACCTGTGCACGAGTCCCTACCTTCTTCTGCTTCTTCATCCCTATCCCTGGCGACCCCATGCCCCCCTGTGCCCTGGTCAGTCCTCAGTCATAGTGGAGTGAGGGCAGGGACGGGACCTGGAGGTCATGCGTTGGGTTTGGGTCCATCCTGGAACATTTAATAAGGTGGAAATTCTGCTCTGTGGGGAAGACCAAGCCCTCCTACCCACATACCCCAGCCCCCACAACTTGGCCTCCCAAACACATACTCCAAATGCTTTATTGTTCTGCTGAGATGCTTACAAATACTGAAAATCACTCAGATGGGCGCAGCAATCATGTCCCAGTGCTGGAAAAGGGGACAGGGTGGTGGGCAATGTTAAGGCTTGAAGGGCTGAGGCCAGACAGCTGCAAGCCTGGACCTCTGCTCTCCATTTTCGTCGCCCTTATGAGGCCAAAGGGAGCATAGCTGGACCTCAGACTCCTCCCTCTCTGTTGTTTCCTCTCCTGCTCACATTCCCAAGGAAGCAGCCTCTGTCCATCAGAAACTCAGCCCCAGAAATCTTGAGGACAGCCATTGCAGCTTTATCTCCCATTCGCATTGCTCCTCCTCTGGATCTAGAAGCCCCAGCTTCATCCCTTCTAGCTCTAAGCAAGGCACGAATTGAAGGGAGAGGGCTGGCCTAGGGGAGGGGGTTGAGGGCAGCAGGCTGTGTATCGGAGCCTGGAGACACAGGCTGGAGGCAGGGAGGTGATCAGTCCCTTCCCCCCAGCATGAGATACTCAAGGTCTTGGACTGGAGAGATGATGGCACATACCCTCAGATGGGCCCGCAGCTTAAGGAGTGGGCTAAGCCATGGAGCCACAGCAATTAGTATGTAACCATGGCAACGAAGCAGTTACTATGGTGACCATGGTAATGGGTCTGCAAAAAGGGTTGGGGCTAAGACCTCAAGGATGACACTTGAGGTCTCTGGCCCTTGAGCAAAGTAATAAAAAATATAATTGCAGAAGAATAAATGGGTAGAGCAGGGTTTGAGAAGTACACTGCCTGAGCTATTACCCCACTCTGGATGTGGTTCTGCTCATCCTTCAGGTCCCCTGCAAAGGGGGCTGAGGCAAGAGGGGATCTTTGGCAGATTCAGGTACCATAATTTGTTCTTTATAAAAGAGAACACAGGCTAGGGAGGGCAGGACTCTAAAGAGTTATTGCAAGTTCTGGGCTCCCGGGAGGCAGCAAAGCCCCCACCCTACCTTTTATCTCCTGGCTGGTTCTTTAGAGGGCCAAGCTCAGAAACTCCCAGGATGAGCTCCTTAGACAACATTACAAAGTCTTGTACAAAAGCCCCAGGCACACTCTGCCCTCCCAGGTCCTCTAGCAGTGCCCCAGTGAGGCCTGGAGTCCAGGGTGTGACTCTGTCTCCAGGGCCAAACAGAGCAGCCACGGTCAGGCATGAGTCCTGGGGCTGGCCTGAGGGTCCAGGAGGCCCATGCCAGTCAGTTCATGAACTGAGTGTAGCCCTCAGCCCCGGTGACAATGACATCCATCCAGATGCGCATGGCCTCTGCAGAGGGGGCTACCATGTAGTACAGCCGGTCATGGGTCTTCACACAGAAGGTGAGCGCTGGGTTTGGGCTCTGTGGGGGGAGAGAGGAGAATCTAAGGCAGGGCTCACCCCTGATGCCCAGGACCATTCTTCTAACCTCCCTCCCCGTCTGCCGTTTCTCCTCCCTGTCTCCAGGATGACCTGGAGCTCGGGGATGCGTTCTAATTAGGCCCAAAGCCTAGTACCCACAGGTCAAGTGGGCCCCAGGCTGAGATGTTCCCCTCCTCATAGCTGGACAGTCCTTGGACCTTGACAGGGGTGTACCTGGGCAGGTGGGGGCACTGTTCCTTGGTACCCCCAGGTACAAAAGTGAGTATCAAAAGGATCAGACACAAAGGGGTGTTCCAGGGAGGACCAAAGTTCTCCTCTCCAGAAAAGAGAGGCAGATGGGAAAAGCTACAAGTGGGATGCTGGATCCCAGAAATTCAGAGGAGCAGAGATCAGGGTAGGGTGGGAATCTGAGGCTTGGCAGGAGGGAGGCTGACTTGCACTGCACTGATGCAGATGACCAGCCTCAATTATCTCTTGTTTATCAATCCTCTCTACCAACTCTAGTCAAGGACCCCTTCCTCCCCTTTTAGACATCCCTTCTGCATTGCCCACCCCATAGGGAGACATCCTGCTGTCATCTCAGGAGAGGGAAGCAAGCAAGCCAAATTCAAGCCCACAGGGGCTTCTTGCTCTCTGCAACCCACCTTTGCTCCTTCCTCAGGCCTTGGGAAGGGAGAGGGGTTTAGGAGAGAGTAAAAAGTCAGGGTCAAGTAGGGTATGGAGGAGTTAATACATGGTAGTTCTGGTTATTGTATATGGGGAAGGGTACCTCAGTCGCCATAGTGAAGCTGAAAAACCTCTTCTGGGAAGGAGAGAGGTAGAGAGGAAGAGAAAGTTCACGAAGAGAAAAAGGATGGGTCCAAGCCTCTGAAGAGGGTAGGCTAGAGGCCTGTGCTCCCAGAGCCTACCCGTTCCCCATGGCTGTCCCTTCTACCCGCCTCACCTTGGCTGCACTGCGCAGGTGGTCATAGTATACCTCTTCAATGGCCTGGAAATAGATGACCCCCTTCAATTTTGTCTCATGCTTGTCTGCAAAGGAAAATAAGGACCAGGCTGAGGAGGTCTGTCATACTTTAAGTCAAGCTGTGTGGACATGGAGCTTCTCTGCCTGGGAAATGGGGTGGTTCTCAGGACTCCAAAACAACTCAGCACGGGGGCCTGAAGTTATGTTCATGCTCGGGCTCACTCAGAATTACAGAAAATGCAAATGAGAACTCCACTGAGACACTACTTCTCACTTATCAGAATGGCAAAAGTATACAAAAAATTACAGCACACTTTTGGCAAGTCTGTGAGAAATAGGTAATCTAATAAATGACAAGTACAAATATAAACTGCTAAACCTTTATAGATGATTTGGCTGTGTCTACGATTAGAAAGTTATTTGCCCTTTGAGCCAATGATTACACTTAGGAAAACATCATACACATGTACAATATAACAAATTTACAAGCTCATTCACCATAACAGTATTTATAGTAACAAAAGATTGAAAACAACCCAAGTATCCATCAAGAGGAGAATAGCTAATAAATTATAGTGTACCACATGATGGAATACTAGACAGCTATTATCTAGAATAATGTAGAAATCTGATATAGATTCAGAAATTAATCTATAAAATAAATCCACATGTAAATATCTAAACACAGATATATTTAATACAGAAAGATCTCTAAGATACATTAGTAGGAAAACAAAGAATGTATTGTATGCTACCTTTTATGTAAAAAAAGGAGTAAGAATTCATGTTTGCATTTGTTTATATTCCCCTAAAGAAACTCTAAAAGAATACATGAGAGATTAATAAAAATGGTTACTTATAGTGAATGGGGGCATAATTCTCAATTCGAACCTTTTTATGTGTTTTGATTTTTGAACTATATGAATGCATTTACCTATTCAACTCTAATATCAAAACATGGAAGGGAGTATTTAGCATGAGGAGACAGGGGTGGCAGGAAGGAGGTGGGCAAACTAATAGAGCAGGGGTGACCGTCTCAGTGGGGAGGTACAGGGGCTCTGTCAAGAGAAAGCACAGGGCCCGGGCCATCTCATCTTCTGGTGAACGCTGCTCAGGCACCGCAACTAACATGCTGGACAGCAAGCTTGAGACATAAAGGAAAGGCCGCACCGTCACTGAACTCGGAGGGTGTTGGCTGGCAGTATGCGCTTTCCCCCACCTCCTGTGTCATCTCAGGCCTGAGTCATCGGATCCGGGATCTTTGCTACAGCCTCCTACTGTGCCCCTCTCACCCTCTGCCCCTTCAACTCAACTGCCCTAATGCCAAGGGGGTGAGCTTCCTAAAGCAAATCTAATCCTGCTGCCTCGGCTCACAGCGTCTCTGCTGGTTCCCTCACTGGGAACCTGCTGCCTCCTGGGGTTGGCCAAGGCTGTTTAGAGGCTGGTGCCAGCATGTTCCTCTGGGCTCGTCTCACATGCCTCCCCTGCACCAACCCCAAGTTCCATCTGACCAGGCTGAACTTCTCATGTTCTCTTAACAGGTAGATGCTCCCTATATACTGGAGTGGTCTCCAGACCACTCCCTTGGCAAACTCCTACAGATCTTTAAGACCCGTTGCAAATGTCACCACTGTGGCACAGAGCTGTGCTCTCCCTTGGCTTTCACAGCAGACATGTGCCTCTGTGTAGAAAGTATGCTAAATCTGAACCCTCCTTTAAATTCATAGATCTACCTCCTCCAACAGCTACGTGTCTAGCACACAGTAGGTGCTCAATCAATGTTGAATGAATGAATCCTAGGCATGGGAATCCAGAGAAAAGTCAGAGACCCTTCTTTAGGAACTTACAATCCAGGGTGGAAGAAAGCATTTATCAACTGTGTGACTTGGGTGTCCAAGAGAGCAGCTATGCATCATAGGTTATGAGTATTAAGTCAAAGAACAAATTCAAAGTGTGCAGCACAGTGTCTGACACATAAAATGTGGCATCTGTCATTGCATCATTATGTCCCTGGGCTGATGTCACATGAGAGACAAACCCTGTACAACACAGGAGATATATAGTGGAAGACAGGAATCATTCTTAGGTGGGTCCAGGAAAGGCTTCATAAAGGTAATGCTTGATCTGGACCCTGTAGATTGGAGAGGTTCCACCGAGTAAGTGAGAGAAGGGTCCAGGCAAAGGGAGGAAGAATGGCAGGTTCAAGGCAGGAGTAGGCAAGGCACATTGATCCAGGGACTTGATCCTGCCATAGGCCCATCTCTATTTAACACTTCTTCCTACAGACAAGGACCCGGCCCTTCCCTAGGCCCCAGGCCTGATCAATCCTGGAGCCCCAGTTCTCTCCCCTCTCTTCCTTCACCAGAAATACCCTCCTGCCTCAGCTTCCTTACTACTCACCTATCCTTGATCTTGTGCAATCTGGCTCCTGCCCCTGTACACAGCAGAAACCGTTCTCTTGTCAAGGTCTAATTCCTGGATCAAATGCCCTTTGGATCTACATTATTCTGAGCCTTTCTGCAGCATCCATCACTGCTGGTGACACCCACTGCTTGCAAATGTCTGCTCCTTTGGCTGGCTTCCTTCTCTATTTCCACCCCTGTCTGAACTTGGTCTCCTTTTGTTTCATAGACATTAAGGAAGTGCACATATGCCAAGCACCAGAACCTGGCATGTGGCTTCCTGCCTCCTGCTGCTTCTCCCTTTGCTGGCCCCTCTGCTTCCTCCTTCCCCACAAGAGTAGGTCTGCCTCAGTGTGCAGCCCTGTCTATGCCCCTTCTAAATGCCCGGGTTCAGTCTTAGCTCTGCCTCTTAGTGGAGACCCTGGGTAATTTACTTAACTTCTCTGGGCCCTATTTTCCTCAACTGTAAAATGGATATAAAAACAGTGCTTCCCTCACAAAATTATTATGAAGATTAAATGAGATGAAGCACATAGAGTGCTTAGCATCTGGTTCATACAAGTGTTCCGCTGTGATCCGCTATTTTTGGTGGTATTATTACTATAGGAGATTCACCTTTCAGTCTGCCTCTAATCCTGACCTTTATACTAAACCTAGATGTCCCCTGGGCACTTCAACCTCAACATGCCCAAAATGGAGCTCTTCTCTCCAGGCTTATTACTCTCAACCCTGACAAAATCCCTTCCTAGCCCAGGTGAAAATATGGGGACATCCGTGTCTCTGCCTTTCCTGCCTCCCCACACCCAGGACCCAGGTGATCAGGGAAGGCTTCTTAGAGGGATTGGCACTTGGTTAGGTACCTACCAGGTTAGAAGGTAAGCAGGGCATTCCAGGCCTGGGAGTCTCCAGTACCAAACCACTCCAGCCCTTTCCTTTCAGGCTCCAAGTAAGACTGCTCTTCTCAGCTTTGTGATTGGGTGGGGCTGGGTGACTGGCTGAACAGCTCTACTAATATGACTTGTGGACAAACCCGGCTGGGGTATTTAATGTCAATGCAAGGCCCAACTCGGCTTCTCTTTATTCTGCCACTGTGGCCAGCAATGTTCCAGAAAGGCATGCTCTGAAGCAATGTTCATGGGCATCGGGTAAGAAGAAAAACTTAGTGGTTTTGAGCCACTGAGATCTCAGGACTGGTGGTTTCTGCAGCACACTCTAGCCTCTCCTGACGAGGGTACAATGTAGCATTCCACACTCCAAGTCCAGAGGGAATTCCAGGGAGGGGAACTAAGCTGAAGGCTGAGTGGGGATAGCTGAGGAAGCAAGATGGGCCAGTGGGCCTGTCCCCAAGGCCGTCCTGAGTGCTCCTTGGCACTGCTCAACTGCTTGTCTTGGGGTCTTTGAGGAAACCTGCCCAAGGGGAATTCACAGGATTCCATGCAGCTACAGCATCTGGGTGTTCTATACAGCATACCCATCATGCTTTGTTTTAACTCTTTGTTCAGTATCTGCCTCCCTGTCAACAAGCTCTGAGGGAGAGAGCTGTGGCCATCTTGCTAATCACCAGAGCCTAGAACAGTGCCTGGAACTTATTAGATGCTCAGTGATTGCTGAATAAATGAATGAATTAATGGATGGATGGATGAATGAATAAATGGAAGTAAACCAAGTACATGCTGTACATTTCCAGGAAGAGGAGGACAAGACCCAGTCCAAGCCCCTGGCCTCCCATTTGGAAGCTTGGCCTCCTTCCAGAAGATCAGCTGCCCTGGGTAATAAGGCCCAGGGGTCTGGCTTTGGGACAGTCTTGTGGGAACTTACCCACATAATAGGAAAGGGTGCGCTTGAGCCGGTCAAAGACAAACCAGCGCTTCTTCCATGATTTAATCTTGCCGCCCATCTTGACCAAGTAGCCACGGCAGACCTGGTGGGAAGCAGGAGTAAGGAAGGACCCAGATGCAGAGCCCCTAAACCTTTCTTCCCTGAGCAGCAACCTAAGTGCCATCACCTGTGCCTGTATTCATGGGGGGCTGTCCCCAACATCTCTTCCAGACAGCATACCAGGTCCTGGGACAGAGACCTCCAGTGTTAGGGCAGGAACTGAGGCCACTATCCTGAGGACCCAGGACCCCAGCACCCCAGGGCACGCCTTGTACCTTGCTGCTGAGCACCACGTGCAGGCAGGTATCGACACCATGTCCTGATGACTCAATGTGGGTCTTCAAGTCAAAGTCCTCCTTCCGGTTTGGCAGGTAGCGGGTCAGAGGTCGTGCCTAGAAGAGGGCAGGGTCTGCAGGCTCTCCTTTCTTTCCCTACCATTCCCTTGTTCAGGCCCCTTGGCTTCAGTCCTGAACCCCCAACAGCTTGCCATCACTCCTTCCTCACCCCCATGGCTGTCACTCTGATTTCACAGGGCTTGTGGCAAAAGCAGAGACCTAGCATGCCTGTGCTAACTCTACCTAGGCTTGGGAAAACTGCTGAGTGACTCTATGCCTAAGTTTCCCCATCTATGACCTATGACCAAGACATAGCCATCCTTGTCTTGCCCCTGCCTATCCTCCCCTCCTGGGACCAAAGCAGGAGGCCAGATATGAACATGCTTTGGGAAGAAAAGCCCAGTAAGAAATCTGGTCTCTGACTTCTCATGACATCTTGTTTGGGTCATATCCCCTTTCTGGGCCTCAGTTTCCTTATATGCAAAACAAGGGCTTTGAATCAGATAATCACTAAGGTCTGTTCCACCTCAAAAATTCTGATACTAACTAGAATTTCAGTCAACTGGAATTTATTTCTACTCTTCCTTCCTGGGAAGAACATCAGAATGGCAAGAAAAGGACACATCACGAACTACTGAAAAAACAAAACACACAGCTCCCAGAAGGCAACCCAAAGATGGGCTGACTCCACCCACCTCCCACAGCAGACACTGGTGGCCCCTGCAACAATGACTCAGCCCCAGGACAGGGGCCTAGAGAGTCTCAATGTGGCCACTGACTGAAGCAGGACAGGAGAAGTAGGCATTTGACAAAGATTCCAAGCACAGAGCTAAAACTCACAGTTTCTAGTTATTTCTTAATTGTCAAGGCCAATCCAGGAGGCCTATCCCTTAGAATTTATGTGTTCCATCACAGGAAATCAGGGAGCTGTGATCACCAGTCACTAATGGAGGTAGATCCCACGGTAACCCCACCCTGGGGAAGCCAATGAAAACCCAATAGAAGGGACAGCCTGCCAGAGTATGACAAGGGCCAGGATCTGGGACCAGAGGCATGGTAGATTTTCTACCCAACCTAATTTCTCCTCTGCCTTTAACTGTTGCTCAAGCCTCCAGTGTAAGAAAAAAACCGAGTTGGTTTTGTGCAAGGATGGATTCCTGTCCCAAGGGAAAACTAGTATAATTGTCTCTTGGAAATGTAAACCAACAAACAGTTAGAGTGAGATCATCTGCTGTTGGTGGGGCCTGGAGCCAAAGGGTCTGATGGAGTGTGGACCAGGACAGCCATGAAGCACCAGGCCCTCAGGGAAGCAAGAGGGAGGTGCAGCACAGACTCATGAAACAGGGATGAGTCCTCGAGAGAAGCTAAAGGGAGCCTCCCTGATTCTTGACTCAGCTCCCATCACTGAGAGGCCTGTTCAGACCACCTTCTCTGACCCCAGGTGTCAGCAAGTGGCCTGCCATGTCCCCACAACTCACCCACTCCCAATATATACACACACATACATAGACACACTGACTTGAACAAGCCCCAGTGGATCTCTGTTCCTTGGGGCTAAATGAGTCCCAGGTAGAATTCTGCTTATCCTGAGCCAACAGCAGTTTTTTTCTGGAGTAGAACAGGTTTGTGGCCCAGCAAAGGTACTCTGGGATGTCCCTACCCCTCCATGGCCTCGCCCTCAAGCCAACCACCCACTCACCTGAGAAAACTGTTTCTCTCCGCATCTTGACCTCCTTCTCCACCAGCTGCTGCCGCCTGGAGCTCTCGCTCTGCAGCCTCCGCTCCACCTGCTCCCTCCTTCTCCGCTCCTCCTCCAGCGCCTGCCTCCGCAGCTCCATTTCCCGCTCCTGCCCCCAAAGCCATGGGTCAGTGCCCATGACTGCCCTCTTCCTCCCCATCCTCAGTGGCTCCTCCTCAGGATGGGGCAAAAATGTGGGAGGCACCCACCTCAGAGGGCAGCCTGGCATGAGGGGACATCATCCTCAAAACCCACCTTCTCCTAGGACCTTGTTGGTAAGGGTAAATGTTTTAAAGTGAGATTGTCCTGGCTTTAAATCTTGGCCTGGCCACCAGTGTGAGTTCTGGGACTCTGACAAAATCATTTAAATTCCCTAAGCCTCAGTTGCCTCATCTGTTAAATGGGGCCAAGAGTGCCTACTCCTGTGATTACAGTAAAAATTAAATGAGATCATGTGTGTAAATGCCCATCACTGACTCTGGCAAGAAGAAAACACTAATAAATAAATGGGGATCCTGTAATTTTTATCTGAATTCCTAAAACATAGATTATCTAGACAACTTTTTTTGACAGAGAATGTATTCAATGGTCCTTCCCTAATCACTGAAGCCCTTTGAAACATTTGTACTCGAACTTCAAATTTAATGGAAAAAAATAAACTTATGAAAGCTATTATTAAAAGATTATAAAAGTCATTAAAACAAATTATTAAATACAGAGCATGTCAGTGAAGTTCTGTATGTCTTAACCAATGGTAATGACCTTTATACCATTAACTCCCATTTGCCATTTCTTCCCAGCTCGAAACTTAGCAAAACCTCCTTTCTCACCATTTGCCAAAAGATGACTGTAAATCTGCCTTCCTCTGATGTGAATAAGACTAATAGGACTTCTCTTCTGGTTGGTCCTTGGGTCCCCTCTCATTTCAAGAGATACAGAGTACTGGATGGTGGAGACAACAGCTTCTGCAGATCCTTTAATCCCCTCCCCAGGCCCAGTTTCCAGGAGAAACCACTGGTCCCTCTTCTCTGTGTCCTAGCTCCAGACCCAGGGGAAGGAGACATGACTTACTTCATTCAGCCTCCTGTTGCATCCCAAGGTTCCCCTGCCAATACCCTTGTTCTGGCTTGAATGTCTGCCTTCCCTTCTGTCCCTACCTCTCAATCCTCAGGTGCTGCTGCTTTTCCTAACCATCCCCAGAGGAATGACATGCCAACTCAGAGAAACAGGGATTGAAATTCCTGTGGTGGCCAAAGGTCCACAGAAATAAATACACAAAGACTAGAAGTTCCCACACAGGAAATTCATGTGCTGCCTCCTCTTTTCCTAAAAGGTGTGAAACATACAATCTCACCAAGCCTTCCTATGCCCCACTCGAGGAATGCCAACTTTAAAACATTTTGTCCATCAAGAGAGTATACAAGAATAATGTGAATGAGCGGGCTTGGGGTGGGGTGCGGGCCCTGGCAGGTGGAGGGCAGCACTGGGACCCCCATCCCCTCTGCCTGTGTGGCCCAGACCCGCCTCACCCTTGACTCCATGAGTCGGCTCTTCTCCGCATGAGCTTCTTTCAGCATCTTCTCCATCTCCTCGATCTTCCCCACGTCCAGGCCACTTGCACTGGGAAGAGAAGAGGAAGAGTGGCTTCACCAGGGGCAGAGGTGGCAGGTCTGCTTTAGAGGAGGGCAGAGTTGCCACCATCAGGCAGGATGGGGCAGGGGTCAAGTACCTGGACATGTTGTCGGGGGAACAGGCAGAGTTGCCTCCTGTGGAAATGCTGGTCTCCATGCTGTCAGAGCTCTCCAGGCTCAGTGTGTCATAGGCGTGCTCACCCTCCTCCCCACGTTCCCGCCCAGCTGGCAAATGATGCAGGATGGAGTGGTGCATGAGTGGGGGGAAGCCTGAGGGGCCTGCTGGGAAGGGGGCCATCCCGTGCAGAGCATCCCACTGGCACTGAGCCTCGGCGGCTGCTTTCTGCTTCAGCTCAGCCAGTCGCCGCCGCTGTTCCTCAATCACCTGCTGTCCTAGAGGAAGGACAGGTAGGTGTCACAGTGGGCAACCCACCCATCTAGGGAGGACACTAGCACAATCACAGGCAGAGGGAAGAGGCATGCAGGGATAAATTAATACAGGGCACCCACATCAGCCCCCATCAGCTTCCCTGAAGCCCCCACAGCTCCAGGTCCAGCAGCCCTGCCAATGCTTCAGTTGCTTGTACATCTGGCCATAGCCACAAGTCTAGCTTCAGCCGTCTTTCTATATCCTGAGCCCACGCAGGGCACTGATCTTACAGCAGGACAGTCAGATGGCTCCAGCTCACAACCAAGGCCTGAATGCGTAGGGACACATGCACCCACCCTTCCTGCTGTGGAAGGGAAAAGGGAGAGATGGTGAGAGCCCTGTGAGCACCAGGTGTCAGTGCAGACTCAGCAGCGATGCAGAGTGAGAGCACAGCAGCAAGACAGAAGGAAGAGGAGACAAGGTAGAGCACAGCTGAGGCAGGAAAGAGCTCAGTTTGAGGGGTGAGGCAGCCGGACACCCCATCCCAGCTCAGCCTGGGAGCCTGCTTGCAGGCCGTGGGGGCCTGGACAGAATATATCATGCAGATGCCCAGGCAGAGGCTGCCTAGCCAAAGCAAGGTCCTCAATGACCAATGCTCTACCTGCTGGGTCGTCGGTTAGGAGGGGCTCGGCAGGAAGCAACTCGACTGGCGTAGGGGACCCCGGGCAGAGGGTAGGGTAGAGAGACACAGAGAGGATAAGAGGAGAGAGAGGCACAGATGTGGGCTTTCAAAACAACCAAAATGTACAAAAGCAATAAGGACTCCTGGGTCCTCAGAGCCAATATCTTAGGGAACCATTTCTGGAGGTCAGATCCATCACCCTGCCTCCAGACAGGACAATGCCCATCTCCATTCAAGTCAAAAAGCATTTCCCTTATTTGCTGAACTCTCTAGAAAAGACTCACAGTCCTCTTCCCCCCAGTACCCTTAGGCCCCTGCCCTTTGATAGATATCCAGGAAACTCTTCTTCAGGCATCTAATCTAAATCCTTTCTGCTCTTGTCTGGATCCCAACAAAAGATAAACATCCTGTGAAAGGTGTGAGCATGAATGAGGTATGGTGGGGAAGGTGTATGGCAGATATCCAGGGCCCCCAGGAGAGTAAGTGGGCTAGCATTGCAGCCACTCACCCTTCTGCTGAAGGGCCAGCTGGCGCTTGGTCTCAATGTCCTGCAGTGTGGCTGCCAGGTTGCGAGGAAGGCTGCCTGTGCCATTCTGGATGAGAGGAGCATTCTGCGGAGGGAGATGGAGCATTGGGACCAGAGGTCAGAAGATCCCCGCTACAAGGCTTTCAGGGGTGGCTTTGGCTTCTGGCTTCTTCCCAGTAGAGCAGTCTCCAATTACACCACCACCACCACCACCCTGCTACACATGAGCCCATCCACTGTTCTCAGACCTTTGGGGATGGGCTACGGCCCAAGGTAGCCACGCTGAGCTGGGAGGAGGAAGAAGAAGAGCCAGAGGAAGAGGGGAGGGGGCCACTGCGGGTACGGGGCAGGGGGCCAACGGCCTCATCATCCATCTTGGAGCGGTAAACCTAGACAGAAGAGATACTGCTTGGTGAAGTCCGGCTCCCCGACTGCTACCATGCCCATGTCACCTAGGCTGGCTGTGATCCAAGGTATTGCTCTAGCACCAGGCTTGTGTCCCTAGCTGACAACAGCATTGAGCCTCCTGGGCCAGACCGATGAGCAGATGTTATTGGCAGCTGCCAAGCCTGCTTTCCAAGCTGCTCCTCCTTAAGCCAATTCCTAGTCCGAGCCTGCCTCTTAGAAAGAACCTTGTAAATGGACCTATGCAAAAAGTTAACATCAGCTGAGCAGAGTTGTACAGAAGACCACCTGGAGGCCTGGGCTCCCTCTGGTCCCAGCTCTGCCACAAACACGCTATGTGAGCTGTGGCTATGCACCTCCCCACTTTGGGCCTTGGGTTCTTTACCTGCAAAAGAAATGGGTAAGGCCAGACCGAATAACGGCCAAACTCACAGCGCTAAGGTGAATGCAGTCTTTGGAGTCAAGGACCCTGTCTCTCAGCCTAGGCTCTGCTACTTCCTAGTTGTTTGGCCTTGGGGAGATTACCTGTCTTCTCTGAGCCCTGGTGTTTGATTTGTAAAATGTTAACAGTATCTACCGCAAAGGCCTGTGGTGATGATTCAGTGAATCAAAACACATTAAAAAATCTCTAACCAGCTGGACACAAAGGAGAGGTACCTCACATGCTGCATGAACTAAACTCTTCCCTAAGGGAACATGGAATTTTAGCTGAGGTCAGGATCTTAGAGGTGCAATGCCTTCACTCAAGGAATAAATCTTGAATGGCAGGGTCTTAGGTACTACAGCAGGTCAGTGGGGTGAAATTCGGGGAGAAGACTATCCAAAAACCCTTCCCCCACCCCATGGCCATTAGCTCGCTGCAGGCTCAAGTAGGCCCATGCCCTCCATAGCAACTTTGAGGAGACTTGGGGATGTCCTCAGGGTTGTCATTTCAAAGTCTTTGTCCTTCTGTCCTGCTTCTAAGTGTCACCCCTGGAGAGACCAGGAGAGCAAAATGCTGGCAGTTCTCACAGGACACACTAGTTCTTGCTCCAGTAAGCTAAAGAGTGTGTCAGGCCCTAAGACTAGGTGGGCACCTCTGGGGCTCAGGGCTGGCAAAGACAGAGCAGAGCCACACTCTAGCTAAGAGTTAAGAGGCACCAAACAGATCCCAACCTGACCACTGCTCCCAAACAACCTTGGACAGTCAATCACATCACTTTTGGGACTCATTTCCCTCTGGCTGCCAAAAATGCCAAGATGGTTGCCTCACTACCCTCTCAGGATCCAAAGGCCCCATGTTGCCCTGGCTGGACTGACCCTCCGCTACCTAAGGTGGCATGTATGGCTGACGGATTGGCAGGAGGTACCCAAAACAGAGAGGAGCAGGGATGGGGGAGTGATGTGCAGTGAAGGAAAAGGTTACCTGCAACTGACGGGAAGTTTTGGTGGGCAGAGGCGGAGGGGAGGAGCGAGGAGAGGCTGCAGCAAGGCCAGTCCTCAGCCCAGCCATCAGCTCCTGGTACCACTGCTCTAAGTCTACAGCAGGGAGCAGCAGCTTCTCCATCTGGAGGAGAGCATGAGAAGGGGGACAGGGTACAAGAGGGGAACGGTGGAGAGGAAAGGTCAGGAAATGAAGGGAAGGGAAAGGGGAGGTAGAAGGAAGAAAAGAGAGAAGAAAGGGGAAGGTTGAAGGAAGAACAAAGGAAGGCCATTATCAGAGAAACAGACAAGAAGGTGAGAGAAGCAGGGAAGAAAGGGAGAAAGGAAGAGCATAAAGAGAAGGAAGAGAAAAATAGTGAGAAAATAGTTGCTGTGAATGTGCTAAGAGCAAAGAGAAACAGTCAGGACACAACTCCCAGAACACAGACATAGGCTATGCCAACCATGATGCCAGCCATCCAGAGCCCACAGGCACTAAGCACTCCCCTGGGGCTAGCCTAGAGCTGGGAAGCTGAGTGAGCAGGGCAAAACACACTGAGATAGTTATACCAGTGGAGGACTGGGAGTGGCAGGAACACACAGACCACCAACCTTGGGTGAAGGTGTGATAGAAGCAAAGGAGGAGAAAGAGGGCAGCACAAGAGGAAGGCAGGTGGTGGGAACCAGGTCCCAGGAGGCATAGGCCCAGAGAGGCAGGCCTGGTGCAGGGGCTGTGGGCATGAGCAAGGTGCTCCACATGGCCTTCAGCTGCTCAAGTGTCAGTCACTTGGAGGAAGGCCAGGATGCAGGAGGAAACACAAGAGGTTAATAGTACTAGAACCCAAGAGGTGGTCCTACCCATGGACAAGGGAAGGGGAAGTACAGAAGCACAGAGCAGAGGAGGCTTACAGAGCCAAGGAAAGCCAGAGCCCTCTCAGCATGATGCCCTCATGCTAGAGCAGAAGGCTTGCCCTCCTTGAGCTGTCAGGAGCTGAAGAAGGCTCCTGAGGCCCTGGAGAAGAGAGGGAACCACTCCCAACCCATGCCAGTTGCCCTTCTTTCTCGCTGTTGAAGACAGACCCTCAACCCAGGCCTGAGGAGCAATCTAGGGCAACTACAAAGAGGCCCTTGAGCATAGGTGGGCTCACTCGGTGGCTGTTACTTCACTTTCAGGCAGGGGCTGAGCGAGCACTCTGGGGGAGGTGGCAGAAGCATAGGGGCCCAAGCAGGAGCACAGCTGGAGAAACTCTGCCAGGCTCACATATTCCTAGGGTGCCCAGTGGGAGGCAGAAGGGTGAGTAGAGAAGAGGTTAACAGGTTTCAACCAAGTAACCAACACCCACACTCCATGCCCTAGAAACCATCACTTCGTTCCATACAAAATGTAGAACAGGAGTAAGGAGCTTAGCTGGCCACTTTCCCCATAGATGGTTGTGGGGGCAAGGGCAAAAAAAAGGCAGGTGAACAGTCTGTCTAAAGGTTCTTCTTGACCTCCACTTTTGAGGCTGCCTTGGCATCCAAGTTCTGCCCCAGGTAGACCCTGAAAGTCCATCTCTGGGTTTGCCCTGGGCTGAGGTCATGCAAATAAGCTTAGGGAGGGCCTTCCAAGAACCCACCAAGGACCAGACCCAGTGTCCAGGTCCAACTCCTTGGGCATCCCTAGTAGAGCACATACATGCAGCATTGAGCACCATTCAGTCCTCATACCCCATCTGCTGGGGCAGGAGCGGGATGGAGTGGGAGTGGAGACACCACTAAGCAAGATGGGCCTAAAGCAAGATGGGCTCTGAGAAAGATACCTTGGAAGGGAGCAGCTAAAAGCCCAGGCAGAAAAATAGGCCCTTTGCCCAAGGATAAGGACTTGGAAAGATGCTAGCACATTAGACTGTGAATTGGGAGGGCAGTGACTGTCATATTCCCTGAGCATATCCTTAGAACGCTGAGCTTCACTAGGTGTCGGGGGCATGGTAGGCATCCAAAATGCAGGCTGAATCAAAAGAGAGGATCCTAAGCCTGTCCTATCCTATCTGGCCTAGCTCCAAGGGCTGACTGTCCTCCAGGGGTCACAGAAAAGAAAAAATGAACTAGAGGGTCCAGTGTTTGTGAGAACTGACAAATGGAATGCAGAATACATGCAAATTAATATGCAAATTGACGCTGACTTTTTGTGGGCTGCCCAGGCACCTATGGCATACCAATACCAGCACACTCACTCAAACTCGTAAACTCTGGCCAAAGGATTATTGTCACATGCCCTTCAGCTGGGCCCTTGGGAGAAACTGAAGGCAGGAGCTCATTAAGCAGGCAGACAGGCAGTGGGCACAGCAGAGCAGGTGGTTAGCTGTAATTACCTCTTGTGCTTTGGGGCAGAGCTGAATGGAAGCAGGTGAGGTTAAAGGGACAGAGGTGCCATCCTGAGAAGACCCTGGGAATAGGCCCAGAGCCGCAGTCCTCAGCCCCATCTCTGAAGATTCGGAGATGAGCAGTTCAGCCTACAGGGAGGGTATGTGGTGAGAGGCCTCAGCCCTCACAATCAGCCCAGCCACCCCATCCCAGGCCTAAATTGTTTGTGCAGTGAGGCAGAGAGGGAGGGAAAGGGCTCAGAAAACTGGGCATGCCTTGTTGGACCTCACACACCAGGCAGGCAAAGACTCAGGAAAGAATGGCTTAAAGGGCTTCAATGCCTACTTCTGAGTCAAGAGCCTAGTTCTAGACTGAAGCCCAGGGAGATCCAAGATCAGGGCCCCTAGATTTCTATACTTCTCTCAAGGTGAATCTGCCTAGGCCTGGACCTTTCCAAACCTCTGAACAGCACATCCTCCTCATGATGTACTCAGTCACCCAAAACAGTAAGATCGATAGGCTCCTGGGAGCCAGAAAGGTTAATTAAAAAGCAGTTGGTAGCCATAGAGGGTCAAATCCCAGACCTCAGGACATTCCTACTCACATCTCTCCAGTCCAAAAAAATGTCCCCATAGCCAACTTCAGCCATTGAAGTTAAAGTGCATGTGTTGCTCCAGAGCCTCCCAGGAGACCCCAGACCTGCCAGAAGCTAGAGCTGACCAAAGTATGTTACCTCTTTGAGGGTTGATGTGGTCTTTGGAAAAGGCCTGCCCCCTGTGAGTGAGTGGTATCTTCTTTCCAACATAGTCAGTTTCTCCTTCTCCTGCAAGGCCGAAGTGGCGGAGAATCAGATAGGAGTGGGAGTGACAGCAAAGGAAGAGATCAAGTGAAGTGGGAATATTGCGCTCCCCTTCCATCCACCCCCATCCTCCCAACCCCAACTCTAACAACCCCCTCCCTGCCACCTGGCTGGGCTACCTTCTGCAGCAGCTGCAGGGAGGCATTCTTGTCCCGGGCCAGGCGCTCGGACTCTTGCACAGCCTGAGCTCGGATCTGCCCAGCCTGACTGTCCAGGACTGCCAGCCGCTCCTGAAAGAGATGGGGATGGTCAGTCAGGCCCTGGGGAGACCGGGCTGAGCTTGGGGGAAGGTAATCAACCAGCTCTTGGCCTCAACTCACCCTGGGAAAATTCAGAATGCTATGGTCAGCTCTTTCTCTCACTCCTCGCTTGACCACAGTGACCCCTGTGCCACTAGGCACACCAACCAGAACCCAAGTTCTCAAATCTCCCTTCCTTCCACCCCCATTCAACATGTCCAAAATCACAGCGATACTAACCAGTTCTCCACCTGCTCCATCCCCCTCATCACACCCCCACTGCCACCACCCAAATCCAGGCCCTCTGCTTTTCCAGCCTGGACTTTCTTACCAGCCTTCTGCTTCCAATTCTCTCAACTTTCTGATCCATTCCACACTGCCACAAATACCTTCCTAAAATGACTTGGTTTGTTTTTGTTTGCTTGCTTATCTGAATTTTCGAAAGTTTCTAAGAAGAATATATATTACTTGAATATTTTTTTTTAATCCATGAGTAAGGTCAGATCACCCCTCTCCTGAAAATCTTTCAGTGACTCTTTATTACTCACAGGATAAAGTACAAACTCTCAAGCCGACATTCAAGGGCTCCCACAACTGGGTCTACACTTTTTAGCTCCCGTCCCATGCTGAGCTCTCTATGTTCTCCCAGTTCAGCCATGTTGTACAGTCAGTTGTGCAGCTGTATACTCTCAGGCCTTTCTTAAACCGTTCCCCTAGCCGAGGAGAGCTGTCCTTGTCTTCTCCACCCATCAGGAGCTTACTTATCCGCAAAAACAGAACAAATGCTATCTTCCCTCTAAAATTTTCCTTGATCACTAATTTCATTGGTTCCCCTTCTGTGCTCAAATTATTCTGTGTCACCATTTGCCTTGTATTACTGTTACTTGTGAAAATATATCTCCATCAACACCGCCCAACCCAGGCTGTCAGATCCAAGGGCATGGCCAGTGTTTCATATCCCTAATAGGGCTTAGCACAGTGCCTGACTCAACAATCAAATGCTAAAAACAAAATTTAAAGAATGGGGGCTGAGGAAAATGGACTGGGTTAATCCTGGGAGGGCTTCCTGAAAGAGGTGGTCTTAAACTAACACCCGAAAGAACAGGACATGAGAGAGGAGGGAGGGAAGAAGGAAGCTGTCCTAAATCTGAGATCAGCCAAGAAAAGACTGAAGCAGACCAAGTGGTAATCCTCACAGCAAGGTCTGCCATTTACAGTTTGCTGAGAACCCATTAGGACCCAAGAACTCTGCTAAATGTTTTGCATTTATTACCTCCTTTGACTCTCTTATCAGGCAGGTGCATTTATTCCCATTTTGCTGATAAGAAAAGACATTTAGGAAGTAAGGTGTCTTAGCTAGTAAGTGGTAGAGCCAGTACTCTGAACTACTCTGAACCAGACTGGAGAGGACAGGGCACCAAGGGACACCAGGGCAAGCAGAGACAGAGGTGGGTGGGACACTGGAAGCCAGGGAATTGAAGCTGAGCAAGGCTCGTGAGGAGGAGCGTGGGGAAGAATATGACCCCTGGGTTCCAGTGGCTGAGCTCCAGTTTCCTAAGGGCCAGGGTGAGTATGGGAGGGGGGAACAGGAGCCCAATACTGCTGACCCCTCCCAAACTACCTGGAGCTCATACCCACCAGGATCTCAAAGGGATCGGATTAGCTGATCTAAGACTCCCTGAGGCAGTCTCTCCAGAAGGAAAGAGGAAGAGGCCAGAGAAGTGCCAGCCCCCAACCCAGTGTAGTACAGTGCAGAAGGAACAAGGGGCTTTGGAGACAGTCAGGCCTGGGTCCTAATTCTGACTCTGCAGCTTATAAAATGAGAGGTTTGAGGCAAATCTGTAGCTTCTCTGAGCCCTTGGTTTTCTTGTATATCAAATGGGGATAAGAGTGCTGGACTTAGGAGACCGTCCTAAAGTCAGCTTGAGATATCCCAAGAAGACTCCTGGTACACACCCATGTGCTGAGGAAATGCTAGTTTTCTTCCTTCCTTACATCTGCCTCATATCTGTTAGTGGATGAATTTGTAAGGCAGAGCAGCTCAGGGAGAGAAGCAAGGAATCTGAACTTAGGGGGCAGTTCAGCAGCTTTCCACTTACCCCCAAACACAGGCTAGACACCAAGCACCCAACTCATCACTTTCTGACACCCTTCCCAGATCTCACTGCCCTCACCTCCCCTCCATTACCATAGTCAGGCAAACTGCACAAGTGTGCATGTGTGTGCATGGATATGCAAGTCTCAGCCATGAGCATGTGAGCCACCTGAGCCATCATCCCATTCTCCTCCCCGACATCTTCCTAATTCTTGTTTAACACAAGCCTCCTCCCAACTTTACTCCCCACCCTCACACGCACATCCCTGCCCCACCACCCTATTCTGCTCTGGCTGAGATCAGGAGCAATCACAGCATCTGGAGCCCCAGGACTGGGCAGGATACAATACCCAATCCCTTTGCTTTATGGCTCAGTGGAGCCAGGGTTGAGCCAAGGCTGAACCTGGGTGATGTCTTTCTAAGACCCCTGGTTGGCTCTAACCTTCAGATCTCAGGTTTTTTGTATAGCTCTACCAGGGCAGGAACAAGCCTCTTCAGCCTTCTCCTTCTCCATCTCCACCTTTCACTTCCCTGCCCAGCCAGTGTCCAGGTCCAAATGTGAGAGCCCAATCCACTTTCCATGGGAAGACTCCGGGGTGGGGGGAGGGAGTGTAGGGGACGGAGCAAGGCTTAATAACAATAGCTATTGTTCGCTGGGTGCTTACTAAGATCATATCCTATGCTCTCTTCACATACATCACCTTGTTTAATTCTTGCCAACAGCCTATTACTGTCTTTGTTTTATGATGAGGAAACTGAGGCTCAGAAAGGGGACGTTAACTTCTCATAAGTTCATCAGCTGGGTTGCAAACCCAGGTCACTGGCCTCCAGCTCCACCCAGCACTGTATACCAGGGAAAGGGGTGGGGCACACCTTCCTCTTGGCGATGCTTCGGAATAGCTCCGCCTTGCTCCTGAGCAGCCCCTGGCCCGCCAGCTCGCGCTCCTCCTCCGCGCGGCTCTCTCGCTCCAGCTGCTGGAACTCCAAGTCCTCAAAGAGCTTTGTCTCAGTCTCCAAGGCCTCTGCCTCCTTGAACAACAGTGAAAAAGGGAGTTGGGTGGTGCCGGAAATACCACTCTGGACCTGGAAGCCCAGGCCACAGAGGTGTGTGAGTTCTGGGGGTTGGACCCAAGAAAATGGGAAAGGAAACTGCCCCCACCCAACCCGCTTTCTTCTGCTTAGCTTTGCCCCTTTCACAGGGCATCACTGCCTGGAGCAGCAGAAAGAAGAAAAGAGACCCACCCCCAATCCTTCTTTGTCCCCTCCAAACCACAGTACGGACCCTGGTGTCTGGCAGGTACTGCAGGGCCCCGGTGGTCCTGTCCCACCGCTCTCCTCTCTTCTGGGCAGGTGGCCCTCAGGGCCGGGGAAGGGGGGCTGGTGAAACTGACCCTTCTCAGCTGCTCCTGTAACTGTTCCCGTACTGACTCGGGGCAGTTATCGAGCTGCGTCTGGAGCTCGGCGTACAGCGCCTGGCGGGCCTCCAGGTGCCTTCGTCCTGCGGCCAGCTCCGCCCTCTCCTGGTCGGCGGGAGGGGGAGGGGAGGGCGGGGCGCAGGGGAGAAACAGAACACACACTCCTCAACTCCGGCCCGGCAGGCGGTAGGGACCATGGGGTAGGGGCAAAAGGGCAGGAGAGAGAGAAATGGAGAGCAGGAATAGGGGTGGGAGAGAGGAGATAAAAGATGAGGAATAAAAGAGGAGAAAACCATGAGAAGAGAAAGAAAACAGCAGAAAGAGGAAATAAAGAGGGAAGAAGTGAAGTGGAAGAAGCAAGGAGCTGAGGTGTAAGGCAGGACTCAGAGGTGCAGGGGATGCTGTACTGCAGGCAGAGGTGTGAAACCCAGGCAGAAATTTTGGTCTCCTGGAGTCCCTCGAACTAGAAACGTTTCCGTAGGTCTTAAGAAAAGGCCCTCTGTTTTCTCTCCAAACCAGTCAAGGCCAAAGGTGGTTCTACAACACAAATGCAAAGCTTCTAGCTCCTGTACCTCCCCCTTTCCACTAACCAGAGACCAAAATTTAACCCTGGGAAAAAGGGTAGAGAGAGTGAGGGTTAAACCGGGTGGGGGTGGGGTTGAGTGTGAATCAGGAGCTGAAGACATTAAAGCTACAGCAGTGCAGCAGAGGGGACCCCAGCCCAACTCCCTTGGCCTCCCTCCCTCCTGCCCATGGGGGGTAGCGTGCTGGCACAGCAGGCTGAACTTCAGCTGGATAAGGGTTGCAATTAGTTCAGCTGTTGCCATGGTAATAGAAGCCCCAGAAGTGGGTACAGAGAGGAGGTGGATGGCTCTGTCTGGGGCGAGATGACACCTCTGAGGGCAGGGAGGGTTTAGGGGAGGAGCTGGTGAGTCACCTCTCCAAAGGACAGACAGAGGAGAAACTGTGACTACTGATTGCAAAGCCAGAGTGGGCCATGGGGGGGCTGGGGAGGGAAGCTGAGTGAGACCACCACCACTACCACCACCACCACTACCACTACCACCACCACCACCACCACCCCCCTTCCCAAATAACTGGGCTCAGAGAGAACTCCAGGCAATGCCAGGTCAATGAAAAATGAGGTTAGGAAGGTTCTTCCTAAAATGCTGAGCTTCGACCAGGAATAAGACCCTATCCTGAAGCCTGCCGAGACTGCCCTTATACCCACCCCCATCCTTGGAGAGGAGAACCTGATCAGGCCAGTTCTCAGGGACCAAGCACTTCCCTATACTTGGACTCAGCCTTTATAATATTGTATATTCTGGATGACTCAGGGGAGAAAAGGAGAGGTTACCCATCCCCACCCTCGCCTTGGGTTATCTGAATTTCAGAAACCCCAAGGGGAAGGTAGGAAGGGTAGCCCCTGTGTGGCAGGATCCCTGACTTGGCCCTTTACAAGCCATGCCCTCACAACCGGACCTCCTGACCCCTCCACTCTGGAGGGTAGGCAGGCCAATGGCTGGAGGACAGCAGGTCCCTCCAAGTCTGTGGCGGCGGTACCCAGGCATTTCAAAGTAGGAAGAGCTCTTCCTTCTGAGAAGCTTCTCAGCCAAGCATTTCTCCCGAACCTTGTCCCCATCCTGCTAATGCCCTATCGTGTAAAGTTGAGCTGTGCCCCCTTTCTGATCAAAACCTTGGGGTCCCACACCAAGAAAGGAAGAAGGCCACATTAGAGGGAAGAGGCCAAGGGCACAGAGGTGCCCGTGGAGTTAGTGCAAAAGCAGGATGGCTCAGCCCTGCCTGGGTGGCACTGGCAGTTAGGGGCATGCGGAGAGCCCAGGACAGTGATTAGAGGGGACATTAGTTAGTACAGGCCTATTTGGTAAGCATGGAGTTAATTTGGCACAGAATTTGGGAGTGTGGTTTGGGGGCCAGAGCCAAAACTCAAAAAAAGGGGGAGATTGTCAAAGTATTTTTAAGAGCTTCAAAACTGAGAGGCAGAGAAGGACATTCTCAAAAACCCAGCAGGAAAATTAATTCTTGGAAAAATACTGTCAAGTCCGGAAATAGATGGCCCCTCACCACTTCAGAGCTTTTGGCACACTGTCGGGCATCTTGGGCGTGGCTGGCACGGCCCCTGTGGGATGAAGTGGCCCTTGCAGGCTGGCACAAAATCTGAAAGGGGCAGGGGCAGGAGCTACGACCATCTAGGATGGGAGGCAGATCCTGAAGACTCAGGGGAAGCAGAAACCTGAGGGCCATCTCCCAAAGACCATGTCCTGAGCACCTGAGGTATGCTTGCTTGGAGGGAAATGTTCTCCAGATGGAGGTACGCAAACCTAAATCATCCCCAACACCAGTCCTTTGGGCTGTGCTCACTGCCCAAGAAAGAGCTTTGGTACTTCCTAGAAGCACCATGAAGGGCCGAGAATGCCAGGCACCCAGGCACCCAGTCACAGCACAGAAACCCTAGACACCAGCCCAGCTCACAGTGCCTTCCAAGCTGGACCATCCACAGAGGACAAGGCCCCTGCCCCTGAGGGGCACAGAGACCACCCAATCTGCAGGAAGGATAATGAGAGGGGTGAGGCCCCAGAGAAAGCATTTCTTCTTCTCTCCCAGGACACTGGTCCCTAGAACTGAGCCAGACCAGGTATTGGTTACCTTGTCCTTCTCCTTTTGGATGCCTGTCTCCAAAGTCACCAGCTTCTCCTGCAGCTGGTCCACTGCTTTCTGCTCCTTCTGCAACAGTGCCCGCTCTGCCTCCCTCTCCCCCTGCAGCAGCGCCCGCTCCATTTCAGCCTAGGGACAACACCAGGGTCCACATCAAGGCCAGCCAAGGCAGCTGGACTCAGGCCACGCTGGGGTCTTCACTCTGCCTGAGGAAGAGTCCAGCCAGCGCCCTCATGGCTCACCTCTCGAGCCGACTCCTGCAGCTGCTGCTCCAGCTCCTTCACATGGACCTTGAGCTGCTCCACTCGCCCTAGCACCTGAGCCCGTTCGTCTTCCAAGGCCAACACTTCTCCCTGGAGCTTGGTGTTAGGTGCATCTTCGTGCTGGAGAGGAGGGAAGCCATCAGCTGGAGAAGCATAGAGCCTTCCAGGATGACACTGAGAATGGATCCCCATTCCTCAGGGTACTTAGAAAGGGCAGCTGAACTAAGCAATGCAGGTTCATTTGAATGGAATAAAAATTTACCACTGAGTGTCAGGCCTGAGTGGGGCCCCAAGGAAATATAAGTGATAAAGCATATTTATAGCTTGGCAAACTCATCAACACCTCCCTCTCTTCCTTGCCTTGTTTCTACACCTCTCATGCCTGATCTCTTCCCAAACTCAATCCTTTAATTACTTCCCTATCACTAGGCCTTGGCATCCACCACATATGCCTGCCTCCCCTGCCTCCTAGCAGGTCTGACCCTGGCCTCCTCATCCCACCCAGCCCCCTATATCCCACCTCCTGCTGGGTGCTCTCAGTGCTACTGCATTCCTCCTTGAGATTTTCCTCATCTGAGCGTTCCACACTCTCCCACAGGCGTTGGGTGGCACTTCCAGGCTCCTCATTGCTCCGCCCAGAGGCCCCAGTGGTCCCTGAAAGGCCTCGTGAGGGCCTCCGGCCTGCCAGTGCCAATGCTGCAGTGGCCTCCCTAATGCTGAGCAGCTCTCCGGCCTCAGGTCCCCCGTCAGCCCGGCTGTACTCAGCACACAGATTCAGGATGGTCTCCAGACGCTGGCGTTCCTGGGAAGGGTGGACAGAGCAGGGCATGAGGGGGAGAAGGCAAGGTCCTGGTGGGGCTAAAGCCAGGCACAGTGTCATCAGGAGAGAGAACTAGGATACTTGGGGCTCAAGACTCAGAATCAAGTCAGGAGATCCCTAACCCCAAGGTCTGAGGAGGCAGAGGGAAGGAAGATGTCCCAGAAGTAAGCAGGAGGAACCAGGCTGTTGTGCCACCCGCCCATGTGGCTAACCCCTCCCGTCTTCCTGTTTCTCTTCTCATTCTATCCCAGGGTGGGCTTCCTTGTGGACACACAGGGACACACCCAGACATACATAAGAACACACACCCCTGGTAAAGAGACTAAAGACCAGATGAGACAAAGATCAACACTCAGGTGTTCATGCTGACACAGATACATGAAAGAAAATCCATTACACAAGGGCACACAGAGAGACCCCCACATACCAGCACTGACACACAAGGATACAACCTGTGCCCTGGACTTACATTAACAGACAGGTGCACACAAAGACACCAGCCCTGACATGTACAAATGCACACTGGCACACGCTCACACAGATAAACACTGTCTAGCATACAGATAGGTAGGGACTGATCCACAAGGCTAGAAAACAGACCCACGGATCCACAGGGACCTGAGGGGCACAGTTCACACAAAGGTGTGCTCAGCACGTATACAGCCTACCAGACAGACCTGGCCCATAATCCTCCTCATCTTCACCTCAACTCCAATTCACTTGCAGGCAGCCCTTGGCTCCTGGCTCCTTCCTGATAGAGTAAGTGGTCGCATGCCCTTAAAAGCCCAGGCCCATGCGTGTTCCATGGCCCTTCCACTTAATCTGCTCCCTCCCCACACATAGCACACTCAGATATTTCCAAGGGGCCTAGAAAGGAAGGTACAATCATGCTCTAGGTCTGTGTCTCCCTCTCCCATTCATAAAGCCCATGGCTCTCTGGGGTCCCTACCTCAGATGTCTCTCACAATGTATAGTTTGGCCATGAGCCCCCCATACACTTACCCAGGTTCCCTCCTGTTGCTTGCCCAGTTCCATGGAAAAAGAATAAAATAGGAACAGAGCTTCCGCAGCCAGGAGGCTGGACCAGTGCCCCTGCCCTTACCTCAGGACCCAGATAAGTAGCCTGGTTGAGGTGGGAGGAGCAAGGCAGGCAGCCTCCAAGATTTAAAGTGGCAGGTGGGACAGGTCAGGGCTGGTGGTGAGGTGTGTGCTTATGTGTGAGGGTGGGGAGGCTGAATGGAAGAGTTGGGGGAGGCTGGATACACTACTCTGCCAGCCTCACCGTCTCCTCTCCAAGATGAGCCCCTAGAGTGGACCAAGCTTTCTCATCTAGACAGTGAAACGAAGATATAGTAACAGAAGACTGGAGATCCTGTCTCATCTCTCTCTCACCCAACATAAACACACGTTCCGACACCCTCACCTTACCCAAAGCTGTCCCTACCTCTGATGAAAGGGTGTCCAGACAAACCTCAATTCTGATTCTCCTCAAAACAATCCCAGGGTCCCTGTTTCCCCCCAGAAACCCAGTTCTTCTGCTCACAAGAGAGAAAAGGCAAAATCCATTCTTCTGTACATATGCTCGAGTGTGTACACACCAGAGTCCTTTGAGCTCCCTGTGCTATCTGGTGAATCCCAGCCCCCATCCAGCTCAGATGCCATCTCTAGGACAGCTGCCCAGAGCCACACCCAGCCCCCAAATGCACAACAGTGCACATAATCACAATCACACTGGCTGGCCCAGGTCAGGCCAGGGGCTGCCCACCCTATTCTATTCCTCTTCTCTGTGGCCCACATTCTCAGATGCCACCCATTAACAGATGCCAAAGTGAAGCAAAAAAGAAGGATGAGGGGCTTTTCTAAAGAACAAGACTTGGAAAGACAGGAGACTTGGAGTCTAATTCCACCTCTGCCAGAACTTGTTGTGTGACCTTGGACAAACTCATTCTTCTCTCTTGGCCTCAGCCTTCTCATTATTAAGACCTGCTTTTCAAACTGAGAGATGCAAGGCCTCAACCATAAATGTGGTATGTTTTCCTAGAGCTTCCCTGAATTCAGATAAATAATGTGAAACTTAATTTATACATTAAAACCAAAGCTATATTATAGAATAAATGCAAAATTAGCAGGAATTTAAAGCTTTGGTGATCTTCTCAGGGCACCAAAACCTTGAGATACTGGTCCCTACTGTGTATCTTGGAAGTGGGAAAGCTTGAGAAGCCCAGGCTCTGCACATGGGCTCCTTCCACTCTGCCAGCTGGCCTGCCCACACCCTGGCAGAGGCCCTGCCGTGGATGTCCACAGATTCCCCGGCATCTGCTCACCAGTCTCTCCATCTCCTGCTCCCGAAGCCGCTCTTGGCGCTGTCGCCGGTGGTACTCCAGGAGGTCATCCTCATTGTCACTGATCTCCGTGATGCTATTTTTCCTCTCTCGAGTGACAGGCACCCGTAAGTCCCCGCTGGAGAGTTTCCTCTGGGCACGGGGGCTCTGACGGGGCGAAGCCCCAGTCAAAGAGCCCAGACTGTAAGCTGGGCTCAGCCTGCCACTGAAGCTGCCTTTGCTGGGTGCCAGGGACTCCCCAAGTGTGGGTGAGGGGCTCCGTGTTCTCCGGCTCCGCACCCCCAGTGTCAGGGAGAAGTCCTCTGGTGAAGCCCCATGGGCTGCCCAGCGCCGTGGCCGGGGACTCTCTGCCACTTCCCTAGTTAGTTTGGGGTCTGGAGTATTCCGGGAGGGCATGGGGGAGAGAGCCCGTCTGGACAGAGATGGGCTCAAGGGAGGGAGTTCCCGCATACTGTCCAGACCCCGCCGGCCCAGGCAGGGGCTCTCAGGAGGCTGCAGGGTGCGGGTGGCTGAACCATCTGAAAATGTTCGGCCTACCAGCTGGCGTGAGGGGCTGGTTGTCAATACCCGCTCAGCACCTGGAAGCTCACGGAAAGGGCTGGGAGGGCGGTCCTGAAGTGTGCCAATCTTGTTTCGGGGAGCAGGGACTGGAGACTGGAACTTGGGGCTGCCAGGAATGCTGGTGGGTTGGCTGTGGGCACCGGAAGCTGAGTATTCACTCAGGCTGATAGCCACCAGAGGCAGCTGCCCACATAGCCGGGGGTTCTCAGTGGTTCTGCGGGCTTCCACTAAGACAGTAGATGCAGGGCTGTCTGTCAGCAGACCCCGAAGGCCAGGGCTGGGAGGCCTCTCATGAACCCCTTTCCTGCCCAGTCGGGGGCTCTCAGAGGAGCGGGCACCACTAGGTCGGGACTGTGGGGGCTGCAGGGCCAGATGGTAGCTAGAGGAACGGGCAGGCACTAGTGGGGGTGTGGAAGATGCCGGCTCCTGCCCACTGGGTGAGTGGCTGGCACAGCTTCCACTGCTGGCTGGTGAGGAGAGTGGAGAGAAGGCTGGAGAGGTGTTCTCATAGCTGGAACCCACAGACATGGCACCAGGGCTGGTTGGGGGGACAGCAGGTAACGACCACCATTTGCCATCGGCGACAGTGGGGAAGTCATGGCAGGCTTCTTGCCAGCAGCTCCAGGTTCCTCTAGCACCAGTGAATCCATGATTTCCTGCAGGTCCTTCTCAATTGAGCTCACCAGGGAACTGTGGCTGGCACAGGCAGAGGGTCCCCGAGTTGCAGGCTGTGGGGTGTGGTTCCCATTCACCAGGCTTTCTGATTCTGCTCAAGGGAAATGCAAAGATGCCTCAGGCCCTGGTCTTTGATTTTGGGGAGCTGCATATGCATAAGAGCATAGGCACTACCCCACCTCCTTCTAGCAAAGTTGGGCTGCAAAGACTTCAGAGAAGAAGCCAGGAGATCTGGGTTCTGGTGCTAGCTCTGCCATTGACCTGCTGTGCAACTTTACCCAAGTCACTTTGTCCTCAGTTTCCCCTTCTGTAAAGGAAGAGGATGGGCAAATATCTTCTGGCTCTAACATTTTATGACTTAGGACAGAGTTGGCAATAATGCCAGGCACTTCTAAGCCTTAGTTGTTACTGACTCACCCCAAGACTAGGTTCCTCTCTGCCTTAGTTTCTCCAAACTCCTATACCTCTCTTTTAAGAAGAACAGGTAAAGATTCTGCAAAAGGGATGGGGGCAGCTGTGAAGCTGGCCAAAAGTTCCAGGGTGGGTTCCAGTCTAATAGAAAGTAGGGCCTCCCAACATAGCAACCAAGACCAGGAAAAACACACACAAAGCCTCCAAGGATGGGCAAGGGGTATGTGCTGCACCAGTTTGTACAATCAGAGGCAAAGGAGGGGCCTGGAACTGATAGCTAGTTCCTGGAAGCCAGGTGGCTAGCACCTAGGTGCAGCTCAGTGCCTCCAATTAGCCTATTAAGCCACACCAGCAAGAGCTGGCCTTTGCCCTGCCCTAGTCCTGATCAACCAACCAGGAGTCCCTGGAACCACTGCCCTAAACAGCTGAGGGAGTAGTATGGCAAGGCTAGGGTGGAGGCAGGATAAAGCTAACCAGGGAGCGGACAGGGAGCCCAGGCTTCTGAGCTCCCAAGAGGCTAGAAAAGACTGAGGGGTGGAGGAGGAGAATGAAAAGCCTTTGCAAGACTGAGTTTGGGTCCAAAGTTATGGGGACTGTAACCCCACTCCAAGGGGTTACCACGGATATTGGTGTTCCCAATGACCACTCTTCTTTCTTCAGATCCCTAGACTATTCACTTAAGCCACAGATGCCACTCTGCCAGGTGTATCTGACACACACGTCCACCTGTCCCAATACCATGTTGATACCTGTCATCCCACAGCCATCCGAATGCCCATGCAAAGTCTCAGATAGAAAGCCCACTGGCAGCCTCCTGGTCTACAACTCACCCCCTAAGCAGCTGGGCTGAGGGAAGCTGTGCCGGGTCCATGAGACAATCACCAGCTCTCCTCTGGGGATCAATAATTCACACATAAACTGCAGCTGCTCCACTGAGTCATCAGCTGGCATGGCCTGGCAGGGCATGGCCTGGGAGTGGGGCGGGGCCCAAGGACATGATCACCAGCAGGCGGGACCCGCCAGAGCTTACAAGGGTTCAACCTAATGCTTCCTTATGCCCCCTTGGGGTGAGGCTCCCTTGTTGTAACACAAGAGGGTCAGGGTCCCAGGTACTGAGGTTGCATCTTCCAGAGCAATGGGACACAGGCTGCCAGAGCCCTTCATTTCTCAGGCACATTTCCCAATTTCCCAATTTCAGCCAAGCAGCACTTCTTGGCTCTCTCCCAGTAGCCAGACTGCCTGGCATTCACCACTAGTGGCCCATGGCAGGTGGTAGCAAGCCCAGATCATGGTATTGTCCTGCCTTGACACTACAAGCATGGCTGGAGTGGGTGAGGAGGAGGACTGTCCAGGGGTTACCACCAACCCAATCTCCTACCACAACTGGGTACATACCTGGGCCAGGACTGTACGGAGACCCAGGAGTACGGCCCCCGGCAGGAATCATGCTTTTCATCCACTTGGCTTCAGCTGGGTGGTTAAAGCGGAGGAAGGTGGATTGACCCAGGCACAACATACAGCCTTCAGGGAAAGAAAATGCTTAGAAGGGGAGGCAGGGGTAAGGCAACCCTCATTCCACAGCACAAACAGGCTCACTTCAGGCTCCAAAGAGCCATCTCCAGCTGCACTCCAGTATCCACGAGGTCCACGCCTGACCTCGCCTGTGCTGGAAACAAGCACCGGCAGGGCTCAATAGCACAGGGCAGAGTTCCAAGATCCAAGGAATAGTTCTAAGTCGTCTTTTTACCAGCTCAGAGATCTTCAGGTGAAATCACTTCACCTCCCTGAGTGTAGTTTTTTCATCAGAGAAATGAGGACGATACCACTGACTTTGCAGAGTTAATAAGACAGTGCATGTGAAAATGTTCTGTAAATGGAGAAGCTTCTTCAGAGAACATGGACATGCTCATCTCCCCAACCCGACCTGCACCCATGACTATCTATTGGCCCCTTGGGTGGAAGGGTAAGTTTGAAAGGTAACAAATTCCAGGATCACAGCAAAGCTCTAGGATGGGGGACAGGGAAAATCCATAGATCACTCAGATGCCCCCACAGGATCCAGAAATTGCTTCCTGGCTCCAAAAGTGGGAGCGTCTCCCCGTGGAATGTAGCCAAGCCTAAGCCAATGGGTCCAGGCTCAACCAAGCACATTCCCAGGCAGCAGACACAAGTCCAGTCCTGCCCTGGAAGTGTGATTGCATGGAAGGGGGAGGGTACACGGAAGCCAGAAAATATAGCCAGGGGCACCAGGAGTGTGCACAGCAGCAGGTGTGCCACAGGCCTGGCTGGCAGAACTCCTCCTCCTGGCCACACCAGGTGCTACAGGGCTCCTGCTATGTTGGAAGAAACCAGAGACCTGGTACTCTCTACCACCCACCATTCCAATTTGTACACATCCCTGGCCCCTGCCCCCAGCCTCTGGTCTACCCAGTCTGGTGCCATTTGGCACCCAAACTTCATGCCAATTGAGTTAAGACTGGCAGAGAAGTCTACATTCCTGGACGCTGAGACAGTTCAGCTAAAGCAGGCCACAAGGGCACGGGGCATCCCAGGCCACGTGGGTACCTTAGCAGGCCCCACACTGAAAAGCCTGTTGCTGTAACACAGGGCATTGCTGTTGGCAGGGCAGGCCGAGCAGACTGAGAAGTCCATAGCAGATAACTATAGTGGACAAAGCCACCTACTTCTTTGGCCCACCCCCAGGCCCTCCCAGGCAGGCACCAACAGTTCTAAAGGCTGATGGGTGGTTAGAAGAGGAGGAAGCTTTCCCTGCCAAGTCACCAATCAGAGAAGCTGATCCCAGGGTGATCATAATGGGAATAAATAATAGCCAACCTCCAGTACACCTAATTACAACCACAGCTGTTTCAGAAAAAGCCCGACCGGCCCCTCCTCTTCCTTTCAGCCATTTAATGTGCTAATTAATGATGAGTTCACAGGGTCTAGACAGACCCACTCAATCCTAGATTGATGCGGGGGAAGGGGGATCAGGAGCCTGACCACACAGTCTAGGCTGGGAAAGAGGTGGAGAGTCTGGGTGGATTCCAGCTCATCGTGCAAGGCCCACCCAAGGAGGCTGTGGGCACCTAGAGACCCTTACTTAGCATGGCCACTACAGCTATCAGTTCCCTGCCCCCTTCTCTACTCCTCACACTCCTCCAAACAGGGGGGTGTGGCTATGCTGCCTCTAGGCTATAAATAGGTGATGCCAGGCAGCAAAGTTGGATCTGTATTAATAGAGCAGGCAAGAGGGCAGCAGGACTGAGAGCAGCCCAACTCTTGCCCAAATTAACTTTCTATTTGCACTCAGGGGCCCCAAGCATTGCCCCAGCTCTGGTCCCATGCCTTCAGGGGCCTAGCCAACCTAACTCTGGGAAGAAACCTTCTACCTACTCCTGCCCCACACCTCCAAAAGTCAGTCCACTCTGGAAACCAAAGAACCCCTTCTCATCCAAGCAAAGTTGTGGTCCGAGTGCCCCCCCCGCCCCCGCCCCCGCGCCCAACCCCAAATGGGCTCAGGACCAAGCAGTGAGCAGGTGGGTGGAGGAGAGGAACTGCACATCTGGAGGAAAAAAAAAACGGGGGTGGGGATCCATTCCACCTGTGAGGGACGGGGGGAAAACACCACACACACACACAGAAATATGCAGACTCACAGAAATGTGCAGACACAGGCATACATGCTCACTCACTCAAAGAGGACAGTCACTGCTCTCCTGGCCACACAAACAGAATGGACCGGCCAAAGACAGACTAGGATGAAGGGAAGGCGGAAGTAAGGGCCTTGGCCCTTTCTATAAGAGACACCTCTTAGCCGTAACACAGGCTCCCCTCATCCTATCTAGGACCCTTCATTCAACCCCATCCGGAGGCGGGTCCTATGGAAGAGAATGCCTAGCGTTAGAGAAGATGAAGTCTGTCCCGCTGAGGAGTGGCCCCAAGCCCAGGCCTCCCACTCAAAATGTTCAAGGCTCACACAATCAAGACTCACACAATCGAGTCTCACAGCCTCAAGCTCCCAAAGACCGGCCAGAGAACCACCTCCTCAGCTCGCGCCCGCCCCCCACTTCAGGCCCCTCCCAGCCAACGCTTTTCCACGCCCAGCTGCTTGGGGGCTGCGGCAGGCCCCCGACTGAGGACTCACCGCTGGACGGGTACCTTCGGACCGCTCGCCCCCACTAGTTCGGACCCTCCATCCAGGTCCCGGCCCGCCCCAGGCCTTTGAGGGGGCGGGCCGACCTCCCGCGCGCCTGCTCCAGGCTCCAAGCAGCGCGGTAGCGAGCAGCCTTCAAAGCCCTGGGAGGGGCGGACCGGCCACCAGCGGCGGGGGAAGGGAACCAGGGGGAGGGACAAAGGAGAGGAGGAGGGGAAGAGGAAGTGATGGAGGATCGTAGAGGAGAGCAGGATGGAGAGGGCGGGGCGCGAGGATACCGGGAGAGAGCAGGTTCGGAATTCTGGTGCCAGGGGCCGGAGAAGTGGGGCAGGGTGGAAAGGTTCAAGGGAGGTGACAGAAGGAAAGGTGAAAGGTAAATATAGAGACCAGAGGGTAAAGAGCCAGGAGGAGAGAGCCAGGAGACAGGAGTGAGGAGAAGCAGGGTCTCACTGAGAGTCCTCTGTTTTAGGAAGTAACCAGAGGTCTGGGATGGGGCCAGCCCAGCCCTAACCGGCTGGTCACCTTGGGTTTGTCATACCCTCTGGCATTATCTACAGAAAGAAGAGGTTGGCTTCAAATACAGCAGAGGTTGAAATCTGACATTCCATGGCTCCATATATCAAAGAGAAGAACGGAACTCACAGAGATTCAGATAGGTCACTAGGTCCAGCTCTCAGTCTGCCACTGTGACAAGGTCCCTCCTGGACTGCAAGTTCAGGTCAAGGCAGTGCTCTGCGCAGTGTAAGAAACACCGAGACCAGCTCCTGTCTCCATCCTAAACACGTCCCATTCCCAGCCCCTTTTCCCCTCCCCACACTCCCAGCAATGCACTTTACCCTACCACCCAGGCTAGACCAAGACACTGTCCCTTCTGAGCCAGCCCATTTCCCTGGGGCTCCAGAAGCCAATTCTACCTACTCCCAACCCAACCACCAGTTGTAGTAGCCTCAGCAAAGAGCTCTCCTGCCCCACTGAGGTATGCTTTCCATCTGGGAAACACAATGCCACCTGCCTCTGAAGCTCCCAGGGGAAGGAAGAGGTTCTGGGCCAGGCAATAACCTACCATCCAGCCCGGGCCCCAGAGAGTTCCTCTTGTTCCAGGGACCTGGTCTCTGGACACCAGAACCTTTAGAGACACACTGTATTCTCAGACACATTCAATATGCCCAACACTCACAGCCATCTACACTTTCTCTCAGATACACACCAAGACTTGCTCAGTCACACAAACATCTCTGGCTATGCACACTCTGAGTCACATAAACATCCCAGTTAACACCCTCATCTCTCAACACACACAAACCCACAGGCACCAAAACCACTTCTTAGTTACACACTTGCTCAGGCATAGATATCCCTTTTCACTCAGTTCCTAGGAAACTCTGAAGTCAGGAATAATTAAGTGATTTTTCCACCCTTGCTGAACATCTACCCATGCTACCATACTACTCCACATATACTCACACACTCACATGTACATGCATCTTATTTGCTTTCTGAAGGAAAAGGAAGAAATGCAAAATAGGGGAGCCTTTAAACATTTTTTTCTCAGGAAGAGTGATTCACCAGTTTTGGAAACTGTAATAACCAGCTGGACAGACCCAGACAGAGAGGATACCTGCCAGTGAGAAATTGGGCAGGAGGCAGGCACAAGAACTGGGTAGTTAGGAGCCTTTGCTTTTTCTCTCCTTCCTTTGAGCTTTATTAGTCAAGATATTTATCAGCCTTATCACAAAGGACAATTGGAGGCTTCACTCCCATTTTACAGGAGGAATAACTGATAATTGGGTGGGAAAGAAAGGGCTCAGCATCTTGGATCTCAGAGGGAGTCAACTGGATAATCCAGGAACCCTGGCTCCCCAGCCATGTCCCAGGGAGCTTCCCCTGCTGGCCCTCACACAAGCCCCTAACCAATGAGGGACTTAGGGAGTGGAGAGACATGGATAAAAGGGCTGGCAGCAAATGCTGGGAGTGGATGGGGACCTACATCTAGACAGTGTGGGCCCTGAGTGTGTGGCTTTCTGGGTCCTCCCTCCTATCATCTCCTAAATCTTTCATGTGGTCTGGCAATGTGGTCCCAGGGCGGGGCAGCCTAGACCCAGATTAAGATTCTTCCTCATTTCCTTGGTTCTATTCCCAGTTCCGCCTCTTGCTCTGTAGAGAAGGCAGCAAGGGATGTACCAAGACACCCTGGTATGAATCAGGATCTTCCTGGCTCCCTCACTTCAGGTTCCTGCATCCATAGCTCTAATTAAAAGTTGGCATCTGCTTTCTGCCCACCTCCCCCTACCCATGGTCCAGGCATATTTCTGCTACAAGAGCCTGTCACTGCCATCTCTGTCAGTCATGTTGTGTGCCTCTCCAAGTTGCCTATGGCTGAGCACAGTGCCCAGAATGATGCATCTAAGGCCTGGCCCAGCCAGGGCAGTCTCTTTGTTGTTTCTAGGGTAGCCCTCTGTTTTTCAAAAAGGAGTGTTCCCTCTACAAGGTTGAATCAGGGGAACAAGACAGGAAAAATGATCCTCTTGCATGTATGCCCACAGATAGGCATGTAGCCAATGAGTTCTCATAGACACATAGGAGTACCATCAGTCCTGAGTTTACTCCTGTCCACCACTTGAACACTCTGATCCATAAACACAAGGAAAGACACAAACACAGAGATACACAAGCCCAGAGTCACAAACACATCCGGAGATACATAAACACACTCCAGACACACAAAGATAGCACATACACCCCACCCCACCCCCACCACCCAGTTTCCAGGGAAACGCACTCCCAAGAATGTCCGGAGTGGGGCCAGGCAGGGCTGGGCTTGGTGCCTTGCTCCAAAGATGAGACAAGGAAACCCTTAGCTCCTGGAGCCCAGGGGAGGGAGAGTGCTGGGGTGAACACCCATTCCTTTGTGCCTCTGCCTACCCCTCCCCAGGCTGCCAAGGTTCTTGGACAGGCGAGTCTAGACAAGAAGGTTATAGGGATAGGAGGGAGAAAAAGGGAAGGGGATTTAGGGTCAGAAGAGAGTAGGAGGGTACATACTTGGCAGGGTAGACTTTTGGCCAGGGAAGAATTGGGGGTCACTGGAGCCACAGGAAATGCCTAAGAATTCCATCTTGGCCTAGGCCCTCCCTCTTCTCAGGGACTAAGTGATGCACTGGGAAAAGTGGGCAGGAGAGGCCTACAGAGCATCAGTTCCTCTATCCTGCTCACAACATAGGGGAATGATGTTCTTGTCCATGAATGTGAGGGATTTGGGACCAGCATAGTAAGGGATGGGCTCTTTCTCTAGCCTTCTTTGAACTCTGCCCCAACCTCTCCTTGCTGCTTTCACTTCCGTGTGCTCAAATCTTGGGAAAGATACTCACTTTGAGACTGAAGAGGACTATCAGGAGCCAGATGGCATCACAGCCAAAGTCCTAATTTATGGGGATTCCTCTTCTCATCCAGGAGTCAGAGACCTTGAAGCCCTCGAGGAAACCAAGGCCTGCCTGCCTGCTGCTGGTGGTGGGCCTGCCTCCCTGAAGTCAATTGTCCACCTGACACTCCCAACGGGAGAAGGAAAGGAGTAGGGCAAGTTTGGGCCTCCTGGGTCAGCTGTGAAGGAAGTAGCATCTAAACACACTCCACGGGGTATGGACAGAAGGAGGGAGGGGAAACAGTGGACTGAGTGGGATTTCCACTGCAAAGGAGCTTCCAACCAGTAAGACGTAAGAGTACCCAGAAAACGATGCCAGGATATCAGTCCTCTGGCTCAGAGCCAGGCTCAGCCCAAAACTCCCATCCTCATGTTAACCCTACCTCTACCCCAGCCCAATTTTCATTCCCCTGATATGATGATTAACCACATAAACTGATGCCCAGGGCAAACACATTTGTTCTGTCAAAGTGCCACATGGCTCAACCCCTTACCTGCCTGGTCACTATAGTAACTAAAAGCCCAGTTTTTAGAGTTACCTTACACAATAGAATGGCCTTTTGCTTTGGGAAACAAAGTGGTAACCATATTTATGACCGAAAATCTACTGTCAACAGCTTTTAACAGGAGTTGGCATGTCCTCAGATTTTGCCATCAGGTTTTGCCCTTGCCCAACCCCCATCAGGGGATTTTGTCCTCTTCTCCCTGACCTCTACAGCTTTTCAGACCACAGCTCCCCATTGTTCCCCTTATTGCTGTTCCAATTGCTCTCCCTTAACAACTGCTAATAACCACTGCACCACTCCCTATGCTTTTTTATAGCAAAATTGGAACTCTTCTCTCCCCAGTGGTGTAGGGAAAAAAGATGGGGAGTGACCAGAAAGGAAAAGCAGGCTGGAAACAAGTCTGGATGACAAAGGGGTTTGGAGTATTGTTTAGGCACATCAGATGTACCTGAACACTCCATCCCCAATATGGCCACTCAGGCATTTATCATGGCAACAACCAGAGCAGCCTTCCCCTGCACCTATTATGCACAAGCTTTTAAATGGAAGTCTGCTATTTTGGGGGTATCAAACCTTACCCTGAGTGAGCCGGGTGGGCTGTCGAACAGGGAGCCCATCAAT
Source organism: Eonycteris spelaea (assembly GCA_003508835.1). Lineage (NCBI taxonomy): Eukaryota > Metazoa > Chordata > Mammalia > Chiroptera > Pteropodidae > Eonycteris > Eonycteris spelaea. The sequence goes on along the minus strand of PUFA01000323.1, from coordinate 1,090,490 downwards.
AGCACAGGCATTACCACAAGGGTAGAGGGTAAGGGTGCCCCGCAGGTTCTCGATGTAGCAGTGCTCTGGAGCCAGGCCTGGACCCTGCAGTGAGATGTCCTTGGCTGCAGAGCCAATCACTGTCCTCCCTGAAAATAGGAGGCAAACTGAGTCAGAGGGTCGCCAGACTATGAAGGCAGGAACAGGGCAAGGAGAGCCACAATAGCAATATATTTCCACCTCTTACTCTAGGGAGAATCACTGCCACCACTGGCCACCCTTCTTGGGCCTCTGAGCCTGGTTCTGACAATAAGTGGTAGTCGTCCTTCTCAGGCAGAGAAAACACTAGACCAGAGTTGGGAAGCCCAGAGATCACAATGGTATCCAGACTCCAGAGATAGAATAGAGAATGGGGGCTTCTTTTCTGCAGACCTTTCCTTAGCCCCTCCAACTCTCTCTCACTAGGTCTTTTGTCTTAATCATATTCCCTCCCCCCCTTTCTTCTAAATCTTCCTTCCTCTCTTTATTCTCTCCCTCCCTTCTGTCACCTTCAACCCTTGCCCTCCCTTACTCCTCTCTCTTACTCCCCTCACTACTTCTGCATGAACAGACCCTCCCCTGGCAGAGTCCCTGGGACTGGTATTTAGAGAATGTAGGGAATGTAGTATCACCCAGGCAACAAGAGTAACCAGGAGAGAAGAGTAAGGGCAGAAACTGCAAAGTAAAAGGGCTGTGCCAGGGCTTTATTTTGAAAGGTCTGCCCCTACTCCCTTCTCTCCATTCTCTACCAATACCTTCTCTCATGCCAAGCATTGCCCTGAAGTAGGTAGGGTCCCCTCTCTTCTTGGCCATACTGGTTGCTAAAAGCAATATGCTATCCTGCGTCAGTGCTCTCCTCCTTGTTTTTAAACTGATCTTAAATCCTTGTCATGAGCCAGATTATCTACCAAAGAGGGCATGCAGTCTGTGGAGGCAGAGACAAGGGAAGCAAACTGGTGGGGTAAGGTGGCACACCCTCCCATATAAGGGAAGTGAGCACTGTCAACAGATAGCAGAAGGGCCCCAACACATGCCTGAACCCTAGGGCAGGAAGGTCTGTAAGAATGGAAGGGTGGCAGAAGTGTGCTTCTCAACTTACCTTCTTCCAGTGGCAGAAGGGTGATAGCTGTGCTGAGTCGCCCACTGCCCAGGCTCACCAGATGGGGTTTGTCCGTTTGTACTTTCAGCCCTTTGCCTGTCTCAATCAGGTCCAAGGGTCCTTTCTGCAGGCAGTGGGGATGAGGGATGAGCATCATTAGTGAGATGCTTTACCACCCTAGTCCCAGTCACACCAGTACTCTCTCCAGCACTTGCCCTTTCCAAGGAGCTCTGAGAATGTCAAAAGTCCTAACACAAAATCTTGCACAGAGCATTATTCCACTAAATTGTAATTAGATCTGAATCTAGGCCACTAGCTCGTCCCACCAGATTTATCTCAAGTCTTGGCTTAACTGACCCTTTTGTCTATTAAGACAGAAACAAGGAGAAAGTAAGGGGAGCAGGGAGGTACTGGGTAAGAGGAGGGGGTATTGTAGAGGACAGCCGATCAAGACTTGTCCTGTAGACTTATCTGTAGCAATCCACTTGGCCAGTGCTTGCCCCGGTAAAATTAAATCACAAGAGAGGGCAGGGACATGAAATACAGCTCAGGGTCAATCTGTAAACTGCTTCTGGACTTTCTTTTCTGGGTAAACCAATTAACTTGATTTAGATAAAGACTTAGCTGTTAATAGGCTTGGGACCTGGGGAAGGGCAGAGAGGAACTGTAGCTGTCATCCATGGGCAGGGACCACAGGTGGTTAGAGGAGCCAAACCCATCCTCACCAACAGCCCTCTTACCCCATGGCCCCGAGCCCACTCACCTGCACCATTACTTGGGTCTTACATCCAGGGCCTGCCTGGTTCCTATTGAAATTGTCCATGGTCCTGGGTCTCTAGAGCTCCTAGGGAACGGCAAAAAGCAGGTGAGGTGGGGAGGCCAGAGCAGAAAAGAGAAAGAAGTAGGCTCTGTGGCAGGGCTCTCGGCAGGGGTACCGCCAGGCACTCTCATTTCCAGCACATTTATGCCAAAGGAAAAGTGGAGGCGGCTCAGGAGCATTCTGGGGGAAGGCAGTGCCACATCTTCAGCCACAGCATGGATACCACACTACATACCAGTCCTGACCCTTAAGCCACTGTAAGCACAGAAAGCCGTATAAGGCCCAACCTATATTTCTGTGCTTTCTTGCCTCTGACACCCAGGACTCAGGCCTTGGCAGCTTAGGACCTCAGATACCTGAAGCTGTAAACAGGGTGGGGAAAATCCACTTTAGTGGGAGAAGCTGAATCCAAGGAACCCCCTCCAAGGCCACTGGTAGCCAGAGGGCTCCAGGTAGGTGGCAGGACTGAGCTCCCTTCAGTGACTTTTCCCTTTCTTTTCCCTTTGTCTCTTTTACCAAGGGTCTTAATAGGATGTTTTCTTAAAGGAGACATAAGAAAAACTCAGCCATTTTTGCCATTTCTATATTTCTATACGCCTGCACCCTCTTTTCCCCAGAAAGTAATCTCACCCCCACACTAATGGAAACAATGACAACAGCAACTTGGTGGTGACTAATGTTGGGAATACAGGGCTCTTGGGGTCTTAACCTGTTTGGTGTTGTAAAGGGTAAATTAGATTCCAGAGCCAGAACCTGAACTCTTCCAAACCCATCTCTTTCTCCCTGGCTTACATTTTTGGTACCTGAGAAATTAGAGGAAGAAACTTTGTGTGCCTACATGCCCATCCCCTCATCAACTTGCTAAGAACTCATTTGCTGCTGAAATGTTACTGGGGAAAGCTGAGAAGAATGTGGCTGAAAGTAGGGAGGGAAACCCAGAAAGGTAGGATTCCCCCGCCCCCGCCCCCCTTTCTCTTCTAATCATCTACAAGGTGACTTGGACAGGAAGTGGGGGCAGAAGCTTGCATTCCAAGAAGTACCTGACTTTGGCAGTTGGGCCCAAGGGCCTCAGCTATAGAGTTACTAATTTTACCCTCCCAGCTTCCACCCTTCCGGGCCTGGACTGCATCATCTCTGTTACCATTTCCACCCAAGCTGGCAGAAGAGAGGCCGGAACAGGGCCTGGGGCCCATCCCAAGTCTGCCTGGGAAGAGGGACAGCAAAGACCATTAACCTATACCAAGGCCCAAGCTGACCTGGCACTGTTCCTGGAGATCTGGCTACAGGAAAAAGTTTCCAGGGACATAGACTGCTGTACTACTTCTTCCGATTCAGGGAAACCCCTCAGCATTCTTTGAGGGAGGAGAGGCAAGAGACAGTGGGTTGCAAATAGGGAGTTTATATACAAGAGGGAGTGAGAAAAACGATAAATATTGGTGAAGGTAAGGCAGCATCATTTATTGTCTAACAATACAATTATTATTTATTAACTGTGAGATCTTGGATAAATTACTTATCTCTGGGTGTCAGGTCATTAAAAAAATCATTAGTACTTGCCTGGTATGGGGAGTGACTAATAAACGGGTACAATATTTCTTTTTGGCCTGATAGAAATGTTCTAAAACTAAATTGTGATGATGGCTGCACAGCTCTGTAAATATACTAAAAATTGAATGTACACTTAAGTGAATTTTATGGTATATACATTATACCTCAATAAAACTGAGCTTTTTTATGATTGTAGATTCAGGTTTTATATTAAATGATCCTCTATGAAGTATGCCAATTATTAGTTTGAGCTTCATGACCTTGAACAGTCACTTCACCTTAGTGGACCTCAGTTTCTTTTCCTGTCAAATGTCACTATTACCCTGAGGCAGCTATGGGTGTGAACATTTATTTACGCCAAGGAATTTCAAGTGAAGATAAAGATTGTAAAGGGACTAAGGTTTGGGGAGGAGGTGATTAGAAGAGAGAAGGGAATAAGGAGATGAAAGGAGCGGGAGAGATAAGGAGAGAGGTATGGCGAGAGACAGAAAACAAGAAAAGATGTAGAGATTGGGAGGTGCGAGGCTGTGGCTCCAGATCAGAAACCTAATCCAGGTGTGGTGGAAAGATACCGCCTAACCAACGCATCTCAGTACTCAAGTGGTGCTTTCACAAAGGAGCTGCGCCGTGGCTCAGAGAGCCGCCACCTGGAGGCGCCGTTCTCGGACCCCACCCCTGGCCTGGATAGTACAGCCGCGCTACTGCCGGGGCGCGCCCCACAGGCAGACCTGCTTGGGTGGGACCTGGCTGCCCACTACTTGGGGCTGTATTTACCTACCCGGCCCGCCCCGCCATGCCACCTCGGCCTTTCTGGGAACCCCGTCTCGCTGCCAAAGCAAGCCTCCTGCGGTTCGAGTCCGGCTCTTCAGCAAGCGGGCGGGAGGGAAGCGCCGCGGTCAGCGCGGGCTCTCAGTAGCCCTCCGGCACCGCGGGCCCAAGCGTAGGGTGGCAGAGGCCTGGGTGTCTGGAGCTGACGTACAACGGAGAGGGCCCCATGTGGGGCGAGGCCGAGGCGCCAGTGACCTCACTCCCGGCAGGCCCCTTAGCCCCCTCGTCCCCGCGGGCTCAGCAGCCCCACCCGGTCCCCAGCCCTCTCCGCTGAGTGGGGCGTCCAGAGTCACCGCTCGGGGTTCTCGGCACCCCAACGAGGGTGGAGGGAGGCTGGGGAAGGGCCGAAAGAGTGTGGAACCAACAGGTACTGGAGGAGGTCCAGGCTCCAAACCAAGCCGCAGACGAAAGGTCCAAGGCTAGCCCCAGAGCGGAAGGAAGCCCGACCCTCCGCGGCGCCCCTGCTGCGGCGCTCCCGCGAGGCCCCGCCGGGCCGCTCCAGCCGGCGCTTGTGGCCTAGGGGGAGCGCCGAGGCCTCGCCCCGGGCGTCGCACGGCTGTGGCCCGAGGCTTGCGGGGCCAAGTGGGGATCCTCTCGCCCCGCCGCCGCCTTTGCCTTCCCGACACCCATTCGCCCTTGAGGAAGTGCTGCCAACCGAGGAAGGAGTCAGGAAGGAAACTGAGGCTGGGAACCCATCGGGCTGGTCGCCGGAGCAGGGTGGGGGCCAGGAAGAGGTGTGGAAAGGCCCGGGGCCGAGAGAATAAATGGATGAGGAATATGAGGGGTCCGCGGAGGAATGAGGGGAGACGAAGGGATCTGGAGGGACATACGGAGGAGGGAGGCTGGGGGATGAAGAAAAATGAGAGCGGGGAAGGAAAGGCGCGGGCAGAGAGGCGGAGAGGAGGGGAAGAAGATATGAAAACAGGATGGTCCGGAAATGTAGAATCGAAGGGAGAGAGGGACAGAGGTAGACGAACAGGGAGACCAAGATGGAGATGGGAGAAACTGAGGACAGCGGGGTCTTCGGGGACCGAGGAAGCAATAGAAGGTACCAAGGGCAGTGGAGAGGAAACCACGGGGCAGGGAGACAGGGCAGACGGGGGACCCAGGAGCGGGGGGGACGGGGGAGAGCAGGCGGTCCAGGAAGAGGGGACACGAAGCCGGGGAGAGAGGAGTGAGCGTAGCTGGAGCTCGCTTTGTGTGTGTGTGTGGGGTGGAGGTGGGGTGTCCGCCAGGTGGGACAAGGCCGTAGTGTTGGGCTGCCAGCCCGGCCGCCCCGCCCGCCGCTGACGCCGGACAAGCAGCCTTTCTTTGGTGGAGCGGGGAGAAGGAGCCGCTTGTTTGCGCGGCTGGTGGAACCCGCAGTCCCACAGACACCAACTGCTCCGCGCGGGGCAGCTGCTGGAAGGGGAACCGCGTGTGTAGCGGCGGTGCGTGAGAATGGGGGTGCGTGCACGAGCGGGAACTGCATGAGCGTGGGTGCTACAGGTGTGAATGGTGGTTTTATGCGAGGGCTGCGCTGGTGGGCAGGGTGTGTGGAGTGTGTCGAGTTCTGGGTATGTGTCAGGGTTCTGCGCGTTTCAGGCGGTGAGAGACTGGGGTGCTGCTTATGTGTGCGTGGGCGATGCAGGCGGGAGCGCTGTGTCTGCCGCGTGGGACATCCGACGTGGTGGGGAGCTGTGTTTGTGTGTGACCGCTGCGATGAGTCAGCCTCCGGGAGCCTCTGGGACCGCTGAGCTAACGGGCCCAGAATGCAGCCCCGCCCCGGCGCCCTGGGTCTCGGCTGTGCCGCGCGGTCTCTGGGCCAAGCCCCCGCTGGAGCCCGCCTCCGCGGAAGAGCGCGCCGGGCAGCCCTTCCCAGCCTCCAGTCTCTGCCCGCCACCCCTGCGCCCCCCGCCCCTCGCCCACCCGCACTTCCCCTTCCCGGAGGAGCCGGGATGACTTAGCTAAACTCGCGTTCCGGGGAACTCCGCAAGGGATTCGAATCCGGACCGGGCGTGTCAAAGGCCTGGGGGCTCACTGTCCAGGGTGCCCCGATAGACGCGGGTCCTCGGAGGAGGACCCAGGACGTCCCAGAGGTGCCTTCCATCTCCTAAACACACTCATGCCTTCGAGCCCGACTCTGCACCGCTCATCGTCGGTCGAGGCGGCACGGCAGGGGACAGGAGTGGAGATGCCCCAGGGGGTCCTCCCTCCCGGTGCCGTGGGCGGGACAGGGGGAGCTGTGGGGTGCGGGCGGACCGAACTCCGCGACTGTCCGAGGATTTGTCTGGGTGCCCGCACGGGGGTCTTGATGGGGCTAGGATAGCGTCCCTCGCGGGCCGTGAAGGGTGTGGGGAGAGCGTGAGGGCCCCCTCTGGCGGCGGCGCAGGCAGCGGCTCGGGAGGGCAAAAAGCAAGGTGCTCGCTGGAGAGCAGCGAAGCCAACTCCCCACAAAGCCCCTTTCGTCCCCACGCGCGTAAACCTGGGGCACTCCTCCTCCCCCACCAGATTCTCCCGAGCTCCCTAGCCCAGAACGGATCTGAGGGCTCTCGTCAGGCCCGGGACTTCCCCTTATTCACTTCCAGCCGCACAGCGAACGGGACCTGAAGGCGTAGAGGGAGGGAGCGGTCTTACCTCGGGGTGAGGGGGACCCCGGTCCCTTCGCCTGGCTCGGCCGCCGCGGCCTTAGGCTGGGGAGGACACTGGCTTTTCCCTGGGAGCCCGCTGAGGAGGAGGAAAACGAGCGGGTCCCGCCCCTTTCCCTGCTAGTCCCCGCCCCCGTCCCCCGTCCGGTCCTCTGGCCAGAGGGAGAAGACGCCCTTGTGGCGCTGGAGCCCAAGGTCCCCCCACCCTTTCCCATAGCAGCACCCCACCTCCCACCCCCGCCTGCACAGCGCCTGCTTTGTTCTCTGCAGCTGGGCTCTCCACACACATACCCCTTCTCCCTCACTCTCCCCTTCGGACTACCCTCCGCCACCCTCTGCCCCTAGGCTTTAAGGCTCTTCTGAGAGGATGTTTTTGACAGTTTCTCTCGCTCTCTTTCTCCCCACCACCTCTTAAAATCTTAGGTGCCTGAATCCTCCATCAGCTCTCAGTGAACCTCCTAGTCACGGCCCTACAACATACTCAACATACCCGGAACATTTGCCAAGGGTACCCAGGTCCGCCCCTGTCACCCTTTCTCCTCACCTTCTTCCAAACCCCGCCATGAAGAGCTATAAATGGGGTTAATAATTTGCACCTCAGGCTTCACAGATTTTTCTAAGGATAAGTATAAGAAGACATGTTAAAGTCCCATGCAAACTGTAAAGGGCAGGGAAGCTGAATGGAATTATCTTGCCACCATGTAGCCACCCCCCACCCCCAACCTGCTGGATTACAATTGGGAGGCAAGCTATAGATACACATTTGAGCACACCGTCTTATAGCAGTTTGGGTCTCTGTAGGAGTAGGAAGTTAATAAGGAAAAAAAAAAAGGCGGGGAAGGGGCGGGGGCAGTACTAAAAACCTAGGAGGACACTAGAAACAGCCTGGTTGAAATCATTCTCCATCTCAACCCCCACCTGAAATCAAACGCTGACAGTGGATCCTTACCTTGCAAAGCCAGCTCTTACCCCAGGAGACAGACTAGGAGGCCCTAGGGAGCTGACCTCAGCTAGACTGAACCTCTTTAACCTGCATTAGAGGGACTCCTGAGACTCTTCCTCACTGAAGGAGGGAGCAGAAAGCCCCCAAGGCTGGCATAAATTCCAGCTGAGGTGGATAGCAGAAAATAACTTGCCCTCTTTGTGATGGGCAAATCTTGTTCTGATTCGGTGGCTTTAGCTTGTGCCTTCTCTCTCTAACCCAGGAACAGCAGGAGGCTGAACTGCAGGAATCTTTGGTCACTCATTGACAGGGCCAGCATAGGGGCCCCCAGGGCTGGAGGCTGGAACAGACCAGAGCCAGGAAATGGACACTAAGGGGGAGGGGAAGGACACTGTAGCAGCTACCTGCTATAAGTAACAGGTTGAACAATCAGGCTCCAGCATGTGCTGTACCAGGAAGCTCCAGGATTTGGGGTGTAGGGGCTCTTATTCTTCCTCTCTTCAAACTGTTTGAGGCTCATGAAAGTATTTTGACTCTGACCACCTTTCACGAAGGCAGATCACAACAGTAATTTTCAGGCTATTCTGGTAAAAGAAAAACAAAACCAAAACTGTAGTGTCCTGTGTGCCAAAACCTAGCATTTGAGGAAAGGGGCTCAGATTGGGGTACTCAGAGACTTGTCACTTAAAACTGTTACACAACTCCCTACTCTTCTTTACCATCTTGGTCAAGAGGAATTTCAGGGAATAATCAAGCCAGCCATGGAGGCAGCTGATGCTGAGGCAGTGGGGGGTGGGGTGGCAGGGGTGGTGTTGGTGGTAAACAGCATTCAACTTTTGTCTTCCCAGGCCCGGGATCAGCTGACCCCATGCTAAAGGCTCTGTGCAATGTGTCCTCACTCCAGCAGTGTCAAGTCCCCATGTTCCCACAGTTAGAGTACTCAGACTACAGACCTACCGCCCCCACCATCCACCCCGCCCCCCCCCAGTCCACATCTGGAGCACATCAAAAATCTCAGTGCTCTCAGTTACGCAAGAGGTCGAGCAGCTGGAAGCTCAGGAAAGGGGGAGGAAGAGAAGAAAGCAGAAAACAGCTTTCCAAGCATGCTTCAGACTTTCCGAAGTGGAAGCAGGGGGAGGGCAAAGGCTGGGTGGGTGGTGGAAGAAGAGTGGATTTTTTTTAGGCCCTCTGCACTTGGTTATGAATGTCAGCTTTTGTCAGGGCACATTTCCCACCTCCGTCCCTCCTCTCAAATGGTAGCCCCTCCAGCTCCAGAGAGGTGATTATTGCTCATTACAGCAAGTAATTCCTATAGACCCACACCCTATCCCAGAAAACTATCCTGGCCCTCTTTGGATCCTGATCTCAGGCATCATTAGTGTAGGTGTGGTGGCAGCAATGTTGCCAAGTAACTCCTCTGCATACAACTTGGGGAAAAAGTTCAAATCTTTTTCTTCAGCAGCTGCAGAGCAGAAACTTCTCAGCTTGTGTTTAAAAGTGCCCAATCCACACTTCCAAAGTTAAGCTAAATCCAAACTGAGTGGAAATTTGGGTAAGACAGAAGACTGATTTTGCCAACATCCATGGTTCAGGCCTTCCTATAAGCTGAAATGAACAAGCATTCATTTGGGAAAAAGAATGGGAAACAAGGTCTATTTCCATTTCTTTGTCTTGAATTTGAATTTTTCACATAGTCCCTCTGTTAATCAACCTGATTACATAATGTAAATGTGGAAACTCTCCAGATTTGGATCAAGTCCTAACCACTTAGCCCCTATGAAGAGCAAGGCAAAGACCTACTTTTGATGGGGGTTGGGGGTAGTGAGAAGTGACCCAAGCTTATAAAAACTGTTTGCTTGACCTCTTGTATTTGAAAGGGCCAACAGTTTCACTTAGAAAGTCTGATATCATTTTCTTAAAGGCTTACCTACCTGCACATCAATCACTAACTCCCCAGGGTAAAATGATACTGACACTTGTAGAGATGCCATCTGCCATTGGGTGAGAGCAATGCATAGCAATCAACTTTCTTAAGGATCTTCTATTCTTGGACTCAAAGAAGCTCTACAGCTGCAATTATGTTTACTAAAGCAGGCAAGAAGAGGGAATGGAGGGAGAATAGTTGCAATGAGATGCAAAGGGGTCAATTCTGATTTTTTGCTTTTGAGATTCCTCTAAAGCTTACAAGACAGAAGCCTCATCTTCACTGAGACCCATGTTAAGTATCACTAGTTAACACTTCTCTACCTTTCAAAAAGAGGCTTTGTAAGACGGTACAGCCATTGCTTCTAGTTAGACTTTATAATCTTTTTGATGGGGACTCTATTTTTCTCCTATCTTCCTCCATCCAATGAGCCCTACCAGATGTTAACTTTTAAGAAAGGTCATCATGGAAGTCAAGTCTCTCAGGTACTACCCAGTGTGAATAATTTTAATTTAATTGGTGGGCAAAGTTTCCCGTCAGAGATGCATAGGTAATTTTGGGTTTGAAACTTGACAGATTTTTTTTAAAAAAGAACTCCTGACCACAGAGGTGTGCTCACTGCCTCCTCTATGTGGAATTAAAACCATAGCAGGAACCACAGAATACTTTGTCAGATCTTATTGTTAGTCTCCTTCACAAGAGGCCAACAAAAAGTCCACTTGATGCTATGGAGGAATTAGCTGCCAGAGTGTGTGGCATGGTTTTGGTGTGCATTTCATTGGATTAAGGTTACAGTTTCAGAGAGCCACGTCACAGTTCAGCAACATTACACCAGCTACTTTCTACTTCTCTGAAGAAAAAAACCCCTCAAAATCTTCGTTCACCATTAAAATACTTAATTCCCAGATGCTTATTTATTAGAATTATTTGCCTTCCAATTTGTTGATGTTCAATAGTTCTCAAGTTAAATAAAAAGTGAGGAAGAAGCTTGTTGAGGGAATTAATTACTCCCAAGGTAATCATCACTCATCCCTGGATAGCTTACCACTGTTTATCTAATGGGGAAGCAAATGCTCTAATATATCACAAACCATTGTTATTTGAAGATGAAGCCTCAGTTTTCTTCTACAACTGCCTGACAAATTAAGTAGCATTAAATTCAAAAGCTGTCAATAAGCACATGTATATGTGTATGCTCGAGTGTAGAAAAATACAGAAGGAAGCACAATACATGTAATGGGGGGAAAGGCAATGAATACTTGAGATTATTCTCTTAAAAAATACATATCATTAATTTTTGATCTGAGATCTCATTACATTATCCTGAATCAGCAAGGAGACAACAGAATATGAGACAGTCAAGAGTCTAACAAGCTTTTATTTTTAATACTCTTTATTTGATTAAAGAATTTGACTTCTTTGTGTACAGTGGAATGTTATATTCCCTATGTATTTTACAGGGTTACAAAACGTCTCTCATTTTAAATATTACCCCAAAAGTAATTTCAGAAAAAAAAAGTTTTTGTGAAACTAGACTTTTAAAAAATCATATGGACAAGCAACTCTCAAACAAAACTGAATTAATAAGATTTCTTTCCTATTTAACTACATGACAGATTTCTTGCCCCAGTTCCCTTCCTCAAAAAACCTCATGTGGAAACCAAGCTAGAGATAAGGGTTCTTCCCTGATGCAGTTAAGGGAAAAGGAAAGGCCAGAAATTTCTTTGGCAAACAATTCTATCCATGGCCATTTGTGTGTGACTGCTTTGCTTCAAGTACAGCACACTCTTCATGGGGAAGGCCAATGTTGTTCAGTATGGGAGTGGTACTCCCGCTGAAATGTAGAATTCATCTAGAGTCATTCACCTCTTTTTCCTGCCTTGTGGCTGCAGCCTAGCAGCATCTCCACCTACCTCACTGAGTGCAATACTGGGTTAAAAGCCAATGCTGGGCTGGTTGAGGCATTCTTCTCCACTGAAAAAGTAACGGAGATGGGGCTAAGAAATAATCACTACATGATGACACTCAACAGAAAAGCCTTAGGAGAGGAAAAGGAAGGATTTCAGAAACAGAGATAGGCAGGCTGGTGAAAAAATGCTAGGCAGGTAAGAAAGAAAAGGGAGTACATATCAGCAATCTAACACATCTCGAAATAATTACTTGCCTCTTGAAATGCTAAAAACCTGGTGGTGGAAATGGAGTCTCCCTAATAGTACAGGGCCAATAGGATTGGCACGACGACTCACTGAACCTATAGCCTCCAAAATCATAACCTCATCTCTGCTAGAGAAAAAAAAAAAGGACTGGTAACATAAACAATAGCCAGAAAGAAGGAGGTGGTGAATCTGAGGAATGTGAATGGATTACAGACTGTGAGCTATTATGTTTTACCCAAAGTACCCAAAATGTGAACTGGAAGCCTGGTAGCACCACCAGCAGACATGATTACCTGTGGATGAGAAATCCCTAACTGGACACAATCATTCTCCTCCCAGACATCTGTAAGTGGGGGCTGTGCATGTGAAAGCTGTTTTCTCTCAGCTGTCTTTGATATTGACACAAGTGGGATTCATAGTATTTTCTAAAAGTGGAGGAGCAGGCCTGAAAGAAAAACAACTTAGCAAAGGGCTGAAGAGATGAATGGATTATAGGAAAAGGACATGAGATATCCTTATCTTTCAACTCCTAGACCCGCCTATAAGAGAGATGATCCCAGGGCTTGATTAAATATAAAGAAAGAAAAAAAAAAAACCTAAAGGTAAAGGAAAGTAGTATGAAAGATTAATATCTTCTGCTGAGAAAACTTTTAAAAAACAAAGTATGAAATATAACTATATTTAGGGATTAAAATAAGGGAACACCGTAGGTGAAGCCAGAAAAGGTGTTTAACTGGGGCATCATTCTCTAGAGAGCTTGCTTTCCTGCTGGCCAATAAAATCTGCCAAAGAAATCAGGAACCTTTCCCTTTATGTTTGTGTCATTTCTTTGCCAAAGAATGTCTCTGTGACACTGCAACACTGAGGGTGAGTTGAGGGTCCTTGCGCGCCGAGAATCGTGCATTATATCAGAAATAAAAGGTCTCCAATGGCTTGTAGATTTGGAAAACTCTTCAGCTACTGTGGCTTCTTCTTTATTAATCTGGAAGTTTTCCTTTTCGGTTCCCTGGTCTTGGTATTACAGGATTTCATACTTATCCACTAGGAAAGTGGTCTCTGTGGAAAACCTTACAGGGCTGTTCCCATCTACCTGGGTCACTTTGGTTACCTAGGAAAACAAACAAAGAGTAAAGTAAAGCAAAAGGAAAGTGAGTCTCTGGAGTGTTGACTAAATTCTCAGTACACAACAGATCAAATTTCCTAAAAGCAGTGTTAAAAAACTCAGAAACGCTAAAAAAAGTTCAATTCATTATTATAGCTTACAGCATCACTCTTCCCCATAATTAACCAGCTTTCTATACAGAAAAGAAAACTGTTGGGATGAGATGTAGTGTGGTATAAAGTAAAAAGTCCAAATGAGTGGCCACTGCCCAGGCCCTGCCCTATAAAACCGATGAAGTTTGCAGACATTCTACCAGGATGATCAATTAACATTTTGACCCAAAATGCAATATTTTAACTCATCAACATTATTTGTTTGATTTGCTCTCAAAGTCTAACTTAGCTGCTCTATCATACTTATTTTCTAGATATGGCTAGATATGTTCTAAAGTGGAGGAGCAGGCTTGAAAGAAAAACAACTTGGCAAAGGACTGAAGAGATGAATGGATTTAGGAAAAGGACAAGAGATCTTGTCTTTTTAATAGTAAAAAGGACTAATGAATTACCTGTAACAATGGTACCTGTAATAATACCAACACAATACTGGAACCATTAATTCATATTTTCTAATGAGGTTTTGATAGAGCAATTATACTGTCCTACTCCTCAAATGGTCTCAAACAGGAAAATGTACTCATTTCTATCCCATGTCTTGGGTTCAACAATGTGCTCTTGATACTGATGGGGTTATGCCAATAACTGAGAGGGGAGGGAGGGCGAAAGGGAGAGAGAGGGTAATGGGATACAAGAACACACTGCTTTTTGGAATCATCCAACAGAGGAAATTATTACTTCCCAAGTGCTTACAAGAGAGACAGAGACCACCTGGGAGGATAAGATAATGCCAGAGTAATAAGCAAATCAATGAGTCAGAGAAGATGACAACAATATAAACTGGGTCCTTGTAATACAATTTCAAAAAGTGGAGAAAGAATGAGTTAAAAATAATGACCATAAAGAACAGTTTACAAATTTCTATTGCTTTACAAAAGATTTGTTTCATGATTATCTGTATTAATGAAGGGGAGCTGTGACATATATAATCCCCAAATGGTATCCATTTGTATTAGAATCAGTTTTTTGGGACAGTAATTTTACCTTCCAAATAAAACACTTCCTTTCATTCCTTAGGTTCAAACCAAGTGACATTACAAACACATTACAAAACCATGTATTGAATATTTTGGCAAATGGATTTTAAAATATATGAGATTATTAAAAAAACAGGCTACTAAGAGATATAAATCTTGCACAATCTTTTAAGTACTTTCATACAAATTCATACTCAATGTCTTTACTTTGTCTGCTCTAAACAGGAAAACTAAGGTAAAGAAGGTAAGGAATTTGACCAAGATCATACAATAAATGAGTCAGCAATGGAAATGGGAGGGGACACTATCTTTTCTGTTTTTTGTTTTTGCTCTGACCATGAAGCCATGCTGCCTATCTGGCATCTGTCTTAATGCTTTCCCCATATAGGCTCTCTATTAAAATGAGGTACCTGTATGTTACAGTAATTTTTTTTGGAGATGAAGGAGACTTGAACAGGAAAGAAGTCATTGGGCTGCCCAGCAATGCTGAACTCGAGGCTGCCACTCTTATTTTTGGCATCGATCACTGGCAGGCACCACTCCAAAGTATTTCGTCGACTGTCATGTCGATACTCGCCATCGATCTCACCAATCACTGGTGCGCCAACACCAGATCTGTCATGAGAAATATCCATGTCAAGTTAGTTGTACAGAGCTGGAAGAACTGCCAAGGAAAACCGGCCCCAAGTATGATTAAGCTCCTCAAGTTCTGCCCACTTTTATACAGTCTAAGAAAAAATTAGGCTCCCTAATTACTTTAAGGATCAAAGTCCTAGCACCTTGGCTAAGGGTCTTATTTATTTCCTTTGTAAACACAGATTTAAACAACCATATGTTAATTGGCAGATATGCCCATGGGCTGCTCCAACATGTGGACTAGATCTGGAGCTAGTAGGGGACTGAGACTGACAAACGTGTGAAGTGGGATGTATTTCCAAGTATCCTGCACCAGTGGTTTGTTGCTATGTCAAGAAGGAATTTTAATATAATGTAGCTCTTTTTATAGTTGACAGTGGGGGGAAAAGCAAGTTGATAATAGTGTGTGTTTGTGTGTGTGTGGGGAAACTTTAAACACTATTATGTGGTTATTAAGAATGGAGTGAATTTAGGCTTTTGAGAGGATGTTTTCAAAAGATTTAAGAATGTTTCAAAACTTACTGTAGTTGATGCCAGTGGATCTGATTTACAATCCAGGAAGTGCACTTATGTTTGATAAATGAAAGCACAATTACCCCCTGACAAAATGTGAACACGATGGAAGAGACACACACAGACACAATTGTCCGTAATCTGCTAAAGAACTAGTTAGAATGTACTTTGCATCCCCACACATGGCTGATAGGAGGTATTACCTACTCCTACATATTCTAAATTTATCATTGTTTAACTCACCAGTGACATTCAATGCTTATATTAGGGGCAGTGTAAATAATGGAGACAAAGAAAACTTTTAAGGGTGATGTAATGCAACTAACTCTTCCCTATCAATTTTATGGTCCCAGTGTATATATGTTCTTCTCTTTGCTCTGTTCCAATTCTGACTCTGATTTCTAATATGATCAGTTCTAGACAATATGGTAAAATGTTGCCAAAGGGTCTCTTCTGGAGACAACTGCAAATTGAACTAAGACACAGGAAACCACCAAAACCACAATTATAGGGTAGAAGGAAAGGCCCAAAAATGGTGGCACCCTAAAAATAGTCTTAAAAAATAAATCTTGACAAAACAAAACCTATACCTGTTATCAATGCCCAAGACCTACAATGGTACAAAGCAGTCATTTACTGTTCTGAAAGAATAACCACGCTGTGAAGAATAAACTGGTTATTCCATGAAAGGGGATACTGGTAATAAAGCATATTTTTTAAAAACGGAAATGACTAAAACCAGATCTGGCCATGTGAAGGCTTGAATAATCAAAAAGGGACAAAACTATAAATAAGTACCATTTTCTCTGCAACAATAACTAAGCAATATAACAGTAAAGATACACTAAGATTACACTTAAGTAGGTGTTCATGAGTCGGGGTGGGGTGCTGAGAGGCAGAAGAGAGGAGCTGGGATTCACTAGTAAAGTAATAAAAGTACATACTCACTGGAAATGCTAGTGAGGAGATAAACTTAAGGTAGAGTATTTCCAGAGGATCTGAGAAAGTAGGCCATTTAACACAAAACAAAAAGTTATTTGAACTAAACTTTTGGGGGTGATGGACATTTTTGTTATCTTAACTGTGGTTATGGTTTCAGAGGTATATATATATATATATATATGTCAAAGCAAACTGTACAACTTAAAGGCAAGGCAACCCTTGGTTGACCTCACAGATTGTAAGGACCCTTGTCAGTTTACAATCCTTGATTTTTTTATTTTTTATACCTATAGCACCTGGTCTTCCTAGGTGGTCTCCAATCCAGATTGTACAATTTAAATATGTGTAGTGTATTGCATGTTAATCATACCTCAATACATTTACTGAAAGTAATGTATATATTGTGTTTCAGCAAGATTTCATACTTCCCTTGAAAACATACTTTCATTTTTAGCTGAAAGTTTTGATAGCAAAATGAAAAAGAAAACTCCAGTCTGACAGACTCAATTTCTTTAACAGATGCAAAATGAAACAGAAAGCTTGAGAAGTGGCTCTTCCTTCTAGAAATCTTCATTACTACATGAACGAACTAAAGACCAACATCTGAAAACCGCTCTAGAACTACAACTGGCTGGTTCGGTTTTAAAGTCAGTAAACTCCACTCCTTTTAAAGTATACAGCTCAATGCATTTTGACAAATGTATGTAATCATGTAAGTACCATCACAATCAAAGTCACAGAACATTTCCGTTTTCCCCAAAAGTTCCTTTGTGCCCCTCTATAGTCAAATGTCTTCTTCCAGATTTTTGTTCTAAAAGTGTTACCTTTTCAGAATGTCATACAAGTGGAATCACATAGTATTTTAGCCTTTTGTATCTGGCTTCTTTTACAAATGGCCTTTAAAGATGTGAATATCTTAGAATGGATAATCAGCTAAGTGCTATCTCCAAAACAAGTTCCAAAAGACTAATTCTATCAACCCAATACAGAAAAAATTATGTGGGGAACACCACTTACGGGAGTGGGATGGTAATAACCACATCATTCAGTTCTAAATTATCTTCTTGTAGCTCATATTCTATGTTGACATCACAGCCATTTCCACTCTCTGAGGGCCAGCAATTAACTGAGGAGAAAAGCAAAGCAGGCATACTAGAAAATTAGAAAAAGAGTAAAGTTAAGATGGCAAATCAAAGCTGACAGCTGTGGGCCTTAAACATACTAACGTAAACTATTAAAAACAACAATTTCAACATTAAAGCTATTAAAAATTAAAGCTAATGATTAAAATATATACAAAATGCAGCAGGAGCTCATTTTTGTCAAGAATTTTGCTATGGCAATGAAGAGGTTTTAAGCCAGGTCTATTTCTAATTCTCAATGCAGACTAGCTTAGTGGGACAGGCCAGAGGCACTTACTTGACAGTGGAATAAAAGATTCCTCTGTGGTTTGTAGTCTCCACTTTAGCACCCCTACGTCACTGTTGACTGGAAATGACTTCTCTGGATTCTTCAAGCCAATGAGAGATTCTGCAGTGAAAAGTTTTTTATCCACATTTGGATGGGTCTGAAATAAAAGAGAAGAGAAAAACTTCTAAGGCTGACATGACAAGACAGGAAATAAATTCCCTCTGGTCTTCTAAGGCCCATAATCAAAACATCTCAAACAGGGTACCTAAAAAATTTCAATTCTTTTTTGTTTTAAAGAAAGATTTCCCTTCTTTGAAGACTTTTAATACTCCAGACATATAAAAAATAGTTTTAAAAAAATTTCAACTCTAAGCCATTTTTTTCATAACTGAACGAGTTAATTTTGTAATTGAAGAAGTTAAAGACCTTTAACCAAGTCCTTTCCAAAAATACTTCACAGGGAACAGCAGCCTCATGGTGGGAAACAAGCTTGCCAAGTAGAAGACTAGGGTCAGATGGTAGTCCTGGTCTTACACTGAAGAGGCAGGAGAGGGGAAAAGCTCTGTGGAAAGTTTAGTTGCAATTCTGCCTGAGTGCTAAAGTTGTTCAAACTCAGGCCAAGTAAAATGGACTAATCTTTTAAAAAGGAAAAGAAGTAACTTTTGGATAGTAACATACATACACTTTTAAGAGCTAGCAAAGCTGCTGTCAAATAATATAAGCACTGCTTCCTAAAGACAACTTTGTGCTGATTATGGGGTGAGGGGAGGCTGGAGTAAACAAAAACACATTCTTCCCTGGAAAGGTTTTTGTTCTTGTGACGAGATATAAAATCAATCATCTAAATAAAATGTAACAAGAACTGTAATACTATAAAGAACCTCTCATACATACATATCCAGGCAGGTGGGACATATTTATTTTGTATTTTATGCACTTTTCAAATATACCATTAGATGCTGCCCTTCAGCTAACAGAACAAGCACTGATAGCTATATTTATACAGTAGCAGAATGAGTAAATTTGGTATCATAACCTGTTTTAATAAAATACCTCCCTATTAAGTTTAAAAACTGTTTTGTAAAAACTGTATTTCAAGCAATATCCTAAATGAGTTATTTTACTCTTTGCATTAACAATAACAGATAAGCATCTCTCTCACCTTTGTTAGTGAGTATGGAGTAATTTATTAGCTTTCCAAATGATCTTTCCTTCAATTCCAAAATTAAAAGGCTGTTTTAACACAGCTGCTATCAATTACTCTCACCTGGGGAAAGAGACTTATCACCTCAAGGCATCCATCCACTGTATGTAAAAATTATTTCCTATGCATCTAGAATGGCACTAGATATACAATTTTAATAATTTTCTGTGTTCTGTGGTTCACATAAGGAAGTATAGTTGGGAAAGACTATGCTAGGTAGACAAGTCTTAATACTCCCTTATCAAAAGTCGTTACACACCTGTAGCTGTACTCCTTTCTTATCTTCATTTTCCACATGAAGACGAATTCGGCCAAATTTATCGTCTGAGATCCTAAGCATGATCATTCCATGCAACTCCATATTCTGTAAACCACCATCTCGTCCACAGGTTAGTGTGATTTTTTCCTCAATCTTCATGTGCACACTATAGAGAAAAAGTAATAAATTTGTTCAGAAAGGTAGAAACCAGAACTCCCCTTCTTTAGGGTTTAATAGTGACTAGCCATCCACAACTTATTTTAAGGTGCTCCTGCTATATGCATCAAATTTAAAATATTATGCCACCCTTTGATTCTTCCAATTCCTCTCATCCTATAAATTCTCACCCATGCAAACAATGTAGTAAATTATTCACCTAAGAACTGTTTGTAACAGCAAAATTGAATAGCAACATTTAAATTGGAAACAATTTAAATGTCCATCACTAAGGGAGTGCTTAAATATATAAATGTGTATCTGCAAAAATAAATACTATAAAGTTGTAAAAAAGAAAAAGAGGGAGGGGTACAATTGAAAAAGGTTTTATTTGAAAATAATTTCAAATATTAAAAATTAAAACTATACCAAGACTACATGTACACCATTTGCCAACTATTAACATTTTATCACATTTATGTTAGCATTTACATATTCATTATAAATATTACATACTTGATTTTTTTACTGAACCTTTTAGAAGCAGATAATATATATCTATGGCTTCTCCCCCTAAACACTTCAAGAGTACAATTCTGTAAGACTATGGATATGCTCTTACATAACTACAGTACTGTTATTAACTTTATAAATTTACATTGGTATTTTTATCTAAGCTACCATCCATATGCCAATTTTGTGATTTGACCTAATAATGTCCTTTAAAGTAGCACAAGATCTAGTCTAAGGTGAGGCATTGAATTTAGAGGTCATGTCTCTAAAATTTCAAATAAGGAAATTCTTATCTTCAAAATAATTAAGTGAAAAAAGCAACTGGAATATGTGTCTAGTATGGTACCATTTATGTATAAAAAGGAGAAAAGCAGAACATATATGTTTTTATTCATCTCTATATACACTATACCCCTCATAAGGATACATACAAAAACAAGTCAATACTAGTTGCCTCTGAAGAGAAATTTGTCTAGCTGAGTGGAAGAAAGACTTACCGTAATACCTTTTGAATCTTTTGAATTTTTAACTATATGAATGTACAACATAATAACTAAAATTAAAAGTGCTGCTGCTATGGGCAATTGTTAGCTATAGTTTATCCACATTCTTTACTAAAACTACTGTTAGCTGGGTGAAATGCAGAGGTTAAAAAGAATATTTTGGAATTTTACTTTGTCCTCTGTTCCAACCACTAAGTCTCCCACAAACAAAGGCAAGAGACTCAAGACAAAAAAGGAGTGTATCTTAAGACAATGCAGGGTACCTTCACAAGAGTTTGCTCTTGTGAACTCTTGCTTCACAAGAATCTTTTTAAGAAAAGAGTCTCAACATGAAAGCAACCGAAGTGTCCTATGATAGATGATTGGCTAAAGAAGCTGTGGTACACATATACAATGTGGTACACATATACAACACATAAGAAGAGATGAAATACTGCCATTTGCAACAACATGGATGGACCTCAAGATAATCATGCTAAGCGAAATAAGCTAAACAGAAAAAGTTGAAAATCACATGCTACCACTTATATGTGGGATGTAAACCTAAAAGCAAAAAATGAACAGGACAAATAGACTAGTGATGATCAGAGGCGAGGGGGGAGGGAGGAGAGGGAAGGTAGACAGGGTGAAGGGGGTCAAATATGTGGTGACAAAGAAATCTAACTATGGGAGGTGAACACACAGTGTAAATATATAAATGCCTTAAAGTGTACAGCTGAAACTTATTGGTTTTCACTAACCAATGTCACCATAAAAACATATTAATTACAAAAATAAAATTGATTAATAAATTAAAAAAAAAAAAAGAGTCTCAAGCCCTCTCTAATGTGATGGTCACTAGTATTTTTAAAAAATAGTGTCAATCTTCTGTTTCAGTCAAAGCCAACCAGGAGCTTTTAGTCATCTAAGAAATTTATCCCAATGTAACCTTGTTTCTCATACAGAACAGAACATATAAAATACCTCCTTTTATGTATACACTTGATAGGAGGTATCCTTCTAGATTCATCTTTCATTTGCTCTCAAAACCATCAGCAACCGTAGAAGATATGGGCTTCAAGACAAGAAATGTGAATCAAGAATATGTGAACTTGATAACTACCACTTAAAAATGTTACCAATTAGCACCACAGTCCTGAGATCAGAAATGAATCAAAATGTTCTATACTGGGTTCAAATAATTAAAAGGCAAAAGATAATCTCAATTTTCTCCTAAAGACTTGTTCTCCTTAAAAGTTTAACTAGAAAAAGATATGTCAGCTTTAGCTTTCTAATTCAAGTCCATTTTAAAAGTCAAGGCACACAAGACATGAAGACAAGTCATTTTAAATTTAGTCAGCAGAGCTGATAAAAGGTTAAGTTCTAAACCTCAGTGAAAACAGATGGCTGAGAGAATGCCTAATCATGGTTAAAGTAAAAAAGGACTTCATGTTAATACCCTAGAATATACTCTAAGTCTTTTAAATCTGAAAAAATTAAAAGACACAAAAAGGATTTATGGTGCAGTGAAATAAAACTTTTCAAACATTACGTGTGGTCTTTTCTTACTGAAAAGGTCACTACTTACCTTTCCATGTTAATGGGTGGAGCATGCACTTTGGTTGCTTCAGAAGTACGCTTGCCCATATTGGAGGACATGATAGTTTCACCTTCAGATTTCAATTTGTCCACAAAGTTATCGACTTCCTTTCCTTTGGCTCCCAGTTTCAAAGCTTTGCTTGGGCCTGAAGGCCTAAGTGAATACAAAGCAAGAAAAAAATATACATGATTAAAAAAAACCCCACACATTAATTAATAACCTCATATCATTGACGCCTTCCCTGAAGCCGTTCTTTAAGAGGAATGTGAAGACCTCAAGGGAAAAACCTAAGTGTCTTAGCATTTGATGGACAACTAGACTATTCCTTGTTCAAACTGGCAGCTGGGTCACTAGTAACATGTAAGCTTCAAGTACCCAGAGACTAAAGGTATACTTTTATAAGCATGCATGATCTGATGACAACTTTGTATCTTCCATCTGGATAAATATACCTGTCTACAAACATTTACATATAATTGCAGGTAGTCATAAATTCTCCCTGAAATCCATTCATGAACACCAAGATTAAAAATCCATGTTCGATAAACAGTTAAAGATCCTCTCCACACCTGAAATAAGGCGACTCTCATGAAATTGAGGTCATGGTATAATTTATAAAAGAACTCTTTTACACACACACAAAAACACCACATTCAGATTTCTCCTTTATCCCCATATTATGAAGCCAAATTCAATATTACATTTTACTTTATCAAGTCATTCATTATTTACAGCTTGCCTAAAAATCAGTTATCCCTCCAAAGATACACACATACAGCCTTTGTCTGCCATTCTAGGGCTACTGGTGATACGCTGAATTATACCTGGTTGGTGCAGGTGCCACTTTTGGTTTATCAGTTTCAATGATGGTGTCTGTGATCATGGCAGCTGTGCTGCCCCCAGAGACTGTAGAACTTCCAAATCCCCCAAATCCTGGTGCTTTTTTGCCCTGTCTCTCCGCATCTCTTCGGGCCTGTTGTAATTCCTTTGCTTTACGCCGCATCTCAGCCTTGGCTTCGCGTTCTTGAGTCTATAAAAAAAAAAAATGCACGAATGTGGTTTTGAGTGTAGCCTATAACAGCAAATAAAAACAGGAAAATCAGACAGTGAAGATGAAAAGAAAGACATACAATTTGGTAGTCCCAGAGAAGAAATTTACCTCTCTGACTGCTCTGAACACCTTCTCCTCATGAGAATCCATTTCTGTGAAGGTCCTGATCTGTGCCAGATTAACATTCTCCCGGTATCCCAGAGCGACAATTTCATCAAAAGCAAAAATCAAATCAAAACAGTGCTCAGATATTTCATTCTCCTCTAAGGCTCGGCAATATTCAGGGATCTAATCATGAACAGCAATGAAAAAGAAAGATTTATCAGCAGTTAATGTTTTTCAAGTCTTATCCTTTAAAGAACACAAATTTCAATAAACCCAAATTCCTTTCTGAGCTCCTTCTACACTATTTTAAGCAAGACTTTACCACAAAGTCTTTGTGTGTGTGTCTATATCAACAAATCTTATCTAAAGTATATTACTTAAGAATTGAGCCAAACAAGTGTCAGAACCACAAAAGCAGATTAATGTAACTGCTTAAGAACTAGGAAACAAAAGGGCAGTTCCAATATTCTCTTCTGGGATACTTCCAGCCTAGGAGGACATCCAGTAAATGTTTGCTGAACGAATAAAGAGCTGTGGCAATAAGCTGCTGGGTAGGAATGGAGGTGGGGAGAACATGAAACATGCAAAATGATAAGCATCAGCTGCTTTAAGTAAAAATTGTTTTGCACAGAAATTTTAAAGCAAACAAACTTTAACCTGCTATTACAGAAGGACTCTTACCACTCTTGAGAAGAGCCTTAGGGTCTCTAGATCTTCTAAGATGTTGCTGTTTTTGGTAGTGATCAGTACCATGTACAGTTTCTCCATAGGCTGGTAGACGTATCTTACACTCTCTGTTTCGACAAATGTATGTTGCTTTCCAGTGTTCATGAGCTTTGGAAAAGCTGCTAACAAGCCCTCGATCCGAGTTCGGGTCATCTCCACGAACTGTCGAGAAACAATAGCCTTTCCTGCTTTTGTGCAGACCGCTGCTGCCAACAGCACCTGCCAGGAACATATATATGAATAGATACTAATTAATTATTTCTTCACATTGGTTTCTCAACATTCTCAGATCTTCCACTGAATGACATACTCAGTTATTTAGTGACATGACTATTAGAATGACTTTTAAACTCTACATCGTTGTTCTTTTATAGTATGTAATTCGTAAGATAAAACTAGAGGAAAATGAAGGCATTTATTCCTATTTTTCAATAAATTACCTAAAGAAAAGTTAGTAAATAAATGTGTTTTTTTCCAAGTCTACGAATATATTATTGATGTAACTCAGAACTAGGTTGCTCTCTGCATTGACAGGCTGATAAAGAATAAACTTTTTCGAAAAACAGAAATTTCTACAGTAAAACAGAGGTCTTATCAGAAGATTAAAGGTCAGTAAGAAGACTCTGACCATTGCTTTCATATTTACCTCAAACATGGAGCCAATCTAGTGACTTTAAATGTACCTCCTGTTCTTTAACTTTCCCATCCCACACTATCCAGATATGTAAACAATTTGTAAAATGAAAAACTAATGACTCAGTGTTTCACAAAGGTTTTGACAATGGGCAACAATCAAGACCAACAGCTTTTTTTCGGAGTCTGGCATTTCATTTATGAGAAGACCACAAATACCGTTAGTAGAGGAGTAAGAAAATTTATGTACAGTCTTAAGTCTTTTCAGTGAAGGAACGCAAGAATTCACAAATATAAGTAACAAAAACACTATGCCTTTTAGATGAAGCCTCAATGCTAGCATACAACCACTGAAATATTCTACTGGTCAGGCTTCTCAGCTTTACAGAAATCTGTCCTGTACAAGTGAGCAGTCTGAAGAAAAACTAGTTAGTTAATTCAGATAAATAATCTTATTGTTTCAATATATCAATATAGTTTTATAATAATCAAAGGAGAGCACAATGTTCTTATACATCAAGAATTAGGGTAATTAGGGTATTTGGGAGATAATTACCATCATGTTTATTTCCAAACAGCTAGGTAAAAACAACTTATATTGGAAAAGTGTTTGATCTATATCTTGCACAAATAATTTCCCTCTGCTCAACAGATTTTCATTTTACTCACTGATTTACCTCCAGTGAACACAGGACAGATTTTCTCATCTGAACTCTTAAGAGATAATGCTATCAATTGTTCTACTACCCAAGCAACTACAAGTTGAGAAAGAAGCAGATTTAAGGGAGCAATACAATTCTATTTATGTTTCTGATTCTATCCACTCTATGTTGAAACTTACTTTAATTATCCCGGCTTGGAGTTATTTTTTATGTTGTGCAGAATTAAAAACAGCTAAAAATAGAATAGTCCTAAATCATAAGTAAATACTCTTAGGGAAAATTTTGTTTTGTAAATTAGTTTCTTTAAAAATATCAGAAAGTATTTTAGACATACAGAGAAGTATAAAGCATAGAAGTTATCAGTTGATTAAGAATGGCAAGTAAGCTAGCTTAAAAGTCCAAAAAGTCACTTTCCCCTAAATATTTATAATCTTTTAAAAATAGTTTTGTACTTAAGATATGTATCTTTTACCATCATCAACTACTTGGGAGGTTTTTGTCATCACCTAGGTATGAGGCAAGAAGATTTACTGAGGGTAGTAAAGGATTCTGAAAAAAGAATAAAAATACAAAATAGTTATGATCCTTATCTCTCGAAAGATATCCTTCATTCCATGTCTTTAACTTTTTGTTAGCTATAGAATTTTATTTCTTTAATTCAGTTCTATCAAGGTATAATTGACATAAAATTCTAAGACATTTAAAGTGTACATTGTGATGATTCCATGTTTTTAACTTCAAATTAATAGTGTGAGGAAAAAAAAGATTTATTTAAATAAGGACAAGGTAATACCTAATCCCTAAAGAGAAGAAACTGACCCAAAATTATCACCAGGCAAGAGAATGTTTAGAAGACTAAAACCAAATGTACTTAAGAAATCTGGTTTCACATTGATTTTTATTATGTAAGAGGTTCATGTTTCAACCATCTACATATTTCTGGCAAAAAAAAAAAAAAGACAAAAAGAAAAACGTAGTTGCTGCTTCAGCTTACTAACGACAAGTAGGTAAGTCTCTGTACTGGTTCACTAAAGGTTTATATGTCACATATGATAATTTTTTTGCCCCCAAATTATCCCTCAGAAAGAAGCTGTGCCACATAAAAACTTGCACATGAATGCTCATAGCAGCCTTATAATAGTTAATGAGTGAAAACCCAAATGTCCATCAAATGATTAATGGATAAAGATAATGTGATATAGCCTAAAATGGAATATTATTCAGCCATAAAAAGTAAAGGACATGCTACCACATGAAAATTGAAAATATTATACTAAGTGAAAGAAACCTTACATCTTATATGATTCCATTTATATGAAATATCCAGAATAGACATATTCACAGAGACAGAGGCAGAGAGAGGAAGTAGGGAGTGATTACTAACGAGTATGGGGTTTCTTTTGGGCCTATGAAAATGTTCTAAGCCTAGATAGTGGTAATGGTTGCACAACTTTGTGAATATACTAAAAAAATCACTGAATTGTATAAAAGGCTACATTTTATGGTATGTGAATTTTCTTTCAATCAAAAAAAAAAAAAGGAATGGAGGGGGCAAGCCCATCTATTAAAAGAGACTTAATATAATGTCAACCAATTACAATGTATAATCTTACTTGAATTCTGAATCAAACAACTATAAAAAAAAACATTTTAAGACAGCTGGGAAAATCTGAACAGTGAATAGTTAATGATATTAAGAAATTATTGATAACTTTTAAGGTGTGATATAATATTGATTAAAAATATTTTTTAAATAAGGAATACTTACTTTAGAAAGAGTATTAAAGGCGATCTCTCAATTTCTTTATGTTGAATATCTAAATGAGTTGTGTGGAGTAGACACTATCCTCAATGTCAAACTGTGCTACTTTTGCATGTAATAATAAAGGGTCATTCAATATATTAACTATCCCAAGGATCAAAAGTCACATTTCATATGCTGAATGTCAGTTGCAAATATCTTTTTAAAAATCAACCATCCTAATGTTATACAAATGACTTTTATGATAAGACAAAATTTCAAAAAGTATTAATATCATATATTGATTCAAAAAGTGTTAAAAAACTAAATTTTTAATTGAGAAATTGTTTTCCATTCTTATATTCATGAAACAACATCCAAATTCTTAACATCATCATCATCAGTAGGTTCAGCAGTTTTCTAGAACTTTCACATAAAACACGTATATATAACTAAATTTTATAATTTATTATGATCATTTCCCAATATATATAGAATCAGTATATTGTACACCTGAAACTAATATTATGTGTCAGTTATACCTCAATGAAAAAAAAAAAGCCTAGTAGGGATAAGACACAAACATAAATAACTATAATACTAGGTAAGTGTTAAGTAATGTGCTATGGGAATTCAGAGATTACTCCTAGCTGGTAGGATCAGCTAGGAAGAAACAGTATTTAAATTAAGTTGTGATGGATCCAGGGATCAAATATGTAAAGATGAAATGCAGGTCCCAAGCAGGAAAACTCAGACTCTCTAATTCATTCCATTACCCAGATACAAGCAAAATAAGGCTTTAGTTCAGTAGTACCAAAGTGCCCCATACTAAGTATGACCTTAACGTTTGAAACACCAAAGACACCACACACCACAATCACTGGGTCTGCGAAGGTAACACAGGTTTCAATTCACTGTGTTATTCATGTTAACGAACACACAGTTATTAACATGGCTGGCAGGTATGGTTACCTCTAAACAAGATAAATTTAATCTATCCTAAATAATATTCATTTTCTTCAATGCTTTAAAGAGTAAAACTTCTTTTCACATCAATGTTTACTGAAGTTAAACAATTATTAAAATTAGTACACACTATAAAAATATATAGTACACACTAAAAGTTAATTTTTCCTCCTGTAATTTGATCTGATTTTCTTTGGGGAAGGCTAAATAAATGATTTTCATAAAGTTGTTTTATTTATTTATTGTTTATATTTTTAGAAAAGAACATTTACAATTACAAGGAACTTTCAGGAGCCTTTGATTGTTTTACCGATATAACCACCTATGGCCCAGAAGTTAGATGATCTCCTCAGGACTGTTGGAAGAAAGGAAGGAAGGAAGGAAGGAAGGAAGGAAGGAAGGGAAGGAAGGAAGGAAGGAAGGAAGGAAGGAAGGAAAAAGAAAGGCAGGCAGGAAGGAAGGAAGGACGGAAGGACGGAAGGACGGAAGGACGGAAGGACGGAAGGACGGAAGGAAGGAAGGAAGGAAGGAAGGAAGAAAGAAAGAAAGAAAGAAAGAAAGAAAGAAAGAAAGAAAGAAAAAGAAAGAAAATCCCATTAAGTTGAGCTTTGTCAAACAAATTTTCTCTAATAGGACTTAACAATGATTTGAGTATACTGTTTTGTTTTTGAATTAAATAAATTGACTCTCTTCTACCCAGATTTAACTACATGGATCAGAAAGTTCCACAAGTAAAAGAAACCTGGAAGATTAGGTTTCTGTTCTACCTCCAACACTAATTATATAACCTTGAATAAGTCACGTAACTGCTTCTTAAAATATCCAGAAATTAGAGGTTTATATGAAATCTAAAGTGTCTTTGCATCTTTAAGATTCTATAAGTCTAAGCATTTGAAAACTTTACAGCAACAGAAAATGTATAATACCTCCATTTTACACCCACCGCTCCAGTAGTAACTACTTTGGAATCACATTTTACGTTAATATTAAGCTGCTAGAAAGTGAAGTGCCTAACCAAAACAAATCATGTGTGTAAATTAAAATATGTGTGTGACATAGAGAGCTGCCTATCATCCTTTTATTCCCATCCATGATAGCAGTCCAAGAATAACAGGTAGTAATCCAGTATAAATATGCACAATTTCCTAAAGAAAAAAGTAGAGGGTATCCTCCAACCCCTAAGTGCTCCAGTATTTGTCACTTCCAGAATGAAGTAATCACTTTCTCCTTCATAATTCATGATATTAAACTAGTTTCTACAACTGGGCATAGAAGACCATTTTGTCTTTCTTGTTTGTATGAATTACAGATAAAATCAGAGGGAAGATTAAAACAAAATCCAGACCATATACAAAACCTAAAACTTGAAGTTACTCAGTGAGAGTTTTAAGCTCATCACAAGTTCCTCCACTAAAATGAAAGCTGTACAGAATAAAACTAAAAGGACATCATTCTCAGTTTCTGCAGTCAACTTCCTATTTGGAGACTAGATGGCAAATCAATGGAAACTCAAGAAAATAATTTTCATTCTTTGCTATCCTCTCGAAAAACAATCAAAAAATCAAAAAGATATATAAAGAATATAATGTCAAATTATAATATACACCTGAAAATTATGTAATTGTGTTAACCAATCTTACCCCAATAAACTTAAAAAAAAAAAAAAGAATAGCTACACAGTTGCTGTATTGTATATAAAAAAGGAAGAATGGGGAAGCAATAATCCCCTAATTGGGAACAATTATTACTGTGTAGGATTTGTTTTTTTCCCCCATGATTTATAGGTCAGCCATACAAACCCAAATCTAACTTTCTAATAACTAATAACTTCTGGGAACTGAATGTGATCATTTATATTTAATGTGGCCACTATAGTAAGTTTACTCATTGCCTATACTTAATAAGAACAACACTGTAGATAAGCAAAGATTTTACAGATTGTTGTTACCATGAGACTTAATATCAAGCTTATTCAAATGTAAGTTTACTAAGAAAAAAACTGACTATAATACTTGACTAATGTTAAGAAAATAAGCACATGTTCTGATTTGCAGAAAACTAAAAAAAAAAAATCAAGATGCCTTTTTTTTGTACTTTATTTTTATAACAAAGTCATCATAAGCCATTTGTTCATTTATTTCCCTACTAGGACTTTAAAGAATAGGGTTTTTTTGTACAAACTTCAGTAACAAAAGCCACAGGAAAATTATTTTTCATAAATCAACATTTATGGACTGATATCTGCAACTTACTCTGAAGCGCATTAAAAAAAGACGTATAGAAGAATGAATGATTAAACATGATAAAACAAGTATAGTGAAAAGTTAATTATAGAATCTAGTTGGCGGTTATATGGGAATTCTTTCAACTTTTCTGGATGTTTGAAATTTTAAAATAAAATGCTGAGAAAAAAAATCAACTTTCAGAAGTTATGAAACAACTTTTAGATCCAAAAATCTTACAAAATGTCATCCTATTTGGACATTTTTACTATCCAGGGATATCTTCGTAAAGGAATTAAGACCTAAACATATTATACAGAATGCTTAATGTATTAAGACTCGAGAGCAGAATGTATTTAAGAGGTTCTCCAGAATACACAAATCTGTATATGAATCATGCCAAGTTCTAAGTAATTCAGAAATATATGCATATTTAAACATGACACAACTGTATGTTTATACATGTATCCAAATAACATGCAAAAATTCGTATGTTTATCACTCAACACTTAGAACTTTACCAACCCTTGGTTATCAATGAATTAAAAATATATCAAGTCCTCAATAACATCGTTTCACTCAAGATCATGTCACTATAAGGAAGATGAGATATCATGAGAACTGTTGTTTACATCAATTAGCTTAGGTAAAACTGGTTTCCTTATGTCATTTGCTTTAAGTCACAGAGCCTATTGATGGCATTGAGGACTTACTGTAGTAAGCTCCAAGAACTTTTCACATCTTTTTTTAAAGATTATCTATATTTGGGTTATATAATTTTGCTATTACTATTATAATATGCTCTAAAATGCACTAAAAATACAACCAGGATGTAAAAGTGAAAGATGTTTAAAAATCACTATCCAAATATTAAAACTCCTAGTAAAACTGAAACTAAGTGGTTTGGGGAAATTTTCTCTCCAACATTAAAGTTTTAGGAGACAAACCTGCTTGATGCAGTTTATATACCTGAAGCTGGGAAGAAAAAAAAACAAATCTTTCGGTGTTTAAAAGCCCAAGCATAAATCCCCCACTATGCAAGCTCTCATGTAAAAGTTTGTCAATAGAACTTAATATGATCGACACCAGATTACACTGTCATCTCAAGGGTGTAGGAAGATGCTTTAAATCAAATAATCTACTAACAAAAAGTGGATTAAAAAAAAGGGAAAAAAAACTTCCTTCAAAAGACTGAAGAGCATAAAGTGCTCTAAAAAATAAATTATTCGCTCGTTTGGAACCAAAGAATTTCTCCTACTTCATAAATATCCACAAACTGCGGTGGTAAAGCAAGATGTAGTGGAGTAAGCACTGTTTTGTCCCATCCTAATCTACATTAATTTTTCCCAACTCTACAACAGAGGAGAACACAAATAGACCTAAAAGCATGTTAACAGGTCCCAGAGTATAACCTCTTCTTACAATATCATGCCACATACATATTTTACTTCACCGGAACCGTAAGTTCCTTGAAGACAGAAAGCCTGTGCTCTTTACAACTCAATTTCCCAAAGCTCTATACACTGCGTATACTCAAAGGGACACAAGTAAGTTCAGAGATACTAGGGTCTACAAATTAAGTGTTAGAAGTTACTCCTTCCTGTTCTACACTTCCTTTAAAACAAACAAAAGAAGTCCTGAACACCAATGGATTTGGATATCGAACATTAATGGCCTACCAAACTGGGGATGGGGAAGCAAGCTGTTAAGAGAGGAGTAAGAATCCTGGAAGAGAAGTCCAGGCTGCTGAGCCTAGGCGCTCAAGAACAGGCTGGACTTCTGCGTCGAGGGCATAAGCGTGGGGTCCAAGTGACACCACTACGAGGTTCTCACAGAGCAAAAAGACGACCCGTTACGGGGCCTGGGTCTCAGCAAAGGAGGGTGCCCTTTGGGGGCTGAGGGCAAAGGGTGTGGGCGCGACGATAGAGGAACTGGAGTCAGGCCCCTTGGATCTCCCGAGAGGTCGGGCACAGGATGTTCCCCAGCCCCGAGGGAAGCGCCGGGCTCCAGGCCCTCAGGGAGGTACTTTTCTGGCCCCAACACCAGGCCCACCGGCCAGGAGAACGGACCAAGCAAAGCTGAACCCAGGAGTTCGGCTCGGATCTTACCATGGCGAGGGCGGTAGTGGGGCGCACCCACGCTCGGATCCACTGGGGCTAGGGGGGTCAGGGAAAGGGAAGTACCAGAAGCTCTGGACCTGCTGCCCCCCAACAGGAGCGCTGCCGCTTTGCCTCTGGCCAAGATGGCGGCCCTGAGCCACGTCTCCAACCGGAACTGCGTGGGTCAAAGGGCGGAAGGCGGGGCCCCGTGGGGTGGGGAAATTGTGCATGCAAGGCTTGGAAGGTGGCTTGGATCGGGACGCATGGCGCTTCCATCTAGCCGCGGTTCCGTTCTCTGTCTCTTCATATTTTGTCAGTGCCCTCCTCTAATTTATGACACCTCTTGCAGTTTATAAAGCTCCCCCAGCCACTGTATCATTTAATATACAAATAATCCTGTGTGCATAAGGAACTAATCCAGAATACAAACAAGTCTTACAGCTCAATAATAGTTCAATTTAAAAATGAGCAAAATAGACATTTCTCCAGAGAATATATAAATGACTACTAAGTATATAAAAGATGCTCAACATCCTTAGTCCTTAGAGAAATGCAAATCAAAAATCACTAGATACCACTTCACACCCACTAGGATAGCTGTCCTAGCAATGTTGGTAAGAATGTAGGGAAATTAGAAACCTTATATACTGATGGTAGGAATGTAACATAGTGCAGCTACTTAGGAAAATAACTTGGGAAAATAGTTTGGTAGTTCCTCAATAAGTTAAAGTTGCCTATGATCCAACAATTCCACTCCCTGGTATATACCTAGGAAAATTAAAAAACATGTTCACACAAAAAAGTGTGCTCTAATGTTCATAAAAGCATTATTCGTAATAGCCAAAAAGTAGAAACAATATAAATGTAATAACTGAATGGATGACAAAATGGTGTATCTGTACAATGGAATATTATTCAGTTGTGAAAAAGAATAAAGTCCTGATACATTATTATGGGTGAACCTTGAAAATATTATGTTAAGTGAAAGAGGCCAGTCACAAAAGACCACATCTTACATGATTCCATTCATATGAAATGCCTAAAATATGCAAATACATACAGATAGATTATAGAGCTATAAGGAGGTGGGAGAAGAGAGGAATGGGAAGTAATGTTTGTTTTTTGGAGTGATGAAAATATTCTGGAATCATATAGAGGTGATGGCTGCACAACTCTGTGAATAAACTTAAAAAATGATTAATTGTTCACTTTGAACAGATGAATTTTTATGGCTTGTGAATTATGTCTTTTTAAAAATGTGTACAGGAATTGGGGCAGTTGCTGTGTTTGTGTTTATTTTGTAGGTGAAGAAAAATGATGACAAGTTTTAAAAATTTACCCGAAGTTCTAGGCCAATATAATGGAAACGAGAATCAAATCCAGTCTTGTAATTCTATAGGTATTTCTTCCATGCCAAATGTCAGACTTAGGGCATAGATGAATCAGCAGTTCTTCCCTATATCATTTTATCTCATTCATGAGCTCAACTATAAGTATTCTTCCACTGCTGCAATAATGGATAAATAGCAAACTTTTAGTGAGTGATTATTTTGTGTCAGGCACTTTACACATGTTATCTTTAATCCCTTACAACAATCCAGATAGGACATTGAGGATCAAAGAAGTTAAGCACTTGCCCAGACTCACACAGCCAGTAAGGAATAGAGTCAGGATATGAACCCAGCTTTTCTCATTATGATACACCTGCCTGTCTATATTTCCTGTGTATTCTTTAATGTTCCTCACAAGAATTCTCTGAGATAGGAACCATTATCATCTTTACTTTACTGGTGGGGAAACTAAGGTACAAAGAGGAAAACTTTCTACCTCAGGTCTTAGGGCTAGAAAGTAGCAAAGCTAAGATTGGAACAAAGGCTGCTCAACTTCAGAACCTGCACCGGTAAGCACTGCACTATAGAATTATCACTCTTACTCATTTCAAATCTATCTCCAGTGGCTTTTTAGTAGAATCATTACAAAGCTTCCATATTTTTAAAACTTTGCATGTCTGGAAGGATATATGTCAAGCTGTATTGTTTATTTTTGTTATAAAAACTACATGTATTTTTAAAAAGATGAACAAATTCCTGGCAGCTTCCAGGGACTTCAGTGTGGACCACCAAAGTTCTCAAAGACTAGTTGATACTGATTCTTTGGAAACATGAATTAAATTGCATTAAAAAAGCTTTTGATGACTGCCTTAGAGACAGTATGTCATAATGGTTAAAAGCAGAGACCTGGGATTTAGATTGACCTGTATTTGACTCCAATATTCGGCACTTACAAGCTAAGAGACTTCAGGCAAGTTACTGTAATTCTCCTAAGCCTCAATTACCTTATTTGTAAATTGCCAGTAACACCTATCTCCTAAGGTTTGATGTTAGATAATATAGTAAACTATATAACCTAAGTGCTCCTACATAAGTAAGTACTTAACGATACATATCCATTGTTATTAGCAATAACAGATGACTAAAGTTTCTTTATTAATGTTGTGGAATTCCATTTTAACCAGAAGAGTCTCAGAAGAGGTGTCTCTCATTTTCCTTTTTAAAGCCACTTTCCCGCTTTCCTCTGGCAGGTTTTCAGGGTCAAATTACTAATATTCTTTTCTTTGTTTCTTTCTCTCTGACTCTCCAAATTAACTATGTTTGAAATATTTGTTCCTTTCATTCGCTCATTCATTCATCCACCCAATGACATTTTTAAAGCACTTAATTTATGCAACGCACTGAAGCTATGAGGATCTTAAAAATTAATTAGACACAGACCCTGGCCTAAAGAAGTTCAGTCTTTTTTAGCAAATAAAAATAGCAGGTTAAATTGGAATCTCATATAAATAACGAATCATTTGTTAGCATACGTAAGTCCCCTGCAATGGGGCACCGTGGAGGGAAGGGACTATAATGCAATATAAAGGACGAACAAGTGTTGTAGAGATTCCTTAGAAATTCTGTTCTACATTTTATTAGACTGGTTTAGGAGAAATGGCATGACTAATGGTACTTGTCCTGGAGGGCGAAATACACACGGTTTTTCCAGATTTAAGGGCTAAACTATTTGAACCGAAATTCATCCGCCAGCTTTGCCACCCGTGGCCGCTGGATGCCGCCATAGACGTATTTACTGAAACCACAGACAAAGCGGCGTCCTAACTGCCTAGAGAGGCTTTTCCACCCCATCCCCGAGCCGCTCTTTCTCCTCTTTGGATCATCTCCTGGAAGAGACGTAACGCGCGAATGCGTGGAGAAGGTCTCACGAGAATGAGAGGAAGTCTCGCGATTTAAAATTTTATTTATTTTTACCTAGCAACTGAAAACAGGCCAGTTACTCCAAGTCGAATCTCTGAAGTGACCTGATCTGAATTTGGAGTGAGACCCCAGCCCAAGGCTGGGGTTCTTTCCATACAGAGGAGACGGATTCAGAGGGGCTACAGGTAATTCGTACTCACCATAGCAGAAAGAGAACTTCCTTTCTCCCTCTCAAGAGGAATTTAAGAGGACTTCCCCCTCCTTTCCTTCCCTCCACCCCAACCTCTTCTCACCTCCCTGACAACTGTTTCTTCTCCCCTTCCTTCACGCTGCCACCAACCATCCTGCTTTTTTAACTTCCCAAGAAACTTAAGAGGGATCCGACCTGATGACGGGTCAGAGGTGGAGAAGGGGGTGATGCTTTCGTGATTATTGGATAAGACTTAGAGACTGGGGTTTACCCTCTCTTCTGTAAACGTGGTAACCCCAGACACAGAACTCTTTCTAGAGCCTCTACAGCCTCCCCTGAGAAACCCCAACAACCTTGGGAAAACTGAGGGAACCTAAGGAGAGAGACGCCATCTACAGACGAATACGGTTCTGCCGGTGCGCGTGTACGTTAACAGCTTTGGAAACGCTGGTGCAGAAGTTGGCTTTTGTTTCCCTCCACGATTCCCTTCTCTCCTTCGTCGGCCAGTCTGTCAACAGTTTCCCAAATAAGGGCTGCAGCAAAATGACTTAACTGCTTGACCTCGGGCCAAAGCCTTAAACGGAAGTTTGAATGCGGGAGAATTTCATGTAAACTGGTGTCTTGGGTGAGGAAGAGGACCAATGCTGGTTTGGAATCGCTTCTCTCCATAGAGTGCTTAATGTCCTATGATATGAGCTATGTAATGTTATGTCCTTTTGCTTAGACCAAGATTGTTGAAAACCAGGCATACGATGAGCGTCTAGAGGTTAACGACCCTGAAGAGATAGCAAGTATTTATACTCCAACCCCAAGACACAGAGGTAAGAGAAAAATGAAGAGGAAAGCAGAACAATGTTCTTAGAAAAAAGATCAGGATGGATTCATGATTGTAATAGCAAATGTTGGCTTTCAGAGTCAAGTTAACTTCACTTGCCATTATTTCTGTTTTCTAACTAGTTAAGGGGGAAGAAACACAGCTACCTAGTTTGCAGGATCTTCCCTCCAACTTGATGGGTATTCCCTAATACCATTTACTTCAAGATACTTTTCTGCTCACAATCTGCCAGGGGTTCATGTTTGTTTTGTTTGTTTGTTTGTTTGTCAAACTGTTCTGCTCAGTTTTGAAAATGCATTTGAATGCACACTATTGTGTCAGCCTTATGCTTGGCATTATGTGTACAGTATTAAAAGAGATATTGATCCTGCCATCCTGATGGTAGTAATCATGGGAGACAGATGACAGATTAATAGACAGGCATAATTGCAAATGTGGTAAGTGCATTGATACAGGCCAAGAGTTTGATGTTATGGAGAATGATTGTGAGGAGTGGGATCTACTTTTGGTAGAGTGGTCAGGGAAGACCTAAGGAGGTGACATCTGAGATTGAAAGATGAGAAGGATCCAGACATAGAGGAAAAGTAGAACAGAAAAAATGGAATAGCAAGTGAAATGTGGAGAGGCCCTAAAGCCAGAAAGAAGTTGGATTAGTTTGAGGACTTGAAAGAGACTAGTGTATGATAGGAGGGGGTGATATCAGAGTAGGTAGTCAGGAGGTAGGCAGGCAGGCAGAGGAAGGCAGGAAGCATAACAAGCAGAGCTTTAAGGCTGTGCTGCTGTTACATGTGGAATGAACTGAAAGGTGCAAAGATGAAAGTGAACCAGTTGGAAGGACTTGCAATGGCTGAGCTGAGGTGATAGTAGCTTGGATGTGGTAAGGAAGTTGAGACTAGAGAGAAGAATCACTAAGACTTGCTGATGTGTTGAATATGACTATAGAGTTAGGAATCAAGGATGATGTTCAGGTTTGTTTGTTGTGGTAAATATACTTAACATGAAATTTACTTTTTTACGTGTACAATTGAGTGACGTTAAATAAATTCATATTGTTGTGTAACTATCTCTACTATCTATTTCCAGAACTTTTTCATCCTCCGCAACAGAAACTGTACCCATTAAATACTTCCTCATCCCTCTCTACCCACCAGCTCGTATTCTATTCTGTTCTATTCTATTCTATGCTATGCTATTCTACTTTGCTCTATGAATTTACCTATTCTAGGTATTGCATAAGTGGAATCATACAATATTTGCTCCTTTGTATCTGGTTTATTTTACTTAGCATAATGTTTTCAAAGTTCATCCATTCTGTAGCATGTGTTAGACTTTTCTTTCTTTTCTCGGCTAAATAGTATTCCATTGTATGTGTAAGCAACCACATTATGTTTATTCATTCATCTGTTGATAGACACTTGGGTATTTTCACCTCTTGGCTGTTGTGAATATGCTGCTATGAACATTGGTGTACAAGTATCTGTTTGACTCCTTGCTTTCAATCTTTTGGAGAGAGAGAGACACACACACACATATGTATGTACATATGTGTGGGTATGTATATACACACACGCACATATACACACGCACACACACTCGCACGTGCACGCACGCCTGGACACCCAGGTTTTTGAGTCGAGCATGTGTTTAATCTTGCCAGCTGTGGATGATAATTTGTTTTCAGTTTGGGCAATTTAGTAGGCTGAAAAATGGGGTTTAATTGGCATTTATTTGATTTCTAAATCATGCCAGTTAATATCTTACCTGTGGTTATGCTTTTGGAATATTCTAGTTAATTGTTCAGGATATTTTTTATTCCTCTTATTTTATGGGCACTGATTCAGACTTATATATGTGACTATAATTTGCCAGGAGCTGGGTCAGTTCCTTCCATTTAAGGTTTTTTCATTTGATCCTTACAACAGTCCTGAGTGAGAAATATTACTGAATTCATTTAGAGGTGGAAATACTGAGACTCAGAGAGGTTAAGTCATTATATCCAAGTGGAATAGTTGTTTTTCAAACCCAGCCTTCTGATTATAAATCCAGCACTCTTTTTCACTTTACTAATTTCTAACCTCATTTTACCATTGCATAAACTTAGGGATGATTTTATGCTATTTATCTAATGGCAGGTAATTAATATAATGTCCAACCAAATACCTTAAGTATAGTAATGCTTAGTAAACATATGTTGAATTGAATTGACTGAGCGATGGTTTCATATAAACCTTATTCCTTAAAACAGAGCATAAAATATAAACTAATAATATTTGTCTTTAAAAATCATTTTAACAATAACTTAAAGGGAAAACTTTTCTTCTAAGGACTTCCTCATTCTGCCCATCCTCCTAACAAGACTATGGCTGATAACAGCAGTGATGAGTATGAAGAGGAAAATAATAAGGTGTAGTATAACCCACAGCTTCTTGTGGAATTTTTGCTTTTGATTTTTTAGTAGTTATTTTGAGGTGACACCAGTTCAGTAGTAAACACTTCTTGAAACTCCCTCCAGTGGTTGGGTACCTTTGAGCTCATGGAGGACAATCAGGAAGAAAGAGCCTTAAGATTTCGATTCTTCCTTCAGGAATAAAGCCTGCTTTACAGCTGACTTTTTGGTGAGGAATTCCTACAATGTAGGGCAGTGTTTTGCAAATTTTACACTGGTCATAGGAATCAACTGGGGTACCTTAATTTTTAAAAATGAAGATTCCTACCCCACCAGAACTACTGAATCAGAGTCTTTGGAGGTAAAAATCTTGGGAATTTATATTTTTGGCAAGCACTCCAGGTATCTCATAATAAAGCAATTCTGGATGTTGTTTAGGCATTTGTTCATTGTCAACACTTGTGGTATTGCCAAATATTTTGGTGAAAGAGACTTTAATTTTGAAGTCTTAAGACCTGGATGTCACTTTGTTGTTATTCTGTGAACCTAGACAATTACCTTATTTCTGAAGGAAAGATGGAAAGATACCTATAGCTCTTAGCCAGACAGGAACTTAAAGTTGCACATATGCTCTGCTTGACAGCCATTGTGTGTTTATCTATAGGAACAATGATCCATGGTTACATTTTAGTTGTCCTTCACTAACAGAAGTTTAAAACTCAGGTGAAGAAGAATATTTGAAGTAATGCAGAAAGCTTAGTGATGCAGACTGTCAATGAAAAGCCTAAGGTAGCCAGCTCCATCTTACTATGACTACTGTGCTGATTTTAACATCTTACCACAAAGTAAATTTTTAGGCATTCGACTCTGTAGTATATATAAGTCCTCTGTGTTTAGATTCAGGAATTTTGCAAAGCACAACTTTGAAGGTGCAGACAAAGAAAAGTAAATAATTTTCCTAAATTGATCTCCCTGATTTTGTATATATTCTTCCTAAATTTCTCTAGTCTTCATCATGATGTGGTAAATATTCAAGGCTCATTTATGTTTCTGATTTAGTATGTACCCAGAATCAGCAGAAAGAATCCATTTTTGAATAATCTTTAAATTGACAATCAATATTCTTAAAAACATCCCTTTGTCAAACTGCTTCCATGTGAACCAAGGTAATTTTGGCAGGTTTTGAATTAGGGAAGAACACTATAGAAGATTTTTATCAATTGTATACCAAAAAGGCTTAGTTACTGAATAAATTCTGCAACTGTATGTCATATGTCACACATATTACAGATTAGGTAAAATATAATTTTTACTAGGTATAATGAATTTGTATTATGCTTAGAGGAAAATGTGACCAAAAGCAGTGTTTGATGTCCTGCAGTGTTACAATTTTATGTGCCAATAGCTGCTTTACTGTAAAAGAAATGTTAAATAATTTAAAAAACTAGAATCAACTTTAACCTCAATCTAAACCATATAGCATATGGAAACCAAGCCATCAAAACCTATCTTTAAAGGGGGCCAATTGGTCATCCATTAGGTCCTAAGTGAGGGCATGCCACAGGCTCCAGGCCACAGAAGCAAAGATATGGACCCAGTCCCAACTGCCCCTGCAAGCCCCAAGCGTCACCAGACTCCTCATGGACTTGAGAGGGTGGGATGGTAC
This sequence comes from Eonycteris spelaea, assembly GCA_003508835.1. Taxonomy (NCBI): domain Eukaryota; kingdom Metazoa; phylum Chordata; class Mammalia; order Chiroptera; family Pteropodidae; genus Eonycteris; species Eonycteris spelaea. The sequence goes on along the minus strand of PUFA01000323.1, from coordinate 1,050,027 downwards.
ATAGAGAATCAGAAGCTCAGAAAGGTAGGTTGTAATACCAATAATAGAAGGCTCTCTTATTTTGAGATATAATGTGTATTCATTGCATTTAAAAACCTATGGAGGAGGGGAAATATGAATTGGTCAGAATGCCCATTGAAGAGAGTGGAAATAGAAAACCCATAGTCTCTGTAAGTGCTGGTTAGAATTTAGGTATGGAGCTAATTATGAACTTTCTTCCTTTGATAGTACAAGTAGCTTACTCTAGGCAGTCTTGCAAATTTGAAACCAGATTTCCTCCATGTGATCTTTGTGAGTATTAAGATCCCCTAAAGCTTGTCTTTCCTATTTCATCTTCCCATATTTCCTCCCAAAATAACTATTTAGAGTTGCCTTTCTCCAATTAAATAGGTACATATTGGATAAATTTATATCCAGACTTCAAGTTGAGAAATAGAATATTGTTATAGAAAGTGGGGATGCAGTTTGTAGCTAATCAGGAACAGAAAAAGATTCTCAAGGCCCTTCTGGGGAGTGCTACCCTTCTCTTCTGGTGATGTAGTGCCAGGTGGGTGGGTATTGGTTAGAGCACTAGGAGAGTACTGGCCATAGATATACTAAATTTCTCTTTATATGGGCCTTTTTGTGCCTACCTGCCCTATCGGAGGAGAAGAAGAAGAACTCACAGGTGGCACCTCGACAGGGCTTTAGTGAAAATGATGATGATGATGATGACGATGATGATGATGATGATGAGATGATGATGATGATGACTCATCTGAAACTGATTCCGATGAAGATGATGATGAAGCGCATGGAGCCCCTCTGGAAGGGTGAGGAAAGCCTCCCTGACTAGAAGGAAAGCACCTTCAAAACACTGGACAGGGAAGATATCTGTTAAAAGTGAAATCCCAGCATCTCTTTTGATCTCCTCTATTTAGGATTTCAGATGTCTCTGAAACCAACATAATGAATTTTCATTCTTTTCTGGTCCACTACTCATTGAATCCTATGATGTCACTTGTATTACCTGAACATTTGTGGGCTCAGGGATCTCACAAGGATTTTCTGAGTAAAATCTAAAAGATGGCCCCCAACTTCAGGGAGTTCACATTCTGAGAAAAAGAAAATAAATTTATATACATACCAAATAATTTCTTTTAACAAGGAAAACATACATGCATAGGAGCATTTCTATTTTAAGCTCAGATCCTTTTTGCGCAAGCAGAGACAAGGTGCTTCAGGAGCCCCACATTGAGACAAAATGTTCCTGAATGATGCTTAAGTACAAATTCTCCTCACCCTGTTCTGGGTCCTGGTATTAGATTAATCATGTCCCACCCCTATAGGTTTTAATCAAAGTGGATTTAAGGTGCCTCCATTTAAAATACAATTACTGGTTAAATAAATGATGGTGTAACCAATCAGAATTCTATCTAGCCATTGAAAAGAATGAGGCAGCACAGAACACTGGTGAAGAACAACCTCCAAGAGATAACCGTTAAGTTTTTAAAAGGTATGGAAGAGTTTATGCTTTGCTCCCATGGGTAATAATGCAAACATTTCATAGACCATCTCTAGGATACACTAGAAAATAATAATAGTGATTACTTTTGGGAGGGGAAGTTGGTGGCAAGAGGACTGGTGGACAGGAGACAGGACTTTTCAGTGTATACATTTTGTAACTTTTATTTGTATCTGTACGTTCCTCATTTATTAAATACATAATAAAAATAAAATAGTCACCTTTGGATTATCCACCTGCTGGTAGACACTAAGTAAATTAGGCAAATGTGAATACCAGACTGACTTTTCATGCTTCCCTATTTACTTCATGATCATATCATGCTTCCATAAATTATAATCAGGGGAATGTAAACTTTCAGTCATCAAGCTGTTTCAATCTTTGTTAACAACTCTGCCTAGAACAAACTTATTAATAATTTTCCAAGTCACTTATACACTTTGCCGATGTTCATTACATTTTACTTAATTATAATTAATGTGCCTTTTTTACTGTAAGCATTTCATGTATCAATGCAAGTATTTTTTTACTAACTATGCAATATTCAACTTGACATACCTAACTATTACTCAGATGTCGGATATTTTGTTTCTAACTTTTTACTTTTATAAATAATAGCATAAAACATCGTTGTGAAAATTCCTGTTTTCCTTGAGGCAGACTGTTTTCATGCTATAAATTAAAAACTCATTCCATCTTTTCTCTTCATCCTTTTCATTCAAAAAAGGGAAAACAATTCCTGCTATTTTTAAAAACTTAAAAATTACGTTTTTGACTTTCTGTAGCACTGTTCTTTATTGTCAGAGATAACCGAGAGCAAATTATAATAAATTTTGAAGTTACCTTGCAAACCACCCAGGAAAAGCCGATGTGGGTGGAGCAGAAACTAGGTAACAGAGTCACGTGCCCTGTGGTCAGAGTAATACACAGGCTGAAGCAAGGCTCAGTGACAGCCACTATTCTCTGGCCACTCAGAGTCACATTTTTCTTTCTCCAGGGCCTATGATCCTGCGGATTATGAGCATTTGCCAGTTTCTGCCGAGATTAAGGAACTCTTCCAGTACATCAGTCGGTAAGTGTTAGGACTTCCCACCGTAAGCCCCAGGCCCTACCTTGCTTGCCCTTTCTACTTCTAGTCCAAAACAGGGCCATTCTCCTTAGATTTTAAAGTAAATTTCTCTGTCTCCACTTTCCCTTGGCAATATCTCCTAGGTATACACCTCAGTTGATTGACCTGGACCACAAACTGAAACCTTTTATTCCTGATTTTATCCCAGCTGTCGGGGATATTGATGCATTCTTAAAGGTACAGTCAGAATATCCTAAAAAATGACTCCTTAGATGTTTTCTTCTGACCCTTCTGTTACTCATTACCTTGACTAGCATTGGCTAACTTGATATATATTCTTCATTTCATTAGAGTCCTTAACCTTGATCTCTACTCTATATTATATTCATTGCTATGAGGTAATACTTGATTAGGTTAAAAATTTGTCATATATCTGCCTCCTAATTATCCATGACTTCAGCTTTATATTTAAGGTCCCACAGATCACATATGTTTTTCTAAATAGGATTTTAATACAGTATCAATACTAGTAATGGTGAACCAGAAGAGTTCTTCCTCTTCAGCTCATTGGAAACAAGATATGTGGCCTTTTTATGTCCCTATCGTTTTTCTGTTTTCTTACTTTTCTCCTAACCAGGTCCCACGTCCTGATGGAAAGGCTGACAACCTTGGTCTGTTAGTATTGGACGAACCTTCTACCAAGCAGTCAGACCCTACAGTGCTTTCACTTTGGTTAACAGAGAATTCCAAACAGCACAGCATCACAGTAAGACACTAGCCTTGTATAAGGCCCCAGCTGGAGAGGGTCAGAGCAGGGGCCTTGCTGGTATTTGAACAGTTGACTTACTGCCTATCAAAAGGGGTGGTTTTGGTTTCAGGACAGCCTGATCTTTTAAATAATAATTTTATTAAGATATAATTTACCTACCATAAAATTTGCTTTTTTAACTGTGGCAAGTAGCCTTCTGCTATAGACTTAAGAGGTGAATACCCTGTAATCCCCATCCTGTGCTCTCGTTCTGTGGTTTTGGTCTCTGTTTAATTGCATACAAGTAATACTACTGGGTAACCAGGTGTGAATGTGTTGAGATTTTTACTGTTTAGTGTGAAAGGAAAATTGTGAAAGAATGTATATGAAAGATACAGTTGGATAAAAGAAATGCAGAGTTGAAAGCTGAATTTCAAGGGCTGTTAGACTTGGTATGTTGTGAGTGTGTTTGCTAAGCTTCTCATCCCTGCATAGATGCAGTGTTCTTAGCCTTAGTATAAAACCTTGGTTTATTGGTTTCAGCCTAGTGTGACAAATAGATCTTACAGGACAAAGCAGTATGTTGGTAGCTGGTAATGGAACAGACAAAGCTGGTCTAGCTTTGTCTTTATAAATAAGAGAAATGAGCTTAGCCATAGAGGTTAAAACTATCTGGTTATCCCTATATTAACAGGAGCTGGGACTTGGATACACATGGTTGTATTTGATATTTAATGATCTCCCAGCCTTTCAAGTCCAGGAACTTTTCGACAAACCTTTGTTCTTGTTTGACGGGTTTTGCTGTTGGGTTTTCATGTTTGTTTTTGGGGGTATTTGCCTCATTCCATTTCTGAGCTTTGCAGGTATACGGATATGGTTCAAAACTATGTTTTAAGGTGTTTCTTGTAGTGGAATCATTGGTTTGCAGTAACAAGTCACTTTTTTTTTTTTTACTAAATGTGACTAAAGTGAGAGAAGTTATTAGAAGAATTCTTTAATCGGAAGTTTTAGCTTTGCATTTCATTGCTCTATTTCATGAAAATAACTGGAGTTGCTCCTAAGTTGTCCGTCTACTGCTTTGATTCCTTAGATCTCACCCAATCTTTAAAGAGAAAACAAGAAACAAGTAATTGTTACAGAGCTCTCTGTATTTTGCAGCTACCTTTGTAAGAAGCACTTTTTCCAAATAAAACAATAAAAAAAGCTAAATTTTACAATTCAGTGATTTTTTAGTATATTCACAGAGTTGTGCAACCATCACCATCTAAGAACATTTTCATCATTCTGAAAAGAAACCCCATACCCATTAGTAGTCATTCCTCATTCCCCCTACTCCTAGACCCTGTTAACTACTTCATTTCTTTTTTGTAGGTGAATAATATTCCACTGTATAGATACACCACATTTTGTTTATCCATTCACCATTTGTTTCTGCTTTTATTAGTTATGCTGCCATGAACATGTACAAATTTTTGCATGGACATATATTGTTATTTATCTTGGATATATATGCAGGAGTGGAATTGCTTAGCTATGTGGTAACAGTTTAACATTTTGAGGAACTGCCAAACTGTTTTCTCAAGTGGCTGAACCATTTGTAATCCCACTGGTGAATGAATGAGAGTTTCAATTTCTCCGAATCCTCATCAGCACTTATTATTGTCCTTTTAATTCTAGCCATCCTAGTAGGTGTGAAATGGTATCTCATTGTGGTCATTTCTGTACTATTGATCTGCCCCTTTATCATGGCTCCGAACAGTTTTGTCAGGATTTCCTATAATCTTCATTTGGCTGCTGTCAAGCTTCCCTTTTTGTCAACTACCTTGTATATGAAATAGCAGCACATGATGAGTCACTGTAGAAACAAGAGAGCTACTTCAGTGCTATCAGCCAGGCTTTCCCCTTGTGTTTCTAGCAACACATGAAAGTAAAGAGCCTGGAAGATGCAGAAAAGAATCCAAAAGCCATTGACACATGGATTGAGAGCATCTCTGAGTTACATCGTTCTAAGCCCCCTGCAACTGTGCACTATACTAGGTAAGAAATAGCCACATTTTTCACCTCAGTAACCCATGGTAACCTTCACAACCTGTGAATCCATTGCTTCTGAGGGCCAAAAGACTGGAGACATACTTGATCAACCTGAGGTCCTGTGGATCCCGGCAGCTACTGGCTAACATTGCAGGCATAAAGATTGTAATTTATCTGCTATTACTTAACAAGACCCTGGATAAGTTTGGTCTGCCATCTGTGTTCTTCTGAAATCCTGATGTGTCAGACTGAGATCCTTCCTTCATCCCAAATATCCTGATCCAGAGGTTCTGATGTTACTTGTCCATGTTTTTGTTTATATTTACCTCTATATTTTTTAGGCCCATGCCTGATATTGACACACTGATGCAAGAATGGTCCCCAGAATTTGAGGAGCTTTTGGGAAAGGTGAGTGGACTGTAGCAGAAGCTAAGTATGGCACTTCCTCTAAGGCCCAGTGTTTTCTTTTTCTATATTATTAATATTATTAACTTTATTAATTGAAGTATAATATACAATCATAAATGTATAAATACTAATTAATTTTCCCCTAAATTAAAAATTTGGTAATAAAGTTTATGTGAATCAATTTTTAAGACTAATCATGAAAATTTTCAGAGAAAAGAATGGAGGATAGGCCCTATCAGACATAAAAACACATTTTAAAACCATAGTAAATGAAACAGTAATATATTAGTATAGGACTAGATGTAGAAATAGATCAGCAGCACATAACAATACAAAAGTGAACCCATACATATGTGGGATTTGATGTATAAGAAAGAGGTAGTATTTTAAATGATTTTGTTATGATGAGATAATTAACTAGACATTTGAAAAAAAATTTAAATTGGGTGTATGCCTCAACCATATGAATGTGTGAATTTCAAATGAATTAAAATAGTTAATGTAAAATAAAGCTACATAGATCTATTTGGAGTTCTGTACAAGATGGCAGAGTAGGTTAACGTTGTGCTTGCCTCCTCTCACGACCACATCAAAATTACAACTAAACTACAGAACAACCATCACTATAGTCGCCTGAAGTCTAGCTGAACAGAACTCCTACAATTGGGGCCACCTTGAGACTGGTAGGAGAGACAGAGATGCATGATAGGCTGGTTCTTATACCTGGCTGTGATGGTTGAGAATCGAGATGGATATCTCAATTGCAGAGGTCCCCCTGAGGAGCGAGGGGTCCTGGCCCCATACTGGGCTCCCAGGTCCAGGGTTTCAGTGCCAGGAAGAGAAGTCCCCACAGCCTCTATCTGTGAACACCAACAGAGATTGTGGCAGACGTTCCTCTTAAGTGTCCCGTGCATGGACTTAGTCATCAATGGAATCACTTGATCTGAGCTTCAGCATTGGAGCAACTGCTTAAAGAGTGCCAGAGATATACAGGGAGGAACTATATTGTCTAGTTTCAGGGTGAGGACTGGAGGGATAGCTTTCCTCCGGACAAAAATGCTGGCAGAATCCATTCTTTCTTTGTTGAGCCCTACCCCATCCCTGTGTGCAGATGCAGGTGTCACCATATCTGAGTCTCCATCAACCTAGCTTACACTGGTTGCCCTGCTCTGGTGATTCCCTGAGATCTTGACTCACCCAACTTGCAGGGCCCACCCGAGCTGCCTATGTTTCAGAAAAATGAGACCGGCAAGAAACCAAGCACTACTTGGAGAGTTGGAGAACTCAGGTTTATTATGCCAGTGGTCCCAGAAGAGCTAGCGCTCTGACGATCTGGGCCCCACACTCAGGGGTAACCTTACTTTTATAGAGCTTATCCGCGACAAGCAAAGGGGAGGGTGAGTCTTCAGTTGATCTCGAGGTCACCCTGCCCTTTGACCTATGCAGCAAGCATGTCTACAGAAGCAGAACAAAGAGATGATTACAAGGTTAGCCATTTGAGTGGAAAATTCATCTTCACCTCTGGTGGCTTTTTCATACAAATGGCCTATCTTGGCTCATTCTGCAGACTTTGCTAAAATCTCTCAAAGGTTCACAAAACCCAAACAAGCAGCATCTGGCCTCAGCATGCCCTGTTCCTCTTGCCAAGCATCCTGAAGCCTGGCATTACTGACAGCTGGCCTCGGTTTGTGGGTTGGCCTCTTGAGGCACTTCTAAACCAGCACCTGGTAGCCATCTGTGGATTGCTTGATGACTCTTGATAGGTGGCCCCAGCCAGTATACAGGCTGCCACTGAACCTGGCCTGCAGTAGGGCTCCTCCCAAGAGGCGGTGGGGCTGGCATGCCTAGTGGCCAGCCTCTGACCAAGCTGGAGCACCACCTGGGACTGCATCTGAGGACAACATACATAAAGGAGAGACTCGGCAGGCATCAGAGGCCAGCTAAGCGAATCTCGTTCTGTAAAGTTACCCCTCACAGGCCAGTCTTCACAACCAATCAGACCAAGGGTAAATCCCTCCCATTGATGTGCAAACCCGTAATCAAGCCTCAACTATAACAGGAGGCACACACAACGCATACAGGGACACACCCGGAGCACCTAGCTTAAGTGACCAGGAACGACTGCACCATGAGCCTGACAGGACACCTGCTACATAAGGCCCCTCTCCTAAGAGCGGGAAACACAACAGTCTTACCTGATACATAGAAACAAACACAGGGAAGCAGCCAAAATGGGGAGACAAAGAAACGTCCCAAATGAAAGAATAGAACAAAACTCCAGAAAAAGAGCTATACAAAACAGAGACAAGCAATCTGCCAGATGCAAAGTTCAAAACACTGGTTATAAGGATGCTCAGTGAACTTAGGGGAAGAGTAGATGAACTCAGTGAGAATTTCAACAGAGAAAACATAAAAATAGAGATAGAAAAAAAAAGAATGAGTTAGAAATGAATACAATAATGAAGACTACATTAGAAGGAATCAATAGTAGAAACAAGATCAAATCAGTGATTTAGTAGATATGGTAGCAGAAACACCCAATCACAATAGCAACAAGAAAAAAGAATTTAAAAAGTGAGGATAGTTTAAGGGCCTCTGGGACAATATCAAATGAACCAACATTCTATCATAGGGGTACCAGAAGGAGAGAGAGCACAATGAATTGCAAGAAATAATGGAAAACTTCTCTAAGTTGTTAAAGGCAGTAGACATACAAACAAGCCCAGGAAGTCCAAAGAGTCCCAAATAGGATGAACTCAAAGAGACTCACACCAAGACACATTATAATTAAAATGCTGGAGGTTAAAGGCAGAGACCCTTAAAAGCAGCAAGAGAAAAGCAGTTAGTTACATACAAGGGAGCTCTCATAAGACTGTCAGCTGATACCTCAACAGAGACTTTGTAGGCCAGAAGGGATGGGTAAGAAATATTCAAAGTGATGAAAAGCAAGGACCTACAACTAAGATTACCCCGCAAAGCTATCATTCAGGATCGAAGGACAGATAGAGAGCTTCTCAGACAAGAAAAAGCTAACGAGTTTATCAACACCAAACAAATATTACAGAGGGACTTCTTTAAGGAAAAAGAAAACAAAGATTTAAAACTATAAATGATAAAATGGCAATAACTACATATTTATCACCAGTCACTTCAAATGAAAAAGGATTAAGTGCTCTGATTAAAAGACAGGGTGGCCGAATGGATAAGAAAACAAGACCCTTACGTATGGTGCTTCAATCTTACACTTCAGATTGAAAGACACACACAGACTGAAAGTAAAGAGATGGGAAAAAAAATATTTCATGGAAATGGAAATGAAAAAATATCTGGGGTAGCAATATTTATAGCGGACAAAATAGATTTTAAAACAAAGGCTATAACAAGAGACAAAGGACTTAGTAATTCCACTTGTGGATATTTATCCGAAGAAACCCAAGGTAGTACTTTGAAGGGACGTGTATCCATATGGTCATAGCATTATTTACAGTAGCCAAGATAAGGAGGCAATGCAGGTATCCATGAATGGATGAATGGATAAAGAGGTGGTACGTATATGTAATGGAATATTACTCAGCTATAAACAAAGTCTTGCCATCTGAAACAACATGGATGGACCTAGAGGGTATTGTGTTGAGTAGAGTTAAGTCAGATAGAGGAAGACAAATTCCATATATATCACTTACATGTGGAACCTAAAGAACAAAATAAATAAGACAAAAACAAACTCATCGATAACAGAGAACATTTTGTTGTTTGCCAGATTGGAGAGGGGTTAGGTGGGGTGGGTGAACAATGAGAATAGATTAAGAAGTCCAAATAGAGAATACCAGGCAAAATGCCATAGGTGATAGAAGCTTCACTCAGCCCCTCTTGCGACCACATCAAAGTTGAGATGGAAACATGGAGCAAACATCAAGCAGAGCTGCCTGGGGGTCCAGATGAACAGAAGCCCTACAATTAGGAGATAAATAAGAAATCACCCTGTAGCTGTAGAAGATAGATGGGAAAAGATGTGAGGCTGCCTGGTCCCCAGCGGCTGAGTGGGACAGAGGCAATGGCAGCAGCATCCAGTAGCTGCTAATGCCTCTCAAAGGAGCCATGTATGCAACTGGACTTTCACAGTGACAGACCTGCTCGCTCTGGGCACCATTGCTGGGTCAGCTGCTCGGGGTCACCAGGGTCTTAGAGGGGGACACTGACTTGTCAAACTGAGGGCCGGAGATGTGGTTTTCTACTTGGCAGAAGTGCTGGCAGAATGCATTGCTCCCCTGTTGAGTCCTCCCCTCTCCCAGTGTGCAGAGGCTATGCTGCCATAGCTGAGACATCATCAAACTGGATAATAGGTCACTACATCCAGAGGACTTCCTGAAATTCTGCCTCCCCAAACTCATGGCCCCACCCAAGCTACATTCAGTTATATCCTCAGCAAGTCCTGTCCACTTACCGAGCAGCGCCAAGATTCACACTGGTGGCAGCTGGATCTCAGTTTCTAGTGTGGCTTCTTGAGGCAACTATAAGCATAGCATCTGTGGATTGCTTACTGAATCTTAACAGGTGGTTCTGGAGGGGCACAGGCTGGGGCTAAACTTGGCCTGCAGCTGAACCCCTTTCATGACTGTGCTGCTGGACACCTACTACACAAAGCCATGCTCATAAGACTGGGAGACTTTAGAGCTTAGTACATAGAAACAGACACAGAAAGGCAGCCAAAATGAGAAGACAAAGAAGCAGAAACCATATGGAAGAACAGAACATAGGTCAAGGAAAAATGGAGTCAAGCAATCTTACTGATGCAGAGTTCAAAACACTGGTTATAAAGATGTTTGATGAAATTAAGGGAAATATAGATGAACTCAGTAAGAGGTTTAACAAAGAGACTAAAACAAAAACAAAAATGGAAATGGAAATTATAAAAGAGAACCAGTCAGAAATGAAGACCACATTATTTGAGATGAAGAGTATATTAGAGGGAATCTACAGAGTGGAGGAAGAAGAGGATCAAAATACAGATATAGAGGTTGGAGAAGCCAAGGACACTCAACCAGAACAACAAGAAAAAAGTAGCCAAGAATATAATAATAATTTAAGGAGCCTGTGGGACAAAATTAAGGGTAACAACATCTATGTCATAGGGGTACCTGAAGAGGGAGAATGAGAAGTTAAATATATATTCGAAGAAATAATGATTGAAAACTTCCCTAACCTGGTGAAGGAAATAGATATACAAACCCAGGAAGTTCAGAAAAGTCCCCCCAAAAACCAGGGGTCCAAAGAGGCCCACACCAAGACACATCATAATTAAAATGCAAAAGGTTAAATACAAAGAATCTTAAAAGCAGCAAGAGAAAAGCAATTAGTTACATACAAGGCAGCACCAATAAGACTGGCAGCTGATTTCTCAAAAGAAATTTTGCTGGGCAGAAGGATGTGGCACAAAATATTCAAAGTGTTGAAAATCCAGGAATACTTTATCCAGCAAAGCTGTCATTCGGAGTCAAAGGGCGGATAAAGAGCTTCTCAGATAAAAATAAGCTAAAGGAATTCATCAATACCACGCCAGTATTACAAGAATTGTTAGAAGGACTTCTTTAAGAAGAAAAACATGTATCAAAAACATGAATAAAGAATGGTAATAACTACATATTTGTCAAATACCTCAAATGGGATAGAATTAAGTGTTTCAACAAAAAGATAGGGAAGCTTAATGGATCAGAAAACAAGACCCCTACATATGCTGCCTGCAAGAGACTCACTTCAGATTAAAAGACACATTAAAAGGAAAAGGATGTAAAAAGATATTGCCTTGATGGACCTAGAAGTTTTGCACTGAATGAAGTAAATCAGATTGAGAAAGACAAATGCCACCTGATTTCACATCCACATGGACTCTAAAGAACAAAACAATAACAGTAAAAATGGAAACAAACTCATAAATACAGAGAATATTTTGAAGGCTACTGGACGGGAAGGGTGTTAGGGGACAGTGAAAAAGGGCAAAGTGATTAAAAAGTACAAATGATAGATACAAAATGGTCATGGAGATATAAAGTGTAACATAAGGAAAATAGTCAACAATGTTGAAAAATATGTAAGGGGAAGTGGGGTACTTGATTAGTGGGGTGACCACTTCATGAATGGTCACTAATCACTATGCTGTATAACTGAATCTAATATATTATTGTATGTCATGTGTAATTGAAATAAACTCATTGAATTGTATAACGTAAATATGAACAACTGTCTTATATTTTAATAAAGCTGGCAAAAAAAAAGAAGTACAAATTGGCAGTTACAAAATCACCATGGAGATGTAAATTATAGCATAAGGAATGTAAGTCAATAATAATAACTATGTATAGTGTCAGAGGGTTCTAGATATGTCAGAGTGATCACTTTGTAAGTTATATAAATGTGTAAATCGCCATGTTATACACCTGAAACTAATTTAACATTGTATGCCAACTATAATTGAAAATAAAAATAGTATTAAAGAATAAAATAAAAAATAAAGTTGTAAGTGAAAAAAAGAGAAAAGGCAGCTAAGAAAAAACTAACTTGTTTTTTTTGTATATCCTAAGTTGGTTTTCTTCTCATAAAATTGTTCCTGCATGTTCTTTTCTTAAATGGGCAATGAATAACTTTAAGAGAAATAAAAAAAATAAAGGTATACAGGTACAATTTTTTAAAATAGAAATATTTAGTAATGTTTGAATGGTTTCTTAGCACAATAAGAAACTAAATAATTATAATGGGAAAAATGTGATAGTTACCATACACAAAGTTAAAAGAGTGATAGACTTAGAAAAGTACCTTTAAAAAAAAATATATATATATATATATTACTTTCTATCTATCTATCTATCTATCTATCTATCTATCTATCTATCTCTATTACTATCCAAGCAAATCATATCAAGAAAAGAACACTGAGTAAAGAGGATAAACAGCCTTCCTGGCCATCATACTTAAAGTTGTTATACCAGCTCCTCCATGTTCTCCTCCCTTTTTCTCAGCTTTTTTTCTGTAATACTGTCTAACATGCTGTTTATCTTACTTGTTTTGTTTTTTGTTTCTCCTTACTGAAATACAAGCTCAAGAAGACAGATTTTCTTGTACGTATTTATTGAGGAGTTGTTCTAAAAGTGAAGAATTTGGAAACAACCTCTTTTACAGCTGTAGCTAAGGGAAAATGCCTGATTAGAGAATTGAATAGATAGATTGTAGTATATCCATTCAGTGAAAAGCTTTTACAGTGGAGTATTATTTGGCCTTATTTTGCTCTGATACAGGGAAATATCAATGATGTTGTGAAGTGAAAAAGGAAATTGCAGAGCTATATACACTCTGATTTTTGTAAAAAGAAAACAAAAATTTTTCGAAGAAGCCAGTGGTTTTTAAACTTACAATATAACTTGTTTCAATTTAGAGCCTGTTACCTGAGATGTCTTGTCTATTTTTCTGGGATTTTTTTTTTTTTTGTATCCAAGAAACTATTAATATTTGGACATAACCTGGTACCAGTTTCTTTTTCACGAAACACAGGAAGACAGCATGGCAGTTTATTTTACTTATAACAGTACATTTTACTTATAAAGTCCTTTGGTTCTGTTAAGTCATCTACTAATTTAGTAGTTGATTATTATGGCCAATTCCATTTTGCTGGTCATAGGGAAAAAAAAAGCATGTTATATTATTTGCTAGGGCTGCCATAACAAGTGTACTCCAGACTGGGTGGCTTAAACAACAGAAATGTATTTTATTTTCTCATACTTTTAGAAACTAGATGTCTGAGATCAAGTTGTTGGCAGAGTTGATTTTTTCTAGAACTTCTCTTCTTGGCCATCTTCTCCCTCTGTCTTCACATGGTCTTCCCTATGTATGTGTCTGTCTGTGTCTTAATTTCCCTTTTTTATGAGGATACCAGTCATACTGGATTAGGGTCCACCCTAATGACTTCATTTTAACTTAATTATTTCCTTTAAGACCATATCTCCAAATACAGACGCATTCTGAGGTACTAGGGATTAGAACTTCAACATATAGATTTTGAGAGAACACCACTAGCAGATAATATATATGTGTTATATTAAGAGCTCTTTTTTCTTCTGAGAGAGAGTTCAGCCTTTTGACCTTGGTCTATCCCATGCCCCTCCTAGGTGAGCCTGCCCACAGCAGAGATTGATTGCAGCCTAGCAGAGTACATTGACATGATCTGCGGTAAGCTCTTCCATCCCTTTCTTTTCCTGACTGGATAAACACACTGTGGGCTTTTGAAAACACTTGTTTACCTTGGGTAGCATCTTGAATTACAGCCTTCACTTAAAGCCAGTTGTGCTGTTGGCAGCAGTCAAGGGTGGTGTTTGGGCTTATGTGACTACTTGCCAGGTATTTAACCCCCAAAGCCATGGTAATATCTGGGAGGGGATTGGCTCTCCTAAGCAGAAATGCCCCATAAGTCCTGGATTTTTGTTTGGTTCTGCTCATGGGAGTTCTTGATTTCAGCCATCCTAGACATCCCTATCTACAAGAGTCGGATTCAGTCCCTCCACCTGCTTTTTTCCCTCTACTTGGAATTCAAGAACTCACAGGTAAGACTAGCACTAGAGATTGACTTAAGTTATAGTGAAGATTGCTGCAGTCTCTACTGTTCTAAGACAGCTGTGATTGTATCCATGATAATGGAGGATGTCTCTGCTGGGAGTTACCGTTACCCTTCTCTATAGTAAGAGAGTTGCAAAATGGGAAGGGGGTGGGGTGGGGTGGGGGAAGGTTAAAGGAAGGGAAGTAGAGGAGATGTGAGCCTTAGATAAGGTTAGGTGAGGATCTACAGAGGACACTCGTTCTATAGGAGAACCAAGAAGCCTTAGGAATGGAAGCAGGAAGGGAGCAAAAAAAGAGGTTCATTTTTGAAGGAGATGGGGCAGATTTTCAGCTATTTCTCAAAGACAACACTAAGGAATTCTGTTGTAACTGCCAGCACCCGAAAGACACATGGATCACCAGAACTCAGTGAGTTATAGGAAACACACTCTTTATTCAGCCAGCTGGGTCTGCCAGGGGTACACAGACCCCAAATTAAGCAGCCCCAAAATGTAGAGGTACAGAGTTTTTAAGCCCAAAATCCCGTTCTTCATTCTGTCTAAACACAAAGGTGGTTTTTCTTCACTACCTGTCGACCCACAGGTTGGGTGTGCAAGCGGGGGTATAGAAGCAGAAAGCTTATTGTTAGAATATTATGTTCCTATGGGTGAAAGCCTATGTTCCCATGGACATAGCCAAGCAGTAATTTTCCAGCCAGCACATTCCTCACTGACCTTAGCAGAAAATCAAATCCTTGATTCTTCATGTGGAATTTGCTTATAGCCTCTATTCTGTAATACTAAAAGTCTAATAGAATTAATTCTTTTCCTTATGTAAACAAGAAATTAAGGAAACATGGGCCAAAAGTTAACAAGAGGAGGAGGATGATTAAAGGTCCAGCTACAGCAGATAGAAAGGTTGTTAGCCATGGTGACCAATTGAACATACTATGAAACCAGTTATTTGATTCTAGTCTCTGTTTTTCTCTGGCATTTAAATTTCTCTGTACTAGTAGTAAATCTTTTCTAATTATTCTAGCGTTATTGGCATAGAAGCAACAGGTTTCACTTAGAGCCATACACAATCCATCTTCTAAAAATAATAAATTTAAACATATTCTGAAGGACTACTTCTGCTAGTGAATCAACTTGAAGTTCTAGCCTGCTGAGTTCAGTCAAATTTAGGGGAGTTCCTACCCTGACATAATAAGGGGGTTTTGGGTTTAGACACAACCAGCAATCTTGTCCTATGTCTGGGGTAGTCTTATTTAAGACCTTGTGTATTGTCGTTAGCAAAGTTAATGTTCCTTCTGGTTCTGGTTGTGGCTGGTCGAATGCCTGGGCTAAAGAGGAAAAAAGGAAGAAACAGAGGGTTATACTTATGTACACTTGAGTCTTAGTCTTAAAGGCCCGTCTTCCTGAGCTGTCCACTCTCGTGCTGCCTTCACATGGGAGTGATGAATCCATGATGGGATGCCGTCTACTTTAACTGCAGTGGGCATCATCAGGTAGGCAGTGAAGGATCCTTTCTATTTGGGTTCTAGTCCCTTGGAAGTGAACTTCTGGATCCACACAGGGTCCCCAGGCTGAAACTGATGGGGAAGTCCGTCCACCAGGGCTGAGTGGGCAGCATGAACCCAGGACCAAATCTCATGTACGCTTTAAAGGGCCTGTAAAGACTTAAATAAGACAAGGTTACGCAGTTCCACCTTTTTCTCATCTTCTCTTCTAGGTACTAAAGGTGGGAGTTTCCCAAAGAAAATTTCAAATGGGGTGAATCCATTAATATACAGAGTACACTTGGCTAGGAGAAGAGCGAAGGGGAGAAGTTCTACCCAGGTCCCACCAGTTTCTAATCCTAACTTGACTAATGTCTCCTTTAGGGTCCGATTCATTCACTCTACTTGGCCTGAACTTTGGGGCCGGTACGCACAGTGAAGTTTCCATTGCGAATTTAGGTAGCTAGCTAATTGCTGTGATACCTTTACTATGAAGGCTGGCCCATCATCCGACCCTAAAGTTCTGGGGAGACCAAATCGAGGGAGGATTTCTTGTAGTAGTTTCTTAGTAACTACTAAGGCAGTCTCTTTCCTGGTGGGGAAGGCCTCTAACTATCCTGAAAAGGTGTCTATAAAAACAAGTAAATATTTGTAGCACCCCACAATCGGTGTTACTTCAGTGAAATTGACTTCCCAGTGGTCTCCCAGATAAGTTCCTCTTTCCCTATGCCTAGGTTCCTCTATCTTCCCCTTCTTTGGATTAACTTGGGCATCATGAGGTAATCTCTGCGGTTCTTCTCCTTTCTAACAAGTGAAACTAGGGGTCTAAAGCTTGGAGCATCTTAGTCTCCCCTAGGTGTGTGGTTTGGTGTAGTTGGTAGAGGAGAGTCCTTCCAAGAGCCCGTGAGAGCCCGATTTTTCTATCTGGGGTCGTCCACCACCTCTGTTGGTTCCTAGTGGCTTCCTTGCCTTGAAAATATATGTTCTCTTCTGCCATATAGGTTGGAGACGGAGGCAGTTGTGGGTAAGGGACAACAGTCAGTAGATGTGGTGGGGGCCCCACTGGCCTTGTGGCAGCTGTTCTTGCCTCTGTATCAGCTCGTCGGTTTCCCTCACCCTCAAGACTTCCTTTTTTGATGCCCTTTCCAAAGAACAATAGCCAGAGCCTTAGGCATCCATATAGCTTCAAGTAAGGCTCAGATCTCCTTGTTCTTGATGTCCTTCCCAGCTGAAGTCAGAAGCCCTCTTTCCTAGTAGATGGCTCCATGTACGTGTGCAGTGGCAAAGGCGTATCGGCTGTCTGTGTTTATTGTGACTGCCTTATCCTTTCCCCATCTTAGTACCTCGGTGAGGGCGATGAGTTTTGCCTTTTGAGCAGAAGTCCTATGGAGAAGAGCTTGTGACCAGATAGTGCCAGTTAGAGTTATGATCACTGCCCCACCATATCTCCTTCCTTCCTGCACGAAGTTGCTCCCGTCCGTGAACAAAACTTCATCGGCCTCAGGCAGAGGGGAGTCTTTGAGGTCTGGCCATGAAGAACACACAGCGTCAGTAAAATTTGTGCAGTCATGAACGGGGGTCTCGGGGTCTGGGTCTGGCAACAGATTGGCTGGGTTGATGACAGTAGCTTTGGATTTTAGCCATACGTTTGGGGTCATCCAGTGCTTCCTTGTTGTTGAACATCTTCTGGGCTATCTCAACAAGTTGGGACAGGTTCATCCCTGCAAAACTTTATAATTTTTGCAATTTATGCCAGATATCAGGGGCTGCCTGAGTAGCAAAGGCTATATTTTTTCCTGTTGGTTCTCCGGGGCCTCAGGATCAATGGGGGTGTATACCCGGTGCACCTCATTCAAGAAACGCTCCAGGGGATTCCTGAGGTCCCTCCCTGTATAACTTCAGTTACCTTAGAAAGGTTAATTGGCTGGCAAGCAGCCATCCTAATTCCCCCAATTAGAATCTGGTGGTGCCAATCTAATGCCGTTCTCCCTGCCTGAGAATTGTGCCCCCAGTCTGGGTGGGTGGAGGGAAAATCCTCCTCAATGTTCCCCTGCTTCCTTAACTCTCCTTCCTACAGCTATATTTTGTGTTTCACTCTGAATGCGTCTGAGTTATTCTGAGGTCAAGGGGGTAATTAAAAGCTGTTGGCAATTGTCCCAGCAGATGGGGCAGAGTCTGAAAGACATTTTCTAAGAGTCCCATTAATGCCTGGAGTTTCTCAGACAAAGGCGGATTTTGTGCCTTCCAGTTTTACAGGTCACTAGTTGAGAAAGGCAAGTAAACCATAAAGGGCCTGTCAGTGTGCTGCCCCTGGGGTGGTGCTTCTTGCAAGGGGAGGATGGCCGGGGTGGTGGTATCAGCTGATGCCCCGCCCGGAGCAGGAGGCCCATAGGGGGTGCTATTTGGCCTCTGTTGTCCTGGATTATAGGGTGGGGGAAGGTCACTGTCCCTGGTGGAGATTGGAGGACTGAGGGACTGGGCTGTCTTGGAGATTCAGTTGCTGCATGTTTCGGGGTGCCCACAACTAAAATCCGTGCCCCCAAAGACATGGCACACCGGTAGAGCCAAGGAGGGGGGCTCTGAACAAGGTTTAACCATTGATCAATGTAGGGAAACTGATCAGGATGTCCCGGGTCTCCCGTGACAACCTTCCAAACATTCTTTACCAAACTCTTGTCAAAAGAGCCCTCTGGAGGCCAGTTTACACCAAAAGACGGCCACTCAACTTCACACAATGTCCTTAGTCCACCTGGAGAAAACTTTATGCCATAGTTAGCTCCCTCTACAAACCTATCTTTGAAATGTCGCAGGAGACACCTCAAGGGTGTCTTCTGCGAACTCAGGCTTCACCCCATCACTTGTGCAGAAAACACAAAACAAAACGCAAAACAGACACTGAGGTGCAGGTAGACCCAGAGAAGTCCGCCACCTACAACCTAGACAGGACCAAAGACAATAAACAAAACCCAACAACAGGGCACAGGAGGCGACGTTTCACAGCCTGGCCACAGTCCAGGAGATATGACTGAGTCCAGTCTCTCCATGGACCCCCAATGACTGATCAACAGAACCAGGAAGGGACCTTTTATCCAGACGCCGAGGCCTCGGAGATTCCAGATTCCCATCGGGACCAGGAACAAAGAGTGTGTCCTGAAAGTTGCATCCTTGATGATTGCATTTAACCCCGTCATAGCATTCAAGGGCTCTGGAACGTCTCAGGTTGGCCACCCCTTTGAATCCGTAACAGAGACAGCGACTGCTTCGGAGCCCAGTCCAGTCTTAGATCCCTGAGATCTTGCTGGGGCCTCCAAATGTTGTAGCCACCAGCCCCCAAAAGACACATGGACCACCAGAACTCAGTGAGTTATAGGAAGCACACTCTTTATTTAGCCAGCTGGGTCTGCCAGGGGTACGCAGACCCCAAATTAAGCAGCCCCGAAATGTAGAGGTACAAGGTTTTTAAGCCCCTTCTTCATTCTGTCTAAACACAAAGGTCTATTTTGTGTTTAGACAGAATGCACACCAGGTTGGGTGTGCAAGCTGGGGGTGCAGAAGCAGAAAGCTTATTGTTAGAATGTTATGTTCCTGTGGGTGACAGCCTATGTTCCCATGGGCGATAGCCAAGCAGTAATTTACCAGCCAGCACAATTGTTTTGGAAGTAGGATTGGTGAAAACTGGAACTTAAGAATTGTAAAGAAGTTAGTTCTTGCTGAAATGTAGCAATAAGCATATCTCAAATAATCCATGTTCCTTCTCCTCTTTCCTCACAGCATTTTAAAGCTCTAGCTGAAGGCAAGAAAGCATTCACCCCTCCATCCAACTCCACCTCCCAAGCTGGAGATGCAGAGACATTAACCTTCAGCTGAGACACCTCCCAGGTCACTCTATGTCAAGGCTCAGCTAGCTTTTCTACCCCAGCTGAGAAGGAGAGATGGTTATCAGCCACCTGGCATCCTTGCCTTGACCCAGGAGCAGTTCATGTCCTACTACCTTCTCTGCCAGAAAGTACTGCATATGTTCATTAAATAGTTTCTGCTTGTCTCAGATTGCCCTCCCATGGGTATTATGCACTGTGGAGAGTTGAAGTAGAAAAATTGGAATTTCCGGGATCCCAAAATGCTTGGGTTAGGAGGAAAGTTTTAAAAAATATTCTTTTGAGATAACAATGGAATTGTTTTCTTTCTTAAAATTAGTTGGCAAAGATTTTACAAGTAAAATGCTCTTTCAGATTATCCTGCTGTTCTATAGTATTAAAGAGAAAAGGCAGACTGAGCTTAAGGCAGAGAGAAGGAGCTTGGCCTAGTAATGGACCTTAAGTAATTAGCAGTTTAAGCAAAACTCAACTTTTTGAAATAAAATCAAACACCAGTCCTCCAAGGTTGGCAGTAGAGGGAATCATTGTTCTCCTGGAACTTATTTTTCTGGGGGTCTCTCACTAGCTAGTGCTGCCTGCTGTACAGGCTACCTGCCTGTCTGCCTAGCTCCAGACCTGCCTGGTTGTGGCCAGGGAGCCTAGCTATTGTAGTAATCTAGGTGAGAGATAATTGTGCATTGGATTAGGTTGGGAGTGGTGATAGTAGTAGTCATGGACAGATTTGGGGAATATTTTGTAGGTTATAGCAGTCAAGCTCTAGTCAGGAAATCAGAAACTATGCTAGTTACTCCTAACAAAGAGAGTTAATAATGGGAAATTGGTTACAAAAGGGTTGGAAGGGCTGAAGAAATGAAAGGGAGAATGGAGGGTGCTGAAGGAATGGAGGGTTAAAGGCGTGGTATCCACTGTGGGTGCGGGAAGCAGAAGAGGTACTACGGTGGTCTTGCATGGCTGAGGAAGTGTCACACAGGCTCTGTGCAGACCCTCACCCTCACTACTACAGCACTGAGAGCCATGACGGCTGCTTCATTTCACCTACCTTCTCATATCTTGCTGGTGCCTCTCATCAGCAGAAATTACCAGCTGGGAAGGGAATCTGGAAAATCCAGCAGGTAACACAGAGTATAGTAGGGAGGGAATGGGGCTGAGAGGCCACAGATAACTAACCAGTACAGGTAGAACCAACAAAACTTGGTGATAGATTGGATGTTGAGGATGGAAGGAAAGAGATTAAAGATGACTCCTAGGTTTTTAGCTTGAGGGACTGAATGGATAATGAAGTACTGATACGGGGTGAAAGTGGAGCAAGAATTGATTGTAGGGAAACATTACATTAAAATGGTACACTCTCAGTCTAATATATACACGGTAAACACATAGATGGGAGGGGAATCATTTCTTACAGATTCTTAAACTAACTATGATGTTCACATTATGCTTGAACTTGAGGAACAGGAACATTTGAGCTCAGGCCTTCCTCTGACACCATATTGGGACCAGGTGCTCTACTCTCAAATGGATTCCATTAATGCTCACATTTAACTCAGGGAAAAAAGAGAGGCCAAACGTGATACAAACTCAAATTTCCATTAGGTTTTCAGGGAACAATCCGACTGACTTCTATAGCTAGAGCTGAGACTCAGTAGTAATAAATACAGTAGATTGTTGTTACTCATGATAGTTATGTTCTATAAAGTCAGCTAACTAAACCTTTCTGCTGGCTCTCCCTAGCCTGAAGTGTCCCTCACCTCACCTGATACTATGTTCTCAGCACTTGTAAATAAACAAATATTAAACACAAGTATGTATATCTTCATTCCTTCCTTTAACCTTATTTACTAAAGTGACAGTATAGGAATAAAAAAATGGTATGAACCAGCAAGGACAAATAGTAAGAAAGCCAGTGACTACAGACTAAATAGCAACACAATTTTGGAAGATGGCCAAGTGGTCACTGATTTAGTCAGGGAGTTGGGGAAAAGCTTGCAATTTGACTGCCTGTGGAGGAGAGGAACAGAGAAACTGATAAAAAGTAAGCCATTTGACACTGTAGAACTATGGAAAGGATCAGGAATTAAAAGTGCCAGATATTTCTGATGGCATGTGTGCAGGGTGGGGCTGAAAACAGGCAGATTTGTTGACAGTTTGTAGAAAGATTGAAATTTTCCCACCTGCACTGGCCGTTTCCTTACCCCAACAGAAGAGAGTCACCTTTGAGTCAAGGAGGCTCTGGACAGAAGAACATCAAGCAGCTATGAGGACAGAATAAGGGGCTGTATTTAAAATAAGAGGATAAAATGAGGAATGAGCAGTGAGACCCTCAGCCCTCTTCTAGGTTTACACCTCTGAAGCAGAATAGTGGAAGAGCCTCCCTTTGGGGAACTGATCCACCAAAAGAAAAGACTTAATGGATACTGACAGTCTTTAAGCAAATATCCAAGTCCTTCATATCCATCAGGTTTCAATAAGCTTTCTGGTATCTCATTCTTGTGTGTGTGCGTGCATGCATGTTTGCAACTCTCATTTTTTAGTATGAATGTATAGTCAAGAGATCAGCAGAAATTTGAAGAAAGTCTGAAAAATAGAGATTAAAACTGACAGAACAAAGGAAATCAGAAACAAAACAGGTAATTACAATTAAAGTTTTATTTTATATTGCATTATATTTGTATAATACAATATTATATATAACTATTATATTTATATATAACAATATTATGTCTAATGTATGTTATAATTGTACATTATATATAATATAAGTATATATATTCATATTACATTATAACTATAATATTCATTGGGCAGTAACTGTCACACTTGTTTGCCCATTAGACTCAACTGGGATTTTTAAAATTCTCATCCCAGCTATGCCCTCTGCTGTGGTAAAACCATCACCTGGTGGGAAGGGGACAAATTTTTAAATAAATAAAGTATTTAAAAAAATATTAAACCTGCCTTGCATTGTTGGAAATTAATTAATTAAATAAATGTCAAAAAGTTTCTGCGTTTCTGGAATTAATGCATTTCTGGTGAGCCAGAATGATCATCAGATAATGATTTTTAGCACAGCACTGAGTTTCACTTTTTCAGATATTCCCAAAACAGCTTGTTTCATTTTCAGAAGATGGTGGAAAGTAAGAAACTGAAAGCTGGATTTAAATAGCTGAACATCTACTGAGGGAAGAGTAGAGAGGAAATAAAATTTCAAACAGCAAAAGCCATCACCTGGTTCTCTATATCTATGAGTCTTTTTCCGTTTCGATTTATTTCTTTTTTTAGGTTCCACATATAACTGCTATCATATGGTATTTGTCTTTCTCTATCTGACTTATTTCACTTATAATACTTTCTAGGTACATCCATGTTGTCACAAGTGGCAAGATTTCATTCTTTTTTTATGACTGAGTAATATTCCATGATATGGATGTAGCACCTCTTCTTTATCCATTTATCCATTGATGGGCTTCTAGGTTGCTTCCCTAGCTTGGCTAATGCTACAGTGAACATGGGAGTGCAGATATCTCTTCGAGTTAGTATTTTTGTTTTATTTAGATAAGGACCCAGAAGTGGAATTATAGGATCACATGGAAGCTCTATTTTTAATTTTTGAGGGGAATCTTTATATTATTTTCCATAGTGGCTACACTAATTTGCAATCCCACTAACAGTGTATAAGTTCCCTTTTCTCCACATCTGCACCTGTTTGTTGATTTATTGATGGTAGCCATTCTGAAAACTGTGGTGACATCTCGCGGTTTTATTTTGCATTTTCCTGATCAGTGATGTTGAGTACCTTTTTTGTCTATTGGCCATCTGTATGTCCTCTATGGAGAAATGTCTATTCAGGTCCTCTGCCCATATTTTACTTGAATTGTTTGTGGGGTTTTTTTGGTGTTCCGTTGCATAAGTTCTTTATGTATTTTGGATAGTGACCCTTTTTCAGATGTATCCTGTGCAAAGGGCTCCTCCCATTCAGTAGGTTGTCTTTTCATTTTGATGATGGTTCAGCTGACTAATTAATTAAATTACAATTTCTGGAGGATACAGGAAGTTGTATTTTTAAAAACTCTTCAGATCACTTCAATACACAGAAAAAATTGTTACAGAGAGATGAGAAGATTCCAAATCCAGGAAATAAGGTTAGGAAACTTAAAAAAGCAACATGCAATAAAGCTAGAAGTTATAACAATTATAAACATTTACACACCTCATAACAGACCTTCACAAAATTCAAAGCAAAGTTGATAGAAATGAAGGAAGAAATAGACACAGTTCTACAATAACAGCTGGATACTTCAGTACCCCACTCTCAATAATGGATAGAACAACCAGACACAAGATAAGTAATAAAATAGAGGACTTGAACAACACAATAAGCAACAATATCTAACATATACAAAACACTCCACCCAACAATGGTAGGATACACATTCTTCTCAAGTGTACATAGGACATTTTCCAGGATAGAACACATGTTAGGTCGCAAATTAAGTCTCTGTAGATTTAAATAGATATCAAAGTATCTTCTCAGACCACAATGAAGGAAGTTAGAAATCAACAGAAGGAAAACTTAAAAATCCACAAATTTGTGGAAATTAAATAATACATTCTTAACTAATGGGTCAAAGAAGAAATCACAAGGGAAGTTAGAAAATACTTAGAGATAAATAAAAACGAAACCTCAACATACCAAAACTTATGGGATGCAGCAAAAGCAGTGCTCAGAGGGAAATTTATAGCTAGAAATGGTTACATTAAGAAAAAAAAGATCTCAAACAATCTAACCTTACAATCCTGAAGACCTAGAAGAGGAAGAACAAACTAAACCCAAAGCTAGTAGAAACAAGGAAATAAAGCTTAAGGCAGATGTAAATAAAATTGGTGACAGAGAAACAATAGAGAAAATTGACAAAACCAAAAGTTGGTTCTTCAAAAAGATTAACAAAATTGAAAAGCTTTTAGCCAAATTGTCTAAAAAAAAAAGGACTCATAACAAATCAGAAATAAACGTGGGGATATTACTATGAATTCTACAGAAATAAAAAATTAGGGAGTACTATGAACAACTGTAGACAACTTGGATAACCTAGATGAAATGGACAAATCCCTAGAAACACAAAATCTACCACGACTGACAAAGTGGAACATTTGAAAGACCTTTAACTAGTAAGGAGATGAAATCAGTAATCGAAATTTAAAAATCAAAGTAAAATATACATAAAATGACATTCACCATTTAACCACTTTGAACATACACTTCAGTGGCAATAAGTCCACTCACATGGTTGTGCAAGCATCACCATTATCACTGCTATCCAGCTTAAGAACCTTTTTGTCATCCCAAACTGAAACTGTACCCATTAAACAACAACTCCTGCCTTTCCCTCCCCCTCCACTCAGCTCTTGGTAACTTCTGTCTCCTGTCTCTATGAATTTGCCCATTCTAGGTACCATGTAAGTGGAATCAGACAAAAATTTATTGTCCTTTTGTATCTGGCTTATTTCACCCAGCATGTTTTCAAGGGTCATGCATGTTGTGTGTGTCAGAATTTCCTTCTTTTTTAAAAGGCTGAATAATATTCCAATGTGTATATGTACTACATTTTCTTTATCCATTCATCTGTTAATGGACATTTGGGTTATTTCTACCTTTTAGCTATTGCAAATAATGCTGTTAATGGTGTACAAATAACTGTTTGAGTCCCTGTTTTCAGTTCTTTTGGGAATAAACTTGGAAGTAAAATTGCTGTATCATTAGCTTTAATTTTTGGAGAAACTGCAATACTGTCTTACACAGTGGCTGCACCATTTTACATACCCACCAGCAATGTGCAAAGCTGAACATGAATTTTTAGAAGTTTATATTAAAGTCTGTCGTGTTTGGAGGAATTCAGTAAAACATAGTCTAGGAGGGAAAATGCAACCAGAACTATGTTTGCTCAAATGTACATCCAAGCTCAAGGTACCAAGAAACCTGCCTATTACCAGAGAATAAAGATTAAATGTTTACTATATTAAAATATATTAAATTTGATGTTCTTTCCCAGGAAAAAAAGAACTGTCATGTCAGGGACATTAGTAATGCTGAAAATTCCATTATCTTCAGAAAGACCAAAAAGCTTTCAGAATATCAAAGGGATTAGATCAGGGATCTCCTCCTAATACTTTACCATGAAAATTATCAAATAAAAGGATTTTAGAAGAATCGTACAATAAACCCTTACATACCCACCACCTAAATCCTACAATTAACATTCTGCTACATTTGCTTTATCTCCTTATTTACTCCTCTATCCATTCATCAATCCATTTTGGTTTTTGATACATTTCAAAATAAGTTGCAGAGATCAATGCACTTCACCCCTAAACACTAGCATGCATATAATTAACTTGCATTCAATATTTATTTATGGTTCTTTCATCAAGTGAAAGTTATACATGGTGAAATATACAAATCAAATTACCATTTAGTTTTTTAAACTAGAACTTTTGAGATACAATTCACATGTCATAAAGTTCACCCTTGCAAAGTGTACAATTCAGTAGTTTTTGGTCTATTTGCAGAGCTGAGCATTGATCACCATTAATTCCAGAACATTTTCATCACTCCCAATAGAAAACCCATCTTCATTAGAAGTCACTCTCTATTCTGCCCTCCCTCTATTCCCTGGAAACCACTAATCTTCTGTCTCTATGGATGTGCCTGTTCTGGGTATTTCATATAAACAGAGTCACAGAATATGTGGTTTAGGATTTGGCTTCTTTCATTTAATGGTGCTTTCAAAGTTCATCATGTTGTAATTCCATGGGCTTTTACCTGCATAATAAGCAGGTTTTTAAAATTTGCATTTTTCCAGGAAAAAAGGTTAACTTTTGTCAAATTCTCCAAAGAATCTGTGAGTCAGTAAAGGTAAAAGGAATCTCAGATCTAAAGGACGTATATGGAGAATTGACACGAATTTAAAAGTCCACTCCTTAGCAAACACTAGCAAGGGTGGGAGATTTGCCAGAAGAACAAACCTTTCTGCTAAAGTAAGACCTTCAGTGCAGCTAAGAGGAAAGCACACAGGGCTCCTAGCCAAAGAACCATCAAGGAAGCGACTCTAGGGCTTCCCAAAGGGAGCAGTGGATGAGGTCAACAGAATTGACAGCTGGGCACCCTGGTTCCTAAAAGTTCTGGCGCCATGAAGGAACTTACAAGCAAAATCAGTAGAGGCTTGAACAGCGTTCCTCTCAGGAGGCTGGCACAGCCTTAGCCACTCCCATGGAGAAAAAATTGAACAAGAGAGAGGCAAGGGAAAGATGTGGCTGGAAAACCCACAGCTATGCAAGCCAAGCCAAGCTGTCACTAAAAAAGGTATAAATCTGCCTTTATGATGCCCCAGAAATTTTTTTTTTGTTGAAAATCACAGCCATCTCTACCCCCACTCAGGGCAAAGTGGCTCAGTGTGGCTTAGCTACACTCTGGAGTGGGGAGAGTCTGCCAAGTGATATTGACTAAGCTGGACTCAGTAGCTAGTTATATCTGTGATTGCCACCAGGCACACCTGAAGTAGAAACCGCCATCCTTGCCACTAGAAGGAGTGTAATTAAAGAAATATTTATTTTTAAAACTAAGAGATCTGAAGCAAAATGTTAAGACTCAACTTGTTGAGTTGAGTACAGAGGCATTTGCTGTATTTTCCCTACTGAGTGATTTGGAGAGTTCATTACGAAATGAACTGAAACACATGTAGCATTCACTCAGTCAAGTTTATTGAACCTACTGTGTACTCAGCACTGCCCTAGGCATCAACATGAAAAAATGACAAAACAAGATAACAAGGGAAAAATATACTCCACACTCTTACTAATGTGCAGTCATTTTCATGTTGCTTTGTTAAGTGTTCTTAGGTCTTTGGGGGCGTGTGGTCGTCCCCTTTCCCCATGCCCCCTAAAGCTTCTGGCACTGTTGAATTATGTGCCAATATGACCATCCCCTGAGGAACAGAGTGTGGGACAGAATCAGATCTCATCACTGCTCATACTGGACACTCGATAGCTGTAGCCCAGCACTAGGATACAGGTGAAACCTTCAAGGTCAGAGATGCCCAGGGGTCTCAGTAACCCTCATTCTTGAAGTTGGGAGAACACTCTGCAGCTGGGGACTCAGAAGCACAAGCACCAGGGCTAAAGAGCAGAGGAGGAGGGTACCTCAGCTGGTGAGGAATCTGCTGGGCTCTGGGTCCAGAAGTTCTGGCTGGCTATTTCTCTGAGCCATCTGTTGGTCTGCTGGTTTCCCTGTTGGGTGACAAAGGGGGTGGTGCCCAGGACAAAGAGAGTGTGCTTCATGAAGCAAGGTGTTGTTTTTTATTAAAGGCACCTTTAAAGACAATGCAGAGGCAAACAGAGGGTCCTGGAAGTACCTCGGGAATCTGGAGTGAGGTCGTTGAGCTGAAGGTTGGACAGGAGAGACATGTTCTCCTGTGGCAGGTGCACACTGTTGAGCTTCAGGTTGTTGGAGTCACTACGGGGCAGATAAAGCCTGGGATATGTCCTGGCTCCAGCAGACAGATTCCTGCTTTTGGGCCTATTCCAGAACTACCAGCGACTGCAGATTCCCACCTGTCCCCGTGCTGTATCTCCATTCAGCCCATCCACCCAACCCCAGAGTTACCTAGAGATCAGAGATGGGTACTAGGAGGGGCCTGAGGAGAAACCACGCCACTGTTCTCAGTGTGCCCACTCACTCTGGGCTCTGCCCCACCTGCCCTTTCAGACCAGGAGTCTCTCAAGTGCCCGGTACTAGCTCTTGGACCGGGGTGCTGTTCCCGGTGCCCAACCTACCATCTGGGATTACCAATGGCCACACCTTGGGGTACTTGCTCTGCCCAGCCCTCCTTACTGCCCTGCTGCTCATCTCGACCTCATCTCAACTCCCCCAGCCACCCTCTGCCTCCCACTGCTTTGGCCCTACCTTTAGTCTTCTTCTCATTCCTGAAGACCAGGTAGGCCACCAAGGAGTTAAACGCCACCAGGGTGCCCAAGGCAAGCCACAACGATGCCAAGTAGAGGCACTTCCACCCAGGTGGCCAGGAGTCCTGCAAATGGGCAGGGCCCCAGCTCTGAGAAGCCACAGGTACTACTCTATCCTCTCTGCTCAAAGTGGCTGGGACAGCTCATTCACAAGCCTCACCCAAAGGGCAAAAAATCCTCCCATTTCTGTACTGAGATTCTACACTCACTGGAGGCTTTGCTGGGCCAGTTGCTGGCTATGCTCACTTGGGGTAGGAAGCGAGGCACTGGTGACACCCATATCATTGGTAGCTACCACAGGTTGTGTGCCAGGCTGCAGAGATCCAGCTGCATGGTGTGGTTGGTGAGCCAGGGGTAGCTCTGGGCATCCAGCACCAGGAATTTGGAGGTGTTGACAGTCACTGGCCCATCCTGGTCCATCCAGGTCACATTGACAGGTGGGTTGGCAAGCACCAAGGCAAAAAGGACAACCAGGAGGCCCTGGCCCTGAGTTTCCTGGTACTTAGCCCCGACCTGGGCAATCTCCAGCTTAACTGGTGCAAAGCAGAGGCCAATATGCTCTCACCACAGCCCCTCATACTCCTTGCCCTTTATTCTCAAACCCAGAAAGGACCTACTTGGATGGCTGGGTCCACCTTATGTGCAGCATTTCGTAGTGATCAAGAGTATAAACACTAGAGCCAAATGTCCAGATCTGAATCCTGGCTCTGCTACTCACATGCTGTATAACCTCTACCAGATTGCTTAACTTCTCTGTGCCTGTTTTCTCGTTTGTAATATGGGGATGACACTAGTAATTGCCTCATGGGATTATTGTGAGTATTAAAGTGAGTTAATAGTTGCAAAGTGCTTAAGTGTTTGTGAAATGTCCTATCAGACCACCTGCCAGGTGGCTGCTGGGGATCCCTGGGCAGAGACCCTCTCTTCCTGCCCACTTCAAGGACACTCACATTGCACACTGAGGATGGTGGAGACATTAGCTGACCTTCCACTGCCCAGATCCTGCAGAGAGCACTTGAACTCATGCGAGGCCAGCTGGACAGTGACAGTGAAGGTGCTGGTGCCTCCAGAGAAGGCCTCTCTGCCCACACTCAGCAGTCCTGAGGTGCTGGCCTCCTGCAGCTGTCTATCCAGGTAGTGTCAGCACCGAGCTGATCAAGAAGGGAAGGCTTTAGTGGTGGTGAGACACCCAGTTGAAAGATTACATGAGGAGCCAACATGAGAATGAAATGGCAGGCACCAACTTTATTGCGGGAACCCGCGCTTCTGCGCTAGGGGACCGCATGGGCTCTCTATATATCAGAGAACAATAGTGGCATTCTGCCACACGTGTAATAAGCAATAAGCTGAGTCATACTTGCATAAGTTAGGCTCAGGTACCTTACTACATTAATGTAACATTTTAAATCTGGAGTCCTATCCCTAGCTGCGAGCCTGGATCACAGCCAGACCTGGGACCCACACTCCACCCCTACAGGGTTGTGGTGTGGGATCTGCCCCAGCGGGCTCTACATTGGGCCCACAATCCACGACAACACTAAAGAACAACAAAAATACTATGAGGCTACAGGCTACAAGGGCTAGGACAGCTACTGTCCACCGCCAGGAAGACCCCAGGAATTCCACCAGGTTGTCAAGGGGTCTTCTCCCAGGGCATGGATGGCTTGGACTTCAGTATCCAAGCTACCTGGAGAGTAACATGTGCCTGCTCGGCATGATCAGGAATGTAGACACAGCATTCTACATGGAGTAGGGCACAGGTGCCTCCCCGGGCAGCGGTTAGAAGGTCAAGGGCCATGCGGTTTTGCAGAACTACTTTCCGCATTTGTATGGTTTCATCCATTAAAAGGGTTACAGCCTGACATCTAGCATTCAATGCCTGTGCGGCGTGCTGGGCTAAAGCTTCTACCTGCAATTCTACATCTATGGATCCCACCCCTGGAATGAATAATGCCAGGGGTAGAACCACTGTGCCACCTGTTTCTGCTGGTACCAGCAGTGATATATGGGATCCCAACTGCGAGATAATTGGGGCAAGGTGGATGCATCCAGCTAATTAGGGACATCCCCATGTACAACGGCCAGTCCAACCAGCGGGCAAATAGGGCCAGCAGTAGTGCCTGCAGACCCAGAGGTACCCTGCAGGTAGCCAGTTGGGAGGCTTGTACCAACATATCGTTTCCCTTCCCACCAGACCTTGGAAATGTTAGCAAGGGTGGTGTTAGCACACAGCTCGGGGGTATCTGCCCCATGATACGGTTGGGCACAGATCTTACTTGCTCTATGCAGTGAGGGGCCTGCTCCCACAATTCCACATATTCTCCTGCCAACCATCCCCACCCACTGAAAATGGCATAGCCTATGACAGGCAGGGAGTTGCGATGATTGCGGCAGAGCAGCACTTCCATGGCCTACTGTAGCTGGTTTCATTCAGGTGTGGTGTTCCAGGTGTGCAGCCACGTCCAGTTCTCAGCCGGAGCTGGAGTCATGTGCCATGACAGTCCCTCAGCTGCTTCCATTGGCAGTTCAGTACACACCCAGCAGCGGGAAACATTGTGTACAGCCCAGGACATGACACTGTTCCCTGTTGTCAACCTGGGTGATAGGATAGAGCAGACAAAGGGACCATTAGGGGCAAGTCCCGTCCTTCCGGGAGGACGCAGACCACCTGCCCATCTTGAGATAGTAAGGTAGCTGGGAGAGGAGCTGCCCCTGGCCTGTGGTTTCTCCAAGGGTAGCAGGCCAGGGGATCTCCACTGGTGTCACAGTATAGAGAGGAATAGGCCAGAGGCTAAGGACAAAACTCCCCATTAACAATGAACCCTCTGCCATCATTAGGAGTGACACTCTTAAGGTGTGTGCCAAATGGAAATCCAGGGTTCTACTCGTAACCCCTGCATAAGCCCTGTCCAAGGCTCCACCAGGGCCACCCACAGCTCTTGTGTTACTTGTATGATCCAGGTCCACAACCAGGTGGTCTGTTTACCTGCTGCAAAGTCCTGGGGCTGGTAGAGCAAAGCACCTTGGTAGGCTTGGGGCAAGAGCTGTTTAGCAGCAGTGCCGGGGCAAGGCCTGCTATAACCCTGTCAAGGAAGACAACCCTGTTCGCGGGGGTTGCTCATTGCAGAAGGGGTATAGCCTGTGGAGTTAGTACACCAACAGCGCCAGCCCAGGCCAAGGCGTGCAGTTTCTCCATCAATAACCCATTGAGTTGCTCCCCATTTCCAGCTGCTGTGGGTGATAAGGAACATGTAACTGCACCAACACATCAATGTGTGGACTGCACTCCTGTCCAGTAAATGAGTGCCTCTATACTGGAGATTAATAAGGCTGGCCATAGGCCACACAAGGTGCTCCAAAGTGGTCACAGTATGGCATTAATCAGCCCCGGCATGCAAACCCTACCCAGTAGCTGTGTCCACACCTGTGAACACATAGCGCTATTTCCAGTCTGTGGGCAAAGGCCCTTTGTAGTCCACTTACATTCTGGAGTGGCTTGGCCTCACGGGGCACTCCCCCCAGGGTACTCTTTACCCGCCATCTCTCTGGTTGCTGTTCAGCACCAGGGGCATGGTGACACTGCAACTTGTACTTGTGCTGCGTCATCGATAGCTCCATCGCTTTGCTACTGTTGCATGGTACGGGCCCTGTATGTCCCAGTTTTTGTAAAGCCAGGGGCAATGTTCTACTGGACCGGTGGTGCACAGGCAGAGCAGACTTGTGCCAGCACATCAAACATCATTGCCTGGCTGGGGACATGGTATATAGTGGCCCCCTGTTGAGACCCGCTTCCAAGAGGTCTTCCCACAACCCCCAGCCCCATAGGGGACAGTGGCTATCATCTACTCCTGGGCAGCCACTGGGGCAGCCACAGATTAGATCTTATACCACAGCCCAGCTGTCAGTGCAGTTTGCACTGTGCAGTTTCGTTCGTGAAGGCCAAAACATGCAGCACAAAGCTCCGCCTGTTGGCTGGATTGGCCAGCACCAGTCTCATACCAAAAGGTTTTGTGGACGGCTGTAACACCATGGCAGCCATGTTGGGGCTGCCATGCCATGAGCCGTATACCAGCATCCTCAAGGATGGAAGCCCGGCCTCTACATAGGACTCGTATGTCCCGTCTCAGCAGGCTCCAGCAGGAGCTCTGCTTGAAACTGCCCCGGTCTCAATAGGGAGTGCAGTTGACCTGACGGGGCTCGCGAGAACTATGCCCACTGTTCCGGGTTATGCCCCCATCTTATCCAGTGTAGGGGTTTGTGCATTTCCCATATGGGGAGTCTTCACCCAAAACTGCAGCCACCCCTCCATGGATATGTGGATTGCATGGTTATGGGATTGGGGCAGTGATGGCCTCACTGGCCAGAAGGGCTACAGATATGGCAGGCAGTTGCTTTTCTATCAGAGAATACTGCGCTTCTGCACCTTTCCTATCGGCGCCTGTCAACACCTTCCAGAAACCGTGCTTCTGCCACAAGCCCATCCAAATCCTGCACTGTAAGCAGGAATGGGAGGGCTGGATCTTCTACATGTAGTTTGGTCTTGTGCTACAACTTGCTTTGTAGTCTTAAAGGCCTCTTCTATCTCAGGGTCCAATCCCACTGGCACCCTGTCGCACTAGACAGTGAAGGGGTCACATCAAGGAGGCTTAATGAGAAATGAACACTCTCCAAAACCCCAGCAGTCCCAAATAGGTTTGGAACTGCTTCACGGTCTCCCAAGAATTTGACAGAGAACCCAGGCCCCTGGACCATGTCCTCATTGAATGCCCAACCCCATTTGTGGAGCTTCTCGCAGGCTGGCCACTGCTGCTTCTAGTTCTGTAAGAGAATCAGAGGTTAGCATTATATTATCAATATAATGATACAAATACACTGCAGGCAGTTATTTCCACATGGCTAAATCTTGAGTCACGAGACCTGGCACAAGGTAGGACTGTGCAGATAGCTCTGGGAAGGACGAGGAATGTCACTGTTGCCCTTTCCAGGTGAAGGCAAACTGTTTTGGGCTTTCTGGGGCTATGGCATAGAGAAAAGGCATTTTCCAGGCCACCACATAATGATATTGTCCAAGTTCATGTGACAACTGGTCCATGATGTCTGTGACATCGGTATGGTGGCACGCAGGGTGGTAACCTTATTCAGCTTCCGATAGTCAACTGTCATATGCCAGTAGCCATCAGGCTTCTTCACTGGCCACATGGGGGAGTTGTATGGGCTATGAGTAGGATGAATGAACCAGCTTCTTCTAGCTTCAGAATGGTGCATCCTATTTCCTCATGGCCTTCTGGCAGGCAGTACTGCTCTGTATTCACCACCTGGGCAGCCTGGGGTAACAACAATGAGGCATGGTGTGGACATTCCCAGGTAATAGTTTTCACCACCCAGACACGAAGATGAAATTCACCCGCAGTGTATTTATAGTCAAGTCTCACAAAAATCAGTCCCCAGATGTACTCCGTTATGGGGGAATATGTACGCTTGATATGTCTGAAGAGACAATCTGCCAATACCCAATGTCATAGGGACCTGTCGCATGTGAATGATTCGACCCCATAGCCTTCTATTGGTTCTGGTGGGCCTGGAAAACTTGTTCAGATTCCCATAGAGCAGGGTGCTGTCATTACCAGTGTCCATGAGGGCCAATACCCTCTGCACATTGCGGGGGGGGACCAATGTATAGTTAGTTCCACACATGGCCTCAGGTCAACCAGCTCCCCGCCAGCTGGGTGTCGCAGCCGAATCCCTAATCAGGGAGATAATCTGCCAGCTGCACCTCACGGGTTGTGGCTTTCCCATGAATAGGAGAACTGCTGGTCAGGGCCAGTTGATTCCACAGCAACCAGCAGCACTTCATTAGGTTGCTGCTCGATCTTTTTTGCAGTGACCCCTGCTGCGAGAGATCAAACCACATTTGCCTGCGGCTCACTTTCATTGGCTTGCTGCCCCCCCCCATTTTGGCTATGCCTTCATCCATGCACTAGCTGGTTTGGAGTGCAGGGGGTGGTACAGCACTCGCTTGGGTGGAATACACCTTGCATTTCACTTCCACATCCCCAAACCTTGCCGTGGCAGATGTTGCCTCATGGATCTGCCTATCCACATAGGGGCCAGCAGTGCTGCCCATGGTGCCCAAGGTACCAGCCGGCCAGAAGTCAAGATCAAGTCCTTCATATGGGTTGTAAATACCTCCTCATTGGGACTAGTGTACTGGGCACGAAACATCATCATGCCCATTTCCCCGAATTATCTGGACCAGATCTAAGTACGTGGTCCATCTGTTTCACTGTCTCTAGGCCAGCTCTCCAGGTCAGCCCACACTGTCTGTGCAGCGGACATGAGCCAGTAAATGAGGGTGTGGTCGCCTGCACCCCCACGCCATATGTGCCACATTCTGGAGATGCTGCTGAGGGCGGTATCACCATTACAGAGGCCAGCTGGGCCATCTCTTCTGGAAGATAATTCAGTTTCTTCAGCCCCATTCACTCTCATAGCCGCAGGAGACACCCCAGAACCATCTTGTCGGGAGCCGTTTTGAAGACATGTTGGGAGCCATGTGAGGCACTGAAGAAGTCACGTAGCTAAAAGCCATAAAAGGGCTGCTTGAGTTTGCTTAAACAATGGTCTAGGAAACAAGATGTTGAGTTACCTTGGTGAGCTTCCAAAAGTCACCCTTTTAAGGTAATAGAATGTCGGCAGCCACACAAAGACAAAAAGATGGCCACGGTTCATGAGGTTCCTGCTTCACTTCCTGGAGATTAGCTGCAAGCCCGCGCGCGCCAACAATGAAGCCCGCGCGCGCCAAAAGATACTCTTCTCTCCCCTCCTTCCCCATTATCTTATACCAATCAGAATGTAGCTTATTGCCACCCCTGCTACGCGGCCAATCCCCTGCCTACATGTATCCTATAGCCCACTCCGCCCCTGAACACCAGTGTATATATACCCCTGTCTCACAATAAAATTTGAAGGCTTGATCAGAGTATTGTCTTGCCTTCGCTCTTCTCTCGCCCCCATTTTCTTTCAGGTCGGATCCTCCTCGTCCCCACAAATAACTAGGTCCCGCGGGTCGGGACAAGTGGCGCCCAACGTGGGGCTCGAGGCTCGGATCCTTCGCAGGCGGACCCCCGAGTAAGATATCGTCTGGCCAGACCCCTTTTTTGATGATGCAATAGGAGACGCCTTTCGCCGCTCACGGAGGTCGTCGTCCCTGGTGAGTATCGGCCGCCTTACAAGAAAATGGGAACTAGATTAAGTAAAGAAGCGGTCTTCATAAGAGACCTAAAAAGTTCACTTAGGGAGAGAGGAGTTCGAGTTAAAAAGAAAGACTTGGTAAAGTTTTTTATTTTTGTTGATGAAGTCTGTCCGTGGTTTATTGTTAATGGCCCCGAAATTCACCCTAAAAAATGGCAGAAAGTAGGTAGAGATTTAAATGATTATCTTATCAAAAACGGTCCCGATTCTGTTCCTGTTTCGGTATTTTCTTACTGGGGTCTTATCAGAGATATTGTTGAAACTACTGACCCTGATAAACGCCAACTCTTGTCAGTAGCAGAATATTGCCTTCGCCCTCTATCTCGGGCAGCCTCAAGGTCGTCTCTTTCGGGCGATCCCCCTGCTCCAAAATCAGCTAAGTCCCCCCCCCAGCCCGACGCCATCTTTGCTCAATGCCCTCCCTGATGCCCCTCCCAAATGTTGCATTTATCCGCCTCTCCCTCGAGATTCGGACCTTGTTGATACACAAAAGGTTTTTCCGGTCCTGTCCAAGGGCCAAAATGGCGAGCCTTTGGATCCGGGAGACGCGGCCGAACTAGAAGGCGAAGCGGCCAGGTATCACAACCCAGATTGGCCCCTTGCCGCCCCGTCGCTTAATCTCCCTTCTTACACTCCCCCTATTCGGCCTCCCAATGTTTGCGCCCCGGCCTTTTTGCCCCCGTCGGCCCCCCCACTGCCCCTTCCGGCTCCCGGTCCTGTTAGCCCCCCTACCGGTACTGAAGACCTCATAGCGCAGATAGTAGAACAAAGAATAACCCGCCATCTCCAAAAATTGGTTGTTTCCCAACCTTCGCAAAAGGGTCCCTCTAGAAAACCGCTTATAACCACAAAACCTAAAAAACTGCTCTTTCCTGTTCTTACCCGGGCCTCCGCCCGCTCTGACCCCGCCTCCACAACACATAGTCCGGAGGAGGGTGATATCGAGAGCGGTGGCGAAGATGCCCCTGCAGCCCCGGAAATAGAAAGTGAGAGGGAGGAGCAGACTGAGCCGGAGCCGGCCGAGCCTGCTGATAGCCCTAGAGAATTTTATAAAATCCATTTCAAAAGCTTAAAAGAGCTGAACGCGGCCGTTAAAGCTTATGGCCCCAATGCCCCTTTTACTCTTTCTGTTCTTGATTCGCTGTCTCGAGGAGGACATTTACTTCCAAGTGAATGGCTGCGTATAGTCCAGGCTGTGCTTACCCGTGGTCAGTTTTTAACTTGGAAGGCAGATTTTGCTGACCGCTGCCAGACCATCGCTGCTGCCAATGTAAAGGACCCTCATTCCCCAACAGCATCCTGGACTTTTGATAAGCTTACGGGACAGGGCAGATATATCTCTGAAACTAGGCAGCAGCGCCTCCCCCTTGGTCTTTTATCTCAAGTGAAAGATGCGGCCTTGGGCGCTTGGATTTCACTCCCTGCTTCCGGGACTGCTAATACTCCCCTAACTAAGATTACTCAAGGCTCGCAAGAAGATTACAGTGAATTTGTTAGCAGGCTGTTAGAGGCCGCCGAAAGAACACTTGGTTCCGAGGCTGCCAATGATAAGATTGTAAAACAGTTGGCCTATGAAAACGCCAATTCGGCATGTCGAGCAGTCCTCCGAGGTAAGACTCGGGACAAAACTCTTGATGAAATGCTGAGAATGTGTAGAGATGTTGATCCTTTTACATCTAAAGTTCAAGCCCTTTTAGCTGTAGGTGCCGCTGTTCAGACTCCCCCGGCTTCTTATCCTCCTCCCTTCCCCAGGGGCGCATCGCCTATGCGTAACTGCTTTAAATGTGGACAGCCAGGCCATTTCGCTCGCCAATGCCCTACCACGGCTCCTCCTCCTAGAGTTGGGTCAATCCCCGGCATTTGCCCTCGCTGCCATAAGGGGCGGCACTGGGCCAAAGAGTGCCGTAGCAATCCAACAAATCCTTTTTACAGCACCACAAATCCTTTCACCCCCCCCTTTCAGGGAAACGGGCTGAGGGGCCAGCCCCGGGCCCCCCAGCCAATTCCATTCCAGCCGGCCTCGGGGAACAGCCAAGCTGTAGCACTCCCGCCCTCTATCGGGCCACACCCGGGAGTGCAGGACTTGACCTCTGTGCCTCCTCCTCAACAATATTAACACCTGAAGAGGGAGTTACAATTATTTCTACAGGAATTTATGGCCCACCTCCAAAAGATACCTATTTTCTAATTTTAGGGCGAGCTTCCACCACGATAAACGGCCTTATTGTCCACCCTTCCTTAGTTGACAATGACTATACTGGAGAAATAAAAATTCTTGCTAGTGCCCCTCAGTGCCCTGTCAGTATTATGAAAGGCCAGCGCCTTGCGCAGGCGCTCCCCCTCCCTTTAAGTACATCTTACCCTGCTATCCATAAAAAGCGAGGCCCCTCTACCCCAGGTTCTTCAGACTTATATTGGGTCCAGGCTATTACTAAAGAACGCCCTACCCTTAAACTTAAGATCCAAGGAAAATTATTTGGAGGGATTTTAGATTCGGGGGCCGACTCTACGGTCATATCTCAGGCTTCATGGCCCCCCAGCTGGCCCTTACACGCCTCCTTGACCCATTTGCAAGGAATTGGGCAGTCAAGAAACACTTTACAAAGTTCACAGTTATTGAACTGG
The DNA here is from genome assembly GCA_003508835.1 of Eonycteris spelaea. Classification (NCBI taxonomy): domain Eukaryota; kingdom Metazoa; phylum Chordata; class Mammalia; order Chiroptera; family Pteropodidae; genus Eonycteris; species Eonycteris spelaea. Next base: position 1,011,423 of record PUFA01000323.1, on the reverse strand, counting down.
GAAGATGAAGTAGGAAATACGGATTCATTCAGCCTTTCGTAGTTCCTGGGTTGCCGGTAAATCTTTGGGGAAGAGATATCCTTTCCCAAATGAAGGTCATCATGTGTAGCCCTAATGAAGTTGTAGCACAGCAGATGCTTTCACAAGGTTACCTCCCTGGTCAAGGGTTGGGCAAACTAAAACAGGGAGATCCCAGCCCAATACTGGCTACGCCTAAGACAGACCGCTCAGGTTTAGGGTTTGAAAAACATTTTTTGTAAGGGCCGTTGCTCCTCCTGCACTCCAAGCAGACAAGATTACTTGGAAAAGTGATGTTCCTGTCTGGATCGATCAATGGCCCCTTACTACTACAAAATTAAATGCAGCCATAGAGTTAGTGCAGGAACAGCTGGCTGCTGGACATATTGAACCTTCTACATCCCCTTGGAACACTCCAATCTTTGTAATCCAAAAGAAATCAGGCAAATGGCGGCTCTTACAAGACCTCAGGGCGGTCAATAAGACTATGGTCCCTATGGGCGCATTACAACCTGGAATTCCCTCTCCAATAGCCATCCCTAAAGGGTATGTCAAATTAGTTATTGATCTAAAAGATTGCTTTTTCTCCATACCTTTACATCCTGATGATTGCAAACGTTTTGCCTTTAGTTTACCCATTACCAATTGTGTAGGGCCTTCTCCTCGGTTTCAATGGAGAGTCCTCCCACAAGGAATGGCCAACAGCCCTACTCTTTGCCAAAAATTTGTAGCCCAGACTATAGACCCCTTTAGGTTGCTCTTCCCCACTTTGTATATTATCCATTATATGGATGATATTCTTCTTGCCGGTCCTGACCAGCAACAGCTCTATGCGGCCAGTCAGCAACTAGTCACTGCCCTCCGAGATCGAGGACTACACATTTCCCCAGAAAAAGTCCAGGTCCACCCCCCTCAACTATTTTTAGGCTTTGAATTATTTTCTAATAAAATCCTCACTCAAAAAATTCAGCTAAAGAGAAGCTCCTTAAACACTCTTAATGATTTTCAGCGTCTGCTAGGAGACATCAATTGGCTTAGACCTTATTTAAAACTGACCACCGGAGAGTTAAAGCCCTTGTTTGATGTCCTACGCGGAGATCCTGATCCCTCCTCCCCCCGCTCGCTTTCACCAGAAGCACAAAGGGCGTTAACCATTGTAGAGCGGGCTATTTCTGAACAGACCATTAGCTACTTCTCTCCACATTTAAGTTTGTGGCTGCTCATTTTTCCCACTCCCTTCTCCCCTACAGGAGTCCTTTGGCAAAACCATCCACTATTTTGGGTTCATTTGCCAGCCTCCCCCCTAGAGTCTTAGCTACCTATCCTCAATTAGTTGCTGCCCTCTTACGTTTAGGCCGAGAGGCAGCCCTCAAGTTGTTCGGGAGAGACCCTGAAGTTATAACCCTCCCATACAACACGTCTCAGTTACAATGGCTTATTCAACATGATGATGATTGGGCAATCAGCTGCACCTCCTTCCAGGGGACAATAGACAATCATTACCCTGCGGACAGATTAGTCCAGTTCCTTCAAAAGACCCCGGTTGTCTTTCCCAAAAGGACTAAAACCACACCAATTGCTGGGGCCGTAATGGTGTTCTCTGATGGGTCCTCCTCCGGTATAGCCGCTTCAGCATTAATGGGCAGATTACTCGAATACAGACAGACCTCTCCTCTGCACAGCTTGTTGAATTAACTGCAATAATCAAGGTTTTTGAGCTTTTAATAGATGCCCCCTTTAACCTTTACACTGATAGTGCCTATGTAGCCACCTCTGTTCCCCTATTAGAGACAGTGCCTTACATACGTCCCTCTACAAATGCTTCCCCCCTATTCGCAAAATTACAAAAACTAATTCTAAACCGCGGTGCCCCTTTTTTCATCGGGCACATACGCGCTCACTCTGGCCTTCCGGGGCCGCTTGCCAAGGCAATGACAGGGTTGATCTGGCAACTCAATTAGTAGCCTCTGTCACGTCAGACTCACCCTTGGTTGCAGCCCAACGGGCTCATGAACTACATCATCTCAATGCTCACACTCTTAGACTCAAATTTTCAATCACCCGAGAACAGGCCCGCCAAATAGTTCGGCAATGTCAAGGATGCCTAACTCTCCTCCCAGAGCCTCATACCGGAATCAACCCCCGGGGGTTAGTCCCAGGAGAGATATGGCAAATGGATGTCACTCATTACCCTCCCTTTGGTAAATTAAAATATATTCATGTGTCTATTGACACCTGCAGTGGTTTTCTATGTGCATCCTTGCAAACGGGAGAGGCAACTAAAAACGTTATTACCCATGTTCTCTCATGCCTGGCATATCTGCCACAACCTAAAGTTTTAAAAACTGACAATGGCCCTGGATACGCCAGCTCTAGCTTTAAACAGTTCTGTGCACAGTTAGGTATTAAGCACATAACGGGAATTCCTTATAATCCCCAAGGCCAAGGTATTGTTTGAAAGAGCCCACTTAACTCTTAAAAACATGTTATCTTCAAACTTCAGTCGGGGGGAGAAGCCTCTACCCGAAACAGGTAATGCAAAGACACTCCTAAATCATGCACTATTTGTTCTCAATTTTCTTACCCATGACTCCGCGGGTAAAACCGCTGCTGATCGCCTTTGGCATCCCTCCACGGCAGATAACTATGCACAGGCTATGTGGAAAGATCCGATGACCAACACATGGCACGGGCCTGACCCTGTACTCATATGGGGGAAAGGACATGCTTGTATATATGATGCTAAGGTACAAAATGCCCGATGGCTCCCAGATAGACTCATTAAACCCCTAGACACAAATAAAAGCAAAAACAATAATAATTCCAATCCAGGGCATATTAACCCCTGAGAAGCCTTCCCTTTTTGTTTATTTTCAGGAGGCAAAAATGAAGACATGCACGCTACTGATCCTCGTCATGGCCCTTCGCCCCGTTTGGACCCATCAAATTCTCAATTTCACCTGGACAGTCACCAATGAAGCAGGAGACGTCGTTCAATTTCTCCACCTTAGCAAGTACCCCCCCATGGCCCGTTCTTGCCCTGATCTCTGTGATCTGGCTGCCGGAGCTTCCGCGGCCTGGGGACTCCCAGACATTTACTCCCCTTCCCTCCCCCCCCTTGACAATCTACCACCTCTCCCTGGGTGTAACAACCCCGTAAGAACCTATCTCAGAGAAGCAGAGTTTTATGTTTGCCCTGGAGCTCATAGAGATCGAACCCTTAACTATAAATGTGGATACAGAGACTCCTATTTCTGTGGCTCCTGGGGGTGTGAGACCACGGGAGACGCTAGTTGGAAGCCTAGCTCCACTTGGGATTATATAACTGTAAGTAGGACTTGGAATCCCAAGCGTAACTCAACCGTAACTCCAATGTCAACACCCAATCCACAGGGGACGATGTACACCGCTCTCCATTGCCTTTACTGACAAGGGAAAAAGGGCCCCTATTGATGGATGGCTCAGGGGACATGAATGGGGGCTAAGGCTTTATATTTCAGGAACTGACCCTGGGCTCACTTTTAAAATCAAATTACTTCGATCCATTCCAAACGCCAACAAGCACGTTATCCTTGGCCCTATTGCCCCTAAGACAAAAGACCCAAAACCTTCTAACCCTTCCCCCCTGTCTGCTAGTACTGTTTTCCAGGCTTTGCTCCCCCCGGTTTTACCCTCTACAGGCGAAATCCTTAAAGGCCTGGCTAATGTGACTGCAGAATCCCTTAACTCCACTGGATATAGCGAGTGCTGGTTATGTTTCTCCCCCGTTCCCCCGTTTTACGAAGGGATAGCAGTTTTAGTCAATACCTCAGCAGACCTCATACTTACCAATGACTCCAGCAAGACTCGCTGGTCAGATCCCTTCCGTTTTTCAGAGACCTCTCCGGGTCTCACGTTGGCTCAGCTTTCGGGAATAGGCCTCTGTATACATAGCCCCCTCTTGCGTCTACCCCCTCAGCTAGTACCCATTTGTAACAGCTCCTTCTCACCCCCGCTGTCCTATGAATTTCTTGTCGCGCCCAACGGTACTTATTTTGCTTGCTCCTTTGGCATAACGCCCTCCGTTAACCCGCGCTTACTAATATCTAACAATGAATATTGTGTTTTAGTCATGCTCATGCCCAAAATTTCCATACATCCCACCGAAGACCTCCTTCCATATTACTCGGGCTCTGCTCGTACTAAGCGTGAGCCGGTAACCGCCATTACCTTATCTGTATTATTAGGATTGGGAGCAGCTGGGGCCGGAACAGGCATTGCCTCCATAATTACTTCTAAACAACAATATTATGCTCTTAGTCAGGCTATTGATAAAGACATACAAAATCTGCAAGAGGGTTTAGACAGCCTGAAGGAATCTGTTGTCTCTCTCTCAGAGGTAGTGCTCCAAAATCGCCGAGGGTTAGACCTCCTCTTCTTGAAAGAAGGAGGCCTCTGCGCTGCTCTTAAAGAAGAATGTTGCTTTTATAAAGACAAAACAGGATTAGTACAAGATAGCATCGATAAAGTTAAGAAAAACCTAGAGGCCAGGCAAAAACAAAGAGAAAAAGATGAGGCCTGGTACAAAAACTGGACCTCTGCCACCCCTTGGCTAACTACTCTGATCCCCACCATCCTTGGACCCTTGGCAGGATTCTTCCTTTTAGTGTCTCTTGGCCCCTGGGCCTTAAGAAAACTGACAGTTTTTATTCGAGAGCAGGTTGACCAGCTCGTCAAGCCAGCGGTTGCTGTTCATTATCACAGACTTACAGCCTGTGATGAAGAGTCTTGCATCGAGCCAACCAATGCTCCAGGTCTCCGTTCTCAACTTTACAGGCGCCTCGACCGTGGTACCATCGATTTTGGCGCCGTACTTAATATGGCTCATATGCTGGTCCGCCAGAACCAGGCATACCCCTAAGTATATGAGGGTATGGGCATCGAGATGAGTGCGAGACAAAGTACCAAGGGAGGGTTCTTCCTAGAACCTCTCTGGTCCTCCCTGAGAATACGCCTGGCTTGCATAGAGGTTGGTATCCATATGTACATAAAGCCTTGATATATTAAGATCAATTTGGCTTTCAGCTCTGCCTCTCCTCCCCAAAAGATACCGAGAGCATTTGCAGGATGTTACCCTGCTGGAGGAGCCAGGCCTCTATTCCCTCACTCGATTAAGGCCCACCTTTCTAAAATAAATAGAAAGGGAGGAGATGTCGGGAGCCACACAAAGACAAAAAGATGGCCACGGTTCATGAGGTTCCTGCTTCACTTCCTGGAGATTAGCTGCAAGCCCGCGCGCGCCAACAATGAAGCCCGCGCGCGCCAAAAGATACTCTTCTCTCCCCTCCTTCCCCATTATCTTATACCAATCAGAATGTAGCTTATTGCCACCCCTGCTACGCGGCCAATCCCCTGCCTACATGTATCCTATAGCCCACTCCGCCCCTGAACACCAGTGTATATATACCCCTGTCTCACAATAAAATTTGAAGGCTTGATCAGAGTATTGTCTTGCCTTCGCTCTTCTCTCGCCCCCATTTTCTTTCAGGTCGGATCCTCCTCGTCCCCACAAATAACTAGGTCCCGCGGGCCGGGACAATAGAATGTTTTACAACCATGGAAACAAGATGTGTATGACCTTATGTAATTGTCAAGCATTGTTTTAGTATGTATGTTGTGTTTTTGCTATGGTATTTGTTGTGACCAGAACAACCAGACTCGACCTGAGTGCTTTGATATTAGAGGCAGTTTATTAGCCGGCGGCTGTCCTTCCAAAGGAGCAGCCTCGACTCATTTCGGGTCCATAGTTTCATACCCAAAAATCCATTAATCACTATATCCCAATCACAATGGATCTATACATCATTTATTCATTACCCGTCACCAAAATGGTGGTCTGATATGATGCGTAAGCGGGGGCACAGAAGCAGATAGCGGAACGTTAAAAGGTCAGATTCCCATACCATGTTTCCCATAAATTCCTCCTACTCTTTCTTGTGGGAACAGAGTTAAACAATAGCCTACCGATGTAATCGCCAGGTATTCAATCAGGAAATGTGGCTGCTGTGGCGTTGGCATAGAGGCTTCTAGTCTTAACCCCTTCTTTCATCTTTCTTAGGGGCACATCATCACAATTTAGTATGTATGTTGTGCTTTTGCTATGGTATTCAAAAACATGTAAAAAGGCTATGCTAAATAAACTCGAGGCTGCAGCTCCGACTGCACGCCCTCCCGAAAGATCTTTTCTGTCTTCTTTTTTCTTAGGCTTCACCCCCTCTTTTAGGTGCCGTTCGATCTTAGCCGGCTGGTTCCGGCAACCATCTCCCCGGCTTTCTTCCTGCAGTACTGTTTTTTGTCAGGTCCCGGAGTTCAGCGGGAATGTACCGGATCAAAGTGGTATGCTTTTTAGCTTGGGGCGCCACCAGCTTGCCCCTCTGGGGCCAGCGGCTGCTCTACTTCAACCTGCTGTCGTATCACCAGCTGCGGTCCAGAGTGCTGGAGGCTGTACTCACCAGCTACGCCACATGTCAGTACCGAACCGATCAAGAAGGGAAGGCTTCGGTGGTGAGATGCCCAGTCGAAAGAATGCACGAGGAGCCAACGTGAGAATGAAATGGCAGGCATCAACTTTATTGCGGGGACCATGCGCTTCTGGGCTAGTGGACTGCACGGCTTTATATATGTCAGAGAACAATAGTGGCATTCTGTCACACATGCGTAATAAACAATAAGCTGAGTAATACTTGCATAAGTTAGGCACAGGTGCCTTACTACATTAATGTAACATTTTAAATCTGGAGTCCTATCCCTAGCCGTGAGCCTAGATCACAGCCAGAACTGGGACCCATGCAAAGCCATTTGGGGGTACCAGCCCCCCTGCCATTTGGCATGTGAAGACATGGCATTCATTCTCCAAAGTGCTCGCTCAGCACCAGGCCTGACCATCAATTTGTGGCACCAACATCCTACAGCCTGGAACACAATAAGGGATTGTGGGGTAGGGTTGGTCCTGTTCTGTAAGGAAGATGAGGTCCAGTTACCGAGAGGCTGTAAGCAGAGACTGGAGTACCTAGGTTCTCTCACCTAGGGGCTGGCTGGATCTTGGGTAAGTAGGTGGGGGGAACCCAGTTCTGATGACTGCAGCCTGAAGTGGGTATCCAAGCCAGAGGTGCAAACAAGGAAGGGAATTGGCCCCAGATGTGATGGTCAAGAGATGCAGAAGGGTGTACCTGAGCTCAAAGGCTGGCAGGAGCAGCAGTGTTGTGTGCGGGAAGGTGGCTGGGCATGACGGCAGCGCCATGGTGGCCCTGGCCTGGGCTCCACGCTGCCGAGAGAAGGGGGTGGGTCCCAACATCGATCAGGTAAGACCAGGCAAGCTTAGTAATTCCTCCAGGAATTAACTCTCCCTAAACAAAAATGCAGACTGACCCGCAGGGACGAAGGCAAAGACGCGAACATCCAAGCCCAAAAGCCCAAACCCACCAGCGCATAACCTGTACCTGCGGGCGCAGAACTGAGCCCTGACTCTAGTAGACAGACAGGCACACCCCCGCAGACACACAAAAACGACGAGCAACCGTGCAGCCCGTCCGAGACCCAGACGCACACAGATACTAGGCTACATGTGCCCCTCCCCCAAAGGGACCCTCTGTCTCTCTGCCCCATCTCCCCCAGCCCCCATCTTTCGCCCTACATCCCCTTTCCCATCCTCCGGTTGCTCTGGCGGATGCAGGCTGAGGCGGAAGTGATACGGAGGAAGGGGTCACCAAGCATTCTCGCCCCGCCTTCAGGGAGGTTCTCCTGGGTCCCACCCCGAGCTCAGCCAGAGCAACTGCTCAGGTCTGAGGAGCACCGCAGAGCGCTGCAGAGCGCTGCAGGAGCGGGGCTGCGTCAGGCTGGGACGATCAATGCCGGACCACGCAGACCTGCCCCGCAGCCCGGACCAGGTGGGCCGCAGCTCCCTCACTTCCACCCCATGCGGCCGGTGACGCGCAGGCCTTCCTGCACTGGCGGGGACGGCAGCTGGACTGAGACACAGGCGGGAGTCTGGGCGAGCCGCAGCTTTATTGGTTCAGGGCCTGCCCCTGGTCCCGCGGGCCGGCTCAGCACCCGTCGCGGGGGCAGCGCAGCTGCCCCATCACGTCGGCCAGCATGCTGTTGGCACAGTGCGGGCGTACGGGTTGAAGCAGCACCAGCTGGCGCCGCGCGAAGGGGCTGCCTAGCTGCGCCGCCCGCTCGAAGTCCCGGCGGCGTCATCGTCTCGGCCCTGCAGCCGCGCCAGGAGCCCGCGCTGCACGAAGCCCTGGCGGGCGGCGCGACCCGGCCGCCGCTCAGCGCCAGGGCGAGCTCCAGGTCTTCCAGGGCTCCTGTGGGAGGAAACGAGCACAGAATCCGGGCTCAGAATTGGGGCCCTGGGGCTCGGCCATTCACAGCCCGCCCGCCCTTTATCCTAGAGGTAGATATTGTTATTCGCATTACGCAGATGAAGACTGGAAGAGTTGGTAAGATATACCCTAGCTGCATAGCCCGTTAGTGGCCCAGCTGGAACTGAAGTCCAGGTCTCCCCTTGTCCCACACCAGAACGTGAAGGTTGCTGGGAGAACTTTGAATGGTCACCATGTTCATGGATCTGGCCCGTTGCTGACCTGTAGCAGGCAGTTTATTCCACACGTATTTACGTTATTAACCATCCACTTTATGCTAGGTGACTAACTGAATCCCGGAGTCCAAGACAATTATTAACTGACAACTGTTTTCTTACAGATAAAGTCCATTTCTCTTTCTTTTCCTTTTGAAGGCTTTTCCATTGTGTTTTAAAACAGCTCTCACCTGTTTTCTCCACTGACTGCCTGCCTTTTCTCATTCCTGATTCCCATTATCTTCCTTATTTTGTATCAGGTATTCTTTGAAGGAGGTCTTGGAGCCAGAGCTGGCCTGCCCCATTTTAAATTTTTATTTCCCTCATAAAATACTGGAGTTAGGTTTCTGAAACTCAACTGCAGGCAGCCCACTTGTATCTACTATAGCAGGGGTCCCCAAACCCTGGGCTGTTATGCACTGGGCTGTACAGCAGGAGGTGAGCGGAGAGTAAGCTGGTGAAGCTTTGAAGCTTCATCTGTATTTTCAGCTGCTCCCCAGCGCTAGCATCAACACCTCAGGTCCAACTCAGATGGTCAGGCGTTAGATTTCTCATAGGAGCCCTGGTCCCTGGTGCCAAAAAGGTTGGGGACTGCTGTCCTCTAGGATCCACTGAGCTGCATTTCTTCTGGGCTCTGTTTCATTTCATGCATATTTTTCTTGTCTGAAGAGCCCGTCAGGGTGTTGCTTGGGAGCTTTATTGTCATCCTGGAGCAAGACAGATCTTCATTTTTCTGTTTTTCTACTTCCCAGAACCTAGCAGGGCCTCTGCTCCCTACTGCACCTGGATCTGGACCTCTGAGAAGCTCTCTGATGACAGCATGTCTCGGTTGCCCTTAGAGGAATTAAAAGCCTCCTCCAGGGGAATCGCTTCTAATCTCCTCTTGGGTTTTGGCCTGCAGGCTGTTCCCAGCGAACTCTACACAGCCCTGGCCTGGCCTTCCTGGTCCGGGAGCACCTCCACCACCATGAGTCTTAACAGTCTAGTAGTTTCCATACTAGGCTTTTGTGGTTTATATCACTTATTGGCCTGCTCTTTAGTTTCTAGCATGGCCAACTTTGTCCCATTGTCTCTATTCCAGCTAGAGTAACCAGAATGCAGTGGATTTGATCCAATCACTCCCTGTGAAAACTCTTAGTGTTTCCTATTTACCTGTAGGCTCTACTCCATCCTTTCACTACTCCCTGTTCCTGCCAGCCTGGTGATTGGAAGTACCTTGTAACTTGCATGCCTTCTGGACTTGTACAGGCTGTGCCTTCTCCACTTCCTCCCCTCCATTCAGCTTACCCTACTTATCCTCAAAACTCACCCTTCAGGAGCGGATCCCTCTCAACTTCTTATAGTGGTGTAATTATGTGTCTCCTATCCTTAGATGTGAGCTTGAGAGCAGTATCATGTGGGGATTAAGAGCATACACTCTGGAGCTCTAACACCTGGTTCAAATCCCAGCTCTGCCACTTCTAGCTGTATGAGAGTAGCAAACTACTTAACCTCCACACTTCAGTTTTTTCATCTTTATAGGGAGATAACAACTGTGCATACCTTTCAGGGTTGTTGTGAGGATTAAATGAATTAACATTTTATCTGTAAAGTGCTTAGTGCCTGATGCATAGTAGTTGCCATAAAGTAGTATATCTTTTATCTTTGTGTCCTCAAGCACCTGGCCCCTGCTCCAATAGTGGACTCATTAAATGTTTGTTAAAATAAATAATTGGAAACACATCTATTCTGACATCTGACTTTTCACAATAGCCCCAAGACGTTAGGTAAGAATGCAGATCCAGAGGTGTTTAATGATTCCCCACCCCCATTCCCTGGCCCCACAGCCACTTCGTCTCTCGTCTGTGCACTTCAGGGCCCCTTCTGCAGAGGTTTCCAAGGTGTCTCCCCTCACCTGTCACATCTCCCTGGAGACGCCGAGCCTGGGCTCGGTTGTTGTAGGCTGAGGCCCTCAGGCAGCAGATTGATGGCTTGGCCAAACCTCTCCAAGGCTGTGCTGAGGTCACCAGTCTCTGCTGCTGTCACTCCCTGCAGCTCCAGGGCCTTGGACTGCTCCAGCTGTTCTCGAGGGAAAACGCCATCTGTGTCAGGGAAGTAGCCGGGAGGGGACAGGTATGTGGTTGGGAGCAAGAATCAAAGGCCGTCTCAGGCTTTGGAAACTGGCACCAGAGCCAGAGCTGACTGGGCTGAGATGTGGGTCACAGCAGTTGTCAGATGCAGTATTGGGACAGGAGGAGCTGAGATCACCAAGGCTGAGAGCTAGCAATACCTGAGTCCCAAAGGACCTTGGTTGACTCCCTGTTGTCAGGAGAATAAAGCTCAAATTCTTTAGCCTGTGGTTAAAAGACTTGTTAAGGTCAAACAGCCCATGAGTTGTACAGCTAGGATTTGAACCCAGGACTTCCTGGCTCCTTGGCCTATTCTCATTTTGTTCTACTACATTGCCTCCAACAAAGAAAACCACCATGATATTCCTAAGTCATGAAAATCACTTCTCATGTATCCCTCAGCTTTTCAGCCTGAAGTCTCGGTAAGGCTTAGGTCTTACTCCTTTAGAAACAAAGGACACCAACAACATCTGGTGGGGACATCAGTCTCTGTTCTTCATTAGCACCCAATGGAAAAGCCAAGGAGTGCACTCACTGTGAAAGGATCAGCTCAGTGCTTGGCATGTATGGTATGTAACACTGAATGCTTGCTTAGATTGGAACCATTCAGCTGAGCTGTGCTTGCTCTGTTCCTGCCCTCCATTCTCTGTGGGGTGATAAACTCTGTTATGACAAAGATGTAAAAGTTTAATATTGCTCTCCTCCTGCTGCAACAGTTAAGCTTGGAGCATAGGGGAGATTTAAGTGGTTAAGTTCAGAGGTGTGAGGGCTGAAAGACTGAGACAAACTCTGGTTTCTCCACTTGGCAGTGACTTTGCCAACCTCCTATCATTGCACTAAGAATCAGCCAACCTCTCTGATTCAGTCTCAATCATCACCCAACGCTCTTGGAACAAATAACGGACCTTGTAAGACCACCTCCCTCTATCACCCCAGGGAGGTCTGCAGACCAGCCAGTGTGGAGAGCTGTACTTCAAGGTCAAATACTTACTTTCATCTACTTGTTCCTTCTCAGCTTCCTCTTCCAGGTCCAACCCAACAACATCTCCAAAAGGGGTGTCAGGGTTGAAGATGGCTTGTAACACTGCCCGATCATTTAGAGTCCCCATGGTGCTCAACTCAAAAATCTGAAAATGTGACTGGGATGAGAGAGGGAGGAAGAAGGGGTGGAGGTTTAGCCTCACAGTCAGTTGATCTGGAGGGAGGTTCTGTTTGAGGACTGTCCCCCATGAAGAGTGGTTTTGTTTTTTTGGCTGTAGTGTAAACTCAACCTCCCTTTGCCCTGGGGTTAGTGATCCTGGCTTGCAGAACATTTACAGGTATTTCTTAACTACCTCTCCACCCCCTGAGGCCAAGAGAAACAGTAAATAAACCCAATTTCAGCCTTAAGGTGGAGTGAAGAGAGAGTGCTGTTCTGGTTCTCCCCCTGAAATGCTTTTTATTTTATTATATTCATTGATTTGAAGAAAATCGCTAGAAGCTACTGTTTGAACACCCACGGATGAAGGAGGTGAGGATATGAAGGTGATACAGGAACGCTTCCTTTGCCTTCTTGACCCTTCCTCATACTCAGAATTAATTAGGTCCTGAACACACATCATTGGTGAGCAAGGGAAGAAAATATGGTTAAGACAGCCAGGATGGAGTAGCTCCTGAAAGAAGGCAATGAGGAATGATTCAATAATTTCACCTTAAAATAAAGGACTGTGGAAGGCACTTTCTAATTGAATTATAGGCCATACTTCACCCGCATTTCTCACCCCAGCCAGTCAAAAAGAAAGCTCCACCATGTGCAGCAATGAACTTGACATGCTTATTAATAAAACTATCACTTAAAAATGCAAATAAAATAAACATGTTTAAAAACTTCATTTTTTAAAATTTATTTTTAAAAATTTTAATTAGTTTCAAGTATACAGTACATTGGTTAGACATCTATATAGTTAAAATGATCCCCCCAGTTGCTCCTTCCCTCCCCGACCCTCCACCTAGCCAATGTATTTATGCTAACTGCATTCCCTATGTTATCCCCCATCCCTGTGACCACCCATCAGCTACTAATTTGTACTTCTTTAATCCTTTACCCCATTCTCCTAGCTCCCCAAACCCTCTTCCCTCTGTCCAACACCAAATTGTCCACTATATTCATGAATCTGTTTTTGATTAGTTTGTTCTTTTGATTCTTTAGATTCCACATATAAGTGAAATCATATAGTGTTTACCTTCTCTGTCTGACTTAAATACCTCTAGGTCCATCAGAGTAATATCTTTTTCCATCCCCTCTCTTTTCATATGTAGGGGTCTTGTTTCTCTTATCCTTTCAGCCACTTGTCTTTTGGTTGGCACACTTAATTCTTTTCCATTTAAGGTACTTATTGATAGGAATGTAGTTGTTACCATTCTTTATTCCTGTTTTTGATACATGTTGTTTGTTTGTTTGTCCTTAAAGAAGTCCCTCTAACATTTCCTGTAATACTGGTGTGGTGCGATAAATTCCTTTAGCTTATTTTTGTCTGGGAAGCTCTTTATCTGTTTTCAACTCTAAATGATAGCTTTGCTGGATAAATTATTCTTGGTTGTATATCCTGGTTCTTCATCAAAATTTTTTGCCAAGCCCTTCTGTCCTGCATAGTTTCTTTTGAGAAATCAGCTGCCGGTCTTAAGGGTGTTCCTTTATAATAATTACTTATTTTTCTCTTGCTGCTTTTAATATTTTCTTTGTATTTAACCTTTGGCATTTTAATTATGATGTTCTTGGTGTGGGCCTCTTTGGATCCCTGATTTTTGGAATTCTCTGAGCTTCCTGGGGTTTTATGTCCATTTCCTTCACCAGGTTAGAGAAGTTTTCCATCATTATTTCTTCAAACGCTGTTCAACATCTTGATTTTCTTCTATTATGCCAATCAGATGAATGTTTGGAGGCTTAATAGTGTCCCATGTGCTCCTTACATTATTTTTTATAGTTTTGGCATCTTTTTTCTTACCATTCTGATTGAGTGTCCTGATTGGCTTTCCTGTCCTCTAGATAGGGCATTTTATCCTCTTCTTTATTCACGTTGTTTATTCCATTTAATATACTTCTCATCTCAGATCATGTGTTTCTCCATTTCAGACTGGTTCCCCCATATAATCTCCATCTCCATTTCTATCTCTTTGTTGGAGTTCTCTACACTTCCCAAAAGTTCATTGAACATCTTTATAACTATTGTTTTGAACTCTGCATCTGTTAGATTAATTGACTCCATTTTATATGGAACTCTGTTCTGTCATATGGTTTCTGCTTCTTTGTCTTCCCATTTTGGCTGCCTTTCCGTGTCTGTTTTTATGTACTAAGGAAAGCTCCTAAGTCTCCCAATCTTATTAGTGTGGATTTGTGAAGTGGCACAGTCCTGAGAGGAAGGAGTTCAGCAGCAGGCCAAATTTAGCCCAAGCCTCTACTCCTTTGGGGCCACCTGTTAAGATTCAGCAAGCAATCTACAGAAGTTGTGCTTATAGTTGCCTCAAAAGGCCACACCAGAAACTAAGGCCAGCTACCTCCTCCACTGTGAATCTCAGCAAGGAGCACCTGACTTACTGAGGATACACCTGGTTGTGGCTTGGGTGGGGCCTGAGTTGGAGTAGACAGGGTTTTAGAGAATCCTCTGGGCAGAGCCACTTCTGTTATCCAGTTCGATGACGTCCCAGCTATGGTGGCGCTGTGTTCATTGCACTGGGAGAGGGAAGGGCTCAACAGGGAACAATGGATACCGCCGGCACTTCTGTACCAAGCAAGTCTTGCCTGGGCCCTTGCTTGGACAATGTCTCCTCTAAGTCCCTGGTGTCCCCTGATTGGGCACTGGTGCTCAGAGTGGGCAGGTCCATCACTGTGAAAAATCCCATTGCAGACGTGGCCCCTTTAAGAGGCGTCTGCTTCTGCTACAGGGTCTGTCTCAGCCACTGGGGACCAGGCAGCCCTGTGTCTTCACCCCGTTCTACCTTCTGCTGTTGCAGGGTGATTTCTTGTATTTCTTGCATTTCTCCATAGTCGTATGGCTTATTCATCTAGATCCCAGGCGATTTTTCCTTGCTACTGCTCCTTGTTTCCATCACTACTTTGATTTGGTCACCAGAGGAAGAAACAGAAGCTCAATCATCTATGCCATTTTTTTTTCTTGCCCTAAAAACTCCATTTTCTTTTTTGCAACTATGTACACATTTTTTTTTTACATTTAATCTTTCATAGAGTGCTTTCAGTATTATTATTTTTTGAACTATTAAAGTATTTTCATTCATCCCTGTCACACAGTTAACACTGATGGACTTTAGACACATGTTTTTCCTTTTTTTTTTCCCTCTTTTTCTCTAACTTAGGCGAGACAGGGTCCTGCCACCCATCATTCTTCTCGCTCCCATGCCCAAAGGAGGACAGGGGCATGTCACCTGTCTCTCCCACTCCTACTGGAAGCGACAGAGCTGGAGCTGCCAGGTTGCGGTGGCTTCTGATTGCGAGAGATGGGGTCGCTCCTTCCATTCCCCCACCCGTGGGGGAGAAAGGGACCCGAGCCCACTGCTCCTACCATTCCCGTGCCAGTGGAAGGGACAGAGGGCTTCTTCCATTTGCTAGGCCGTGGAGTTCCGGGTCCCAGTGTCCGTGGTTCCAGCCATTCCACCCTCTTAGGAAGGACGTGCCCAATTCCCATCGCTCCTTCCATTCCCCCGCCGTGGAGTTACCTGGGCCTGGTGCTCCCTGCTCTTTCCATTCCCGTGTCCGTGCAGGGACGGGAGCCCAGTGTCCGCCTCTCCTTCCATTCCCGCGCCTGTGGAAGGATGGGGGGCCCGGTGACCCCTGCTCCTTCCATTTCTGTGCCCATGGAGTTATCCACCTGGTGCCCGCTGCTGTTTTCTCTCTTGCGCCCGTGGAGAAACTCGGTGCAGGTTCCCCTACCCATGGCTGCTCCAAGTTCAGTGGAGAAACTCGGTGCAGGTTCCCCTACCCCTGGCTGCTCCAAGTTCAGTGCTGGGGGTGACCTGTGGAAGCCCGAGCGTCGAAGCAAGCCCTGTTTCCCGTGCTCTCTGCGTCCGCATCTTCTGATGCCCCCAAGTTACTGCTGACGCTGGCTCGCCATCGTAGCTCTCCCACTGCGTCCTCCTGCTGGCAGTCATGGAAGACCCAGACAACCTAAGTCTCAGCCTGAGCTCACGCTGAGAAGGCTGAGTGGCATTTTCTTCCCCGTGGCGCCGGGGGAGGGGCACATAGGTCTGCTTTAGGTGCAACCTCAGGAAGTCTGGGTGTGAACGGGAGCTCTTGTGAAGGTATTATGACCCAGGTCAAAATTCTGTACTCTCAGTGGGGGGTGGATTTCACTAGAGAACTTGTTAAAAATGCAGATTTCTGAGACACACCTTGAAACAATGAGGTGCTGACATTCTTTTGGGCTCCAATAAGAGCATTTTAAGCGTTTCTGGGGATTTGACTGGCCCATTGTTGTTCTGAAATTTGTGTTTTGACTCTTGAAGTAACACCTTATGAAACAGGAGGGACCTCAAACTTGAGAGAAATAATGAAACAGTAGAATTTTTAAATTATTAAAATTATTTAAATGTCTCAAAAGTTTAAATAGAATTACCATATGACCCAGCAATTTCACTGCCTAGTATATATCCAAGACAACCTAAAACATCTGTCTACACAAGCAACTATACATAGATATTCATGGTACCTTTATTCCTAACTGCTAAGTAGAGGAAACAACACATATGTCCATTGATTATTAGATAAGCAAAGTGTTATAGCCATGCAATGGGGGAGTGTTGAGCCATATAAAAGGCTGAAGTAGTGATTCCTTTCTACAACATGGATGAATCGTGAAAACGTGCTATGTGACAGAAGCCAGTCACAAGTATTATACATTTCATGATTCCATGTATAGGAAATGTACAAATTAGCAAATTCATAGAGCCAGAACTGAGATTATTGGTTGCTAGGGCTGGAACTGTTAGAGATAATGGGGATGATGGCTGACGGGTATCTGTCTTCCTTAGGGGTTGATGAAAAGGTCCTGGAATATGTAGTGATGTTGGTCGCAGAGCTTTATGAATATACTAAAAATCACAAAATGTACATTTATATAGCTGACATTTATAGTATGTTAATTTCCCTCTCTAAATGAATAAAGTCCCTTGGATCTTCACTGACCTTGTTCCAAAAAGCACCTCTGCTATTTTGACATATTCTATTTTGACTAGAAAGTTCTGCTTCCTTCCTGGTCATGAGCTTTTCTCTTAGGTGCTTTAGACTCTGCTAAGACTTGCTGGCCAGGAGCCCACAGTTCCTGTGTGTAGCTTTCATGACATGGTCTCAGCATTGCTCCATTTATTTGTTTGTTGCAGACACCAGAGGCTGGCTCTGATAAGAGGAGAGGCATCTGAGAAATGCAAAGGGAAGGGCCTACAAAAACCACTGACTCAGCTGGTTATAGATTAACTACATCCTGTAGATCTCTGAATGGCCTTCTGGAAACTCTTGTCACACCTACAAGAAAAACGATCTGTAAATAGATAGGACTGGTGGTCTGGGAATTCCTTCCCCCTTGCAGCCCCCACCTGAAACTCCCCCTCCCCATCCTGAGTCAGGAGGTGCACGTAGGACCTCAGACAAAGGAATCACGTGCCCCCTTGCATGGACACTGCAGAGGTATATAAGCTATAAGAACTCTAACCAAGGGAAGCTTGTGCTTTGGTGCTGTTAAGCCCCATGCATTCTGCCGGCAATAAAATCTGCTTACTCTAACAAAGTTGTCTGAGCATCCAATTTCCGCTGTCGGGTGTTGCTTCCTGCAACAGATTTCTGGTGCATTGGCTGGGAAGTGTGGAGGAATGGCATCCACATTTGGTGGACTTCGGGTACCCAACTGGGAAAACCCCAACCTCCCTGCAGACACGCTGGCTGAGTGTGCACCAGTGATTACCCCATGTGGACGCCTCACAGGATGGAAGGGGAAACCCCATCTGCCAGTCCCTGTAAGAATCAGACAACAGAGGAATGAGAAAACTAGGATGTGTCAGGGTCTCAGTAAGGAAAAACATGGCAAAGGGTAGCTACTCAGGTCCTGCCCCATAAGGCAAAAGGGGAGACTGATCATCTTCCAAGGTCACCCGAGTACTCTACCTTTGTTGGGGGAAACTGACCTCACAGGCACACAGAGCAGAGGCTGGAATGTGTTTGGTTAATACTGGGCGAAAGGAAATCCTGATCCCCCTCCAGAGAGTATTCAAGAGTCTTCCACAGGTTAAAAGGAGCAATTGCTTACTCTCCACAGGACAGGTTAAGGAATGATGGGAGGTTGTATGAAAGAGAGTGAGTACTGAGTGACTGTGACGTAGCCTTGCCATGAAGCAAGAGTTGAGCCCCTATCTGTGGTTCTGTGATGAATTCTATATGGCTAGAGTGGTGTCACTGGATCTTTGTGATCCAGTGATCCAGGTCGGGGGTTATAATGGCCCACCAGTTGCTAAGAGAAGCCTGGGAGATTCCCGTGATGGAAGCGGCCAGACACAGGCGAAACGAGTGACATTCTCTCCAAAGTTTCCTCGACCTTATCCCCCAACCTTCCATGTGGTGTGGTTATTGTCTGCTGTGGGAGGCATGGGGGGGGGGTGGTACACAGAGAAAGTCTACTCCCCTGGCTATGATGGTCAAAAACTTCAAGAAAGGGTTATTCAGGAGGTTATAGAGTTAAACTCACCCCACAGAAACTCTGCACCCTTTGTGAGATAAACTGGCCCCTTTTTTGGTATTGGATGTCCTGTAGAGGGAGCTCCTAGTCTTCAGTTAGAAGACACAGGACAGGATCTTCCCAGTGGGGGAAGACATCAGGGTCTCCTGGGAAGGGGGAGTGAGGAAGACAAAGGTCAGGGCCTTACACAAAGGGGGGAGGATGGGAGCCCCTACTCTAGGAATCTACACAACAGAAGGCCTTTTAAAAAAAAATCAAATGGGCACCCACTAATACCTTGGAGAGAACTCCCAGACCCATGCTGTCACCCGCCGTCCCCTTCCGCCTTTCCAGACGCACCAGCACCGTGCCACAGGGCGCAGGCACAATCCTCTCGAGGTAAATAACATACTTTCAGATTCAGACACAGCTAGGATTGTGGTCTAAGTGGTTAGGATTCGGCGCTCTCTGGGTTGCAGTCCAGGTTCGACTCCCAGTTAGGGAAGATTAGTCTTTCCTCCTTTCTCACCAGCAGGAGGAGCACTTCCCAGCTTGTACCATGCAGGGAAGGAAAGCAGGAACCGCAGCCATAGGCCCAGCTGTCAGTGAAATACAGGGGCAGTGAGGACTCATATGGGACCTTCCTCCTTCCAAACTAATGATAGGAGAACTAATGATAGGAGAGGGATCAAAGAGTTTGGACTGAAAACGGTTCACTAAACTACAATACTATCCTCTAGATAGGGCCCCGAGCCTCCTTGCACAAATGAAAATAGGGAGAAGTCCCCTACTTATAAGTTTCTATTCTTCTTTACCAAGACCTATACTTAATAGATGTCCCAATGATAAGAGCACCTTCCTGGAGATCTCAAAATAATCAGGAGTTTTCTCCACCCCTTCACCCTTCACCCTCGGTCTCTGAGGGGATATGAGTTCTCTGGGGACCTCATCTATTTCATTGCTCCCTGAGGAAACTAGATAAGCACCCCCAGGGAAGTTACAAATGCTGATGATGGGGAAATATGAGTATGTGCATGACATCTGATCTGTATTTGTAGATGTTATATGTAATATGGTGGTTGAGTTAAGAATTCTAATTATAATGGAAAGAAAAATGTATGTTTTTGGTAACAGAAGGTATAAAGCATGGAGATTTATTTTGAAAGAAATTAAAGGAAAGGTGTTTGTCTTAAAGTTACTTATTTCTGATAAGTAAGAAAAGGCAAACTGAAGGAATGAGGAAAGTACTAGAAGGTTGTGAAGAAAAATCCTGAGAAGAAATTTTATGTGATTAAGCTAAACAAGATTGGAAATTTAAATGCCAAAAGTAAGCTAATGCAAAATTAAAATTGTGTTTTAATGTTTCTTAAACTATTGGTCTGCTACTAATGTTATGGAAAAATTTTCTGAGTAGAAAACAAGAATTCTATACTTCATCAAAATAATTTCTGTGTTTTATATTGCCTTAACCAATTTTCTGAGGCTTTTAGAGAATATACTAACATTAGCCCAAAGTCTGAGGGCCAGACATTCCTAGCTATACTTTTTACAACTCGGTCTGTGCCCAATATTCAAAGGAAGCTCCAAAGTTAGGGCCTAGACCCCCAACCCCCCAGGTTGCCTTGGTATTAGAGGTCTTTAAGGTGTCTAATAACTTGGACTGGGCAGAGAAAGAAGCAGAGTACAAAAAGGGAACAAATTTTAGCTGCCGCAATACAGGGACCATCTTGAAGTGACCCTAGGCAATAAAAACCTTGCAGGCCTGGAGGGCCTCGATCTTCGTTGGCATTGTTGGGACTGAGGCATAATCAATGTACAAACTGTAGAAGGAAGGGCACTGGAAGGGTGAGTGTCCATCCAGCCCTGGGAAGCCAGGGAGGGGTAGATCTCATAAGCTCTTGCCCCACACGGCAAGCCTCTCATGAAGGGGCTGCTCTCTCCTCCAATAATGGAGGCCCAAGTGCTTACAAGCTCCTGTCCTAGAAAAATCCACCACGATCACAACAGTGGAACCTCAGGTCACCCTTGACATGGCATGAAGGAAAAACTGAATTTTTACTGATGCTAGGGCTACCTACTCTGTCCTGACCCATCCTATGGGCCTCTCTCCAATGCTAACTGCTCAGTGACAGGAATAAATAGTCAGCCTAACGTAATTTACTTTTCCCATTGTGAGACTGGGACTAGCAATGAAGTTCTCTGCCATATATCAGGACCAAGGTCCAATGTGGAGAGTACCTCATCTAGAAAACTGGGACACAGCCAAAAATGGGGGCAGCCCCCTTGCCCACCACACAGAGCACATTTGTAGAGAACCTGAGTCTAAACCATTCATAGACAACCTGTCTCTATGTCAGGGTTTCCTATTAGCAGAGCAACTACCTCCCTGCAATTTGTTTAAAATCAGTCCTCAAGGCAAACAGAAAGGCCCAGGTTTTGTTAAGTTCCCAACTGCTGTCAAATTACAAAGAATCAACAGCTAGGTACATTTAACTCGAATTAAACTAGTTCCTTATGAGTCCTCACAGGTTCCTCCAGAAAATAAACCCAAAAGTGCAACCTATTCCTGTGAACCCACAGAAGATCTTAAGCTCTTGTTCTGGAAACTAGATAAATCCACATGTTCCAGGGAATCAGGGAACTTTTGTGTACCTTGAATTAACAAACTGCCATGAAAAAGTAACTTCATTGTAAATTACCTTTAGTATTAATTTAGACTTGTCTTTTCTATCTTTTTGCTAAGTTTATATCTTCTAGGTTGCAAGGCTTCCTATCACTTCTATATGCTCGAACAACCTCACATTGTCTGCCACCAGGGCCCTTAGAATTGGCTTTCTGAGATTTTTATTCCCAGTAGGCAGGTACTTCAGCCCTATCTCAATTTTGAAGAAATTACAGAAGACAGACCTTCTTCCATCAACATCCCCTTAAGATTAAGGGAATAAAAATCTCTGAGGGAGAATAATGTAGGGAGGAGGCAGGAAAATTGAGGTGTTGGTTGGGTTGCATTTGAAGAACGCAATGTGCTGATCAGCTCTGGGGCCAGGCCAGGAGGACATCTATAGAACAAAGGAAGGTTAGCTTAAATAATAGCTCACTCCCTGAATATCACTTCCTGCTATGTATATGGGGGGACTCTGATGGGGAATAGGTAGCTGTGGGAAGCTACAGAACTAGTTCCCACCAAGATAATGCCAAATATAATGGCCCCATGCACCTCTGATGATAGTCAATAGGTTTTAAAACACACTATCATAGGACAATACTGCCTGGCTAAAGGTAGAGAAAATTTCACGGAGTTGGTCAGAAACTTAATTTGCTTTGGCTAACGGTATTATAATGCCACCTCCAAACAAAGTGTGTAAGAAATCTAACTAAGGGGAGCTCATGCTTTGGTAATTGCACTCCACCGGCAATAAATTCTCCTTCCTCTGACACTGAGCCAGGTACTTTCATGGTCCTTACCATGCTTGCTAGTCCTGGTGAAAGCCAAGTAAATAGCTTTTGGTTTCAACCTGAGAATTTCACATATCTGCTATTTGTGCTCGAAACACTGCGGCATCCATCCATTTTCAGGAAATATACTGGGCTTGGGTATTATCATTAATATTAACATTACCTAGTGAATTCAGCATTGAAACAAAAAATTCCCAAAAGATCAAGTCCTCTATGAAATATAAAATATAAATGTGTGCCAACTGAACCATGGATAAATTGAACTGGCTGAAACTCTTGGAAAACTTGATTCCTGGCCAGTCGCACACAGGTCTTTCTGTCCATCTAGGCATCAGAAATTTGTATCTGACCTGTAGAGGTGGTAGCATGGCTCAATGCGAGCTTCATAGGTCAGCAGCAAAAGTGACATTTACTCATCAAGATGAATAAAATAATGTTCTTCTCTCCCAGGGAGAAGGTGTTGTCTAACAGTAAATAGAAAAAGGGCTCTGGATCTTGATTAGTCTGGGTTTGAATTCTGGCTGGGCAAGAAACTCAATTTTTCTAAACCCAGGTTTCTGACTGCAATATGGGGATGATAACCCCTTCCTTGCTGGGGAACTGCAGGGGTGTTAGAAAGATAATGTGTACCATGCAAACAGTGCCTGGATAAGCACTCATGGAAGAATAGTTGAAATGTAAAATAACATGTATAAGATTTTCCGATATCAAGCTGCTTGGGTGGGTTGGGGGCTACTGGCCTGTGAGGCTAATTAGGTGAGGCATGCCAGGGGACCTGGGGCTCTTCGGCTGCTGGCCATGGGCAAGTGCTGGGTGAAAGGTCTAGTGCATGCTCTGACTGCAGCTGGGGCATCCTGTTAGAATGCCATCTGGAACCAACCTGGCTACTGGAATCCCAGGTAGTTAAAGTGTAGTGCTCCAGGCTACTCACACAGACCATAGTGTTGTGGTGCAATCAAATCTATGACCCACGGAGCTGATTGAAATGAATTGTGAGCCTTTATTGGCCAGCTGGTGACTGACTCTCTACTATGCAAGGTTAGAGGAGATCAGTCCAGAGCTTCCAGAGGAGGTAGCTTATAAAGTCTAAAACCACATCAAACAAGCAAACTGTTTTCAGAAGCAGAAGTTGGTCATTAGCATATCTTTGCACAGGACATTTCCTAGAACCACACCCTGGTTAAACAAGCAGATTACAGAAGCAGAAGTTGGCCATTTGAAAATTTTCCACCCTTAACATTCCCCACTGGTTTTCAGGGGAATTCAAATTATTGATTCATCAACCTGGAGCGGTGGGTAGTGAGTTCTGAGAACCATGAGTTTCACTGCCTGTACCCTTTTTTTGATATACGTAGTTAATCAATTAATAATACGAGGTCCAAATAATAACCCTAGAAATGCTAATATTAGGGATCCTGCAATAGAGGAAAGCAGAGTAGTCAACCACAGGAGCCAGTTAGACATGTTCTCATATCAAGATCCTGTCTTCCCGTGTTGTTCTTCTCTGTCACTGAGCCATTGTCTGACTAAAGCTAGGCTATCTCTAATAATGCCTGAATTGTTAGCATAAAAACAGCAGGTTTCACCTAAAGCTATACAATTAAAGCAAGATCTATGCTTTATGAACATATTAGTCTTACATGTATGACTTAATACCCAAGATTCTTAGTTCATTTTACAGATTCTGAAACTAAGCTGTTCAAAAGGTAAATTCTGAAACTATGGTTGATGCAGTTAATGAATATATCAAAACAAACAAAAACTTCATCTAAATATTTACATTTAAAAAGACATTTTAAAAACTGGGAAGGGCCCTTCTCAGTGAGGCTCAGGCGAGGCAGGTTGTGGCTGGGTGAGAGACTGAGTTGGTAGTTGGTTGTGGAGACTAACCGGTGAGTTTTTCGCTGTACTAGGTTGGGAACCTGTAAGGACCAGTTTTTGCCAGTTTCTAATTCGAACTTGGTTAAAGTTTCTTTCAGGGTCTTATTTATCCTCTCTACCTGTCCTGAGCTCTGAGGCCTGTAAATGCAATGTAACTTCCAATTAATTCCTAGAACCCTGGCTGATGATTGACTGGTCTGGGCGATGAATGCCAGGTTATTGTCGGACCCCAGTGTTATGGGCAGGCCAAATCGAGGCACTATTTCTGAGACTAATTTCTTTGCTACTACCTGAGCTATCTCCTGCTTGGCGGGGAAGGCTGCAGTCCATCCTGAAGATATGTCAATGAACACAAGAAAGTAGTTGAATCTGAAGGTATCTGGGCTGACCTCAGTGAAATCCAACTCCCAATGTTCCCCCAGTGCCTGTCCATGAAGTCTCGTCCCTTGTCGTACTCCCTTGGAGGGCCCTGGATTCACTTGGGCGCATATGTGGCACCCTGGCTGGCAGAGGCTGCTTGGTCATTCATCCTGCAGGCCCCGCCGGATGTAATAGTCTCTTTTCAACAGTTCAATCAACTTGGTCCCTCCCAAGTGAGTGCTCTGGTGAACCTGGGTTAATGAGGTCTGGGCTCAAGGCCTCAGGTACCACAATGCGGCCATCTGAGAGCCTAACCCACAAGCAGATTCCTTTTTTTCCTCCCAGCTTGTTGCAGAGTTCAACTTCTCCTGGAGTGTAAGTAGGGGTGTCTGTTAGTAGTACCCTGGGCGGTGGGCGCCGGCAGAACGTCAATTGGCCCCACTGGTTTTTGGGCAGCCTGCTTTGCTGTCTGATCAGTGAAGGAGTTGCCCTGTGCTACCTCAGAGCCCAAGTTCTGGTGCCCTGGGCAATGAATGATGGCTACCTTCTTTGGCAGCCAGATAGCTTCAAGCAGGGCTAAAATTTCCTCCTTGTTTTTAATTTTATTTTTTTCCTGAAGTTAGGAGGCCTTGTTCCTTATATAGGGCCCCATGTATATGGGCAGTGGCAAAGGCATACTGCTGTCTGTATAAATGTTCACAGTCTTTTCCTTCTCCACCGCAAGGCCTGGGTCACTGCTATTAGTTTGGCCCATTGTGCTGAGGTTCCATGGCTCAGAGCCTGTGCCTAAATAACAGTCTCATTAGACACTATAGCCACCCCAGCATACCTGATTCCTTCTGTGATGAAACTGCTTTCATCTGTGAAAAGAGTGCCTCTGGATTTGGCCAGGGGTCATCCGTCAGGTCCAGTTGGGTGCAGGTGACGTTTTCTAGGATCCCAATGGGCTGCTTGGGGTCATCACTGGTAGTGTAAAAGTGTAAAAGTACATCTCAATAACATCTTCCTTGTTCACATCTCCCCTCTTTATTCCGGCTGTGACTACTTTGGAAAATATGTTGTTATGGTTATTGGTATCAATTCCTCAGTAAGTTAGTCCCAAGAGCAGGGCAGAGAGTGATATCTCTAGGTGCCAGCTGCCTAGGAGAAAATAGCTCCCAAGGCTCCCAAGAAGAATAATAAAACAATATTGCTGCTGGAGTATAGATAACAAAGCTGTCCACCAGAAACACATATTTCTTTGTGTTAGATGATAACTGCCAACATCTGCTTCTGTAATCTGCTTGCTTGCGTAATCAAGGCCCACCAAGATGTGGGTTTAGGCTTTATAATCTGGCTCCTCTGGAAGCTTGGGGCTGATTCTCTAGTGGGGAGAATCAGTCGCTGGCTGGCTAATAAAGGTTCATAATTAATCTCAATTGGCTCCATAGGTCTTAGATTTGAACGCGCCACAAGCAGGGTGGCCTGGTTGAGAGCAGCAGTTTTCAGGAGCTGAATGTGGAGCTTATTGTTGTAAGTAGGACTTTAGTCATTTTCTTAGTCTGGGTGATATTAACTTCATCCTGGTGGTTGAAGATGCACAGGGCTACTTCAACTAGCTCAGTCAAATTCTTGTCCTTAAACCTTCTATCCTTTGTTACTTCTTTTTTCCTAATGTCTGGGGCTGACTGACTGACAAAAGCAAGGTTTTATTATTTGAGTCCTCTGGGTCAATACGGGTATATAACTGGTAAGAAACACCGCCGGTGATTTATCTTTGGCCTGGATGACTTCGCTTATCTTAGCAAGGTAAAGAGAACCCCCTAAAGTATATCCAGTGGGGGAAAAAGAATGAAAGAGATAAAAGGGTGTTGGTTGGCTTTTGTATGTCTACAAGATGGCACTGAATTAATTTTCACATTAGTGCAATATACAAATTGGGAAACCTTCATGGTCTTAATCAACACTGGACTCTAATTGCAATAATACCTGGAGATCCTACTAATTTTAAACGGGGTATTCCCTATGATCTTAGGGAAGTTACTGACAATAAAATAGAGGACAAGTATGCCTCAACTGAACCATTTTTTTTGTCTGGCCTAAATTCTCCATGGCCATGAATATTATCCCTCATCCCTCAGTGCTCAGCTCTGCTATTCTGGCTTTCGCATAAACTCTTGCCTCTGGTTCCTGTCATCTCTATAAAGAAGCATACAACCTGCCCATGTTTTTATTTATACTTGTTGAAACTGTGTTGAGAACATATGCGAGAAGTACTCTCCAAATCTCACACAGTTTCCTTTCTGTTCTTGCCCAGAGATTCTACTACTGCCTTTAGGGAGTTTAACACACTTTGCCCTCCTGTAATGTCTCTTTCCCAGGCTTTGCCCTTCTCCATCCAGACCAGGAGCCTCTCATTGTCACTTAAAGTCTTCTGGGGGAGTTCGGGTGGCTGGGTAAACCAGCCCTAAGTACTCCCTGGTCTGCGGATGGTGACAACTATTAGCTTTATCACATGAATTAATAAATGGACACAAAGTTACAAATGGTTTTAATAAATGTTCACGAATTTCGATAATGTAATTTCAAGCTGAGAACAAAATATACAGTCTTAGAATTCTATTTTTACTACAAGTGTACTACTGTTTCTCAGAATCAACATTTTTAGACATTATGTAGAAATACTCTTTAACCTAGTTTCGTAAAAGAAAGTAAGACATATCTGGAGCTGTAAGAGGAAAGCTAGTGAACATAGTTGTGGATTTTGTGTGTTCAGGTGAGTTCTCAAGAACAAGTTCTGTAATACCTACAACTGCGTGGGATCCCGAGGCATTAGTTTATCTTCAACAGATATGGCATGGCAGAAATGTGAGAGCAAAAAGGAAAATGCTTTATAGGTTTTGGAGAATACCTTGTTAGAGCTAGAGAGATGATAGAACTGGCACCAAGAGTTCTAAAATTCCTTGCACTGCAGGTCCACCAAAAAACTAAGCCATGTTCCAACGTATCTTAGCTTCTACACCCATCTCTCATTCTTCCTGACTGCCTTATCACCATTGATTGCTGAGTGCACCCTTAAGATATTAGCCTTCCTCAGAGTTCTTCAACTCACTCTTCTCCTCAGTTCTCTCTCTTCTCAGCAATTTCATGTGCTGCCTTGACATCTTTGAGCCTCACAGGGTCCCAAAAGCCTAGCCATGATTTCCCTTGCTTTTACCAGCTATGCTCCCTAACCAATGGAAAAAATTCCACAGCCAGATAGTCCCCATATCAGCCAGACCAGCTGCATTCGATCTGATCCCAACCGGAATTATTCAAACAAACTAATGATATTCTCCCATATAAATGAAGGGGTAACCTATATTCTTGTTACTATGAAACCTACCTCCCCCAGCTCCTGCTGATTCACTCTGCTTCTGACTGCAACTCCTGTGTGATCCTGCATGATGTGCCACATCCTTCTTCCCTGGGCTGTGAGCATATATGACTAATAAACTGCTACCAATCTCATGTATTCAGTGCTGGTTGTCATATGTTCAGGCATATCATACTATTTAGAGTAAGGAACTCTTCCTTCACCAAGACGGTAAATAGGAGGTGATCGGAACATGCTGTGACTATCACTTTGTACCTTGTGTAATGGTGCCAAAATTGATACATCATTCAGCTGTCCAGAGAGCCACTGGCTTCATAAAACATTAGAAATCATTTGTTTCAGAAGACTATGAAGACTGGCTCATCTCCACTCATTTTTCTAAAGAATCACATTTCTAAAGTTCTGAAAATGAGGACTGTTAGTAACTCCTTAAGTTCTTAATAAACATGCATTGTGTGTTGAGCACTAATTCATGGAGAGCTGTTTAAGTTTTTCACAAAAAGGTAGACAGATATTCAGGATATAGGCTTTCCTTCCTCGTTCTTATTCATCTGTAAGAGCCACAGTTCTCAAAATCATGAACAACTTTTTCCAACACCATAGTTTCCCCAAAACATTGCTTTTGTCTAGTAACTGTTTCATAGCAACTGAATTTGTGTGTATGAGCTAGTAATCCACCAGTCTTACCATCATCCAGAAGCATCTGGTCTCATACCATGTTAGAATGGCATGTTGAATATTCAGTTACAGCATTATGTGGGAGAGAGAAGCCTGTGAGACAGCAGAGCTGTCCTAGAGGATGCAGATCAAGCTCTGGACCCTCAAGCAACATATGGTGCCATCCTCCAGACCAGGATAAGGTAGAGAGTGACTCCTCCCACTCTTCTACCCAAAGGAAAACCTTTTACAGATTTTTTTCCTTTCCTTACCCACAAAGGTGGGTTTGGGGTTGGGACAGGTTGGAGGTTAAAGTACTCAAAGCAAGAATGTCTCTCCCATGGAACATAGCTATGGTTCTATTATATTGGAAACTGATATCGACCCATTGTCCCCTGCCCTTTTCAGACCCTTGTGCAACAAAACTGATAGCTGAGAAGGGGGTCACCATAATGAATAGGTGAATGATTCAGAGGAATTCACCAAGGGAAATTTGGGCTGCTGCTTCATGGTGCGGGAAAGAAGATTACGTCTGCAACTGAAGGGATTCTCTAGGTGCCTCCTGGCACTCCCATGTGCAGTTCTAATGCTCAGTGGTAAGCAGATGCACCTCAGGAATGGCACCACCTCAAGGATTCATATCCTCTGTCAATGACTGAGTGAAGTTCCACCAAGTGAAGTTCCAGCCTTTAAAGCTACAGGTAAAGTGTAAAGAGTTGATTGTATAGAAAGAGAGGTAATATGACATTTTCTTCATCCATTCTATAAAAATATGTGGAAATTTTTCTTGTGACTAGTAAGGTTATAATTTAGGTTCCAGGTTGGAATATGATCAAATGGGTTTCATCTTTTGGTGAGAAAGTAGCTGACAACATTATGTTACCTGTGTTGGGCAGAGCGTTTCTTCATCTGAGCAAGCAACAATGGGTGCAGACTGTGAAAATAATGGTGGATTGTATTATTTATTCTCAGTTTGTCCACCTAGATATATCCTATTCCTTTCTCCCTAGTGCTCTGTGTCCCTGGAATCTGACATCCCTAGACTGCATTATTGTGGCTTCCTTGTTCCCTGGCTAGCGGATGGGTTTGGCCAATGAGAGGAAACAGACAGAAATTAAAGAGTAGAAGGAGAGTATATCTGAGACACAGTGTGAGACACCCTCCAATCAGCCTCCGGTCCCTGAGACTCACTTGTATCCATTTTTTCCCTGTTTAGCCAAAGCATAGCCTCCACAACCATCTCTTAAGAAAAACTCCTTTGGGAGAATCCCAGCCAATCTCCTCTCATCCTGACCTACACTCTGTGTCTCATTCTCCCTTCTCTCTGTCTCTCTGTCTCTCTCAGTCTCCTCTGTCTCTCTGTCTCTGTCTCTGTCTCTCTCTCTGACAGCCAATTGCCTTTTGAATATCTTATTTGTGATTCTGACTTCAGGAAAGACAGATCAAGCTCTCCAAGTGGAAACTTGGAGACCTCATTCTATACATAAGTGAAATTATTTTCCTCCAATAAACTCAGCACTCCACTGAGCCTCTGAGAAGAGGGCTTCTCTTATCTTCCATACCCAGAATCTCACAGGGTGGCTGACACCCTCTCATGGTGAGTTGTCAGAGTTCACATGATCTGAGTGTGATTGCCTCCATTACCTGTCTTCCATGGATTGTAGGCAACCTCCTGTGGGATGTGTAGTCCTTGTACCAGTTGTTCGGGGGTGTCGGCCAAGTGTGTTCCCTGGTATTTAAGGGTTAAGGTTCAGTGCTTCTACCCAGGGTGCCCCGGTTCAATTCCTGCAGCCCCACAGACCAGCTGTCTGCAAAATAATGCGGATCCATAGGGGCCTTGCCTCCTTTCAAAGTAATGGTGGGAGGGGGATCAGGAAGTTTGGCCTGTAAACGGTTGCTAAACTACAATACTCTTCTCCTATTAGATCTTCTTTGTAGGAAACAGGAAAAGTAGGAATAAACCCCCTATGTATAGGCTTTTAGACTTCTTTACCAAGACCCAGAGCTCCAAGACCCAGAGCTCCTTCTTTACCAAGACCTCTAAGACAGTGGTAGAATGTGTTTGGCCCATATTAAGACTAAATCACAGTGAGGCTTTCAAGATCCAGTCATTTTAGATGATTCAATAATAGGATCTCCTCCTTAGAAACCCCCAAACCAGGAATCAACTACTCCTATTTCATCCTCGCACTCTGGGCGTGGGGGATCGAGTTCTTCAGAGACTCCATCTACTCCACCAGTCCCTGAATAAACTCCTACTACCACAACCTGAAGTGGTTCCCCATATCAGTCTACCCATGATAAGCTAAGCCCCCTCAGGGAAGTCATAAATGGGAGAGTAACAAGAGTACATGTTCCATTTTCTATGCCAGACTTAGTTCCATGCAAAGAAAAATTGGTAGATTCTCTAAAAATCTTATCAAATTTACTGATGAATTTGAAAAACTTACTATAACTTATGACAATCTGGCAAGATTTAAACATTTTTCTTAGCCATATGTTGTACTGTAGAAGAGAAACAGAATTATTGGAGCAGCTAGGGGTCATGCTGACAGCATTGCTGCACACAGTGAGGGTCATGATGTCTACTGAGTAAGAGGAAATGCAGTCCCAGACCAGGACCCCCACTGGAATTCCCAGAGTGGGGATCAGGACCTAGAATGCAGAAACCATGTCATAACATGCCTAATAGAAGCCCTTAGGAAATATACCAATGCAAACCCAACATCATGAGATGGACAGATGTTACCAGGGACTAATTTTATCTTCCAGTCAGTTCCTGATATAAGGAGAAAATTACAAAAGACTGCTCTAGGGCCCCCGATGCCTATGAACCAACTTTTGGACATAGCCTTTACTATCTATAATAATCAGGATAGAGCAGAAGAAATGGAAAAGACCCAAAGAAATAGACAAAAGGCTCATATGATAGCTGAAGCTATGAGTCCCTTGCCACATCAGAAAACCCTTACTTTGGATATATAGGGTCCAATTATAACGTCAAGAAACAATCAGTATTCCTCACTCATAAGGGTCATGATAATAACTGCTGCACCTAGTGTGGGTTAGAATGGCATTGGAGATAGGACTGCACTCAGCTGTGACACCAAAGAGGACCCCCCTGGGCCTCGCCCCTGTGCAAACACGAGGGCCACTGGTGGCAGGACAAGAGCTGAGGATTCCCAAGCCAATAAAGGCAGAAAGAGGAAGCAACTGACAGAGCTCGAGGCCCACACTGGCTCCTGTTTGGAACAACTCTCCATTTCCACCTGAGCCTCGGGTGACCCTTGATGTGGCAGGTGAGAATATGGAATTCTTACTTGATACAGAAGTCACTTAATCTGTTCTAACTCGATTTTCTGGGCCATTGTCCTCACAAACATGTTTGATTACTGGAGTTAATGGCTCCTCCAAAGTCAAAAGGTTTCCAATACCCATAAGTTGCCTACCAAGAGACCTTGTGTTTACCCACTAATTTTTACTTATGTTGGCATGTTCAATCCCTCTATTAGGATGTGATTTACTGCAACTGATGCACACCACTGCTCATTTTGGCATTTGACAAACAAATTTATTAGCTCATATTTCAGGATCCTTATTTCACTTACAAGATCCTATACAATTGATACCCCTAAGTATTAGCTCACAGGTTGATCCTAGAGTTTGGGTCACATAAGTCCATGGAAGAGCTATTAATGTTACTACTATTAAAATATAACTAAAACCTAATACTAATTATCCACATAAAAACCACTATCCACTCAAGACTGAGGCACTATGGGGTATACAGTAGTGGTGGAAAATTTTTTAAAATATGGACTGCTAAAGCCTTGCCAGTCACCTTGTAATACCTCTCTTTTACCAATAAAAAATCCTAATGGGGAATACAGGTTTGTCCAAGATGTAAGGGCAGTAAATGAAATTGTAGTTTCCAATCCCTATACCTTTTTGACTCAGATTCCAGACAATGCCCATTGGTTTACAGTTTTAGATCTTAAAGATGTTTTTTTTTTTTCTGCATCTCTCTATATTCTGATAGCCCATATTTATTGGCATTTGATTGGACTGATCCCACACACATAAAACCTCTCAATACTTGGACAGTCCTACCCAAGGCTTCTGGGATAGACCACATTTGCTTGGGAATGCTCTGGCCCTGGAACTTAGGAGTTTAAAATTAACAGATGGTTCTCTTATTCAATATGTGGATGATGTGCGAATAACCAGCCCAACAAAAGAAAGTAATGAAGCTAACACTATCCCAGTTTTAAATTTCTTACAAAAACAGGGATACCAGATGTCTCTGCAAAAGATACGAATTTCCCTCCAGAAAGTTAAGTACCTGGTGTATGTTTCAACACTGGGAGCCTGGGCTTTGTATCCTAAATGAAAAGAAGCTATCTTAGCAATAAAATCTCCCCAGACAAAGAAACAGAGTTTTGTAGAATATGAATACCCAATTTTAGGATAGTAGCTAAGCATTTATACGAAGCCATAAAAGATCCTGATACTGAGCCCATTCTTTGGAACGGGTCATGTGAAGCCACTTTCAATACCCTAAAAGAAAAGTTGGGTACAGCTCCTGCATCAGGCCTTCCAAACTTAGAAAAGCCATCTACTCTTTATGTAGCCAAAAAACAAGGATGACTTTAGGACTGCTAACTCAACCTGGGGGACATTATAAGACCAACTGCCTATTTTTCAAAACAATTGGATCCAACAATTTAAGGTTGGCCTCGCTGCTTAACAGTTGTAGCAGCAACTTTCCTGTTACTAAAAGTTTCCAAACTTAGGACAGAATCTTGAGGTGTTAAACCTGCATCAAGTACAAAGTGCATTAGAGACTAAGGGCCATCAATGGTTAACTGGAGGGCACCTATTAAAATATCATGCCCTATTATTAGATACTCCAAATGTCATTCTCAACGTCTGTCAAATGCTAAATCCCACCACTCTGATGCCTGCTCCTGTTTTAGAGACCTCTCTTTACCACTGCATTGACACTATCGAACAAACTTATTCAAGCAGATGTGACCTGAAAGATGAACCCTTACTCAATCCAGATGCTAAAGTGGTTCACTGATGGAAGCAGTTTTATAGATAAAGGGCTCGGGAAGGCTGGATATGCTATTGTAAGCTTATCAGACATCATTGAGGCTCATGCTTTACCAGCTAACACCTCTGCTCAAAATGCAGAACCTATAGCCCAATTAGGAGATTACAACTGGGAAAGGGACTCAGATTAAATATTTATACTGACTCAAAGTATGGATTTATGGTGTTTCATGCTGCTGTTTGAAAAGAACAGGGCCTCCTTACTTCAAGGAGCTCCCCTATCCAACACCAAGCTGAAATTTTACAGCTCTTAGAAACAGTGAACAAATCTCAGAAATAGTCATTCACTGTAGCGAACACCAAAAGGGGGATTCAGATGTAATCAAGGGAAACAAATAGGAGATAAAAGAGCCAAAAATTCAGTAAAAACTAATCCCCTAGCCAAGCGGCCCTCATACCAGAGACCTGAAGCCCCAACTGCATACCTAGTTATACCTTTGAAGAGGCCACATGGGCAAAACAGAGAAACTTCACTCTTGACTCATTAAGATGGTTCACAGACAAGGAGCAATTATTCCTCCCAAAAGCTGAGCAATGAAAGATTATTAAACATTTACATAAACCAGTTTCTCCACATCTTCATTAGAAAGAGATTTATTTAAAACCTAAAGAAGTAACCAGAGTTTGTGAACTTTTGCAATCACAATGACTCAGGGAGCCATCCCATCCCCCTCCTTTGTTAAAGCATAGGGATCATTCCCTGGGGAGGATTGGCAAATAGATTTACTCAAATGCCATCTTGCAAAGGGTTGAAATGCTTACTAGTATTTGCTGATACTTTTACTGAGTGAATAGAAAAGCTTTCCCACACTGGACAGAGAAAGCTTTAGAAGTTTCTAAATTCTTACTTAAAATTATCCCTAGATTTGGGCTACCTAGGAGCCTACAAAGTGACAACGGGCCTCTTTCACTGCTACAATAACCTAGCAAGTAGCATCTGCCTTAAGGATTAGGTATCACCTTCATTCTTCCTGGAGGCCTCAGTCCTCAAAAAAGTAGAAAAAGCTAACCATGTTCTTAAGAAAACACTAGCCAAACTTTGTCAAGAAACCTTGCATAGTAGAGAGTCAGTCACCAGCTGGCCAATAAAGGCTCACAATTCATTTCAATCAGCTCCGTGGGTCATAGGTTTGATTGCACCACAACACTATGGTCTGTGTGAGTAGCCTGGAGCACTACACTTTAACTACCTGGGATTCCAGTAGCCAGGTTGGTTCCAGATGGCATTCTAACAGGATGCCCCAGCTGCAGTCAGAGCATGCACTAGACCTTTCACCCAGCACTTGCCCATGGCCAGCAGCCGAAGAGCCCCAGGTCCCTGGCATGCCTCACCTAATTAGCCTCACAGGCCAGTAGCCCCCAACCCACCCAAGCAGCTTGATATCGGAAAATCTTATACATGTTAATTTACATTTCAACTATTCTTCCATGAGTGCTTATCCAGGCACTGTTTGCATGGTACACATTATCTTCCTAACACCCCTGCAGTTCCCAGCAAGGAAGGGGTTATCATCCCCATATTGCAGTCAGAAACCTGGGTTTAGAAAAATTGAGTTTCTTGCCCAGCCAGAATTCAAACCCAGACTAATCAAGATCCAGAGCCCTTTTTCTATTTACTGTTAGACAACACCTTCTCCCTGGGAGAGAAGAACATTATTTTACTCATCTTGATCCACAGATGTCACTTTTGCTGCTGACCTATGAAGCTCACATTGAGCCATGCTGACTAACCCTACAGGTTGTAAAAGTGAAAAATTCTCCAGTAATCTAGTCCCAAGGACAAGACAGGGAGTGATATCTTCAGGCGCCAGCTCCCAAGAAAAAACATTTCCATTAGAGTGCAGATAACAAAACTGTCTATCAGGCCCCGTTTGCTATAAGATTAAGAGTCCCCGAGAAACAATATATCTTTGTACTAGACGCTAACCGCCAACTTCCGCTTTTGTAATCTGCTTGCTTGCTTGATCAAGGCCACCAGGACGGAAGCTCGGGCTGATTCTCTGACCCTGCATGGTGGAGAGAGTCAGTCGCTGGCTGGCTAATAAAGGCTCATAATTAATCTCAATTGGCTCCGTGGGTCTTAGGTTTGAACTCGCCACAACATTTGGAGGCCCCAGTGAGATCTCTCCAGAGGGGGGAAATATCCTAAGACCTGTGACCCTGGCCACCTTGGGCAAGGACCTGCCCCGTCCAGGGGACGTCCGCTGAGAGACGTTCCTCAGCCCCAGAAGCCAGGCGGACTCACCCAGGAGGGCAGGTGGACAAAAAGTTCAATTCTGTAACAATTGGGCACGAGCCATCTGGAACAGCTTCACCGGTGAGTAAGACTGTGCTTGGATCTGTCTGTCGGTGGGCCCTAAAGGGAACTAGTGGAAGGCTGGACGCAGCAATACTTCCTTAGTTCAGTCAGGGTCTGAGATGTCAGATTTGACTTCTGGTATTCAGGTTTTTGGGTGCGCTAGTGTTCTGTGTTACCTGTAGTTTGTCTTGTCTGTCTGTATTGTGTCTGTCTGTCTGGACTGGTCAAATGTACTGTTAACCTCCTATTGCCTTGGTCTTCATAAGTTTACTTGTTTTGATTCTTTCCTTAGGTCTGGCCTCCGTGGCCCTGTCTGACTGGACTCTTGGACTGAGGCTGATCTGGCTCTTGTGGGAATTCTCTCCTTTCTTGCCTGTTTTTACTAACATGGGTCAGGCTTCTTTTAAAACAACACAGAAAGGTTTAAATTAGAATTTGTGGGCAGTGGGGATGCACTGAAGATTTTGATGGCAGTGACTTCCATTTAACGTGCGCTTTCGGTGTCCCTAAAAGTGTGCTAGGTGCTTTGCATTGCTGTGGCATTTAACTTTTGACAACGTTCTGTGGTTCAGCACCTGTCATGTGCCTGATGCATAGTGGTAGGGTGCTAGCTGTTTTTTATTCTTGTTTTGCAGATGAGGAAACTGAGGTACAGGAAGTTTAAATAATTTACCCAGTGATGGAAGTGAGTTTGTTTTTGATATTGAAAACACAAGAGTTAAAAAAGTTAAAAGAGGCCTGTTGGGCTAATCCTTCTTTATATTTTAAATTAGAGCAGGAAGAGCAGTAGGAAAGATGGTTATGTAAATAGCGATTAAAAGTGAAGATGTCATTGAAAGCTAGTAAAGGGATGAATGTACATTTGTATTAGAGAATTGAGTCTAAAGAGTGACTGTACATAAATTTATCTACTTTTGGACTCTTATTACAAAATATATTAGTAAACATATATTCTTTTACCATATTTTTACATAATTTTTGAAAAAGTACTATAAAAAACATACGCTTTTAAAAATTAAAAAATTGGTATATTCATAAATTTACTTATCTATTGAGTGCTGATATATAAAACACAGTTTACAATTGCCTACTTCATCATTTTCTCTAGAAATTAAGGCTACTAAGAGTTATAAATTCTGGTATATGTGAATGAATTACTAGAATAATACAAGTGAAGGAAAAATTCTGTATGCAAAGTATGCAAGAAATAAAATGTGTTTTGAGATATGAAGGATGTGTTTTTAAGAAAAAGAGAGTAATTTTATCCTAAAATAGTTTCAGGTTATTTAAGGTCATTTGAGGCAAAAAAGAAAATAAAGGACAAAAACATAGGTAATATATAAGTTGTAAAGTAAAAGAAAAAGAAAAAAATCTTGTTTTATATAGTCAAGTTGGCTAAAATTAAATGTATTTATCATAAGGTTTTAAAATGAACTTTAATATCAACAGTGTACTGACACAAAACTAGAGTTTGGATTATTGGTCTGTTCCTAATAAGAGATTGTAAAAGATTTTTCTTTACCTGTGAGCAATACACTTAGGAAACAAAGATTCTATATCTTATCAAAAATAATTTATTGTGCTTTATAGTCTTATTATGTCTTTGATTACTTAAAAAAACTGAGTCTTCTTAACATTAAGAGTGCTAAGGTTTTTTTATAGTCATATTTACCTTTAAAATCTTTTATTATCACTTTGGTTAAATAGATAACTAAGTATTGTTTCATAGTGGCCTGTGATCCTATTTAATCAGGTGATCAAACTTGTGACATTATACAAATTTCCCAACATAAAATCTAAATGAGATCTTTTGTTTTATCTCAAAATAACTTTGAGACTTCCCAGAGGGCACCTGGAAAATCTCAAGGTTTGGTTTTGTCACTTTGTAAAAGAAAATGTTAAGCTAATTCAGTCTATTTGATATATTAAATTATATAGAAAGCATTGTCAAATAAAAATGATGGTTAACCTTCTTTAGGTTACATTTTTATGAATACATGTTACTAATACAAGTGTTTCAAAATGTATAAAGTTCCTAAAAATTTGTCAATATCTTTGCCATTCATATGTCCTTGTATAATGGTATCAGTCATAATTTCAGTTATTATAAATTGTTGTATGTCATGATTCAAGAATGGACCTCACTATTCAGAAAGAAAGGGCTTATAGAAAACAAAGGACATGGCTCTGATTTGGGCCATGACAGGAAAACTATTACAATAATTAGATAGCTATGATTTGAGTGAATACGTGACCTTGATATTAAAATTAGAAATTTGGATAACAGGAAATATCTGTATAACTAGAAACATCGAAACCTTCTTTCTCAGAGAAACCACAGGGACTAATCTCTCCTTTAGAGACTATTTTCTTTACCCATCAGCCCACCTGAAAATTAATTTATAGATATATTTTTGACTTAAGTTCCATAAAGAGACCAAGCCCATTTTTGTCCACCACTGCATTTCTAGATTCTCAGAATAGTAGCACCCTAATAAATGTGTTTATTTGAATAGAATTTTAGAATTGTTTACTAAATTAACTCATATGATTCCTTTTATCTTTAAACTATTTTAAGCTTTTGTTTTTTTCTATTAACCCTGAAAGCAATGGTTGTAGATTCCTTGCCTAACGAAAGGAATTTAGATATGAATTGAAATGCAGGGTTTCTAATTCTTAAATGAGGAAAGATGAAAGGTGCCTTGAATATCTTTATGATTACTGGTAACTTATAATTGCCTCTTGCTGTGTTGGGTTAGGGGATGCAAATGATAGGTGGAACTAGAGAGTTAAGAAAGGAGAATGGACTTTCTTGAAGAGAAGGAAAAGGAGAAAGTCATAATTCAGAGAAAGTTTTGAAGCAAAAATAAAAGGGTGTAAAAAAGGAATTAGTGTAAAAATACTTGAAACAGAACAAAAATTATTCACACAACTAAAGTTGTAGATTTAGATCATGCATCTTAATGCATGTGATAATTAAAACTAAAATAGCATTATTACAATACATTAACAAAACTTATTTACTTTGTTATTATTGTCTTATGATATCAAGTCTCAATAAGAGATTCTATTTGTGAAGGAAAGCCAATATTCTTTTTTTTTTTTTTTTCTGACTGTTCTTGTCAGCTTCCATGAGGGATCTTCTGGACTTGACATCGGTGTGTACTTGTGCTGAAGCTGTTGAAGAAAGAGTGCATGGCCACTGGGTGGCCTCCATAGTCTGGAGTATCCACCTATTTATATAAGCATCCTTGTAGGTTCTATACAATTTAAGTTAGGTTTGATAAACTGCACGAGCTAATAAAATAACTGCTATGACTGAATTTTGATAAGGAAAGATGAGATGTTTGTGCCAGGAAGATTTGTTTTAAATCTAGGCTCTTGCTTACTAATTCAGTGACTTTGCTATGTTTCAGTTTACTTATCCCTCTAAAATAGGCATGGCATTACATTCTAAGAATTCTTGGATAGATTAAATGGAATAATACAGTATGAGGCATCTAATGTGGTATCTGTCATATTGCAGGTACTCAGCTACTGCTATTAACTCCCATACTCTGGGCAAGAGTGAAAACGCTCTTGTAATGTACTGACTTAATACAAACAGGAGCATGGCTATTGCTAAATAATTCCTACTTTGGGAGGAGTGTTTAGAAAATACTCCTGGGCACCCATGGTGGTCTCCTCTGAATTACGTTAAGGTACAACACTAAAACATATGTTGGAGAAGATTGGGAACCGTGCCTAAGTTTCTGCCTCATTCTTTACACCCTATCTGCAAGCACCCACCCCTCTAAACCATTCAAAACATAGTAAAATAGTATCCGCTAATTCATGATATTAGTGATATGTAATGAGATATTTCTGTTGGTTCCAAGGTAGTATAAACATTATTTTCTATAAGATAGAAACTGAAATAAAAGATTTATGAGAAATATCTCATGAAAATAACACCATTTCAGACTGCAACTTTATTTACCATGTTTAAAAAAACAATTTTGTCCTATAAGTTAAAATATTATTTTTTAATCTTAAACATTCAAGCTCCTTACTATTTCAAGACCCACAACCAGGCAGATTTGTAGGTATCACAGACACACATGGAACTGAGAATAATTCAAATAGTATTTTAGGGTTGCATCCAAAATAGAAATGAATACACCTTTCTTAGAAGATTCAATTCAAATTCAAATATTTGTCTAGGAAAGAGGCAACATGGCATATTAAAAAAAATTGGATCAGAGGTCTAAAGACCCACTTTCAGGTTCTGATTTTTGATGTTGTGACTATGGGTAAGTAACTTAAAATACCTGAACCTTAGCTTCTCATCTTTAAAGAAGCAGAAAGTATTCTTGCATCAGTAGCCTCAACCTTAACTAATAAATTAAAATTTAGTATTGCAATTGGAATACTTATGAGAAGTGAAACAGGACATTACTAATAATTATGACAGGACATAAAAATAAAATAAGAATGTTTCTGCTAAGCCTCTGAATAATTTCCTGATATTATGCCTTCCATTTGTGGCAACATACAAATCTGTATTTTGACATGCACCACTATAATTTTATTCCTTGAAAATGTTGACTGTTCTATAAACGTTCTTGGTATATAGTGGGTACCCACCAAATGTTTGTTTTTGATTAATCGAGATAACCTTACCTCACAGAATTGTTGTAAAAATTAAATATAAAGTATTTTGATACATAATAATGTGCTATATAATAGTTAATTATTATATTTGCTATAGAAAGTCTCATGCTAAAGAATTTGAGAATTAGTTACCTGTCTTAAGCCTGAATGAGGAAAGAAAGGGTATAGCAAGAATAAAATAGACTAAAGACCAAATCTTGAGAAATACGTTTTAGGAAAAGGAGAAGAAAAAGAAGCCATGTAAGAAGAAATATACACATTTCACAATTTATTTGGGAGAGAACCATGAGACTGTCTTTTACATATCTTTTTACATATCTTTGCATCATACAGATTATTATTTTCTCTATGCCATAGAAATATATTTCCACCATGTCAGGGAATATATTCAACTAAATTTTTTTTTATCCTAAGCAACTGTGGAGTGCTTGGAACATGACAGAGGCTAAATTAATAATTAATGAACAAAAAAAATGAATGAATGCATTCCTACATGCTGTTGGATGGGCTCTCTAGCCACTCAGTGCACATGGTGAGACAGAATACCTTAGTTGTAATTACTTTCAGCATTCCTTGCTACACAAGACTCCAGAGTGAGGTTAAAAGTAAAAATTGAGAAAGCTGAGGAGATACTCTGAGCACCTACATGGGAAAAAAGGGTCATAACTGGCTCAAATAAGAAAAACAAAAAACTTTCTCCTCCTTTCATTTTAAATTTCTTCTATAGATTTATGGGTTCCCCATTTCAAATGTCTCTCTGTTCTAAGTGCCATGAAATTGGACTTGGATTCTCTAACTGCAGATCCTAAATGGTCTTTTTTTCATTCAGAATCACAGAGAGCAAGGACGCTATATATTAACGGCTGCCCTCTTATCTAGAGTGATTTCCTCAGAGTTAGCAGAAGTAAAAAGATCTCTTTCCTTTATAGGATGTAAAATGATCTCACAGTCCCTCTGGAGCCTTATCTGTAATATATCCCAAGACTCAGGAGACTTCTGGGCATAGGGAATGATTAAATGCTGTATGTTGAGAAAGTTTAGGAGTGAGAAAATAGTACACAACGATCAACACAATCTTTAAAATAATTGTGTCTGCAGCTATGCCACCCTGAAGAAGCCCGATCCCATCTGATCTTGGAAGCTAAGCAGGGTTGGGCCTGGTTAGTACTTGGATGGGAGACCATCTAGGAAGACCAGGTGCTGTAGGCATAAAAATAATAATAATAATAAAAAAGAGATTGTAAGCTGGCAAAACCCTTGTAATCTGTGAGGTCAACCAAGGGTTGCCTCTCCTAAAAAAAAAATAAGTAAATAATAAATAAATAAATAAATAAATAAATAAATAATAGAT
This sequence comes from Eonycteris spelaea, assembly GCA_003508835.1. Lineage (NCBI taxonomy): Eukaryota > Metazoa > Chordata > Mammalia > Chiroptera > Pteropodidae > Eonycteris > Eonycteris spelaea. Next base: position 969,859 of record PUFA01000323.1, on the reverse strand, counting down.
AGATAGGGACTCCAGCTTGTAGATCCTCCCATGGTCACTCTATTTTTCAGTTCTGGTCAAGATCCTATGGTCCTCTTTTATCCTCCACAGATCTCCAGGATTTGGCCAGGATTATTTCCATGTCCCCAGCTTCTACCTATTCCCTTAACTCTTAAGGTTGTGCAAGAAATTGTAACGTAATGAAAAGAGCACATACCTCGAAGCCAGAAGATTCTGGTGAAGAATAAGTCTGGTTTTCATTAACAATAAGTTCTTGAGTAGAAAATGGTTCCCTTTGAACCTCAATATTGTCATTTGTGAGGAGAAAAAAATAGCGTAGATGACAGAGGCTCTGTTCCTTCCTCTTGCACCAAATCAAAGTTGTGACAGAAATAAGGAGCAAACAGCAAGGAAATTCACCTGGGATCTAGATGAACAAGGGCTACAACTAGGGAGAGAAATAAGAAATCACCCTACAACAGGAGGAAGTAGGATGAAGCGAGGATGTGAAGCTGCCTGGTCCCAAGCAGTTGAGTGGAACAGAGGCTGCGGCACCCACAGCTGGCAGCTGCAGACTCCTCTTAAAGGGGCCATGTCAGTGAGGGGACTTTCACGGTAACAGAACTGCTTGCTCTGAGCACCAGTGCTAGGTCGGCTGCTCATGGGGAACCAAGGACTTACAGGGGGACACTGAGTTGTGGGAGTGAGGGCTGGAGCAGAGGCTCGCTCTGCACAGAGGTATTGGCGGTATCCATTTTTCCTCTGTTGAGCCATCTCTCACCCCCCAGTGTGCGGACCCAGCGCTGCCATAACTGAGACATCATCAAACTGAATAATGAAGTTCGCTTTGCCCAGAGGATTCCCTGAAACTTCATCTCCCTCAACTCGCGGCCCCACCTAAGTCACATCCTGTTGTATCCTCAGTGAGTCTGGTGCTCTTCGCTGAGCAGCTCCAAGAGCCACGTTGGTGGCAGCTGACCTTGGTTTCTGGTGTGGCTTCTTGAGGCAACTATAAGCATAGCATCTGTGGATTGCTTGCTAAATCTTAACAGGTGGCCCCAGAGTGGCACAGGTTGGGGCTAAACTTGGCCTGCAGCTGAACCCCTCTCAGGACTATGCCATTGGACATCTACTTCACAAAGCCACAATAATAAGACCGGGAGACTTAAAAGCTTTGCTAGTATATAAACAGACACAGAAAGACATCCAAAATGGAAAGGCAAAGAAACAGAAATCATATGAGAGAACAGAACAGAGATCCAGAAATAATGGAGTCAAACAATCTAACAGATGCAGAGTTCAAAACATTAGTTATAAAGATGCTCAATGAACTTAGGGAAGGTGTAGATGAATTTAGTGAGAACTTTAACAAAGAGATAAAAATATAAAAATGGATGTGAAAATTATAAAAGGGAACCAATCAGAAATGCAGGACACATTATCTGAGATGAAAAGTGTATTAAATGGAATAAACAGTGAATAAAGAGGTTTGAATAACCTACATAGAGGATGGGGAAGCCAAGGACACTCAATCAGAATGGAAAGAAAAAAGAAGCCAAAACTATAATAATTTAAGGAGCCTATGGGACATTATTCAATGTCAAAATATCCATGTCACATGGGTACTTGAAGGAAAACGAGATGTTGAAGAGCTTTCGAAGAAATAATGATGGAAAACTCCCTTCACCTGGTAAAGGAGAGAGAAATACAACCAGGAAGCTCAGAGAGTCCCAAGAGAGAGGAACCCAAAGATGCATCATAATTAAAATGCTGAAGGTTAAATACAAATAGAGAAATTTAAAAGCAGAAAGAGAAATGCAAGTAATTATCTACAAGACAGCACCCTTAAGACTGGCAGCTGATTTCTCAAAAAAAAAAAAAAAAACTATGTAGGACAGAAGGACGCAACACAAAATGTTCGAAGTGATGAAAACTCAAGATCAACAACCAAGAATTCTTTATTTAGCAAGGCTATCATTTAGAGTCGAAGGACAGTTAAAGAGCTTCCCAGACAAAAGGAAGCTAAGGGAATTTATCAACACCAAGTCATTATTACAGGATATGTTGGAGGGACCTCTTTAAGAAGAAAAAACACATATCAAAAACGGGATTAAAGAATGCTAATAAGTACATTCCTATCAACAAATACCTTAAATAGAAAAGTGTCAACCAAAAGACAGAATGGCTGAATGGATAAGAAAACAACATCCCTACATATGCTGCCTACAACAGACTGAGTTCAGATTAAAAGACACAAACAGACTAAAAAGGAGATGGAAAAAGGTATTGCCCTGATGGACCCAGAAGGTATTGAGCTGAATGAAATAGGTCAGATAAAAACAAATATCACATGATTTCACATATATGTGGAATCTAAAGAACGAAATAAACAAAAACAACAAAAGTGGAAATAAACTCATAGATATAGAAAATATTTTGAGGGCTACTAGACGGGAGGGGTTTGTTGGTGACAGCAAAAAAAAGGCTAAGGGATTAAGTGGTATGAATGAATAGTTGCAGAATAGACATGGAGATGGAGATGGAGCTGTAGAGGGAAGATGGTTAATAATGTAATAAATATGTAAGGGGAGAGTGAGGTACTAGATTCAGTGGGGTGATCACTGTGAGTTATGTGGATCTCTGATTACTAAGCTATACATCTGAAACTAGGATATTATTATATATCAACTATAACTGAAAAAAAACCCTCATTGAATTGTACAATGTAAATATAAGCAACTCATTGTCTATTTCAATAAAGCTGAAAATTTTTTTTATTTTTTTAAAAAATATTGTCATTTATAAATGGAGTTATAATAGTATTTCACAGAGTGATCATGAGGATTAAATGAGATAATGCTTATACATTTTCTATAACATACTATGTGCTCCTATGATTTTTTTTTAAATTGAGTTCGCAGGATAATTAGAACAGAGATGGAGTCTTTCCTCATGTCTCAAACTTCATAATGTTAATAATTTTAGCAGCTTGGCTAAAGTGACTCCATTTTATTTATTCCCTATCCTCACCCTTTCCTCGGTGAAGATAGCCATTGTTCCTGTCTGAAATTAAAGCTGTTTGTCTTACCATGAAAAATACTTTGCACTGATTTCTAATAAGTACATAGTAGGTAGATACTTTTGTTCAGTCCATCTTATCTATTATCCATTCATTTATGGTGTTTTTTTTCTTTATTATTATTATCATTATTATTATCATCATCATTATTAATTATTTTTAATTAATTTATTTTTATGGTGACGTTGGTTAACAAAAATCAATAAGTTTCAGCTGTACACTTTAAAAGTAAGACATATATATATTTACACTGTGTGTTCACCTTCTATAATTAGTTTTCTTTCTGTCACCACATATTTGATCCCCTTTACCCCGTTTACCTCCCCCTTCCTCCACCCCTACCCTCTGGTAATCATTATATGGTAAGTTTCTGTTGGGATCAATTTTCATTTAATTGATCCAAACAGTGATTGTGTGAAAATGACTGCTATTATTTGTAATTGCTATTACCAGTAGGTCAAGTAAAGAAAATGCTTATAAGACTTGTGTACATTTCTGGCATCTGTTACTTTTGATATTTCTCCTACAATATCTACAGTGGATAGCAACCACAAAGCATGAGTATATACACTATCATCATTTAAATGCATTTATCCATTAATCAAATAATTTAATGCATTTGAGTATTTACTTAAAGGTTTATAAGTTTGAAAATACATAAAGGGCTCAAGTATGATAAGAACAATAGGAAATCTTAGACAAATTGCTATGGAAATCTCAGGGGAGAAACAATAAACACAACCTAAGACTTAAATGAAACTCCGTGATGATAAAGAGAAGAAGAGAACAGCATCATACTAGAGGATAAGCAAAACAACTTACTGAAAGCCTGTTTCAAACCAGTGCTAAATATTCTATGTGGTAACACAAACAGCTCTTATTTCAGGAAGGGAAATGATTCTTGGAAGAATAGGATGTAAATAAGCAGCATTCTATAATTAACATACACTGGCATAATTTAGGGAATATGTGTGACATTGGTAGGTGCTGAAATGAGGTGAATACTGTTCTCATAGTCCACAGATCTTTTTCCATTTTATGTAAATATACTTTTCTTATTCAAAAAAAGATAGTTTCCTTAAAAGTTTACTCTTTTTATTGATCATAATCAAGTATTAGGCAGGATACGGGTTGTGTGAAGAATACTTAGCAACATTAAGTCTCAAGGACAGATTTTTGGGTAGAGATACCTAGCTTAAAATAGCCTCTATTCATTCTCCTTTATACTATGTGTTTTGTTTGCTTTAAGCACTTTCACTACTGGATATTTTCTTGTTTATTTATTTGTTTATTAAAAATTTCTTTCCCTTGCATCAGTTTCAGGTGAGTAAATCTTTTGGTGTCTTATCATTGCCATAATGCAATGTCTAGAATAATAGTAGCCTTGCATATAGCAGAACCCCAATAAATATATGGTAACTAAAAGAATGAATTATGTGTTTTTCTTTCAAAAGTTTGATGGTTGGCTTAATTAGTTATATAAAAAAAGTGAAATTATTCATTGTATATAAACAAAATATGAAGAAACAGATAAATAAAATGCATTCATATTTTTAATAGCTATTAAGTTTTGTTTAATTGTATATATAGTGCCAGGTTCAGAGACTTTTCATATAATTGCCCTTCCAATAACCAGCATCATGTATTTCCTGATTCAATTCTTTCCAACCAAGCTGCCGTGTCTGGCCTGTGGCAGACTTCTAATTCTAACCTCTTTAGTCCAGGTGGGTCAAATGATGAACTCTGTCCACTTTTCCAACTTCTCTCTGTTGTCCAGATACTTCAGCTAACAGAAAAAAGTTGCAACCACAAGAAACAATACCAGACATAATTTCTACCAAGATAAAAAGTTAATTGCATCTCGCAATGAGTTTGATATATGTAAAAAACATGATCTTAGGGCCTAATACTGATAAAATAGAATCTGTTTTTAAATTGTGCTTTTTATGTATGAATACGTGTGCATCTGTGTGTGGGTGTGACGATTTTATATATATATATGTATGTGTGTATATATATATATGTATGTATGTGTGTGTATATGTATGTATGTGTGTATATATATATATACATATATATATGTATAAGCTACATCTATTAATAGCCATTGGATTTTTAAAAATAACCCAGAGAGGTAGTCATTATATCTATTTTAGAGATAAGAAAACAGGCTCAAAGAGAGTAAATGTGCCACAATAAACACTTTGCAGAGACCAAAATCAAGCCGAGTCTTCAACACATATATTCTTTCCCCTATGCAGATTCTCAACAGCAATGCAACTGTTTCTTTAAGCCTCAGATTTGATAGGTCATTGAAAGACTGGAATGATTCCATTTTTCTGAGTGATCCCAAGATGAATTGTATGAAAAGTTCCCCAAAGGCCAGTGGTCAAGAACAATGCCTTATCACCTGGCCAAACCAGCCAAGCCAGCTAATCGGTTGGCCCATAAGGCACCCCCACCCTTATTTCCTCCTGCACATATTCTGATTACTTCACCCGGCACCTTCTGCACTCGGCCCTTTCTGCGCACGGCCCCCTCTATATGCAGCCCCAACTGCACACGACCCCCTTTGCACGCAGACCCACAACCTACCACCCAATCCCTTTAAAGGTCAACCTAACCCCCAATCAGGTAACGCCAAGGCATCTCGCCAAGGCATCTCCCAAGGCTTGCGGTTTTACCCTTTAAATTAGGTCCCAACCCCTCGGTAGGGGCTCCTCTCAACCACTGCTGCGTCAGTGAACGAGTGGGGTCCAAACTCGAGTTTGTCAATAAACTCCCTTTTGCGCTTGCATCGGTGTCAGTTTCCTTCTTGGCTCGTGGAGTTCCAAACCAGGGCATTACAGTCATTTTTAAATAGAAAAGATTTAGAGAACTTCATTACTTCTAGTGTCCCTTAGCCAGTAAATTAACACAGATATTCTGTTACTAACATGTTACTCTCCAAAACTTGACTTAAGATCCTAATGAAAAACCCATAAATGACCCATGACGGGAAGACTTGGGCCCTGTGCGCATTGACCTGGCTCCTAATCGCCCCCTCTCCCTCCTCATGATGTGGGGAGGATACAATCTTGGGACAAATGACTCAACTTAGAATTGAAAAGTCACTAATATAAAGCTCATAAAGTTCAGGGCCCAGCCCACAGTATTAGCAGGGCCTAACACACGGTAAGCCCTTGGTAATTAAGTCTATTACAGAAATAGGCAGATTTTGATATCATTGTTGATGTTGCTATTACAGCATTTTCACAAAAACAAACAAACAAACAAACAAACAAACCCTCTTTAATTCAGAGAAAAGCGAATTTTAGAATATTTATTTAGGAATTTCCCATCGATCTTTTACTCATGTTGTTGCTGCCTTATAACCAGTCCCTAGAAGGGGGCGGGTCTTCCTGGTAATTTTGACTGCAGTGGCTTTCTCCTGGCAGTGACTCAGAGGCTCTGGACTGCAGGAGGAGGTAGGTGACCACGCTGCCCTGCCCGAGAGCTGGGGCTGGATCTCACCCTTTATCCCTGAGGACTAACACCGCCCATTCTAATTCCCTTTCTTCGTGTCTAAATCTGTTGGGGCTTTTGTTTTGTTTTGTTTTGTTTCTACTGCAAGGCAAAAAGGTGACGTATTTTGTCATGGCGTATGATCCCCGGGGTTTCTGTTGGTTTGGCAGTTTAGGGGAATTTTGTGGGGGCCGGAAGGGGGATTTAGCCATCTCCTAATCATCTCACAGCTCCTCTTCCTACTTCCCTTCTCTTTTACTTTCCTTCTCCCCCGACCCCTTTCTCTCTGTCTCTGTCTCTCTCTCCCTCCCCTTCCTCCCCTCCTCTTTCCCTTCTTTTAAATATGGGCAATTGGTATTTCCTCAATTTTATGTAATTTCGTGCTGTGGAAATGGAACTTAAAGCCTCCCACCCCAGCCCCAACCCAAATCGGATTGGACCCCTTAAATCCAATGCAGAACTTCAACGGACTGACTCCGATCCCTTTTGTTAATACTTGGACGCCAAAAATCTAGGACTGAAAAACTGAAGATTTAATCACTCTCCGTTTCTATTCAAGTCCCACTCAGTACCCACCTCGCCTCCGTGGCCTGATTGCGGGTTCTCCACTTCTCCCCTGCAAAAGGCTGCGGGGTGCGGCTGCTGCGCAATCCCGCGCTGACCGGCTCCTCTCTCTGCGTGAGCGGGAGGGAACCGCACAAGGCCAGACACCTGGGACGTGTGGGTCCAGAAACGTGCAGATCCTGGCTCCATGAGCCGCCCTCTGTTCTCCCAGCTGCCTCAGATTCAAGGCCTTGATCTTGGTCAGCCATTGGGGCCAGTCTGCCTACCTGTTGCTAGGTGCATTTCTGAAATGCCATCCTGAAGAAGGGAGAACTTATCTGACCCAGTATAATTTGTACTGGAGAGGGTGGAGAAGAGGGTGCAGAAGAGTAAATTTCCCTCAGTGAGGGATTCTGGGGTTAGAATCTGGAAAGAAGCCTGTTTCTTTCCAGGAGACGCTCACCCTCTGCTTCTGCCTCTTCACCTAAAATCCAACCTTGGTGAGTACTGCGAAGCTTACAGATTTGGTTCCCTGACAGTTTCTTCAACTATTGCACCTCTTTGTCCCGTGTTCTTCTCCTGCTTTAAGCTCCCTGCTGCCCTTCCCCAGCCCCAACCTGTTTTACCAGAGAACTTAGGCCATCAAGTGTCTGGGTGGAAACCCTTTTCCTAAGCAGCCACTCTCTCCCACAGCCATGACTGCCCTCTGTGTTTTACATGTGACACCACACTGGTTTTTATCATTTCAATCAAAAGGAAAACAGAAATGAGAACAAAGAGATTTATTTGTGGTGATTGAGTGGAGACATGGTGTATAAGAAACACCAGGTTATCAGATAGGTGAGCAAACATGGCCATTGCTCTGGGTTGGGGTGGCCTGTGTGATGTTTTATATGGTGATTGGGTTGAGCATGGAGGGCCTATAAATAGTCCTGACAAAGCCTCAGAATCCTTTAGGGGGGAGCTGTCCTGAGAGGGAAAATTGCCTTTCTCAAGGACGTGCATGTTTTTCCTGCAGGTTCCTGAGTGGTGGTTGGGGTTCCCAGTAAATTCTTTGCCTCTGGGAGTCTGGATAAGCACATTAGCTTAATTTTTCTTTAGCTTTCTTCATGCACCAAAAAATTCCATTTTAGCTCTTTAAAGAGTATTTTCAGTAAAAATCCCACTTATTGGTGCTAGAGATTGCAGCTCAGATCCCTCTTTGACAGAACAGGGAGAGGCAGGCTCACAGATGACTTAGTTCAGAATGGATGGAGGGCCAATGACTAGGACCAGGCCCATCCATTGATTATCTGGATAAAAGAATCATGATGTAAATCATAATCTAGGTACGTAAGTGTATCCCTTTGTTGCAACACCACATGAAATGATTGTCTAAGATAATAAAATTCAGAAGATATGTTTAGGATGACCTGATTTAAAATAGAAGACATGTTACATATATGACATATGAATGTCTTGGATAGAGAAAACAAACAGTGGTTTCAATTATGAGCCCCAAGAAAAAGTCACAAGGTAAGTGATCTATCTAAGTTGCAGGGTCTGTTTGGATCAGGCAGCTTCTTATGTGCAGATCTCTGAAGAGCATGATCCAAAATATCAGCCAAGCTCTCTTTAACAACAGTTAAAACAGTATCAAGAACAACAGTGTCTGTTATCATTGAATAAATGCTTTCCATAGGCCAGGCACCATTCCAGGGAATTAATAAATGTATTATAATTCAGGTATACATATATGATGTATAGGTATGGTTTTCATTTTAGAAAGAATACTAAAGTTCAGAGGGGTTAAGTTAATTATACTTATTGACTATACCTAAAGAGTGGTATATTAAATTCACTTTTGAAGAAGTGGAGCTCGTGTTTGAACCAGCCTTAGGGTGTTTCAGAGATTTCCTGTTCAGTAGCTACTTAGTGATTCTTACAGCTTCCCTAGCTAGGTCTGGTATTTAGAAGGAGCCTAACTATTGGCACCTTTGTCTCATTCTTTTCAGCTTCTTTCTCCTTCCTAGCTCCATCATTAACTTTCTTAATATATTTACGTGCTTCTCTCTGGAATTTTATATATATATATATATATATATATATATATGTATATATATGTACACACACACACATATATATATACACACATACATATACATACATACACACACATATCTATACACACATATATACATTATGTATATATATACACGCACACACACATATATACATTATATACATGTATGTGTATATATACATTATATAATATGCATATACACATACATTATATATACTATTATATATATAGTATATATAATGTATGTGATATGTATATACACATAATGTATAGCATGTATATAATATATACATATTATACATACATGATATTATGTATATATACACATATATGTATAGATACATATGTATAGATACATATATGTACATATATACTATGTATATATACATATATATGTGTAGAACACATACATACATACATACATACATACATTATATATATATATGTAATGCCAGAGAGAAGCACATAAAATACTGGTATTTGAATAACTAATGCCAAACATGTCACTCTGTTTATGTGTCTTTTCCACAGTAGTTCTGTGTCACCATAGTGTGCCTTATGGTCTACTAACCCATCAAGAGGAGCCAGGTAAGTCTGATTTGCCTCTCACTTGCCATTGTATCTTTGGCACCTAGCACAATGCCTGGCCTGCAGGAGGCATTCTACTAGTTAATCTCAAACTCTGGTCTGTCTGCAGTGCCACTGAAGAGCAGCTCTGTGATCTTGTCCATTTGTGAGTATGTGGCTGGCATGTCTGTTATCTTAAACTATGAAAATAAAGAGAAAGTTCCTTTGGAGGTCTTCTTTGTATTCCCCATGGATGAAGACTCAGCTGTCTATGACTTTGAGGCCATGATAGATGGGAAAAAAAATGGCAGAATACAGGACAAGATGAAGGTACTAGGGATGAGTACCTTGTCTCCTTCCCCCACTCCCCTTAGGATCTCTAGAAAATGCAACTTTATAAAAATAGGCTGATGGTGAATGCTTTTTCCCCACTCCCGTGTAGCCACTATTTTCCTAAAAGTATTTGGAGGGAAAAATCAAAAATCAATCAGGCCTTCAAAGTATAGCTGTGAACTTGGGAAGAACAATCATAGTCCCTCCTTACCAGTCCTTGTTTTCTGTATCACTTGTTTTTTCATCAACCATGTCACCTTTGATATCACCTTTCTTTCCCTCTTCTCCCTAGGCTGGCACCAACTATAAGAATGCCGTCAGCCAGGTCTAACGAGCCTTTCTGGTGAAGGAGGATAAGTGCTCCAGGGACATCTACTGTAATGTGGGGAACCTCCATCCTGACTTAAAGGCAGTACTCACCCTGAAGTATGTGCAGGAGCTGCCCCTGGAAGCAGATGAGGCTTTGTACTACGTGCTTTTAGCCATCCTGAATCCTTGGTATCAGCTCTCTGGTGAGTATCTGCTCTCTTTGAGTACTGGTGGTGGGGGACACAATTGGGGAAATCTACTCAAGGTATTAGGGGTGCTAAAAAGTATGGGAAGAGAAAATACGACTCAGGCAACATTTTGTAGGATGGCCCAAGGATGGTTGACTGCTATCATCCCTTTGGAGGACCAGCCCTAAACACTCAGCATGGTTGCCACCATCAGTTCCCAGCATAGCAACTGTCCCTTGAGTCCCATTGAGTACCTTGGAGATGATAAAATGGCTGCTCTGGTAATCAGTAACAGAACCCTTTTATTGCCAGCACCCCTCTTCTTGGATCCTGATCTTGTTCTTCACTCAGTCTTCCCTAAATGTTCTGTACTTTTACCTATTAACCTAGAGGGAGTCACACTCTGCTCCTTTTTTATCCCCATGCAATCTCCAGAGCCTCCTCTCCATTCTCACCCCTGCCCCTGATTATTATGCCCACTCGTGGAAGAAGCTGTAGCCCTTAGCTCTGATCTCAGCCGCAAGCAGCAAGCAGCAATAGTGCTAACATGGCTTCTTTGCCTGTTTCTAACTCAGATTTCTTTGGCTGATGGGCACAGATTTGATCATGATGTGGGATTCTTGATTTACTACAGTGATGTGCATACCCCCAATGTAGCTGTGGAGATGGGAAAACCTACAAAAGACACTGGTATTTTCTTTCTCCCGTTGTACTTATCGCCTAAGGGGTAGCTCCTATCTTGGAGTTACCCTTAAATTACTGTCACTTTTCTTTCTTTATATCCAGTAGTGGGTGAGAAATGGAAATAGCTTACACTATGGCATGCAAAAATGGTTCAGGTCAAGGAATATCATGTTACTATATGTATTACAGGCAAATTTAAGTGAATCAGTAGATAACTGGACAAAAGATATGAACAAATAATTCATAAGATGAAACACAGCTAACTTACAAACATATGTGACAAATCAGTCTCTATGAGAGCAAATAAAAATAAAATAAAAATAACGATGTGACATTTTCACTTTTCAAATAATCAGTTTTCTAAATCTGATAATGCCTCATGAATTTGGCATTCTCATAGATTGCTCGAAGCAAAATAATTTAGTATCAAACTTTTGAGAAGAAATTGTGGTCGTATGTGTCAAATGTTCATTTTGGTAATTCCAATTTTGACAATCTTATCTAAGGAAATAAATCTAATTATAGGTAAAATTATGCACTGATGTCCTCTGCCATTTTAGCAATATCAAAGATTAATAAACAATCAAAATGTCTTACAGTAGCTAAATTATCTATGCTAGGTATGCTTGATTAGTTATGATATAGCTACTGAGTGATGTACATTGGCAGATTAAAATAATATGGAAAAAAGGTCTTCCAAAGAATGTTAAGTAAAAGAAAAGTAGATTATAAAGACAGATTATTATAAGAAAATAACCTATACATTAAGAAAAAACATTTAAAACCACAGGAAGTACACAAGTAGTAATTGTGATTAGATTAAGGCTAACTTTACTAATTTATTTTTTAGCCTGCTAAATAACTTTTTTTGATTGATTTTTTTACATTGACATGTAATCTCACTTGGAGTTCTTTTTTTTTGTCTTTTTTATAACTAATTATATAGTTCTATTCCCTAAGTATTTCACCTCTGTGTAACCATCACAACCATTCATCTCTAGAGCTTTTTTATCTTACTCTTGTTTCTTAATTTTTAAGACTAAGTTTAGTTTCTTAGTAAGTTTAATTTTTTAAAATCTCTTTAATTTCTCTTATTTTCTAAATTTTCCTTAATATGTGTGAACTTTCCCTTGTAATTATAACTGGTGTAATCCATGTCAGTCTGTTGCTCTCTTGGGGCCTTCCTGGGCTGCTGTGCCCCTCGATTACAGGGACTGCGACACATAACTGGAGAGAAACTGTCACTTCTGAAGCATACGCCACATTGGTGGAATGGAAGCATCCTTGTGAATAATCATAGTCAAACACCGTGTCCTGGGTTAGGCTCTTATTTCTCTAACTGCAGCTACTATAAAGAGAGTTCTCTAGCTGGTCTTCAGTAGGCCATCTTTCTCTTTCATTGTTAATGTTTGGCCAGGATAGCGTCAAATTCAAGGTCACAAATTGGAACTTTTTAGTTTGCCCCTACTTGTTCAACCATTTTTATCCCCTCAGGGCAAACTGCCCATGCTAAATCTGTGAAAGAGTCTCCCCACTTCAGCCAGGTTTGCTCTAGCCCCTCTTCCGTGAAGCTCTGTGCTCTGTCTTTGTACCTTAGTTACCTGGTTCCATCCTTCCCTTTTGGTGAGTTTCCCCTTGGATGGCATGAAATACTCCCACACCAGTGACCTGGTTTTTCGTCAGGATTATTTTAATACACTAGAGGAAGTTTTAAAATATTGGCTTTTAAAAGGTAAGGATTGAGGTCTTAGTCCCTTTCCTTCCGAGACATTCTGCTGGCCCCTGTGCTGATTTCCTCATCTGTTCCCCATGACCAGCTCTGCAGGCTGTCGTGAGACAACGGGGGCAGCCTTTCTGAGTCTCGTGAACACCCCCAGCAGGGCTGCTCACATCTTGCTTTCCAGATCATATATTTGGTGAAGGTGACGTGCTATTCTCATTTATACAAAGAAGTAAATGACAACTGGCAGCTTGGCTCACTAGAGCCATTTAGAGTTCTGCCATATGAAATATACCACTACATGCTGAAAAATGCAAAAGGGATTTTTTTAAAACTTAGAATGCTAGAACTTTAGGTGGTGGACACATAATGCAATATGTATATGATGTATTATTGTGTCCCGACCTGCGGGATGATCAACAGAGACCCTAAGACAGAACGGGGAGGGGAGGGAGACAAGATGACGCAAAGAAAGGAGACAAGACAGGCTTTCTGATCAAGTCTCGTTTATTAAGGCTTTGTTGCAGGTTTATATAGAGCGTGATCGGGTGAGGTTGCGTTGGCGGGGTTGATTGGCCAGGGGCAGTCAGGCGATATTGCGTAACTAAAAGGGGCCGGACAGAAAGTCCCGCGGAAAGCCACCTGGCGGGAAGCAGTTTGAGACAGTCAGAGAAAGCCTTTAAGTATTTGCTGAGCAACCATTTTGGTCAGGCAGCCATTTTAGCCGTGCAGCCCCCGACATTATTGAAGTGTATACTTGAAACATATATAATTTTATCAGCCAATGTCACTCCAAAAATTTAACAAAAAATAAAATAAAACTTAGACAGTACTTACTGTATTAAGAACATGATTTAAAAATATATATATTTGTAACTTAATATAAATAATTATATAAAAACATTGTATAAGTTTACAAAATTATTAAGAACTTAATTTGAGTTGAGCCCTAAGTTGTTTCTTAAGTGTGTTATGTCACTATCCTTACAATAATCTTGAAAAGGATATTAATTACCTTGATTTTTTGGATGAGGAACCTGAAGCTAGTGAGCAGAAGAGCCAGGGCTCAAAATGCCTCATTTAAAAATGAGGGAGCAGACACTTGTGGAGGTGAAAATAATTGGAGCCAAGCCAAAAGAATTACAGTAAACAACACATTTGTAGTGCTTACCATATGTCTGGCATTGTTCTAAGCAGTTTAGATAGGTCAGCTCATTTCATGCTCATGGGGACCTTTCTGACATATCAGTACAGTCACAGTCCCACTACACCCAGATGTCTCTCAGGATGGAAAAGTGTCTACCTTACCCATTAAGAAAAGCTGCTCCTCTACCATCTATCCAGAGTTCTGGGTTATGTAAAAGTTATTTTTGGAGCTCTATTTCTTGAGCCTCACCCATTTTATTTGAAAGCAGTTTCATTGTTGAGGTATCCCATGGGTGAGAGAGTAAGCTGAACCAGGTCCTGTCGTCTCACTGAATCTCAGGGCTACTGAGAATTTAAACCTGTAATCCTGGAATCACTATAAAAATAGGATATTAGAATTAGATTCTATGTCTTCTTATAGTCTCTGAACTGTGGATCTAGAGTTAATATGAACCAGCCATTCTCATTACATCTCTATCTTAATACTCACATTTCAATTCCTGCATCAGTTTTCATTGTTTCTCATAACAAAATCACAGCTATGCCTTTGGCAACTTGGTGACATAGGCTGGCTCTCATTGTCTCCTGAATGCTGCTGTTTGGGTGATGCTATTAGAATTTCAACACACATCCCAGTGCTTCTCTTCCTTTGTTCTAGAAAGTATTGGTGGGTGCTTCATAATAAAAGCAGATGACTTTCTTTAGTGTGTATGACACACTTTCAGCTCTCGTAAATTGTCAACATGAGAATTGTCCATATTGAGCATCATTTTTTTAAAAGCTGTAATTAAAGATTTAAACAAGGACCCATGTGATAAATTTCCCACTGATTTGATTTGATGAGAATATTTGCAAATAGATTAGCTTGATTCTTCTAACAATTGGTGGAGCATTTTAACTTAATGTATAGCTGCTAGAAAACTAACATCCAATTTTAGTATTTTAATTATTGCTCATATACCTGATAACCTCTACTCTTTTTCTTATCTGCTCTGCTACTGTATCTTTTATATGTTTATCACTCACCTCAAACCCTTTGCCAGCAGATATGATATAAAGATCAAACAGGGTTTTAGATTTGGGTTTTCTCAACTTCCTATGTAACTCAGGACAATTGATTCTTGGCGTCTTTAGTATGCTTTCTTGAGTTTTCTTACATTGTACAGTGTCCTTATCCTTTCTGAGTAGATTGTTTGATGGGAGATCCATCTTCAATGGTGAGTTTCTACCCGAACATCCCAGAAGCTCAGCCACCGATTACCTGTGGATAATTTGTCTTCCTTATGAACGATGCAAGGCCCAATGAGTAAACAGGATAAATCTCAACTGCGCATAGAGGCAGCCAAGGTAAAACTAGCTCTTTTTTTTTTTCTGTCACATCTTTGAGTAGGGATGAATCTCAGGGTTTAAAGTAGGTCCATCTAGAAATTTGGGTCTGTTTCTATCTGAGCTAAAGCTGACATGACTACTCTGAGGCCTGCAGTGGAATATAGGGGCCTGGAAGCACGAAAAGGGTAAAGGCCCGCACCCTCAGGAATCAGATTGGCAGGGTCTGTGAGTCTGAGAGGACCCTCTCACTGTCTCCTCATACCATCTTCCTCCAGGAAACACTGAT
This sequence comes from Eonycteris spelaea, assembly GCA_003508835.1. NCBI lineage: Eukaryota > Metazoa > Chordata > Mammalia > Chiroptera > Pteropodidae > Eonycteris > Eonycteris spelaea. Next base: position 954,130 of record PUFA01000323.1, on the reverse strand, counting down.
TTTGCTGCTAAAGAGTTTGCCTATAGGCTGTTATTTCAACGTATATGGATTTGGATCTTGCTATGAGCCATTCTTTCAGTAAGTTTCTAGAACAGCCATACAGAGTCCAAAAAGATACTCTAAAAAAGGGACTAGATGGTTAAAGAGGTTACTGTAGCATTGACTTTGGCATTGGGAATTTCATGTGAGAATGTTTACAGTGGACCCAGTACTGGCCAGTGTCGAGTAGCTGTGTCACTGGATGTGTTCGTTTTTCTCAGTTGTAGTGTGAAGTACATCAACGTACCATGGACAAGGCGCAGAGGAGAGTTAAGCTTATGTGGGCTGACCTAGGGGGCATGGAAATCTTGGCACCACTCAGGAACATTTGCCATCCCGGGCCTTCCATCCCGGGCCACCCTCTATAGGTAAAAACTTAAACTAAGCTAACAGAAGGGAACAGAGAGAATGAAATCTCTGTCCAAGAATCCACAGTCCTGGGCTTCACTATAGGGTTGATGAAATATGAGTTGTCTATCACGTAGTAAAGAGAAAAGATAAGAGGCGTTTGATAGAATTCTTCTCCTTAGCTTCATGCTGTGGTGCACGGATGACGGAGGTTCTCTTGTGGAGCGCCCATTTGTAGGGGGAGATGATGAAAATTCCCAGGGTTCTGAACAAACCGTGTGAGAATATGGTGCAAGTGACAGTGGACCATTCAGGATTTCATGCTTGTCTGAAGAGGTTTCAGAGTCTCTGGAATGAAATAGTTGGGTTTTCAAGGCGAAATTCTGGTATTTTAAAAATGAACTTCATAGAGACTTGATAAATGCCTTCTTTCTTTAGCTGTTTGTCTTCATATATGGAGAAGTTACTGACACATTTAGTGTAATTTAAAAAGTTTAGATAAATAGTCTGAGGCACAGGTATGACAAAAATGTGATTTCTGAGTGACTGACCCAAGCATCTAATGCCACATGCATGATTCTAGTGTTGAAATTCCTTTCAGAGGACAGAATGATTCAAGACACTGAGTTTATCCCCTAATAATTTTTTCTACATCATTTTCCCCTCTCTACTAAAAGATAAGAGTGATTTTTCTAAATCATATCAATACCATAATATGGGATATCATTGCTCTTTATTCTCTCTAAAACATTGGAAACAAATATTGAATAGTAAGACTTTTTTTAGTGTAAATGTTTTTGTCAAAGTAAAACATATAGAAAGCTTCACAAATCATAAGTGTATAGCTGAATGAATTATCAGAGTGATCATACATTGTAATCACCACACATGTCAAGAACTAGAATATTACCAGTAGCTCTCCATCTCTATCCTTTTCTATCATGTCCCAAATTTAATTACTACCCATTTTTTCCTCTCCAAAGGAAATAGCTTCTGAGTTACAACACCATGGATTATATTTGCTTGTTTTTAAATAAAAATAAATGTTATACAGTATGTTTTAATTTCTGTGTATCTCGCCTCTTTCCCTCGGCAGTGTGTTGAGATTCATGCATATTTTGCATGGAACCATAGTTAGTTTTCATTGGTATATAGTATTCCTTTCCTTAGGATAATTAACCATAATTTATTGATTGATTCTACTGCTGATGGACTTCGGTTTAGCTGTTAAAAATAATGCTTTTATGAACATCCTTGCATACTTGAACATGTACTTTTGCACACTCATGTGTATCCACATATATATGCATGAATACATGTTTATTCTCACATATGTACACAAAAATTTCTTTGAGTTGATGTTGTGGAATTTATGGGAATGCCAGTTTTCCGAGTTATTATACCAATTTATTCATACTAGCATAGTATGAAGGTTCCAACTGCCCGATTCCCTATCTAAAATTTGGCATTCTTTTCTGAAATTTTAACTAGTTTTGTGGGTGTATAGTGTTATCTCATTAAGGTTTTAATTTGTATTTTCTCAGTGACTAATGTAGTTATGCACCTTTTTATATTTATTGACCACTTGGATGTCCTCTTCTGTGATATACGTTAAAGTCTCTTCTATTTTTTTCTATTAGTTTTTTTAAAATTGATTTGCAGTTCATTTCATGGTCTAGATATACGCATTTTGTTAATTTGTCCTAGAAATGTATTTTTTTTTATTCTGTAGTTTTCCTTTTCATTCTCAAAATGGTATTTTTTGATTAATAGTTCTTAATATTAATACGGTTTAATTTTTAGTCTTTTTCTTTAAAGTTAGTGTTTTTTGTGTGTGTCCTGTTAAAAAGTTTTTCCCTACCCAACATCATAAAGCTATTTTCCTTTGTTATTTTCTAGAAGTTGTATTATTTTTTTGTTTACAGTTAGATCTGTAGTTCACCTGGAATTCATTTTTATGCATTGTGTAAGGTAGGGGTTTGTGTGTGTGTATGGATGGGAAATTGACCCTGTACCATTTATTGGAAAGCTTTTCCTTTCCTCACTGATGAGCAGTGTCATTTTTGTCACAAATAAGCATTTACACTTGTGGATTGTTTCTGGTTCCTCTCTTTCACCCCATTGGTCTATGTATCTAGGCATGTGCCAATACTACGCCATATAAATTAATGAGCTTTCTGATAAATATTACTTTCCAATAGAGTAAGTCCTCAACTTTGTTCTTTTTCAAGATTGTCTTATCTATTTCTGACACTTTGTGTTTGTATTTTAGAATTAGCTTGTCAATTTTTACAAAAAAGGAAAACTATTGAGAGAGTGATTAGAATTGCATTGCTTTTATTGATCAGTTTTGGGAGAATTTAGTATTTACTCTATTGAGTATTTCAGTCTATTTGAATGGTAGGTATTTCCTTCCATTTATTTAGGTTTTTCTTGATTTTTCTAAATGTATGTTTCCAAAATTTTATTTCAAAAATTTAAACCTATAGAGAACTTGTAAGACTAGAGTAATAGACACAAATACCTTTCACCCAGGTCCGCCAGTTATTAACATTTTACCACACTTGCTTCACCTGTGATTTTTTTGTCTGAAATATTTGAGAGTCAGCCACAGATATCATAACTGTTCATATGCAAATAATTATCCACTCATCTTCTAAGAACAGAACATCCTGATAAAATCACAATATTTATTTAATGTTAAGAATAACACCATTATCTAAATATAGGCCATATTTGCCAATTTTTCTAATAATATTATTTGTATATTTTTGTTTGGTTTTGTTCCAGGAGCAAATCCAAGAACAAGTATTTTATTTCATTATTATGTGTCTTTAGTCTTTTCTTCTCTGGGATAATTTCTCAGCAGTTCATTATCTTTCATCACACTGACATTTTGAAGAGTACTAGCTAGTTGTTTTTGTAGAATCTCAATTTATGTTTAACTGTCAAAATTCATATTTAGATTAATATTAAACATTAGGAAAAAATATTAATATTAAACATTAGGAAAAAATGGGCGTGGTGATAAGTTTGACCACTTAGTTAAAGGTGGTGTCTGACAGATAACATTGAAATTTTGTGAACATCCTGTTCTCAATAAACATTTGCTCAGTAGCTTTAGCATTCACTGGTGATCACCCAAGTGCTATTACTATCAGTGGTTACAAAAGAGTGATTTTGAAATTCTGTCAACTTTTCTATGTGTATTAGTTGTCATCATCCTGTAAAGAAGAATTTTGCACTCCTCCCTCCCTCTCCATTCCTCCCACCTTTTTGTTGTGTCAGTAAGTACTTTTAAATTCTTTTACTACTTTTCAATCCTTTTTTAGACTCATTACTCTCATTCCTTTTTTTAAATTAAAAATTATTGGGGTGACATTGATCAACTAAATCCAATAAGTTTCAAGAGTACAATTAAATAGTATGTCATTCATATATTGCATTGTGTGTTCACCACCCATAGTTAGATTTCCTTCTGTCACCAAATATTTGACTCCTTTTACTCCTATCTACCTCTCCCTCCCCTCTGGTAACCACTAATCCACTGTCTATGTTCATGAGTCTCTTTGTCATGTTTGTTTGTTGCTTTTAGATTTATATACCAATTATGGGTGACATAATGTGGTCTTCAGCTTTTCTGACTTATTTCACTTATTTCACTTAGCATGATTATCACAAGATAATCATGTTGTCCCAAATGGCAGTATTTCATCTTTTTTTTTTTTTTTTTTTTTAATAGCTGAGGAATATTCCATAGTAAAGTTCTAGATGTAGCCAGTGGGAGCCCCTTTTAACATGCTCTTATGTCTTTTTCACATGTCTCTTTGGTTTATAAATATTTCTTCTCTTTCTTAAAAAAATGTTTCAGACTCACCTGTACTTTCCTGTACCTGTAACCAGCTATTTTTATAAGAACCCTTGTTTCTTTTAGTGAAAATGAGTAGGAGAAGTCAGTATTTGAGTGTTAGGTATAACTTTGCTACTGGCCTGTTATTTATTCTAGGCATGTTCAGTAGACAGAACAGGCAAATGATGAAGAAAAACGCAATTTTTACTGATACCCGTACTTCCAAGGTAACAACATAACAACCTTTGTCTTTTTTCTCTTGTCTCTATTTATGTCTTTTTTCCTCCATGGTAAGAAATCTGGCTTCCCACAAAATTAGTAAATTTATTCATTTTCTTAATCAAACAATACAGATAAAATTTCTCTGTAATGTTTTATAATTCTCTGTGTAGAGGTCTCAAGAATTTTTTATTAGATTTTTTATTAGGTGTTTGGTGCTATTTTAAGTAATATTTTTAAGTATTTTGTTTACTAGATATTTATTTCTATATGGAAATTGATTATGATAGCTTTTAAAATTTACATCGACCTTGTATTCAGTGACCTTGCCTGATGTAGATATTAATTCTAATAGTTATATTAGAGGATTCTTTTAGATTATCTGTGGGTAATCATGTCTGCAAATAATGCTTGTTTTTCCTTTCCAAACCTTATATTTTTATTTTTCACCCATTCTGTATTGCCCCAGAAAGGACCTACAGTACAGAAAGGGTCACAGCTGATATCCTTATCTTATTTTAGACTTCAGAGGGAACATGTTTAACATTAAATCAATAGTGTGATTGTTTACTATAGGTCTTTTTGTAGATATACTGTGTCAGACTAAGGAATTTTCCTTGTAGTTCTGTTTTGAGAGTTCTTTTTCTTCAAAAAAGAATGAGGCCTTTTGAGCCACGCCTCTCTTGCTCAGGCCTGCTTCCATGTCTGGAAGTAGACTTTCCCTTCTAATAAAACTTTTCTTTTCTACTGTAAAAAAAAACATGAATGGTTGTTAAATTTTATCAAATGCATTTTATATATTTGTTGAGATGAGTGTGTGATTTTATCCTTCATTCTTTTAATATATGAATTATAATACTGTTGTTAAATGTTAGACCAACCTTGCATTTCTGAAATAAACTCAAATTAGCTGTAATCTCTTAACCTGCAACCATTTATTCATATATTTTTTGATTCAGTTGGCTCATAATTGTTTAGAATTTTTAAATCTATTTTCATGGAAAATATTGACATGTATTTTTTTTCTTAAAACATTTTTGTTGAGTTTTGATATCAGTTTTATACTAACATCATAAAATAAACTGAGAAGAGTTGCCTGTTTTTCTATCATCTGAAAGATTTTCTTTTAGAAGAAAATGTGTTTGCTCTCAGTTGCCAGGAGACCTTTCTGTGGGTTTTGAAATCTCTTTAATTCAAATAGAACTATTTCTATTTTTATATATTCTCTATTATTATTGAAGTTTGTATATTTTATCTACATTTTCAAAATTTTTTTGGCAGACATTGTCTCTGATGTTGCCATGTGATGTTATTAAATTTTGTAAAATCGATCATAGTATTCCCTTTTCATTCCTGATGTTGGTTATTTGTGCCTTCTCTATTTTTTTCCCTCGCCCTAAATGTTTGTCAATTTAATTAACTCTTTTAAAACACCAGCACTTGAGTTTATGGATCCTTTCTCTTGTATAATTGTTTTCTGTATTAATAATGTTTGCTCCTATCTTTATTATTTTCTTTCCTTTAAATTTTTTGGGTTTATTGGCTGTTTTTATTCTAACATCTGGAAATGGAGGCTCAGGTAGTTGATTTTTAGACTTTTTCCTTTCTAATATATATTTAGAACTACAAATTTAAGTATATCTATAGCTGAATTCTAAATTCATATGTCATTTTCCAATTTTCCATTGGCATCATCCACTTGAGAATATTTTTAAATTATCATTACGATTTTTTTAAAGCCTGTGTTATCCAGAGGCATAGTGCATAGTTTCCCAATATTTGAGTGTTTTCTATTTCTTTGCTAGTTGTCAGATATTTTATGTGAAAAGTTATGGAAATTATTTGAGCCTCTAGATGATATCTTGCCTCTGAAAGGATTTACTCTTTGCTTCTGATGGGTTGTTAGACTAGAAGCAGATGTTAGTCCAGTTAGAATCTAATGAGCTTCAGTCATTTATAGCTGGTTTATTTCAGATTCACCTCTACTTCTAAGGTGTAGATCTATATACAGGCCTGTATTAAAAAACCTGAGTGTCTACCAGGGCACCTTCTCTTTAGAAAGTTCAAATCTGAAACTGCTTAGCTTTTTAACCTTTCAGTCATCCATTTTGTACTTGGCACTTGCTTCAAGGGGTGAAGGGATAGCAGATGCCAGGCTCGTCTCTCTTGAGCCTCCTTCTTCTCCCAGCTCTTGGCCCAGAAATTATTATTATCATGGTAGCCTTTTGATGATTTGAAAGATTATTAAAAATGTTCTCTTTTCTGGTTTTCTACTGGCTTGGAACAAATTAGTCTGTTGCTGTGAGCAGAACTCTTCTAGGGTATTTAAATTTTAAGGCAGAAGTCATATATTTAAGTTCCAGTTTTCCTGCTTTGTCAGCTCTTTGGAAAAATCAATGAAACTCCATAAGCCTCAGTATCCTCACTTGAAAATGGAGATTGTAATAATATTTATCTTATAGATTTACCATGAAGTTTGAAAGAGTATGCCTAAAGAAAGCATTAGGAACTGTGCTTGACACACAAAAAAGTGTTATATAAAATTTTTGCCATTATTGCAGTTATTATCCTTATTATTATCCAATGAAGCACTTAAGACATACAGTTAGCCAACAAAAAACATCGTTTAGCTTTAGTTTTATATACAAAAAACCCCCCAAACCCTTAAACATATACAACAGAGCCCTTTATAAGCCGTAAAGAACATAGGCTGCAGTTCAAAAAGCATGTTGGAGATTTAAAGGTGATAATATCAAGATGCTAATAGGTTGTGGTCTCTGGCAAGCATGGTCATAGTTAAGGCACCATAATTACAAGTCTGGTTCTTAGCCTTACAAGTTTAGAGCATTAATCCTGATGCTGATGTCACTAGATTCAGTTGACACACAAACCCAATTTCAAAGAGACTGGTACATAAGCCAAGATAACAGTATTAATTTAAGGTGAGAACTACCCTTGTCATGCCTTCTGAAATGCTTGTGTGAGTAACATCAACACGTTCCCTGTTTACAGACAGCTTTATTTGAGAAGCCAGATTGTGATTATAAAGCTATTTGGTGCACCTTGACTAGAATAGGGAGAGAACTGTCTGGTTAGAAGAGCCGAAGACCCACTTTTCCACCTTAACACTGGCCTCACCAGGGCAGATGTGGTTCCAGAACAATGTTCATCTAACACTGATGATAGTGTCTATTTTTTCCTCATTCTCCTGCTTTCTAATTAATTCATTTTTTTGGATTGGTTATTAAAATAATTGATGAGGTTGTATTTCTGTTATTTTGCTTAGTTTTTTCCTACTTCTGTAATCAGTATAATAGATAATAGTTTGCCAGAGGAATCATGTAGTCAGACAGAACAGTGCTCAAATGCCATCTCTACCATTTAGTAGTATGTGATCTTGGGCAGAGCTCTAAGATTCTTTGTGCCCACATTCCTTATCTGCACAATGAAGCATAAGCCTACTCCTTAGGAGTCTTGTGATGATTAAATTGCACCTTAAAGGCATTTGGCTTCTGAAATATAGAATATGCTCAATAAATGGTAGCTAATATGTATTTTTTTGACCATTACGTATTGATTTTATAATTTTACTCTTTTAGTCTGTGTTTCTGACTTCTATTTTACAATTGCAGATGCTTCTCATTTGTTATTAGAAAAGGAGCCTCCATCAGTCTAATAAAAGAGGTTGCCTAGGTATCGGGGACATGTCAGGATATATCACGGGCAAGGAGAGGATGTAGTCCAAGGTGAGGGATGGGCCCTGTGTCCAGAAGTGGTGATCTAGAGCAAGTGTGAAGCAAGGGGCACACTGCTGCAAGGGCAGAGGCAACAACTTGCCTCCAGGATTCATTTGTTTATATCCCCAAGGCCTTGGGCTATATACCTAATGGGGCTCCTTATGGCTTTATGTAAAAGGGGCCCATTATAGTTTCTGGAGAAATGGCATCTAGTCCTAGGAATTGGAAACCCAGGGACAAAATGCTGGAATAGGATAGGGCTTTGTGTTTACAACCAGAAAGAGAGAAACCTTAAGAATTCTGGCTGTCATAATTGACATTCTAGGTGTGTGCTTTTGGGCCTCTTTTGGTACTATATCCTATCTTCCATGCATATGATATAGAGAAAACAAGAAAGAACAATTGTAATATGTCTGGTAGATTGGAATAGATGGCAAATTGATATTCCATTTCATTAGTATGTATAAGGGAAGATATCTTCCACCTCTGGTTATACTTCTAAGTTCCTCTTTTCCCGGTTGGTACCATTTCTTATCTGATCGCTACTTCTCCGGGGTCTCCTTTCCCAGACATTTCCTTCATTCACATTTACGTTATTAAATCTCTCTGCTTTAGCTTCCTCATGTGTGTAAAGCAAAAGTAATAACCCCATCTCCTAGTATAGTGTTACCAAATAGACGTCACGTATATTGTGTTGCATAGTACCTGATGCATAATATTCAGTTAGTAGTAGTTATTGTCACTATGATTATTTTTGGTGCTTATTCTGTTCTTTTTCTTCCACCAGCCTCTTAGGGCTCTGAAACGGTCTCTGCGGCCTGTAGTAGAGGACATTTCTCTGAGCTGGGATTTGCCTTCTGGCCTATCTGCTAAAATGCTTTCCCCGGAACAGACTCCTCTTTAGAGGTCAGAGGTTAACCATCTATGCCCAGCTGACTAGGATGATGCCAGTGAGTTTCCATTTTTATTTGTTTCTTTAGTCAGAGTAGCTATTGCCCTGAACTCTGCTCTGGACAATTTCATTAAAGCTGGTAGGATCTCATCAAGCAATTGCACTTGCCAGAACAAGCCAACCGACCCATTTCTCCATCATGCCAGGTCTCTGGGCTCCTGAACTACCTGGTTCCTAGTCAGAAATGTTCATGTTTTGGGGTGGGGGCTGCCCGAATTCTGACATTTCTCTTGGTGATCTCGCCCTTCCATCATTTCTATTCTCTAATTTGTAGCCAGCAGAGGCAACAGGAGAAGTTTGCCTCAAGTACACACTCCAGATCAAGAGTTTTGAGAATAAAGTGACATTTTCTCTATAACCTGCTTGATGCCAAGTGAGCATTTAGTTTTCCTTTGCTATTTCCTTCCTTCCTTCTTCCCTTCCTTCTTTCCTTTCTTCCTTCTTCCTTCCTTCCATTATTCTCTGTCTGTCTTGACCATCCTTGGGATTGGCCTCCTGCTCTTAATTTTGTACTCAGATATTTCTCTAAAATTGCTTCTCCTTTTTAGGCCACCAAGGTTTTAACTCTTCCCTTATCTGACTTATTCCTCCTTCTGCCATCCCTAACTTTTGAGGGGCCTAAGAAACTGGCATGTGAGTGCTTTTCTCTAAGTCACAGAATTTTTTTCTTTTTAGTCTCATCATTTACCACCTTGCTGCCAAGTCCTTTCTCCAGACCAAGGACATGGGCTTCAGGGAGACTCCAGCGAAAGATAAAAAAGACCTGTTGAAAGTCAGCACTGATTGCGAGTTATAAGCTCCCACACAGCTTTCATTGCTGTCAACAAGGATCTCAACGAGCTAGTTCGGGGGCCCCTGGTTCATAGGGACATCCCAAGGCCAATTTTATTGAGTGCTACTGTTATAACACCACGATACCATGGAGGTGGTGAGTTTTACCTCATTCGAACTCATAAAATTAGGAGCCTTGGATGTTTGAACACATCATTTAAAGGAAACATTTATGAAAGTTCCTTTTTTCCTTTGTCCCTCCACATCTAGGATTTCTGGCTGGTGTCAAACTTTTCTGTCCTAGAAACTAGAATATATCCCATTGCAAAGAGATTTAAAAATAATAACGGGGAAGGGGTGGGACACAAGGAAAATTAAAACAGAACATGCACATCAACACTGTCTAAATTTGAAACTGATTTATTTTATTGATAATTCGATGGTTATTGATTATACCAGTGGCTGGTGAACAACCTGGTGGTGTTAGTACGTGGGTGCTGATTGCTGGAACTGTCTCAGGCATTAGCCAAGCAAGCATGATTTTAAATATAAGGGGTTTGAGGATTAGGATCAGGTGGAGAAATTCCCTGGACAGGTTTCTGTGGCTGGAGGGGAATGCATGTTCATTCTAGAGGCAGGCTTCAAGGTGGGCCTAGATGTTTGGTTGGGCAACTGGGTAGATGATGATACCATTTACTTAATAGAGTAAATAAAAGAACAAAGGCAAATTTAGAGTATAAAATGTTGAATTATTTTTGATAATTTTGAACTCGAGATTCCTTTGGAATATCCACATGAAGATGTCCAATAGAAAGGGAGATAGATGGGTCTGAAGTTCAGAAGAGAGGTCAGGGATGAAGATACACATTTGGCAATAACTGAAGTCATGAGAATGGATGAAATTATACAGAGGGCGGGTATAAAGAGAAGTGAAAAAGGCTATGACAACTATGACTAAAGGTTTTGTTTGTATGTAATATATTTAATTACTAAATGAAGACAATATTCCCTCTAAATCGATGTTGCCATTTTTAAAAAATAAAAATAAAGGACAATGAGATTAAAACATTGAAGAATACCCAGTATCTCAAGATGGATTCCCCAAACCATAATAAAATGAATGAAATAGGAAAAACAGATACAAGTGCATATTCAAAAGAAAAGGAACTATGACATAACAAAGGGAAATATCAAAGTATCAAATATTGCAGAGAAATCAAAGTAAAACTGAATAGGGTCTATTGGGTTAATATAAAAAATAGTACCTGCTAATCTAATCAAGAACAATTCCATTGGCTTAGATTAGGAAAGAATCTATATTATACATTGTTAAAGAGCAAATGAGAGGTGGGAAATGAAGGGTAGCTTGTATAGACACTTTTTATAAATGTTGAAAAAAGGAAAGGATAGAGTGCTATCTTTAGAAGAAATTGTAGAGTTAAGGTGGTTTTCTGTGTGTTATATCTATTTAAATTTTCAGAATGAGAGAGATTTAAGGGTGTTGTAATACTAATAGGAAAGTACCCGTAGAGAGTGTTGACATGTTGGGTTTGGGGAACTAAGGTTAGCTAATTGAGAAGGGAGTTTGAGAGAGTGAGAGAGGATGAGATCTAAAACAGCAGTGGTGGGGTTAGCTTTTAATAGGACAAGTATTAGGACATTCTTCCCCTATTGCCAGGAAGTGGAGAGAAGGTGATGGAATTAGATTTTAGTTCACAGGCTGAGAAGCATCTTTTTGAAGTTTCTGTATGATAGTTTTTCTGTAGTTTTAGTGAAAGAGATTAGCTAAAGAGTTAGCAAGATTAGCTAGCATATATGAGACTAGACTGGTAGAACAGAGAATTTGAGGAAAGGGTTTGAAATAACTCTGTGGAAAATTGGAGAGTGAAACACTCAGGGAGAAACAGAGCATTTGTCAAGGAGTGTTGAGGGTCCAGTTTAGTTTGATACCTTGACTTTTTTAATGGCACCAAACTACTAAAGGGAATCAGTTTACGTGATTTATTTCAACAGTGCTCAGCAGCTTTGGTGTAAGAATGAAGACAGTGGAGTTTTTGTCTTAATTTCAAGGTTGGTGTTTTACCAGATAGGTGTGATGAAAAAGGAAATTAGGGACTTGGAATCGAAGACATCGATAAGAGAGTAGTAAAGTGATGGACCAGAGACTTAGGCTAAATGGAAAGAGAGTAAAGATAGGAGGAAGTTTTTATATAGAAAAAAAACAAAGGAGACAAAGATTTAGAAGTCCAGATGAGGTCAGAGACCAAGTGAAATAAGAATCTGAGTTAGAAAGCTGGAAAAAGTGGATACTGTATTTTTTAAGTAGATTTTTTCAATTTATTTGTTTTACAGGTAGAATAATTCTGCTTGATATCAACATCCAGGCTTGGAGGGAGTGGCTGAAGTAGAATGGAGGCCAGAGCCATTTAATTTGAGGGAGACAAGGAGCTTTGGATCAGGGCTTTGGATAGGTTATCTACTTGGGTACTTAATCTCTCAAGATGATGGCAGGCCTTGCAATGAAGTGCAAGTTTTGTTTTATTTTGTTTGGTTGGTTTTTTTAATGAAGTACAAGTTTTGATCTAGTTTTTTGATACTTCCATGAATGATGGAAAGTGACAAAGAGATTGGAGATTGACAGCAGTTAGGATATGAGAAGATAATCGTGATGAGAGTAGAAGAGTAATGACAGGGAGGTGGCAATTAGGACTGAAGCAGTTGCCAAACCTATCTTTCAAATCTGTGTGCTTGGGGTGTGGTACCTTGAGAAACCACCATTTGAGAGTGGAGGAAAAAAAGTTTTTTGAAGGAAAAATTAGTTTTAAGTTAACATAGATAGTTGAAAAAAGCCTCCTATAATGAAACTAAAGATGCAGGAAAAGTCATTATCGTGTATCAAGAGGACACAGTGGAAAGGGCTCAGAGGGTGAGGTTGTGTGCAGGAGCTGGACACATAGGAGAAGAAAAATGCACAATAAAGATGGTGCCTGGGGCTGACATGCAAAGGAGTGTGTGTGTGTCTCAAATGATCAGAACCGTTTGCCTATGGCAGAGAGCAGAGGTGTCAATGTCCGTACTAATGTTTTTCAGCTCAGACAAAGACCTCATCCTCCTACTGTCCTCTTGCAGCTCGGCCCATGAAGAACATGCACTACACAGGCATATCATACCAGCAGAATGGCTACAATCCCCACAGGTCCACAAGTAGCAAGAACCTGTACTCTCTAGATGAGCATCTTTCTAGGGACTTTTTCTCACCAATATTTGTCTGTCACATGTAGGACTAGACAAACATCAAGTTTTTGGTGATGGAACAAAGAAGAAATGCATGTCTCTCAAAGAGACCTCTCCAGAGATGGGAAGGGCTCATTTTTCCACCAACAGGACAAACTTGGAAACTCATCATACAGGTGAGATGGGCCTCAGTTCTCTTCTCTGAGCTGTGAGGGCTGAAGAACTAATCTTCAATGCTCTGCCCTCTTGTGGCTTTCTCTACCTAGAGGTAATCTGTTTGAAAAGTGTCAGGCAGAGGGTGAAATTTGTCCAGTTCCCATATTTGTCAGGGTTGGCCCAGCTCCAGTAGTCTACAAATAGAATCATGAAACCTACCTCAGTGGAGTCTGAGGTGAGCCCTAGTTAAACTAACCCCTTTGCCATCTCAGCTCACGCACCTTGCCTGCAGGCTGGGGCCCTCCTCCTGCAGAATTCAGCTGCCACCCTGTTTGGGCTACTGCTGCATTGGTCATTCTTTTACAAGTTGGATTTGAAGATAGACCTTCCTCATGCTGTCTAATGACTTTCTCTCTGTCACCAAAGGGTGTTCTTTGGTCATTGCCTTGGGTTCCAAGCAGCTGGTCTTCTCATGTACATGACAAATTGAGTCAAAGTACATTTACCACTAAGGGGTGCCTTTTCTACTAAAATGGGCTTAAAGGCAGCTCTTTCTATTCTCTTCAATTTTTGTAGCAAAAGCTTATAGTGTACAATTGTTTAATTGTTTAAACATTTTCCTTGCCACTTACTATCTACTTATTCATTCTCCTTAGGCTGCTAATTAAAGAGAGAGCTTTGAGGTCTAAGGTGAATTTAGATCTCTGTACTCCCAATTACTGTGGGGTTTTAAGTAAATCAATTCACTTCTCAGAGCCTTAGTTCCCTTAACTACACAACTATTCACTTTCTGGAGTTGTCATGAGAATCTTCTTAATGTAATCCACAGAGTAGGTAGGTTCTCAGTTTTTTTGGTTTCCAGCAGTGTCCCTATACCCAGTAACTTGGAATATCCCCACTCTAGCTCTCTCTCTTATGGAACCTCTTACTAAAGTAGAAAAATTACCCAGCAAAGTTTTGCTGCCACTTTTTGTAAATTCATTGTCAACTATTCATAGGGAGCAAATTATGGCCCTTCTTGGTACTTTAAATTCTTTCTCATGCATCAGGCATAATTGTCTCCAATTTATAGAGAAAGCCAAGATCTCCATTGGTTAAATAACAGGTACATTTTAAGTGTTAATAAAGCTGAGATTCAAACTCAGACTCTTTGAGATACAGAGCCTTAGATTATTTTCCCCATTGAGTGGAACTGCCGTTCTAGTTACAGTGTTTCTTGCCTACTAATTTCTAAGTTGCTCTAAGTATGTCATCCCATATGTGAGATATCCAAATTCGAGATACTTTCTATGAAAATCATGTGGTCTTTAAGCTATTTTTATAGCATTAGGATTAGACACAAGACTATTCTTTAAGATAGACTGCTGACTGCTTCCTATATTTTATATCTGCTTTCTTTTGAAATTTTTTATTTTTTATTTTATTTATTTTTTATTTTTTAGGTGAAATAACCCTTGGCTGACCTCACAGATTGCAAGAAACTTGTCATCTTACAATCCCTTGTTTTTTATTTTTTACTCCTACAGCACCTGGTCTTTCTAGGTGGTCTCCCATCTAAGTACCAGCCAGGCCCGACCCTTGCTTAGCTTCTGGGATTAGACAGGATCAGGCTTGTTCAGGGTGGCATGGCCATAGATTTTCTTTTGAAATTTTGATAATTAAAATTCGAGCTCTCTTTGTCCAAAAAGTTTTAACATACTTAAAGTTTTAAGGATCATTTAAACAGGACTGGATGAGACTTTAAACAGCACTATCATGTGCGTTCTTTAGTATCATATCTTTCTCTTATTGTTGAACTTTTAAGTGCAGCTCCCCTTGTACCAGTATAGCACTCTGGTGGCCTACACTGTCACAGATAAAATGCTTGTCTCCCAGGGAAAAGACCGAAATGGGGATCTTGGTAGGATCTGCTTAGCTCTGCACTCTAGCTGCAGCCTGTCTCTGGATTTCGGATGCTTGGGGGCCAGGAGCTCCTTGCTTTCTCGTTCTTTTTTTATTTTCTCCCCCAAAGTCTTTGGAAATAATCACCTTGTACAGCTGACTTTCCTTCAAAAAGCAGATGGTTCCTGGAATCTGAATGAAGGTCTGGCCATAATCCTAGGTATGAATTTGGAAGAGATATGGACTGCACTCCCTACAAAGGTGAGATTCAGAGAAGAAAAAGGAGTATGTAGGTTTTTGATGAGTTGGGGTCAGAAAAAAGAAGTGAAGTGAATCATGACTCACCTGAGGAAAGAGACTATGAGAGTCTATAGACTAAATTAATTTCTAGTAAGTAGAGGTTGAAGGTTTTTATGGGTAGGATAGAGCAGAAGGACCAAGGAACGAATGGTCTGGCTAGTAGGAGTTGATGGTTTTGAGTTGGTGGGTGACAAAAGAAAAACAAAAATCCTCTTGCGCTTGGATTACATTCCCTGCCAATCATCTTAATTATAATAACTAATGTTTATTGAGCAATTACTCTGTGCCAGGCACTGTGCTAAGCACTTAACATTCATGATCTATTTATTCATCACAATGATTAATTGAGATAAATATTATTCATGTTTTTGTTTACAAATGAAGAAACTGAAGCCCAGAGAAGTATAATGATGTGTCTGAGTTGACCTAACCAGTCAGTATAGAGTTGAATTCAGTTCTAGAACAATTGGTCTTCAGAACCCACATTATGGCTCCTCTTTTTACTAAAGGAAGTGGTCCAGAAATTAGCAAAATTTTACTGAAGTTAGGATAGGTGAAGTATTAATAGAGATGACCTAGTTATTTCAAATATGTTCAAGCCTGCTGAGGCGGACAAATTAATTTCCAGAATTTCAACGAAGCTTACTAAATCTTCTAACTGAGATATTATTTAATAAAGACAAGTGCCAGAAACCTGAAAGTCAAGTGTCATTTTGAATTTACAAAATGTGAAAAGTGATTAAATAAACTGCAGATATCTTATAATAACTACACCATCGGATACAGTATTTACTAGTCACATATAGCTATTGAGATCTTGAAATATGGCTAATGAAAATGAGGAACTAAATTTTTAATTAAATTGAGGTGTGCTCTGATTATGAAATACATACTGATTTC
Source organism: Eonycteris spelaea (assembly GCA_003508835.1). Classification (NCBI taxonomy): domain Eukaryota; kingdom Metazoa; phylum Chordata; class Mammalia; order Chiroptera; family Pteropodidae; genus Eonycteris; species Eonycteris spelaea. Next base: position 937,743 of record PUFA01000323.1, on the reverse strand, counting down.
AAATACTTTAATATAAAAAGAATGTAAAATATTTTATCAATAATTTTTATATTGATTTCATGTTAAAATGATACTTTGAATATACTAGGTTAAATAAAACATATTAGGTTAGTAAAATAATTGAACTTTATTTTTACATTTTTACATGTGGCTAGTAGGACATTTTAAATTATATGTGTGTATAGCACTGTATTTCTGTTGAAAAAATACTTTCTAGAACAGATCATTAATAAGATTTAAAAACAATTTATTCACTTAATAAGTATAATTAATTATAAACAATTAAAAGAAAATCTAAAGATCATGAAATTCTAACTTGATTTTACTGACAATCAGATATGTCAGACTGACATTTCCTTCTTTGACATGGTAACTGGGTCAATAAATCAAGGAAATCAATAGCCCTGGTGTGTCTGAATTTTAGTAAGGAATTTGAATTTTTCTTAATGATGAGTATATGGATGGAGTACAAACTAAATGAAAACCCACAGCACTGAATAATGAATTTATCCAAACTCAAAACAGATTTCTGGACTCACCAGACTCTGAATTCTCTGGAAGTCCATCTTCTCAATGAATATTTAAATGAAGATGTAGACCAGTGCTTTCTTATTGTATATAACAAAACTGGGAGATAAAGCATTAGATAAGAAAATCAGAACCTCAAAAACCTTGAACAATGACTTGAAATTTCTATGAAAAAAATTAGGAATAAAAATACTGTTTTTCATACAGTGGATAAAGGAGAGCCTCTTCAATAAATGGTGCTGGAAAAATTGGAAGGCTGCCTGCAAAAGAATGAAACTAGACTGTTGTTTATTATCACACACCCAAATTAACTCAAAATGGATTAAAGACCTGAATATAAGGCCAAAAACAATAAAATGCATAGAAGAAAACATAGGAACTAAACTCAAGACCCTTGGACTTAAAAAGGATTTCATGACTTTGACCTCAAAGGCAAAGGAAGTGAAAGCAAAAATAAATGAATGGGACTACATCAAACTAAAAAGCTTCTGCTCAGCAAAATAAATCATCATTTCAAATACTTTAATATAAAAAGAATGTAAAATATTTTATCAATATATTGATAAAGAGACAACTATCCAAATGGGAAAATATATTTGCAAGCAATGCCTTTGATGAGGGCCTAAAATTCAAAATATATGAAGAATTCATACAAATCAATAACAACAAAAAAACATACAATCCAATTAAAAAATAGGCAGAGGACCTGCACAGGCACTTCTCCCAAGAAGACGGACAAATGGCCAACAAACATATGAAAGGATGCTCAACATCGCTAGCTGTTAGGGAAATGCAAATCAAAACCACAATAAGGTACCATCTCACACCTGTCAAAGTGGCTATTATCAACGGGACAAGTAATAAAAAATGTTGGAGAGGGTGCAAAGAAAAAGGAAGCCTCATACGCTGCTGGTGGGACTACAAATTGGTACAGCCAGTATGGAGAACAGTATGGAGGTTCCTCAGAAAACTAAGAATTGATCAACCTTATGATCTAGCAATCCCTCTACGGGGTATTTACCCCACAGACTTGAAAACACATATCTGAAAAGATATTTATACACCGATATTCATAGCAACATTATTCATAATGGCCGGGACATGGAATCAACCAAAATGTCCTATGATAGATGATTAGATAAAGAAGCTGTGGTACATATATGCAATGGAATATTACACAGTCATAAGAAGAGATGAAATACCGCCAATTGCGATAACATGGATGGACCTTGAGATAATCATGCTAAGCAAAATAAGCCAGACAGAAAAAGTTGAAAACCACATTATATCAATTATATGTGAGATATAAACCTAAAAGCAACAAGCAAACAGGACAAATGAACAGAAACTCATGGACATGGACAATAGACTAGTGGTTACCAGAGGGTAGTGGTGGAGAGGGAGGAAGATGGGGTAAAGGGTGTCAAATGTGTGGTGACAGAAAGAAATCTAACTATGGTGGTGGACACACAGTGCAATATATATTGGTGCAAAAGAGCTTGGCAGTAAGTTTTAGGTGTATACTTACTGCATTTCATTAAGCAATGTCACCATAATAAAAAATTAATTAATTAAATAAACAAGTTTAAGGCAAATTTCTCTACAAGTATACTATAGCAAAACAGCTCTGAACTTCCTGAAACTCATTTTCTATGAAACGAGACTGGGCTGAACAAATTTCTCTCTCTCTCTCTCTCTCTCTCTCTCTCTCTCCTCTCTCTCTCTCCTCTCTCTCACTCACTCATTATGAAGAGGAAATTTCAGGATTTTCATTAAAAACTAATCAGCTGTTTTGTTCTGCTTCTGTAAATGTGCTTGCTGCATGCAAGCGCTCACTGCGGAGCCCTTTTGCACCTTGTCCTACTTGCCTTTTGCTCAACAAATGTAACTGAACCATTTGTACCCCTAGCAGCTCCGCTTTCTGTAACAATTTGTATCTGTCAGCAACCCTTGACAACTCTTACCAGTGTTACTACTTGTAGTCTCCAGAGCAACCTTCGTCATTTGTAAAAGTTTGAGTTCAAACTAACCAATTAACTTGTGTAAAAATTCTGGTATATAAGCAATATTTCAACAGAGCCCCTGCCCAGATCTTCAGAGCACTAGTTGCTCTGGGACTGTGTGTAATAAACCTGAGTTTTCATTTCTCTCTGAGTTACTGCTTGGTGTTTCATTGGACTGGTTTGGGATTTTTCCACAACGATTATAGTTTAAGGCCATAATCTTGTCAGGGAATACAAAATAAATACAGTGGTGACCTAAGGGTATGTATAACACTTCTTCAGATCTCTGAAATGAATCTATTAATAATTTTCTTCTCATTTAGGGAACCCGTTTTCTGTATGGAGTCATTTTGGGAAGCAATGATGATGTAGTCGAAAGAGAGCTAAGCTTGAGAATACCTGGGCTCTTCTACTGTTTAACTTTAGGAAAGTCGCAATTGCTCTGAGTTCCAATTTTCTTACTTGCAAAACGGGGTTAATAAGAACTGCCTTACACAGTTCTTGAATTAATTATACTAACGTAAAAAGTACATTGGACATCTTGAGCAACCACAAATGTAAGGTAATCTTAGTTATGAAAGAGTATTTAAAAATCAAAATTAGTTATAATCTTATTTTTCTTTGTGACTCAAAAGGAGGAGTCATATTATCTCAGATCTGAGATACAGCTCTACCTTTAACCATCTCTATTCATTTAAGTTGTTTAAATCATTAGGACTAAATACTCTGTTGAAAATGAGGGAAATAATACTACCTACCTGATAGATTCTAGAGAAAATCAAGAGACAACACACATAGAGCACTCAGCACAGTTCTGGTATATAACAAATACACAGTAATGCTAGCTATCATCAAAGCTGTGGTCTATTTACTAAGACATCCTAGCAGGCCACTCCCATCAGTGGGACTCTGTCTGAGTAGCATCTTGACTTTCTCTGTGACATGTGTTTCTCCTCTTTTAAAAATGTCTTTACAATAATGAGATTATAATCATTATTTCTGTAATCACTATAGTCATATTCATGATTTCTTTTGCATAGGATTTAGTTGAATCATCATTATTATAGTTTCACTTTTATTGTGTTAGGTCAGTATCACTGAAAAGTTTTACAGTACATATAAAATCAAATAATTTCAGAATTAGTAAGAACTTTAAATCACGTTATTCATTCAAATTGAGAGTAGCCTCAATGTCATACCTGAAAAATGATTCTCTTTGTATCTTCTTAGACATTTCCAGTGACAAGGAGGTAACTACTTCATAAAGTTACTTATTTCATTGATGTACATTTACATGTACATCTAATAATTAAGCACTTCTTATCTACATTGAAAATAAATCTGTCTACCACATCTGCCCATGATTCCTGAGTCACCACATGGAACAGCACTTATCACGTCTCTCTATCAGCCTTGCAAAACCTGAAGACCATATTATATCTCTGCTTAAAAAATGAAAAACCCAAATCTCTAGAATTCATAAGATGGTGCTTAAAAGCATTGACTTAGAAATTAAAGAGTCTCAGCTCAGTCACTTTTTAGTTGTGTAATCTTCAAGTTATTTAATCTGTTTTTCAGTTTCTTTGTCAAATAATGCCACCTACTTTCTAAAGTTTCCTTCAGAGATTAAATAATTATTGTAATAATAAATTTAAATATTTATCATACTTAGCAAATGGTAAGTGCTTACACTGAATTATTAACTGAATATTAGCTATTTAGCCAATATTTTTTCTTTGAGGTGGATTACAGGCCCTCTATTCTATGAATGTGCCTAGTATGAGACTAATTCTCTTTAAGGATAATGATTTGAAAGGCACATAATAATACTCAATGCATAATGAATAATTATTAGCTGATTAAATTTCTGTTTGAATACTTGTGCTGATTAGATATAACTACATGGTCATATGGATATATAGATATTTTCAAAAGCGATGAAAAATCACAAGCAAAGGCTTGAAAGATGTAAAAAAAAGTGTTGCAGGTGATGTGAAGTTAGAATCAGAGCTCATTCTACCATGCAAACAGTTCTGGAGGACCATATATATTTCTACTTTACAGCATTCCTTCCTGATGATCTCATTACTATTGTTTCATGGCTGCATGATAAATTAGGTTGACAAATTAATTACTCCCTCATAGCCATCAGTGAGTCTAAAGTAGGGCTTAAGGGAGCTTCTAAGGGAGCAATCCAGGAAAAGTGAGTGTGCACAGGTCTTGATCATACAAACCCTCAATTCTTTATAAGTAGGAAAACTGAAGCTCCTTTGGCTAGAGCACTCTGTGCTCTTCTGAGAAACAGTACTAGCTTTGTAAATTTGGTCTTACTAAAAACTTTGGAAAACCTGACTGTATTCTCAGGTGGACTGTGAGTGTTTAAACTGCTGCTTGTGTCTCACTGTTAGCCTCTGTTCCTCATACACTAACGAGTGCACACACAGGGACCTCCCAGTTCTTGCAGACATTTTTTTTTTCCTGAAATGGACTTAAAAATCAAATAGAATTATATAATCATACATTATCATGATATCTGATCATAGGCAAGACCAAAGACCTCTGAGAACCTTTGCTGACCAGGAAGAGATGATCCAGAGCTCAGAAATTTGCATGGCTGAGAGACACTATTCAGGTGTGGCTAGAGTTAGTAACAAGCAGTAGGTTGTCAGCAGCATTTCTCCCCCAGAATATCACTGTTTCTTTGCCATCTTTACTTTTGCTCAGTTCTAGGGTGGCACGTGAGTTACTCATTTTGGCTTGGTCATTCTCTTTAAATATGTTTTTAAGTGGCACTTACCACAATTTATGATTGGAATCTCCATAAGAATGTGGCTCTATAACTTAAAAGCTCCTATATTGGAGTCGATGTAAGTGTAGTGTCAAAGGTGTGGGATCAGCCTGTTGTTTGATTTCTAAAACTAAATTAGATACTCACAAGTGTGCTTGCTCTGAAGTCAAGATGGAAATGACCAGGAGAAGTAAGACAAGAACACTTTTCCTACTTTAGTATAAGATGATGTGAACCCATCCAGAAGGGTGTCATTGCCTAGCAGTGGAACAGGCTGTCTTAAAAAGCAGAGGCAGAGAGCAGTTTCCTAATGACTGAGAGCATGGACAATGGCATGAAACAGGATTTAGTCTTAGCTCTGTCACATACTAGCTCTGTAAATCTGGGCAACTTGCTTAATTTCTAAGCTTCAGTTTCCTGCTCTGTAGATGGAAATCACAGTGATAGTTTCTTCCTATAGGGTTATTTAAAAAAAGAATATATTTTTAAAGCGTTAAGCCAGTCCTTGGAAGATAGTAAGATTCATTAAATGGCATGTTATATTCATAACCTACTTTTATTATTGTTAATTATTATTATGTGAGTTATGAAAGGTTTTTGTCTTTCTGCTCCATGGGTCACTGTATTTCTTTCTTCATCACAGTAACATAAATTGATGCTTTCCTTGCTGCTAATATTTCTTTTGCTTAATGTTCAGAGTTGCCTCAAGTCCACTTAGAAAATGTTAAAAGGACCAGAATAACCAGAGCATCATCTCCTGATGGAGTTGGGGATATTAGACTCCCAAATCTGGAAAAAATGTAATCTGAAGAGAATATAATCTGTCTATTCAATAATATTATTTAACACAACATACTTGCAAATAATACCAGCATTAAAGGAAAGTACTTAAAGAAGTAAGTTTAGGATACATAAAAGAAAGGAAAACTTTTCATTAGGACTTATGTTTTTGCTCAATATTTTTACAGACGTTTCATAAACTTTACTATGATACCAGGGTATTTTTGTTTTTGATGTTGTTATAATAATTATAATTTTCATTTTGTAGATAATGAGAGTATATCTATGAAAAATGTATAGATTATTTTAACTAGTATAGCTAACAAATAACAAAATCAGGGTTTAATTGTGTTCTGATTTCTAATGCAATTTCTTTTCCTGATATTTTTCAGAGGGTAGTAAAAAGTGGGAATTTGCTACTCAATGATATTGTGAGAGTTCAAAATATAAATATGCTTAAAGAAAGTAAATCCATAAGTTAAACAACTGTAAAATGTCTCTTAACATGAGAATGGTTTGAATATATTTTTAAACTTCTGATCTTGTTGTAGAGGACAACCATCTGCCTCCACAAAACATTCTTTCCAAGAGTTGAATAGACTGTGGCTCTGAAATAAGCATTTCTTATTATCTGATATTTTTTATAGATTGTGCCACTCATAAGAAAGCTGGTTGTTGCTTGTTAAAAACACAGCCAAAGCACTCATCAGCAAAAAGCTTGATAACTTGATATTGGTGTTCAGACTTTTGTGTCTTGGGTCCCTTTTCAAGGTCTGACTTTTTCACAGCTATGAGAAATGTCTCAGTGGTGACCGAGTTTATCCTCCTGGGCATCCCACACAGAGAATATGGAGACCATGCTCTTTGTCCTGTTTTTGTCCTTCTACATCTTCACTCTTATGGGAAACCTGCTCATCCTACTGGCAATTGTCTCTTCCACTCGACTTCATACTCCCATGTACTTCTTCCTGTGTGAACTGTCTGTGTGTGACATATTTTTTCCCTCTGGGAGTTCCCCCAAGATGCTCTTCTACCTCTCAGGGAATAGCTGAGCCATCTCCTATGCAGGCTGTGCATCCTAGCTCTTCTACCATTTCCTGGGCTGTACTGAGTGTTTCCTGTACACAGTCATGGCCTTTGTTGCTATATGTTACCCTCTGCCTACACAATACTCATGAGCCACAGAGTACGTGCCATTTTAGTCCTGGGAACCTCATTTTTTGGCTGTATTTAGGCCACCTTTATAACCACCCTCACGTTCCAGTTTCCCTACTGTGGCCCCAGGGAAGTGAGCTGAAGCTGGTTTGTGCAGATACCTCTGCCCTGGAGATGGTGGGGTTCGTCAGTGTGGGCCTCATGCCTCTCAGCTGCTTCCTGCTCATCCTCACCTCCTACAGTCGCTTTGTCTACTCCACCCTGAAAATTCTCTCTGCAGAGGGCCGACATCGCGCCTTCTCTACCTGCAGTGCCCACCTCACTGCTATTCTACTTTTCTACATGCCAGTGGTCCTCAGCTACCTAAAGCCCACCCCAAGTCCCTGGCTGGATGCCACTGTTCAGGTCCTGAATAACCTGGTCACCCCCATGCTAAACCCCTCGATCTATAGCCTCAGGAATAAGGAGGTAAAATCACCCCTGAGGAAAGTCTTCCATCACTTGGGCTTCCTTTCTGAAGAATTGTAGAGAGAGAAGAGCAACTAACACTTCAACTGCACTTCATAGCTTGAAAGATATTTTGATATGGTTTTCACAAATATTTTTGAATTTGAGAGCACAGGTATTAGTACGATTATCTTCATTTTATAATGTGAGGGCTAAGATTCAAAAAATTAAAGTGACTTGTTGAAGAATACTTGGAAGTGATGACAGAATGAAGAATCTAGAGCTGGTTTTCTGACTCTGGTTACTGTGCTTTCTTAAAGATTTCATACTGCTGATGAGGTATTTGCCCAGGAGGCAGAACAACCTGGACCTTCTGCTTCACAATCTTTATTGTCTTCATCTTCTTACATCTTCTCTTCTTCCTCCCTCACCCTGACACTTGGCCAAATTGATTGTCTCCTCAAATACCTGAATTGGATAAACCCTAATTTTATTGGTATAGATGTTGTTGGGAAAAAAAATGGGAAAGGTTCATCCTTATGGCTTTAAGTAGTATCCTTAAAGAATATAAAGAAGTTGTGAAAAGAGAAGGACTTCTGTCTGAGACCTGAGGCAGGTCTTTTACGAGTGGAGCAGAGTTATTGGTCTACTGAATCTCTTAAAAACCCTGTCTGTTGAGCTTTGACCTGGAAGTAGACCCTGACTGTAGACATGTGCCATGTAAATGAGAATGTGGAAAAGGCAGATGGGGGAATCCATGGAGGGATGACAGTACTCCGATACTATGTTGGAAAATCTGGACTTGGCTTTTTATTGCTCTGTACAACCAGGTGACAATTCTGGGTCCAAACTGCCATTGTTTTGTGTCTTTGGCTTCTCCATTTAACCAAAAGGGTTTGACTTTTTCCTCCATTCCTTCATTTTTTTCTTTCTTCTTTTCTTTTCTTTTTTTCTTTTTCTTTTTTTTTATGGCTGAAGTATACTAAGAATGAAAAAATGTGCTATTTCAATACAGTGAGCTATTGTTTTCACGACTGAATTCATTGAGAATCTTATCACACTTGGAGTATATAGTTGCTATGAAGTTTATTCTAACAGTTAAGTAGAGAGGGAAGGACACTGGGAAGAGGATGATGGAAAAGGAGAGGACAGAGACATAAACCATTTTTTTCTCCTGTCTGTATTTCTCAGAATCAGAGCAATCAAGGAAGCTGCCAGACCAATTCAGCTCTGCTGTGTCTTTGCTCCCAGCCACTGTGGTGAGCCAGCACATGCTCCTGCAGTGGAAACAAGCTCTTGTCTAGTCACTTTCCTTAAGTGCCCCCAAACACTCTCAGTACAGATTTCCTTGTTCTCATCAAACAAGAGCTTAAAGAAGAAGGTGAAAATATATCTCAAATTATTTCGAAGTTGGTATTTTCCTTCTCAAGCCTCTGTGAGTGCATTTGAAGACCTCTCCTCATTCCTCAATTTCTTGGTTGTAGGCACATGGTCAAAATAGAACAGTTTATAAGAATAAAGGATGTGATCCAATTTCCTTTCATTTTTACTCATAAGAATAAAGGATGTGATCCAATTTCCTTTCATTTTTACTCATACAGATGTCATTTGATGAATAATTTTGTGCTAGGGGTGGGGAATACAAAGGTGAAGAAGACATGATCCTACTGGAATGAATCATAGTCTACTGGAGTAAATAAACAGATATGCAACTAACTATAACATCCCATGATAAATAAAGGTATGAAATACACCAGAAAATGTGTACATTTTTTCTGGGGCTCTGGAGGGATCTCACAGAGGAGCTGTTGAAGACTGAATGTTTTTGTTTGTTTTTTCTCCTCCCCACCCCAATAAAGAATATCTGAGAAATGTTTTATAAGGAGAAGTAACATATTTCTCAATCTTTTGTTTTTGAGAGGTGGTAAGGATGCGAGATAATTTTTTGAGTTGGTATCTCAACTTTTTGTCATCTATGAGTGAATGTACTTGTAAGAAAAATAAAATTCATTTGACCTGTTTTCCGTGTTCTTGCAGCTCAGCAATTTATTCCTGAATTGGAGCTATGCCTTGCACAGCTCTATATCTTCTTAAGCTAATTGATCTCTGTGCTTGTGTCCAGGTTTCTGAGAGATGTGGGCACTCTCCTGTCTCCAGATAGTGCCTGAGCTCTCTTTCCACCTATGCAACAACCCAGAAAGTCAGGCCTGGGCTTAGGTGTGGAGGTCTAGGTTGGGTTTGATGGTGGAACAAGACTTGTTTGTGTTTTAGAATTGGATAATGTAAGAAGAATTTGAAAGAAAAAAAGTAAATGGAAGAAATCTCAAACCACATAAATCATCTATCTAGAAGAATATTTAATCCACAGGGGTGTACCGTAGACAGAGACTCAAGTCCCCAATGCAGGGAAGCCAGAGAGCAAGAATAGTGAAGCAGAGATTCAAAGTATGTTTCGAGCAGACTGGACTACAGCAGCAGCGTTTCCTGAGACACTGGGTTCAAGCATGGTCTAGGTGTGGCATCTGAAATGCTTCTCTGTTCACTTCAACATTTTGTGCAACATACCTTTGTAGCTTTAATCACTCTTTCTTTTTTGCTCCATAACCAATGCCTGTTCTGAATTCCACCTGTGTATTTTGTTTTTCCTACAGCTCCCAGACAGAGAAACTATGGTGCGGGCATCTACAGTGGAAACCTGTGATGTGGACACTGAAAGTAGAGCTGAGATGATGGCTGCTCACATGGCATTGGGTGATTGTGGACAGAAGTTTTCAAAGAAGTGTTCACAGTAGATGTCTATTCTGTTTATTCCTTGCTATCCCTGGCACCGGGCTGATTTGTTAACAAAATGTTGGCTATGCCATCCTAAGCCTTGTACTACCCATGGTCATATTGACTTACACATACACCCTATTTCTTACTTTAGTTTCATTCCTAATTGTACTTTCAGTATCACTCCAAACATCCACATCATTAGCTATTGTGTTTATCTTACCCACTCTAACCAGCACTTACCATGTTTCTACTTTGCCCCTGTGCCACTGGTTAGGTAAATGTGACTTTTGATTGTGTCAGGGGCACTGTTGATGAACAAAAAAGTTTTCTGGCTCCAATAACTTAACTAACACAGGCCAAGGTTTACTTAATTTTTCTACAAGGTTGTTCTAATTTTTATACTGCCCCATGGCTCAATAAGATCCAATGACAGATTAATCAAAATATCAATAAGTTTATCTTTGTCTGTAGAGGAGAAGATCATAATGGGCCCTTCAGTGCTTAAGGGACTAGTTCTTAAGAAATCTAGTCAGTCCTTTATCTGGACATAGTTCTGAAGATGCCCAACATAAGGATAGTTACCTTAAACTTTTTTTCCCCCCAGAATCAACTGATCCATTTGGATGGAGATTCTTTTTGCCAAAGTTCTCCAGCTATCACCTGGAAACCAAGAGGATGCCAAATGCTGCTATTTTCTTGCATTTCTGAAACACATAATTAGGAATCTCTCCATTATTTTAGGTAATATTGCTAGTGATGTTACAGCCTCCATTAAGCCCAACTAAGGCTATTAATTCTTCAGCCAAAGTTATATTAGATAATAGAATTTCTCTAGACTATATATTAGCAGAACAAGGAAGGATAGGCACGGCAATTACTATATCTTGTTGTATATACATAAACACATTTCATGAAGTAGAAATCTATTTAGAAAGTATTAGAAAAGAAGGTACTTGGCTTCAACAACTCCCTACAGAGGAACCAGGATTTAATCTGTTCAATGACCTATTTAGTTGGTTGCCAGCATGAATAGGCTAATTATTTGGAAAAAATATGGCAAGTTGGCTGAATAATTCTACTTTGCCTTTCTTTGATTGTTGTAATCTTTAAGTGTTGTACCTGTTGTTCTCCCAATTATGTAAATCCATAAACCAAGCCCCAGCTAACATATGCTTGCTCAACAGATTGAACTATGCTCTTAATTAATTTATGTAAACCTCTTATTAAGTGGCCTGCTTCTATTTTCAAAGCTGAATACTATTCCATTATATGTATACACCACATTTTCTTTATTCATTCATCTTTCTATAGACATTTGGATTGTTTCCACGTCTTGGCTATTGTAAATAGTGTTGCAAAGAATATGGGAGTGCAGATATCTCTTTAATCCTGAACTGGGATTGATGGATCATAACGTGACTAAAAGTTATTTTTAATTTTTTGAGAAACCTCCATACTGTTTGCCATGTATTCACTGTTACAGTCATTTACTCAAGAAATATCTAATACAGGTCTGGAATGTGCACACCCTTATGTAGGCATTGGAATGCTGTGCACTGAGAAGGATACAGAAAAGCACATCTTTGGCTTGGAAGTAAACTTTATGAATGAACTGAAAAATCTGAAGAGAGAAATCTTTAAGTTGGTGATCTGAGCAGTAGAGTTGTCAGAAGAAAAGCATTATTAGAACTAAAGAGATATGAGGAAAGATATGAAGGCAGAACTACACAGACAGTGTATTCGAGGTAGAATGACCACTCCATTTTAATTGAGGCCAAGAGTGCATGTAGAGTAAGCTAAAAATCAATTCATAAAACTGTCAGAGATTTTAGTTGCTCTTTTACTTTTCTTGCCTCTTTTTTAGAACTGAGTTTTAAATTTATAAAAAGTTATTAAAGGATGGTGAATAGCAAAATGACATTATTAAGCCACTTTCGTAAAAAAAAAAAATGAATCCAGAAGGGATGCAAATTGAATCAGAGGTAAATGTGAGTTGGAAGACACAAGAAGACTTCATATAACACAGATAATATGAGATTATAAAGTTTGAAGAAGTAGTTCAAAATGATCACATTTTTGGATCTCAGGAACTAAGAGAATGTCATTATCATTAAAAAGCTGAGAGGATAATAACAGAAATTAGATTGGGGGAATTTTGATGAATTCACCACATTTAGTGTGAAGAATCAGGTACCAACTCTCATTTGTACCAACAGGCACATGAAAATGCAAGTCTAGATTACTCCACCATCACCACCACCACTGTGCAGACTGTTTTCTTCATAAGTAGACAAGTTCTTACTTTTATCAGACCTCCACTTACCATCATCTCAAAAAAGCCTTCACTGCTCTCCTATGGCTAAATTGATATTTCTCCCTGTACTTCCAGGTGGTTTTACCTCATTGTAGAACTTAACTAATTGTATTGAATTTGCCTCTGTGTTTACTTTACTATTTCTCCTTCCAGACTGTATGTTTCTTAAAGGAAGGAAGTATTTTGTTCAAAGAACCTTATGAAGTATTTGTCACACCATAAAAATATTAAATTATTATGATACCAGTAATTGTAGTGACAGCACGGTAGTTGGAGAGGACAGATTCAGCAAAATAAAGGGGAAAATCACCTTAATAGAAGTAATTGTTGAAGTTATGTGACATGAATAAGATCATTACAAAGGGTAGAGAGAGAAGGACAAATGACAAGAGGAGGTTTGGATCACACCTACATTGTACGAAACTATCACGATAGCCCAATGCAGAATCTTTCCCTTCATCTTCCTTTGCCTGTCAATCTTACAAGCGCAATTGCTCTCCTTCATGTACAACCTATCAGTTGGATAGTTGTCACGTCTATTTTAGATGCCCTATATTCAATATTATATTTGAGAGATGGAAAAAGACCCTTAACACAGGAACCAGTAACAACTATTACAAATTAAACCAAATAAGTAAATTACGTACTCACTAAATGTTGTTCCTAAATAGATAGTAGGATTGGTGGGAGTTATGTATAAATTATGTGCAATTCGAAAATGCTTATGTAATAGACATTGTTTTTATAACACAGATTACAAAAAATCTAAATTCTATGAAATTTTCTTTCTTCAGGATACAAACAGAAGAATTAAAAGTATTTTAAGGGAACACAGCTTTGAAAAGGTTGTAAAACACCGACAAGATGGTAAACTTAGAAGGCCAGGGCCCTATATTTTCTTTATTTACCTTTTTACCTCAGAACCTAGAACACCAAGGTAATGTCACATAGTTATATGTGATGAGAAGAGCTGAATAGTTATTTTTGACTGTATAAAAAATATATTTTATATGCTAATTTAGTTTTTTCATTGCTCTTAATCTTATTCACAAAATGTAATAATTGTTTTTAATTATCCCTATGCTTACCTATTTGGACAAACAACTCATTTTTTATCTAATATAAGGTAGGGATTCATAGTCATAAAATTCCAGGAGTAACTAATATGCATCCTGGTTACATTTTGCCACAGTTCAGGCTCACTAAGGGGAAAGGTATGATGAGTTATAACTATGGAATAAACATTAGACAATAAGAATATTTAAAAACATGATGAAGAAAAGGGCAAGAAAGAGTAGTGTGCACTCTGATACTCAATCCTCAGTTGTATAACCTTCGTTTAGAATTCCCTCCCTAATTGCATTTAATCTAATGAGTTCTTATGCTATGCCCAATCTCCTTGCATACAAAAGAAGATCCATAATTCCTCAGCAAAAACAAAAACAAAAACAAAAAAAACAAACAAACAAAAACTAATTCCACAAGGTAAGTCTCCTTTGTGTCCGGAAGGAGATATCTTTTTCGATTTATTAAAAGTTTTTGTTTACACTGGGAATTTTTCAGAGCTTATCTTTAACAGATGCAGGATTGCAGAGGTAATTTATTTTTCATTTCAACTTCCAAAGGGATTAAATTCATATTGTAAAGAAAAAATAGAATTTTAATGTTTAAATGAAATGATTGTGAGAACTACTTTCATTTTCTACTTCCTAATGAGAATCTCTTTTGAATTTATTTTCTGTCCTGAATTCCCCCTTCATTTCCAACACTTTTGCTCCCTTAAAATGGATACAAACTGAGATGGGTGAATACTAAGGAGATTAATACTAGACACTTCCTGTATTCAGGAGGCTTAAGTCTGAAGTACTCTCACGATGAGCATAATTTTAAGATCTCTCAATCTGAAGGCCCAGTATATATATATTTCAGTACACCAGACATATGAAAACTCTCAGTTTTGGATCATGAGAGGCTAGTGAAGTGAAGTGAATATCAACTTATTTTTTTATAGAGAAATATACCTGCCATGCTACAGGACTTTATTTGATGCTAATAACATGACTCAGACAAATACAATGACTTGCCAGGTTCACATGGCTAATAAGTAGTCCATCTAGACTTTGAGTTTCATTCATTCAGAACTCCTTTCATGATATTAAATACCCTTTTCCTACCCTTTCTGATTCTTGGACCCCTTTTTCCAGTTCTCTAGTCTCATTAATTTGTAAAGGTTCTCTTTTAAAAATGAGATTATCATGTTAAGTTTTAGAATGAATATACATCAAGGGAAAGTATTCCTCTGAAACACAGTACTAAAGTACTGTTACACAAAAATACCACTTAACAAATACAATGAGAGCTGTACATTAGTGCTGCAGTATTGCTTATGTGCACTAAATTCTATTGGGCATTGAGTTCATTCTAGGTTATACACCGTAATATTTATACCTGAAATGTTTGAGGAAATGTATAATAGCCATGCATTTTATTTTACGGTATGCTGCTTATCTACTCTTGGGTTTTTATTTTTAGCAAAAACAAATCTTCAATAATAATAATTTATTTAACAAAATAGAGGATTTCCTTGAAAACTTAATTTCCAAGCATGCACTGTTAGAAAAATGCCAAGGACAGCGTGTGTGTGTGTGTGTGTGTGTGTGTGTGTGTGTGTGTGTGTGAGAGAGAGAGAGACAGAGAGACAGAGAGACAGAGAGACAGAGAGACAGAAAGAGAGAGTCACAGGCAATTCAAACTCATGATTAAATAAAGTAAGTCTTAAATTGTACAAAATTGATTTAATGTAAATAATATTCATTAAATATATGAATGAATTAGGACATATACTGACAAGCAAAATTGCACAAACATGTAGAATTATATAAGTATAATTATTTAGAAAAACTAAGTATCATTTCAGGAAAAAATGTCCAAAATGAACTGTCACTGAGTTATACATATTATTAGTATGTGACTGGGACCCAAGTTAGGCAGTTACAGTCCTAGATGCAGGCTTCTTGCTTCTGCCTTCCTTTCCTCTCCTAATTCCTCTAAAAGCTCCTTGTTTCTTTTCATTCTGCTATTTTCATGCAACAAAAGTGAAGCTGACTGCACCTCTATGTTTTCCAGTCATTCATCCCAACTGCTGAGCATTACAACTCTGTGCTCAGGAAGCCTCTGACCTCAGCTAAGTGTTCTGTCTAACCCTTGCTCAGCTTCAGCACCTACTATGAATTATTTTAAACCTTCTCCTTTCCCCTGAGTTTCCACCTTTATTACAATTACTAGCAGATGACAATTTTCTCTTAATTTGATGTAGAAAAAGAATCTGGAGGTACTGAAAGTGGTAAGAAGGATGTCCTCCTGTCCAAAGGTAATCCAGCCCCCAGGCTCTGACTTCCCTTGCCTCCCCTCACTCTCTAGGATCGGATTGGCCTTTGCTGCAGGCTACTTCCTCTTGGCTCATAAATATGCTCAATTATAGTCACTCAAGAGAACTTTCATATAGCTCTACTTCTTGTTCATCTTTTATATCTGCCCCTCCCCCCCAAAAAAAAAAACAAAAAAAGAAAGATCTGCCCAGTGTCTTTCTTTCTCCTTAAGCATTTTATTTTGTTGTATTTTTTTAAATAGATTTTTTTTTTAAGAGCAGTTTTGGGTTCATGGCAAAGTTGAGTAGAAAGTAGAGTTCAACTGTGAACCCAGACATCCCCTCCCATACAAATGCAGAGACTTCTCCACTATCAACGTGCTGCACTGGCATGGTGTATTTGTTATAGTAGATGAATCAAGATAGACACATAATTATCACCCCAAATTTATAATTGCATTGGAGTAATTATGTATTATAATTCTATGGTCTTTGACAAGTGTAAAACAATGTGAATCTACCATTGCAGTATCATACAAAGTAGCTTCATTGTCCTAAAAATCTCCTGTGTTCCACCTATTTATCTCTGTCTCCTCTCAGACCCTGGCAACTACTGATGTTTTTCCTGTCTCTATAGTTTGCCCATTCTAGAGTGCCATATATTTGAAATCATACAGTATACAGCCTTTTCAGATTAGCTTCTTTCACTCAGTATTTAAGATTCCTCCACGTCTTTTAATGATACGATAGCTCATTTATTTTTAATGCTGAATAATATTCCATTGTTTGGATGTATCACAGTTTATCCGTTCACTCATTGAAGGACATCTGGGTTTCTTCCAAGTTTGGGCAACTATAAATAAAGTTGCTACAAACATATATGTACAGATGTTCTTGTGGATATAAGTGTTTCATTTCTTTGGGTAAATGCCAGGGAGCACAGTTGATGGATCATAGGGTAAGAGTCATTCAGTTTTATAGGAAACCACCAAATCGTTTTCTAATGTGACTATACCATTTTGTATTCACACCAACTATGAATGAGAGTTCTTGTTGTTCTGCACCCTTGTGAGCATTTGGTGTTGTGTTTTGGATTTTAGCTGTTCTAATAGATGTGTGTCTTCTTGTTTTAATTTGCAATTCCCTAATGTATGTTTAGTATATTTTCATATGCTTATTTGCCAACTGGCGAGGTGTCTGTTTGGATCATCCCTACCCCTTTTTTCTTTTCTTTAAATCAAGTTGTTCTTTTTCTTATTGTTAAGTTTAAAATTTTTTCTTTTGTATATTTTGGATAACAGTCCTTAATCAGATATATCTTTTGCAAATATCTTCTCCCAGTCTGTGGCTCATCTTCTCATTCTCTTAACAGTCCCTTTCACAGAGAGAAGTTTTTAATATTAATGAGGTCTAATATATCAATTATTTCTTTTAAAGATTGTGCCTTTTATATTTTATGTAAAAAATTATCTACAAATCCAAAGTCATGTGAATTTTCTCCTTTATTATCTTATAGTAGATTTAATTTGCATTATCTTTTAAAATTTTCCTATTTTTAAAACTAATATATGATCATTGTAGGACATATAAAAATACTATAAGCTGTAAAAGTTATTCTCAGTATTTTTAGATCATGTAAAGCTGTAGATTTAAAAATGCACATACGTATATGTATGTGTACATTAATATGTGCATATACATACTTTCACATACATATATAATATACATTTTGAAAAAATTATATTTGTGCATGTTAACAAATGTACTATATACATAAAAACATTTTTTCATTATAATATTTTCTACAACATAACTCGTGAGGTCTACATAGTATCTAACTGAATGCTTCTACTACATGTTCAATCAATTGCCTATTGAGCACTTTAATGTTTCTCATTTTTAGCAATTAAAACAGCACTGAGATGAACACCCACATGTGTTGTAATTTTTTTTTTTACGCCTATAGCACCTGGTTTTCCTAAGTGGTCTTCCATCCAAGTACTAACCAGACCTGACCCTGCTTAGCTTGTAATTTTTTAATTTAAAAATGTTTTAATGTTCCAGAACATAACTCAAACTAACATCACCATCTCTTTCATACTTTTTAGATTTGTTATAATTAAGAAACAAAAGAAAAAATAGTCAATGTATTTGCTTGCAAGTTAATTATATTTCATTTATTTTGCAACTGCACCCTTAAAAATCCTAGGAAATATTGGGAGGAAAAAAGATAAAATTTTCAGCTATCAAATAATATTAAATTAAAAATGTCTTCCTTATTTTTCCCCTTGATAACATATTTCCCCAAGAATGAAATGGTTAATATATCCTAAGACCCATGAAAAATTTTTAAAAACTTCCACAATAGGAAAAGAAGGCTGGTTAAAATATAAGTCCTATGTAGGTAATATTAAAATGTCTATTAATAAAAAAAAATCATCAGTTGGTTTGAAGTGAATTTCATGAGCACACAGTTGTGCTTTGTGTTTCTGGCCATTGGAAGTTCTACACAAATGAAGTGCTGGACCCCAGTCTGGGCGACACACTTAGAGTGCTTTTAGGGTGACATTCTACCAAGTCTCCCTACATCTGGTAAGTGACTGTGTGCATCTCTGGTTATCTCCTTGGTGGAGAGTCTTGATATTCACTTTCTGTGTCAAGGGAAATAACGTGCTTAGATTTTTAAAAATGCAACTGTCAACCAAATAAATTATGGTTTATTCTTACCACTAGGGTATAAGAATGACTTTTCTTATGATCTCAGCTGACACTGGATGCTATTGTTTTTCAGATCTTTGCCAATTTGATAGAAGAAAATGGTATCTCAGTGTTGTTTTAACTCATATTTTTTTGTTAGTACTAGGATTGAATGTTTTTCATATATTTGTTAGTCATTTGTATTTTTGTCTTAAACAATTGCCTATTCTTGTGAATTGCCTATTTATGTACTGAGAACATTGATCTCTTTCTTACTGATTTGTAAGATTTTTAAAGAATGTTTATTGTTGGCTCATGTTTAGCAATATTATTCTAAGTTTAGACCTGTTTTATTATTATTTTTTAATATTTGACATTTTAAATGCCTAGACATAAGATAAATGTAAGTTATATAGTAATGAAATAAAACTCTTGAGACTAAAATCAATATAAAGAACTAAAATCTTAACAAATACTAATAAATGTTGCATTCTTTAACCCTCTCTTATCCCTCTGCTCTGTCCAGAGGTGGTCGCCACCACACATAACTTTGTGTTTAAAATATCCTTATATTTTTAATAGTTTTATGTTTGATGTGTTTAAGCCATGGAAGTATATTTTCTTTCATGCTTTATAAAATTGTCAAGGTAGCAAAGTAGTATTGATCAGGGGTTTTGTGGCCAGATAGCCTGGGTTCCAATCTGAGGGCATACCTTCCTAGTTTTGTAATCATGCAGGTTAGTGCAGCTCTCTGTTCCACCCTTTTCTCACTTGTTAAAGTTAGATAATAATGGTACCTACCACATACATAAGTTGTGAGAAGTAAATAAGGTAATATGATGCCTGACATAGTAAGGGCTATATAAGCATTTGTTCCCATACTCGTCATCATCACTATCATTATTTTATAATATCTTCAGCACTTACTTTTTCAATCAATATTGTTTTGAAAATTCACACATCTTGTTGCATGTTTCTGTAGCTCATTAATTTTTACTGCTGAATAATATTCTAGTGTATAAATATGCCACAATGTGTAGGACTATCTCCTGCTGGTGAGTATGTTATATTTACAGATTTTTGCTATTAGGAAAGATGCATTATTCTTTTTGTTGTGGTTCCTCAATTGCTTAAGTACCTTCCCACCTCAGGACATTTGCACAAGCTGACTCCTCTTTATAAAATATTCTTCTCCAGATAGCTACTTCGCTTAAATCCTCACCATCTACAAATTTTCACTCAAATAACACTTAGTGAAACTTCTCCAACCACATAATTTAAAGATTCATTCCCAGAATTCCCTATACACTTCTCTGATTTACTTTTTCATTTTAACCATCTTCTATTATACAATATAATTGACTTATTTTATTCATGATAAAGTTCATGCAGGTAGGGATTTTTGTTTATGTTACTTCTTGGTATATTTTTAATGCCTGGAACACTGTAAGGAGTAATAAATATTTGTTATATGGGTGAATAGATGGATTCACCGCTTTCACTGTCTTCTATTTTACTGTTGTTAGAGGTCCTTATCTGTTTGTCCTTCCTTTCAAGGTGATTCGTCTTATCTCTTTATCCAGTTAGATTTTTTTCTTTCTTTCTTTCTTTTTTTTTTTCCACAGTATTATATTGTGTCTGGGAATGGTTTTTGTTTTTATTTGTCCTACTTCCTCTATGTTGTGCTTCCTGTATCCCTGTGTGATTTGTCCCTCTCTCCTTTGATTTTGGACTTCTCATTTTTACCTTTCTCTTCTTAACTTTGCCCAGCCTAACTATTCTGTGTCTGCAGAGTCATGCCTTCATTGGTCTTAGAAAATTCTCAACATTCATCCCTTCAAATTATTTCTATTCTATTTTCTACTTTTCCTTCTAGAACTCCACTTAGACATTTATGACACTTGCTTGTTTTGTGTTCTATAATCTTTAGCCTTTTGCATCTTCTAACATTTCTGTGCTGCACTTTAAGTAATTTCCTCAGATCCTTCTTCAAATCTGTGTCTAAGCTAAACTGAGTTTATTGTTATTGTAGCAATTATATTTTTAAAAGCTCTCTTAAATTTTTGCATAATCTCTTTTTGCTTGCTTATTTCTATGACTGTCTGCAAGTTCCTTATTATCTCACATATTAATTTATAATTACATATCTAAAGTTATATCTAAAATCTGTGAGAGTTTATGTTTTTTATTCATTGTTTCTGATGACTCTCTAGAGGCTGTTCTCCTTTTCCTCCCCATTGTGAATTTAATGATTTTTAATTATAAAATTATATTTGGCTTATATTAGGCTTTGGATAACCTAGGAGTTGAAATTGGGGATGCTAATGATGCTTCCCTTCAATGAATATTTACATTTGTTAGTTAGTTAGTTAGTTAGTTAGTTAGTGAGTTAGTTAGTTTAAAAAAAACCCAGAAGTATTACCATTCTAAAACTGCTCCTTCTAGTTTCCCAGGTTTAATTTAGGAGAACCAGATTTATGTCCCTGACTTAGTTCCTGGTCTGATTGAATAATACCATTCCATACTCTCATGTAATCCCCTGTGTGTATATTCACAGACTATTCCTCCCATCTCAGTAACTTATTTTTTAAAGTTTATCTTCCTTCCTCCCTTCTTTTCTTCCTTCCTGCCTTTCTGTTTGTTTCCTTCGGGATTCTCCGTATATCCTGTTTGTATAACCAAGCAGTACATATTATATTTTACGCAGAATCTAGTTATTTTGTAGTAATGGGGCCTACCACAATATCTAGTTCACTATACAGCAGGAGGCAAAAGTTAATAACTTTTATTTGTTATTGTTATATTTACAGAAGTTTTCATGGCTGGTTAAAGAAAAGATTTTTTTTGTATGGTTTCTTCTGCCTTCACCCTGATATTAGATAAATATTCACATATACATTCTTTGGTTCTTTTGTAATTAAAAAATTCATATTTAATTCTTTAATATACATGGAATTTATTTTGGTATGTGGTTAAGGTAAATATCTGGCTTTATTTTTTATAAATAACAAATATGTTGCTTTAATAGTAGTTATTAAAAATTAACCATTTCCTTACTGGCTGAAATACTACCTTTATTGTGTTTTAAATACTCACATGTACATGAGATTATTTCTAGGCTTTCTATGTTTTTCCACTGATATGGCTATTATCCTAATACATTTGAAATGATTAAACTATGCACAATTTTCTACTTCCTTCTTCTCTTTCATTCCTTTATCAATTGCAATTAGGTTTCTGCTTCTACTAAATTCATAAACTTCTCTTGCTAAATTTGCAGATTCCCAGTACAAAGCATATAATCTGGTGCTTTCCTCACCTGACCTCTTCACAGCGCTGAACATTACTGGTCTCTCTTTCCTTCCTGATGTGTTTAATCAACTTTTCTGACATCATAAAATCTTCCTCTTAGTAAAACTAATAAGGGCTTACATATTCCCCTGTCCAGAGATGGTTTCAGAATCACAAAATGTTAAGAGTGAAAAGTTTTAAATCACCAGTTAAACAAACAACAGTATTGGAATCACTTGAAATGAATTTTAAAAGTGCATATTCCTGAGCCCTGCTCACACATGTATTCTGATTGAGTAGGTCTGAGATAAAACCAGAAGATAATTTTAAATGTTACTTGAATGATTTTGACACATATTCAAGTTGTGAATCATTAATCAGTTCAGCCCTATTAGTGTATAAATCAATAAATTGATACACAGTTGTCACAAAAATTTTAAAATGAATGGAACACTTGACATTATCCAGCCAAACCTCTTATTTTGTGAATTATTAATCTGAGAATAAACTAACACTGCTATGAAGTGGCAAATCTTGAATCCCAAACAAATGGTTAACAACCTTCACAAAAATCGTTTTAAGCAGATACTATTATTTTTCTTATTTTAGAGATGAGAAACTGATATCTTGAAATGTAAGTAACTTTTTCAGAGTGATGAACTTAGCAAATGACGGAGCTGAAATTCCTACTTTGCTTCTAGGAGTCTGCCCAACTCCTGCTTTCCTACTCTGCCTCCTGAATACACACAACAATCTAGACAAAAATAAATAAATCTTTATTTCCCATCATTGGGCTTTAAGGGAGGATGAAAAAGAAAAGTGTTGTGAAAGAAAATTACAAAAATCATTCTAGGAGAGAGAAGTGGCTCTTTTTCTTCTAAAATACTTCCTGTTTATAACTTAAAATGTAAATTCCTACAGCACCAATTATTCCACAAATACTTAGTGAGGCTTTGCTGAGTGCCAGATACTCCACTGAAAGTATAAAAAAGAATAAGATACACATGGTGCCTTTCCTCACAGGGAAAACGAATAATCAGATAATTACAAAAGCAGGTGGTGAAAATTGCTCTCATTACTCATGTCAGAACCCTGGCTGCTACACTATGAGAAATACATTTTTAAAAAAAGAATATCTAAGCTTTGCCCGGTGGGTTGAATGGGAATTTTCCTTCAGCTGACATCTGAAGCAGTAACAGAAAACAAATAGGGTTAGAAACAGGTAATAAAAGTATGCTAGAAAAAGAAAAGTAAATAGAATGTAAACATGGAGAAAGCCTCATTGTTCAATAAGCAAATGTATTTTCAAAGAAAGATAGGCAAATGAAAGCAAGAAAAACCCCTTATAAATTCTATAAATTCTCAAGTTATTCTCTTATCATTTTTGAAAATCCAAGTTGGATAAATATATTTCTTTCTTATACAACATAATCCCTTGCATTGAACTAAAAATTTTTCCTGCATGAGTTTCTTAAAGTTTTTTTTTAATAATTAAATAGAATGAGAGTATACATTTAAGGGGTAAATAAATTTCCGTACAATGGGATCTGTACCACAATAGTGTAGGCACAGAATATTGTGAACATGTACCTGAAGGTCATCTTCCCTTGTCTTTCTGTCCTGGAAAGACTTGCAGAGGTTCTGGACAAACTACTCCTGAAGGGGAGACAGGATGAGCAAGACAAAGGAAGAGGGTACACTAGGGTTTTCCAGGCTGGAAGAAGAGCTTGTGGGAAAGTCTGCAAAAGAATAGAAACTTACTAAATTTGGGGAATTTAGTGTAACTTTAGCACAGTGCTGGGAAGAAGGCATAGAAGAGGGGGTGGTAGTGACAGAAGATCAGGGTGGAAAAGTGAACAGGGTCAAATATTAAGATTCTTGTTCAGCATACAAAGCAATTAGTAACAGAACTAAAGGGAGAAACAGACCAAAACACTATTATAGTAGGGAACCTGAATACCCCACTGTCGGATATGGAAGGTCATCCAAACAGAAAATCAATAAAGAAATAACATGTTAAAATGACACATTAGACCATCTGGTCATAATTGACATTTACAGAGACTCCATCCTCAAACAGCTGCCTGCTCATTCTTTAAAGCCCACTCGTGTTGGTTAGGGGGCCACCTAGTGACTCGTGAGTCCCTGTACCTACCAGAGTGCCCCATTCTCCTTTTGGGTAGAGATTTATCAATGAAGCTCGGAGCACAGATCATTTTTGCCCCCAGTGAGCCCACCAGTCTCAATATGCACATGTGTGTTTGTGTGTTTACATAAAGAAGTAAATCATTGAAACAATATCATTTCCTTTTGATGAATTCAGCAAGTATTTCCTTCTCAGTCCTCATACTCTTAGGCTGAAAACAGGGACCATCTACCTGAACGTGCTTGCAAAGTCTAAAGGTAGGTTTTATTCTATACGGTTGGCTTTCAACATTTGTTACTGGAACAAACAGAGTCCATCTGCATTCGTGAAAGTCAAAGGAAAGATATGTGCAGGTTTGCAGCAAAGAAAGTAAGGATGTATTTCTGGGAGTTGCAAGTCCTGGAGACACAGACATGCTAATGCTCTCAATAGCTTGGCCCCCAGGGTGTCGTGGGAGTACAGCTTGTATAGGGAAAATAATTAGTCATCATGGACACTCAGGGAGTTGGGGGCTTGAATTTATATTAAAAAAAAATGAAATTTGTGTGTGCTTACAATGTGGTTACACAGTTATCTCATAAAATACAAAAAAGAGACTCTGTGTGTGTGTGTGTGTGTGTGTGTGTGTGTGTGTGTGTGTTTGCATGTACCCACATGCACATATAAGCCCAGGAAGACATTGTAAATGAGGTTCAGTAAAGATTGGAAATTGACAAATAAAGGGCTATGAAAACAAAACACTATTTACTTTTGACTTTCATCAGCTCTTAACTGTAGTGCACCCTGAACATGTTCATACTAAACCTAATCCCAAGGAACAATAGCAAAAGGAAAGTTTACATTAAAAATATTCAGGATATAATCAGGGGCTTCCTTCAGATCCTTAACTAAGAGGACCATTTTCTGATAGAACCTGGAAAATGCAAGCTTTCACACTTACTTTGAAACATCTGCTTCCAAGGACACAGGCACAGGCAGATCCCACAGCTTAATGTTTGTCTTCGCGATGTGACAATTTTGGTAGAATTATACTTCCTCGTATAACTTCTTTTATTGCCCTCCATATAACACACACAAAGGAAAACTACAAAGGATGACTCTGTTTTGTGCATGGAAAACACCTGACTTGGTTCCCCTTTTTTGAAAGAAATTTTATATGTATGTACTGTTTAAGTTACTAACTAAAAAGTTGTCCACTAGATTGCTTCTACAGCTTCACCGTCCTTAACAAAATCGGTCTTTATAATTTTTATAACATTTTATTAACTTTTTACCAAATAATCTGAAAAAAGAAATTAGAAAGTTTATTTCTGCAGTGAAATTTTATCATTTCTAAAAGATTTTTTTTTCTGAAATTGAAAATGATTTTATTTGTATTTTGTAGTTTCCCAAATAAAACATTAGTGACCAGGTTTAACACACTATTGGCCACCTCAGGGTAGTGATAGACTATGTAACAAAGTAGGTACACCTCTTTAATGTCCACAAAGGTTCCTAAATAGTACAGATATTTTTTATGTACTGACTTCCACTTTTTCTCAATGAGATAAACAATTTTATCAAAACAGACCATAAGTAAAAGAAAAGCAAAAATAAAACTCAACCAAGATTCACTATTTTATATAGATAGAACTTGTTAAGTGAAAATCAAGTATGTTGATATTGATTCAAGGATTTAACAATGCTGAATATGTAAAAAAACAAACAAGCTAGCAAACTAGTTATGTTAGATTGCATAATACCTAAGTCTTTTTTTTTTTTTTTAGATGAGGCAACCGTTGGTTGACCTCAAAGATTGCAAGGACCTTGTCAGCTTGCAATCCCTTATTTTTTATTTTTTACACCTACAGCACCTGCTCTTCCTAGGTGGTCTCCCATCCAAGTACTAACTAAGCCCGATCCTGCTTAGCTTCTGAGATCAGATGGGATTGGGTTTGTTCAGGGTGGCAGGGCCATTGACACAATATCTAAATCTTGAGTAGAGATTAGAAAACTGGCAATTAGTAAATAATATTAAAGTTATCTTAGAAATACTAAAGTGATCACATAATTAAAGATAAAGGATTAGGGTTTTTTTCATCTGTTTTCTCAAAAGAAAAATAATTCAACATCTTAATACAGAAAATAAATTGTCACAATTTAGTTTACTCACTATATGTTTCTTTCAAGTTGTCAATGCTCTCCCAGATGCAATTTGGGAGTTTTGTATCTTAACATCCATAGAGGAGTAGCAAATGAAGACAACAAAAACAGGAGTGATTCAGTTGTTCCCAGGTCACCCAACCCATCGATTTAACTTTTTAATATCAAATAACTCAAGTTTTTATCCTATCCCCAAATCCTATAAACTCCATAATATTTCTAAGGACTTCCAGAAAGGAGATGAGAGTCATATAAAGGGCTTTCTTTTCCCCATCATTTTACTTTCTAAATTCCTTCTTCTCAACTTGAATTGTAATTACCACGCACTATTTTATCTCCTGAATTTGCTGTCCTCTGTCCTGCCCAGATTTCTCATAAACATGGCCAACCAATTTTGGCTTTTTATTCCCCGAAAACACTATTAATGTGTGATCATTGTGTAGTATAACTTTTTCCAAAGCTATATGGAGAGTGTAGGATAATTACAGTACTCTACAGAACATGATACAAATTCAGATTGAAATGCAATTTTAAATCTTATTATCCTTTCTCTACAGATAGTTATTGACGTAGAGTTGACCAAGAGATAATGGTAAGCCACCTTTATTTATTTATTTAAAAAATCCCCTTTAATTCAAATGGTAATGGAAGTTTTTAAGGTTTGCACCATTTGGAGGAAAAAGGAACTATTGACCTAAGGAATGTTAAAAATTATATTAATAGGTGCATTGGATTATAGGGTGTGTTTTTTTAAATCTTCAGTCATTTTCTCATCATAGAATCTTTAAAATATACTACATATATACTTATCATTCTAGGATTCTTTAGTTGTTAGGAAGAATGGTGGGATTTCTGGTTAACTTTGGACTTGTCAGGCCAATTATGCAAGTGAGAAAATTTCTTAAAATCACAGGGGGAAATAAAACAAGACATTAGTACCAATAGATAGGGAGGACGGAGTAAAACTAAAGACAGAAACATGGATCGATCTAGTAGAAGGCAGGAAAGGAGGAAGGAAAAAAAAGCAAATGAAAAGTATGATAAACATAAAGCACAACAAAAGATGACACACATAAAAATAAACTCAATATTTACAATAAATTGATTAACCTTTCAGTTATATCATTTAGGGAGTTTGAATATATTCAGGTGATTCTTAGGAAAAGGTGGGAAATGTCCATCCCTGGATCTTTGAATCGAATTACTTATGACCATATCAACGCACCAGTTTTATATTTCTGCCTCTAGGCACCAGCGCATATGCTTTTAAGTCTAAATGTCATAGGAGTTATTACTTGTGTCAATGATTTCACTATATCAAATCACCGCTCAACAGTTGGCCAATCTTTTAAATATAAAGGAAACTCTTGCCTATAGAATGGGTTTCTGTAAATTAATGTTACTTCAAATACTAGTTTGCTACATTCTTTTTCTTCTAAAATAAGCTGATACTCACATGCTTCATTTCAAGTGTGATATTGTGTGAGTCAGTCTGTGAAAGATGGTACTATCACTCCCACTCATTATAACATCATCCATGACACAGTTCCCTTGAGCCCAGATACAGTATGGTGTCTAACTTACAGACTATGCCACATGTATTATAATTTGCTGGTAAGTATTTTTCGATACTGATTTTCCTTTAGTCAAAATTGAATCTTTACTTTTTGAAACTTCAAATTCATATCTATGAAAATTTAAATTCAGGGAAAGTAGATATGAAGTTAAAAATTTTTTTTTGTTCTCTTTAAACTAAAGAATGTCATCTGAGTTCCTGCTCCTTGTCACTATACCCCAAAATTGGCTTACCCTGTGAGCCAAAATATTCACCAAGAATTACATCATTCCTTGTCAAACCTGCTCTTTTACCTTTGACCTACAGAAGAAAGCCTGATGGGATGTTGAAAACCTCAAATTGTAAATTTTTTTCCCTTTTGATGCTCTACATCTGACTTATTTTCCTAGATGCAGAGTTTTAAATTCTAATCAATCTTGACTGAGTGTGGAGGAGATTGAGAGTGGCACACACCATTTTCAATAATATCACTGACTTAAGATGAGACTTCTGATTTCCAGACAGGAGAATTGACAGTGAGGATTTTGTCTTGCAATTTACATTTCAAATGTGTTACAATGACTTTATGATTAATCGTGCCCAAACACTTTGCACTCCTAGGAATGCTATTGTACTAATTGTAAAGGTTATATGTTAGTTACATGAAGATTACATCTATGAACATGTAAATTCTGCTCGATAAATGATACCTACTTTATTTTGAAATATTTTAATTTTAAAGAACATAAAAAAATTAAATGAAGATTTGCATTTAGTATTTTGTATAAAAAATAATCTGTATAACATGAAATATTGCTGTGGCACGTTCAAATCTAAGACCCACAGAGCCAATTGAGATTAATTACGAGCCTATTAGCCGGCTGGCGACTGACCCTCCCCATTAGAGAGTCAGCCCCAAGCCTCCGGAGGAGGCAGCTTATGAAGCCCGAAACTACGTCCTGGTTGGCCTTCATCAAGCAAGCAAGAAGATTACAAAAGAAAAGTTAGCTGTTAGCATCTAGCACAAAGAAATATGGTTTCTGGTGGACAGCTATGTTATCTGTACTCCAGCGGCAATGTTGTTTTATTTTCTTCTTGGGAGCCTTGGAGCTGTTTTCTCCGAGGCAACTGGGGCCTGGAGATACCACTCTCTGCCCTGTCCTTGGGGCTGACTTACTGAAGAATTGATACCAATAACCATAACAACATATTTTCCAAAGTAGTAACGGCCAGAATAAAGAGGGGAGATGTGAACAAGGAAGATATTATTGAAATACATTTTTACATTATTACAGTATTATTTATTCTTTGTAGTGGAGTGGGAATTGAACATATTTTTGGTGCAACTGTAAATAAGGACAGGCTTGTGATTTAAAAGTTGGCAGTATAAGAACATTGAAATGTTTTGTCACTTTCCCAAAATAAGGGAAATTAAGAACTATCTTAACATATTGATTTCACTCACTCTCTTGTGCATGTTCCAAGTTGGTGTTAATTGTGTCAGCTGTACCACAATCAGAAGATGGTCTTGAATAAGCTATTTAAATGTAACTGTTATGCTTTTCCTGAAAGCAGACACATTTTTTTTTTCTCCACTTAACTTAGACTCAGGAAACAATATGTGAAACTTTGTCTTCTTATACTTCTAAATAGATTAGTGTTTTGGGGAGAGGGAGGAGAGTAGATTAGCTTCAAATATACAAGAAAAGGTATGTTTAAAAACAATATAATTGTTTTTGATTATAAGTAAATTAACTTAGCTTTGTAATCTGAACCAGTCTTATAAGAAATCAAATTAAAATAAGTCATTTAAAAATATATTATAATCCAGATAACATTCAACTAGCAGTACTGCCAATAATAATAAATATAATACAGGAGATGGGTCCATAACTAAAAACAAATTAAGGCAAGATGTTTTTTTCTGACGTTAGGATTTGATTTATATAATACATTTCTAGGGATCTACAAAACTAATTTGGAAGGAACAAATTTAAAGTATTTATTAAAATCTTTCTGAATGTTTTCTATAAATGCAGTATAAATACTTATTCATAATACTATGTAATGATAACTTCTAGATTTCTCAATTTAAAATTCAATAAAGGTATGTATGTTAAAATCATTTAATTTGGTCTCGTTACTTTTAAAAGATATGCTGATCTTAGGCTTCTTAACCTGATTACAAAAAAAAATTGTTACTTTTCTAAGAGAAATGGAAATATTGTGACTAGGGCATTATCTGGTTTTCTTAGCCTCTTAGTGCTTTATAAATTAGGTGAAGGAAGCTGGGTTTCCTATTTATGAGAGAAAGTTTTAATGTCTCAAAGGCTTATAAAATTTCTATAATATATCACAGTGCCTAAATTTCCCATTACTGATTAAGAAATGGGATGGACGACTAATTAAAGGTCTTTCAGGAATGGATTTGGCCTAAGTAGTGATATAATATATAATAAAAAAAAGAGCTTCCTGACTCTTAATGAATAAATAACATATATCTAATATATATGAAACTTCCCACTGAATACAGCTCAGAAAGCTGGATGAAATATTAGAACTAAGAGTTGACATAGCGAGACTGAGACAGCTTTCCTTAGAAAGGACTGCCTGCTAGATCAGCCCTTGGCTGATATCTGGGAACTCGGAATCTGGAGGGTCCCCACTATTCTCTGATAAGAGTGCCTTGCTGTGCCTAAACTGTTTTTGCAAACATGGTTCTGCTGAGTCTCTTTCCTTCTGGAATTCTTGAATTCGAGTACGTGCTAAGCAGAGAGTACCTGGTCACACAGCCTCTAATGAACTTCCCTGGCAGACAGCATTCAAACGCAGAGTCACAAATTATTGCTGGAGGAATTAAGTGTACCTTTGTTACTGTTTTCTAGCTTTTGGTATTTTCTGGAAATGCTTGGTTTTTCTTGGCTTACAGCTGCTATCACTCCAACCTATGCCTCCATCACCAGAGGGCCTTCTCCTCTGCATGTCCAAACTTCCTGATCTTATAAGGATATTGAGTCATTGAAGTAGGGCCTATTTTAATACTGCATAACCTCATCTTAACTTGATTATATCTGTAAAGACTATATTTCCAAATAAAGACGCTGTCACAGGTAATGATCATAGCTTATGCGTATTTTGGGGGAAACAAACCTACAATAAGGCTGAACAGTAGATTTGAGCAGAAGGAATAAAGAATTAGCAAATTTGAAGCTAGGTGAACTGAAAAGCTAACAATAAGTTAAAATAAGAGTAGGAGAGAAAAATAGCCTGAGAGACCTGAGTAATACTGTCAAGCATACCATCATAAAGTAAGCTCCAGAAAGACAAAGATGAAGAAAGAGATAGGGAGAATATGTGAAGTAATAATAGCCAAAATTTCACCATATTTGATGAAAAAACCTTAATTGAAATACTCAAGAAGTTCCATGAACACCAAGTAGGATAAACTCATATCAAAATAAAATGGTCAAGGCCAAGGAGTAAGAGAATCATGAACGCAACAAGAGGGAAGTGACTAATCATGTACGAAGGCTCCTCAATGAGTTTAATGGCTGATTTTCATCAGAAACCATGGCGGCCAGAAGGCAGTAGAATGACAAAAGTGCTAAATGATAAAAATTGCCAACCAACACTTCTCTACCTAGCAAAAATGTCCTTCAATAATGGAGGTGACATTAAGACATTCTCAGATAAATAAAATCTAGGAGAATCCATTGCTATTCCCAGCCTGAGAAGAAATGTTATGTGGAGTCCTTCAGGCTGAGATGAAAAGACAGTGGAGTAACTTAAAATCTACATGAAGAAGTAAAGTTACATCGGTAAATATAAATATAAATATAAATAAGTTCATAAAATGTATAAATATATAAACAACATATTCTCTCTGATTCAAAAGAACACTGCATGATATAAATATAATAAATCTATGTTCATGAAAACACAATATATGAAGATGCAACCTGTATGACAATAATGGCAAAAATGTTATTGAAATTAATCTGGTAGTAATCCAAATTAGCATGTTATAATTTAAAATGTTAATTGTAACCTCCAGGGAAACTAGTAAGAACATATTGCAGAATATATAATAAAAGAAACAACGTGGGAGTTAAGTTATATGCTAGAAAATAATAAAATACAGTAATGGACAAATTTTAGAATAAAAATGTAAGACTTATAGAAAAATGACAAAATGACAGATTTCAGTGCTACTTGATTAGTAATTAAATGCACATGGATTATACACACCAATTAAGAGGCAGATATTGGCAGAGTGAATAAAAACTATGACCTATATGCTATCTATGAGCCACGTTTTAAATTCAAGACACAAAAAAGTTGAAAGTAAAGGATGGAAAAATAAATGCCAGAAGAGAACTAGGCTGTCATTGTTCACTTAAGACAAACTTTATGACAATTTTATTATAGAGACATATACGGTCATTTCATAGTGACAAAAGGTCCATTCTTCAAGGAGATAATTATAAACATTTTCCAGTTAACAAGAGACTTCCAAAATACACAAAGCAAACTGATAGAATTGAAAAAAGAAACAAACCCTTCAACAATAATAGTTGGAGGCTTCATTTCTCAACTTTTTATAGTGGAGAGAATCTGTTATTTCTTATGATGCTGACATCAGTCCTGTGGGGTGGGCAGAGTTGGGGTTGTGACTCATATTTTGTGGTTCAGGATACTTAGATTAAGTGATTTATCCAGAATTGTAACCGCAGAACCAATCTAAAATGGTCTTGTCCTGATACTAAGTTGTTGTTCAGAGATAGCAGAACAAGCCCTCAAATCATGCAGTTGTACAGTCAGACATGTACACTAGAAAAGAAATTCACCCTAGAATAACCTTTCAATGCCTGCAGTTCAAAATCCACCTAGGACTACATACTAACCACACCCCACCCCCAATTCAAACATGTGATGCATGAAAGGTTGTGGATTCCCAAGTACCTAGACACTTGAAACAATGTAATTCTAAAAGAATACGCACAACTTCCCCTGCTTCTTCCTTTAAATGTAGCACGAAAACCCTCTATGGAGTGGTAGATTTAGCCTTGCCTCCTGTTTCCTTGTGGTTCAACTTAACAATAAAAGCTTTTTTTTTTTCTCAGTATTGGCTTCTGTGTGTGTGTGTCAGGCACCAAGGCCTTGCTCAGTATCAGGCACACTGATGAGTGATGGATCTGAGGCAGATCCATATAGATGGTTCCCTGGGGACAGAGGTCTCTGAACACCTGAATATGAGGATCATGTCCTGGATGCCCAAACCAAGGGCTCTCCTCACACCCTTTCCTACAACCTCCTGTCCGAAGGTTGTTCTGGGAAGATAGCTGGTGCCCCGAGGAGATGCCTGGCCCAAGAGAATGGCTCAAATCCTGATCCAAATCCTGGCCCTATGTTTTTTCTTTTTCTTTTTTTTTTTTTTTCATGACCATTTCAAATTTAATGAGTACACAGGTGATGTATGTTCCTGGCTCTAAGTTTCAAAACTTGACCCAAAATACAATGCCTTTCCTTCAAATGAAGACATACTGGATGGACTGGGGGATCCAAACATGTGTCCATCTCTCCCTCACTTGCCCTCCCTCCAAGCATGTGATTCTACTAGCTGCCCTGCAGTGAGACTTCCTGGTAGTCAGGTGACCACCCTGAGTGACCAATAGTCTGCTTGACTCCCAACTGCCTCGGAACCCAGGACATTCTAACCAACTGCCTACCTGACAGTTGCTCAAAGAACTAGCTTCACCTTGAACTGCCCAAACTGTGAAGAGCAGTTAACATTAATTACCTGGGAAAGCAGTCTGCTAGACTGGGTTTTGGTGGCTTAATGACTGAAACCCACAACACCCAGGATTGCACTGACCATTGACCTGAGCAGTCTAGACTCAGGTCTGGCTGAGAGTGGGCAGTGGTTGCACTGGCTCTGAGTTGTGCCCCTTCCCCACCCAAGTCTTTCCTCACCATACCTCAGACTCTGCTGCACAAACAACAGTCTAGTGACTGGACTCTTCTGACTGGAGTTATTTCAGCAGCACCTTCAATGAGATGAGAGTGGGTGAAGGGCAGGGGGCATTTGTACTTCTACCTGTTCTTCGTCCAGGCACCTGTTTTCATGCTGCTGAACTACTGTTGGGGATGGCAGCAGATTCTCTTGACTGCAGACGATTTTCATGCGAATTCTTTGAATCCTTTATGATTTTTTCTTTTTGTAACCTGAGACATGATCCTGTAAAATACACTAAAAATAGAACAGTCATTATATTGCTGGCAGGAGAACAGTGGGAACTAGGAATTTATTCTCAGGTCACACTTCCGTTCTCCTTGTTCATCAGCTGCCTAGGGGAGTCGGCTGGATCTAACTTGTGCCTAGAGGAGGGGTGTTAGTGAATGCAGTCAGCAGTAATGCAATGGCTAGATGTAGAGCCAGATGAGAGAAAGAGCAATCAGGGAGATCATTTTACAAACTATATAAACGTCTAACAAATATACTGTATACTTGAAACTAATAATAAAAATTTTAAAATAATTTAAAAAGAGAAGTGTTGCACTGTGGTGTGCTCTTAAAATACCCAGCACACCATTGCATAGGGATGTGACTTTATTTCAGTGAGACAACATTGAACATCAGCACAGCACAGTGACTGAGCATGGGAGCTGGTGTCTGATGACCTGTATCACATCACTCTAGAAGCCATGTGAACCTGAAAAAGTCACTTAACCCTTCTGTCCTCAGTTTTCTGTTCTGTGCTATGGGGCCTACTTTTTAGAATTATGAGGCAGACAAATACTAAATGTCTGGAAGAATAAGAAAGAAATGTGGTAGTGGCTGCCTCCAGAGAGGTCACTCGGGTGGCTACGGGGCAGGGGAGGATGGCAGGTTGCTTTCATCCTTACCATGGGCGTGATGCTTTACAGCTTATAGAGAGTATCTGTTATCATCTCCTGTGATCCCCATGTCGGCCCTGGGGTGTGGGCAGAGAAGGGTCTGTGACTCATATTTTATGGTTCAGGGCTCTGAAATTTCATGATTTTAAGTGGCTTGCCCATAGTCACAACTGCTGACGGGAATGTAGACAGTTCGCTGGGGACTGAGACCCCCCACGTCCTCTAGATCAAACCCTGGCCTCCTGAAGAAGGGCCACCCTCCTTCCACTCCCCCAAATCTTCCTGCCCCCTCCTGCTGCAGGGGGACAGGCCACTGCTGTCTGAGCCAAGAAAAGGGCACATGCTGGACCCAGCCTTTATCCTCATGTTTCCATCCCTGACCCATAAGCTATGACGTTACCTTGAAAGGAAGTCCCTTGAAGGACCAGGGGGTCCTATTGTGTACCTCCTCCCTCAGCACCTTCATGTATCAGCACCTCAAGGTGAGCCTCCTGAGTATCTGACCAAGAGGGTCTGTGTGGTTCTCAAGTGGCTGAGTGCCCAGGCCTTTCCTAACCCACTGTCCACATGGCAGCTCTGATGGGTTAGCTTGGCCATCAGTGACCAGCCCTGATAACAGTTAGTGGTGATACGTGAGGACAGTAAGCTGCTGGGCCAGTGCTTTGGTGGTTTAGTGGATGAAGCTGGCAAAGCCCACTGTCTGCCGACTATTGCTCTGAGCGACAGTCTGAGCAGCCTGAGCTAAGGCCTGGCTGACAGCGGACTCTGCTGCTCTGGCTCTGAGTGTGCGCCTACCCTGCCCAAGTCCTTCTTCAGCAAAATTCAGTCTCTACAACTGCCTTCTCCCAACCTAGACCCTGCAGTGACAAGGGACAGAGTCCCATGTCCTCTTAAAGGGACCCCACCTTAGCGACAGCCTGTGACCTCACACCAGAACCCTCTCAGAAAACCACCGAGCCCTCCTAATCCATGTCACTCAGTGTCCATTCCATCTACTTGAAGGCTCTGTCCCATTTCACAGCTCTCTCAGGCAGCACCAAAACTCCCAGTGACCCTGTCCGCATCAACCCATGGACGTGCCCCATGAAATCCCAGTTTCTTTTCTTTTTAAAATTGCTGGATTTAGACAGCAAATGTTTGGTTTTGGATTTCGACATCTACATCCGGAAGGGTTGGCCTGTAATTCCCCTCGCCTGTCATGTCTGTTGCTGAGGTGGGATCAGGATTCTCCTGATCTGGTGAAAGCAGTGTGGGTGTGTTCCCTGTGTGTGTTCTCTGGAAGACTGTGAAAGAGACTGGCATTATTTCTGAACTATTTGGTAAAAATCAAAGGAAGCCACCTGGGACTGAAGTTTGCTTTGTGGAAAAATTTTTTTTGCATTTCTTGTTTTTTATTTGATGTTTACTTCACATATTGTAAAGTACCCAGATCTTAAGTGTACAGCTTTGTCTTCTTAAAAATATAAAGACTTCTGTTGCCAACACCCAGTTCAACCTACAGAATGTCTCCAGCACCCTGGCATCTGTCTGTAGGAGATAAGAATACCTGACTTATTAAGTAATAAAATTGAAATCAGTTACTATATGTATGTTCCAAGCACAATGATTACAC
Source organism: Eonycteris spelaea (assembly GCA_003508835.1). Taxonomy (NCBI): domain Eukaryota; kingdom Metazoa; phylum Chordata; class Mammalia; order Chiroptera; family Pteropodidae; genus Eonycteris; species Eonycteris spelaea. The sequence continues at coordinate 901,246 of PUFA01000323.1, read as the reverse complement.
CTAATTAGCTCAGTGTTAGTGTGGGCAGCATCCTCGAAAGGTAGTAGATCTAGGCAGGGAGCTGGCGAGAACCCAACAAGGACTTATGAAAGTGTGGGGCCAGGGCAAGGAAGCCGAGAGGGGTTCTCAGAAGCATTTGGGCTTTCACAGTGTGAAGAACATGCTACACGGAGTGTAGTGCCCATGATAATTTGTTGACTGCTACATTTGTTAAGGGTGCTTTTCTATATCTGTGTTTTTTCAATTAAAAAATATGTTAAAATTAACTAGAAATAGGTAAATGTTTTTAATATAAAAATCTTCTATATTAAATGTACATGTACCTAGAACTAGCACTATATTTATACAATAAAAAATTAAACTCCTACAAAGTGTTCATGTCCTCATTCCTCGGTCTTCACTGAAGGTCCCTGACACTGAGGAAGCTCCATTCCCTTGGAGGCCGTAGCTGAGGCCTCCAGGTTGTGGCCAACACAGGTGTCATAAGAACCTGAAACACAAACACAGGTGCTGGAATCACTGGGGAGGCACAGAGACAGATGGAGGAGGGATCCTGGAGCAGGTGCCAGGGAGGTTCCTTAAGTTCCAGAAGTGACCTTGGACCCTGACATCCCCAGGGGCCAGATCCACAGGAAACTGGAGCTTTTTTGCTGCTCTAGGCTGAGGATGTTATTTGTCAGCTAAGAGTATCAATAAATGTCCTACAGGAGCCATTGAAGCTGGGCATTAAGCTAGTGTAGGCTTCAGGAAACTGGTCCTCTGGATAGTGAAACCGATACAGAGGAAAAGGGTGTGGGGGCTCTAGGACTCTGGGATGAAAAAGCTGAGCCCCTGCCCCCGGAGTCTAGTGAAGTGCAGGAGGACTAATGACACAGGCAAGAGAGGTGACCCTGCCTCTCTACCCCACACTCAAAAGACCTACTTATCATGAGACCAGCGCAGTAAAAATGGACAGAGACTTGGAAAGCTTCCTTCTAATCCTGATAATCTTTATTTTTCCTAACATACCAATGCTTTGCCTATGCCTTGCAATTGAAAAATCATGATGTTGTGGTAATAAATTTTAAAAAGTTTTATGGCTTGAATGTATTTCAATGTGAAAAGGTTACAGGAAACACTCTTGTTTAAAATGTAATGAAACCAATTATATTTCTTTTATTTACATATTAGGAAAAGAAAAGAAACATTAGCAATTTGTAACATCACCCTTTATTATCGTATCCCAAATAAACATTGCATTGAGTTTCTTCCAATTTTTTTGTGGTTTGTTTGATTTTTACATATACATGAACAGACAATAGAACCTCATCCTAAGAGATGGTGGCATGATGTTGCTCAGGCCAACCGAAGGGCTTCACAGAAGCTGAGGGGGTCCCCAGGGGGTTTGGACCCTGCAGTATCCCTTACTTGATGCTGGACTCCCAAGGGCCCACAGGGATGAAGAGCTGAGGCAGGTGAGCTGCTCTGCTTTCATGAGGAGTCTGAGGCCATTTCCATTCTCCTCCCACTTTTCTCAGGAGGCCTGAAGTAGGAGAGGTCAGGCAACCCCCACCATCTCATCATACCTGGGATAAGGGATTCAGCACTGGCCCTCCAGCTAGGAGATGCTCCCTGTTGATCTTCAGGTGTTAGTAGGGCACAGCTGGATCCTTCAGGGCAAGACAGTAAATAAACCCAAGGGAGGCTTCACAAAGAATACTATGTGCACCAAGACGTTAAGCATGGGGTGGCTAACAGTCCCTCTCCTCCAGATTAAAGAGGGAGAGGAGAGATGGGTCAGCAATCTTAGAAACTTACATGGCGCTGAGTAGCATCTCCAGGAAAGATGTTCTCAGGACACTCTTCACTTGCCTTCACTGATTTTTACTATCCCCTTGTTTCCCTTGCATGGTCACATGCAATAGCAGCCATCCCAGAAGAATCCCGAGTTTATTGCATTTAATAAAATCCCCTCAAAAGTTAAGAAACAGTGAAAAACATGCATATTTATTGCCTTACTCTTTTCGTCCCAAGCACTCCAAGTTCACAATTCTTCAGATCCTCCTTCTACCTGAATTTTTTCATCAACTCATTCTCCTAGAACGCTTCCTAGGGAATTTTGTGAGCACTTCAGGGAAGAGAAGAAACGTGCGTATCAAGAGCCATCCACTGCAGGACAAACCATTGTGTGTGGAGTACAGAGGGCAGAAACATACTTCGGGGTCACTGCACTGCAGCAGGGTGGGCCCAGCACTTCTGACTCCTAGCATAGCCAACTGCCCGGGCTCGACACAATTCAATGTTACAGACTGGGGTCAAGAGCCAGGGTGATACTAAAAGAAGAAGGGAAGGGTTGGAGAGAGAGATTGCAGAGAGTGATGATACCAGGACCTCAAGTGCCAGCATAAGATCAGGTTCTTTGGGATGAGAACCATATAAAGAGAGGTTGGAAAAGAGACACAATGAGGAGCTTATGGATAGGAAAGAGAGAACACAGAAAAGAGATGAAAGAGAAAGTCAATTACCAGCACTCTCTTGCTTACTCTGTTTGAGGCTTCATCACTCCCAGAGCGCCTTCGAGTGGAAAAGAGCAGCATTTATGTGGGTAGTGGCCATGGTAAAAAGAAAGGAGAGTAGAGTCAAGGTGAGAACACAGCGTCCTGCTGCTCCTGGGGAAAATGTGGACACGGGCCTCTTTCGCATGAAAGCACATTCAGCACCTCAAACGTGGGTGACATGTGGAGGCTGAGATGAGCTCAAGGATACTGGAGCAATAGTTGTCATGCCAGAGCAATTGTTCTTTCCCTCATGCAGCTCTGGAGTGCCCTTTTAATGAGGAGTAACTGTGAGCACAGAAGCATGAAGGTGCTTGCTATAAGTTCTTTCATTAGTGGTCTCCAACCTTTTGGCACCATGCAACAGTTCTCCTATGAGATCCTAATGCCTGATGATCTGAGATGGGGCTTGAGGTGGTGATGCTAGCTATGAAGTGGCTGTGAATACAAATTAAGCTTTACTCCCACACCTGCCACTCACCTCTTTGCTGTGGGGGCACAATTCCTAACAGGCCACGGACGGTACCGGTCTGTGCCTCAGCGGGTTGGAGACCCCTGCTTTGTATTAAAGAGAGAAAGTTTACTTATCACCCCCATCTGGCACAGAGTAGAAGACTTTTCTCCCCAATTTAATTTCCTAGAGGGGTTTGTTTGTGTCCCACTAGGACATCCATCACAGGTTAATAATGAAAATGAAACCACAATCTCCTGCATATGATATGAGTAATACTAACCAATCAATGCCCTAGGTGTGAGATTTGCTGGGAAAGGGAGAGGAAAGATCAAGACTTATGGGAAAGACAATTTTTAGATATCAAAGCAAAAAAAAGAGAATGACAAACACAGCACTCTCAAAGCTTACGGAAACAATTCCCCTTCCCATGACATCATTAAAAAGAAAAAGAACAAATCAGACATCTACTCACATTTCCTTTTTCATGTGTGTGATCTCATGTCTTCCTTTCTTCAGTCTTCCAAGCAGCACGTGCCACCAACCGTTCCCAAGCCCCTTTCCCATGGGATCTGACCTGATTGTTGATACCTACCGGTAGAGCCTTCAACCTCACTGCTAGAGTTAGAGAAGCTCTCCTACACAACCCAATCTTTAGAACAGAAACATGAGCAACAAAGTTATTAGAAAGAGAGGTTACCCATTCCCTTCTAGTTTACCTGAGCTTATGGTGAGTTATATGGCATCACCCTGATGCTTCCTGCAATACATAGACCTTCCCGGGCTCTATGTGATCAGAGTTCTTCCATAGACATTGATCACAGTTGCCAATTCTTCAATCAAGAGATGCTGAAGGAATCACTGCAAAATTTTTACTTCTATCGAGCCATGATTGCTTTACCTCCAAACTTAATGATCTAAATTCCAACTGTTATGTAAAATTTTGAGTATGGCTAGTGGGAATGAGTGCTTAGAGGTTGTATTTTATTTTAGTTCATTGAGTTAATTGAAAACACCAGCATCTGACCACTGGCTTCCACACTGGATAGCACAACTGTAAGAATTCAAAGATATGGAAGTGTGTTCCCTCCCCTCCCCTGCTGGTTCCTGTGAGAATTTCATGGCCTGGTCTGATCATTCACTTGTGGGACTTCATGAACTGATGTGCATGTGCCAAGTACTTCTTGTGTTTTCTGGGGTAACTCGAAGTAAGGTCAGCACTAGATACTAGAAAATTCCCAGACGGGGCCCACCTGTAAGCCAAGGTGAAGAGCATGGGCTGGCACACTTGTATAGACAGAATCAAAGTAATGGAGGTGGGACCACTTTGTTGTTCCCAGAAGCCTTTTCTTGACTTTGGGATAGGGCCTGGTAAGGAAGTGTGAAAGGCCCCCTAAAGTATAAAAAACCTATACACCGGAAAGCTGTAAAACATTGCAGAGAAAATTTAAAAATATGCAATAATTGACAATGATATACTGTGTTTATGGGTTGGAACACTAATATTGATAAAATTACCATAAAACTTAAAGTGATCTATAAATTAAATGCAGTTCCTGTCAAAATCTCAATGTCATTATATAGTAAGAAAAAAAATTCTAACATATGTTTCAGAACCACAAGGACCCCAGTAGCCAAATTATCTTGAGAATGACAAGGATGAAGGCTCCAAACTTCCTGCTTCAAAGCACATGACAAAGTACAGTAATCAAAACAGCATGGTACTGGCATAAAAACTGACACTAGATCCATGTAACGTAGTAGACAGCCCAGAAATATAATCCACGCCTATGTGGTCATTTAATCTATGACAAAGGAGACAAGAAAATGCAATGAGTAAAGGCAATCTATACAATGAATGGTGTTGAGAAGATGGATAGGTGCATGGGGAAAGAAATGAAACTGGACCACTTTCTCACTCCATATACAAGAATAAACTCAAATTCGATTAAAGACAAATATAAGACCTGAAACCATAAAATTCCAAGAAGAAAACATAAACAATTAACTTTTTGATACTGCTTTTAGTAATAATTTTTCTGATATATCTCTTCCTGTAATAGAAAAAAAAAGAAACTAATGGGATTAATCAAACTAAAAAGTTCTTGCACAGCAAAGGGTAACCCAACAGCGACAGAAAAAGACAACCTCTGACAGAAGATTTCACGCAGTGATACATCTGATAAGGGGTTAATATTTAAAAGTGATAAAGACTTATATGACTCAGCACCAAAAATAACAATGATAGTAATAATTCAATTAAAAGTTGGGCAGAGAGCCTGAATAGATATTTCTCTAAAAAGGACATACAGATGGCCAATAAACATTTGAAAAGATGCTCAACATCACTAAATATTAGAGAAATGCAAATGAAAACCACAATAAAATATCACCTCACACCTATCAGATGGCTATCAGTAAGTCAAAAGACAAATGTCGGTGAGGATATGGAGAAAAGAGAACTCTTGGCACTGTTGGTGGGATTGCAAATTGGTGCAGTCATCCATGGAAAACAGTTTGGAGGTTCCTAAAAAAATTAGAAATAAACTACCTTATGATCTAGAAATTCCACTTATGAGTATTGATCTGAAGATAGCCAAAACACTAATTCAAAAAGATATAGGCACCCATATGTTCACTGCAGCTTATTTACAATAACCGAGATATGCAAGCAACCTAAGTGCCCATGAAGAGATGACAAGACAAAAAAAAACGTGGACAATTCCAGTTAAGATGGCTTAGAAGGTAAACACTGGGCTCACCTCCTCTCATGACCACATCAAACTTAAAACTAAAACTATAGACAACCATCACTGGGAGTCACCTGAGTCTGGCTGATCAAAAAGTGCCACAACTAGGGACATATAAAAGAGATCACCTCAGCCTGGTAGGAGGGGCAGACATATGAAATGGGCTGGTCCCACAACCACATGTGGTGGCCGAGAATCAGGAGGGTTAATCTTGGCTGAGGAGGCCCCCACTCCAAGAGGAGCAAGGGGTTCCCAGCTCTACACTATGCTCCCTAGCCCAAAGTTCTACTGCTGGAAAGAAAAGGTCCCACAACCCCTGGCTGTAAAAACCAGTGGAGATTGTGGCTGAGTGAGATGGAGGGCTGTAAGAGTTGCAGACATTCCTCTTAAGGTGACCATGCAGGGACTTCTCAGTGTCGGAGTCACTCACTCTGAGCTCTAGAGCTGGCGCAGGTGCTCAAAGAGTGCCAGGGACATACAGGGAAGAATTAAGTTGTCTGTCTTCAGGATGAGGGCTTGAGGGGCGGCTTCCTCCTGGCAGATGTGCTGGTAGTATTCATTGTTCTTTTGTTGAGTCAGCCCTCCCACCCAGTGTGTGAATGCAGACTGCCCCTGTATCTGAGTCTCCATCAAGCAGGCTAACACAAGGTGCCCTTCCCAGGTGATTCCCTGAGACCCCACCTTTCTCAACTTGCAGGCCCACCCAAGCTGCTTCTAGTGTTTTTTTTCCCCATACAAATGGCCGGTCTTGGCTCATGCTGCAGACTTTCCTAAAATCTCTCAAAGCCTCACAAAACCCAAAGAAGCAGTATTTGGCTTCACATGTCCCACACCTCTTGCTGAGCAGCTCCAAGCCTGGCACTAGTAAAAGCCAACCTCAGTTCCTAGCTTGCCCCTTGAGGCACCTATAAGACCAGCATGGCATCTGTGGTTTACTTGGTGACTTCTACCAGGTAACCCTGGAAGTATATAGGCTGCAGCTAAACTTGGCCTGCAGCTGGTCCCCTCCCAGGAAACCCTTGGGCTGGCACACCTGGTGGTTTGATTCAACTGGAGTCAGAGCCAGAGGACCACTCAGGGCTGCATCTGAGGAGAACATACCTGAAAAGTAGACTGGGCAGGCCAGAGCCCTGATGAAGTGAATACGTCTTTCTAAGATCGGCCACTCACAACCCATCAGCCCAAGGATAAATCCCTTCCACCAAAATTCAAAGAGCAACCAAAGCTCAACTACAACAGGAGGATACATACAACCCACACATGGGACACACTTGGGACACTTAGCTAAGGTGACCAGAGAGACTATACCACTGAGTCTCACAGGATACCTACATAAAAAGCCACTGTACTAAGACAAGGAGACTTAGGAACCCTACTTAGTACATAGAAACAAACAAGGGAGGCAGCCAAAATGGGGAGACAAAGAAACATTTCCCCCAAAAAAAGAACAAAACAAAACCCAGAAAAAAAGCTACACAAAATGGAGACCAGCAATCTATCAGATGTAGAGTTTAAAACACTGGTTATAAGGATGCTCATGAGGAGTAGGTGAAGTCACTGAGAACTTTAACAAAGAGATAGAAAATATAAAAATGCAAATGGAAAACATAAGAGAACCAGTTAGAAATAAAGGATACATATCTGAGATGAAAAGTACTTAGAGGGAACCAACAGAGTGGATGAAGCAGAGGACTGAACCAGTGATTTAGAGGATGGGGTAATGGAGCACACCCAATCAGAACAGCAACAAAGAAAATTATCCAAAAAAATGAGAATAGTTAAGGGGCCTCTGGGACAACATCAAGAGTAACAACATTAGTATCATAGGGCTACAGAAGGAGAAGAGAGAGAACAAGAAATTGAAAACTATTTCAAGGAATAATGACGGAAAACATTTCTAACCTGGTAAAGAAGTAGACACAACCTCAGGAAACTCAGAGAGTCCCAAACAAGATGAACCCAAAGATGCACACACTAAGACACATCATCATTAAAATGCCAAAGGTTAAATACAAAGGATCTTAAAAACAGCAAGAGAAAAGCAGTTAGTTACCTACAAGGGAGTCCCATAAGCCTGTTAGCTGATTTCTCAACACAAACTTTGCAGGCCAGAAGGGATTGGCACAAAATATTCAAAGTGATAAAAAGCAAGGATCTACAAGCAAGATTACTCAGCAAAGCTATCATTTAGAATTGAAGGATGGATAAAGGCAAGAAAAAGTTAGAGTTCATAACCACCAAACTAGTATTATAGGAAATGTTAGAGAAACTTCTTTAAGAAGAAGAAAAAAATAATGTATCAAAAATATGAATAATAAATGGCAATCACTATATATCTATCAATAAGTACTACAAGTAAAAATAATTAAATGCTCCAATCCAAAGATAGGGGTGGTTTAATGGGTAACAGAATAAGATCTTACATACATTGCCTGCAAAAGAGTCACTTCTGATCAAAAGACATACAGAGTCTGAAAGTAAATGCATGGAAAAAGATATTTCATGAAAATGGAAATGAAAAAAATCTGTGGTAGTAATTCTTATACCAGACAAAATAGACTTTAAAACAAAGTCTATAAATAGAAACAAAGAAGGACCCAGTAATCTCACTTCTGGGTATTTATTCAATGGAACCCAAAACACTACTTCGAAGGAACACGTGGATCCATATATTCATTGCAGTATCATTTACAATAGCTGAGATATGGAGGCAAGGTATGGGTGTTTGATGGATAAAGAGATAAAGGAGAGGTGGTACAGATAAAGAATAGAATGTTACTAAGTCATAAAATGAAATCTTGCCATCAGCAACAACATATGGATGGACCTATAGGTATTGTGCTGTGTAGAGTAAGTCAGATAAAGACAAATCCATATTTCACTTACATGTGGAATCGAACGAACCAAATAAATAAAACAGAAGCTCATAGATACAGATGACATTTTAAGGGTTACCAGAGGAAGGGGATTGGGGAGGATGGATGAAAAAGGGGAAGGGATTAAGAATTACAAATTGGTAGTTACAAAATAGTCTTGGTGTGTAAAGTGTACCATAAGAATATAGTCAATATTGTAATAACTATGTATGCTATTAGATGAATACTAGATTTATGGGGGTGATCACTTTATAAGTCATATAAATGTCTAATAACTATGTTGTACACCTAAAACTGATATACTATTGTATGCCAACTATAATTGAAAAATTAAAAATGTTCAAAAAAAGAAAAGGTAAAGATAGCAAATGAGCATATGAAAAATGCTCTATAGCATTAGTCATCAGAGGAAAGCACAATGAATACACACAGTGAGTAAACACACTGCGAGATAACACTACCCACTTATTAGAAATGCTAAAATTAAACAACACCAACCAACCAAACAATAAAATCAATCATACTAAATGCTGGTAAAGATATAGAGCAACTAGAAATCTCATATTTCTGGTGGGAGTTCAAACAGTACAGGCACTTTGGAAAACATTATGGCCCTTTTCTATAATATTAAATATTTACTTACCATGTGACCCAATAATATCACTTGGCCATAAAAAATAAAATTTTACCATTTGGAATAACATGGACAGACTTAGACAATATTACGCTAAGTGAAATAAGTCAGAGAAAGACAAATACCACATGATCCCACTATATGTGGAATCTAAAGAACAAAATGCACAAAAAATAAAAACGTTTTTAAATACAGAGAACAAACTGATGGTTGACAGACAGGAGGGGGGTAAGGAAATTGGGTGAAATGATGAAAAGATTAAGAAGTTCAAATTGGTAGTCACAAAATAGTCATGGTGATATAAATCACAGCACAGAGAACATAGTCTATAATATTCTATTAACTGTGTATAGTGACAGCTGGGTACTAAACTCATAGGGGAATCACTTCATAAATTATATAAATATCTGCCCACTATGCTATGCACCTGAAACTAATATAAAATAGCAACTGTAATTAAAAAGAAAAAAGATGAAAAAAACCAAGCTCTGAAATTAGGCATGTCTTTTGGGAAAGATAATTTTTGAAATAACAAAGCAAGAAAAGATGATGACAAACACAGCACTCTCAAAGCCCATGGACATAGTTCTACCTAAGACATCATCAACATAGGAAAAGAACAAATCAGATTTCTACACACATTACATTTCTCTGATTTTCTATTCTCCTTTCCTCAGTTTCCCATGTAGCACGTGCCACCCAACTGGTCCCAGGAATCCCCTCTCATTTGATCCGATCTGAGTGTTGGCACCTACCTGGATCGTCTTTATCATTGCTTGCTGAAGTCAGAAATGCTCTCCAAACCCAATCTTTAGAAACAAAAACAAGAGCAATAACGCTGTTAGAAAGAGAGTCTCACCTATTTCTGCAGCTCCACTTGAGCCTATGAAGAATCATATGGACTCACCCTGATCTTTCCTCCATGTTCTAGACCTTCCCTGGGCTCTGTGTGGTCAGAGCCCTTGAACAAGACATTAACTATACTTGCTCATCTTCAAATCAGACATGCAGAAGGAGTCACCTTTCACCTTCTCACCTCTGCTGGCTCAACATTGCTCCCACCTCCAAAGTTATCAACCAGAAATTCCAACTGTCATAGATACAATCGAATATGCTAGTATGACTGAAAAATTGGGTGTTTTATTTGATTTAATTTGTTGACTTCATTAATGATCAAGTGAAATTGATTAAAAATAGCCACATATGGCCACTACCTGTCACACTGAAGAAGGCAACTCTACAATTCAAAGATGTGGAGTATGTACCCCTCCTCTGCTGATTTATGCAGAGTAGTTTGCTGGGCTGATCTGATCATTCACTTTTGGTGACTTCATAAAATTATGTGTATGTTCTAGGTGCTACCTGAGACTCTGGAGTCATGCAGAGAGTAAGGTCAACACCAGACACTAGAGGATTCCCAACAGGGGCCCACCTGCAAGCAAGGTGAAGAGCAAGCACACCTGTGCTAGACATAATCCGAAGAGTGGTGGGGAGATATTTCACTGTCTTTAGGAACTGACACTTTTGAATGGTTACAATGAGGCAGCAGTGACACATGACCATTCAAAATGCTCTGACACCTACTGAGAGGTGATATTCGTTACTAAATGAAGGTGTTGTTGACATGGTAACAGGGATTTCTAAATGTACTTTGTCCATGTGAACCCAGTGAATGTTATTCTGGGTGATAGTGGGATTTGTGTCCAGGTTAAGTGAGCTATATATACTTGGCATACAATGAATGTGCACATTCACACTGTACAAGGTGATTAATATGTACATTTACATACCTATCCATTCCTGATGCAATAGAGGGGGAAATTTTTAGTAGAAATCTGGCGCCAGCAAATGTGGTCTTTACAGAACATGAATCAAGGGAAACATTTAAAACACAAAATGTCACACACACACACACTCACACACTCTCTCTCTCAGGATCACACTACATGGATTCACATGTCCACACACTCACACCCATGCACACAAATATACACAACCTCTCAGGAACTGGAGATCATGGCCACAGTTCATTACAAGAAAATCAATTTCTATCACCACTTCCCAAATTCTCATTGCCAGCAAGAAGCTGAAATCAAAGTGGCTCTCCACACAAAAGCCAGCAAGAATTTTCCCCTCGTCTCAATTTCTAGTTTTTCTTTCATCAAGTGAGAGATTCTAGAATACTGAGATTAGAAAACCAGGAAATACTACAAAAGAGAGAATGAGATGCAAAAGCGGAAACAAAACAAAACTATTCAGGCCTAAAGGCATGAACTTTTGCTAAGTCCATTTGGGGTTGGAAATTACAAAATTATCTGCCAAGAAGAAAAAACTGCTACAGAGAAAAAAGCTCCCTGCCGAACAGTTGGTAATGGATGCTGTTAGTTTTGAATGCCCTTTTTGAATCAGGTCTCACTAAGTAAAAGACACACTTGACATTCTCCCCACCTAGTAAATTGTATCTGTCATATAGAATGTACTTGCTCACATTTTCATATCTTAATTTTACTGAAAATGTAATAAAGCCCCATTTCTATTGCAGATGAAGGAAGGCGAGCTCACCTTAATAAGTGATTACCACCTCCTCTGACAGATCCCAGGGAAGCATCCCTGTCTGGCCCTCGGGGGATCTGTGAGTGATTGTCAGTCATTGGTGACTGTCAGTCATTGGTGCTCCTGCTTCTGAATTACCATGGAGCTCTGCTTAACACGGACATGGAGAGAGAGCGTGTGAATGAGTGTGGTTGAGAGGTTTGACTTGAGCTGCTGCCTGGCCGTCCTCCTTGCTAGATGAAGAAAGGCCAAGTACAGGAGCAGGAAAGAAAGCCTCTGGCTTTGTAGCTAAGGGGAATCTACTCAGTGGGAAATCATCAGTCTAAAAAAAGAACAAACACTAAAATTCATGCAATGTTTCTTCACCAGAGTTTTATGACCCATCTGGTCTCTTTTGAAATTTAGCTAAATCTCCAGTCTCCATGACTTCACACAGGATCATTTGTTCCTGCAGAATCCTAGATGCTACTACTGTATGTGTTATCTCTTCTGGAAGATTTTGTACTTGATGCAAAGCGAACTCTATTGGGGGGATGAACCTAATTCTAGCAAAGTATTATATTAGTTCACTAATTTTGTTTCATAGAGAAAGTGAAATACAGAAGATTTGAAAATACAGATCCCATTATTTAAAATAGCCCCTATAAATCCTGTGATAATCTCCAGTCTTCTTTTCCTACACAACATGTGCATGCCCACTGAGTGTCTGTCCACACTCGCACTGGCCATAGACAGTGAGACAGTTCCTTATGTGGGAAAGGCATGGGGGGCACAGCACACTCTACCCCAGCTGTGCAGGTCATTGGCACACACCTCAGGGCCACTAGGACTCCTCAACTTTTACTTTGAGTTCTTACTTGCCACTGTCCATGGGTAATGTGCTTACAGGGTTTGAGTTCTTCTACAACTTGTTTTGATATTATCTGTCTGATTCTTCACTGCTTTGGAACAAAGGGGAGTGACCCCAGCAGTGACAGATGCTGATGTACATTGTCCTACTTGACTCTCACACCTCTTAGAGTCTCTCAGCTGACCAGGAGCATGTGGGCTCTCCATAAGCCCTTCACACCAATCACCATGCCTAATGTACCTATATCTGCCCTGGGCTCTGTGACACTGTGGCCATCTTCTAAGATAGGGATATGTGTGGGAGATGTATAGACACTAACACTTCCAGGCATACAACACCTTGCTCTGTGACCATGAGCCTGTGGCCAAGTGGTGAGTGCAGGCCAGTGGTCCAGGGCTTCAACATACGGACTTACGCATGGGTTCACATGTGGTCTCCTCCTCATCAAGATATGAGGCCATTCACCTCTACACCACCTCCAGATGAGGAGCAGAATATTAAAGAAACCTCCAGACACAGTCAGAGAGAAGGAAGAATAAGTTAATAATGTGAAGTGTGCAGTGATAGTGATATTCTTTTTAGGAAGTGATATGGGTCTTATGTTGTGTACATAGGTGGGTAAAATCCTGAGAAAATACACACACTCTCAGCACTCACATTAACAGTCACAGCACACACACTCATACAAAAAGAATCCCAAACCTCAACGACACAAACCTTACCAACTGTCGTATTTGATTTTGAAGACTAGACAACTGGACAGAGTTCTTTCCAGTACAACCACTTCCTTTTACTACACCCCAACTCTCATTCCCAGAAGGAACCCAGAATCAGGGGGCTTCCAGACCAACCTACAAAAATGTCCCACCTTCTTCAGCACCTAGATTTTTCCTTAGCAACTGACTGATTTCACAATACATACATTTTTCATCTGCTTCCACATCCACTTGCGATTAGAGAAAGGAAAAAAAAAACAATGAGGATCACTTCATCCTGGACACTCTGCACAGGCTTTTGTTCACTTGATGACCTTAGGACATCAGGTGGGAAACAGTGGTTAAGTCAATGACCCCAAGAGAAAACATAAAGGACACCTGTGGGAAAGGTTGAAGCTCATAATGGAAGGTTTCTCAAGTCCCTTTGGTTTGGCAATTACGAATTTCCTTTCAAAGAGAAAAACATTCTACAGGGGAAAAAATGCTCTCTTCCATACCGTTTGAAACTGCTGATGTCATTTCTGAGTGCCCTCTTGAATCAGACAGGGGTAATAGGCTATCACTAGACAGTCTCCCTACCTAGTAAACTGTCTCTGTCATAGAGCATATACGTGTTCACATTTTCATATGCTAATTTTACTAAAAGAGAGAAAAAGAAACTTTTCAGTCTCAGTGCAAAAAAGTGAGTTCACATTGGGGATAGATGGGACCTCCTCATCTGCAGTGTTCTAGGGAGATCCTGCACCACCTCACGGAGAGCTAGAAAGACATAAGGTAGTTGCTAGGCACTGGTGATGCTGCTCAGGACATACTCTGGAAACCTTTGCAAGGTATGCTCGTGAGGTGAGAGCATGTGGATGTGGGCATTTAATAAGCATGAATTGAGCTGCTGCAGGGTCATCCTCCTGAGTGGCTGAAGGAAGGGTAAAAAGAGGGAACTGGAAAGGAAGAGAAATGGAGCCTTTGGTTTGAAAGCTAAATGGAATCCAGTGTATCTGACATAATCCTAAGGGAAAAACAATAATGCATGCTATATTCAATGATAGAGTTTCATTGACTCCTCTTGGCTGTTGTAAACCTGGCTAAGTTCCCGCTGCTTTTTGGAATATTACAAGACTATCTCAGCACATGTATTCATATGAGCTGCTACTGCTCTTCATCTTTAGTATATGATTTTTAAACTTTCGTGTTTATAATAAAAGGTACATAATATGAATATTTATTATGGGTATATAGGTCAATATCTTCAGTAACATTCACAATATGTGGACCATCTCCACTATCTCTGCCCAAACATGTCATACTATCCTACATACCATCTGTTCCCATTAAAGAATCACCCCACCTGCCCTTGATCATCTCTACTTTCTCTTACAATGGTTTGCCTTTCCAGGGACTTCATATAAATGAAATCATACACTATCTGTCTTTCTTTTGACTGCCTCATGTCACCAACATGAATAGCATTCATTATGGGTACCCATCACATTTTATTTATCCACTCAGGGATGGACTTAGGGATGGTTTCTGCTTGTTGGCTACTGTGAAGAATGGGGCTATGAATACTGGTGTACAGATAAATGTATGACATTCTAATGGTAATACATGATATTCTGGTCACAGAATGTCCCAGCATGAAGTGAAACTGAATGTAAACTCAGGACTTTTTTAATTAACAAAAATATATTAATACTATTTCACTAATTATAAGAAATGTATCACACTAATGTTAGATACTATCAATAGGGGAAACCAGAGGGGTGGGATATGGGAACTTGGTGTATTTATTGGTCAACTTTTATGTTCATCTAAGCCTATTCTAAATAATGTGTATCCATCTTTACAACTCTGAAGATACTGTATCAGGAAGAGATCAATTGATCTCATGTCCAAAATCAGAAAATGTTTGAGCATTAGCTAGAGACCCTGGTTATTATCTAACAAGAACCACATTTTGGGTTGTTGATGCATCTTTACTTCTATAGTTACAGCAATAGTAATTGAATGAAGACATTTAAATTGCACCCATGAAAATAAAAAAAATGGCATAGAATTGTTGACAATTTTCTCTTAAAATGAAAAACACTGAAAATTATTCCTGAATTGACTTAATGAGCATATTCACAATACCTTCCTTGGGTTGCACTGAAGGATATATCCTGTGGTGTGACCGAATGGAAACTCTTATGAACCTCTTCTTCCTTGTTTAGAAGCTCACATGCCTGGGAAACTCCTTCAGATCCCCTCGGAGTCTCAATGCCATGTTCTGAGACCTGCAAATTTTAAGGTGGCCTACTCATTAATATTATGTAATGAGATGAAAAATGATTACATGCAGGTAAAGCTATGATGAGAAAAATAAGTGACGGGTGCTATGTAATTGCTCTGTAAGTGTCCGATATTGAATGACTACAAGCATAACCTAGATACTTGGTAGCGAGCTGAATTCAGAGAGGGGACTGGGATGGCTCTAACAGAAAGGGAGAATGAAGGGTGACTTTTATCCTTTGCATGGGGATGACGCTTTCAAGTTCATGGAAAATACCTGCTATCATCTTCCGAAATCCCCACATCAGCCTTTCAGCAGGGAAGGCAAACCAGGGGCCGTGATGCAAAATTTGCAGTGAAAGGCATAGAAATGTAATAGAGATTAAGTGATTTGCCCAGAGACACAACACTGATGGGTGTAAATCTGGGACAAGAACATGGATGGTATCCTAGACCTAGAGAGCCTGAACTTCTAAGACACCTGAGACCCTGCCTTTTGTGCCTGAACGATGAGATGCCCTTGGCATCTATGTCAGATGCTCCTGCCCCATCATTTCAGTGGGAGGGAGGTGATGTCCTGGAGGGGGAGGCTGAGCCACGTGGAGTCCAACTTCATAACACAGACCCCGCTTCTCCTTTTCAGGCTCTGATCCCAAACAACAGTTTCCTCTAAGGAAAGCCCCTCAGAAGGACAGGGACATCCCAAATTGTGACCAATCCTTCCCTAGCATCTGTCCACTGTCAGCTGTCCTCACACTGAGCCTTCCCCCATGACCAGGTGACCACCGCCACAGTCACCAGTGGTCTGGGAGATACACAAGCAATGCAGAATGTTCCACACTCACTCCACATGACAGATTAACTAAAAATTAGCTTCTCTTTCATTGAGCCAACCCTAGATGAGCACTTAATGCCATGAACAGGGATACTGGCCTTCCTGCGTTGGTGGCTTTGGTGATTCTGTGATTAAGACTGAAACCTCCACTGTCTGCTGACTATTGGTCCCGCAGCAGCAATGTGCTATGTCTGATTGGCAGCAGGCAGTGGCTTCACTAGTTGCTGAGTGCGCTGCCTCCATGCTCATTCCTTCCTCACCACAGTCCAGTGTCTACAAACTCCTCATGCCTTCCTAGACCCTGCATGTGGGCGAATTAATCAGACACTCATGGGGTTCCAATAATGACCTCAGCGAACACTATCAAGGGATGAGGGGGGCCCAATGGGACTGCGTGAAGATCTCTCACATTAAAGTTCCCCAAACAAGTCTGTCCAACCCATTCAACCCAGTGGGAAAGAACTCTAAAAGCCAGGAGGCAGAAATTACAATGAAGAACCCAACCTGGAATCAGCAGGCACATCTTCTCCCAGTGGATCTGCCAATCAGCTTTTCAGGCTTCTTCTTACTTTCCTCTCGGATTCCATGGACTCCACCACCATCTTCCTGCTGTGGCCACAAGAGATTGAGTATCCATTTCCTGGAAGATGTGCCCATGGTGCCTTTCACTGGCTTGCCCAGAGTGATACATTCCTCTTGTTTCCAATTTTGGAGTCACAAGCGATAGGAGAAAACCCAATATTTTTTATTGCGGCTTTTTCTGAAGTGATAATATGTAAGTTAGGAAACAATGGAGAATAGGCACATTTTTTTACCTTACCTTTTTTGTCCCATGCAACAGAAGTTCAAAGTTCTTCTATTCTTTCTTAAATGATTTCTTTACTCTTTATGGAGGAGAGTTGGTGGGAGTAGGGAAGGAAAGAGCAAGCCATGTGGAAAAGATAATTTTAAATAGCATAGCAAGAAAAGATGATGTCAAACAGCACGCTCAAAGCCCATGGACACAGTTCCTTTTTCTGTGACATTAATAAAGTGGGAAAAACAAATTAAACTTCTACACACATTTATTTCTCTGTCTGATTACATATCTCCCTTCTTCAGTCTCCCATGTAGCAGGTGCCACCCAACTGGTCCCAGGAATGCCCTATCACTGAATCTGACCTGAGTGTTGGCACCTACCTGGATCATCTTCATCTTTGCTGCTACTAAAATCAGAGATGTTTCTCCAATACCAAATCTTTAGAAACAGAAACAAGAGCAATAAAGTTGTTAGAAAGAGAATCTCACCTATGGTGAGTCACATGGCCTCACCCTAATCTTTCCTCCATGTTCTCAGACCTTCCTTGGGCTCTATGGGGTCAGAGTCCTTGACCAAGACATTGATCACACTTGCAAAACTTCGAATCAAAGAGACACTGAAGCAATCGCCTTTTACCTTCTCACTTCTGCTGGCCCAACATAGCTCCCACCTCCAAAATTATCAATCAGAAATTCCAATTGTATAGACACAATTGAATGGGGTAGTGTGACTGAGCGAAAGGATGCTTTTACTTTATTTCATTCACTGAGTCAAAAAATGATCAAGTTAATTAAAAACAGTCACATAAGAGAGAGCAACTCTAGAATTCAATGATGTGGAAGGTGTATGCTCCCCTCCCCTGTTGGTTCCTGCAGAGTAGTTTGTGGTGCTGATCTGATCATTTACATGTGGGGAATTAACGGGCCAATGGGCCTATGCCATGCATTCTAGAGGCTCTGGTATTGTTCAAAGTATGGTCAAACCAGATACTAGATCACTCCCAACAGCAGGCCACATGTAAGCAAAGGTAAAGAGCATAGCTAGCAGACCTGTGCTCGACAGAATCATAGTGGTGAGTGTTGGACACTTCACTTCTCACCCTTCTCACCATTCTCAGCCCTGACTCTGGACTGGACCCTGGGAAGACAGTGGAAAAGGCCCCAAGAGGATGGAAGACTTGTACACTAAAAAATAAAATTAAAAGACAAATAATTGGAAATAAATACTGTGCTCGTGGGTTGGAATACTTGATAAAAGCCAAAGGGATCTACAGATTCTTTCTGTACCTACCGACATTTCAAATGCCACTTTTATAGAAGAGAAAATATCCTGCAAGCCATAGGGAACCACAAAGCATCCCTGGAGTCAAAACTATCTTGATAATGAGGAACAACGATGGAGGTTCCACATCCTAAATTCAAAACACAAGACAAAGCTTCCATAATCAAAACAGCATGGTAGTGGCATTAAACACAGACAGAGAGATCAATAAAAAGAATATAGAGTCCTAAATAAACACACTGATAGGGCAAAATGATATTCAAGAACAGTGTCAGGGCGACACATTCTCTTCAATAATCAAGAGAATGAAAAGACCCCTGGAGAATGTGAGAAAATCTTTGCAAAGCTTATTTCTGAATAGGGGCTAATATTCAAAATATATACAAAAGGCTAATACTCAATTGCAAAACAAAAACAAAAATAAAAAACAATAAAATCAAATAACCCAATATAAAATGGCCAAAGATTTTCAAATACATTTCTCCAAAGAAAGCATACACAGTTCACAGAGCTAGCAAAGGTGCCCAACACCACTAATCATCAAGCAAATGCACATCAAAAGGACCGTGAAATAGTGCCTCTCCCTCTCAGCTTTTGTATTATCCAAAAGAAAAACATAGAGATAATAGATATTGATGAGGAGATGGAGAAACTGCAACCTTTCTACACTGTTGAGGGGAAGGTAAAATGGTGCAGCCATCAGGCATAACAGTACAGAGTTCCTCAAATTTACAAATAAAACCATAATGTGATCCAGCAATTGTGCTGTCGCTATGCATCCCATGGAAATAAAATCAATACTTTGAGGAGATAACTGTACTCCTGTGATTGTTGCAGCATTATTCACAATAGCCCAGATCCAGAAACAACCTCTTTGTTCACTGATAGGTGAATGGGTAAAAAAAAAATAATAAGGTAGAAGATTTTGGAAACATGGCAGAGTACCAGATGTCCTCAGACCTCTCCCTTGAAACAATAAGCTGAACATCTAAAACTCAACAAAAACGTCCAAACTACATACTAGCAAATCTGAGCATGGGATCTGTGCATAAGAGCTATCACGGGTCAGAACCCTAGGTGTTGGGCGATGCACTGGGAGAAGTAAAGAAGCAGTCACTGGAGCTACCTATAGCAGGAAGGGGAGGAGAGAAGGAGCCGTAAGTTCTCTGAACAGCTCTGCCTGTGAATGCTGTGAGCTCCCCAAGGTTAGCTGTAGGACCCAGTCATCAGGCAAAAGACAGAGAAGCAGGATGGCAGAAAAACAACAGTTGATTTTTACCGGAGGTGGTTGCAAAAACCAAAGCTGAGCTGTATCCCTTAACCTGCAACCCAGAGGATCCCGCCCTCCCCCATACCTTCTGAGGCTGAACACCACAGAGGCCCAGGGGAATCTGAACCAAAACTATTGCTAACACTGACAGGGACTAAAACTGAGGGTAGCAAGTGTGATAAATATATATCAGAAAACAAAAAGGCATTTTAAGGCTTTATATAAAGCAGGGATCCAAGAGGCTTAGATGCCATCTACTGGAAAACAAAAAAAAAGCGCCTTCTTTTCAGCAGGCTAAAGAGAGACCTTTATACAATAAATCTTCTTTCTGGAAAAACAGCAGACTACACTTCCATTAATGCCCAGGCAGAGAAATAGTCCGTTCAACACCATAAACAACCAAGGTGACAAGCCAACTCACAAAGATAAAAATCTCCAAAAATAAGCTTACAGACATAGAAATATCCAATTTAAATGATAGAGAATTCAGGATGATACTTCTGAAAAAACTCAGTGAATTTCAAAATGAGTCATATCAACAATTTCAGGAATTGAAAAAAACAACTAGATGAGCAGAGCAAGAAGACTCAAACCCTTAAAAAGAACCAAATAGAACTTCTGGGGATGAAGAACACACTGCAAGGGTTGAAAAATGAAATAGCAAGCTTGGGAAATAGAGTTGACCAAATGGAGGAAAGGATCAGTGATATCAAAGACAGAAATTTGGAAATAAGTCAGAAGGAAGAAGAGAGAACCAAAGAATGAAAAAAAGTGAAAGTGAAATTCAAGAACTAGCTGATACCATTAGGAGAGGAAATGTAAGAATAATGGGCATTATCGAAGGTGGGGAAAAGGAGCAAGGAATAGAAAGTATTTTCAGACAAATAGCTGACAAGAATTTCCCAAATCTAAGGAATGAGGAGGAGCTTGGAATTCAAGAAATCAATAGAACATCCAATTATCTCAACTCAAAAAGACCGTCACCAAGACACATTGTATTAAAATTATCAAAATCAATGCAAAGACAAAATTGTCAGGGCAGCCAGGAGAAGAAACTGGTACTTTATAAAGGAAAACCTATCAGATTATCCTCGGACTTCTCAGATCAGACCTTACAAGCCAAAGTGATGGAGTCAAATATTTAAATTAAGTGAAAGGAACTACCAGCCTAGAACCATGTATCCAGCTAAGCTCTCCTCTAGATATGAAGGAGAAATTAAAACCTTTCCAGACATACAAAAATTGAGAGAATTCTCCATTACAAGGCCTGAACTACAGGAAATACTGAAAGGGGTCAGCTCACCTAAAACAAAATGACAAAAACAAAAAACAAAAACATAAGTAGGAGTAAAGTGACTATCAGGCAAATAGAAGTAGAGAAGTGCAACCCTTACTTAGAACAGGGCATTGTAAACTTAATAATAAGAGAACTTTTATAATAAGATAGTTATGAATGTTCAGCATATATAGGGACAAATTGAAATAACAATGACTGAAAAGGAGAGGGTTCAAAGATCCAAATTCACAAAGGGAAATGGAGATAAGTCACATGCAGAAGAAAATGGACAACTGTGTGTATGTATGTGTGTGTGTGTGTGTGTGTGTGTGTGTGTGTGTGTGTGTGTGTATATATATATATATATATATATATATATATATATATATATAACTATCCTTACATATTCATAATGGTAACCACACACAGAAGATTCAGAACTGAAGTATATAATGTAAAACAAGGAGAACCATAGGACAAACCCACAAAAGCCAACCAAAATAAAGGAAACAGAAAGACAAGGACAAGGAAACGATGGAAAACTGATCTACCAGAAAGCAAAAGATAAAATGGCAAAACAATAGTTTGTAAAGATCAACGAAGTCCAATATTCATGGCAACATAATTTACAATAGCCATGATAAGGAAGTAAACTAAATGCCCACCAATAGATGATTGGATAAAGAAATTTTGGTTCATATATACAATGGAATGTTCCACGGCCATTAAAAAACTGAAATCCTACCATTTGCAAAGACATGGATGGACTGCGAGGTTATAATGCTAAGTGAAATAAGTCAGTAAAAGAAAATAAATACCATATGATACTTATATGTGAAATCGAAGGAACAAAAAGAGCAAACTAATCAAAAAGGACACAAATAAGGTGGACAATTTGGTGACAGAGGGAAGGGAGGTTGGGAGCTGGTAGAATGGGATGAAGGATTAAAGAAATACAAATCAGTAGTTGATAGTTGGGCACAAGGATGGGGAGCATGGTACAAGAAATGTAGATAACATTAATATGATTGCTAAGTGGAGGGCTAGGGGAAGGAGGGAGCAATTGGGGAGATCATTTTATGAACAATATAGATGTCTAACCAATGTACTGTATACTTAAAACTAATTTAAATAAATAAATTTAATTACAGAAACACAAAAACAGACCACAAAAATGGTTTAAGAAGATCTTATATTTCAATAATCACCATAAATGTAAATGGACTGAACTTACCAATAAAAAGGCACAGAGTTCAGTCTGGACCAAAAAGCAAAACCCAACCATATGCTGCCTCCAGGAGACACATCTTGGCTCAAAAGACAAATATAGACTCAAAGTGAAAGCGTAGAAAATGCTATTTCTAGCAAATGGCATTTGGAGAAAAGCAAGACTAGCAGTCCTAATATCAGATGAAATAGACTTAAAAATAAAAAAGTTAAGGCAAGATACCGAGGAACACTTTATAATAATAAAGAAAATCATGTACCAAGAAGACATAATACTTATTAATATCTAAATAAGGGAACTCTAAAATATGTAAAGCAATTACTAACAGAACTGAAGGGAGAAACAGACCAAAACATTATCGTAGTAGGGGGCCAAAATACCCCACAGTCAGATATGGACAGATCATCCAAACAAAAAATCAATAAGAAAATAACATTCTTAAATGAATATACAACTGGACATAATTGCTATTTACAGAGCCTTTCAGCCTTAACAGCTGCTTATACATTCTTCTCTAGTGCACGTGGAACATTTTTCAAGAATCAACCACAAACTGGGACACAGAGATAGCCTCAACAAATATAAGACGGTTGAAATCTTACCAACCACATTCTCTGACCATAATGCTTTGAAACTAGAGATCAATGCAAAAAGAAATCAGGAAGAACCACAAATACATGGATATTAAACACACACTACTAAGAATAACTGGTGAAAGAAGAAATAAAAAGAGAGATCAAGAGATACATAGAAACAAATGATAATGATAGTACAACATATCAAAACTTATGGGTCATGACAAAAGTGGTCATAAGAGAAAAGTTTTATATCAGTATAAGCCTAGAATGAGCCCAAATAAACAACCTAATGTTTCAACTTAAAAACTAGGAAAGGAAAAACAAATGAAGCCTAAAGTTAGCAGAAGGAAAGAAATATTCAAAATTAAAACAGAAATAAATGAAATTGAAACAAACAATAGAAAAAAATTAATGCAGCAAAGAGCTGGTCTTTGAGAAGGTTAATAAAATTGGCAAACCCCTAGCTAGATTCACTAAAGAAAAAAGAGAAAGGGCACAAATAAACAAAATCAGGGATGAAAGAGAGAAAATTAAGACAGACACTGCAGAAATACAAAAGATCATACAAGAATACTATGAAAAAGTATGGAACACCAAATTTAGTAACCTAGAAGTGGACAAGTACTTAGAAAAACATAACCTTCCTAGACTGAATCTAAATAGACTGACTGTTCAGCACTATCGAAATTGAAATAATCAGCAAAAACCTACCAAAAAGTAAAAATCCAGGACTCGATGGCTTTGCCACTAAATTCTAGCAAATATTCAAAAAGATTTAATACCAATTTCCTCAAAGTCTTTAAAAATTAAAAAGGAGGTATTACTTTCCAACTCATTAATATGATGCCAATATTACTCTGATACCAAAACCTGGTAAAGATAAAGCAAAAAAAAGAGAAAACTACAGACCAATGTCTCTCATGAACACAGATGCAAAATTCTAAATAAGGTACTAGCAAACCGAATACAGAAACATATTAAAAAGATTATACACCAAGTTCAAGTGGGCTTCATCTCAGAGGCACAGGGATGGTTCAATATATGCAAAACTATTAACATGATACACCACAGAAACAAATAAAAATAATAATCATATGATCATACCAATAGATGCAGAAAAAGCCTTTGACAAGATACAGCATCCATTTATGATCAAAACACTTAACAAAATTAGTATAGAAGGAAAGTACCTTAATATAATAAAGTCTGTCTATGACAAACCCTCAGCCAACATTATAATTAATGGTGACAAACTAAAAACCTTCCCTCTAAGATCAGGAACAAGGCAAGGCTATCAACTATCGCCACTGTTGTTCAATATAACATTGCAGGTCCTAGCAGTGCAATCAGGCAAGAGAAAGATATAAAAAGCATCCAAATAGGAAATGGAGAAGTCAAACTGTCACTATTTGCGGATAACATGATTCTCTATATAGAAAATCCTAAAGACTCCACATGAACACTACTAGAAACAATAAGCAGATACAGTAATATCTCTGGATATAAAATAAACATTAAAATATCCATTGTTTTCCTATGCTCTAATAATAAAGTGTCAGAAAAAGAAGTAAAAAAAATAATTCCTTTTGCAATTGCAGAAAAAAACAATACAATATCTAGGAATAAATTTAACAAAATTTATTCCATGAAGTACCTATATAATGAAAAACTACAAGACCCTGTTAAAAGAAATCATAGAAGATACAAAGAAATGGAAAGATAGTTCATGTTTTTGAATTGGAAGAATCAACATAGTTAAAATGACTATGTTACCTAAAATGTTATATTTAATTCAATCCTTATCAAAATTCCAACAGCATTTTTTAATGAAAGAGAAGAAAAAATAATTAGATTTGTATGGAAGCACAAAAGACCCTGGATTGCCAGAGCCATCCTGAGAAAAAAGAACGAGCCTGAAGGCATCAATCTGCCCTACTTCAAATTATACTTCAAAGTGACAGTAATCAAAATGGCATGGTATTGGCAGCAAAACAAACACATGGACCAGTGGAACAGAATTGAGAGTCCAGAAGTAAACTCATTTTTTATATGGGCAAATAATTTTTGACAAAAAAGTCAAAAACCTACCGTGGAGAATAGAAAGCCTCTTCAATAAACAGTGTTGGGAAAACTGGAAAGCCACCTGCGAAAGAATGAAACTAGACCGTTGTCTATCATCAACTCCAAAATTAACTCAAACTGAATTAAGGACCTGAATATAAGACCTGAAACAATAAATGCATAGGAAAAAAACATAAGAACTGAACTCAAGGACCTTGGACTTAAAGAGGATTTTATGAATTTGACCTCAAAGGCAAGGGAAGTAAAAGCAAAAATAAATGAATGGGACTACATTGAACTAAAAAGCTTCTGCTCAGCAAAAGAAACTGTCAACAAGGTAAAGAGACAACCATCCAAATGGGAAATGTATTGGCAAAGCCACACTTCTGTTAATGGCCTAATATCCAAAATATACAAAGAACTCATACAACTCAATAATGACAACAAAACAAATGATACAATCAAAAATGGGCAGAAGACCTGAACAGACACTTCTCCCTAGAAGACATACAAATGGCCAACAAATATTTGAAAAGATACTCAATACTGCTAGCAATTAGGGACATGCAAATCAAACCACAACGAGATACCATCTCACCCTGTTAGAATAGCTATAATCAACAGAACATGTAATAACAAATGTTGGAGAGGATGCGGAGATAAGGAACCCTTAATCCCTGCTGGTGGGACTGCAAATTGGCACAGCCGCTATGGAAAACAGTATGGAGGTTCCTCAAAAAACTAAGAATTGATCTACCATATGATCCAACAGTCCCTCTACTGAGTACTTATTCCAAAGACTTGAAAACCCATATATAAAAAGATATTTGCACACCGATGTTTATAGCACCATTATTCACAGTGGCCAGTACATGAACAACCAGAGTGTCCTACAATAGATGATTGGCTAAAGAAGCTGTGAATACTTATATACAATGGATATTACTAAGTCATACGAAGAGATGAAATACTGCCTTTTTGCAACAACATGGATGGAGATAATCATGCTAAGTGATATATGCCAGACAGAAGAAGTTGAAAATCACATGAATCACTTATATGTGAGGTATAAACCTAAAAGCAATAAATGAACAGGACAAACAGAGACTCATGGACATGGACTGTAGACTAGAGGTTATCAGAGAGTAGCGGGTAGGGGGAGGTGGGATGTAGATGGGGTAAAGGGAGTCAAATCTGTGGTGACAGAAAGAAATCTAACTATGGTAAGTGAACACACTGTTAAAGTGCATAGCAAAACTTATTGGATTTTGGTAAACAATGTCATCATAAAAATTATTAATTTAATAAAAAGAATCACTATGTTTTTATAGTGGGTTGGGTGAAAATCTGTAGTCAATGGTTTTGTAAATGAAAATTTTAGATGACTCAGAACCCTAGAATTTAATATATGTGTTCTGGCTCATATGTGGATCAATCACACCCATTGTGAATATTGTGGTGAACTCTTGCCATGGGAATGTAAGGAACCAGGCCCCAAATATGGAACAAGAGACTTTTTTTAGGCTATAGAGGGGAATTTTGCCATATTTAAAACAAAATGTGTACTTTTCAAGTTATGTTATACTATAGTACAAATTATTGCTGATTTATAGCTAATTTGTTTAATAAATCAAACAAGTCATTGACGGACTATAAAACCTATATTAATGCAAAAGGTGTCACATTTCCTATTGAGATTACCCAGTTGAGCGAAGGTAGAAAAAAAACAGGCAATATTGTGTTTTTCCCCCCAAAGAATTTTTTTTAACAGTCAGGTATTTCTTATTTAGTAACCATCCTCAGGAAATATTGTACACAGACATAGGGAGACACGTACAGAATGTTTATAAGCATTACCAAACAAGAATTTTAAATGATCCCAGATTGATAGAAAAATGTGTGTGTGTGTGTGTGTGTGGTGTGTGTGTGTGTGTGTGAAGAAAAAGGAGTTGGAGGCAAATATGTAAAGAGTTAGGGAGAATATTCAGAACAATGTATTCCTGTGATTGCAGAAACAACATTTATAATGCAGTCAGGATGAAAAGGCTGTCTCTCTCTGCCTTCAGGGCTGTCAGGCGCAGGTCGGATGACACAGATGGGAGTGGTGACCCGCCCCTCAACCTACTGTGGCCTTACAGGAACTGACAGCCCTCCCCTCCAGATTTAGGAGGCAGCGGAGAGATGGGTCCAGCAAACTTAGAAGCTCACATGGTCTGAATGTCCCTCTGAGAAAGATGTTCCATGGACATCCTTTATTTGCCTGCATTTTTTTTTTTTACCATCTTCTGATCCCTTGCATGATCATGCAATAGAGACTACCCTAGAGCTCTCCTCAGTTTGGATGCTTTTAATAAAATGTTCCATCTTCCAAAAATAGTAGGAAGCAATGAAGAACATGTATATTTATTTCCCTAATCTTTCTATCCCAAGCATTCCAAGTCACAGTTTTTCTTCTGGTCTTTCTTTCAACTGAATTGCTTCCTTTGCTCCTTCTCCTGAAGCACCTCCTAGGGAATTTTTAGAAAGCTGCAAAGAAGGGAACAAATGTCCATACTCAGTGTCATCGTATTGGTGCCCAGGACAGAACCGGACCTCACAGGGCCCTTCCAGCAGGGTGGGCCCAGCCCTTCTGATTCCCAGCCCAGCTCCCTGCCTGCGACACTCAGTGGAGCTCCAAGATGATTCAGTAGTGCAGGAGGGGGTCAGGAGCCAGGGCGATGCTAGGAGAGAGGACATAGAGAACTACAGGGAGATGTTATAGACATGATGGTTCCAGGACCTCAAGTGCCTGGATGAGACCAGGCCTCTTAAGATGAGAATTATAAAAAAGAAAAGGAATCTCTGGCGAAGAGTCATAAAGAAGAGCTAACATATATATATATAAATGAAAAAGACAGAAAGAGAAAGTAAATCCCATGTAGATGTTGCTCTCTCCGATGCAGTCTTCAAAATCCGCAAAACATTTGCGAGGTACGAATGCAGTAATGATGTTGAGGTGGCTGTGGGAATGGAAAGCAGAGAATTGAGAGTCGAGGTGAGAACTTTGGGCCCTGCTGCTCCTGGCAGGATAAATAAAGCCTAATCTTAAGACCCATTCTGTCCTCATCTCTGTGCTCCTCCCCAGGGACTTGATCGCTTCAACTCTGCAATGAAGAGTGGCTCTCAGGTCTACAGGGCCCTGTGTCAGCCTTCAGCTTCTGTAAGTGTGATCAGAAAACCATGCCTGTGTCATCTGGTTCCTCTAAGAAGGCAGTCACAGTTTCCATGACAGACTATGTTAAGCTTCCACCATAGTAAACTAGAGAAATTGTATAGTATAATGCAAAGCAAGTAGGAAAAACTAAGTATTAAAAAGTATTGCAGAAATGAATGGTACTGAATACAGAAAAACAACAATGAAAATCAACATACATCAAAAGCTTTGAAGAGATCAACAATAGATAAACTTCCAGTCAGGTTACCAAGAGAAAAACAAAAACAAAAACAAAAACAGGGTGATGGACCCATTACTAACATCTTACATCAGAGAGGAGTCATCATTCAGGACCGCATGGACACTAAAAGGGCTATGGAAAGGATATTTTGGGAAACTTATGCCCACAAATTCCATAGCTTAGATAAAAAGAATCAGTTCCTTGAAAGGCAGAAACTAGAAAACTCAGACAATATGGAAAAAATAATTCTTGTTTATGTGTGTATTAATTAAATGAATGGAATTGATAATTGTTAACCTCCAAAATAACAGAATAACAAAGTGTCAGGCACAGATGGTTTCACTAGTGCATTCTGCTACATTCTTATAAAGCAAAACACAGGATTACATACAGTACAACCTTGCAATTGTGTGCCTAGGTGTTTACCCAGGTGAGTTGAAAAATTATGTCCATACACAGGAAAGCTGACGGTAGATTTATTCACAACAGCACACAACTGGAAACATCTAAGATGTCCTCCAACACATAAATGAATAAAGAAATTTCAGTGAATTCATTCAATGGAATATTTTCACAGGTTAAAAAACTTGAAGAATATCTATGAAAAATATGAAAGAACCTAGAATATACATTACTAAATAAAAAAATTAGTCTATGAAAGCTGACATTCTTTTATCCCAACAAGATAATATTCTGGGGAAAAAATGACAGAAACAGTGAAAGGAGAGTGATTGCCAGGAGCTCAGGGAAAAGGGAGAGGGGTTAATAAGGGAAACAGGAGCGTTTAAGGTCAGTAAAAAAAGATGATATTACACTGTAATAGTGATATGTGGTTTTAACCCTTATTGAAACCCATGACTTGCTTAACATTCAGAGTGAACATTAATGTAAACAATGGATAACAATAATGTGTTAATATTGGTTCATTAGATACATTAAATATTAAAAATATTTCAAAGCCACACCCACCACTTCCTATTAGGAAAGACTTTTATATTTCAAATTTGAAATCAGGGAAGAGAAAATATGATTTAAAGAAAAATCAACTTGTACATGAAGAGTTTGCTGGATGAGGCACAGTTGAAAGAGGAATTCCTTTCAAATGAAAATCTCTGGAAAATGCAGAAAACTAGTGTAAGGCAAAACAATCTTCTTGAAGAGCTAACAACAACAAAATTAGACAACGCTATGAGTTTACATACACATATAGTGTCATTTCATTGCTGTTTCAATTTATCAACTATTTATACAGAATAATAAAAAGCAACATTTCTGGTGTGCAGTCATCTCAGATAAAATTGTCCACAATTAATCTCATTTTTGCTACAGCAAAGGACAAAATAAATCTGTACAAGATAGACTCAAAGGGATTATTCAGCACTTAGTGAAGGTGCTCAGTGGTGAGATAACAGTCCAGGAGGCAGAGCCCAGGAGAAGACCTCAGGAGGAGGAACATGGGTTGGTGGTCCCTCGAAGTTTCCTCAGAGATGCAGCCCATTCATCATCAGCTTCAGATCCTTCTTTTGCAAACAGCAGATTAAGTCATAAGCCATCCTGGGATGTTCATGAAGTTCTGTAGGTTCATGTGAAACAAGGAATTCTGTATAACTAAACTATTACAAAACAGAGGAAATAAACTCATTTCAACTGACTCTGGCTGTTTCTGGTCAATGCAGTAGATCACTGTAAAAAGTGGTCACAACCCCTTCTAAGTGTCAGAAAAATCCCAAGACATAAAGATATATAAAATAATTAACTAAAAACCTCATATGCCTATTAAAGGTTTTTGTGTACTTATTATAAAAAATTACTAAAAAAGAAAGAGGACTACTACCAATCCATTCAACAGGCTGGATTCCACACATTGTATAAACAGTCATGTTTATTCAACATGAATAAACTGTTAAAAAAAAAGACAAATGGCTTTTAACCTCAGTCAAAAAATTATATTAAAATTACATGTGATACCACTGTAGCTAAACAAACAAACAAACAAATAAACAAAAAACAGCACACCTAGGTACCACGTCATACCTATCAGTGGTAAAATTATAAAAGTTTCACATCTACTATGGTAGTGTGGCTGTGCACACAATTTTGCTTTACGAAAGCATCCATTAGTACCTATGGAGAGGAATTTGACAATATCTAGTAAAACTGAATCAGCACTCACCCTCTACCCCACGACTCAATAACTTAAAATCTATTCCATAGGGAGAATGGCAAAAATATGAAAAGAATCATTAACCAGGCCATGTATGACAGTAATAGAAAATTTAGAATATACTTCTAAAATCAAATGTCTAGAAAATCATCATTAAAATTAGGCAATACCTAGAAATAAATGATAATAATTGTGTAAATCAAAACTGTGAGATGAAGCAAAACAGTGAGAGAAATGTATAGCCTTAGCTATTTTTAAACTGCAGAATGGCTGAACATTAATGAAATTAGTTAATTTAAATTAGATAATAAGGCATTAAATCTGAATAATGTAACTAGAAGGGCGTACATAAGAGAAGTTAATGAAAGTGATAATCATAATCATAATTATAATGGTAACTAAGCAAAATTGTTCTATTTAAAAAGTGTAATGGACAAATCTTTGAACTTAAAGGAAGATATAGCTACAAGGCAGTAGAGATAAAAAAACAAGAAGACAATACCATATACTGAACAAATTTATGCCAATGCATTTGAAAATTGTACAAATTGACACAATTTCTGAAAAAATATAACCCTTCCAAACTTACTCATTAAAAAATGAAAACCCAAAATATTTCAATAGTCATTACATAAATTTAATCAGTGGTTAAGAAAAATTGTCAGCCTCTCTGTCTTGCTCTCTCTCTTGCTGACACACACACACCCATATGCATACACACAGACACAAAACCCTAATGATATTATTATTGGTTAAATGTCAATATTTCAGTGAGGTTATTATTCTAATATTACTAAAACATTTCAGTAGATGAATATAAGCAGCTACATTTCAATTAATTCTATAAGAATGTATGCTCTTACTACCAAAACCAGACAAAAATTAATCCTAATATACAAAGAGTTCAAGCCAGCCTCAGGGGCACTGACCTGAAAATACCCACAGGAGTAGATGGCACTAACCCTTTCTCAAACTGGGAGAGCAAGAAACGAAACCAAAGAAACAAAGAAAAATGAAAACAAAACAATTGGAACAGTTCAAAACACATTTTGAACTGGTGAACATTCTCAATAGTTTTTCGAAGTATCAGGAAACACAGAGCCATGGGTGGCTGTGGGAGAAATTTTCATAAAACGGTGATTAGAACTAAGTTTTAAATACTAGATTGCTTTCTGGAGGAGGGGCTTGGAGAAGTGGGAAGATTAGTGTAGGAGCTTGGTATATGAGAAGCAAATTAAGGAAACATCCCCAGATGGAACGGAGTATTAACGGAGACCAGTTAGAAACAAGCTTGGGGAAGAAGTTAGAGTGAGATGCTGAACCACAGTCAACACTGATTTGTGTCACATTTACTATGTGAATGGAAATAGGACAGTGTCGAATTCCACAGATGAATGATAAACAGATGGATTAACTGACTGATGGGTAGGCAGATAAATACATAAATTTCAGAGGCAACAGGTGCTCTTGGTTGGTGAGAAGGTAAGATTTCAGGATTACAGAGTGCCATAAACCTGACGGCTTTTCAGAAACTGAATTAGATGAGGTTTAAGTAGCCTGAATCAAGCCAAATTCAAAGAGTACCTTAATGAAAACCAAAGATGAACCAGATACTACATTTCTAACACCATCCTCAGCTTCCTGTTTCTTTCTTTCTTTTTTTTTACTTCTGTTTCTGCATAGATTCGTCCTCTCTGTTATTTGAAGAACAAGTGGTACAGCTAACCTAAGGCCATACACAAATACATAAATGATGGGCAAATATTACAATATACCATTTTAATTGCATGGTTTTAAACATT
This sequence comes from Eonycteris spelaea, assembly GCA_003508835.1. Classification (NCBI taxonomy): domain Eukaryota; kingdom Metazoa; phylum Chordata; class Mammalia; order Chiroptera; family Pteropodidae; genus Eonycteris; species Eonycteris spelaea. Next base: position 868,886 of record PUFA01000323.1, on the reverse strand, counting down.
TAGCACTGTAAGAGTTTATAGATCACAGAGAATAGAATTCCTCCCACACCCAGTCTCTGAAACATGCTAAACATGTGAAACTCTTTAATCTTTCTGACAATTATTGAAAATTCTAAATAATTTGAGAAAATTTCCTACACCAGGATTTATAATTGTAAACATTTGAAGAGTTAATTAACTATATGCATTGACTCATTCATTGCCTCTACCACCTAATTGTTAGTAGCTTAATCATTATTACTTTCAATTTATCTGACATGCACAATTTTAAACTCTTAGACATCTCCTGAGTGTTTCTAAGCTCTATTTCTGGACCACCCTGTTTAGATCATTTGATTTATTTTACATGAGGTCCATCAGCAATTGATACCCTTATAAGCTCCTTTCCCAAAAATAATTTAAAGTGGTTACATTCTATAAAATTATATTTTGGCATTTTAATTAAGATTTCAATGCTTTGTCTGATTTGTTCAAGCATATTGAAAAATGATATGTGATTGGACACAATGAATAATGATCAGCACAGAACCATCTAAAAAATTGTTCCTAGTATCAATTGGTTTATTAATTTATAATCTATCATATGCTCAATGAGCCCAAAATTTGGTTTATGTAGTTCTTCTACAGACTTATTTCACTAGAATTTGTAAATTGGCTCATCTATGCATTGTAGACATAACAAGCATATGCTTTCTCCCTATTACGAAGATTCATAGTCATAGTTTCTTAAAAGTCTTAATCACAGCATTTTTCATCCTAAATCTACTTGCTTGTGAAATCTCTTATTGGGGCCCCTTGAATGCCTGTCCTCACTTGAACCAGTTCCATCCCAGTTCTGCCTACATTCTCACCTTCTTAGCTATTTATTTACTGTTCTGCTAGGTTAGGTCCACAGTGCTTTTAAAGGCTTTTATCAAGTCATTATTGATGCTATAAGTCAATTTTGAAAGTTCACATCTCACAGTGAATAAAGAAACATAAAAACATTTGCAGAAATGTTCACACTGACCCAAGAATTTCTAACTAATAGACAACCATGAGCAGAAAGAAACTCATGGTATAGGAGGGTTTTAAAAATCTGTCCTCCCACAAATTTTATAAACCCAAACACTTACCAACAATTTTGGAAGGTAACCATTCTCCATGTTCTCACCACAGTGGGCATTATTCTTATTAAGCAGTTTTCTCAATATTAAAGGTACAACAGTTCATCTTACCATCCAACTGTGTTTTCTCCTGCTCAGTGACAGCATATATTTTTCATTTCTGTGCCTGTTTCTTATACATGTGGGATCATACTCATCCTCAAAGAGGTCTTGACCAGATGACACATGAGCTGTGAAGTCTTTCCAATCTCTTAGGCAAAATAATTGTTCTTTCCTGGTAGCCAAAAATTGCTGTAAATTTGCTTCTTAACCAGAAATACCATACTCTCTCTCTTCCTTCCTTCCTCACCTTCCCTTTCTCTCTGTATGTGTCTATTTGTATATATGTGTCACCATTTTTATTCCTTCATTTCTTATTTCTCTGTTGCCTTGCAGAGAGTAGGCACGTATTTTTATTTGTTTGAATGATAATACCTTAGGTTTCTTCAAGCCCAGTGCGTGAATGATAATATCGTAGGGTTCTTCTAGCCCTAGTGATCGTGTTGCTATGATTTCATTGATCTGAGACTTGTACACAAGTTTCAAACTAAAAAAAAAAATCTGAATTATGTCTATAAATTCAATACTCGTTACTCACATGTATATTGGGAATGAGTTTGGTCATTAGAAAATCCCAAGGAGGATCACTGGACTGACAGAAAAAGAGAATGATGGCAAGTAGAGGCAGTGCTCCCCACAGATCATCTTTGCACAATCATTGAGAGAGAAGTGGTTTTCTGCTCCATCAGCAAACTCTGTGATCACAGGACCTGAAGTCCAGTGATTAGTCCCCAGAAGGCCACCTGCTAATGAAACAAGAACAAGATCAGGAATTTTAGAAAAAAAATGTGAAGGCATAATTATCGCTCTGCCTACTTTATTAAACTAGATCATGAATGGTAAATGGTCACCAGAGGATTACTAAGGCAAGGGAACCTGCACGTACATGGGTGCATAGGAGTGAGTGGCTGCTGTCCATGGTTCTCAAATGCCAATGTTTTCTTGATTCTCCACATGGAGTGAGACAAACTCTGTCTACCCTCATCCAAGATGGATGAGTTTCTTTGTCTTTTAATTATACGTGTATTTAAAATATCAATCACTTTGTAATAAACTGAGTTATGTCACACAATTTACAAACGTGGTACTAGGTATCTTTTTTTGCAATTCCTGTTTTGTTTTGACAATTGAAGACATTTTTGTCTCAGTAGCTCATGGGGATGAAGGCTTGTGTACCTGTCATCCTGTTCAAGAAATCATATTTAAGGGAAAGAGTATTGGTTAGAGATGAGGACTATAAGCTTTAGGTGGAGGAATACCTGAGTGTGAATCCCAGTGATCTCACTAAGAGTATGTGACGTGTGCAGGACGCAGAGATGTTAACCTCTCTGAAACTTATAATGATAAGGCTTATTTTTTTAAAAAAGGTAAGAGACTGAATGTACGTAACCAATAGAGTAAATATGTCAGAATAGTAACTAACAGATTTTGGACTCTTATTAGTTTCTAGGGCTCCTTCAAAGTATTAATTCTCACAGATAACCCATTAAATTTCTATTAACATCTCCACTTTACAGGAAGTAAAGTGATTTGCTTAAAAGCTAAATTCTATTAAGTGTCAGAATGATCAGTGGATCCAGGCAATCTGACTCCAAACTCTCTGTTCTTCATCACTGTACCATGCATATAAAACATCTTTTATAAGACATGTACACACTAAACTGTGAGGAAACACTGCATATGTAGAAATTGGGGCAAGTAGCCACTAAAATTGAGATGATTGTGAAGGTGAAAAAAGAGCATTTTGTAATCTCAAATAAAATAAAGTTTTTTCTCATTTCAAAATGGAAAAAAATTTAATATAACTACCTCTTAAGTGGCTCTCTTAAAGACAATGATGTCAGGCTGAAAAATTAGAAGCAATTTAAGGCCATATTAATTAATCCCATGTAACATAAAAATTGTTCATGCTGAGATATCTATGCAAGCATGTTGAGATAACTATGCTGATGATATTTAATAGCATGACAAAATGGGAAAGGATTTAAATCTTAAACACAAGCACTATAGGCATCTGAACTGTGCTTTGTTCTTTCGTTTATTCTTGTGGGCATTAATTAGTTTTTCTTAACAATATCAAGCTTCTAGACCTCATAAAAAGCCCACATGCTATGCTTAAAGATTAAGTTAATAAAATGCCTATAATCAAAACTGTTTATCTGTGTCATTGAATATTCATTTTGAATATGGTCACATGTTGGCAATTAGTTAATCATTATCTAACTAAAAGTACATAATATACAAGATAAAAATGAATAACACACTTTATTTTAATAATAATAACTTGTATCATAAAATCAATTCCCATTTTTGTATGTTCTCTTCCAAGCTTGAAGGAAACTAAGTCAGTTTAGATAGGCTTTAAATAAAATAGCCAATTTAACAGAGAACTTGCAAGAAATACTACTTTGTGCATTTTCATATGATAATACTCTTACAGGTAGAAATAATGGACTAAAATCCTGGGAATAGGTGAAAAACGTATTAGAGGCTCCTGAAGCTTAGCGAGAATGACATATTCAATGTCCTCAGCCCAAATTATCCTGTGCTTTTTGTGTGAATACTGAAAACAAATTGATGGACTAGACTGCCTGTTACAGTTCATCACTTCTCTGCGCTCACCTGAAAAGGAGAAGTGGTGGTTGGAGAAGAGAGACAGACATTTGGGCAGGAAATAGAGGCTCAATGATTCATTAACCTTTACAAAATGTCTGCAACATTTCAATACCTGAACATGATCAGCTATGGAAAGTCTGACCAACACACCTGGAATTCAGGGAGGATTCCCCAAAGCAGTACCTACTTTCCTTATTGTTATATTATCTAAATTCAAATCCTGTGATGCCCCAGATCACTTAGCTTCAGTTGTTTTCTGTCACATGTAAAAATAAAATCCAAAGTCCTATGATGTCACATATGACCCTGTGTGACCTCCCCTCCCACACCTCTCTGACTGTTGTTTTTTCCCCTCTCCCATTTGATCCTCATGGGCAAACCTCACCTCTTGCTGTCCCCACACACATCACACATGTGATTGTGAAAGATTGCAGCATTTACACAACCACAGGGTCCCCTCAAAACGTTCCTCTGGGCTCCGCTCAAAGGTCACTTCCTCTGGGAAAAATCATCGAGCATCTGTATTAAGGACCTGCCATCCTGTTATCCTCACTTCCCTTCATAGTGCTTCTTGAACTCACTGTAGCAACCATTAATATACTGTTGAAACACCTGTGGTTGGAACATTGCAAGGCTTCACCTAGGCCAGACATTGACACTGGACAAAAGTTGAAAGTGGAAGAACGTTAAGACATCTGTTTCTATGCTGAAGAAGAGCCCAACTAACCCCGCTCGATGAAAGAGCCAAGGAGGATGGGCAGATTCCAGGTTAAGGGGAGGAGAGCTTTCTGATTTTGATTAGCCAGACTGAGGAGGCTGAGAAACAAATATTCAGTGTGAAACTGTGAATAATAACACGTTTTCATTGCCGAAAATATATAAGGCTATTACAAAAACATGAAATGTGCCAAAAAAAATCCAATATTTATACATAGGATGTATTAGTGAGTTGTACACTTGAAACCTATGTAATTTTGTTAACCAATGTCACCTCTATAAATTTAATTTAAAAATATTACCAGTTTTACACGTTAGGAGGGAATTAATTACTAACCCATCAATGTTATCAGTTTTGCAATAACCAAAATCAAACCAGTTTTCTAGTTAGACCTTTTCAATATTCCATTCTAACCTGAAATAGTAGATTTAAAAAATGATATTGAAGGAATGTACATTTCTAGCAATAATCCTCATAGAAATGTATGTCCATGTGCACCATGTGACACAGGCTGAAATGCTATAGCCAAATGCCCATCAACAAAGAGAATTAATGGTCACGTGCTATACAATGGGATATTAGAATACAAGAAAATGAATGAACCACAGTAAAGGAGGCAATGTGGCTGAATGTCAGAAATAGATCATGGGCTAAATAACCTAGACATCAAAAATGTATAAAGGGTTATTTTATTAATAATTGTCCAAAACTGGAAATGGCTAAGTTGTGAGAAGTTAGACTGGTTGACTTTGAAAAGAAGGAAACCAAGGGGAGTTTCTAGGTGCTGGCAATTTCCATTTTTTGACCTGACTCGCATTTACATTGGTGGTCTTTTTGTGATAAATCACTGATGTACACTTACATTTTCCATGTTTTCTACATGTGTGTTATACTTTGCTGCTTTTTTAAAGTTCATGAAATGCTAACAGTAGGGATTTTCTTGAAAATTAGGAATGTGGAAAAGAACACTATTTTAGCAATTATTTCTGTTACTTGCCTTCCTTCCAGCACTGCCTACCTGACTTCAGAGGCCCCGACTACTCAGGGTCCCCTTGTTGACATGACTATCTTAGCAGCCGCTTTCTCAAATTAGTCTCTTCCTTGAGATTGTCCCTTTTTAATGTGGCCTACCTTGAATGACAGCATTGGATGAACTCATCGGTGGGGTGCGTGGATAGTGTCACCTCTTATCTCCTCCAAGTGATATGCACAGAAACTTAGACAGTTCATTAACCCACATTAAAATGTGAGAACTCTATGTCCTACAAAACAAAACAACAAAAAAACTGCTAAAGCTTTGTGAAGATGTAGTTGGGGAAGTGTTAGAAAGGAAGAAATGCAAGACAATCAGGGAAATTAGAAAGAATGAAAAGCAAATCTTTCCTTTGAATATATCCCATCATCACATCTGGATAAAAACACAGAAAAACTAAATGCTCTCTAATAGCCCTTGCTCACTCTGCAACACTATGATTTGTTTTCTTGTATCCCATGGAAAGATGGCTTTAACTCACAACTACATCTGCACTTATCCAGAGGAATTCCAGGTAGAAGCCGGATTTTTACCTGCAAGCTCCAAGGAGCTCTGTCTCTCAGTGATGCTCGCTTACAGTTCTTGGTTAAAGGTCTGTGGTGAAGACATGCTGGTGTTACTGATGATGGTGGTCAGGGAGCTCAGGAGAGGGGCCAACATGAGCTACAGCATGAGTCCTCGCTGTCCTGGGAACACAAAAGGTAAAAGCATTGGCTATGATGTTTTCATCACCACCCTTCTGCGAAGCCCACCTACGGACCACCCTTCGATGCTGTCCCAGAATCAATGTTTTCTCACAATCAGGCACCAGATCCAGCTCCAGCATTTTGTAGACATAGGGCAGCCAACTTCATGTAGCAGTGTACACACCTTCACGATGTACGACACAGGCCACCTTCTCTGAGGAGGGATTCTGACAAGAGTCAGTGATCAGAGACGAATAGGTGCCATCTGCAATCATTAAACACAGAGTAAGGTGTAGGTTCAAGAAGACAAACGCATTTGTCTCAGTCTTGGAGAGTTGACATTGAATAATTGATCACTATAGAATACTTATACCACGAGTCTGTCCTGTCTGTGCCCTGACAACTATCCATAAACATCTCATATCCAACATGTAGTTAACCTGGCCCTAACCAAAGGGCAGAGTCTGCTTGGGCTGAGACCCTAGTGCATTAGAGAGAACAGAGGAAGTTGATCCCATTCTTCAGGAAAACAACAAGGAAATAAGTTCTCCCAGGAACACAGGGCTCCAAAAAGAAAACAGCCACTCACCCATGAAGTCAGTCCATTGAACGGTCACATTTCACCCAGGGTCATTCTCCCACAACTAAGAGGTTCTTCTGTGATGGACAATTAGGCCTCCTGCCCCAATGGAATGACATCCCACTTCTGTGGCAGTGTCATAAAACCTTGATGTTGTTTTAATAAATAAATTTATCAAAATAAATACCAAATATTGATAAAGAATCACACAGAATACTAAGCACATCCACTTATTTTCATTTAAAAATTCTCTTCTCTATTTTTATCCAGTGATACCCAAGAGATTCGCCCAATGATAATCAGCAGCATAGATTGGCTAAGAAGGATTCTAATTTCTTCCCTTTTTAAAATAAGAAAATGTTGACTTTAGAAACACTTTCAACACTGGTGTTTACTCCCAACTGACACAGACAAAGTTCTTCAGACAACCTGATCCAAAGCAGTCAAATTTATCTGAATTCTCAACCTGCCTTAGAGTCCAAGGCTCCCCAGTGTTTGTTCAGGACCTCCTCAGTCAGCAAAGTCACTGATCTGCCACCACAGATCAGCCACTCATTTGCCGAATTCTACCTCATCCTCCCATGCCTTCTGCCTTATTCTGAGCCATTCAGCAAAACAGAACACACAAATGCAAATGTCTGAGAAACAAGTGGGAGTTATTAAAGAACTAGATGAACATAGCATCAAATAGCCAAGTATTCCTGCCTCTGAATTCCTGCACGGCTCGTTCCTTTACGCAGAAATTCGGTTTTACTTCTATATGGAACAGATTTCTCATTTAAATTGTTTAATACATGTTCAAACACTCTTCAGAATGATAAATGGAGAGAAAAGGGACATGGATCTTGCCTGTGTACAGGACACGGCTGGGAATCTCTGGTGTCATGATGAGTAACGCCAGTATCAGCTCGGGAACACACAGGAAAGTGGCCTTCCCTTGACACTTGTCCTTGCCAGATAGGCAGCTCTGCTCAATAATCTACCAGGAAAAACACAACATACTCAAGAAACAACTAGAGAACCATTTCAAAGAGGTCGAGTGTCTCCTAGTGGAGATTAATGATACATGAGAAATGGATTCATGGTTGCTGGGGAGAAATGTGCTTAGAAGCAAATTCAGGACTTGAATCCCCAATTCTTTTATGTCATTATCTGACTCTGTGATTCTCAGAGTTCTCATCTCGAAAAGAGGGAGATGTCCTTCAAGTCACTGGAGTAATATTCATAAGTTTTCATCTCTCTCGCACACAACACACACAAACACAGGTGTGTGTGCATGCACACATGCAGACACACACACTAGACTCTAATAGTATTATAGAAAAATAACAAAATTACAATGGACACACCAATTCAATAGTATTGAAACAATTTCACCAAGTTGAAAAGGACTTATTTGCAATTCATTCCATGAGAACACGTTCAACTTACTACCATGACCAGGCTAAGTCTAAGCATCTGAAAGGAGTGTTATAGGCCACTCTTACTCATGAGCATGAAAGTAATAAAACCATAGAAGTAGAAAGCATATATTCTGCCTTCAAGTTAAAAAGCAAAAGCAAAACCCAATTCAATACAACAATTAGTGTATAATATAAGACATCGAGTTACTAGAAGAAGCCAGTGCTTTCAAATAATACTGGAAAACAGAGCTGTGGGAGAGACTGCTGGCTTACATTTTTATAAAGTAAGATTTGAACTAAAGAAAGTACATTCTTTTGTCTCTGGTGGTGGTTAACCATTCTAGTGAGGTTTTTATATGTGGGGGAAAGTGACAAAATTTGCTTGACAGAAATGGAGGGTGTACTGGAAGATAAGTGATAAATTAGGATGGAAAAGAAAGTGAGCAGGATATTTGTCAGTAGAGACCAGATTCGTGTGTTGAACACTTGATAGGAGACTAGGAACAGGAGTGTTGGAATTCAGTTCCACCTTAGAGCCCACAAACATCTCCGTGGTTGGATGATGAAAGGATGAACAGCCAGACTGACAGACAGACAGGCTGATGAACAGATGAATTTGATATCGAACGACTTTTCTTGGTTGTTGAAGATGATATGTTTTCAAGGTTTGTGTGTTACACATCTAATAGCTTTCTCTGAAGCTGAAAAAAGCAGCGGAGAAAGTCACTAAACCAAGACAGTTTCTACATGACAACCAGATATGCCTGCTTCAACAGCACCATAAGTTTCATCTTGTATTTTCTCTTCCGCATCTGAATCAATTTGTTCCTCTGTACTGTTCAGAAGGGCCCAGCACAGGCGACCCAGCTGCACAGAGACCAGAGACAAGTCAGTTAGTTGTGGGGACTATTTAAGTTATATGTTGATGCACTTGTGAATCAAATGGCACTGAATAGTACAGAATGCAAAGACAAGTTTCCTATCACACACTCACCTAACACACTGACCATTTTCAATTATTTTTGTTTCTAATTCTCATATTAAATTAAAAACTCTAAATAACTGGCTTGAAACCTCTCTCTCTGCATTGATATTCCATTAATGTTGAAGACTTTGGGCACATAAAATGTACCTTCACATCGTCTGTATCACCTGTTTCTCTTTAGTTCCACCATTATTGTTAATGTTTATAACTTGTAAAATTTCCTCTTAAGCCCTAATTCTGGATCCATCATGTTTAGATATATCTATATGTTTGTACTATTTGTGAGGCCTGATAATAAGTGACAATGAAATACATGTCTTCTCCATCATAGCTCCCACATTCTGTCAATCTTCCATTATTTTCATTTTATTTTATTTTATAATAATGTTTTTTTTGTACTTCCATTATTTTAAACTGTTGTATAGAATTTCATTTTTTTTCTGTAAATACAATTCCATTTTCATGCTTTCTTTGTATGTTTATCTAACATTCTATTTACTTTATCATTGCATAACTTTTCTTTCCACAAGAGTTCCAACACAAGTGATTGGACACAGTGAAGAAATATTAGCCCTGGGCCTTCTAAGGAAATGATTTCATGTATCACATTTAAAAACAAATCAATCAGGCCATATGCTCAAAGTTATGTCTTGTCTTAACTGGCCACATACTTGGTCCATGAATTTCTTCTTCAGATGTATTTTACTAGAATTTGTAGTTGGTATTGTCACACACTACAATCATAATGAACACATCCTTCACCTTCTCACATAGATTCCTAATCACGGCTTCTTCAGTTTCTTTAGCTTAGCATTTCTTATACTAATTCCACTTACTTGGAGAAAAATCTCTGCTTCATGCTCCCTGAATCTGTGTTCAGACTCGAACCAGGTGCCTTTTAGTCCTGATAAAACTCCTCACCTAGGATTTCTCTTTACGGCACTGCTGCAGTAGGTTCGAAAACCTATTCATGACTTTCTCAGAAATAACTTATTTATACTTTATTTCAAAAAGTTATGTTTAGCAGTGTGTTAATGAAACATAAACACAAATTGGACAAATTGTCTCACTGTGACCTCATAGAGTGATTTTTCCTCTGTAAAAATTGGATTAAGAATTGTGTGTGTGTGTGTGTGTGTATTTCTATAGGTATGAGTGGAAAATATATATTTTGAAAACTATGTAATATTTTCTAGTTTTTTGTCATTCGACACCCAATATTTAAAATGAATGTTTAGTTGTGAATTTTAGTGATGTATATTCTGGAAAGGCAGTCTGAACAACCATTTTTCAGTTTCTCCATCCACACAAAATCTGCTGCCCGTTCCTCCAAGAAATATATGTGAATGAGCTTTACTTCGAAGTTTGATTGATAAGCGCAAAACAAATAAACAAACAAACAAGTAAATAAAAGCTATCTATGTTATAATGAATCAACAACATTAGCATATAATCAGTATTTCTTATCAAAATAAAACAATTAATATTAGCTAGGCTACTACTGTGCCTCCCCAGATGTAGCTATTGTTGAAAGGGTAAGTGTATGTGTATTAAGACTTTGACTCTGCTTGGCAGATATAACTATGCCTATATGTGTATTCTTTTCCAAAAGTGATATTAAGCATATTATAGTATTCTGCCAGTGATTTTCAACTTAAATGGGTCACAATCATTTTTCAAAGCTAAAAATATATTTCAGTCATGTCTTCGAATAGCTACATAGTACTCTATGTTCCAATATCTGTTTCTCTAGTGATAAAAATTTTTGTTCCTCTCATTATTTTTTTAGAAACCAATCTGGAGATAAATTATAGATATATATAACAGATATATAAACAGATATATAAGCATATGTTATGTTTATAATATAAACATAATTTCTATTTAAATTTATATCAATATATAGAATTCAACATATTTATATATTATAGTAAAACATATTTATATACAAACTATATTGATAATACAGTATATATATATATATAAATTTATCAATGTGCATTTTCTACTTGGACAAGGAATCTGATTAGGAAGCATGCAGCAGTAAGATTGTAGAATTGCTGGATATGAGACTTTTAATACTCTCACCAACAACTTGGGAGAGTGCTCAGTTCTTTACATTCTTACCAACCCTGCTTACTATTCATATTAAATATGTTGCCAATCTAAAAATCATACACATGCACATCACTGTTTTAATTCTCTCTCTCTTACTATCTCTGTGCCAGTGTTCATGAGGTAAATTAAATCCTATTTGCCCCAAATCAGATCCAGCTCAGATGGCAGCTCTGTTGTAAAGCCTTTCCCAGTCTCTTAGGCAAAACATATAATTCTCTTCCTGGTATCCTATCATGAAGATGTAGATTTACCTCCATAACGCACTGTGGAGTTATCTGAGCAGGATGCCCATTCCCTAATTCTGTATTTCTTAATACACTGGCACTCTGCAATACTTGGTGCAAATTGTTGTTCAGCCAAATGACTGGCGATAATCTCTGCTTTCTTCTAGCTCTAGCCATGCAAGGAATTCATCATCCTTGGACTTATTCACCAATTCACACTATTAGCAGTTACTGAAACTTACTTAAAAAAAAAAAAGATATCCATGGCTCATTACTCACATGAACAACAGGAAAGTGTTTAGAGACCAGGGAACGTTCCAGAACAGCTGGGATAGACACCAAAATGCAACGATGGCTACGTACAGGGAGAGAGTGCACTCCACAGATGAAATCAGGACAGTCACTGGCGGGCAGACAATCTCCTGTGCCGTAGGTGAACCCTGAGATCCTATGACCACTGCCAGCCACAGCTCAGTGAGTAGAGTCCAGAAGGCCTCCTGCAAAAGAAAGACCAAAAGCTGACTTTTGGAAAAGATGAGAAATTCATTCCATTAAGTCTTAATTATCATTCCACCTGCATGCTTGATTAAGAACAAAAACAAATGCCCAAACTTGACCTTAATATGTCCCAAGCACAGAGAGTTGCAAATACCGTTGGTTCAAGAAAGGGGTGGGGGTCAGAGCTGTTCTCCATGGTCCTGAAGTAGCATCTCTCCGTTGAGTCCCAGATTTTGGACACTGCTCTCTACCCTGACACAGGTTGAAGTTTTCCATGAGTTTTATTGGAGAAATAGATTTCTGGACATGCTATCAAATTGGTGTAAAATAAATAGACTATTAAATATGTTACACAAGATACAGACCTGAGATTAGCTCATTTTGACTGTTTTATTTAAGCCCTGAAAAAAATGTTAAATCACTTATTATTTTTCTTGAACAAACCTCTGGAAGTAGGAACTTGTACCCGTATTTGCTGCTTAAGATATTCTCTTTAAGTAAAACAATATTTCATAGACATCAAGAGTGGGCTTTGAATGAGGAAAACTGAGGTCTGAATCCCAATGACCTCTTTACAACTCTAAGTAACACGGGGAAGAAACAGAGATAATGAACTCAGCACACGTGTTCCTCATCTGAAAATTACAACTGTAAGAGCAACTTAGGATTAAATACACATGATCCACAATAATCGTTGTGATATGCATGTATCATAATAGCCATCAGCATATATTAAATACTTACTCGTGCGCTAAGCCTTTTTCAAAGTACTTCACTTATTTTATCTGATTCTGATGGTGGACCCATATGTTAGTACACATTTTATTATTATTTGATGGATAGTCAAGTACTGTGTTAACGATTACGATGATGTTAATTGGCAGAGCCAGAAGGGACTCCAAAATCTGCATTTTTCTGCATTCTGCCATATACACACATAATATCTCATAAAAATATAGATGACATATATGTGTGTGCACTATATATTTACACACTTAAAATAAAATCAGGAACTGTTTCTGACTGCAGCTGAAATTGAGCTAAAATTTTGTTGTACAAATTAGCAAAGATTCATTTGCTACCATAGCGAAATAAACATTCACATTTCTCACTCTGGCAGAGACAATGATTTCCATTTTTCACTTACCTCTTTGTTGCCAACTATAAAATGGCTAGAAGTATAGCTACAAAGTCTATAGGTCCCAGAGTTTCCAGAACCTATACATGAAAATAAAAGAGATGCACACTACTAGTAAAGCACTCAACAGAGAACGGGGCCCACGTGAACCAAGAAACAGAGCTGTAAGTGTTCAAGGCAACATCATCTGTGATAGCCACAATCTATAAAATCCTGATGTCCACCCACATCAGAGTGGACACCTTGTGATATACAACTAGGGTAGAACACCATACAAAAAGGAAAAGTAAATGAATACCTGCTCCACTCAAAACATAGATGAATCTCAAAAAAAAAATGAGCAAAATAAAGCAGACACTTAGGAGCAGTGTTGAATTATTCTATTGGTAACAGTCCAAACCAGGGGAACCCTGGACTGCAGTGATAGTAGTCACGGTGCTTATCCTCAGAAAGAAGTGGACTGGAGAGCTGCATTTGGCTGTGGGTGATTTCATTATCTTAACAAGATTAGAGATTACATGGTGCTCATTTGTGACACATTATTGAGATGTACATTTACATTTTACATACTTTCCACAGCTATTATTTGGTTTAATACTTATATGCTTTACAAATTGGTTTAATAACATAGGACCTGTTGGAGAATTGTGAAGGGGAAGAAGAAGATGTACTACAATCCGTTCAGCCTGTTTCTTTACAGTTCACTGACCTCAGGTCTCCCAGGCTGCTCATGGCTCACCAGACAGATATCTTTCACCATGTCACTCTGAGAGTTAGTCTATTCTGAGTCTGTTTAGCTTTTTACACAACTAGCGTCTCAATGAGTACAGGTGACAAACTCTGTATGGGTACCTTAATCTGATATTTCTTTCATGTGATGTGAGGTGAGCCTTTTTGAGACTACACTTTAACCTGTTAGAAGAGGTGCAATTGTTATACCCCATAAACAAACTGATGGACTGTTATCAGGATGACACTAGGGACTGCTACCACGTAAAGAGGAAGAAATAAGAATCAGAGCTTTCATAGTTACGAGCACAAAACTATGTTTGTCATAGCTGTGGCCTCAATTTTTATATCTGGAAAAGAGAAAGTTGAATTCAATGTCTGCTAATGCCCTTCCCTCAATTCTGAACTCTATGATTAATTTCACTGGAACAAAAGAGAAGGGCTCTAGTTGCATGACATATCTTCACTTTGCATAGAAAGTTCAGGCTGAAACCAGTGTTTTCAAACCTTCAGATTAAGCACTCATCATTCCATGCCCATGACCAAACCTTACAGTTTAAAAAAATGATTTAAAATTTTCAATTACAGTTGCATACAACATTATATTCATTTCAGGTGGACAACCTGGAGATTAGACATTTGTGTACCTTACAAAGTAATCATGCAGATAAGTCTAGGAAACACCTGGCACCATACAGTTTACAATATTATTGACTCTATTCACTATGCTGCACTTTAAATCATGCATACATCACATGTACTGCACAATGTCAGATTCTTATATCTGAATTTGATTAAAAGTAGAAACTTGAAAGCAACATTTCTATAGAACAAACATAAAGGGGGCCTTTTCTGAGTAGCAGGTGATCGAACTAGGGAAGGTGCTTCAGTGAGGGTGTCAGATAGAACTAGGAGGACAGAGGACAACTGGCAGTGCATTGCTGGTTGCTGCTCATGAATTGTTCAGAAAGCTTTGCTTGACGTAAATGAGGGACTAGAGTGTATGAAGGTGGCTGTTTAATAAGTATGAGTGAGCCATCCTACTGGTTGGAAGAAAATGGCAAAGGAGAAGAGATGCAGGAAATGAGACAAATGATCTTCCCAAACTTTTCTCTCACTTATGTGAAACTGAATGAGCTACAATTATCAACCTGGAACAAATGAAGTTCCACAGTACCTTCTGTCAGTGATCCACTGGGTAGACCTTGATTATTCTCATCAGGAACCTTCCAGACACTCTTTCTGGCAACCACCTGGATGTTCACTTTTCCTATATGAAAACTCATGAAGAAAGATCATGAGAAATACATTCCCAATACAGACGGGTATAGATATCTTCCTGGTAACAGACCAGAGGGAAATTAAGAACAATTTTATTCTCAGTTCTGTCATTTGATCCCATTAATCACTGGTGTCCCAGAAGTGCTACGTAGGTCAAAGTTGGGCATCAGGAAGATCATGGAACTGAGTGTGCAATTAAAACATCTTACCAGATTGATTATGTGACATGCACCTCTATTTTAGGTGAAACCATACTCAAAGGCATCAGAACCTAGAGAGTGAGACAAATGGTGCCCATGTCTGATGACCTGGGTCAAAACCTGACATAGATGCCACAGAGCCTGGGAAGGTCACGTGGGCCCTCGTCCTCAAACCCTTCACTGTCATTTCCAATTTTCATGAAGCCAACATAGAGTATTTTATGATGCGGCAAATGATCAAATGCAGGTAAATATGTTGCATAGAGAGATAGTTTTTCCTAAGTGATCACTAAATGTTAAATTATGGAATATCTGGAAGAAAAAGCTACACACTTGGGGCTTGAATGCAGATGTACTGGGATTGCTCCAGCCTAGTAAGGAATCGCAAGGTTTTCTCTTCAGCCTGTGCGTGGGTACATGCTCTACAGATCACGGAAAGTATCTGTTGTCATCTCCTATGATCCCACATCAGTCCCATGGGGTGGACAGAGTAGGGCTGAGGTTCTATCGTTAGGCTTGAGGTTTAGACATCCAGAGAGGTTAAGTGAATACTGCAGGGTCACAATATTGATTTGTGATTAATCTGGGACAGGAAATACTCCCCCAGAAGAACGGAGACTCCAGAACAACTGTGGCCTCTACATCATGTCCCATGTACTTTCTCAAACTCTGCTATACCAAGCTTTTTAAGAGGGCACGGTGGATACCCTGGAGGAGATAGATGCCTGAGATAGTAACATCTCCAACTCACGACTCTTGGTGAGCGCACACGAGTGCCTTTCTGTCCAGACTATCTTCACATTAATTCCCTAGAGATGACTGTTTATCAAGATCATGTGACACCACGAAATGACCAGTTCTCTTCTTTCCCAGGTGACTCAGAGACCCAAACCTTCAAGATCTATGCCCACATGACAGCTGTGCAGCCATCAATTCCCTGTAACTGACAGAACCTGCTGTCAGAAAACTGACAGAAATAGTTTAATGTGAAGAAACTGAGGGGGAAACCACATGGGCTGGTACTTTGGAAGTTAATAAATTAAGTCTGCATCCTGCCCTGTCTCCCTGACTATCCATATGAGCATTATCTGTTCTACCCGGTGTAGGGCCCAGCTATAAATGGACCCTGGCTGCACTCAGGCTGAATGTGTGCATCTTCCCTGCTCATTCTACCCTCACCAAAGTTTTGTTTCTCTTCTACAGAATCCTCACCTGTCTCTAACTCTGTAGGGTCAGGGGACAGTGTTTCCATCTCCTCTGAGAAGGACCTTTCAATAGACAAATCCTCTGACCCCCATCACAGGTCACTCCCAGGACCCCCAAGGCCTCCTCCCCTCTGTTCCCAAATGTCCATCCCACAAATGCTGATATTTGTTTCTCAGCATTTGTCCAGGCCAGTCTCAAAACAGCCAATGGTCCTCTCTGCATGAGCACTAGAAAAAGCCCACCATGAAATTTCACTTTCCCAACTAAAAATGCCTGGATTCTCATTACTGGTGTTGGTTTCAGATTTGGCATCTACTTTCAGAAGAGTTGGCCTATGTAACTCTTTTCTCTTAACATCCATATTTTGGGTGGTATTGAGACTGTCTTAATGTGTTCACTGTAGATCTATTACCTGGATGTGTGTGTGTGTGTGTGTGTGTGTGTGTGTGTACAAGACTGACCTTATCTTCATTTTAAATATTCCATAGAAATCATAGAAGGATGATTGAGCCTAACATTTTTTTTGTGAAATAACATATTGTTTTTATCTTCCTTCTTTTTAAATTATTCTTTCTAAATTCTTACTTATATACTTTTTAATGTAAACAGCTTGATAGCCTCTTATAAACACACGTGTTGCCAATAAATCGATGACCGAATTACCATAGTACTTTCCATGGACTGACCCACTGGGTGGACCTTGATATTTCTCAAGTAGGTGCCCTTGTGGCCACAATTTTCCTGGGTGGATTTTTCCTATGTAAAAAATGCATAAAGAAAGAGCATGAGAAATGCATTCTCAGTATAGAGAGCATGAGACATCTTGCTGGTAATAGGACTAGGGAAATGAAAGATAATTTTCTCAGTTCAATATTTTAATCCTGTTACTCACTGGTTTCCCAGAAGTGCCCATATGAGTCAAAGCTGGGATTCAGGAAGATCATGGAGTTTAGTGTGTACTTGAAACACCTATCACATTGATTATGAGACACATGATCAATGCACATAGATCCCCAACGTCTGCAGCACCCTGGCAGCCTTACTTTTCTACTTCCCAGTCCATAGCCCACAAGTACCCAGTGTCCTAATGGTGACCACCATGTTGAAGAATTCTCACTCTGCATGTCATATAAATGAAATATCCAAAGGAAACTACTATTTCTCAGGGGATGTTCTTATAGAATATAATGTGAATTTTGCCTGTGTTGCTTTCTGAAGCTAATGATTGCTATTTGCATTGTGATGCCTGGATATCACATTGTAAGTACATGGACATTAATTTACTCCCTCTACACTTACATACAGGAAATGGGCATTTCCCATGGTAGGTACTCAAATGATGCTGCCGTGAGTGATTGTGCACCAGCCTCCAGAGGGATATCAGTACGCATCTCATTCATGTGACTTTGACATAAGCGGTAAGAGGGGGCTTGCTGGAACATAAGTATAGATAATGGTAAAGCACAGCGAGAAACCGATTATCAAGAAAGCTAAACCAATGTACATTTCCACAGGAACATGTTACAATTCCAGTTCCTCCACATCCTCGCCAGCCCTGGCTAGTATTTATTCTACAAAGTGAGATGTTGTAGTTTAATATACATTTTCCTAATCACTGGTATATTTTCATATACTTGCCTTGTTGAACTTCCTGGCTTTTGTTTTTTGATTTATGATGCCCCAAAGTGGGGACCAGGTAGTTTGTCTCTTGGCATCTCACAGTCTTCTGTGAAGCCCTGCCTGTTCTCAGAAAGACCACAATCCTGCCCGAAAGAGCCACATCTTGTTCTCAGAGATCTCATATCGCTGTCCCAGAGTCCCCCATGGGACATAGAGAGAATGATGGCCATGCTTTAAGGTTGTCCCCCATTTAATCAGGAGAGAATTACCTCTCTATTCTCAAAAGCACCAATATCCACCCCACCCCCTGCAAAAAAAAAAAAACCAAAAATTCTTCAATAACTAGGTCATTCAGGCTCAAAACAAAGCCCTCATTATTTTTCAATCCCAGACCTATCAAATCTCTCAAGATTACCTTTGTTATCCAAGAATCTGCCCATTTTGGAAGAGATAATTGCAACTGCAAGCTAGGCTATAAAAGCAGTGCTAAGTAGAAAATGCATAAAAGACACACTGTGTCAAATTGGACTGATCTATGACCAATTGTAAACACGAATGTCACCATAGTCTTTCAGATGCAGTTGACCTGTTCAATCCCTGAATACAGCTTTATTATATGCAAATTTTGGATTCAACATCAGGCATATCATTTAAGTGTACATATTCATTAACCTTGCTATTAAGTGATTATTGACTAGCAGAAAATAGTGGAATTGAGATCTTTACAAATAACTACTGTGAGTACTTAGATAATTTTTCTTGGTCTACTTTTTTCTTACCATGTGCTGGTATTTGTTTTGGGGGTGGCTGTCAATGTTCAGACCAGACCAGACACCCTGTGTGAAAAGGCAAAGTGAGCAGGCAGGTCCTGCTGACCACGGAGTCTCTATAGTGCATCTGTACAGAGAATGGCAAGAGAGTGACCTATGAGGCTTCTGATTAAGTGGTACCTTGAGTTCTTTTTTCATTGTCCCTTGGATGTGTACCTCATGGAACTTGAGTGTTTCTAGAGTACATACTCATGGTGCCATGTAATACCACCACAGAACCTTCCCTACTTTCATCAGATTTGGGATCCATGCTAAGGGTGACCGAGAACAGACAGTTTGTACATGTTCCCAAGTGATGCCTACCGAATCTCAGGATTTGTGCACTGACCAAAAGCATCTGAGCTTCCTATGTGTTTCACACAAGGACTATGACAAAATCTGTGATATTATACATCATACAGACCTAGCCAATGTGACCACTGAGTGACCTTCTAATGTGGGAATTTTTTAGGTTCTCTATAAACTCAAGAAATTCCAGGTACATGTGCCAATGCTGTAAATCCTTTGCGTGGCAAATAAGATCTCATGGCTGAGAATAAGGGTGGGTCAGTTGTTCAGAGCACTAGCTTTGGCACCCCATGCATCATACCATTGTGGCTCTTCTACTTAGGGGCTCATGAACTTGTGCATATTCTCTGTGCCTCTATTTTTCCACCAGGGAATGGAGATACTAATCAAAACCAGACTTACATCATTTTGAAAGTGTTCAAGTATTTAATGTATTAGATTATGTGGTATAAATACTAAAGAAAGTTAATTATTGGTGAAATGTATGAACGTAAATCTCACAACTTTAAAAGACTCAGGTGTGCACTCAAGATCAGGGAGTCCAAATTCTCAGGACATTGTTCTACCTATGACAGACATCTGTTTGATCTACAAACAACCACTTTGCTTTAACCTAGTCCCAGTTTTAACGAATCAAATAAAAGTGTCAAAAATGCTCTTAGTTACTGCTTGAGTCCACACTGTGAGGTCACCCCATATGTAACTGGAGAATTTTTCTCTACTAAGATCCGCTTGCCTAACTCATGGTCAAGAGCTATGTATGCAAAGAAGATGAACACCAGCTTCCTGAAGAAGGGACATTATCTATTAAAATGCCCATATTCTCAAAACTGTGAAACAATATCAAGTTGCATAATTTCCTACTTATAAATATGAACCCCTCAAAAACCAGGCAAGTACCTTGTCATAGAAAGAGCTCTAGAAGGAGGGTCAGACCAAATCAGTTGTTCATTACATTAAAACATCATTCATGGAGATACCGTGTTTGTCAAAGCTGTACTTCTATATAAAAAATTAATTATCCATTTAATGAATTTTCATTTTCTCCTCATATGTGTATATTGCTATATTTCTCAATGTGTAACAAACTCTCTATATACTTGATTATCTATAAGCTCCCATTGGTTCATTAACCTGTTTCTTAGTCTATCATTGTTTGTTGAAATACTGGTTATTAATTGGGTAAACACTAAATTTTTTTTAGAAAACTGCATTTTCACCATTCTTAGCTCTGATGAGGTGAATGGATACATGAAAACATAAAATGGTTATCTTATTGTTATTTTGAAAACAGCAACACTATAAAAGTAAACATGTTTTTTACTTCAAAACTGAAATCTAGTTACACATTTTAATGATACCATTTGAAAAACTAGAAATGCAAGTGGAAGCAATGTAGCCCAAATATAATGATTCAACATTACTTCAGGATGCAAGAGAGAGAAGACATGGTAAAAACAATGTTAAGTTCTCTTCATTGTGTGAAAAGCCTCCCTACACATCTCCACAATTTTGAAGTCTCTTCAAAGTTCTGAAATTAATAAACTTCTTAAGTTTGACAAGGTAAAAACAGCATTCAACATACATTCCATATTTCCCAATACATATCTATATGGGAGGAGAAAGTCCTGAAATAGGAAATGACATATTTATAACTTCACATGACAAATGCTAGAAAGAAAATTAAAATAATCAGAAAGTATATCGAGAACTAGAAACTAGGCCATTTGAAGGGACAGCATTCAACGGGCCAACGTGAGCACAACGCTGCAGCTGCGATGAACGTTCCCATCTGTAGAGTGAAGTCGAGACCTTATCTCCCTGATAAGCCCTTTCACACACTCAGCACAGGAGTGGCAGTTAGAATCAAGGACAAGACACATATTGGCACAGAACCATTGTGACAGAGCATGACATGACATTCTGGTGACTTCACAATCCACACTGCGGGGTCCAGCTGCTGGTTTACAGAGTTAATGTTCTGTTTTCACACTGACTCTCAGGTCCACATATTACTATGCTGTGTCTTTGCTTGAATATGAGATCTATAGCCCCAAATGGCCTGCCTCCAAATACAGTCAATAGTGAAAATGTCAAGGGGAATGGAACAAAGTAAACTCTTGAACAAAACCAAGCATCTATTATTGAAGTACCATCATCACACATTCCTGCCATTTCTGTGCCACGCCACCTTTTGTGGACAGATAAAGTCAAATGTGTTCTACAGTGCACACTTACACAGAACATTAAAGAAATTTTCAGGTTCAAGAAACCATATTTTAAGGAGATAATTATCAACTATACATGTCTTATTCCCTCATCTACGTGTACAGGTGTCCCCACTACCTGAAAGCAGACGTTCCTAGGAAACCTTCCTAAAGCAGACAGGATGTAAAGCCAAGTAGCAATCACTTAACGGCACACACCTGCTAATGGATGCACAGACTCCGTGGAGATGAAGCACTGATGCTCACAGACAGTTCCAAGCTAGGCCGGCTTGATGCTGAGATGTGAGTGTGGTTCCTGGGGAAGGAGCTTGTCAGAGCGACTCTTGCTGCGCAGGGTGCCACTGCTTCTGGAGCAGGTCCCGCAAAACACACGATGATGGCTGCTACAGCTTTCACCTTTCTTCAAAGAATAAAAAGTCCTCTTTGGATTTCTTTTTCTTTGTTCGGTGAGGTACAGATATGGATCTTCTGTAAAAGCAAAAGGACTTAGAGTGAACTTTTCACTAGAGGCTTAAAATGTGGGGCCTCATTCATATCTTTACATTACCACACATTATTACAATCTCTTTTTGAAACAATATACCTGTGGAAAGGGATGTGACCAATTCCAAAGACAAGTGTTTTCCAATATTTTTCCCATAATTCACTCTCAAACACACACAAACACACACACACAAACAGAAGAGAAAACTAAAATACCGACCACACCTTAGGCGTACCTCCAAGGAAGACAGTGCTGAAATATGTGACCACTGTGGGAATCCTGACAAATCCAGCCCCCAGTCCTCATCTCATGTTCCTTCTGCCTCCGCAAGCTCTATGACAAGCATGACAGACTGAGAACTACGGGAAAGAGAAGAGGGAAGCTAGAAACGTGCTTCCAGCATCATTCATCTGAAGTTACCACCAAGAAGTCAGAGCCACACCTAGTCAGGAAAAACCAAAACACCGGCGAGATGATGAGAGCACGGGAAGTAGAGAGAGTCATGTACTGCAGGTGAGATTTAAAGTAAGCAAGATGTAAGGAGCAGAGTGACATCGAGAAAAATAACGGAGTGGGGAAAACTAAGGGGCCTCCCACCACAAAGCAATGAATAGACTCAAAATGGTCAGAATCAAATATTTTAGAATTCTTGAAGTTAACCAAAGCTCACAGCAATCACAAAAAATTAAATCAAGAAACAAAAGATGAATCTCAGTGAGTCTGATGGTGTCATCACTATGGCCCATCCTCTGCTTCCCACCTTGGTGGTGCCTTGAAGAAAGCTGAGCACACTCTGGATCAGGTAGCTGCTGCTGCCGGGAGCAGAAAGGACCTGATTCCCCACGAAGGGTGGTTCTGTGTGCTCACCTGCCCTGTCTGGTGATGCCCTGGAGGACCAGCTAAAGGAACTGCCTTTCTTCACCTCTACTGGCTTTTTGCCCATAATTCCTAAGAGAAAATACTCATATGACCAACAGACGAAAGGAGTAACAGTTGAGGTAAACACAACAGTAACACGAAGCCTTTGGAGGAAGAATGGGAAAGAAAGCTGTACAGCAACTCAGGGAGGCTGATTCAAGAAAAGTGGTGGACTTTCAGTAAGGAGTGGGCTCACTGGAGTGTTGCCTTACCTCAGCCCCATGCCCTGCTCTGCATTCCATAGGAGACATGCTAATTAAGAGTCAATATTCACAGGGAAAGCAGACACTCACAGCCACACACAAGGCATCTAAATGCTTCCTCAGGAACCCATCACTATAGAGTCTCCCCCTCTGCAGAGACTCGTAGGCTCTTAACTCTAAAGGCAACACAGGGCTCTTGGCTGGCCTCAGGGAGAGTGAGGGGCAGAGGGGCAGCTGAACCCAATCTGGCACTCACTGTCCTGCTTGAGTAAAGTGACGTGGTGAGTGAGGGGACCCTGTCTGCCAGGAGAGCCCAGGCACATGCTCCAAAATGGAGGAACCTGCTGACCAGGGACTCTCAGGGAGGAGTCCCCTAGCTCCGGGGGTCCCTCCAAGGTTTGGGATTGGGTATGGGTGGCAGTGGATTGCAGGGAAGCTTTATTTTCCCAAAGGGAATTTTCCCCCTTTTGTGAAGTCCAGTTCTTCTTCGCAGCCACATGCGGCCCTTACCCCTACCTTGCATTCCCCTTTAGGCCACCGAGGGGTTGTGTCATCTTACTGAGAGCAGCCACCTGCTCCTCCAGGATGAGGTATCCTACCAAGACTCAGGCAGGTGTGTCCCACACCTGAAGGGCCCTCACACTCATTAGACTCTGCTCACGGCAGAAAAACATCCAGAGAATACTTCTCCCACATACCTGAAGCCCTACCTCAAACTCACCTGCCTCAAGCCCTAAGGTAGGCAAGTAGTTATCTAGGTGAGCCCCAAAACCAAGGCGGCCGCCCAGCACCCAGTAACCATCCTTCCTTTGAGACTCTTTCCCAGGAAGCTGCGGCTCACCGCTCTCCAAGGGTCCTGTACCCTGCCCCCTCCCTGCCTAGCCCTCTACCTCTGCCATGTCTCTGCAGGGCCTCTCTGTAGGGCAAGATGGAAGTCCCCGCAGGTCAGCAGAGGGCTCAGTCCAGGGCCAGGGCTGCCCTCCCACCACTCCCATGCCCAGCCTTCCCTCGCACCGCAGACCAGAAGCCATGGCTGGGCAAGCAGCATTCTCAGTCCCTGGCCGCGGAGGCTGTAGGTCGCTCAGCTCTGGGTCTGCCACTGCAGCAGAGTGTGGCCTGGACACCAAGTGAGGCAAAAACTGCCCAGGAGTGGGGCGCTGCCCCTTCTGAAAGTGGTCACTGGGATATCCAGGTGCCTCAGCACGAAGATTCTCCTCGCCAGATGCACACCCTGGCTCCTTCACCTGCAGTGCCTGGACCTCCCAGAGGGCCCTCCATGCTCTTGCCCAAAGCCTCATGTCCCACCACCTTATATGGGGGAGAGAAGGAGAACGTCATTTGTTCAATGTCTGCTATGTACCAGGCTAGAGGAAGTGGCTGGCAATGGTGGCACTCTCTGAGCCTCAGTTTTCTCATTTTATAATGGGTTTAATATGATTAACTCATGGGAATGAGATGAGACTTGAATAAGATGTTGTGTAAAGTACTTAACTCACACCCAGATGGGAAAAAAATCCAGCACCTGTAAAATGCTATTTTTCATTATAATTGTTGTCATTATTGTTGTTATCACTGAAAGTCTTAAAAAACATGCTGGCTCTCCATCCAGGAGAGACCAGGCCTTAAGGGGCTCCATCCCCCTGCCATGCAGCTCATTGAGAGAGTGGGGTCCCCTAGAGGGGGAGGCACCTCCCAGCCAAGACCTCTAAGGCTGGGCAGGCAATGGACTCTGTGAGAGGAAGGCATGTTCCACCATGTTTTTGACTTTATCCTCCCTGAATGAAACTCAGGTCAAGAAATAGTTATTGAGTCCTACTATGTGCCAGGTTACCATGCTGGGGATACTGAAGTGAGCAAACAGTCATATAGCCCTGCCCCAGGGCTTGGGTTGTAGACAACAAAATAATAAGTAATGATATAGTAGGTTGGAAGAGTCCGAAGAAAAATAAACTAGGCAAGTGGTCAGACATTTCAGGCCCAGATGGGTGGGGATTGTGTTTTGAGGTAAGGCGGTTGAGGGAGGCCCCTCTAAGAAGCTGACATTCGAACAAAGAGGTAAAGGAGTAGGCTGTGTGGGCTTCTGGAAGAAGAACATTTCAGGCAAGAGGAAGAGCAAGTGCAAAGGCCCTGGGGTAGGAATGTGAACACCACTGAGTGTGACATATAGCAAGGAAACCAATGGGGATGAAGTGGCATTTGCAAGGAGGGCCGTGGTCAGCCAGGGTCCTGTAAGGCCTCGAGTCCAATTTAAGGATTTGCCACCCTGCTCCCGCAGGTGCCCTATCATGCAACCTTCCTTTCAGGGCAGAGGACAGCTCAGAGTGTGCCCTCTCCTTGCAGCATTTGTCAGCGTCAGGGGTCTCGTGCCATAAGCTACAAAAGCCAACTTTAGGTAATTTAGGCACAAGCAGATAAACTGCAAGGTGAATGGACTCTCCCAGAGTCACAGAAACCTGGAGAACTGAGAAATGGGATGAAATCAAAGTATCTCTGGAAACCCAGAAAGGAGAACTCTTGGAGATAGTCACCTGGCAGACATTGTGGTTAGGGCACCACCACTCAGGTGAGAGGCACTCCGTCTGTTTGAGGTTCCCATTCCAGGAAGGGAGCATCCAATTTGGCCTGGGACCACCTGGCCATCGCAGGGGGAGGGCAGTCTCAGTCACAATTCCACCACCCTACTAGCTCCAGTGAGGTGTGGTGAGTCCCCCAAGAGCCTAGAAAATGTGAAATGGTTGCTTGGTAGAAAATACAACAACAAAAAACAAAAATCCAATTGTATGTAACATAATATCGAAGCTCTTCTTCTATGTACTGGCCAGTGAGCTTTGGGCTTTGCCTGTATGAGCTTATTGACTCCCCAACCCAAGCCTGGATGTCTTGTCATTGAGAACGCTTTGTCCATCTCACACAACAGCTGAGTGGCAGCCAGAATTCTGACCTCAGGGCCCAAGACATTGATCCAGTGGTTCTCTCTCTTGACTGCAACCCTAAAATAACAGGGATGCCTTAGAAAAGAAAGGGACAGTAGCCATCCCAGGAACACTCTGTGAGTTCTGTGGTATGCGGAGCTCTGTCTTCCCCAATCCAGAAACGGTGAGGTGTGGCCATGCAGCGTCTTCTGAGCTTGCGGGACTTTACGAGCTCACAAAGTTCTAGGAGGTGGCAAACCCATTCTTCCCCCATTCCCCACATTCATCTCTGATTGGCAGAAGCCTGGCCTGCACACCCTCAGGAGTAGCAGATGGATGTGAGGGTTCCATTTGGAGTTTGAGAGGGCGCATTGGCAGCTCCCTTCCTACTGAGTGAGAGGTTGAGCTATTTTAGGTGCTCCCTTCACATAAAACACAGTGACCAGCACATCCTCAAGTCATAAACATGGTGGCCTATAGGCACTTAGAGCCCTGTCCTCACAGCGTAAGCCACTGCTGTAGGACGCAGGCTGGCAACCCCAGGGCTTTAATGGAATGGGTAGCTTCCCTAGCTAGGTGTACCCAGGGTGTCTTTGACTGGCCTCTCCTGAGTTTTACCACCATTTTATCTCCATTTTGGGGGGTCAAATGAAATAGCAGAAACCCCAGCTTTTTGTGAGACTCTCTGAATTTGCCAACAGGAAGTTAAGAAACAATGGAGAACGGGCTCACTTATGTGCCTTACCCTTTTCAGCCCAGGCAAGGCAAATTCACAGTTCTTCTATTTCCTCTTCCTTCCAAATGGTTTCCTCTACTCTTTCTTCTGGAGCAGCTGTGATGAAATTTGTTGAAACCTGGAGGGAAGAGAACAATTATGCATATCAGAGTCGTTCACCATGTGAGGTGGTGCCCAGGGCAGAACAGAGCCAAGCCCTTCTGATTCCCAGCCCAGTTCCCAGCCTGGGTCACTTAGGGTTGCTCAACTTGATTCAATGGTGCGGTGAAGGTCGTGAGCCAGGACCATCCTAAATGAGAGAAAGTGCAGAACTGGAGGGAGATATTACAGACAGTGACGATCCCAGGACCTCAAGGGCCGGCATGGGACCAGGGCCTTTGATGAGAATCACATAAAGAGGGGCCGGGAAGACTCACAAATACAGGCTTGTGGACAGAAGAGAGAACGTGGAAAAGAAAGGAAAGAAGATGTCAATTACATGCACTCTTATGCTCCCCTGTTGTAGGCTTCATCATCCGCGGTGTGGTCTTCGAGTGGACAAATGCACCAGTGATGTGTGGTGACCTGGGAAAAGATGGGAGAGTTAAGAGTCAATGTGGAAACCCAGCATCCTGCTGCTCCTGGGATTATGTAGCCTAACCCCAGGATCCGTTATTATCCTCATCTCGACATTCTCCATCTAGTGATCCCCTGGCCCTGCTGGTCAGAAAGACAGTTTGGGGCCTGGTCAACCCCAGGAAACCAGGTCAGCAATGCTGTGGGATAAAGTGTGCCCTGTAGAATCCTGCCAGCCATGGAGGGCCCAGAGAGGCAGCTGGACACAGGCCTCTCTCACATGGGAGCATTCAGCACCTCAAACATGGTGAGATGTGGAGGCTGAGATGAGCTCAAGGATACTGGAGCTCTAGCTGTAATGCCAGAGGAACTGTTCTTTCACTCATGCAGCTCTGGGAGTGCTCTTTAAATGAGCACAGAAGCACGAAGGGGGGTCCTTACTTTAAAAGGAAGAGAATTTACTTCTTACATACCGCCCGGCACACACTAGAAGGTTTTGTCCCCAGTTTAAGAGCCTAGGAGGGAGTCATTGTGTCCCATTAAAGTACATCCATCATAGGTCAATAACAAAAACGAAACCATGATCTCCTGCATACGATTCCCAGGAGTGCTAACAGATCAGTGCCCAAGCTCTGACAACATAGCTCTGGGGCAGGGGGAGGTAAGAACAAGACTTGTGGGAATGATAGTTTTTTAATAGCAAAGTGAAGACACAGGATGACAAACATGCCACTCTCAAAGCCTACGAAAACAATTCCTCTTCCTGTGACATCATTCAAAAAGGAAAAGAACACATCAGGCTTCTACACCCATTTCCTTCTTTTATTTTTTTTTAATTTTGTCTAATGTCAGCGCTCCCTTCCTCAGTTTTCCAAGCAGCAGGTGCCACTAACTGTTCCCAGGCCCCTCTCCCATGGGATCTGACCTGTGTGTTGGTGCCTACCTGTAGAATCTTCATCCTTGCTCCTGGAGTCAGAGAAGCTCTGTAATACACAATTCTGAAATACATAAACATGAGCAACAAAATTATTAAAAATAGAGGCTCCCCCACTCCTTCTAGTTTCTTTGAGTCTATGGTGAGTCATAGGCATCAACCTGATGTTCCCCACAATTCATGCACCTTTCCTGGGCTCTGTGGAGTCATAGCCCTTCACCTAGACATTGGCCACAGTTACTGACCTTCAAATAAGAGATGCGGAAGGAATCAATTTTTACCTTTCACTTCCACTTGCCCATGACAGCTCTCACCTCCAACCTTACCAACTTGAAATTCCAACTGTTTCATTCAAACTAGAATGAGACTAGTAGGATTGACCAATTGATATTTTATTGTATTTCAGTTCACTGAGTTCATTAAAGAAAGCCACATCAGGCCGCTGGCCAGAGTTTTTCCTGTACAACCATTTCCTTTCACTACACCCAACCCTTGTTCCCAGCAGTAACCCAGAATCGGGGGCTTCCAGACCAAACCTGCAGAAAAGTCCCACCTTCTTCAGAACCTAAAGTCTTTCCTCAGTAACCGACCGATTGCATGGTACATACATTTTTTTATCCGTTCACACATCCAACTGCAATTAGAGAAATAGGAAAAAAAAAACAGTGAGGAGGACTTCATCCTGGACACTCTGCACAGGCTTTCATTTCCTTTGATGGCCTTAGAACACCAGGCAGGAAACAGTGGTCGAATCAATGACCCAAGAGAAAACATAAGGGATGCCTGGAGGAAAAGCTTGAAGCTCATAATGGAAGGTCCTCAAGTCTCTTTGGTTTGGCACTTACAGTTTCCTTTTCAAAGAGAAAAACTTTCTGCAGGGGAAAATACTCTCTAAGGTAGTTTGTAGCTGCTGCTGTCCTTTGTGAGTGCCCTCTTGAATCAGGTATCGGGGTAACAGGCTCTCACTTGACACTCTCCCTACCTCGTAAACTGTCTCTGTCATAGAGCATATACGTGTTCACATTTTCATATGCTAATTTTACTAAAAGAGAGAAAAAGAAACTTTTCCGTCTCAGTGCAAAAAGCGAGTTCACCTTGAGGAGAGACGGGACCTCCTCATCTGCGGTGTTCTAGGGAGATCCTGCACCACTACCTCACGGAGAGCTAAAAAGACATAAGGTAGCTGTCAGTCACTGGTGATGCTGCTCAGGACCTACTCTGGAAGCTTTGCAAAGTGTGCTCATGAGGCAAGTGTATGTGGATGTGGCATTTAATAAGCATGAATTGAGCTGCTGCAGGGTCATCCTCCTGGGTAGTTGAAGGAAGGGCAAAAAGAGGGCAGGAAAGAAAAGAAATGGAGCTTTTTGCATGAAAGCTAAAGGGAATCCAGTGTATCAGACATAATCCTAAATGGAAAACGAAAATGCACGCTATGTTTCGATGATAGAGTTTCATCGACTTCTCTTGCCCATCATAAACCCGGCGAAGTTCCCACTTCTTTTTGGAATATTACAAGACCATCTCAGTGCATGCATTCATGTGCTGCTACTGTCTTCATCTTTAATATTGGATTTTTAACTTTGTGTTTTAATGAAGTATACATATGTATATTAATTGTGGGTACATAGGTCAGTAGCTTCAGTCACATTCATTATACGTGGACCATCTCTACTATCTCTACCCAAACGTGTCATCCTATCCCACATACCCTCTGATCTCATTAGTGAATCACCCACTGCTCCCCATTTCACCCCTTGATCAGCTCTACTTTCTCACA
Organism: Eonycteris spelaea; assembly: GCA_003508835.1. NCBI lineage: Eukaryota > Metazoa > Chordata > Mammalia > Chiroptera > Pteropodidae > Eonycteris > Eonycteris spelaea. The sequence continues at coordinate 838,781 of PUFA01000323.1, read as the reverse complement.
ATGAATTTACTTTCTCCAGGAACCTCATATAAGTGGAATCATATGTTATTTGTCTTTCTTTTGACTACCTCATCTCACTAAGTATGAAAAGCATTCCATTATGGGTACCCATCATATTTTATTTATCCACTCGTGGATCAACGTAGGGGTGGTTTCCATTCGTTAGCTGCTGTGAAGAATGGGGCTATGAATACTGGTGTACAGATAGCTCTAAGACACTCTAATGGTGATACATGATATTCTGGCCAAAAATGTTCCAGAGCAGAGTGAAACTGAATGTAAACTCAGGACGTTTTAATTCATAAAAATACATCAATATTATTTATTATTAGAACAAATGTATCACACAAATGTAAGATGCTATTATAGGGGAGGAGTGGGATATGGGAACTAGGTATATTATCTCCTCAACTTTATGTTCATATAAACCTGTTCTAGATAAGATGTATCCATTTTTACAAGTCTGGAGATACTGTATCAGGGAGAGATCTATTCAGCTCATGTCCAAAAATCAGATAATATCCTGTGATTAGCTCAGACCCTGCTTACTATTTAAATTGAACCATCTTTTCTTCTATAGTTACAGTACTACTGATTGAATTGAGACATTTAAATTGTAACCCATGCAATTGAAAAACAGAATGGCTTAGAATTTATATAATTTCTCTTAAAATAAAAACACTGAATAATTATTCCTGAATTGACTTAATGAGCATATTTCCACAATACCTTCCTTGGGCTGCACTGAGGGATGTACCCTATTGTGTGGTCAGTGTAAACTCATTTGAACCTCTTCTTCCTCATTTAGAAGCTCCATGTACCAGAGAAAGTCCTTCAGACCCTCGGGACTCAATGCCATGTTCTGAGACTGCAAATTTTAAGGTAACCTACTTATTAGTATTAGTGATGAAGCTAAAATGATTACATGCAGGTAAAGCTATGAGAAAAAAATAAGTAACTGGTGCTATGTAATTGCTCTGTAAGTGTCTGATCACTGTATGACTACAAGTATAAGCCTAGACACTTGATAGCAGCTGAACCTAGAGAGAGGACTGGGATGGCTCCACAGCAAGGGAGGGGGCAGGTGACTTTATCCTTTGCATGAGGGTGATGCTTCCAGTCCACAAAGAGTATCTGTTACATCTCCTGAAATCCCACATCAGCCTTACAATAGGAAGGCAAAGCAGGAGCTGTGACTTATAATTTACACTGAAAACCATAGAAATGTACAGAGATTAAGTGATTTGCCCAACACAGATGAGTGTAAATCAGGGATGAAAACATGATGATATCCTGGGCCTAGAGATCCTGAACTTCTAAGACACCTGAGGCCATTCCCTTGTTGCCTGAACGATGAGATGCCCTCGCGTCTATGTCAGATGCTCCTGCCCCATCGTTTCAGTGGGAGGGAGGTGATGTCCTGGAGGAGGAGGCTGAGCCACGTGGAGTCCAACTTTATAATGCAGACCTCACTTCTCCTTTTCAGGCTCTGACCCCAAAACAACAGTGTTCCTCTGAGCAAAGCCCCTTATAAGGACCAGGGAAGTCCCAATGTGGCCAACCTTCCCCAGTGTCTGTCCACTGTCATCTTTCTCACACTGAGCCTTCCCCATGACCAGGTGACCGCCTGAGTTACTAGTGATCTGGGAGATGCCCAACCCACCCAGAACATTCTACACCTACTGCATGTGACAGATTTACCAAAAACTAGCTTCTCTTTCATTGAAAAACCCCGGATGAGTACTTACTGTCCATGAACAGGGACACTGGCCTTTCGTGTTGGTGCTTTGACGATTCCGTGAATTAAGGCTGAAACCTCCACTATCTGCTGACATTGGTCTGCACAGCCTGTGCTATGCCTGACTGACAGCGGGCAGTGGCTTCACTAGTGCCAGTGTGCCGCCTCCCTGTTCATTCCTTCCTCACCACAGTCCAGTGTCTACAAACTCCTCTACCTTCCTAGACTCTGCAGTGGGGTGAATTAATCAGACATCATGGGCTTCAAACAATGACCTCAGCAAACACTATCAAGGGATGAGGGGCCCATGGGACCACGTAAGGATCTCTCAACATTAAAGTTCCCCAAACAAGTCTGTCCACCTTATTCAACCCAGTGGGGAAGAACTCTAAAGCCAGGAGGCAGAAATTATAATGAAGACCCCAACCTGGAATCAGCAGGCACATTCCCCCGGTGGATCCGCCAAGAGGCTTCTTGGGTTTCTTCTTACTTTCTTCCTGGGTTCCACGGATCCACCACCATCTTACTGCTGTGGCTGCGAGAGGAATGGGTATTTGTTCTCTGGGAAGATGTGCTCAGGGCCTTCACTGGCTTGCCAGAGTGTTATCATCCTTTTCTTTCCTCTTTTAGAGTCACAAGCAATAGGAGAAACCCCAGTAATTTTATTGCGGTTTTATGTGAACTGACATAAGTAAATGAGGAAACAATGGGAACGGGCCCACTTTTTCACCTTACCTTGTTTTGTCCCATGCAACAGAAGTTCAAAGTTCTATTCGATCTTAATTGCTTGCTTCTTCTCTTTGTTGAGGCGATTTGGCTGTATGGAAAGGAAAGAACAAGTCATGTGGAAAAGATAATTTTTAAATAGAATAGCAAGAAAAGATGATGTCAAACATAGCACGCTCAAAGCCCATGGACACAGTTCCTTTTTCTGTACATTAATAAAGTGGGGGAAAACAAATTAAACTTCTACACACATTTTTTCTCTGTCTGACTACATATCTCCCTTCCTCAGTCTCCCATGTAGCAGGTGCCACCCAACTGGTCCCAGGCATCCCCTCCCACTGGATCCAAAGTAATTGTTGCCACCTACCTGGGTCTTCTTCATCCTCACTGCCGAAGTCAGAGATGTTCTCCAACACCAAATCTTTAGAAAGAAATCAGAGCAATAACATTTTAGAAAGAGGTCTCACCTATTCATTTAGCTTCAATTGAGCCTATGGTGAGTCCCATGGCTCACCCCAATCTTCCTCCATGTTCTCAGACCTTCCCAGGGTCTGTGGGTCAGAGCCCTTGAACAAGACATTGATCACCTTGCAAAACTTCAAATCAGAGAGATGCTGAAGCAATCACCTTTCACCTTCTCACCTCAAACCCAACATTGCTCCCACCTCCAAAGTTATCACCAGAAATTCTGTTATAGACAATTGAATGTGGTTAGTGACCAAACAAATGGATGTTTTATTTTATTTTCATTCAACGAGTTAATAAATGATCCAGTATAATTAATTAAAAACAGCCCATCTGGCCACTGCCTGCCACACTAGATAGAGCAACTCCTGAATTCAATGATGTGGAAGGTGTATCCTCCCTCCTCTGCTAGTTCTTGCAGAGTTGTTTGTGCTGATCTGATCATTCACATGTGTGTACTTCACAGACCCATGTGCCTGTGCCACGTGTTACTTGAGGCTCTGACGTTGTTCAAAAATATGGTCAAACCAGATACTAGAGAATTCCCAGCAGAAGGCCCGATGTAAGCAAAGTTGAAGAGCATGGCTAGCAGACCTGTGCGAGACAGAATCAGAGTGGGGGGTGCAGTGACACTTCACTTTTCATCCTTCTCCCCCTTCTCAGCCCGACTCTGGAATAGAGCCTGGGAAGGCAGTGGAAAAGCCCCAAAGAGGATGGAAGAATTGTAAAGAAAGAGAAGAGAGAATTAAAAGACATAAATAATTGGAATGAAATACTATGTTAACGGGTTGGAAGACCTGATATTGTTAACATTGCCATAAAAGCAAAGGGATTGACAGATTCTTGGTGCACTAGCGACATCTCAACGCCATTTTACAGAAGGGAAAAATCCTACTAGTCATATGGAACCACAAAGCATCCCCGTAGTCAAAACTATCTTGACAATGAGGAACAAGATGGAGGCTCCACACTTCCTGAATTCAAAACAGCAGACTAAGCTTCCATAATCAAAACACCATGGTAGTGACATTAAAAAGAGCAGATAGATCAATGGGAAAGATAGAGTGTTAAATAAACTCATTGAAGTACGAAATGATCTTTGAGAAGGATGCCAGGTCGACACAACGAGGAAAGGATAGTCTCCTCAAGATCAAGAGAATGAAAAGACAGCTAGACAATGTGAAAAAAAGCTTTGCAAAGCTTATATCTGAATAGCGGCTAATATTCAAAGGATATACAAAAGGCTAACACTCAATTGCAAAAAAAAACAAAGACTAAAAGCAAATAACCCAATAAAAATGGCAAAATCTTTAAAAGACATGTCTCCAAGAAAGCATGCACAGTCCACAGAGCTATGGTCCCGTATCACTAATCATCAAAGAAATGCACATCAAAAGGCCATGAAGTAGTGTCTCTCCTGACAAGATGTATTGTCCAAAAGGAAAAAAAGAGATAACAGATATTGGTGAGGATGGAGAAACCATCCTGTCTATGCTGTTGGGAGGAAAGTAAATGTGCAGTCATCATGCAGAACAGTATTGAGGTTCTTGAAATTGAAAATAGAACTACAATGTGATCCTGCTATTGTGCTTTCTGTGCATCCCAGGAAATAAAATCAGAGCTTTGAGGAGATACAGCACTCCTGTGATTGCAGCTTATTCACAAGAGCCCAGATCCAGAAACAACCCGTGTCCATCACAAAGAATGGGTTAAAAAATAATAATAATAACAGGGTATATGCATTCAATAGAATTTTATGCATCTTAAAAACCAAAAAAAACCTGCCATTTTCAGCAACAGAATTAACTAACTAGAGGACATTATTCTAAGTGAAATAAGCAGGTCACACAGAATCAAATACTGTATGATTCCACTTAGGTGAGTATCTAAATTTGTCACTCGCATAGAAACAGAGTAGAAGCCTTGTGGAGAACTGGAGGAGGAGGAAATGGAGCTATGTCAACAGGCAGACAGTTTTCCTCATGTGAGTGAAAAAGTTTTAGAGGTCAGCCTTTGACAATATGCACGCCTTTATCAATGCTGTACTGTGTGTTGAATCGGGTCAGAAGTTTGATTTCATGCTGTGTATTTTTTCTCACAAAAAATAACACAAAATGAAATTGAAAGCCAATATGAAAAGGAAGACATAAAAAAGAGAGGGGGAAAGAATGGGGTTGCTAAGAAGGGAGAAAAATAGGTAGGCTACGAGAGAGGAGGGATGGAGGGAGAAAGGGTCTGGTTGTCACAGCAGACAGAGGAGACCACAGGCAAGAAGAAAGATCTCCTCTCCAATTTAGAGAAGGTGGGTCTATACTCTGTTCACTCCAGCAAGAGACCCTGTCCATTCTCATCCCCATTCAAGACGCGCCAAAGTCATCCTCAGTCTGGGCCAGCCTAGGCTAGGAACTGTGTTATACTGCCTGTCCTGATCTTGAAGCCACCACCTGATCACCACAGGGCCTGGGTGCCATTCCTGTGTCTTCCTCTGCTCCTCTAAGTTGTTTCCCTCTCGAGGTCCCACCCAAGCCTCTCAGAGCTGCCTTGCAGTTGGAGTCCACTGGTGGTTCTCTCTGACTTCTTGGAGACCAGGTGGTGCCAGCCCTCATTTTAACATTGAATCACACCCACCGGGTTTCCTTCAGCTCCACGGGGAAGCTGTGGTCTAGAGATGAAGGATTTCTAGGACGACCTGATCTCAAGAGACAGGTTCAGGGATAAACTAGTGACATTTTACATGAAGCAGCCTCAGTTTTGCTTGATGGGGAAAAGATGGAAACCTACAGGGTAATGAAATTCTACTACATTCATATTTCTCACAGCTGTCTGGTCCAAAGTAACTCAAACCATCACTCGGCTCATTGTATACGATATTGACTTCAACCAGCTTCCTGGGCTCGATTTCTTACAAAGCTCTCCAGAAGAAACCATGACTCCACGTCCCTGTGGGTGCCACAGGGACATGAGGGTGATGCTCCTGTCACACTACTAGCTTCCCTGTCCCACCTTGCAGTGCACAATGTCCCCTATGTCCTCCTAGAATAGAAGCCCAGTGCTACCCTGACACTCAGTCCTGAAGACCTCTCGTTCTCTTCTCATCGGACACAGTGTTTCTTGTCCAGCACACAAAGTCCATACCTCAGAGAAGTATTGGAGACAGAATGACACTGTATATTCTTAGCAATAGTTTCTGAACATAAACATTCACCCTCCTTGCAGAAAGTCCCAGTGAATTGCCCCCAAATATGCCTGGAGGCTCGTCCTGGCTCGGATGCCTCCAGAACTGCATGTGGCATGGGGCTACACTGGGGCCACCAGCAAAAGTGAGGAGCCCTGCGCAGCCACCAGCTAACATGGGTGGGGAGAGAAGTCATTCAGAGGCCTCCCTTTAAGAGAAAGGCATTGCGAATGAAGGAAGTGGCCACAACATGACCATTCAAAATGCCATAAGACCTACTGAGGGGTTATATACTGTACTAAAAGAATTTTTTTGTGGCACAGTGACAGAGATTCTAAAACATGGTTTATCCATTAAGAAGCCAGAGAACATTGACCTGGGTGGTGAGGAGGTTTGTGTATATACTTGGCATACAATAAATGTACACATTCAAATTTTGCAAGGTGATTAATACATACACTTAGATACTATCCATTTATGATGCAATGGTGTTTATTAGATAGCTGACATCAGCGACTGTGGTCTTACAGTAACATAAATCAAGAGAAACACTCAAAACACAAGATGTCACACATGCACTCAGGTTCACACCACATGGATTCACATGACACACAATCACACCTGTGCACACAAAGCTACACCACCTCTTGGAACTGAGGATCATGGCCACAGTTCTTTACCTAGAAAATCAGTTTCTATCACCACATCTCCGATTCTCATTGCCAGCAGGAAGCTAGAATCAAAGTGGCTCCCCACATTAAGCCAGCAAGAATACTTCCCTCTCTGTTACTAGATTTTTCCTCAGCAAAGGAAGGATTCTAGGAATACCTACCATCTTCAAGGGCAAGAGGAACCACCTGAAATGAGAGAACATACTGTGAGAGTCACATCCTGCAGGGTCCTGTTTGCACAGGCCTTTGCTCAAATCGGTTACATTAGAAACCATATGGGAAATGCTGGAAGTGTCAACGGAACCCACCAGCAAGAACGGACAAAACCACTCAGGTCGAAGGGCACAAACTGTCCTGGGGAACTTCTCTCAAGGCCATTTCGGGTGGGCAATTACAAACTTCTCTTCCAAAGAGGAAAATTGCTAAGACAAACAGCTCCCACCCATACGGTTTATAACCACTACTGTCATTTCTGAAGGTTCTTTACAATCAGTTATCAGTTGGTACTGACTTACTCTTGACACTCTCACCATCAAAGTAAATGTCTATATCATGGGGAATGTATGTGCTCACATTTTTACACCTTCATTTTAAGGACGAAGAAACCCATTTCTATTGCAAGGGAAGTGGGGTGAGCATACCTTGGTGATTGATGTTACTTCATCTGCCCTCTCACTGGGAGTCTCCTTACGCAGGTTGTTGAGGGGATCTGTGAGGACACAGAGTGACTGTCAGTCCTTGGTGCTGTCGCTTATGAAGGACTATGGAGCTGCTGTGTGCTGATGGGATGAGAGTGTACTGATGAGGATGGTGGGTAAGTGTGAACTGAGCTGCTGCCGGGCCTCCTCCTTGCTCAAGAAAGAAAGGCCAAGGAGAAGAGGAGAAAAGAAATGGAAAATATGTGCCTTTGTCTTTCTGAAAGAAACATACTCAGTAGGAAATACTCAATCTAACAGAGCAAACTCAACAATCATTTCTTATTTTAAAGAAAGAGGCCTCACTCCTCCTGCTTGTTTTAATTCAGCTGAATTGCCACTGTCTTCGTGATTTCCTCCAAGATCATTTCTTTCTCCATAATCCATACCTGCTATTGCTGTGTTCATCAAAAACACTTTTGTAAGGTTTAACTTGATGCAAATCAAACTTATTGGAGATATAACTCACTTCTACACAAACTATCCCATTCTATTTATTCACTAATCCTTCTTTATGAAGTGAATAAAATACAGATTTGAAAACAGTGAAATCTCATTATGTAGAGTTGATGTCATCATGTGGTAACAACCTGTCATTTTGATTCTATACAATGTGTATGTGTGTGCCACTGAGTCACTGTGTGTCCTCTCTCAAACAGGCAGCAGACGGGGGGACAGTTCCTTACGTGGAAAAGGCATGGGGGGCACAGGCTCTGTCTACAGCGCTGGGCAGGAGTTTGCAACAAGGGGCATGGGCATCGGGATTCCCCAGGTTGACTCTGAGTTCTCACTTGCCACCATCCCTTGGGCATGTGCTGACAGGATTTGGGTGTTTCTGTAGTTTGCTGTGATACAGTCTCTTTGATTTTTAACTCTTTGGGACAGAGGCTTGAGGGGTGATCCCAGCACTGACAGATTCTTCTTCGTGGGTCCTCACACCTCTTACAATCGGTGTGCTGACCTGCAGCATGTGGACCTTATATGTGCCTTTCACACCGATGACTATGTTAAAATCTGCTGTTAAAGGCACCGACAGCTGCCTGGTCTATGAGACCAGGGAGACATCTACCCTTGATAGGCAACGTTCGGGAGCTGTGTAGACCCTAGGCTTCCAGCCGTGTCCACATTTACTGGAAATTCCTCACTTTAGGACTAAAGCGAGACCCTGTGGCTGAGTGTGAATGCCAGTCAGTGGTCCAGGGCACAACATAGGATGCACGCCTGGATTCACATGTGTCTCCTCCACGTAGCAGATCAAGAGCTTGGGCCACATCTCAGCTCTGCCTCCATATGAGGAGATGAAATATTAAACATAGCTCCAGATACAGCCGCAGAGGGAAAAATGAATTATGTAAAGTAGTCTGTGAAGATGAGAATCTTTTTAGAAAGTGAACTGGGGGAAGATGTTGAGTAACTCGGTAAAAGTCTGAGAAAACACACCATGCACAAATACTTGCATTCATAATCACAGCACACACACTCACCAAAAACACCCTCAAACTTCAAACACACAAATCCCAGCACCTAAAAGTTGTCACAGATGCTGGCCACAGTAGAACTGGCCAGAATTCTTTCCTGTACCACAGTCCCTTCCACTATACCCCACTTTCATTCCGGCAGGAACACAGATTGGGGCTTCCAACCAAACGGGCAGGAAAGCCCCACTGTGGTCAGCACCCAGATTTAGCCTCAGCAACAGACTGATTCCTGAATACATACCTTTTTCATCTTCTGCAACCTGAAATTAGGGAGAGAAAAAAAAAAACTCTGTTAGGAGAACATCATCCTGGACGCTCTGCACAGGGCTTCTGTTCTCTTGATGTGTTAGGTCACCAGATTGGAAACCTGAGTTAATGACCCCAAGAGAAAACATACAGAACACCTGTGGGAAAGTTTGATTCTTCATAGAAGGTCTCTGAGTGTACTTGGATTGGCAAATGCAAAATCTTCTTCAAGGAGGAAAATCTATGCAGAGGAAAATGCTCCCTACTCTACAGTTTATGGCTAATGCTGCCCCTTTGAATGCCCTCTTGAAGCGGCAAAAATTACATATAAAACTCACACTTGACAATCTCCCAACCAACTAAATTATCTACCATCTGGAGTGTTCATGTGCACATCATCATGATTTAATTGTACTAAAACAAAATAAATCAACATTTCCATCTCAAAGGAAGAAGGAGAGCTTACATGTGGAATAGATGGGTCCTTCTCAGAGGCCTTGTCTCCAGAAGGCTCCTCCACCACGACATCGGGGGCAGCTAGGGAAACACAGAGCAAGTGTCAGTCATTGCTGATTCTGCCCAGGACGTACTCGGCAGCTTTGCCTGGTCTGCACTTCAGATGGAAGTGTGGAGTGGATGATTGCTAACTACAAAGTGAGATGTTCAGCAAGGCTGTCTTCCTGGGTAGATGAAGAAGGCACAAAAATGGAACAGAAAAAAGGAAAAAGACAGCCCTTGGTTTTCTAGCTAAGGGTAAAGAATCCATGTAAAATGGTCAATTTGACAAACAGTAAACACTAAAATGCATGCTTATGATTCAAAGACAGATTTATTATGACTTTTCTATGGTTTTGAGATTTAGCTAAGTTGCCACCTCTTTTTTGCTTCCTCCCAAATCCAATTCTTCCTGCAGAATTCACAGACACTACTTTGGGAATTTACTAGCTCTTCTGTAAGATTTTGTTTGATGATGAAAAGCAAACCGATTGGGGGACCGGAAATGAAGTCTAGGAAAAGTATCTCATTAGATTTACTCACTACTCATTTTTCATAAACAAAATCAAAATTTGGAAGATCTTAATAATTACTTAAATCCCATGATTTAAAACAGTCACTTAAGAACCCTGTGATATTTCCTCCCAGTTTTTCTTTCATAGGACTGTGGCATGCCCTTAGAGTCAGTGGCTGTCCTACTCACGCCCCCATGGACAGTTGGGACAGTTTCCTCCCACCAGGGAGGCAGGAGGAAGCACTGCCGCTCTTTACCCAGGTAGAGTAAGATTTGCAGTAAGGTTGAGGGGGGCCTGGGTTCTCCACCAGTACAAATTTGAGTGCTGACTTGACACTGACCTGTGTTGGGCTTGCAGGCTTTGTGAGCTTTTTGAGGTTTATTGATGTTATCTCCTTCTTAACTGCACCTGAAACAGGGGACTGAGGAGCAAATGCACACTGATAGACGATGATCACATTGTCCTCACGACTTTCAACCTCTCAGTGACCAAGGAGCCTGTGGCCCTCCATGTGCCTTTCACACAATGCCCTCCATGTGCTTTCCACAGGGCCAGCTGTTACGTGCAACTTTGGCTACCCTTGGGCTATGTGACACTTGAGGACATCTTCTCAAGATGGGCTGTGTGTGGGAGCTGTGTAGGCTCTAGTACTTCCAAGCATGGCCACAGAACTGGCATTTTGTTGCTAGGTCACTGATAATCTTGTGCCTCCATGGTGAGGGCAAGTCAGTAGTATGAACACAGGGACAATGACTATGTTTAATTTTGGTTCATTCATCTCTGCACCACCTCCACATGAAGAGAGGAATATTAAGCAACCTCTGCATACAGCTGGGGCTTAGCAAGAGGCATTATGGAAACTGAGCAGTGGTGGGGACCTTCTTTTTGAAAAAGTAGACATATGTATTTTGTTGTGTGATTAGAAAATTCTCCTGAGGACACACAGCACTCATACACACATGAACATTCACGATTACACCAAAGGAATTTTATAAACACCACCCCAAAACTCAACACATAAATCGCACCACCCACATATCATGGCTTCCAAGGACTCCAAACTTTCCAAAGTTATTTCTGAGACTATCTACTGTTTTCACTACATGCCTAACTCTCATCCCCACATGATCGTGAAATCAGTGGGGCTACCAGAGCAAACCGGCAAGAAAGCCCGCCTTCTTCAGCACCCAGCTTTACCTCAGCAAGTGAGTATACACAATACGTACATTTTTCATCTGGTTTGTTGTCCAACCTGCCAGAAGAGAAAGGAAAACACTGTGAAGGTCGTATCCCCCTGGGACACTATTCACCTAGGCTTTCTGTTTCTCTGGACTTTAGGACACCAGCTGAGAAAACAGTGTCTCAGTCAACGACACAAGAGGAAAATGTACAGAACACTTGTGGGAAAGCTTTTTAGCTTTTCATGGAAGCTGTTTCAAGTCCCTTTGAATTGGCAATTAAAAAATTCTTTCTTTGTGGAAGAAAATTGCGATGTTAAGACACTTCCTGCAACACTCCAGTCTGAAAGTAATGCCGCCCTTTTTGGAAGTCCTCTTGAATCATTAATCAAGGTGGTCAAAGACTCTCACTCAACATTCTCCCAAATAGGAGATTGTCTCTATCATCTAGCAGGTACGTAACTCACATTTTTAGATGACAATTTTTATTGAAGAAAGAAGAAAGAAAGAAAGAAAGATAAAGAAAGAAGAAGAAAGAAAGAAAAGAGAAAGAAAGGAAAGAAAGAAAGAAAGCAAAGAAACATTTCCATTGCCGAGGGTGGAAGGACTTCTTACCTTGGTTAGTAGATGGGACTTCCTCATCAAGATCATCTCTTCGTAAACTCCTCCACCACAGTGTCAGAAACCACTTTCAACGCTGGTGTCTGAAAGCTCCTGCAGTACAGTGTCAGATGAAACTAGAGGGGACACAGGGTCACTGTCAGATATTGGTGCTGCTGCTCAGGACTGTCTCTGAGAGGTCTGCTTTAGGTTGATATGGGCTAGAGAATGTGGATGTGGTGGTGAACAGTATGGAACTGCAGCGACTGAGCCAAAGAAAGAACAGACAAGAAAGAAAAACAGAGCCTTGATGGTCTAGCTCAAGGGAATCTAATCCATCAAATGGCATCTAAAATGCATGCTGTTTCAATGAAAGAGTTTCTGATTCCTCCTGCCTTCTTAAAGCCTGGCTAAATTTCCCACTGCTTCTAATGTTACATGAACATTTCAGCATCCATGCATTCAGGCCGCTAGTGTCTTTAGCATGTATAATATTGGATATTTTACTTTTATTGTGATGCACTTTATATCATATTTCTGCTGTTTTAATAATTTGTGACTATATCAGTCAGTAGCATTGATTTTTTCACAGTTTCGTGGACCCATCCCTGCTGTCTAGACCCAAAACATTTCCAGGGAGTAAATCACTCTGCCTGACCCTCTTTTTATCCCTTGTGATCTTCCTTTTCTGTTTCTAGGAATTGGGCTTTTTCAGAAACCTCATATCATTGGAAACAAAATTATTGTTTTTCTGTGTAGGTCGGATGTCAATAAGCCCAAATTTTGCAGTGTCATCTATATGTACCCTATTTAAAATCTAACACACTTTTTTGACTGAATACTTGACTGACACACCACATTTGATCCATTCACACTTGATGAAATTAGGGGTTCTTGCCACAATCTGACTATTGTGAATAATGCTGTTATGAACATTGGTGTATGTATGAGACATTACTTGTGATATGTGATAAAATGATCCTGTCAAAACTCACAGAATGTTCAGAGCACAGGAGTAGGTTTTAATAGACTGTATGGACTTTTAATTAATAAAAATGTATTGATATCTTTTTCACTCATTTTATCAAATGTATCTCATAAATGTAAGATATCCCTAATAGGGGAAACGTGAGGTACAATATAGGACCTTTGTTATTATCTACTCTATTTTTCGTGTTATTTTAACCTGTTCTAAAGAACATCTATCAGGGAGGGAGATGTTCAGATAATGTTGCAAAATCAGCTAACGTGTGAACACGAGCTAGAGACCTCGTTTGCTATTGAACACGAACCAGTTTGGTGAATTGTCAGTGCATGCTGACTCCATTGGTGACGGTACCACTGATGTCCTGAATACATGTGTGTCTGGCCATGAAAATAAAAGACAAATATGACTTAGCCATTTGCAAGAGTGACTCAAATATGGGACACTGAAGAATTTTTCTAGAAGTAAGTTAGTGAGCATTATTTCCAAAGTACCTTATCTCGCTTGTGCATCAAGTGTGCCATGTCTTGCTGTGGGACATGGATTATTTGAGCCCACTTCACGCTGTCCTCCGATGAAGATAAGGACGATACTTTGTTTCTTGCTTTCTCTTTCATACAGTGGCCTGGGAAATGCATGGCAATACTATGAACTGTAGACATCTTGCTGGCAGGTAGCCACAGGGAAATTAGGAATAATTTCTCCACAGCTACCCAGATGACCCTCCTGAAGTCAAGTTAGACTGAGGGAGATTGTGCACTTTGGTGTGCACATAAAACGTCCACCAGATAGATTTTGTGGGCAAATACCTTAATTTACTTGAGACATTATAGAAACACAGCAAAGCACACTGACTGAAATCTGGTCTCCCAGATTCCAAACTCATTTAGAAGCTGCTTGCTGTGATATTATCACCTAATTCTTAACTTCTTTGGGACAGATGTTTACTGTGCTACATGGAGCCTCACCCTTGTAGAATCTTAGAGCTATCCAGAAGCTTGTGTCCCCTACATGTGCCTTTCACACCAATGACTACACCAAAGTCAGCTGTTAGTCATACTATGGCTGTCCTAGGCTGCAGACCACTGGGGCCACCCAATCATGATGGACTGTGTGTGGGAGCCGGTTGGCACTTCCAGGCAGGGCCACTGGTTTTGAAACTTCTTGTTCTGTGACTAATGACCCTGTGGCAGAGTGGTGAGTACAGAACAGTGGTCAAGAGCGTCAACATAGAGACCCACACCTGAATCACATTATGCCTCTTTCACGGAAGAAGTCAAAAGTTTGGGCCATTCCTCACTGCATGACTTCCATCTGAGGAGATGGATTATTAACAAACTCCAGATACAGTCGTGATGCAGAAAGGAGGAGTTTATAATGTAAAGTGTATGGTAGTGATGAGGTTTCTTTAGAAGGTGAAAGCATGTCTTCTGTTGTTTGATTGGGTCAATCTTCTGAGAAAACACAATCTCACACAGACTCACATTCACAATCACACCACACAGCACATAAAAACCCCAATATCTAAAACATACAAACTTCACCACCTACATGTTATCCTCGCTTCTGAGGACTGGACAACCGGCCAGAGAACTTTCCTGTGTGACCACTTCCTTTTCATTACACCCTAACCCTCATCCCCGGGGCAGGATTGCAGAATCAGGGGGGCTTCCACCCAATTGGCCGGAAAGCCCCACCTTCTTAAGCACCTAGCTTTATCATCAGCAAGGGAGTGATTAAACAATACGTACCTTTTTCACTGGGTCCGTCGTATGTCTGTCATGAGAGAAAGGAAACTCTGTGAGGATCATATTCCCCTGGATCTATTCACCCAGACCTTGTATTCTCTTGATGACTTAGGACACCAGCTGGGAAACAGTGCCTGAGTCAACGACCACAAGAGAAAATGTCATGGAAGCTGTCTCAAGCCCCTTTGATTTGGCAATTACAAAATTCTTTTTTCTCAGAGAAAGTGATCTATAGAGGACACTGCTTATGACCCTACAGCCTGTACATAGTTATGTCCTTTTGAATGCCCTCTTGAATCAGCTTTCCTGTGGTCGTAAACTCTTATTGACATTTGCCCACCGAGTACCTTGTCTCTATTATCTGCAGGTACATGCTCACATTTTGAGATTGTAATTTTATTGAAAAGAAGTAAAGCAACATTTCCATTTCTGAGGGTGGAAGGCCTTCTTACCTTGGTAGTAGATGGGACTCCAGTGGACCACCATCTAGGAAGCTGCTGCACCGCGGTGGCTGTGGGAGCTAGGGGTACACAGAGTCACTGTCAGTTATTGCTGATGCTGCTCAGGACTGTCTCAGAGAGCTCTGCTCAATGTTGTTGTGGGCTAGAGAATGTGGAAGTGGGTGTTGAACAGTATTGACTGAGCATCTTCTGGGACATTTTCGTTGGTAGATTAAAAAAAGCCAAATAAAGAAGCAGGCAAGAAAGAGAGAGCCTTTGACAATCTAGCTCAAAGGAATCTATCATCAAATAGCATCTAAAATGCATGCTGTGTTTCAATGACAGGATTCTGATTCCTCCTGCCCTTCTTAAAACCTGGCCAAATTCCCTCTTCTTCTAATGTACAAGACATTTCAGATCCAGCATTCATACATGACTCTAGTGTCTTCATCGTGTATAAAATTGGACATTTTACTTTATTGTGATGGACTTTACATCATATTTGCTGCTTTCAATCATCTGTGACTATATCGGTCAGTAGCATTGATTACATTCACATTGCTGTGGACTCATCACTGCTGTCTAGATCCAAAACTTTTCTAGGAATAAATCACTCTGCCTTCATTCTCTTCCAGCCCTTGCAATTTCTATTTTTCTGATTCTAGATATAAAATTCTGGAATTGGGCTTTTTCAGAAACATATGTGTGGAATCATAAATTACTGTCCTTCTGTGCAGGCCTGATATCATTAAGCTAAACATTTTTTAAGTATGCCATGTTGTACCCTATTTCAAAATCTGAGTACTTTTATGCAGAAGAGTACCCACGAGGTGTATACATTATATGTGATTCACTCATCCTTTGTGATGGTCTTCAGGGTTCTTTCCATCTGGCTATTGTGAATAATGTCATTATGAACATTGGGTGTATGATACACTACCGGTAATATAAGAAGTTATGATTCTGTGACATTCACAGAATGTCACAGCACAAAGTGTGATTTTAATGGAATTTATGGACTTTTAATTAAAAAAATGAACTGATATTTTTTTCACTCATTGTAACAATATATCCCATAAATATAAGATGTTTCGAATAGGAGAAACTGGTGGGGTAGGATGTGGGTATACTCTGTATTATCTCAGTCTACTTTCAATGTGAATATAAACCTGTTATAAGTATGTTATTGATTTTGACAAATCTGACACATAGTATCAGGAAGATGGATTCGATTAATGTTGCAGAAACAGCTAATGTGTGAACATATACTAGAGACTTGTTTACTATTAAACATGAACCACATCATGAGTTGTCAGAGCATCCTGACCTCCATGATGGCAGCACCACAGATGGACTGAACACACGTGTATCTACAGCCACGAACTAAAAGAAATTCATGGCTTAGCGTTTCTACAAATTGAATATGAGACACTGAAGACATTTTTCTTGAAGTATCTTAGCTAGCATTATTTTCACAGTACCTTTAGCTGGATCATACGTATGGGTGGTGACATCTTTTGAGAAGCGGACTCTTCGGCTGCCCTCCCTCGTTGATTTGAGAAAATCCTCCTCCTCATCACAACACCCTGAGAAATACGTGACAATACAGAGTACTGTAGACATGTTGCTGGCAGACCACCACAGGGAAATTAGCAATAATTTATTCACAGCTGCCCAGAAGACCCTCCTGAAGCCAAGGTAGACTTTAGGAAGATTGTGCAGTTTGGTGTGAATGTAAAACCCCAAAGAGACAGATCTAGAGGGCTAATACCTTAATTTAATTGAGACATTAAGAAATGCAGAAAAGCACAGTGACCGTTTCCGTTCACCTACCTTCTAATGGTTTTAGAAGCTTCATCTCCCAGGGAAACTCTTGCAGGCACCTTGGGTCCTCAGTGCCCTCTTTGGTAATGAGCAAATGTTACCATGGCCTAATTGTTACTATTACATAATGAGGCTAAAGGTGATTGAATACAGGTAAAGCCTCAAAATAAGTGACCAATGCCAAGTCATTGCTCCGTAAGTGTCCAATCATTGTGTGACTGCAAGTACAAGCTAGATGTTTGGTAGTGGTTAC
Source organism: Eonycteris spelaea (assembly GCA_003508835.1). Taxonomy (NCBI): domain Eukaryota; kingdom Metazoa; phylum Chordata; class Mammalia; order Chiroptera; family Pteropodidae; genus Eonycteris; species Eonycteris spelaea. Next base: position 821,549 of record PUFA01000323.1, on the reverse strand, counting down.
ATCCAGAGAGAGGACTTGGATGACTCCACAGCCTCAGAGGTGGAAGGTTGCTTTTGTTATTGCCATAGTGGTGATGCTTTCTGTTCATGGGGAGTATCTGCTGTCATCTCCCGGAGCCCACAACAACCCTGCAGCCGGAGGGCAAAGCAGGAGCTGAGACCCATACTTACAGTGAAGATCACAGAAATTTAGAGGATTAAGCAACTTGCCCAGAGTCACAAGTGTGACCAGTGATGGTTTGGGTAGAACGTGTTTGGTGTCCTGAGGACAAGGCCCAGAATCCCTCTGAAACGTGACTCCATTCCCTGCATGCCTGAAGCAAGCTCTCCCCTCACTGTCTCGCTGAAATGCTACTGCCCCAGGTTTCTCTGGGAGAGAGGTGATGCCCTGGAAAAAGATGCTGAGCTACCACAGTCCAAATGTGTCACACAGTTTCCGGCTCCTACCTTTCTTTCTCTGCTCATGACACTTCCCTCTGATCACAGCCCCTCAGAGGACTAGGGACTCCCAACCTGTGGCCCCCTCCCGCAGCGTAAGCCCACAGTCAGCTGCCTCACTCGAGACTTCCCCATGCCAGGGGACTCCCCTGGGTCACCAGTGGTCTGTGACTCTCAAGCCAACTCAGACTTTCTGGACCAACTGTCTGCCACACAACAACATTCTAAATCTTAGCTTTCCTTCCATGAGCAATCCTGGATATGGACTTGTTGCCAATGACCTGAGATGTGGTGCTTTCAGTATTCAATGATTTAAGTCTGAAAGCTCCACTGTTTTGCTGACTATTGCTGAGCAACAGTCTGAGCAGTTGAGCTAAGAGCCAGCTGAAAGCGGACTCTGGTGTTCCGGCACTGAGTGTGCACCTTCCCTGCAAGTCCGTCTTCAACAAATTCAGGGTCTACTACTACTTCCCTTCAACAGTGGTAGTGGACAGAAGCCCCATGCCCTCTGAGAGGGTCTCTCCTTAACAGCCTGTGACCCCATGCAAGGACCATCGAGGAGAACCACCAACTCCTAATCTGTCACTCAGTGTTCATTCCATCTATCAAAGGCTCTGTCCCAGTCACAGCTCTCCCAGGCAGCACCCAAATTCCCAGGGATCCTTCCACATCCACCCATGGACATGCCCCATGAAATCCCAGCTCTCCTTTCTAAAATCTCCTGCATTTATACTGCTGATGTTTGGCTCATATTGTCACATTCACATTCTTGAGATTCCCCTTCCCTGTCATGTCTACTGCTGGGGGGGATCTCAATACTGTGGATCCATGGAACAATCTCCCCACCTGAAGTAGTGCGGGGGATTCCCTCTGGATCTGGTCTCTGCAGAGTGGGACAAGTTTGCACTAGGGAGTCTTACATTGTTCTAAATTTAGGAAAATCATTAAGGCAGTCCACTTGAGAGAAGAATCAGAAATATCAATTAAATTACACTACAAACCTATAAAGACACTTACAACCCTGGAGTCAAAATGAGAGTGGTGGCACAGTTTTATAAGATGAGGATCATATTTTCAGTCAAGTTAACCGGCCCTTTGAAGGAGCAGCATTCAGAATGTCAATATGAACATACCTCCACAACAAAAGTTTCCCATCTCACGGTCTCGAGCAGTGAGTCTCTCAGTACTTCGCGCCTCCTCCCTCTCAACTCACAGAGTGACCGTTGCAACGGAAGGCAAGAAGCGCATCATCACATTACCATGGTGACGGGCCATCACAGAACTTTCAGAATGGAACGCATGCTGTCATTCTGGGTCCAACTGCTGCTTTCGAGACGTGTGTGTTTACATGGGCAAGAGTGGCAGTTAAGAGAATTAAAATGGAAACATGTGTTTTCTTTCAAAATGAACACCAGGCTCCCAAATTTTATTCTCTTTCTGAAAAATTGATATGAGAGAAAAAGACTTGATAGTGAGAATTTCAGGGTGAAATGTAAATCTAACACGCTGACCATATGAAGTTTCCCATTCTTGATTACAGTATGATCCCCACCCATTTTCCAATACTCCTGAGTCACCAGACATTTCTAGAACACTGGAAAAGTGTTCCACATCAATTCAAAAGCAACATTAAAGAAATCATTTCAAAAGTTGTATTTTTCTCTAAGCATATAACTATGTTATAGAAATTTCTTATTCGCTAAACCTATATTCTTTATCTACATACTTACTTAAAACTCTATCTGAATTATTTCTCAGACTGTGTGAATTCATTGAACAAGTTCATGTCATTGTGTATATTCAAGAAGGCTATTCACTGAAAAAATAAGAATAAAAAATCACTGTATTTTAACAGTGGGTTGGGCGATAATACATAATCAGTGATTTTGGAAATAAAAATTGTAGATGACCCAAATTCTAGAATTCAATGTGTGTTCTGATTCATATGTGGACCAGTAATGCTCATTCTTATTTTGTTTTATTTAGTTTTTATTAAGTTTATTGAGGTAACATTGGTTAATACAATTATATAATTTTCAGATGGACATTATAAGTTGACATTATATATTTATTGTGTGTTTCCACCAAAGTCCAGTTTCCTTCAGCTACCATATATTTGATTCCCTTTACACTTCACCTTCATTCTACCCCCTATATTTAATATCTTTGCCCTGTCAAACTACCCCTTCTCTCCCACCCCCTAACTTTGGTAACCACTAGTCATTGTCTATGCCCAGAGTCTCTGTTTGTTTGTCCTGTTCATTTGTTGCTTTTAGGTTTATAACCCACATATAAGTGATATCATGTGATTTTCGACTTTTTCTTTCTGGCTATTTCACTTAGCATGATTGTCTCGAGGTCCATCCATATTACGCAAATGGCAATATTTCATCTCTTCTTAAGGCTGAGGAAAATATTTCATTGTATATATGTACCACTTCTTTAGCTAATCATCTATCGTAGGACACTTCAGTTGTTCCCATGCACTGGCCACAGTGAATAATGCTGCATCAGTATGCAAATATCTTTTATGAGATAAAGATTTTCAAGTCTTTGAGGTAAATACCCAGTAGGGATTGCTGGATCAATATGGTAGATCAATTCTTAGTTTTTTGAGAACTTCCATACTGTTTTCCACAGTGGCTATACCAATTTGCATCCTACCAGGAGTGTATGAGGGTCCCTGTTTCTCTGCATCCTCTCCAATATTTGTTATTATTTGTCCTGCTGATTATAGCTATTCTAATAGGTGTGAGATGGTATCTTTGTAGTTTTAATTTGCACTTCCCTAATAGCTAGCAATGTTGAGCATCTTTTCAAATATTTGTTGCCATTTGTATGTTCTTTAGGGGAAGTGTCTATTCAGGTCCTCTGCCATGTTTTGATTGGATCGCTTGTTTTTTGTTGTTGTTGTTAATGAGTCGTATGAGTTCTTTCGTATATTTTGGATATTAGCCTTTATCGGTGTAGCTTGCAAATATATTTTCCCGTTCGGATGGTTGTCTCTTTACCTTGGTTGATGGTTTCTTTTGCTGAGCGGAAGCTTTTTCGTTCAATGCATCCCATTCATTTATTTTTGCTTTTACTTCCCTTGTTTTTGAGGTCAAATTCATAAAACCCTCTTCAAGTCAAGGTCCTAGGTTAGTTCCTATGTTTTCTCCTATGCATTTTATGTTTCAGGCTTATATTCAACCCCAGTTTGGAGAACTGTATAAAGCAGAGGACTCCCTCCCTCCCTGTGTGCTCATGGTCAATGGAGATTCAATGTGGAAATATAGGAAAAGCCCTGTAGAGACATGTGAGGGTGTCCGTGCTATCTGGTTTTCATAATAAATCTCAAAAACATACAGAAATTTACCTGTTCTTAAGTTCAGATACCAAAGCTAAGGCTATTGAAGGGAAAAAGAAGCACACTGAGATTTTCCTATATGTTCTAGCACCTTTTGAATTTTCTACAAGGTGTTATTCCTGCTGCTTTGTGTGTGTGTTTATATACATACATACATACACACACACACACATGTGTTTAGAACTATCCATTCAAATCAGTGGCATGAAACACCAGCGTTATTTTGCTGGCTGTCATGGTGTTAGCATCCAAAAGGGCAGTGGGCTGGCACTTTTATGCTGCAATGTTGAGTCTTAGCAGAGAAGACCCACATGTGGGGAGAATGGACTACCAGGCTTGAGATGCTCTGGAAGTGACTCAGTCCCATGTCTGCAGCTAGACCTGGATGTGGCTGGAGGACACACATGATACATGCCAATGTGGCCTGGGTGTCCTCACTGCAGGGCACTCTCAGGTCATCCAGATCTGGTACTGGGTGGCTGACAACTCATAGGACAGTGACCAAGTGACCAGGTGGAGGCTCATGGCCATGTCAAGCATAACCTTACACATGACACGTGTTGTTTAAAGGCATCTGTCAGTGACAAGAAACACTAGTGGCACCTCTGGTTTATAAGAAGGGGCTGAGACCCCACTTCTACTTGGGAAAATTATCAAAGAAATTGCAAACATGTTTGAAACTTTCACATGCATAAACTAGCTTTAAAAATACTCACTAGCAGATATAGCCCTCCAAACTATGGGTATAGGAAAAATGACACCTTTTCCACAGCCAAGTGTACTAAGACGTGGGGTGGACTCCTGCCTCCACCACCATGACTTGTTTGACAAGTAAACACAAACACTTAGGAATCTTACAGAGTTTTGGAATCATACAATACCTACACTGATAGATCACCTTCATGGGCCACTGAATTGAAGGGGTGAATGGTCTGAGGATCCATAAACCAGAAGATAGTCCCACATGGAGTAAAACCTGGTGGTCTGAATGGAAGGCAAGTTCAGGGAGTGAGCCAGGGGACGTTTTCAATAGGGCAGGCAGAAAAGAGTGGGGACCAGTTGGAACGAGGGAGAGAGGATGGGATGCAGAAGGGCACACAGAAATGAGGGAGAGGTGATGCAGGACGTGCTCGGGACCAAGGCCCTTACTCTCTCCACAGAGTGCACAGCATGGCCAGCTGCTGTCGTGACAAATGCACTGCCTGATTGAGCATCAGAGCCACAGCCTCTCTGAAATGCTTTTGGCCTCGTGTGTCAGCACTGAACATGCACTCCCATGGGCCCAGTGATTTCACACTGAGGAGGGTTTCCTGCAGATACACTGGCCCGGGAGATCCAAGATCTCCTGTCATTGCACCAAAACCTGAGTCATGAAGGTGGAGAAACAGCCTACTGCCTGACAACAAGGAACTCGGAAACTAATGACTATGTGATGATCTCTTAGATGTTGAGGCTTGAGGAAAATGTTTTAAATCTACATAATAAAAGAACACCCTGAGCTTTTGAATGTGCACTTGCTGATGGCAGGGTCTATGATACTCACATTACTGGCTTTCAATAAACAAAAGTCCTCTGTTTGTCTAAAGAACAGTAAAAAGCAAATGACCTATAAGCTAAAGAAATTAGAATCTCATCAACGTCCTTGTAATAATTGGTGAAGAAGAAAAAGATTACTATAGTTATGTGAAGAACAGTCTGCCTTGATTTTATATGCAATCATGTAACTCGTGGGATAAAGGTACTGACATCTACGTCATCATGCATCTTCGATACTCCACAACCCTCTTCCAGAGGAATAAAAAAGAACTTCACAAAATAAAATTCCAAGAAGACACTGACCTATGGACATGTGGAAAGAACTAAATTTGCAGTTATTTTTTCTCAATTATACTGGGAGCTTTACAGGAGAGAAGGGTGACCTGATGGTGATGACTTGGGTGAGTGTCTATAATAATTCGTTGAGTCCTAACTTGTTCAGAGTGTGTTTCTCTATATGCTTTATTTTTATAAAAACATTTCAAATGAACCAGTAGTAGTAATTGTTTCATTCAAAAATCTTCAGTAACAAAAATATACATCTCAATTAAATTTTAAATCTCTGCAACAGACACTAGTTAACCATCCAGAAACTGAGCTGAGGCGGGAGAGGAGCAGGCGAGGAGGGCCCTGTTCCTTGGCCTGACTGAAGCTTCTGACACTGTGTAAACTCCATCTCCTCTGAGACTCAGGCTGAGGTTCCAGGTTTTGACCTGCACACGTGTTGATACCAGAGCTGCAAGGAGACACAGTGCTGGCCTCCCCGCGATCCAGACAGAAAGAAGGAGGGCTCCCTGGTGAGGGCGTGCAGGACCCAGAAGCTCCTCCACCCTGGAGTAGTGACCACAGGCCCTGGCTTCCCCAGAAATCAGCTGACAGGACACTGAATCCTGGTGTTACTCTTGGAAGTGGGTCTTATCTCTACACGGAGTGTCTACAAATGTCTTAGGGACCAACTGAACTTGGTGCTTGGAAAGCTTCAGGTGACCTTGTGCCCCGGACAGTGAGAGTGATGCGAGGAAAGGGGGGGACTCTGGGACTCCAGTTGAAAAGACGAGTCCTGTCTGCCCTGGTGCCTGTGAGACACGGTCTGATGACACAGTGGCATGGTGACCCTTTCCCTCAACCTAACATTGATGTGACCCATCATGAGACCAGCACAGCACAATGGACAGAGACCTGGAGCGTTTCCTTCTCCCTAATAATCTTTATTTTTCCTAACATCCCGATGCTTTGCTTGTGCTTTATTTAAAACCATGTTGTTGTGGTAATAATAAAAAGTTTTATGGCTTAATGTGTTCCAATATGAAAAGCTGAAGGACACTGCTGTTTAAAATGTAACTAAAACAATAATATTTGTCTCATTTATTGAAATTTGGGAAGGAAAAAAGAAACAAGCAATTTGCAGCCACCCTTACTGTGTCTCAATAAAGCATTGCATTAAGTTTCCTTCAGTATTTTGGCCATTTGCTTGATTTACATGTATGTATATACATAAAATCTACACGACTTAGCCCCAGGCCTTCAGAGTTCCACCGATGCTGAGAGGTCCCAGCTGGGCGGGACGGGACCCTGCACTGTCCTTTACTTGATTCTGGGAGTACTAAGCTCCCACAGCTGAGGAAGGTGAGCTGCTTTGCTAGCATGAGAAGGAGCCCCAGGGCACTCTTATCCTCCACTTTCTCTCCCCAGGAGGCCTGAGGTTGGGGAGGTCAGGCCAGCCCTGCTATCTCATCATGCCCAGGGATAAGGCATTCAGTGCTAAACCTCCAGCTACGGGATGCTGCTCCTGTTGATCTTGAGGGCATGAAGCGTATACAGCTGCGTCGTGCAGGACTATATTGTAAGTACATCCTGGAGGCCTCTTCACAGAAAATCAATGTGCACTATAACCCTGAAGTTACTCACCCGTGGCCTTACAGGAACTGTCAGCCCTCTCCTCCAGATTAAGGAGGCATTAGAGGGATGGGTTCAGCAAACTTAGAAACTTACCGGCCTGAGTATCCCTTTATGAAAGATGATCTCACGACATTTTTCACTTGCTTTTTCTGATTTTTACCATCCTCTTGTCTCCCTTGCATGTTCACACACAATAGAGGAGACTCCTCAGTTTGGTTGTTTTTAATAAAATGTCCCCTCCCACAAAATGTTAGGAACTAATGAAGAACATGTGCATTTGTTGCCTTACTCTTTCAATCCCAAGCCTTCCAAGTCACAGTTTTCTCTCCGGTCCTTCTTCCACCTGAATTGCATCCTCTGCTCCTTTCCTAAAGCACCTCCCAGGGAGTTTGGAAAGTTGCAAAGAGAACAAGTGTGCATGGCCAGAGTCATCCACTGTAGAAAAGCCCCATGGGGGTTGCCCATGGTGAAACCAGACCTCACAGGGCCCCTCCAGCATGTTGGGCCCAGCCCTTCTGACTCCCAGCCAGTTCCCTGCCAGCCCACTCAGGGTGGCTCAACACAATGCAAGGGGGCAGGAGCCAGGGTGATGCTCTGAGAGAGAATGAAGAACTGAGAAAGATATTACAGACATGGACAATTCTAGGACCTCAAGTACCTAGAGAAGACCAGGCCTCTGTGCATGAGAATCAAAAAAGAGAGAAGGAGGGGCTGGGAGAGAGTCGCAAATAAGAGCATAGATAAGAGAAAGAATAAAAATGAAAGAGGAAATAATTTACATGTAGATGTTGCTCTCTGTGCAGGAGTCTTCGAAATTCACAAAACATTCCTCAAGTTACATGGGCAGTAATGGTGTTGTGGTAGCCCCTGGAATGGAAAGTGGAGAGTTAAGAGTCAAGGTAAGAATTCAGCACACTGCTCCCAGCAGCATAAACAAAGCCTGAACTTAAGACACAGTCTGTGCTCATCTTACGCTCCTCCCCAGGGCCTGATCAATTCACCTCTGCAATGAAGAGTGACTCTCAGGTCTACAGGGTCCCTGTGAGCCTTCAAATTTGTAAGTGTGACCTGGAAGCCATGCCTATGTCACCTTGTTCCTTCTAAGAAGGCAGTCACAGTTTCCATGATGGACTGTGCAGGACATCGCCTTATTTCCCTCATGACTTTCCTTCCTTTTCTTTCTTCTAATTAGAGTCCATTCCGTTCTCCTTGTCCACCTCCACCAAATATATGGTTCTCCAATATGGGACCATTAAAACAATGATCATGGGTTTACCGACACCATCACTAATCAATCGGATCAAGAATCAACCTATTGAGACCCAAAGAGCACCTGTCATGAGTCTGGGTTGTGCTGTTCTGTGGGAGAAAGTGACAACCAACTCCACATAACAAGTGACTACGCCTAGTATAACCTTAATTGGGAAATATGTAATCCCCGTAAATCTTTTAGCCCCTCAGAAAGGATCACATATGAAATCTAAGTTAAGGTCACTTTTGAAATTTTTAGGTCTGTAGGTGAAGTCATGGGTTTATACAGCAGGTATGGCCACATAAAGCACATAAATACACGGTATCTGCCAGGGTTGGCCAGGTGTCCCGGAAGGCCTGGAGGGGCAGGGACATTGGGCAGCCTGAGGCCAGGTCACAGGGTGGGCATGACGGGTGTTGGGGGCAGGGCAGCTCTATTGATGGTGGTGTGTTCTCAGGGGAGCAGTTACCCCGCAGCTCAGGCCCTTTCCAGATCTGGTCAGTCCCAGAGACCAGTCCTGAGGCCTTGGGAATGAGCATGTGAAGCAGGCACACAGCCCCTTCACACAGTCCTCTGGAACTCCTGAGGCCATTCAGGTTCTCGGGGGGAAGCTGGACAGGCCTCTCTCAGATGGAGCAAGTGTAGGTGTTATTCTGAGTCCCAGGATTTGGGATTGGGTGAGGAGTGGAGGCGAGAACGTGGTTCAACGTGCTTCCCACCTCGCCTCTCCAGGACGAGCCGAGGGCATGTGCAGGAAGCTGAGAGGAAACCCTCTCTATGGTGCAACCCTGCAAGTGTCCTTGATACCAAAACACAGGCTCATCCTCAGCATGATGGTTTGACTGAGAACTGGAACAAGCTTTGGTTATCTCAAAAGGCCCGATATAGGCATGACGGGCTTGCTTATAAGCCTTCACGAGTGTTTGCGCACATCCACTTGAGGGCCCACCACAAACTCCACTGCTTTTCTGGTGGATGTGTGGGTGAGGGGAGGGGAGAAGGGGCTGGCATGATTCTCCATTCTTCCCATCGCAGGAAAACAAGGATGAATATATATTTTTCATTCTTCCCCATGTCACTACAACATTTATTTTTTCCTACCGGAGGCTGTAGTCGCAGGACTGGGCTCCAACTACAATAGTCAGGGCACACATGCTTTCTAGGCAAGAAACTGTAACTGCACTTTTATACTTTCCTGTCAGAATTTGTGGGCCCTGACCAAGTGGGTTGTGCTTTCACTGCATTTGGCAAACATGGTTATCGGTGGTGCCACCTAGTGGTGGACGTTGCCTATTAGCCTGTGCAAAGGGAGACATGAGGGCACAAGAGCTGAGGGTGAAGCAAAGAATCCAGGGGTTATGCAAAGGAAATTCAATATTCTTCAAAAAAGGCTTTCATAAATGGGCTTCTGTGACCTACAGGGATCTATTAGGGGAGGAATGTCTCCCGTTTCTTCCTCTCCATCCCTAGGGCTCACTCAGTGCCAGGCATACAGTAAGTGCTCAGGTTGCTCAAGAACCTGGATCTCATTTTGGGGACTGTTGAGCTGCAGGCCCAGAGAGCCAGAGCAGGCTCCCACAATAACCTCTAAAACTCACAGACAAGAACTCCTTTCTGTGGAGGTGGGCTCCACCGGGAATATAATTACAGTTCCTGGTCCATACATCTCTCCCATGTGCCAAGGAAACAAAGTTACAAAGCTTCTACCACCTGCTCCTGCTTCACAATATCTAACTATCACAGGAATGCTCAGGGGAGATGTTCTGACCCATTTTATTGAGTGTCATAAGTCAGTGATAAGAGTTGCAGAAATAGTTGGACTCCCCGCCTGCATCTTTGTGCAGTAATCTATTGCTTATAACAAACCATCCCAAAGTGTAGTGGCTTAGTACAACAGCATTTATTGAGTTCACCCTATTGGGCATTAGGCTCACTAGTGGGGTCCCTTTTCTATCTGAGGTAAGCTAGCCATGGGCTAGGATGGCTCTCATGTGTCTAGGGTGGGTAGCCTGGCTGTGGTGATGAGGCATGACTGGGCCATGGGACTGTAATCATCCAGTAGGCCAGCCTGGGCTTGTTCACATGGCAGCTGGGACCTGAGTGCAGCAAGAGAGAGCAAGCTCCACGCACAAGCACTTTTCACACTCACGAGCGTAGATTTCTATATGCTTCACGTTTACTAACATCTTAGTGGCCAGAGCAAGTCACATGATCAAGGCTGAGTCAGGCCAACACCACAGGCCATGGCTAGATGAAGGAAATAATTGCTGGCCATTTCGCAATCTGCCACAGTATCCCCCATAGAGTTCTTAAGATGACCAAAAGAGAAGTGACTAAATACATTCTGAGTAGCAATAAAAATAATAGCAATTATTTGCACATAGAGGAAATCAAAACATGTTAATGAACGATTGTCATTTTTATTCTTGAGGTTCAGAGAGGTAATAACAACTTCTCCGGGTCATAGCCAAAAGTGGCAGAGCTAGAGTGTGCACCCAGCCTGTCTGATTCCAAAGATCATGCTCACAGCAGTGTCCTCTGCTGGCTTGCCAGCATGTGTCATTCAGTTCGTCATTAACAGGGACTTATGGAATATTTAATTCAGATCGCAAGCACTGTTTCTCTTCTGGCCCTTTCTCCGCATTGTTCTCAGACAAAGGAGACTGTCTGGCCTCATTTTGCAAAAGCCAGGTGACTGTCGTGCTTTCAAATCATATCACACAGTCAGGCATTCAGCCCGGCACAAAGAAGAAACCAGAGAACTTTGTTTAAATCGATCACCCACCCACACCAGGAAAGACCACGTTCAGAGTCTCACTTCCACCTTCTTTAGGCTCTAATGAGGCATCACAACCCCTCTGGCAGGGGTTGCTAGACAGCTTCTGGTGGTTTCAGAGAAGCCCAAATAGGAATTCAGGCTTCCATCTCTGCTGGATACTCAGGAAGTCAGTCCTCGACTCCTTGGTGTCAGTCGCGTTTGGGGAGACTGGACTTCCATCCTCCACCCAGCAGTAATGAGAGTCCACTCTCTCCCAGTGGGGTGGGGTCAGGGCAGACATTCACCACCACCTAGTGGCAGTAAGGACACTTTCTACCCATAGTTTCAGTAGAGGTCATGAGGAAGCACTAACGAGGCACTCATAATGACTCCTTGAGCGGCATCAGCAATTCCAGCTCATGGTTCACGGAGGTTAATAAAATTGACAAACCTCTAGCTAGACTCACTAAAGAAAAAGAGAAAGGACACAAATACAAAATCAGGGATGAAAAGGGGGAAATTATGACAGACACTGCAGAAATACAAAGGATCATACAAGAATACTATGAAAAAGTATATAACACCAAATTTAATAACCTAGAAGAAATGGACCAGTACTTAGAAAAATACAACCTTCCTAGACTGAATCAAGAAGAACTGGAAAATCTAAATAGACCATTCAGCAGTATGGAAATTGAAACAATCATCAAAAATCCCAAAAAGTAAAAGTCAGGACCAGAAGGCTTCACCAGTGAATTCTACCAAACATTCAAAGAAGATTTAATACCTATTCTCCTAAACTCTTCCAAAAAATGAAGAGGAGGCAATACTTCCCAACTCATTTTATGAGGCCAATATTACTCTGATACCAAAACCTGGTAAAGATAACAAAAAAAGAAAACTACAGACCAGTATCTCTCATGAACACAGATGCAAAAATCCTAAATAAGATACTAGAAACTGAATACAGCAACATATTAAAAATTATACACCACGATCAAGTGGGCTTCATCCCAGGGGCACAGGGATGGTTCAACATATGCAAATGATTAATGTGATACACCACATAAACAAATTAAAAAATAAGAATCATATGATCATATCAATAGATGCAGAAAAAGCCTTAAAGATACAGCATCCATTTATGATCAAAACACTTAACAAAATCGGTATAGAAGGAAAGTACCTTAACATAATAAAGGCCATATGACAAACTCAGCCAACATTATACTTAATGGTGAAAAACTAAAAACCTTTCCCTCTAAGATCAGGAACAAGGTAAGGCTGTCCACTATGCCACTGCTATTAATATAACATTGGAGGTCCTAGTGAGTGCAATCAGGCAAGAGAAAGATATGAAAACATCAAGTAGGAAAAAAGAAGTCAAACTGTCACTATTTTGGATGACATGATTCTCTATATAGAAAACCCTAAAGACTCCAAAAACTACTAGAAACAATAAGCAAATACAGTAAATTTCTGGATACAAAATCAACGTTCAAAAATCATAGCTTCTATACTTAAAAGAAGTGTCAGAAAAAGAAGTGGAAAAAAATTTCCTTTTGCAATTGCAACAAAAAGAATAAAATACTAGGAATAAATTAACAAAACATGTGAAACCTATATAATGAAACTATAAACCCTTTAAAAGAAATCAAGAAGATACAAAGAAATGGAAAGATATTCTGTGTTCTTGGATTGGAAGAATCAACATAGTTAAAATGACCATATTACCTAAAGCATTATACAGATTTAATGCAATCCCCATCAAAACCATCGCATTTTTTAAAGAAATATAACAAAAAATCATCAGATTTGTATGAAAGCAAAAGACCCCGAATTGCCAGAGCCATCCTGAGAAAAAAGAATGAGGCTGGAGGCATCACTCTGCCAACTTCAAATTATACTACAAAGTGACAGCAATCAAAACGGCATGGTATTGGCAGAAAAACAACACATGGACCAGTGGAACAGAATCGAGAGTCCAGAAGTAAACCCATATTTATAAGGGAAATAATTTTCACCCAAAACATACAGTAGAAAAAGGAAAGCCTCTTCAATAAATGGTGCTGGGAAAACTGGAAAGCCACATGTAAAAGAATGAAAAAGACTGTTGTCACCACACACCAAAATTAACTCAAAATGGATTAAGGACCTAAATAAAGACCTGAAACAATAATATGCATAGAAGAAAACATAGGAATGAAACTCAAGGACCTTGGACTTAAAGGGTTTTACGAATTTGACCTCAAAGGCAAAGGAAGTAAAAGCTAAAAAAGGAATGAGATTACATCAAACTAAAAAGCTTCTGCTCAACAAAAGAAACCATCAACAAGGTAAAGAGACAACCATCTGAATGGGAAAATACATTTGCAAGCCACACCTTCGATAAGGGCCTAATATCCAACATATACAAAGAATCATACAACCCAACAACAACAACAATAACAACAAAAACAAATGATTCAATCAAAAAATGGGCAGAGGATCTGAACAGACAATTCTTCCTAGAGGACATACAAATGGCCAAGAAACATGAAAAGATGCTCAATATTGCTAGCTATTAGAGAAATGCAAATCAAAACTACACCTGTTAGAATAGCTATAATCAACAGGACAAGTAATAACAAATGCTGGAGAGTATGTGGAGAAATAGGAACCCTAATATACTGCTGGTGGGACTGAAAATTGGTGCAGCCACTATGAAAAACAGTATGGAGTTTCCTCAAAAAACTAAGAATCAATCTACCATATGATCCAGCAATCCCTTTACTGGGTATTTACCCCAAGGACTTGAAAACTCATATCTGTAAAGATATTCACACACCAATGATCATAGCAGCATCATTCACAGTGGCCAGGACATGGAAGTAACAGAATTATCCTGCCATAGATGATTGGCTAAAGAAACTGTGGTGATATATACAATGGAATATGACTCAGCCATAAGAAGAGATGAAATACTGCCATTTGTGACAACATGGATGGATCTAGAGATTGTGGTGACTGAAAAACTGACTCTTACTGAAAATTACTGTTTGACAATCACTATGGGCATGTAGGCCTTTGATTATAGGAACATAGCATTCTAAACAAGCTTTCTGCTTCTGTAACCCCGCTTACGCACCTGACCTGTGAGTTGACAGGTAGTGAATGGAAGAAAGATAGCCCTTTGTGTTCAGACAGAATGAAGAATGGAGTTTTGGTCTTAAAAACCCTGTACCTCTATATTTCGAGGCTGCTTAATTTGGGGTCTGTGTACCCCTGGCAAACCCAGTTGGCTGAATAAAGAGTGTGTCTCCTATAACTCACTGAATTCTGGTGGTCCATGTGTCTTTTGGGGGCTGGCGGCTATAACAAGATGATCATGCTAAGTGAAATAAGCCAAACAGAAAAGGTTGAAAATCACATGATATCACTTATATGTGGGATATAAACCTAAAAACAACAAATGAGCAGGACAAACAAACAGAGGCTCATGGACATGGACTATAGACTGGTTGTTACCAGAGGATGGGGTGGGGCAGGAGGAGGTCATAGGGTTGGGAAAGGGTGAAGTGGGTAAAGGGGACCAAATATATGATAGTTGAAGGAAATTGGACTTTGTGTGGTAAACACACAATAGAATATACAGATGTCAAATTATAATGTACACTTGAAAATTAAATAATTCTATTAAACAATGTTACTCCAATAAACTTAATTTAAAAATATGTTAATACTACTCAAAGTAATCTATAGAGTCAATGCTATCACTATCAATATCCCAAAGATGTTATCTGAAGAAATAGAAAATTTATTCTAAAATTTATATGGAATCTCAAAGTGTCCCAAATAGCCAAAATATCTTGAAAATGAAAAATAAATTTGGAAGACTCATACTTCCTGATTTCAAAATTTACTACAAAGCTACAGTAATGAAAACAGCACGTTACTGGTATAAAGACAGACATACAGACCATTGTAACAGAACAGAGATCTCAGAAATAATCCCTTGCATATTTGGTCAAGTGATCTTTGACAAGAGTACCAAGACTAGTCAGTGGGGAAAGGACAGTCTTTTCAACAAACGGTACGGGAAAACTGGGTATCCATATGCAAAAGAATAAAGTGGATCATTACCACATGCCATATATAAAAATTAACTCAAAATGGATAAAAGATCTAAACAGAAGAGCTAAAACTATAAAACTCTTAGGAGGAAATCTTTATGATGTTGGATTAGGCATTGATTTCTTGCATATGACATCAGGAGTACAGGCAACAAAAACAAAAATAGCAAATTGGACTTTATTAAAACTTTTTGCATTGAAGGATACTATCAACAGAGTAAAAGGCAACCACAGAATGGGAGAAAATATTTACAAGTCACATATCTAATATTCAGAATATGTAGAGAACTCCTAAAACAACAACAACAAAAAACAATGTACCAATTAAAATAGACAAAGCATTTGAATAGACATTTCTCAGAGAGGATATACAAATGGCTGATAAGCAGATGAAAAGATGTTCAACAGCACTAATCATTAGGGAAATGCAATCAAAACCACACTCATTAGGATGTCTACTATTACAAAGTAGAACACAGGTCCAAGCATGGATGTGGAGAAATAAGAATCCTTGTGCACTGCTGGTGGGAATGTAAAATGGTGCAGTTGCTGTGGAAAACAGTATGGCAGTTCCTCAAAACCTTAAACATAGAATGACCATTTGATTCAGGAACTCCACTCCTGAGTATATACAACAAAGAATTGAAAGCAAAAAACCAAGGTTTACAGCAGCATCATTCACAGTAACCAAAGGTAGAAACAACCTTTGACATTCAACAGCAGATGAATGAATGAATGGAAAGTGTAATACATAGGTACAATGAAGCATTATTTGGCTTTAAAAGGAAATGAAATTTGATACATGCTACAACATGGGTGAAATTTTAAAACATTATGCTAAGTAAATTAAGGCAAACATGAAAGGAGAAGTACTATATGATTCCACTTATATGAGATACCTTGAGTAGCCAAATTTATAGAGATAAAATACAGAACAGTGGTTACCAAGGGCTGGGGGAGTGAGGAATGGGCAATTACTGTTTCATGGGTATAGAGTTTCAGTGTAAGATAATGAAAAAGTTATGGAGTTAGACAGTGGTTATGGTTGCACAATGATGCGAATGTACTTAATGCCACTGTAGTGTATAATTAAAAATTATTAAAATAGTAATTTTTATGTTAAATAGTTTTATGTTATCTATATTTCACCACCAAAAGAAAAACAAAAATCCCTCACTACTCTGCAAACTTTTTAACTTTACCAATATGTCATGACTATTTTCCTGGTCAATATATATAAATCTAATTTATTTCTTTTAATAACTGTGTGATATATCATAGGAATGCATGCTATATTTAATACTCCCATATTGACAAACATCTGCTATTATAAATAATGCTACATTCAAAATTTTTAGGTTCTTATGATGTACTAGTTTTTATACTGGAGTCTCCAAACTGTGATTACTGGGCAAAGTAAATAGTATATATAGATCTTTTCTTCAATCTACTTTTAATTTTTGTTCGTACATGGTGTAAAGCAGGAAGGAAGATGTTCTGTAGTAGTTAGTTTATGGACTTGGCTGCATAAAACAAACTCCAATCGCTATGACTTGTATAGGATATCATTTAATTCCTCTTCTACAATCCGAATGAAGATGTGCATTCCAAAACTGGTATGCATACTGCTGCGTGAGGTCATCCGAGAAGGCAGCCTCTTTTCATCTTCTTACTCCACCATTCATTTTCATAGTCCAAGATGGCTCACTGCCATGTGCTCATCCAGTCAACAGTAGAGGTGAGAAGATGGGCACACCCATTTTCTTTCAGGACTCCACCTAAAAGGAAACTGTACCACTTCCACTCATAGCTTATTGTCCTGGAATTAGTCATGTAACCCATCCTAGTTAAAAGGGAGGCTGGGAAAACTCATACTCATTCTGAGTGGCCATGTGCCCAATTAGTACTGTAGTGGTCAAGGAAAGATTGGATAATGAGCAATTCTATGACAAGATCTTCCAAAAGAATCGTCAATTATGTCAGCTATATGTATAAAATAAACCATTTTCCATTTAATTAAAATTTCATCCTTGTGTTTATTAAGACCCACAAATAATTGGATATTTCTAGACACTAATCTGCTCCAATGTTATATTAAAATAGCTTTATAATAGTTGTTAGCTGTTCTTACTATATCGATTTATAGTTATTGATATACTAGAAATTTATCTTTTGTTAATTGTTTGATTTAAGCTATTTGGTTTAAGTTATTTTTACAGATCAAGTTAAAGACGGTTAAACTTATTTTGTGAAAACCGGCACTTGGATATTATAATCTGAGGCAGAGATAATCTTCTTAGTTCCAATTTTTCAATGTTAAGAAGCATCACTCTTGATGGGCACTTGTGTTGCTTCCATATCTTGGCTATTATAAATAGTGCTGCAGTGAATGTAGGGGTGCATATATCTTTTTGAATTAGTGTTTTGGGGTTTTTTTAGATAAATACCCAGTAGTAGAATTGAAAGATGTGGTACATCTATACAATGGAATATTACTCAGCCATAAACAATAATGAAATCTTAACATTTACAACAAAATGGATGGACCTAGAGAGTATTGTGCTAAGTAAAATAAGTCAGATAGAGAAAGACAAATGCCATATAATCTTATTTATGTGTGGAATCTGAAAAACAAAATAAATGAACAAACAGAAACAGACTTGTAGATACAGAGAACACTAGATAGGAGGAGGGTTGGGGGACTGGGTGAAAATGGTGAAAGGGTTAAGAAGTACAAACTGGTAATTACCAATAGTCATGGGGACATAAAGTACAGCATGGGGAAAACAGTCGACAATATTGTAATAACTATGTATGGAGCCAGGTGGGTACTAATTGTAAATTATGTAAATGTCTGTGCAGTGTGCTGTTCACCTAAAACTAATATAAAATACTATTGAATGTCAACTATCATTACAAAACAAAAATAAAAATAAAAAAGGAGCGTCATTTTTCCCATAAGCGGCCTGAGGTGACCTCCGAAAATGGTTCACTGTCACCTGACCCAGAATATCCTGCAAAATCTTGCAAATTGAGAGGTTCAAATCTTCATGTTTACTTTAAGAACAGTTGTGAAACTTCCCAGGCCATAAAGGGTATGCATATCCAAGAACTATATGAAGGATGTCACTTTACAGGTGCAATGTATGCCATTCCATGGTTACAATGGTGGAGTTGGTAGGTGTACTCAGGCCAACAGTGGGGCTGGACACAGGGTTTGTGGCTCAAAAAAGTGCTGAATTTTCACTGCACGTTCTTGAAAATGCAGAGAGTAAAGCTGAACTTAAGTGTTTAGATGTAGACTCTCCCGTCACTGAGCACATCCAGGCGAACAAAGCCCCCAAGATGAGGCACAGAACTTACAAAGCTAATGGGCAGATTAACCCTTACACGAGCTCTCCCTGCCACACTGAGATGATCCCTACTGAAAAAGAGAAGGTTGTTTCTAAACCAGAAGAGGAGCTTGCACAGAAGAAAAAGATATCCCAGAAGAAAATTAATAAACAAAAACTTATGGCCCAAGAGTAAATTCTGTATCAAAAAAAAGTTAATAAAATTAAAAAGCAAAAATTAATTAATTAATTAAAGAAAGAAGCATCTCTACCCACCAGTAACTACAACTAAGAGGTCACACATTTGTTTCATCTTCACAGCCTCAGAGGAAAAGAAAACTTTACTTAAGGGAAAGCTTGAAAATATCAGGGATTCTTTCAACTTCCACAGGGGATTATGAGCAAAAAAAACAGGGTGGGAAACTATTCAACTAGTCCAGCCCTTAACTTACAGATGAGAGCATTGAGACCACATGATGCTACAAAGAAAATCATGCATTCCTAGTAGGAAGCAGCTCTTTCAAGGCAGAGACTTTGTCTCCTTTGTGGCTCTAACTCCAGCACCTAGAACTATGCCTATCTGCTTGTGGCAGAGTTGTGAAAGGAGGAAGAAGGAAGAAGAAAGGAAGGAAGGAAGGAAGGAAGGAAGGAAGGAAGGAAGGAAGGAAGGAAGGAAGGAAGGAAGGAAGGAGGGAAGGAAGGAAGGGTAGAAAGAAGGAAGGAAGGATAGAAAGAAGGAAGGAAGGATGGAAGGAAGGAAGGAAGGGAGGGAGGGAGGGAGAGAGGAGGAGGAAGGGAAAGGAGGAAGGGAGGAAGGGAGGAAAGGAGGAAGGGAGGAAAGGAGGAAGGAAGGAAGGATGAAAGGACGGGAGAGAGGGAAGGAGCAAGGGAGTGAGGGAGGAACCACGTTAACACCCAGGTTAAGCTACAAAACTGGATTCTGGTCCAGGATATGACAGTCTTCCTTTGGAATTCTGAGTCCTCCCTGCCTCCCCAGCTCTGTAATTGCTTCGCATCATAGATCACAGTTGGTCACAGTCTGATCCCGTGCTCAGTGTCGGGCCCCTGCTGGAGCATACACCTCAGGGAGTGTCTGGGGGCCCGGGAATACCACAGCTGAAGGTCGGGGATGAGGAAGAAAGTGAGGGCTTTGAGAAAGGAGGCCCAGCCCGCAGGGGCGGGGAGGGGCAGGCGGGGGCGGGAGGCCCGGCTAGTGGCTCAGCGCAGGCGGGCGGGGCGCTCGCACCTGCTCTGTGGCGGCAGCACTCGGAAGGCTAGTGGCCAGCGGACGGCTCGGAGGCGCTCAGAGCAGGTGAGATGTACTCTGTGGGCAGGGGCCTCGAACGCAGAGGGGACTTGAACCGAGAGAGGGATCGGACAGGGAAGGGGCCCAGACGGGACAGGAGAGGGAGGAGCTGGAGGACTCAAGGTTGGGGAAGCAACCACCGTGCCCGCGACCCTCTATCCAAACGCTGCGACCTAGAAATCAATTTGCTTCATCCATGGCCAGTTGAGTCGCCCATGTTGCCGGGTGAGGGGAGCTTTGAGGTGTGAAGCCCCTCCTTTCCGTTCCACCCTGAAGATTAGAGGACAGCCAGGCGGTGATGGCTCGTGTCTGGCCCAGTGCAGCTTTCAGTGGGCTCCACGTGGCTGTGGTCACTTACACTCCTACTGTCTCTCCTTGTTAGCTCCCATCCACAAATGCACCAACCAGATGCTGTCCCTAGGCCAAGAAGCTGGAATCTAATAATAAGAGGAGATTGGTTGATTAAGTCCCCGGAGCCCTTACTCCACTTCCGCTAATAGGCCAGGATGTCAGAAGCTAAGGGGTGAGGTTAGCAATGGTTGGAGAGGTTTATGTGAGACCTAAAAATAGGTTTAGGTGACCCTGTCTGGATCCAGAGAGATAACCTCTGGAGATAGGACCCAACCCTAGATGTAAGAAAGATTTGTATTTTAGCAAAGGAAACCCATGGCATTATGAAATAGATCATGTGAAAATTTAGGCAAGCACCTCTGCTAAAATTCACAGAAATGCCCATTTCCTTCACTTTGTCTTCTGCCATGTTTCTCAGTGTCTGCCATTGCTGCCCTCGTCCCTTCCCATTTTCCCCACCCATTGCTCTGTCTGGCTCATAAAATGGCTTAAGAATTTTATCTGTATTTTTGCAATCATTTTAATAGGTAGTATGACTTAGTGTTCATAAGAAACACGTGCTGTTTTTAACTAGGTATGCAACAGTGTAGGGAAGAATCATGAAATACTGTGAAATATGGAGCCAGTCCCACTTAAGACTGAGTTCTTTGTGACTGAACGTTTGTTGGCTTCATAATAATGTAGTTACTCTCTGTTCCTAAAGTTTCTGGAAAAGATATGGAATTGATATGAAGGCTTTATTGAATATGATCCTTTGGTTTCACAAGGGGAGAGTGCCAGATATAAGCAGAGTGAGGCATGATTCTGGTGGTGCACTATTTGTTCTGGTATTTTGGGATCTAAGCCCTTTTTAAAGAGCTTTGATTTCCTCTCACTTCTTCCATGAGAGGTGGAAACAGTACCATCACTTATTTATTTCATACCTCATGATTTTCTTTATATCCTGTGGGTTCTCCCTCACCCATCTGGTGGCTGTTGGCTGAGATGGCCCAGGTGAAGCTATGGAATCTCACATTTGGCACCAGGTATTCTATTTGGTGTCTTCCCCAATATTCTTGGTTATATCTCTTGCCTAATCTTAGCAAATAGCACTTTGAGATCGGATTTGGCAAGCACTGGGGGAGAGAAGGAGTGAAGAAAAAAAGACTTCTGCTTTCTTATCTTCCCACCGCGTTCAAGTTAACATCGGCTTACTTGGTCAAAGTACAGGTGTTGCCTATGTTGTCTATAATCAAAGGATTGTCTCTTTTCCTCATACGTATCTGCTGGTTGAAATGGATAAGGGCAGTTTTGCCATATGTAGAGCCACTCCCATAGCCAAAGTTCCTGTTATTGCAAAACTTTTTGTAATTGTGGGTACAAGAACTAAAGTCACTACTGTGTCATCAGTTAATGAGTGCATATGTAGACAGTTCATATCTATACTTGTTTCTATAGACAGGTCATTAAACAAAAACTAGATTATTCACAATACTGCACAATACTGAATATGAACAATTAGAGGCACAGGTAAGTACTTTAATCTGCACACTTCACTTGAACTTAGCTTTCCTTTTAACTGCCCACCCCTCTACCCCAAACATTTACTGGGGCTAGAAACAAACAGAGATGATTTGAATTTTAGCTGTTTTTGTTTCTCTTGTCTGTTCTCGCGTGTAAAAATAAAATGAGTCAAAAAGAGAAGGAAACATAAAAGATCTATCAGCTTTTTGTGATGAGTGAAGAATTAAACTGAAAATATCAAAGCATGCTCATATATTTCCCTTGCGGGATTTAGATATTGTAAGCCATTATCAATATCTTGCTGGTATTAGATCATAAGGGAACTTTATAGAGTGCAAGGTGATTTCTATAAGCAGCACCCTGAGAGAAGAGTAATAGCCTATTTCATAAATGTGGAAATAGAAAATAGAAACTTAGAGATACTGAGCATCTGGCCTGGTCTTACCCATCTGTTAAATGGCAGCCAGGACTCAAACCAGAACTTCTTCCATAATATTACAGCTTTCTCCTGGGTGGTTCTATTTGCTTTAATTTGAGGGTGAGAAGTTATGATTTGTTTTTCCTGCACATTTCGTTAATATATTCTCTGATTTGAACTCTTAGAATCTAAATTTAGAGACATTCTTGTTTGGTATATTTCATGCCCACCTTTGTTCAATGTAATCATAAAAATATTTATATTTTAGAGCTGAGGATAGCCTTAAAAATTATTCAAAGAAGAAAAGTGGATTCAAGAAAAATTAAGCAAGTACCCCATGTTGCTTCTCCAAATCTACTTTGCTGAAGAATTACAGCTAAAACCTAGATCTCCCAATGTTCAGATTACTGCTCCTTCTGACATGTGACCCCTTGAGGATTTCCTAGATACAAAAATCAAAATGTTTGTTTAGACTGACTCTATTGCTTTGGGGTCTGTGACAGCAAACCATAGCCTCCCTGCATCCTGAAGATTCTTCCACTCTATTCCATGTTCCATGAGGGAAAGAGCCTTATTTGTATGGCCCATTGTTGTTATTCTTAGCACAGTACCCATAGTAGACACTCAATGGAATGTATTCAGTATCTATCAAATAAACATTTGAACAAGTGTGAGAAGTCACTTGGACTTCATTCAGCTACAGTAACAGAAAAACTCTACACCAGTGACTTAATAAGTAAGGAGTCTGTTTTTCTCATAAAACTAGATGTCTGGAGGTGAGAAGTCCAGGTTCCTTCTGTCTCCCTGCACCACCATCCTTAGCATGTAGCTTTGGTCCTCACTGAACGAACGACCGCCTCTTCTGTGCCTATCAAGAGGCAGAAGGCATGTACCAGCTGAGTCTGTCCTTTTAAAAATAATAATATCTTTCCTGAAAGCCCCACCCAGGCAACTTCTTTTATCTTATTCATATAAGAACTATGTCACATAACCACTCCTAACTATAAGGGAGCATTAGAGAATTTAGTGTTTTAGTCCGATACGTTGCTAATACAACAAAATAAGGATTTTGTTAATAAGGAAGAAAGGGAGGGTGGATGTTGATTGGGTAGGCAACTAGCAGAGTCTACCCTAGTATATTTGAGGAGTCCCTTTGTCCCTACATAGGTTGTTGGGTTGTTTGTTTGTTTTATTCTTTGGTTTACTAAAAAAGCAATAGATAACGCTGAAGATCTAGGGGACCTTTTTAAAATCATAGAATCTGAGGCCCTCCTCAAGAAATGCTGATAATTTAGGTCTGAGATGGGTCTATAAATCTGAATAATTAACTGGCACTCTGGGTAATTGAAATGCAAGTGGTTGCAGGATTACAACTTGAAAAACACTGAATTTGAGGTGGTTTAGCAGGGGCACCTTCATTTTATTTCCATATCACTCCTCTTGAGGATATCGCTTTCTTTTTTAATTTTCCATTTTGGTCAACATAATAAATAGTATAGTCTTAAAAGTCATAAGTTCTAAGGTCTTTTCTGGAGTCTGTATTGAGCTGCCTCTCAGAGGCAACTATGTTCAATGCTTTGGGGGTTTTTTTTGTTTGTTTGTTTATTTGTTTTCATATTTATCACCATATTCCCAAATAATATGCTACTGGCTACTTCTTTTTCTTTTCCCAGTTCTAGGTAATATCTATGGGCTTTCTATTTTGAAGGAGAAGGATTTTGCTCCCTCATACCCCTATTATTTTATCTCACATTCACTTTCCTTTCTGGAAAGGTTCCAATGGTTATATCTTAATTTTTCATGACATAGCAATGTTTAGTATTTACATTATTATGACTACACAAATATTATTCACAACTAAGCTTTGTGATAAACTATGATTTTTACACTTCCTTTCTTGTACACCTTTTTCGATCCCCTGTATTTAGTATATTGTTTTATCTTCTTCAACTGCTTATTTTTTTGAGTATTCATTATCAATTCTTGCTCAAACTTTGACAGGATGATAAAATTCCTCTCAATAGAGTTAAACATCATGGAAAAAAACATGAGCTTTTCCTTCTTGGAAAAATCCCTGCTCCACCCTCCATATCCTCCATTCTCAGGGACTGTTTGTTCTCTGAGCCCCTTGTGATCCTGGGAGCTTCTAGGCTACCACCCTGTGAATTGTACTAGATTCTCACTTCTTGGATTCCATCCCTCTCATTCCCTGGTTTTGCTGGAGCATAGCTTCCTGAGAAAAGGCACATGGAGGCAGAGGCAGATTTATCCCAGAGCTGAAGAAGCTCATGGGCCCCTGCAAGGGCTGCAAACTGCTGAAGTTGTCAGGTGGGGGGGAAGAAAAGCCGGTTGCCACTGAGAAGCATTTCTGATAAATTTTCTAAAGGTTTTTAAAAGAAAGAGCCCTAAACCTCCATGATTCCAATTTTTTTGTGATTTCTTTTCTCAATCTAAATAAATATTCATTTTCACACCCAGTTTTGTATTTGTAATTTTTTTTCTTAAATGATTTTTCTTAAATGATTTTTTTCTTAAAGACAGCTCCCAAAATTATATAAAATTCAGGCGCCACAAGACTTGATTGCTTTTTGTGACTCATACATTCAAGATGTCATTTTTCTTCCTTCGCATTTAATTGATCATTTGGCTGAGTAGAAGATATTAACTGGAAATAATTTCCTCTCACAATTTTGAAAGTATTGCTCATTTTCATCTATCTTCTTAGAGTGCTGTTGAGAAGCTGATGCCATTCTGATTTCTGATCCCTTGAATTTCGTTTGAATTGCTGAAAGTTTGTAAGATTTCTTTTTCTTTATTTCTCATGTTCTGATATTTCATGATGTTGTTAGTTGATAATGGGTTGGGGTTTTTTTTTCAGTCATTGATCTAGGTCAGGGTACCCAACCCCCAGGCCTCTTACCTGTAGTAGCCTGATAAGAGAGCCAGCGAAGATTCATCTATATTTGCAGCTGCTCCCCAGCACTAGTATCACCATATAGCTTAACCTCAGATCATCAGACATTAGATTCTCATAGGAGCACTGGTCCCTGGTGCTAAAAAGGTTAGGGACCACTGTAGGTACTTTTAAGGCCTTCTCAATGTAAAAATCACATTCTTCAGTTCTGGGTGGTTTTCTTCTATTCATACTTTTCTCCATTCTGTCTTTCTGAAACGTACATTAATTATTGAGATGTTGGGACTCTTGGATACATTCTAATTTTCTTATTTTTTTTCTCTTCTATTTTTAATAACTTCTCTTATCTTTTAGTTCTAATAAATCTTACAACTCTTCTATTAAATTTTTATATTTCTACTATTATATGCTTAATTCCCAAGTGCTTTTTTTTGGGTGGTATGGTGTGTGTGGGAGGGGGTTCCAATTTTTTGTTTAATAGTATCCTGTTCTTATTTCGTAGATGCAGTATCTTCTCATATTTCTCTGAGAATATTAACTGTAAATTTTTCTACATTTTAAAAGTTTTCTTCAGCTGACTATAATATCTGTGATATTTTCAAAGCCTCTTTTTCTGTTGTTTTTTGATTCTGCCTTTCATGTTTGGAGCTTTGTTCACATGTCCACGTTTAAGAACGGTGTACTAAAATGCAGTCTGGGAGTCTGGCTCATAGAGTGGCAAGCTTCCCTGCAGAATAATTAGGCAGAGCAGGCTTTTTGGTCGCTTACCATTATGTCTCCAGCAGCTTTCTAGTACAATCAATTTCTCATTAGAAAGTCCCCATCTCTAGCCATTTGTTCCTGTTTGAGAAAAAGTCACTAATAACTTAGATTTATTTATTATATAATTTGTTTAATAGTAGAGGTTTTTGTTTTTGAGGTAGGTTAAGTGGCAGTCTAGGATTCAAAATCAGAACTTTGTTCTCGACTCTGCTTAAAGTACCTGGTGCTTCTGTGCATCCCTGTGCCCTCCCTGCGTCGTCTTCCATCAGCACATAGAGACTATCAGAAGGCTTCCTTGAAGACTGAGTTTTTTATTATTAATGAAAATCCTGTGAGCATATGTACAAGTAATTGTTTTAGAATAACCATTTTCAAAACATGTATTACCCACCTATAACGAAAGACTTATTAATCTAAAATAAATTAGGGCCTTTGAACCTCCATACCATGGCAGAGTCTGTCTTAACATGTTGTTAGAAGATTAATTAAGGTGGAAAAGAATAATTCGCTAGTATTTTTCTTTAAGACTATATTGGGAAAATATTTTCCTAATACCTCTAGAGAATGTCCAGCATATAGAGTCTGAAAGAGAATGTCTGCCCTTGTCACTCCAAATCCATAATGGTTTTCTTTTCCCTTGTGCAGCCTGACATGTGATAATCAAAACTTGGGGCAGATTCATCACTCTTCTTGCAAAGAAAGTTTTAGATCACCAGATAGTATGCGTTACAGGAATGATTCCTGGTTTACTTTCAAAGACTTCTTAATTGGAAAGCCTAGGCATTAGATACTGGATTTTCTACTTTGGCTTCTCTTTCCCAGGTACCTTCAATACTTGCAAACTCCTTGAAGGCTGGAGCCCAGGCTTGTTCCTGCATCACCTAGAACAATGCCCAATACAATAGGCACCAGATGAATATTGTTTGAATTAAATTGACTCCATTAGCTATTTTAAATGAGCCCTTCCTACTTGTCCTTTTGCTGTTTCCTCTGTTTCTTCTACATATTTTTATGTCGCTTCCTCTTGGATGATGCTACCTTATTCTCAAAGTTGATATTCTCAAAGAACAGCTGTACGAAAACAGACTGTGAAGTTCTCAAAACTACCAGGATTCCAGGTAGAATTTCCAGGGATGAAAACTCCCCATATCATTTTACTAAAAATACAATAATTTCTTAGGTTATCGCCAAATACCTACATCTTGTCCCATCTTTAACCACAGTTCTATTCGGAGTCTTTTCTTTCCTTGTGTTTCACACCTCACCTGGACTGTCCTTCACTTCTTCTGCTCTCTTCGATCAGGCCCCCACTTCAATCCAAGCCTTCTCTTTGTTCTGCTCTGATGTTTCTCTGCTTTCTCTTTCTTACCTTTATTGACTATCAGAAATATTTTTGTACAAAGCACAGTGATGTACTAATTTCAAAAGATCTGCCATGCCTATCAGGCAGCCACCTTTTCACACCTAACCCAGGCCCGGGATGAAAAATCTCTCTCTTCTGGCTGTTTTTGAGATCATTTCTATGCTTTGCCCTCACTGAGGCTATTTTTGTATGGAAGGCTCTAGAACAAAAACTAAACTACACTGTAAAATAATAAAATACTGTCAATTAGTGTTTCTCAAACACTATCACTCACTATAAAGTGTGTGCTCCCACAACTGAAGCTTAACTGAGAATAGTCTGGCATAAGTTGAAGTCTCTCTTAAATGCTTGAAAATTTATGCTACCCCAAAGTACATCTGTTTTAATGAAAATAGTTTTCCTAAAATCTTTAGATGAAATTAATACTCCAGGGTGATATACTATGTTGGCCCTGTGATTTCAGATATTTCTTTGCTTATCCATATACCAATCTTAGAAGTACAGTACTAAATGGTCTTTTAAGGACTTATCTAGCTCTAAAAATTACATTAAAAAGTAATGGTACTAGCAACCTTACAAATGACTGGATTTAGGAGATAGTTTCTTGATGACTCAGGATTAAGTCTAAGTTGCATTAGTTCAGTTCAGATGTAAGAACTATTATTATATTGTCAAGCTTTGTGCTAAGCCATGAGAAGTTTAAGATGAAACAGTTAAGGTTTCTGCTCCTGAAGAGCCTGTAGTCTAGTGAGTAAGACATGTAAATGTGTAATTTTAATGTGACAAGCAAGGTAAGAGATAAAAATTAGGATATATATAAGGTACTATGGTAGCACAGGTTGGACGCATAGCCCAACCTGGAGGTTCACAAATGGCTTTCTAGAGGAAATAAGGCCCACCTATTGAAAACTGAGTAAAGGTAAGTAAGATGAAGAAAAATTAAAAGGACATACTAGATAGAGGAAATAGCATGAGCAAAGTGTACATCGTAAAGTTTGTGGTGGGGAAAAATGGGAGTTGAGGCTGGAGAGATAGGCAAAGAACCAAGTCCCAGGCACTGTAGACCCTTTTAACCATGGTTCATCTTTCATGATTTCAGTTACTTGTGGTCAACTGCAGTCCAAAATTTTTAAATTGAAAGTTCCAGAAATAAATAATTCATAACTTTTAAATTACATGACATTCTGAGTAGTGCGATGAAATTTTGTGCCATCCACTCCTTCGCACCTGGGATATGAATCATCCTTTTGTCCAGTTGTTCCTGTGCTGTATATGCTCCCTGCCCATTAGTCACTTAGGAGCCATCTCAATTATCAGGTTGACTACTGCAGTATTGTGGTGCTTGTGTTCAAGTAACCCTTAATTTACTTGATAATGACCCCCAAATGCAAGAGTAGTGATTCCACCAATTCAGATATGTAGAGAACCCGTAAAGTACTTCAAGTGAAAAGGTGAGTAGTACAAGATATATATTTTGAGAAAAGGAGAGGAGACACACTCACATAATATAAAAAATGATAGTATATTATAAATATTCCATTTTAGTTATTGTTAACCTCTTAACCTCTTACTGTGCCTAATTTATATGATAAATTACACTTTATCACAGGATAGAAAAATTACATATATGGTTCATTACTATCTGTGGTTTTAGTTGTCCACTGAGGGTCCTGGAATGCATCCCCCATGGATAAGGAGGACTACTGTATATGTAATGCAAAGGAGCGTGACTGAATGTGGTGATTACTGAATAAAATATTTTAAATTCTATAATGGTGTAGTCAGTTTACATTGTAGGTAGATGACAGACTGCAGAGTGGAAAATTTATGGGCAGTGGGACTAGAGGCATTATAGTAGTCCAGGCAAAAGCCTTTAAGAGCCTAAGGGAAATAATTGTTGTATGACTAGAAAGGAAAGAGAGAATAGCAGCAAATCTGGGGAAGCAAAATAAGCAGAATTTTTTAGTCTCTTGGTATATTGGGACACTGCAGGCAGAGTGAAAGAAAAGAGGAGCAAGTCTAAGATGACTCCTAGAATTCTGGCTTTAACAGTGACTGGATGTTAAGCCATTACTCAAGTTTGGGATACAGAAGAGAAGCCAATCTGGTGAGGAAGGAAGATGATGAATTCAGTTTGGAACATGTTGACTATAAGGTGCCTAAGAAAACATCTGTGTTTACATACCTGCGTGTCTGTCAGTTCAGCAGGTTGTTGAATATGAGTCTGAAACTAAAGAGGTCAGAGCTAGAGATTAAGTCATGAGAATCAATCAGCATGCAAATGGTAGTGGAAAGTTGGGTATGTGTGAGTTCTTGCAAGAAATATATGCAAAAGAGGAGTGAGCCAAAGATAGCTAGTGTTTAAAAGACAGACAAAAGAAAAAGACCCCTTAAAAGAGAGGAAGAAGATTATAGAAGATGAAAAGAGCCAGGAGGGAATGGCACCATGAAAGCCAAAGGGAGTAGATAATTTCAGAGATAAGTGACTACTTGACACTGCCCACTACAGAATAGCATAGAGAATGGAAGAGAGATTTATTAAGATATTTTAAAGATTTCTATTGTAAAAACGATATGGAGAGCATTTGGCAAAATCTGCCAATAACTTTCAGTGTGGTAGTGAAAGAGAACTAAATGAAGACAAAAATTATTTTTCCAGGTTTTGACAATGTTTTGATTGCATTACACAAAGCCACCCAAATGCCTTTTGATCCAAAGAAAACTTTATTTAGTGGTAATTGAGTTTAATAATTCATGACTTTTCAAATAACTGTCATATTAGAACTCATTTTTAATTATCAGAAATAAACCTATTATCAAAGGTGTTTGTTTATGGGCTACTGACTAGGGAAGATGGCAAGGAAAATATCCACATGTTTTGGCTAAATATATAAAGTTCAAATTAAAAAATTTGCAAACCTATGTTGTTTAGGGATAATGTAAGTAGTAAATATATGTAGTATATAGTAAACAAAAGCAAGTGAATGCTAAACACCACAGTTCAGGATGATGGCTCCTCCTCAGAAAAGTATGGGGGAAACCATCAAAAAGGGTCCATAGAAGATCCAAGGATATTAGTAGTGTTCTATGTCTTAAGCTGGGCCCCATTCGGGACAGTTCGATTATTCTTTATATCTTTCATGTTCCTTAGATATATTTTATGTTGAAATAGTAAATAGGAAGAGAGATACATGGTGGTTCTTAGGAGATCTAGGATCAAAGTAGAATTTTTTGTTTCCTTTTATTATTTTGTGTGAAAAATCGTGGGCCTGGTTATAGTTTGAAGGGAAAAGACAATAAAAAGTGAGAGTTCTTGATTTGATAGAACTAGGTCTCAGAGAGCACAGGTGAGATGTAATCAAAAGTGGAGATGGAGGATTGGCCTGTAAGAGGGAGGTGAATCTGAAGAAATAGGTGTGGGTATATATGAATTTGTAGGTGAAAAAGAGGAAATTGAGGTGACTGATAACTTATAATCTCAATTATGTTAATGGAATGAGAAGAAAGGTTACCCAGAGTTGAGTGAACTCAAGTCTGAAGGAAGCAATGAGTTTTCAAAACTAGTCTATGGGAAATGAAAGGAAGAGCTTGCACATGACAAGGACTGTCGAGTGAAATGGAAGGCCTAGCATCCATCTTGTTCATTGATTTAAGTGCTGAGCAAGTTCACTGATAGTAGAGAAAGAAGGAAAATATATTAAACTTTTTTTCCGTTATTGCTTGAAAATTAGCCACCTTTCAAGTTCAGAGATACCCTTTTCACTCTAAGTACGCTGAAGTGGCAACTGGTAACTTTGTTGGTGATAATCAATAACCTTAGTTCCATTCTTCCCTCAATATAACTGAACTTGCTCTAATTATTTTTAATTTTTCACTTCATTTCATTTTTGTAATATGTTAGGAACAAAGAAAGAAAAGGATTTTAGAACTAAAAAGTGCCATGGAGATGACCTCTTCCAAACTACCCACTTAACAAACAAAGAAATCATGACTCTGAGTGGTTATATATCTTGCTCCAGGTCACAGAGTGAGCTCATAACAAAATCTGGGTTAGAACCCAGGTCTTCTGACTCAGAGACCAGTGTTCTTTATTCTTTATTCTTGAGAAACAATTAAATCTATACATGATTTGTTATTCAGCCTTAAATTCAGGATTCCAGTAAAACCACCTAATTTTCATGACAGTTTGAAAGAAGCAATCAAGAAAAGCCCAGCTCAAATGAGACCCTTCTGTGAAGCCTCCTCAGATTCTCTGGTGAGAGTATTCACTCTATTCTATGTCCCCAAGGATTGCTATTGGTGTATCTCATGAAATGCCATGTTTCACAAGTATATGGCTCCCTACTATATTATAAACTCCTTAAGTGTAGGGATTTCTCATTTGTTTTATTATTTCCTCAGAAACCAGCAGTCATGTATTTAATAGGCTCACATAAGGGGAAATGTGAAAATGAGAACATCTTTTGCTTAGAACCAAAACTGAGCTGGAAGGTAAATAAGCTCTTGTTATAGTAATTGTGTTCAGCAGTATCATGAACTCATGCCAGAACAGCCTTCAGACTGTTATTCTGGTCTTGTTCCTTCTGATCATGTTGTTTCTAAGGACCCATGTACAGAGAGGGAGTGGGGAAAACAATGATAATAGCAGCTGTCAAATTTTGAAGAGAATGATGGCTCTACAGTTACTTAAGACCTCTCAGGCTACTGTAGAGCAGGGATGCACCTTGCTGGAAGTTCAGGACTAAGTCACAGTCACATCACCTTGTGAGCAAACAGAGGACTTCTAACACTGTACCTTGTGCTTCCTCTGCATTCCGTTATTAAATAACTCATAGATAAAGAAGGGGCATTAACCTTGTTATGTGCAAGTAACAGAAAGTTCAGTCAGACAGGGTTGCTTGCATTCCAAAGATAACTTAGACAAGAAGTGTTCTGAGCGTGTCTGTTGACAAGAACAGATTCAGAAAATACAAATCATGTTCTGCAGTAAAATAATGTGTTATATTCTTCCCATAACCTACTTCTATACTGATAAACACAGTAGGGAAACAGGTTATGGGGAGAATGTAGCCCTCTCCAGCATTAGTCAAAGGTTCAACACTGATTCTCTTACCCCCTTTGGGCCAGCTACTGAAAGCAAAGGACAGCAGCCTTAAGAACAATAAGTCTACTTCTCCTAAGAGAGAAGCCCAAGTCTTTCCTCTATTAATTGTGAGAATAGATATAAAAGCACCAGAGAAGGAAACTAACATTTATTAAACACTTATTCTAGTTAGCTGCAGACATTTCCAGTAGGTATTAATTGATGTCCCTTGTTTTAGAAGAGGTACTGAGATTCAGAAAGGATAAGGAACTTGTCCAGTGAAAGTAGCAAAACCAAGACTGAACTTAGGTTTGACATTCCATAGGTCATGTTCTTTCTATTATGTGACTATATTTCCCTTCAAGGAAAGTTAGAAACCCAGTTTCTTTTAGGGAAATCTAGGAAATATAATGCACCTGAACTAATATGAAACTTGACTTACATCTTTTCTTTCTTTCTTTCTCTTTTTTCTTTTTTCTTCTTTCTTTCTTTCTTTTCTTTCTTTCTTTCTTTCTTTCTTTCTTTCTTTCTTTCTTTCTTTCTTTCTTTCTTTCTTTCTTTCTTTCTTTCTTTCTTTCTATTTCTGTCTTTCTGTCTGTCTCTGTCTCTGTCTGTCTCTGTCTCTGTCTCTGTCTCTTCTTTCCTTCTTTTATGGTGGCATTGGTTAACGAAATCCAATAAGTTCTGGCTGTACACTTTAACAGTAAGGCATATATTTTACACTGTGTGTTCACCTCCCAGTTAGATTTCTTTCTGTCACCACATATTGACCCCTTTATCCTGTCTACCTCCCCCCACCCCCACGCCCGTCTAGTAACCACTAGTCTATACTCTGTTTGTTTGTCCTGTTCATTTGTTGCTTTTAGGTTTGTATCCCACATATAATGATATCATGTGATTTTCAACTTTTTCTGTCTGGCTTATTTCACTTAGCATGATTATCTCGAGTTCTATCCATGTTGTCACAAGTGGCAGTATTTCATCTCTTCTTACGACTGAGTAATATTCCATTGTATATATGTACCACAGCTTCTTTAGCCAATCATCTTCATAGGACAGTTTGGTTACTTCCATGTGCTGGCCACTGTAAATAATGCTGCTGTGTGCAAATATCTTTTCAGATGTGGGTTTTCAAATCTTTAGGGTAAATACCTAGTAGAGGATAGCTGGATCATATGGTAGATCAATTCTTAGTTTCTTGAGAAAACTCCATATTGTTTTCCATAGTGGCTGTACCAATTTCAGTCCCAGCAGCAGTGTACGAGGGTTTATTTTTCTCCACATCCTCTCCAACATTTGTTATTACTTGTCCTGTTGATTGTAGCTATTCTAACAGGTGTGAGATGGTATCTCATTGTGGTTTTGATTTGCATTTCCCTAATAGCTAGTGATATTGAGCATCTTTTCATATGTTTTTGGCCATTTGTATGTCCTCTAGGAGAAGTGCTGTTCAGTCCTCTGCCCATTTTTTGATTGGATCATTTTTTTGTTGTTATTGAGTTATATGAGTTCTTTGTATATTTTGGATATTAGCCCTTATCAGAGGCGTTGCTTGCAAATATATTTTCCCATTCAGATGGTTGTCTCTTTACCTTGTTGATGTTTCTTTTGCTGAGCAGAAGCTTTTTAGTTTGATGTAGTCCCATTCATTTATTTTAGCTTTTACTTCCCTTGCCTTTGAGGTCAAATTCATAAAATCCTCTTTAAGTCCAAGGTCCTTGAGTTTAGTTCCTATGTTTTCTTCTATGCATTTTATTGTTTCAGGTCTTATATTCAGGTCCTTAATCCATTTTGAGTTAATTTTGGTGTGTGGTGATAGACAACAGTCTAGTTTCATTCTTTTGCAGGTGGCTTTCCAGTTTTCCCAGCACCATTTATTGAAGAGGCTTTCCTTTCTCCACTGTATGTTTTTGGTTTTTGTCAAAAATTATTTGCCCATATAAATATGGGTTTACTTCTGGACTCTCGATTCTTCCACTGGTCGTGTGTCTGTTTTTCTGCCAATACCATGCCATTTTGATTACTGTCACTTTGTAGTATAATTTGAAGTCAGGCAGAGTGATGCCTCCAGCCTCATTCTTTTTTCTCAGGATGGCTTTGGCAATTCAGGGTCTTTTTGATTTTTTTTCATTGTTGGATGATTTTTTGTTCATTTCTTTGAAAAATGCTGATGGGATTTTGATGGGGATTGCATTAAATCTGTATAATGCTTTAGGTAATATGGTCATTTTAACTATGTCGATTCTTCCAATCCAAGAACATAGAATATCTTTCCATTTCTTTGTATCTTCTTTGATTTCTTTTAATATGGTCTTATAGTTTTCATTATATAGGGCCTTCACATTTCATTAAATTTATTCCTTGGTATTTGATTCTTTTTGTTGCAATTATGAAAGGAATTATTTTTTCCACTTCCTTTTCTGACACTTAATTATTAGAGTATAAGAGTGCTATGGATCTTTGAACGTTGATTTTGTATCCAGAAACTTTACTGTATTTGCTCATTGTTTCTAGTAGTGTTCTTGTGGAGTCATTAGGGTTTTCTATATAGAGAATCATGTCATCCGCAAATAGTGACAGTTTGACTTTTCCGTTTCCTATTTGGATGCCTTTTATATCTTTCTCTTGCTTGATTGCTCTCTTTAGGTCCTCCAATGTTATATTGAACAACAGTGGCAATAGTTCTTGTCTTGTTCCTGATCTTAGAGGGAAGGTTTTTAGTTTTTCACCATTAAATATAATGTTGGCTGAGTTGTTCATTCCCAATCTAAGACTTCAAGTTTTAATGCATTCTACCCATGGAAGAGAATGACATGTGGTCATCTTGATAAAGAAGCTGGAAATGTTAGGTTAAAGAGACTAAGCAACATTATCCAGCTCAGCTCTGACTGTATGGATTATTGGCTGCAACTGCCTCTTAGATTTTGCATGTACTATTTGCTTTGCCTGGAACTCCACCCACACTACCCTATGTTTACTTACTTTTCAAGGCAGCTTTAGTGACACTTCCCTCTAAAATCTATCTCCTATTTCCTCCAAGCTGAATCAGAGTCCTCTCTCCTTTTATTGCCATAGCACCCTGTACACTCTATTAAAATATTTCATATATGTGTCATAATAGTTGAATTTCTCTTTAACACAACTTGACCTTACTATAGGCTAGTCCCTTCTTAGAAGATTGATGAAATACATTTTCAAGAGTAAAAAGGGTGCTAAGACAATTCAATGGGGAAAAGAAGAATCTTTTCAACAAATGGCTGGACAACTGGATATGCGAAAGAATGAAGTTGGATCCCTACCTTACACCATATACTAAAGTTAATTAAAATGGACTATAGACATGAATATAAGAACTAAAACTGTAAAAAATCTTAGAAGAAACATAAGAGTGAATATTCAGACTTGATTTAAGCAATGGTATCTTAGATACTATACCAAAAGCAGAGACAACAAAAGAAAAAAATAATCTGGACTTCATCAAAATTAAAAGCTTTTGTGCTTCAAAGGACAAAATCAAGCAAGTAACAAGACACCCAAAGAAAGAAAATATTTTCAAAATATATATGTCATATAAGACTTGTACCAATAACATATAAAAAACAGTTGCAACTCAAAAAT
The DNA here is from genome assembly GCA_003508835.1 of Eonycteris spelaea. Lineage (NCBI taxonomy): Eukaryota > Metazoa > Chordata > Mammalia > Chiroptera > Pteropodidae > Eonycteris > Eonycteris spelaea. The sequence goes on along the minus strand of PUFA01000323.1, from coordinate 785,556 downwards.
AAGAATACAAAAAAGAAACAATTTAAAATGGGTAATGAATTTGAATAGGCATTTCTCCAAAGAAGATATACAAATGCCCAATAAGTACATGAAAAGATGCTCCACGCCACTAATCATTAGGCAGGCAAAACAAAATGAGATGCACTTCACCCCCACTAGGGTGGCTAAAATCAAGATGGACATATCTTGGCAAGAATGTGGAGAAACTGGAACCCTCATATATTGCTAGTAGGATTGTAAAATAGTACAGTCAGTTTGGAAAACAGTCAAAATGTTTTTAAAAAGTTACCATATAACCAAGCAATTCCACTCCTAGGTATATGTCCAAGAGAAATGAAAACATAGGTACACACGAAAATATGTACACAAATGTTCATAACATCGTTATTCATAATAACGCAAATGCCATCAATGATGAATGGATACACAAAATGCAACATATCCATAAAACAGAATACTATTCGGCAATAAAATGGAATAAAGTACTGACATATGTTACAACATGGGTGAACCTTGAAAACATTCTGCTAGGTGAAAAAAGTAGAGATAATAGGATTCCACTTATATTAAATATCTAGGATAGGCAAACCCATGGAGGAAAATAGATAAGTGGTTGCCTGGGACTGAGGGGTTGGGAAGAAATGGGGAATGACTGCTAATGGTTATGGGATTTCTCTTGGGTTGATGAAAATGCTCTGAAATTAGATAATGGTGATGGTTGCATAACTGTGACTAAGCACTGAATTGTACACTTTAAAGGAATGAATTTTATGGCATGTGAGTTTTATGGTATGTCAATAATGTTGTTTTTAAAAAAGAGTAAAAAGTAACAGCAAAAATGCACTGAAACTTCTAGAACCATCTGAGGGCGACTTTCAGATTCATTAGGAAAAACTGTCTAGGGAATAAAAAGTAGAAATACTTAGTAAGGTTGTTGAAACCTTCAATATCCTTTTGATACACCTGACAGCTGTCTTTTGTAGTGATTCAGTGACTAAATCTATAAAAGTATATGAAAATGTCAATTAATTGATGATAAACAAAATGTGGTGTTATGGGCTGAATTATGTCTCCCTTTTCTAAAAAAAAATTCATATGTTGAAGTCCTAACCTCAGGATGTGACTATTATTTGAAGATATGGTCTTTAAAGAGGTAATAAAGTTAAAACAAAGTCATTAGGGAGGGTGTCCTTATAAGAAGAGGTCACAGACAAACACAGAGGGTGAATGATATGAAGATACACAGAGAAGACTGCCATCTTCAAGCCAAGAAGACGGATCTTAGAAGGAATCAGCCTTGCTAACACAACAGGGATGCAGGTGGAAAACATTATGCTAATAGAAAGACGCCAGTCACAAGGGACCACATATTTTATGATTTAATTTATTTGAAATGTCCAGAATAGGGAAATCTATAGAGATATAAAGTAGATTAGTGTAGTATTTGCCGAGGGCTGTGAGGGGATGGAAAGAGGACTGGGGGAAATGGAGAGTGACTAGTGGATAGGGGATTTCGTTCGTGGGTGATGAAAATTTCTAAAATTGACATGGTGATTGTTGCACAACTCAGTGAATATACTCAAAACCACTGAATTTTACACTTTAGGAAATTGTATGGCATGTAAATTATATCTCAATAAAGCCTTTTTTTTAAAAAAGAATATAAAAAATGATAAGGAAAGCAAAGAATAAAATTCTAGGGAAGTGGACTTACACTCTACAAACAGTTTTGAAGGGAGGACACTCAGGATAAATGGTGACATAAATAACAAAATAGACAGCCTGATCTCTGCTTCCTTCAGGAAACTTTGTTGGGCTCCACCCTTTCTTTTTACTTGATTTAAAAATCACATCAGTGTATAGCAGGGCCTGCAGCAGGTCTGTAGAAACTACTTTTAAACTACGCTACTTGGAAGGCTGAATACCTTGATTTGATGGGGGAGGTGCATTCCTTACATTAACAGATGATTAGATTATTAGATTAGCGACATCGAACATGTGGTAGAAATATAGAATGAGTCAGTCTGAATAAAGTGGAACAAGGTATAACTAACTTCAAATAAAAAAATATTAGACTTCTAATGATTCAGATAACCATATTCAAATAGGCTAAATCCCTGAGAAATCGAGCTTTAAAAAATAATATAAAAATAAATATTAAGTAAAAAAATCAATTACTGAAGGAATGAGCTCCCTAGTATACACAGAATAGTGTGGCCATTACACTATACAATATGTTAATCTGAGGAAAACCCACAGGTAGTAAAACTTGTGCTCCCGCAAAGACCACTCTTCTAAATTTCTTATTTTAGTATATTTACTTTTTTTTTTTTTATCACATGAGATAGAATGGGAGTGTGGAGGGAGAATTAAAATTTTGAAGAGGTAGAGCTTCAAGTTAAGGCTGGCAATCAAAAAGGCTAGCAGTTTGGACAACTTTTCATATCTAAAGAAATCTCTGGGTTTTGAATAAGGGGTTTGATGTGCTTTTCTTTGTACTCTTTGTTTTCAACCATTTCCACCAATCTATAGTCTCTCTCTCTTTTTCATATGAGGTAAGTGAAATGGAAGACAAGCTGAAGGTGTCAGAGAAAAAGGATGTAAGAGAAAGGAAGAGTGGGGAGCAAGAAAAGGAGAAGAAAGGAGAGGCACAGAATTAGGGAGAGGAAATGGTACAGAGGAGAGGAGAAATTATTGTTGATGCCATTTGCCTATAGTTAAAAATAAACCTATTAACTCCAGAATAAAACAAAAATGTTGAAAACATAACCCATAATACTATTTGGATCAGCATTCATTCCACAAATATTTGAGTGCTTACTATGTGTTAGGTGCTATTATAAGTAATGGGCTAACTGCAATAGAAAAATAGATCCAATTCCCACTTTCAAGGAGCTTATGTTCTAGTGGATGAAGACCGATGCTTTAAAAAAGACTTAGTATGTAACAACAGATAGTGATTCACCCTTTAAGAAAATTTAGAAGTATACATGGATTGAAAAGTGGGGCGTGTCTGCTAGTTAACATAAAGCTGGGAATAAAGAAACATTTGAACAGAGACCTGAATAAACTGAAAGAGAAATCTTGACTCTCTGTGGGAAATTTGTTCCAGAAAGAGCAGATAGTGCACGGCCCTGAAGCAGGAATGGATTGTACTTGTTTAAGTAATGGAAGGGACCCTGTGCTGCTGGGGGAGAGGTAGGAGAGATCAAAGAGAGCAAAGGATCATGCAGAGCTTATCGGCCCTCATAAGGGTTTTGGATTTACAGAGCCATAAAAATGATTTAAACAAATGAACATTACAACTGTGAAAATGAAGGGGCGAAGACAAGGGCAAGGTTATAAGAGAGCTCCAGGAAGTTGGTAGATAACAATAAATTAGCAGATGGCAGCGTGAAGAAGTTATACCGGTAAATACCAAAAGAAACAGCAGAATGATTTTAAAGTGGTTCCATGAGGGAATGATGAGGGAGAGAACACGGAGTCACTGCTTCTCATTGTAAACCTTTAAAAACTACTTATTAAAAACCATAAGCATTTTTTAAAAGTCTGTGAAGGTTCTTGATGAAGGGTGGAAACCTCAGCTGCAAATGTGTCAGACATGAAATAGTAGCCAGTGACAGAGAGATGAGATGCCCCAATGTCCAAGGTTGGACTATGCTGTGCGGACTACAGATACTCTATTTTCCTAAAGTGACATTTTCTTTCTTTTTTTTTTTTTTTAGTTGAGGCAACCCTTGGTTGACCTCACAGATTGCAAGGACCTTGTCATCTTAAAATCCCTTACTTTTTTATTTTTTATGCCTACAGCACCTCATCTTCCTAGGTGGCCTCCCATCCAAGTACTAAGCAGGCCCGACCCTGCTTAGCTTCCAAAATCAGACAGGATCTGGCTTGTTCAGGGTAGCATGGCCATAGACCTAAGTGGTATTTTCTAGATCACCACCAAATGCTATTCTTTTCCTACCCATATTTCTTTAGGTCACCACCCAGGCCACAGGGGAAAATAATTATTTTCCTTCTGACTAAATTCTATACAACACTCATAATTTTGACCTTATAGTCTATGCTTCTGTGAACAGGATAAAAGAAACCACGCCTGAAATCTTATTTGGAATAAGGTGGTGTTTATATAACTATTTTGACTTTTACTGAATTGGAATCATATTGACCATATTCATTTATACTAGAAGTCTGCATCAGATCTCTAATTTTCAAATTATTTTCCAATTAGGTGAAAATGATACTTTCCATCTTTAATAATGGTGAGGCTTATTATCAATTTGTAAAATTTGTGAGTTGTGTTCATGTCTTTGCCCATTCTTCTATGGTCTTTTTCCTACTAATTTGTAAAGGCTAAGGGAACATTGTGACAAAGTTGCTATTTGGAGTCACTGCCTCAGCATTTTACAGTGTGACAACCCTGCCCACACCAGAGTCTGGTTATTTAGAAAAGACCTAAGCTTAGGATTCCCACCCCAAGTTCCAGCTTTGCTTTTCTCAGGTTACCTTTTAAAATAACCACTTAAGAGTTAAGCCCTCAATAAGTGATCACTGCCCCAACCATCATAAAAGTAATAGGTGCTTGCTACCCTAACTCCTGCTCACTTGTGACCTGGATGGAGGTCTGCCCTTCCCAACTCATTGCTCCTCTCCCATAGCCCCAACACCAATTTGTGGGATCTGTAGTAATGAATCCTGTGATGCTACTGCCTTTGTGTGTTTTAAAACTGTGAGTTCAATCAGGATGACTCTGTGGTTTTCACTTTCACAAGGTGGGAGCTTGGATACTGAGGTTGCTCCCTGCCTACTGTGAGTGGCTTGTGCCTCCTCATTCACCAGGTCATAATCTGCATATTCTTAATTCAGTGCCCCAGCTCAGCTTCTCAACATAAATACCCATTTACCATAGTTGTTACATTTTCATGATTTGCTGTTTGCCTTCTGATGTTTTCGATCCATAAATTGCTTGTCGGTGAATATTTTTCTTTTCTAGTTCCCTCTTTTATGTTTAGGAAGGCTTTTCTACCCTGAGATCAGTTAATATTTATATATCCTCCTTTTCCCCACTTTTACTTACCCACAGTTTTAAAGCCTGAGGCCAGTGGTACACACTTGGGCGTGTAACTCACTCAGCAGGCAAGGTTCAGTGACAAACCATAAAGACCTATTTTATGAGAATGAGTGACTCCTTCTTAACTTATGGTTTCGAATCTTCAGCCATATATTGAGTTTCCTACCAAAATATCCCTTTGTTTTCTTCACTCAGCCACCTAAAAGCTGTCTCTGTTTTCCAGGTGTCCTGGAATCCTGATGGCAAACTTCAAGGGCCATGCTCTCCCAGGGAGTTTCTTCTTGATAGTTGGACTGTGGTGGTCAGTGAAGTACCCGCTTAAGTACTTTCATCAAAAGAGAAAAAGGAGCCAATATTATCAGCGTCTTGAGATCATTGAAGCTGCAATCAGAACTTTATTTTCAATCATTGGTAAGACTGGGCACCACCTAGTCCAGGGGATCTCGCCATCATACCCAGTATCTGTTTTCTAAACCCAGTGAAATGGTTATTTCCACTGACTGAGATGACAGAACAAGGATTTTCAGTTGGCCACTAAATTATTTTATTATAACATCTGCTGTGTACCAAGCTTTGTAACAGTTAATATCACCTTACATCTTAATGTATTATGAAAAACTACCAAATAAACTATATTCTTTGCCCTAGAAGGACGTAGGTATGAGATGTAGGAACTGTAGACATATATTATGAAAAATATAAAACCCAAAAATAGAAAAAAAAATTAAAAGAGTAAGTTTATGTTATGAGAAAGTACTAAGTGATAAGTTTGTCCCTCAACTGTCTCTCCACTAGAATCTCGAGTACTTAACACCCAACTCATTGGCCTATCCTCCACCCCCAAATCTCAAGCAATTATAGAGAGGGGAGTTTATGTTGGAAGGTTAGTAAGAGAGGCAGTGGAAGAGATTGAAAAAAGCCAACAGAGGGCTGTTTAGAGGGGTTTTCCTTTATTGTGCCACATTCTAACAAAATGCACTCACTTTACTTACTCATCATCCATTCCACTTCACTTGTGGCCCTCAATGGTAGAGTATTCTTCAGGATCGACCCATCACATGAGTAATGAGAGGTCTTATTCTGCAATTGCATTTGCCACTTACCATCTTAGGCCTAGTTTCTTGGGAGGGTGAAACAATGATAGCATCTTCCCTTGGAGTCAGTAATTGTACATATCTCTGTTTGCCTGGTCCAGCTGAATTTTCCCATTCACCAGCCATTTAGGCATCAGAAAGTATTTCTCATATTTCTGGAGCGGAGAAGTGACAGGGATCATAAGGCTTAAATGGTAAGCATCAACTTTACCTAAATAAAGCTAAAAAACTGTACTTGGGTGAAAATAATATTCACTCACAAATTATCTCTTGAGCTCCTACCATATGCCAGGAGCTCACTGTTGCAGACACTGGGGATACAATGTAGAACCAAACATAGTCCCTGCTCTCACAGGGCTTCCAATCTAGTGTCATGAGACATCCGCTCCCTGGGTTGTTTTCACCAACTCCTTGATCCTTTATACATAAATTCAGAAAGGGTCTGGGCTTGAGAAAAAAACAGAGTCCAGAAGGTTGTCACGGGGAATTTATTCTAAGCCCTAAGAACATTTTGGGCACCAGGCATAAAGGCAAATCTCTGGTTTTCTAAAACAGGTGACAGTAGAGAGATAAAAACTGAGAGCTGCACTGCGGCACAGCTTCATCAGTCTTCTGGCTCGTTTCTAAAGCTCTCCCAAGATACTGTGTGGCCAGAAACACCAGCTGAAGTGTTTAGGACACCAGTCCTAAAGCTATGGGAAGGACCGGGGGTCACAGAGCTCCCTCCGTGCCTAGGAAAAGCACTCGCTTGAAGTTTGCCCTGACAGAAACACACCTGGGAGCTGCTTCTCTCCCTCAGGTGTGCACACGTATCGGCATCACTAGCATCCATCTGCTCAGATTCTATTCGCAACCTAATCGCTTCCTTCCAGGATTTCTTTCACCACTCACTTGTCAGAGAGAGCTCAAAGATTAAGGTATCTGCCATACTCTTGCTTAGGTGACAATGCCTTGCTTTCATCTTAGCTACTAGACAAATTTCCTATGGACTTGTGTGGTGGTGTTTCTGTTTCTATTGCTTCTCCTCTCTCCACCTCCCCCTTGCCCAAGAAACAACAACAAAGGCAAGATGTCTACACAGGTTCCTTAGCAAATACCTTACTTTGTACTGAAGTAGCTGCTTCTGGGGGCAGCAACGTAGGTCCACTAAACCATACAGGCCACCTTCACACACATCTCAACTTTGTTCATGACTCAGTTATTTTTTGCTATTTGTCTTGGAACTACTCTTCCCTCAATTTCTACTCTCATTTCCCTGCAGGGATTCTGGCAGAGCAATTTGTTCCAGACGGGCCCCACGTCCACCTGTACTCTGAAAACCACTGGATCAAGTTAATGAACTGGCAGCACAGCACCATGTATCTATTCTTTGCAACCTCGGGAGTCATTGATATGCTCACCTATCTTAACACCCACGTTCCCTTGGGGGTCGACAGACTGGTTATGGCTGTGGCAACATTCAATGAAGGTAACTTAGTGGTAAGGATGGAAAAAAGGAAGCAAGAAACTGATGAGTTGTGTATATGAGGGATCAGGGCACAAAAGACCAAAACTACTGCAAATATAACCTTCCCTAATCTTGGAAAAATCCAAATCTCTGAACTTCAAAACCTGAACAGGACTTGGTCCTATGCTCTGGATGATACAGATGACATGTTTCATAAAGCAGCACATGAAAGCATGAGGCTTTTAGCCGAAGCCACTAATAGTACACAAACTCTCCCTGCTCCCCCACCCCCCAGCCACCATTCTTGTGCCTGTGTGCACATCCACAGGGAAACATAAAAGAACTGTCTGAAGACTGGTTGAATGCCACCAGGCAAGATTATAACTCCCTGTGCACTCTAACCACTACCCTGGAAGTGTTACTTTCTGGACTCCATCACAAATAGAAGACCCACCCAGCAGCTAGGATAGATCTCCCAATATAATTCGTATTAACTGGGGTTATAGCATTTTGTAATCCAACCATCTCACTTCTGTACCTCAGGAAGAGTTAAAAAAAAAAAAAAGGTTGAATAAGGGCAAAACAAAACATACACAATTTGTCACAAAGTAGCAGTACTCATTCTGTGTTGAACCCTACCACCAATTCTGTAAAGATTTTAGAAGATATATGCTTTGATGCTTATACCCACTTATCACGCACACAAAATAAATTTAATCTGCATTATTAGTTGCCCTGTAATGTTATAAAAACTGACTTCCAAGTGCTGAAAAATTTAGCTTTGAGACGGATCTAGGAGGAAATTCTAATAATGTAAATAGTTCAGAATGAATGTTATGAAGTAAGAACAAGCAAATCTCTGATGGCTGTAACTGGCTTTGTCAGGTTTTCTCTTCTATCACCATGTTCATAACCGACCACCACTGGACCAGTATATCCACTCACTGCTACTGTGTGCTGTGTTTGGAGGGACTGTCACTATCTTCTTAGAGGTGATCCTTCGGGACAACATTGTGCTGGAACTTTTCCGAACCAGTCTCACTATTCTTCAAGGCACCTGGTTCTGGCAGGTAATTACCCAAACACTGTATGGATTAAGGGGCCCCAGTGAATCTAAGTCCTGATGATGCAGCACTAACATATCACATGGATAGGTTTAGAAGCCCACTTTCCTTACCATGCTCGCCCCTTGACCTACGTACCTTTATTCACTAATATCCTGCTGATGCATTCACAAGAATCTACGGAGCGCACACAGTAAACAGATTAAATAGTTCTCATCTGCCCTCCCTAATAGAGGTACTGATATCATCTACAGGCTCCGCTTGCTAAGCCATTCACCTGAAATTGTTTTAAATGAGCCTATACTAAAACCAGAATCAACTTAGAGCAATTTTCCTGTGCTTCTATGCTAATGCAGGTATGGGAAATGAGGTAATGGGGACCGGCTGGCCTCCTTTGGTAGCCACAGGAAGGAAGCTAGGTTGCTTTCTCAGGACCAACTAATGACAAGGTTGATTCCTCTGTATAATTCACCAGATTGGGTTTGTGCTGTTCCCACCCTTTGGAGCACCGAAATGGGACCAGAAAGATGACTCAAACATCATGTTTATCACCATGTGCTTCTGCTGGCACTACTTGGCCGCCCTCTGTATTACGGCTGTCAATTACTCTCTCGTTTGCTGGTATGTACAAAATGACTTTCATTTTTTTCTCCCTAAACAATCCCCTACTCCAGAAATTTACTGCACTGCATCATTTTTATGAAAGATGACCCATCTTTCAGAACTAAGCAATGCTAACTTCTACCACTTAACAAGTACCAACTACATGGGAAGTTCTGTGCAAGGTACTCTACACCTACAAATGAGGGTGATGAAGCTTTGAGAAGGTAAAGGACCTGTTGGTTAGTAACCTGTGACAGACCCAGGTTTCAAATTTAGTTCTGACAGATTTTAAGCCTGTGATGTGATAGGTAAAACTTCTGAATTAGGCATCTACTGGGTTGCAGTTCCTGCTCTGCCCTGGTTCATTTTAAGCCCATCACCTTCCTACTTCCCAGAGATTTTATGACAATCAGATAAGAGGCCATAGCAGCAAGTGCTCTCTAAAGTGTTCTTGAGTCTACAGCCATGCCACCCTGAACAAGCCCGATGCCATATGATCTTGGAAGCTAAGCAGGGTTGGGCCTGGTTAGTACTTGGATGGGAGACCACCTAGGAAGACCAGATGCTGTAGGTGTAAAAAATAAAAAAGGGACTGTAAGCTGAAAAGGTCCTTGCAATCAATCAATCAATCAAGTGCTCTTCAGGGGTTATTATAATAGCTAGTAATTCCTATGTACTTTGTCCCAGGCAATAACTTAAAAGTGTATTATTCAATTTAATCCTCATCACTTTATATAGTTTGTACTATTTTCCAGATCAGAAAACCAAGGCTTCAAAAGACTGAGTAATCTGATTCAGGTCACCCAGTGAGTAAATGGTAGAGGCTCAGTCTTTAACCACAGTGCTAGAGTAACTTTTAGCATATATTATTAACTCTGTTGTTGTAGCTGCCCCCTTTTTCCTGGTTCCTGATTTGTCTACCCAAAGCAGATACACTTCACCCAGAAAGAGTTCCACACATACCAAACAGAATGTAACTCAAGGTCACATTTCTTTTAGTGCTACTGACTGGTCAGTGTAATAAAGTGGGAGGCAGGAGACCTAAGGTTAGCCTCAACTGATTATTAAACATTATTAATCATAGTCCCTTTGTCTAACATTGAATACTGTTTGAGAAGTCAGATATGTAAACAAGTAATTGTAATATTTGATAGGCATATAAAGAAAATGCTTTAAGAACCAGTATGTGCCTTCACATACTTGAGTGAGAAAATAAGGGAGTTTGCGGGGGGCTAATTTTGTGTTTCTCCCTACAGCCTTTTGACTCGGTTAAAGAGGCATGGAGGAGAGATCATTGGGATTCAGACGCTGAAATCAGATCACAAGTACCAGGAGGCCCTCTTGGGTGGCTCAGATGAGGAATGAAAGGCCACAAACAGCTAGTGTTTAAAGGTGTAACTCATCTCTATTTTAATGCTGGCTTTAATCTGCTCTTAAGGTTCTATATATTTGCACCTTCTCATTTAATTGACTAAAATCTGTGTTGGTATGGTATCCTTCATAAAGAAATACAAAGCAAGCCTTTATTTGTATCTCAGAGTGAAAAGAAATCAGACTCTGACAGTTTCAGAACAGGAAGTGGCCTCATGGATGAATCCAGGATATGACTCCAGCAGAACTTACTGCTTCTGATAATGTATCTTTTTCCTCATGAAAGCAGGTACTTTCTTATCAGAAAGTAAATGGCAGTGCCTTATTTTAGAGATGTAAAAAAGTAATGATTTATTTACAAGATTTGCTATTTTAAATGTTGTTAAACATCCCTAACTAATAATATTCCAGAGTACTGCAACACCACTGTTGCTAAGTGACGAAGTTGGGCCAAGGGTGATTTTTTTTTTTTTTTTAATCAAGAAGCTAGTTAGTGGGCCAGCAAAGAGCTGGAACTCAGATGTTCTGACTCCTCAAAAGTACCCTCATAAGAGGATGCTGACAGGAAATCTGTATGATGAGGTAGAGAAAAAATGTCAGGTTATGGAAGGACTTTAATTTTAAATACAGGTGAAAGCAAAGGGTAAGAATCCTGCAAAAGATGTGAATCTTGAACTAGCAATGTAAGTCTCGATACTCTAGTCTTGGTTCTGAATGTGTTCTTTTTTAAACCTCCTTCAACAAATATTTATTAAACATTTGCTTTGCACCAGCACTGAAATGGTTCTAAGGATTAACAAAATGTGTCCAGCAAAGAATTCACAGTCTAATGGGAGAGATACACAAGCAGTTACATACACAACAACTGGTGCCATAACCATGAGAGACAAAGGCGGGAAGACAGATGGGAAGTCTGCCGCACAGAAAAAGCACATTTCAGGCAAAGAGAATATGCGCAAAGGCAATGAAAGCATGAAAGAACATGAAGAGTTAAATATATTAAGTTCTAGAAATAAAATTAGGTAAGAACAAATTTGAAAATTCTTATAGACCAAACAGTACCGTTCACTTGTATGGCATTTTTAACATTTTGAAATATCTCTCATTTGTTTCTCACAACCACCTGTACGTACATTAGGTTTTTCAGAGAAGTTGTTTAGCCTAAGGCCACACAGCTACTACGTTGTAGAACCAGTCTTCAGTAGAACTCAAGAGCCATCTTATTTCTCACTCTAGCCCTCTGCTACTTTACACAAATACAGCAGAGATAATTTACATGGAGCACTGTTTGTGCTTTGGAAGAAATGCTGGACGCAGTGAAAGGTAACCTCCTATGGTTGGCCAGCATTTCGGAGCTGAAGTCACAGCTTAGAGGTTAAGAATGAGCTGCTTGAAAACACCAATTTCAAGAGAACATGTAGGTCCCCTTTCAGTATCCACCTTCGTTTGCCTGCTGAGCAGAAGAAACCCAACATTCATTCAAGTACTAGAGGACCTATTACTGATAGTTAACGTAAAACATGTTCTTTCCTCGGGGACTGGCAGTGGGAAGGAGGAACCTAGTCTGTTTTACTTCCAAAGTAAAAATTTCCATTTTGATTAAAAAGGGCAGGGCAGAATACTTTAAGAAAATATAGTATTTTCTCCAGAGGGGATGAGGTGTAAAGATGAAATATAAAACATGAAAATTTATTTTGATGTCCCTTTCACAGCATGGTTGGGGATACCTTCACGGAAGTGATCAACCCTGGCGTAAACATTCTTAGATGTGGTATTACAGTACAAACCCATCACAATGCTATTCACCAAATCCAGTCTCAGGCACACAGTCCGAAAAATTTTACCATCCTGTCAACCAGAGATTCAGAGGCTCAATGGCTACCACCAATTCTTCTGGATTTGTTGCCCCCACACACCCATCCGTGCCAAGTCTAAGACCCTTGAGGTCTGCAAATGCTGGTGATGTCACTTGAATAACTCCAATAGGGGGTCTCTACTCTATGGTGCTCCACTGACAGGCTGGTCAGTACCCAATTATCTTTCCCAGGGAGTCAGTCCTACACTGGCATCCTGAAATATACCTATCCTCTTAAGAGGTAAATATCTGAGGCCAATAAGAAGACAGTCAGGTAACCTCAGTAAACAAAAGTGGGGCAGGGTTGGGGCTAAATGCCAGAGCTACTTTTATGAAATCTGTTAAATAAATTCAGAGTGTGTTTGTTTTAACCAGCAGTAAATACCCAAGACAGCATTCCTCAAATTTCTACTTTTCTCATTTAGAAACTGTCACATGGACTTTTCATGTGAAATGGAACTCCAGGAAATAATGACATGTGGATCTCAAAATATAAAACAGATAGTTTCCTTCACAGCAGTCCCTATCTCTCATCATTACCAATCTTTTTTCTGCGCCAGCCTTCTACTACCCCTCAAAAGCCCAATCCTACCTCAGCCAATTCACCTCTTGTTTGTAATCCAGGCCCACCACTCTTAATGCTGGATTTTCCCCAAGTCTCACCATGACACGTCATTGCATCCTCTTAAGAAGGCAGCAGAAAGGGCACTTAGAATCAGAAAACTGGTTTTACATCTTGGTTCTCTTTCACATCAACTGAGACTCACATTTTCTCACAATTAAAACGGGGATGATAATATCTGTTTTACAGAGCTGCTTTAAGAATCCAACGTGATGTCTGTAAAACCTCTGTCACCAACAAGGTGTCTCTCCTCCTCTGCTACTCAACTTTTACCCAGCAACCCCCTCTAAACTAGGCCACTCCATTTCCTCACCCTCCAATTCGACTTCCTCACCCAGGCCCCATAATGTATCACTAAATTTCCAGAGTAAAGATACGTTTTTAGTAATCTGGATAATTTCAAGATACAGGGAAGCCCTGTCACTGCAGAAAAGCTTCACCAACCCCTGCTCCAATACAAGAGGCATACAACCAGTGTTTTAATTAAATGACATTTACACATTTTTTCTGAGCTCTGCTTATAGTTTGATGAAGGCTGAGAAGTATGAAATAGCCAGGACTGAATGACTTGTAAATCCAGACTGTCCTCTTCTGTGGTTGCCTAAGAGGGATACCCACTCTCTTCTTGCTATCTCTATTCTGGATCATAAGTCAGCAAAGTTTTACTTAAAGGACCACATAAAAAGTACTTCAGGCTTGAGGGCCACATAGTCTCTATGGCAATTATTCAGTTCTGCCTTCAAAATGAAAGCAACCACAGATAATACATAAACAAATGGGCATGGGCTGTGTTCTAATACAACTTTATTTAGAAAAATGGGTAGCCAGCCCAAGGGCTATGCTTTGCTGACTTTTCTTCTGGAGCAAAGCAGAATGTATAACCTTTAAACTGAAATAAAGCGTGTGCTGCAAAAGCAGCATCTCTTGCTGGCATTCACCTACTGTGTCCACTGGCTCTGAACTCACATGTGAACAGGCTTGACAAAGAGAACAAAGTTAGCTGGTGAAGATATAGACCACAGTCAGGATCCTGATACCCCACCTTTAAGAGGTAGTGCCAACTAATCCCATTTCAGGGACCCCACAGAATCTCACTTCCTATGTTTCTTTCCTATCTTAAAGCCTCTCCATTACTATGTAGTTATCAAGTCAGTCACCAATTTGTAAGAATCTTGCTATTCTCTCATTCTGGTCAAAAGAATAAGGAATCAGTTTAGGGGGGCTAAAGCCCAGGTTTCTTTTTGACAAAGATGTAAAATAGGTACTTAAAAAAAATAAGTTACATAAAAATTTTTGGACACAAAACTCCTATCCAGACCACTAGTCCCAGAGAAGACCAGAAGGTAAAAAATATGATCCACATATAGAACGACGCTTATTCACTGTCCGCACTCTGTAACTGTAAGCCCTCCCTCAGCATCTTGCTCGCAGGAGATAACTTTGGCTTGTGTGATACAACTGTGACCTGACACAATTCTGGGAGAAGCTTCTCCTGGATCAGTACAGAACAGACCTGGAGTGAACCTTCCTTAGTGTCCTCCACTGTGGAGTGTGGCGGCAGAATTCCAGCCATTGCTGCCGTCATCCCACTACTGGCCTTCCTTAGACAGACAAGCTTAGGGGAAGGATGTAACTTCCCTGCTCCCTTCCTTTTAGCCAGAAGGGCAGACCAGGTATGGGCTTTTCTCGAAGCCATCTTTCTCTTGGAATCACTGTTGTTCCGGTGCTTGCTTAGGAGATGGTGCTGTGGTCACAACAACAGTGGAGACTGCTTTGGAGGAACCAGAAGCTGTACCCTGTTGAAGATGGGACGCAGGGACAGTCTGGATGCGCACCTGTTTCCAAAGAGAATGTCTAGTCAGCAGACTGCAAACAGGCACATCAGTTGAGAACAAACAAGGAAAAAAGAGAGAAGCCTTGCACGGCCAATAGTGCCTCTTGGAGCTTACCTGTGTGGTCTGACCTTGCTGCTGAAGCTGCTGCAACTGCTGGGCAGTGAGGAAGCTGACAGGCTTATTGCCAGCAATGAGCTTAGTACCCGCTGGCATGGTGGTAAGGATGATGTTGCGGCCCAACCCACTGAGGCTGTGGAGGAAAAACAGGAGTGAGGTAGTGGCAGGACAGAATATTATCTCTGGCCCAGAATTAGGCCATGTGTTGAAGGAAAACAGGGAGGCCTGGTGCTCAGAGAAAAGTCCAGCTTTCTGGACTGAAATGGAAACCAGCCGGTGCGACCACCTTTCTTTCAGCTTCTATGCTTCCTGTATCAGGAGAAAAGAGCAAGCCCAAAGGCTCCTCCTAGTGCTTTGGATGAAATGACCCTGACACATACATGCCTTGATCAACACGGGTAATGGACAGGGCCCCAGGAAGGTGTGTGCTCCTGACAGGAAACTCTCCCTCCTCCAAAACAGCCTCCTTGAGACCTTCAGAGTTTCATCATGCCCTCTATCCCTATTTAAATCAGGGCCACAGGAAGCCCAGGCTCCTAAATAAGCCCTCATCCTCTAACCTATGACACCATAGGGCTCATATGTGCTAGTGAGGCCTTCCCCAGCACCTACTGGAAATTGCCATCTGAGCCATGTCACCGCCAACCCCTTCCCAGCACTTCCCACTTCCCATCTCCTTCCTTGCTTTTTCTCTACAGTATATCTCAGCACCCCATGTAGTATTATTTCCCTATAATGGAAATTTGAAGACAGCACAGATTTTTGTCTATTTTAATCACTGCTGTATCCACAACACCTAAAACAATACTAGGTGCTCAACAAATCTTGTTTGTGAGCCCAACGAAGAAAGAGAGGTATCAGAGAGCCCCAGGAAAACCAGCTGCCCTCCTAACATGCGACAAGGAGCCACCCAGAAGCTTTGCCCACCCCTCACCATAGGACTTACTTGGCTCCAATGTTGCCTTTGATGATGGGGGCTGTGACCACACTTTTACCCTTCATAGGCTGGCTAATCACAGAGAGTGGAACTGTGATCCTTGTCGGTAGCTTCCCCTAGAGAGAAAAAGCAATCAAGTTTATGGGATAGGAAGTAAGAAAAACACCAAGTGTCACCTCCAGGGCTGTAAGAGCTGAGGAGCTGGCTCTCAGATGCCTTCATTCCCTATACCCTGCAGGGTCCCAATATTCCTGAGGTATGGCCCACAGAGTCCTCACAAAACTGCAGCGCATATGCTATAGTTAAGGGCTCCTATACTATATTTAGGGGTCACCTGGTCTGCTATCATCCTCTTTCGTGCTGCCTAAAGCAGCAGCAACCACGTATAACTACTCTCATCAGGATGAAATATGGACCTAAATCACAAAGGAAAATGGATGTTCTCTTAAGCACTGTAAGAGTCTGAGCTCCTTAGAGGGGAGGAGGGTCTTACTCATCTGTGTAACCCCTGATACTTGGCACTCAACAACTGTTTGAAGTAAATGTGAGGAAGGACAGAGGCACTCAAGAATTAATACAGTAAGTGCATAACTACTGCTTCAGTGGAACACAGGCTCACTGGTGGGGAGCATACTACAGAGAATGCTAGATTAGGAACAGGTCACATTCTCCAGGTGCTGTTTCACAGAGATAAGAGAGGTTAGTTAGGGGACACTAATAATAAACTCAACCAAGTGAAAAGTCCAACCCCAAAACTAATAATGCCTAAGAGGAACTAAAAAGAAGCTGAAAAGGCCTACTCTTTGGGATTTCATTGCATTATCTGTTTTTAGATAGCCTGGTTTTTAACCCTTGGCTTGTAATAAAATCTGTAGACAGTAAAATCCTGTGTAAACCTGATTTAAAAAAAATGATTCAAGAGGGGTGGTTAAAAGAATACTAAGAAAAGGCACTGGCATTTCCTATGGACAAGCTGGTTCTAACAAAGCCAGGCACTTGGGCACAAAACTGCATCAGAGCTGACACAATTTGTAGCCCATTAGAAAGCACTTAAAGATGTCAACAGGAAACAATGTCACAAGATGGTGCCTCTAGGTGGATTTACTTATGGTTTTAATTTCTTAAGAATGCCTTAGATACTTAAAGCCATTTCAGGCCACCAGTATATTTGCTGCAATTGTCCCTTTGTGCACTAGCCTAACTAGCTGACCAGAAAGGGAAAATTCAACACTTCTTGCCCTACTAAATGCTCTCCAGTTATATCTATCCAGATCAATTATAACAGGGTAGATGCCACTGAGCACTAGCTTCCTATGTTTAAGGATTCAAAAGATATAAAAGTGGATCAAGTAAGCATTGTTTCCTTTTTTAACTTCTGTGATATAAGAACCTAAATATTTCCTTTTAAGCTACTCTATATATCAGGATTTGTTGTTTATATCGTCCTTTCCCTGTCACTCTGGTTTTTATCTAAATTACTGAGGTTTCACTATACATATTACTTAGTAAAGTAAAACTATGTTTTATACTGTTCATATGCACCCCACTACACAGAACAGTGCTCCTTGTCTAAAAGCTAAAGAATAAACACACATGTACCCAGAAACACACCTATGTTGATATGGGAATTTGGTTTACGATAAATGTAGTATTTTAAGTTAGTGGGGGAAGGAATAGTCAATGATGTTGGAATAATTTGAAAACATAAAATGAGATCTCTACCACATCATTTACAAAAATATATTTCAAATGGATTATCAGTTTTACTTTTTTAAAAGAGTATTTTATGAAAATAAAGCGTTAATGTCTCTAAAAACCCTGGGGTAAGAAAGGCACAAGACACAAAACCTAGGAACCATAAAAGAAATGTTGATAGATCTAATCAGGTGAAATACCTGTAGAGCAAAACACTCCATATACAAGGTTAAAAAATGACAGAGCAGAGGAAAACATTTTCTACACA
Organism: Eonycteris spelaea; assembly: GCA_003508835.1. NCBI lineage: Eukaryota > Metazoa > Chordata > Mammalia > Chiroptera > Pteropodidae > Eonycteris > Eonycteris spelaea. The sequence goes on along the minus strand of PUFA01000323.1, from coordinate 767,574 downwards.
TACAAAGAAGAAACATCCAGAAGATATAAAGGGCACCTCAAACAGTATAGAATAGCTAAACACTCCAGAAGAAAACTAGCAAAAATTTATTCACCGCTGGAAAGCACATGCCAATCTCCATAGGAATGGATGGTCAACCTCATTACAGAGGAGGGAAACAAAAGAGAAAAAGAACTCTGAATGTCACTAGTCAGCTAGCTATATAAAGTTAAAAAAAGACATGACATGCAGCACTAGTTAGGGTGGGTGGGAAACAGGACTTGTTGATGGGAGTGTAAGATGGTATGACCTGTATGACCTTTTTGGCAGCACAACTGGAGTATCCGAACTTCCAATATGTACACTTCCCTGGCCCAGTCTAGGCACCTTTGCTCCAGAAAAACTTATACATGTTCACATATACACATATGAACATTCACTGTAGCACTGGTTTAATAGCGAAAATGTGTCCTTTAAAAGAATGGTTAAAGCACATCCCTTCTATGGACTACCATAGTATCGTTTAAAAAGAATGTAGTCAGTATCTGTGGAGGACCTAGACAATCCCTAAGATATTCTTTTAAGTAAACAAAGAAATCCACAATACATAGTGGGTTTTTTTTTTTTTTTTGGTTAAAAAACTATGTGCTTATGTTATGAAAACGCTCAGGAAAAGGACTAGAAGAATAAATGCCAAAGTACCAACAGTAATTAGCCTTCGTGAAGGGAGAATTATAGAGAGCGGTGAAAGAAATCTGTATTTTACTCTATGTACTTCTGTACTGTTTTAAAGAATGTATGATCTCGAAAGCTAAGCAGGGTCGGGCCTGGTTAGTACTTGGATGGGAGATCACCTAGGAAGACCAGGCGCTGTACGCATTAAAAGCAAAAATAAGGGATTGTAAACTGACAAGGTCCTTGTAATCTGTGAAGTCAGCCAAGGGTTGCCTCGCCTGAGGGGGGGGGGGCGGACATATGCATGTATTACTTTCACAAATTTGTTTCAAATTTGTTTCAAAATTAAACAAGAAACTTATTAATAAATAAGCCTGTTTGGGTCAAATGAGGTGATAAAGACAGGGCTTCTAATTTCCATTACTAAAAAGAGAAGTTCCCCAAGCAGAAGGGCTATTCTTCACCACCAAGGGTACTCACAGCTTGGGACGTGGAAACAACTGTGGTGCTGACAGGCACCTGCCGCACAGTGGGGGCTCCTGTGCCAATGCTGATGGGGGTGCTTGCAGCCCCAGAAGCCACGGCCACAGTCTTGGATACAGCAGCATTCATACTGGGCAAGGACACTGCAGAAGTATGAACAGCTCCGGAACCACTAGCCACTGAGGACCCCTGCTTGGCATGGGTTGCAACTGTGATGGTCTGGCCTGCTTTGGGAGGCATCACTCCCAGGCCCTGCACGATGCGGATTGTGGCAGCTGGCTTTGCTTCTGAAGAGGCCACCGTGCTTTTCCCTTTCTGTTCTGCCACACTTACACCAAGTGCTGGCATCAAGCGAAAAGCTGAACTCGAGGCTTCTGCTGGCTTGAGGTCAGGAGTCACTTTGACCACAGTGGTACCTGTTGGAGTGGATGAAGGGGCACTGGCTGAACTGGCCTTGGCAGGGCTATCAGCAGCATGGACCGGATTGGAAGTGACGTGTAAAGTAGCAGAGATGCCTTTGCCCGCTGTACCGCTTCCTGTCCCGAAGAGGTCCTGGGTCAATTTGACTGTGGTAACCTGGGACTTGGCCAATGTGGCCATCATGTCCGGAGTGATTCGCAGAACCGTCTGGCCTTTGGCATCTGTGGTGATGGAAGAGGGTGGCAGACGCAATACATCCTTACCCTGGATACGGAAGTTAGTGGCTGTGAGTGGAATGCTGTTGCCTGTCTGGGGTTTCACACCAAGCTGCCCAGTGATTGCCACCTGGGTGGGGAAGAAACAGCACTGACCAAAGGATTCACAATGCTACATTAGTTACGAAACATAATTAGGCAAACCTCCATTTCATGGGTGTATGTGTTTCATATATTCTTCTAACTTTTTTTTAATGACAAACATTCACAAAGAGAACAGGTAACAAATCCATGTACCTATCACCCAGCTTCAAAAGTTATCACTTTTCAATCTTGCTTTAACTATCCTTCCCCATTTTAGGGATTAGGGAAGAAGGAACAGAGATATTTTAAAGTAAACCGGTATATATTACTTTGCTGATCAATGCCTCTGTACACACCCCTAACCTAGAAAAGGACTTCTGAATTAAAAAATAATCACCTATTATTACCTGATAACATATTCACATTTCCCCAACTGTCTCAAAAACATCTGTCTGTAGTTGTGCCGACCGTCACCTTGAGAGCATTAGCATGGCCAAACTCCCATGTGTAACAGATGTAACCCTTCTAGCCTCAGGGTCTTTCTCTGCCACTTGAGCAATCTCCCCTCTCTCAACTGGACCAGTGTCACCAGAATGCAGACACACTGTAACAGTTCCCATTCTAAAATACAACAAACCCTTGCTTTACTCCACATCTCCCTCCCCCTGCCCCACTCCACTCTGCATGACTCCAGCCCCAGTTCGCCACTCTCTTCAAAAGCAAAATTGCTCTAAAATCTACCTATATTCACCATCTCCATTTCCTTGCCTTACATTCACTTTTGAACTCATTCCCAAAAAGTCACTAATCCACTGGACCCAGTCAAGTTCATTCATTACCTATATTCAAGGAGTAGTCAATTCTTAGGCCTCATATCACTCACACTTTCATACACCTGATGCACGTGCTAACTTAAGAGCAAACTTTTCTCTTGGTCTGCCTTACAAGGCCTCCACACCTCAGTGTTTTCTGTCTCAGAAAATATCATCAGTATCTACTCAGTCACTCAAGCCAAAGGGGTCATTCTTGACTCCCTTCTCTCAGATGCCATAATCGAACCACCAGAAAATCACAAGGGCTCTACCTTTAACTCTAAATTTCAGAATCCCAGCACTTCTTACCACTTGTGATGACTACTCACAGGAAACCAGCATTACCTCTCACCTGGACTGCTGCAACTGCCTCTGACCTGGTCTCCCTGCTTCCACACGTATCTCCTGAAGTCGATTCCATGCAGCCACGGGTTTCTTTAAGTGTAAACTACACTGAGTCATTTTGGCTCACAATTTTTCAATGGTTCCCCACCACATTTCAATTAAAATCAAAGTCTGACGTGATTAACCAGCGGCGACCTCTCAAGCAACCACCTCCTAACACTTCCACAGTTGCTTACTAAGCCTCAGCCACAACGGCTTTTCTATTATTCCTCAAACATATTCCTGACTCAAGGTATTTTCACTTGCTCTTCCTATTCCTAGAATGCTTTATCTCCAGCTAATCATAACATGACACTCTCTCCAACCTCATTCATCTCTCTCAAATGCCACTTCCGCAGACAGGCCTTCTTGATAACCCTAAACAGCACACTGCACTCTCTACCCCACCTCCCACTTACTGTTGTTCAGAGGCCCTACTATACCTGCTTGTCTCCTAGTTCTATGTGAAGATGAACTCAACAAAGAAGGGACTTAGTCTGTGTAATATACCACTAAATCCCCAATACTCTGGACAGTGCCCTGGCACACAAAAAGCACTTAATATGTATTTGTTTGATGGAAAAAAGAAAAAAGAACATTTCTTTATCATCATATGGTTCCATTTCTTCATCTGTAAAAAGGGGATAATAAAAGTGCCGACTCCATGGTGTTATGATGAAATTATTTAAGATTTATAAAATGTTTAGCACAGTGCAGGCATGTATTAAACACTCCTATCAATACTAGTTGCTATTCTGCCTTAACAATTCTTTGAAGTTCAACTGTTAGTCTTGCATATTCATAACCAAGAAAGTGGAGATGTATTCTTTTACTAATGGTAAAATGAAATGCCAATAATGTATATAAATTTATCTAAATTATTTCATGGAGAGTCTCCTCCAAAACCAGAAACTCGGCTACTAAATCTGAATTACATGGAAAGGAACAAAAGAAATCTCTTCAACATCTACAGAGCTTGCACTGCCGTTGGTGCGAACTCATAGTTGAAACGCCTGTGAACTAAGGAGCAAAGATCACAAACCACTGAGATCTCTGCTGTCCTCTGCTTCAGGACAAAGGAATCAGATCCCACCGACCTGCTTAATAATGTTCTGTCCGGTAACATTTTGAATGACAGCGGCTGTGGAAGCACTCGGAGCAGAGCTCCCAGGAGAACTCGTGGCTGGCTTGCTTGTAGGGCTGGCTGTGGCAGGGAGACTTGTCACCGTGAGCCCCGTCTGCCCAGGTCCTGGTCGCTGCACAGCGGCTGCTGCAGTCTGAGCTTTGACTGGAACGGTGGCCATTACTGTCTAGTTCAGAGCATGAGGCCGAGAGCTTAATTAGACATTAAGATGTAGACCAGCACAATGTAGACCAGCACATCACCATCCGGGAAGTGTGCCTCTAAAACTACTTCTAATCTAAGAGCGCTTAAGGCTCACTACTCTCTATAAGGTAGCACCTCTTATTTTAACGTTCAGAATGCTTTCATTTAATATCTCATTTTATTCCTACATAGAGAACAAATATACCCTTTTTACAGTAAAGGAAACTGAGGCAGAAGATCAAACTTTTCTCTAAAACTACACAACCACACAAGTTAATGGCATGGCTAAGAATAGAGGCACAATGGAGGGAACCTGAGATTTAGAGTCACAGGTCTGGATTTAATCCCACCTCTACGAGAGATCTGTTACAACCCTCGGTAAAATGACTAAACTTCTCAGAAGTTCTGATCCCCAATAGGTAAAATACAACCTATAAAAATGCTTACCAAGATGTGAACATTAAATGAGTTGCTGTGATAAACATCATCAGTAGCAATAATGTAAGGCTCTTCAGTCCTTACCCAGACTGCCTGTTTGATCAACAGCCCACCTCTGGGTCTGCTGTCCCTGTTTACCTGGGGCATGACTTTGGTCTGTGTAGCAGTGGTCGGAACTCGAATCTGTGGTCCTGCTGGCATCGGCGGTAGTGTCTGCGCCGGCCCTGCTGACTGCTGAGTAACAGCAGGCAGGCTAGGCTGGGCCACCACCCGTACCTGGGGTAGTCCAGCCGAGCCAGAGTGGCTCACGACACGGGCAGCAGCCTGAGAATTTGGTGGAGTCTGACTGGAAGCTGGAGAAAGCATTGTTCCTAGCTGTGGCATTGTTGGGGAAGATACCAGAAGAACACTATGAGGAGAATCGGGGAGAAATAAAAACAACCAACTTAGGACATGCATATAAAAGGATTTGGGAGGGAGAAAGCTACAGAAGAAATAGAAGAACTTACCCTGAGCTAGATTTAGCCGGTTCTGAGACGGTAGTGGGGCCACTTTTGTTGACTGCTGATACAGGTGGAGGGGAGATAGGAGTGGCAGGCAAAGCTGGAGTTGTAGGGGTCACAGGTGTGACTGGGGTAGCTGGCATGCTGGAGTCACTAAGGCTCATCTGGCTCTGCTCAGAAGGGCCACTGCTAAGCACCTTCATTGAACTCTCCTTGCTACTGGACTTCTAAAAGCAAAAGAGAAAGAGAAATTCACAGGCAGATTTAACAAAGGCCCACTACGGGAAGGCACAGCCTTATGGTTCCAGATACACTGAGCTAAGGGAAGTCCTAGTTGCCAGCATCCCCAAAACCACTAAGCTACATGCTCTCAGGGGGTCACTCACCACCTTGGATGGGGGCTTGGGTTTTTGCTGAAGGGCTTTCCTGGCTTTAGCTGCAGCAGCTTGTGCTTGGTGAATTCGCTCTGTGAACAAAAGTGTAAGCTTCAGCAATAGTTTATTCTCAGCGCAGTTAAGAAGGTAGTTTCGTTAAGAGCCAAGGCCTCATTGGTGGGCTAAGTCCTGCCTTTATAATCCTGTCCCGTCTGAACGTCAGTGAAGAACATAATGGAATTGGGGCAGAAAGTCAAAAGCATCCCTAGTCTAGTTGGGCACACTGCTCAGGTCTCACACACCAAACTCTTCCTCGCTCCGGTCACGATGCAGGTAGATCCAGAGCTTCCGTCCAATGTCATATTTCACACATGGGTCTTTTTCATAATGCAGCCGATCCAGTGCACCACTCACTACTGTATTCACCTAAGAACCAGAACAAAGGGGATAGGGACAAGTTAGATCAGAAACTGGAGAAAAATCACTGGGCGTAAGTCACAGCTGATAAACATCTTATCTCAGCCTGGTGGCACCAATAACTCATTATGTATCACCTGGCAAAACAGGAAACAGGCTCCTGAGAGAATGAATTGTCACCTGAAGGAGATGGTAAACTAAGACCTTTAGCAGAAGCTGAAGGAAAGCTTTGAGTCCAATTTGTGCTTCACTGACAGCAAGAGTCTTAGGTTATCACTGCTTGCATTTCTCGAGATACCCTTCTTTCCTCCATTGTTTTTAAAAAATTTTTATTATATTTCAAATTTCCTTGTAAATTCTCTTAAAACCTTTATGCAACAAAACAAAAATAATTTTTCATCCTACCTGAGTGCTGGTGACATCTGGTGCAAGAAACTGTGAGTCCTTGAGCAATTCACAGATCTCTGCCCGAGTACCTTCTCCATTAGGCAGCCGAGCCGCAGCATCTCGAACTGATGACATCAGAAAACGAGAAGTCCAAGAGTCAAGCAGGGCTTCTCCTGAGGAAAACTCTTCCTGTCCTTGCTCTGGTGGGTGAAGTTCCCTTTGGTGGTTTCTCTACCTTACTAAGACTCAGCCTTGGGAGGACACTGCCCTCTAGGGGCAGTTTCCTATACACTCTTCACACTTAGTCGAGACTGTAGTTTCATCACATCTCAGAATTATTATAAACAAAGGTAACAAACCATATCTTGGCCGTGCTATAACAGAAATCCGATATTTTCATACCACATTACAACTGTCGCATACAACTTAAAATATCATTTCCATGCATTTATTTCGAAATTATAGGAGTTGTAAGATCTACTAGTACATCTCATCATTTAATATTATGATAAAAATATATTTCTGCACCATAAATTTAATATTTTGAAAACTATTTCAGTATGACTGATTTCTTTTGTAACTCTATGCATCTTATTTTATGCATTTAAAGACATAATTCTGAGAAGGAGTCCATAGGTTTCACCGAAATACTCAAGAGGTTCATGACACAAAAAAGGTTAAAAACCTCATCTTTAAAACAATCATAGTCTGGAAGAAGCAAATTCCTATACTAGCTGGCCCGTGAATAATTCCTGAATGAAAATAAATTGGAGTGCAGACTTTGGGGAAGAAACACTGATTCCTGATAAATCTCTAGGAGACAAAATTCCCCCTTCCCAAATTTCTGAGGGTTGGGGCACAGCTGACAAGAGGAAAAAAAGATCATACCAAGAGACAGGATGGTGACATAGGCAGGCCGGTCAGAGCGCAGCAGGGAGTGCTCCCGGGCCTTGTTGAGCGAGGTCTCCTTATCAAACACACCCTTCACAGGCCCCACTACAGACTCAAAGCCATGCATGCGGAAGGTGAATGCCTTATGGGGTTGGCTATATCTGTAACGTTCCTACCAAGAGAAAAGGCACAAGACTAGTGAGATTAGTGCGGTTCTCCCTAGAGCTCCTATACTATTGTATGGAGAGATTAAAATGAGAAGGAAACAGGCTATTCTACTAGGAATACTGACCGAACTACAGTGGGAAAAGGATGATCCCCAAAGTGCTAGTCACCAGCAAAGGGACAAAGAGATAAATATAAACATATTTTGCTATCTAGAAGTAAAGGTCATCAAAACATTTTTCACTGCCTTTCCTCACAGCATTTGTCTCTAACAAACAATCCTAACAGGGTATCTAAGGTTAAAGATGTGAATTTTCTCTAAGAATCTGGACTCGAGGAGAGCTGCTCTCTGCATGACCTCACAGATGCAGAGGTTCACACTGGGTTCCAGCTGTTTCTTACCTGCTCCTGAAAAGCTCGCTTCTCCTCCCCTGTGCTGGGCCGCACCACATAGTCAGTCCTTCTGGAACATAAAGAATTTTGTGGAATCTAAGAAAACAGAACTCATAAAAACAGAAGGTTGAATGGTAGTTACCAGGAGCTGGTAGATGGAAGAAAGGGGAGACTGTTGGTCCAAGGGCACAAACTTCCAGTTATAAGATGAAAAAGTTCTGGGGGTCTAATGCACAGCATGGTGACTCCAGTTAACAATACTGTTTTATATATTTGAAAGTTGCTAAGAGATCTTAATGATTATTTTCTCACCTTACAAAAAAGATTGGTAATTATGTGAGGTGATGGATGTGGTAATCACTTCACAACAGATACATATATCAAATCAACACAATGTTATATGCCAAACATATCTCAACAAAACATGGGGAAAAGAAAACGGATCAGAACAGACTGAAAACAGTCACATGAGATGATGCGATACAAAGAGCTCGGGACTAGAGGTCAAGATTCCAGCCTGCGTCCTGGCACTAACCTTGAGCAGGCCAATGAAGATGGATTAGATGAATCATTCTCAAATGGAAATTGGAGGGGAATTCACCTATAAGACAGATCCCACCCCCCTCTATGCAATCCCCTTCCCAATTCAGAATCCTTTCCTCAGGGAGCCACTCTTACTGATGGGAGGGTGTTGCCCTCCTCAGGTATGCTGAGGCAGGTAAGAACCAGTGGACTTCAGGGTTCTCTAAAGTCCATTACAGTTCTAACACACTAAGAAATGTTAGAAAAACCATGGCTGTACCTTACACTAGGGTTTCGTAGACCACCACCCACCATTAGCGTATTATACTCACACCCGAGGAACAGGGGTCATGCCATCTGAGCTGTCTTCATTTTCCTGATGGAGAAAAGGAAGACATTAACAGGTAAATGGACTAAAAAAAATGTGGCTAAATAAAGGGCTCTGAAAATCCAATTAAGAAAGACCTGATATTTCTCAAAAATCATACCTTACAGAATGCCTGGTCTTTGGTTTCTAGCCACAGCTGGAAGAGTGCAGCTAATTCCTTTTCATTATCTTGGGACTGGCCTATGAGAAGAATTAAAGGGCAAAAAATAATAAAAAAACAATGTAAGGTATTATTCAGGATCTCACTTTCTCCTTACTTGCTATGTCTATGCCAGAGAGAGAACCTATCAGGATCTGCAGCAATGGTCCTTTGCACACATTATCCCTTCAGCCTGTACTGCCCCTCCATCACTGTCTGCCCGGATTACCCTTCTTAGATGTCCCCTAATGAAATCATTCACTCAGTAAGTGTTTGCTGCATAGCCACTGTGCGCCAGACATTACACACTAGAGTTACTCAGTGACCTCAGTCTCTTGCTTCATGGAGTTTCAGTCAAGTGTGGAAAGAGCATATATTATATAAAATCAAAAAGTGGCAGGTGTCACAAAGGATGTTAAGAAAGCTTAACCTAGGGAAATTATCTTAACCTTGGGGGGAGGGGTCTTCTTCTGGCTAATTGGGGCAAAAGGCATTCTACGCACAGCACAGCAAGAAGGTGGCCCCAAGGCAGAGGAAAAGCTTGACTGCCCTTGACCTGCCTTAGAAATAGATGAGTACTTTGCCTCTGTGCCTTCCTCCCCTATCATTCTGTTCAGACTCCTACTGTGGCACTTATCCTATGATGATACCTATGTCTCCTCTCCACACTAGGAGCCACAGAAACCCAACGTCACCCAGGTCTGCTTAGGCGAAGAAGGCATCTTCCAGGGCCTGCCCTTCTCAAAGGCTGCTGAGATAACCTCATGATGGTCTCTTACCTGTTTTCACTAGTCAATGCACAATACTATCCCAGAAAGTGCTAAACTTTCTTGCCCAGGGGTGACTCCATTACTCTCATTCTGTCTTCTAGAAATGCTACCTCATAATCAGTAAATTCTCCTGCAGCCTAATCCTCTTCTCTAAATACCCACTTCTCTCGACAACTTTTACTTCCTTGTCTGGTGTGAAATCTGGTTCTTGCTAATCCTTCTACCTTGGGTATGCTGGCTATTCTCTCACAGCCATGTCCTTCAAAGTTGAGTTCCTCCCTCAAACCCTGATGCCAGACTATTTCTCTCCAGCTCTTCTGGAAAATCACTATCAAACAAATGCCTGGTTCCTAAGGCTCTTACCATCCACCTGTACCTACCTTGTCCCCTGCTCTTCACAGGTACTGACTTAATCACTCCTCCTCACGGAACACTGGCCTGCCTTGCTCCTCACCAGTCCACTTCCTGCTTTCATGCTGGGTAACTGCCACATTCATACAGATGGTCCATCCAACAGCCTAACCTCTCAGTTCTGTGACCTCAGTGACCTCCTCCACTCCACCCTAGCCACTCGTTCCCACAATCACAACTGGACTTTATCATTATCTAAAACTGCTCCATCTTCAAAACGCCTAATCCAGTGTTTCTAAACCCTGGCTCCAAATAAGAATCACCTGGGAACTTTTAAAATACCAAGGCTTGCCCCCATCCCCCACAATTAATCAGAACCTCTGTGGGTAAGGAATAGGTATTAATATTTTTTAAAAGTTCTCCAACTAATTGGGGTACACAGCCAGGGCTGAGAACCTTTATACTATTCTGCCCCCTGACCACAATCACCTAGCCTTCTTCCTTGTTTAACTGCTCCCACTAAAACATTACTTTGACTCAAGAACTGCTAGTCCACTTCTCAAGTCCCATTAGTCCCCTACCTTCATGCCCCTCCCCCCACTGAATTCAGAGTCTATTGCCATCATCTCAATAATACCTTTACCAATACAGTAATACCTAATACCTCTGCTCTATCTGCATCATTCCAATCTAGCAAAACTCAAATTCTGAACTATGCACATTCTCTATGCCTCGGGTCAGACAGCCGAGGGCTGCCAAGGAAACATACAAAAAGGGAAAGAATGCCACTACAAATGAATGACAAGCAGCCTCCACTGGCCCCACCACTGCCTGGCAATCTAATGTTCTCTCTGGTCAAGCTGGTTTCCCACGCTGCGTATTTCTTCCCCACTCTTTGCAACAGACCACTCGCCTCTCTCACTTCCCACTTTAACAGAAAAGCCAGCAGACCCAACTCCTTGAAACCTTCCACAATAAAATCTACAAGCCTACTACTGAGTTTCCATTATTTCCTCCTACTATACGATATGGACTACCTCCCACCATCCAAGGCCAATCTCTTGCCCTCATCTCAGGAATTTATATGGTAAATGTTCCCTTCTCTCCTGTATTTTCAACCTCCTTCTTTCCACTATACTCTTTCCATCAACACCTAAGACTCGAAGTTTCGCTCATTAAAAAAAAATACTTCTCTTGGTCACAAGTTCCCCTTACTAACCTCCCCTCCCTGCTAAACTTCTAGAAAAATTGTTTATGTTGTCAAAAAAAAAAAATAATAATGGAGCCACTTCAAAATGGAGCCGGAGCTGCCATGCCAGATGAACTGCCTTTCAAGTCTTACACTTCAAACCTTTGGAATGTTAAAACAGGGCAAAATAACTTTGGACTAGGCCTAAGACAATACTGTGTCCCAAAGAACTGTTTGCAAAGATAACAAGAAAGCAGTTATTATGGATACTGGACTGATGACTACCAGATTGAAAATTAAAAACATCATTTAGAATTAGCCTTACTTTGTTATCTTATCTGCACCAATACAAACACTTTCCTTCTATTGATATAATTGTTCCCCTTCCCTTTCTCATAAATACCCACTGCCTGTCTCCTAACTGGAACATCATCTGGGCTTGTGCCTGAATCAATGCTTCCTAAATAGTTTTTCTTTTTTATCTCAAATAAATGTTTATTGCCTCTTACTTTAAAGACTTTTACTTTTTGGTTAACAAGATTCACTGTCTCTTTATATTTTTATTTTTTATTTTATTTTTTTTAATTTTTTTATTTGTTCACTGTTTCTTTAACCAGTGGTGTACAGGTAAATCTATAACTAGCTGCAGGAGAGGGGGCCCTGCCTGGAAGCATTTGCAGATGTTTGTGGTGCACATTAAGGGCTGTGTGCCCATAAAACTTTGTCGATGTCTATGGCTACTCTGCACTATGATGGTAGGGCTGAGTAGATGCAACAGAAAGCATATGGCTCACAAGCATCCAGTGCTTATAACATTTGCCAACCCTGCTGTAAGGGTCCCACCATGGCTGATTTCAAGCCACCAGGCTGATAGTTGGAAAGAGTTGCACAGTCAGCCATCAGGAATCACCTTCAGCTCACCGCCGTCTTTTAACTCTTGCCATTCTAATAAGTAAGATCACTCTTACAAAAAAATTCATCATTCCTTCCACATCCACAAATCTGAGTCCACAATCAAGGCTAATGACCACTTCCCAATTCTCCACTCTCTCATTCCTTGGCTTCTGGAATTCAGCCATCTCATGGTTTCCTCCTAACTCTGCAGTCACTTGCTCTCTGTATGCTCAGCCTTCTCCCACTCAGTGTTCTCTGCCTTGAAATTTCCCAACACTTAGTCCTAGGCCTTCCTCTCTCCTCACCTAACACGTTCTCCCTAAGCCCTTGGTTTTAAATGCTATACATTTGCCAACGACTCTCTACCTTGACTCTCTGGTCTGGATTCTAAACCCATATATCCTACTGCCTATTGAATATCTCCACTTACATGCCTCAAAGGCAGCTCAAACTCAGCACATCCAAAATTAAACTCATGATCTTCACCCTCATTCAAGTATGAACCATCCTACACAGTTGCCTACTTCAATAAATGGCATCTTTGTCCTCTTGATATAAATCTAGCAAAGATGCTTGACAGAAATCTTTCTTCATTCCCATATCCAATTAATAACCAAATCCTGTGGCTTTTACCACCTACGAACTTTCTTAGATTTATCCATTCTCTCAACCTGGGCTCACATTATCTTCCCTGCCACCACTGACCGACACTGCTTTCTCAGCTTGGAATGCCCTTCCCCTCTGTCTGCCTAGCTCCTTCCTAATCATCAATATTTCTGCTCACATACTCCTTCCTCAGGAAGGCCCTCCCTGACTAACTGCAGACTACACCAATGACTCATTATAACTTCCATCCTTCCTGGTACTTTTCCCTTACAGAATGTATAAGTCTGTTATTTCATTTGAATGACTATTTGTTGCCCAAGCCAAACCTTAAAACCCACTAGGGGAACAAACTGTCTTTAACTTCCAAACCATTATATCCCACAGCACCTAACACAATGCCTGATACCCAGAAGCTGCATAAATGTTATAAGAATGGATGAATCTACTGCTTGCATAACCTTCTCTTCACACATCACTTGAGTTAAAAAAATAAATAAATAAAAGGTTTGTGAATCTCCACAGGAAGTCGACAACTCGATTTTCCTCTTATCACCATCACCAGGTAACAGTCACCAAGTTATTCCAGGTGCACGTTACAACTTACACAGAAAGTGGAACTTTATAAACTTAAAACAAAAATAAGGACCCTGTTTCTTAGAAATAGCTTATTCAGAGGTGTTCAACATCTTGTTGCACATTATCCTCAATAACAAAGCCCATTTTTAGAAAAGAAAAATAACATGACTACAAATTAATCAAAAACCATAGGTAGGTATAGTTAATATAAACACTGATTCTATTATGAAATACCCCTGCAGATTTAAATTTAGCCAGCACCAGAGTGCACAGTAATAGAAGGAATATTGTACCTCAGCCTCAGCCAAAATCCAATGGAGGCGGGGGAGAAGGGTGAAATGCAGACCTTGAGTGCCAAAGAGGTCTTGAAGGAGGCTTTTACTGAGCAAAATAAGATTTAACACTGTCCTTTTCAAATTTTTACTGGACCACACCACTGAATAGAAGGCAAAAAAAGAAAATGAGAGAATAAAAACCTAGTGTCATGGGTAGGTAATATGAATTACTTACCAAGCAATTTCCACTGCTGGGTTTTCTCTTTGAATTCAACAAATGGAGTGAAACTGGAAGGTACAGCTGCAAAAAAATGGATTACATTAACAAGCCACACAGGTCAGAGTGTTAAATTCAGAAAAACCGAAAATCCTGAGCTCTGAAACAACTTCTGAATGTTTCATAGTGAAACAAGATAGCAGAGATCTCCAAGGCATGGCATTATGCAAAGCCACAGTGGTTTTAACTAGCAAAGCTGTAGTTCACTATGAGAAATAATTACATATAGGGAGAGAAAACATATTGATCTTACATTAAAAAGTACCTTACCACGACTTTCTCCAGCAAGATACTGCAGGGCTGGTAACACCAACTCTGCCCAGTTGGGGGCCGCAGAGAACCAGCTATTGAGGGAGCTGGCAGGAGATGACTGCCAATCCAAAACCCGCTCCTCTAGCTGTGGAAAAGTAAAGGCAGAACCCAGTTAGTTTTCTATACTACACCAGCAATTCCACAAATGTGTCCAAGCAAGCTGGGGTGTACCTGTCCAGTTTGCCCAAGCCACAAAGCAAGTTAGCTGCAGGGTTTTGGGAAGAACCCAGAGTTCTGCTTCTTAAGCCATAGACCATTAAAGATTTCTACAACTTGAAAACTTTGATGTACATCTGACTTTTCCAAAACTCTTACCACAGGAAGGCTAGACTGCCCCTCCAGTAGCAAGATCTCTAAGAGAAGAGAGAAGAAGCTGGATGATATTTCATTGATTCCAAGGCAAGGTTTGAGGTCCTCAAGAGGCCTAATGAGAGAAGAAAAATATAAGAACAACAAAAAAGACAAAGAACATATCCACAAATTGGTTTAAGCCCTCCAAGCCTCCTGGCACCCATTAAAAAAAAAAAAAAAAAGAAGTTCAGTAAAGGACCATACTATATACTTTCTCTAGCAGGACCCCCCGGGATTCAGGACTTACAGGTTCAACACAAACCAGATAGCACTAGGCACCAGTACTGGCTACAGGCCTCTGCTAAACCTTTCACCCTTGAGCAGAATTCCCTGTTGCCCACTTACTCCTCCTTGATAGCCTGCACAGCCAGTGGAGATGGAGCCTGTGAGAGAGGTGCAATGCCTTCAGTGCTGCTCAAGGGCTCAGCCAACTCCTCTGCCTCTGATTTGATCATTTTTATTTTCTTCTTCTTCTTTTCCTCTTTTTCCTTAATCTTTTTTTTAAGGACAGCCAAGTCATATAGGGCTGGGAAGAAAAAGCAACATACGTCATAGAACTGCATTTTTTCTACTTCCGGGAGTAAGGGGTCTTATCAACATATTATTTTCCTAAAGCCCACCAATAAAAGAAAGAAAAGTCTCAATAATAAGACATTTCGTGTTTTTTTTAACAAACCTAATGATGATTTACAAATGAATTTTAACACTTATTAAGAAGTCAAAGATCTGTCATGATTTTATATTCATTTTCCACCTATAAATCCACTAGAGGCAGTAACGATAGGTTACTGAAACAGACACAGGATCAACTCCAGTTTTTCTATACAATGGTCAATAAAAATCACCTGTTACTTAGCTGCTCCTAAAATATATTAAAGGTTCTTAATGTTCTTTGATTCTTATCCCAATCAAAAACTCTTCTCTAATTTCATAAACATTCTATGATTTCATTTATTTTTGCAACATGTAGACATGCTCATATAATTTAACACCATAGTCAGATGATGGCTACCTACAGATGACGTCATTTACCTGCTAGAGAACCTTTCCTGCCAGCATTTACTCGAGTCATGATGTCATTGAGAGTCAGGTCTCCTGTCAAAAGGTCCGGGTGATCCTAGATGGGATATTCAGATATTTACTATTGAAGCCCAAAAACAGAGCTAAAACTGGAGGCTTTGCTAATTTACCTAACAGATAATTAGCTGTTACCTGCACTTGAGAAAGTCATGTTGAATTAAAAATATGCAGAGATTAAAACTACCGCTCCTCATAATGGGGTATAGGAGAACCCAATTCCAATCTACTGCATGGCATTTATAATCTATAAAGCTCTTTTGCATTCTTTATTTTGTGTGCTCTTCAAACAATCTTGTTTAAGTACGTATCATTCTATTTCCCAGTCTGAAAATGAGATTCAGAGAAGTTAAGGAATTTGCCCAATATCACAGTAAGTGGAAAAGACAGAGAGAAGTCAGTTCTGATTTCCACTGTGGGACTTCCCATCTCACCGCTCGGCCTTAGATGGACCTCCTTTTCTTCCTCCACTATGCGCTCTGGCTTGGCTGCATTGGCAGTACCTCAATTCAGTGGAGTAACAGAAACAGTAAAAAGTGGGAAGAGTACAGGATCTGACTCTTGGCTCTGCCACTTACTAGCTGCAGGGCTGAGGACAAGCTCCTTAACCTCTCTGAGCAGTGGTAAATGGATATGACGATTCATCTACCAGTCTTGTAAAGATTAAGTCAGACACTGTTAAGCATGCCTTATAAAGTCAAAGCATGGGTCTTCTTATCACATCTTTGGTGTTTTACTAGCCTCTTTGGTTGCTCCTGTCCCTTAACAATGAGAAGGAAAGGGAGCAGAAATTAAGTAGCGACTACCTGTATCTTCCTTACCAAACCAGATACATTAGACTGAAAACCACTTATGACATATAAGCCCTGCCCCCAATCTTACTGGTTGATGTTTCCGCTTCTCATGGTGCTTCTTTAACATTATCTTCAGGTCACTGTCCCCAGCTCTATTTTATCTGAGAGAAAATGAACCAAACAAAATGAACTAGGTCATTCAGTAACACAACCCTGAAACTTAAATTTTTCTAGTCATTTGTTATCATCAAAAATTAGGTGTTTCTCTGAGTTTCCCTTCTGACTCCTGGGTACTACAAGTATCAGCAATCTTAAAACAGTCAGAGGATCAACTCTTTGGAAGTTTTTCTATACATTGGTCAAGAGGAAAGACTTAGCTGCTCCTAAAACACATTAAAGGTTCTCAATGTTCTTTGATTCCTATCCCAACTAAAAATTCTGCTCTAATTTCACAGAGATTCTAAGAAATTGCTATGGCTCTGGTTACCCCTTGTTCTATTACTGAATCTTCCCTTAGTATTGCTATTTTAAGATTCTGCTCTAACCCAAAATATCAGTTGATCAGCTCCTAAGAAAAAAATTTCAAAGCGAAGAGGGCAAAAAGGTCTACCCACTTGTAAAAAATGTAAAACTGTACAAAAACTTCTCCAAACCTCCTCATTTTAAAGAACATCTTTTTGCTTTCCTGGCAGGTAAA
Organism: Eonycteris spelaea; assembly: GCA_003508835.1. Taxonomy (NCBI): domain Eukaryota; kingdom Metazoa; phylum Chordata; class Mammalia; order Chiroptera; family Pteropodidae; genus Eonycteris; species Eonycteris spelaea. Next base: position 750,409 of record PUFA01000323.1, on the reverse strand, counting down.
AATTTAGTACCCACTTCCCTCTATGGGAGTTGTCAGGTCTAAATTCAAATCTCCCAGGATGTCGGTCGACAGCATCAGCTCGGTTCTCACCTGCGGTTTTCATATCTGTGGTTGAAAGCGTAGGCACCACCCTCAGGGGCACCGCAGGGCTAGGAGAATGTGCTGGAGAGCTCGGAAGCCATGAGCTGAGATCTTCAAAAGAAAATTTTTCTTGTAAATCCAACGTGGCTGTGGACTCCAATAGGGGAGATTGGGTAAGTGGCCATTTGGGTTCAACAAGGGTAAGCCAAAAACATGGAAGCCAGGGCTCCACCATTCCTTTCTGACCCTTCCCCAGACGAACTGGAGCACACTTAGGTCATTTAAACGGCTCTTCCAGGAAGAGAGACTTCAACAGAATGATGGGGTCGCACTGCAGCAGGCCAACAGTCACTACTACTCTCCTGTAAGGGGAAAAGCAGTTCTCTCAAGTGGCACAATAGGACCAGCCAGGCCTACTGTGGAGAGCCCTGCCACACAGGGATTCGTCTCAACGACACTCAAGTGCCACTTAAGTATCAAGGGTAAAAAAGGTATGTAGTCGTACCCCACCTAACAGGAATGTCTTAGTGCTCCAAGATCAAGGAGCTCTGGGTCCCACTACCACCACCCCCCACCACAGACAACTGGGATGGCTTCTTCGCTGGAGAGATAAAACAGCTACCAGTGGCTCCAACCAAATAACAAGCTGCTGGTATAATTCCAACACTTCAGCTACCCCAAGTGCCCAAGGACACTCACCCTCTTCATCAGATGACAGGGCTGTGTCACCACACTCCTCCTTCACTTCCCTCAAGACCTTCAAGTAGCGCTGCTGGGCCCGCCACTCCCGCTCCTCAGGGGTGCGGGATGGTGAAGGGCGCTTCTGCCGAAAGGGAAGGGTAGGGCCACTCCTTCGGGCTGTCTCCAGCAGGTCCTAGGAAGAGGTCAGATGGGGGTACACGCTACCTATCAGAGTGTTTGCTGGTACATTCTCTATGTCTACATTTTCCTCGCTTCATTGTTTAACAAGCTCAATTTCCTCCCTCTGGATCACAAAGGAAGATGCACCTATATGAACGTGTCCAAAAAAAAGGGCCTGAACTGATTACATGGGGAAAATTCTGAGTGATGAACTGCTCCATCGAGAATGAACACTTATTATACCAGACACCCAAATATCTCCATACTGAAGCTTAAACCTCTGAGGGGCAGACCACTCTGCCTCGAAGAACCTCCAGGCCGGTCCAGTCCCGGGGCCGCTGAGCTTGGTGTGCTGCACATTCGTCAGTGCGTTCAGAGGCCCGTGCGCTCTCACACGGCAATCCCAGAGCCACGTGGTTCTCTTAATAAGCCATGAAATCAACTTATTTATCTTGGTACCTACTGAAGGTACAATATTTCATCAATTTTAAGAGGTACCTTTTTTTCATGTTTTAACATCTCTGAAATCAGGGTACATCTTTAAACTGATCATAAAGATGGTATAGCTTAAACGTATGATGGCTCAACTGCTATTATTTTTTCTTAGTGATATCTTTTATATTTTGTACCACAATCACTTCTTGGAGTTGTGAAATCTTTGAGTTCATGTTTTATACCCAGTTCTCAGCATTACTCACACTCCGAGAAGCCAGAATCTGCTTCAGCAGCCGATGGAAATACTGCTGCTGAGAGTTGAGGTATCGCTTGTACTGTGACTTGAAGCAGAGCTGCCGGTACTTGACCACCTCAGGGTTAAAGTGTCCATCTTAAAAGAATAGAGATACAACTATATATACATCACTCAACATATATTTAATGTGTGCTTAAAATGTGGTAAACTCCTCTAAACTGGAAGACAGTATGGACAGTGGGGAAGATAACCTATGTCTATGTCTACAGGCCAGTTGGAGGACAGAAAATAAAGAGGTCAACTGATAAATAATATTCAACTCTCCTAAGTACCGTTAAGAAATTAACTTGAAGGAACTGTAGAGTAATGAGAGTTAAATCAGGAAAGGGATCTCTAAAGAATGATACATAAAATGAGGCCTGATTAAAGCAATTGTAGCAAAATGTTAACAACTGATAAACATAGGTGAAAATTTTATGAATGTTTGTTGTATTATTTTTCAATTTTTCTATGTGCTTAAAATTTTTTGAAATGAAAAACTAGGAAGAAAATAAAGTAAACGGGGATTTTAAAATAAGAAGTAAAAATGGGGGAAAGGCGAAGAACAGTAGGTGCTAAAGTAGACCCTGAACAAGGAAGAACTTAGTGTGTTCCAAACCTTGAAGAAATGCTGGATGCCTAAAGCAGAGCAGGTTGTAGCTGAGGAGTGGCACGAAATGGTCTGACAATTTCCCTCCACATTCAATAAAAGCTGAGGCCCTAAAGATAGCCTACAAGGCCCTTCATGACCTTTCTCATGCCACCTCTGGCCTCATCTTCCACCAGTCTCCCTTTTGTTCACTCTGCCCCATCCCTACTAGCTTCCACGCTGTTTCCTGAACAGGCAGGCCACATATGCTACTTTCTCAAGGCCTTTGTATTTAAAGCTCTCCCTGCCTGCAATGATTCCTACCAACACCCAGTATTTCCATGGCTTGCTCTTCTCACCTTCGTTAAGTTTCCATTCAAATGTTATCTCATTGGAGAAGACGTACCCAAATACTGTATCTAAAACAGCTCCTTCCCAGCTGTTTACCCTTTACCCTTTCTTATTCTTGGGTATTTTTAAATACCAACAAGTTATTTGCTTACTTATCATGTTTTTCCCTATTAGAATGTAAGATCATTACTGTATCTCCAGAACCTCAAAGATTATCTGGCACATATTAGCTGATTAGAAAAAAATGGTTAAATGAACGGAAGTAAACAGACTTGAGATACATTTTTGAGGGAGAAAGATTAGACTTGCTGATACTTTGGATGCTGGGGCAGGAAGGGGAGCAATGCAGAGGTCAACTGAGCATGGTACATGGAGATCACTGGACGTGAGCACTGGTACCACTGCCTCAGATAAAGAGGTCTAAGAGATCCATTGGGACCTATTAGATTTGAACAGGTAGGCTATGATGAGAACTGAGAGGAAGAGATTGAGAAGCTAATCTCAGAAAGCTAAAATAAGGGGGTCAAAGTACAAGGCGTTTTTTTTCTTTCCAATTAACCTGAATAGTACCCAAGGTAACTAATAAAAGCAAACACTTAAAATAGTACCTGACACACAACTGCCACTATATAAGGGCCTTGCATATAATAACTCATTTAATCTTCATAACAACCCCATAAAGAAGGTGCTGCTAAATCTTCATTTTACAGTTGAAGTAATTGAGGCATAGAGAAGTTAAATAACTTGCCAAGGTCACACAGCTAATAAAAGGGGAAATCAGATTTGAAACCAGGTAGCCCAGCTCGAGTCCAAGCTGTTAACCAGGTTATGTGCCTGTTGTAGGAAAACAGGAAATTTGACCTTCAAGAAGTGAGCCAAGAGTTTAATGTGACTGATGCTGTTAAACATACAGAAATTGGACTATAAAAAAAAGAAATTGGACTAATATTCTACTTCTTTGCCTGTGTACTTCTTTAAAGTTATATCCTATCAGTCTTTAGTTTCCTCAACACCTACACCTCTGTTAAAATATTTGGAGTATACCAAGTTAAAAAATATTTGAATTATTATTAAAATAAATTATTAAAATTAATGAAACTGTTTTTACTATTCTTAAAGCAACTACCGGAAAATTTTTAATTAAACATGTGGTTCATGTGCTATTTCTATTGGCCCACACTAGGCTAGAGAGCAGTGAAAAAAGGAGTAGTACCAGACGAAGCTGGGTAAGTGGGCAGGCTCCAGGTCATATAGAGGCCTGTAGGCTATGAATTTTATTCCAAGTGAAGGCAACTGGTAAATATTCTGCAAAGGGAAGTTTTAAGCAGCTCACTCTGGTAGCCATGTGGAGGTGGCTGCTTAAGCAGCCCTGCAAGAGTCATTAGTGAAGGGATGGTGAGTGAGAAGTGGCAAGTGTAGAGATAAGAATGGAACCTAAATGACAGGAACAGAAAGGAACAACGAGGGGAAGGTGGGTTAGCAAAGAAAAGGGGAGAGGAGATGCCAAAGACACAGGAGGAAACCCAGGACAGGAAAGACATCACTGATGCAAAGGGGGGAAAGTATCAAGACAAAGCATCAAATGCAGAAGGATCAAGAAGAGAACTAAAAGGCATCTGCTGATTTGGAAATTATATGTTCACCGAAGAAACATGGAGCTGGAAAAAAATACTCAGTGGAACAACTAGTGAGATATAATGCTATGGACTATAAACTAGGTAACAACATGTCAATGTTAAATTTCATATTCAAATACAAAATTTAAGTACAGAAAATTTCTGTATTTTCTATATTTCTGCACTGATCATTTGTGATTATGTAAGAGAATGTTCTTGTTCTTCAGAGATTAATATTGAAAAATTTAGGAGTGCTATATCTCCAATACTCTCAAATGGTACAGCAAAAAAAATAATAATCATAGTAAGTACAATAATAACAGAGTAAATGTGGCAAAATGTTGATAGTTGGGGAACCTGGTGAAAAGTATATCGGTGTTCATCATAAATTCTTGTGAATTTTCTGTAGGCGTGAAATTTAAAATAAAGTTGAAGGGGAAAAAAGAGGTCACTGCTGGCATCGGCAAGAGCAGTCCTATGTGGGTAGCAAGGAAATAGCCACAGGGGACAAGAGCAGAATAACTGAAAGAGATAGCTACAGACACGTTTCCAGAAGTTTAGGTAAAGGAAAATGATAGTGGACAATAAAAGGAACAGATGGTTAAGAACTCCTTTTAGTATGAGACCCCCAAACACATCTGTAGGTGAAAAAAGAGCAAGCGGAATGAATATCCAAGTAGAGAGAATACACAGGACAGGTTAACTGAGGAAACAAGGTCCCAAAGGAGGTAAAAGAAAAAAGGTTCAAGAGCAGAGGTTAATCTTAAACAGAAGGAAAAAAATCCTTCCTCTGAGATAAGTAAAGTAGGTCAGAATGGAAATTAAAGCAGTAAGTGGGGGTAGAAGCTGGAAGTGGGAATTTGGAGTTGAAGAGGAATGATCCTTTCCTTTATGAAATAGGAGGTAAGAGAGTTTGATAAGCATTTGGAACTCAAAGAAAAAAGTGAATATTTAAAACAGAATCAGAAAATACAATCAAAGGTAAAAGAATACCAAAAAGCAATGATAGTTTAATGAAGACTGAAAATCATAATAACCATAGTAATGTAGTTGTCTTCAGCAACACTGGAATGAAATGTGATACAGGACAGAATGAAATATGCAGAAATTCTGGTCTTTACACTCCTTGCTTGCACCTTTACCAGACTAACATATTGTTTTGTGGAAAGATATGCCACTCAAACAGACTGTAGTAACATTACACAAGGTCCCCGACATAACTCCTCTAAAATGAAGAGGCTCCATGAGAAGAAACAGTTTATTCCCACCTGAGGGCCCTGGCTTCAGTGAAATAAACCTGTCGACCACAGAGGGGAATTCTTTAAATTAATAACCAACCAAGGTTTAAGATGCTAATCTTAAATCCTTAAGATAATGGGAGGTTTGAAATAATAAGCTTTTTGGCTCCAGGCTCCACATTTCTACAGCTGTCAAGTTCTCAAGTTTAACAAAACTCAAGGAGATACAGTGCTCTTTCAGGGCCTCCTACCAAAGCAAAGGACTGCTTCAGAACAGGGGAGGGGAAGAGGCTTCCCTGCTTCTCTCTATAGACAGAGAACACTCTGACTTAAGAGTAGCCCCAGACCATTTTTAAATCCCCAATGTAATAACTGATTCAGACAAGGATTATCAATGGGTGCTAACACCAAAGAGCAAAACAAAAGCTTCTGGGAAATTAGATTATTACATGGTCCCAAAGTATCACTCCATAGGTTGTTTCTTAATTATAAAGAAAAAAGGTACCCTTACAATTAGTAGGTCTGGCAGACACCACTTAACCAAGGGATCAAACGTGGCATTACCAACGATGGAAAAACTGACATCATCTGCCTCCTGAGGTGATGATAGAAAAGAAAATCACATCTCCCATTTAGTATTCTTGGCAAAAAAAAAATGGTTAACCGAAATCCAATCATGAGAAAACAAGACAATTCCCCAGAAAACAGGATGTTTTACAATTCAAGTATCCTACCTAGGCTCTTCGAAAATGTCTTTGTTTTGAAAGACAAGAGGAACAAAAGGCAGAGGGCCTTAGATACAGGAAGCTGAGAGACATGCGATCCAAACACAATGTATGATCCTAGAATTGGTCCAAGATTTAAAATGCAACTATAGAGAACATTTGAAAACTGAGAAAATTTGTATATGGGATATTCTACATTATTTACTCAATGCAAAATTTCTTGGGTGTGATACGGACTGTGACTATGTGGAAGAATATCCTTGTTAAGAGATACATGCTGAAGTGCTTGGTGGTAAAGTCTCATAATTTCTGCAGAAAAGTGTGTCACAGACACCCATATACACACGTGTGCATGTAATAAAGCAAATGATAAAGGGTTTTTAAAAATTTTTAAAGACTAGTTATAAAACGTGCCTCTAGGATACTAGTAACATTTTATTTATGTGGGTGGTGACAGCTAAGTTCTTATTTTAATAAATCAATGAGTGTTATACTCATGATTTATATATTTCCTAATAAAAAAATGTTATTAAAAAATACACTGGCCAAAGCATCAAAGTATTGCACAAAATCACTCTACTGAGTCAGTATGTGTAAGCAAAAATAAATAGAACAAAATGAAAAAAGGAGTATTCACATAAATTAATGTGTTCTCACCTTCCGCCCCTCTCAAAAAAAGAATGTAGGGGGTGGGGGAAGTGGGGAGGTAGACAGGGTAAAGGGGGTTGAATATGTGGTGACAGAAAGAAATCTAACCATGACAGGCAAACACAAAGTGTAAACATATTTATGCCTTATTGTTAAAGTGTACAGCTGAAACTTACTGGATTTCGTTAACCAATGTCACCATAAAAAAAAATGTTATCAAAAAAAGAATGTTGAGCTACGCACCTCGGAAAAGCTTCTGGGCAATGTGTAGAGGGTTTCCAAAGCGGAAGTTCTCCCCACTGAACAGGGCCAGGATGAGCTGATTTTGCTGCTCAGTACTGTCTTCAGGAAAGTGAGGCAGAAACTGCTGGAGGTGTTCGCGTTGAGAGTCACTCAATACCTCCTGCCATGTTGAAAGGCTGACCACATCAAAGAAGATCTCAGGCTAGAATAATTAGGGAAAGCAGGAGAAAAGTAAACATGAAAAATAGGTTTTTAAGTTTTTTTTTGAGTGGGAAAATATCCATGACATAACATTTACCATTTTATCCATTTTTAAGTGTATGGTTCAATGGCATTAAGTACGTTCACAGTGTTGCGCAACCATCACCACCATCTAAGTTTTAAAGTTTTTAAACAACTTAAAATTCCACTGATATTTATTCAATTCTCAAAACTCAGATTAGTAAAGACTACATATAAACCACAGTCTTATACCCAACAGTAAATAATGATCCAGAGGAAAATAATCTCAGTAGAAAGAATCCCATTTGAACACTGTTTCTGCCAACAAGGGATATGATGGTAGACATCTGAGTTCAGCTTAAATGGTGGCAGGAAAAGTTAACATGGGAGTAGAGAACTTGAGGAATTGAGGTCACCTGCTAAGAGTGAGGAGCAGCAGGATGGAGATCATTCCCAACTCAACAATTATATACTGGATATCTTCTATGTGCTAAATACTAAGACAGACTAGTACTGTGCATATATATACATAGAGAGAGAGTCTGGAGGGGAGAACAATTACACAAGCAATTAACAATGTACTTTAAGAAGTTTACCTATTAGCACATAGGAAAAGCACATATCCCTGACCTAAGGTTTCAGAGAATGCCTACCAGAGCAATTGACACTTGACAGTAAAGGATAAGGAAAAGAAAAAGATATTGAGGCAAGAAGGTTAAAAATTCACAGAACAAATACCTAGTGCCTTACACATAATAAGCACTTAATAAATGGTAGTCACCTTAATAATAATGATGATTACACAGCCTGCCCGTGAAAGTAGTCAAAAAGATAATGCCATTCCAGGGCACGTACTAGTAATTGACTAGCGGGTTACCTCATGGAAACAGGTAATACATTTGGGTTTTGTTTCATGAATCATAGCATGGGTAATCATTTTAATGTAAACACATAATTCTACTCTTAAAACTTCTTGTTAATTGCTGAAAATTATCCTGTTAAAAATAGGGCTTACATCATATTATCAAGTTATGATAACATGTTATTAAACATGCAGAACATAGCTTATAATTTCTTTCTCAATCGCCGTATTCAATAGACTACGCTTAAAAAAAGGATAGAGCTCACTCTGGCTGCAATGTACAAAATGAAACAGAAGGGAGGACCAAAGACTAAAAACTTGTAGAGCATAAAAAAGGTTTAGAACAGTAGCTATAGGGAGCTGATAGAGAAGAAAAGACAGTGACAATGTTGTAACTTACATCCTCTAGAAGGTCTTCAGGCAGACTAACCCTGGTGCCCCCCAGGAGACAGTCCTCCATAATACGTGTACCATGGCCATCCCCACATGGACCCAGTTCCAGGGGATCTGTCAGCATATGGTCCAAGGAATCCATTGTTTATGTTCCACAGGTAATCTAGACAAATATATGCAGTTATACCTTGAGATAGAAAGGCAGAAATCCCAGGGATATGGTTGACATGCTCCAGAAAATATTCAATCTCAAATCTATTCTTAGATCTTATCCTTACACCCTATCTATAGCTAAACAGCTCTTGTCTCTCCCTTCCACCAGTGCATTCTCATCTCAACTTTCAGATATTATCTAGGTCTCTCGTTACTCAGAATGCTTCTACAATAACTCCAAACTTATAGAATTTCTTATAACTTCATTTTACATTTGAGACTCAGAGATTAAATAATAAACAGATCAGCAGAGTCCATAATTTAGACTTCCCAGGCCAATAATCTATTATAACATAATTTAAGAATTGGGTTTTTTAGCAATTAATTCTGTTCTTTCACAAAAGAAAATTCACTGAATATCCATATCAGTAAAGCTCAGACACTAACAATGTTATTTAATGAGGGCCTATTAAGCGCTCTTTCATATCTAATTCTTAAAATTGTGCAACACAGGATTATTATATCTATTCTACAGATATTAAAAGGGGAATCAAAGTAGATAAGTAACTTGCCCAGCCCCAGAGTTAGGACCAAAACTCAGGTCTGCCTGACTGCAAACCCATGTTCTTAATACTATACACAGTACCTTCTATGTAAACTCTCAGTTTAAATCATGGAAAGGGCATCTTAATACAACTTTATTAGTCCAAGTAAACTCCAGAGGCTCCAAGCACCTGACCAGGACAGCCACTAAAGTAGTAGCCAAATCACCTTTAGTTGGTCCATCAAATATTTATAACTATATAAATGTAATGTTATTTTTCTTCTTCCTGTTGTAACTGAACCCAGCTGGCCACCTTTAGAAAAGTACATATTAAAACATTTTCAGAGTCTATGGCCATGCCACCCTGAACAAGACTGATCCCACGTGATCTCAGAAGCTAAGCAGGGTCAGGCCTGGTTGGTACTTGGAATGAGAGACCACCTAGGAAGACCAGGTGCTGTAGGCGTAAAAAATAAGGGACTGTAAGCTGACAAGATCCTTGCAATCTGTGAGGTCAACCAAGGGTTGCCTCGCCTAAAAAATATATATATATATTTTCAGAAAACATCTCATAAGGCTAATGGCTAGAATCAGGTGTAAAGCTGAGGCCACAGGATTGAACAAAACTAAAAGAACGGCAAGGAGCTTGAACTGAATCACTCTACGAATATTTGCTAAGTCCATTCTATCTCCTATTCTTACCAAATGAGCTAACAAACACAGTAAAATAAAGAAAAAAAATAGACTTAACAGTCAAAACACCAAACTTCTAGCCAAATCTCAGTGATTCTGGGCAAATCCTACCTCACCAGGTGTCAATTTCCTTATCTGTAAAATGAAGGGGAGCTGGACCAGGTCCTCCCTATTGTTATTTCCAATCCTGGATTCCTGCAATGAATTATCTCTAGATGGATGACTATTTAGGACTTAATGTAGTCATGTAATGTAGAAATGTGATGTTTTCACTCTAAAACTCTTAAAGAGCAGACCTGTAAAATTACTACTAAAATAAGCACCTTTCCACTAAATTATTTCAAGTTATCAGGAAGAGATTCAGATCTATGTAAGATCTAGCAGAAAGATTAGTGTTGGACAAAGCAGCTGCGTGGTCTCCAGGGAACTGTGCTGCCATCACCTTTTAGCACACAGTGAATTACAAAATCCTTAACATTACTTTGCTTATGCCTAAATAACTGAAGCAGGTGAGAAGGCACAAGGCACATGCGTTTAACAAAACTTTAAAATAGAAAAAAAAAAAAACCAGTAGAAGCAACCTGATGCTTAAAGTCCTCTTAACAGAACTGACATAGAACAGGGTAACAGCTGCAAAGCCAGAGTTCTACCAGACTCTTAGCAGGACCACTTTTGTTTCACAACTTGCTCACAAGTTTCTTCGATTTGGTAGATGTGTAGCTAAATTTAATCTATTCGAGTGGCAACCTTCGCCCTGCTACTATTTTGAACAGGATCTCCAAGTACAAAAAGCAGGCAGCTGCCAAAAAGTTGAAACCCCGGAAGCTAAGTCTTGTGGCGTATGGCCCTCTCTACTAGACCACGAAGGCCTCTCCCAAAGGCCTTTCCTCTGCATTAGGGTTAACTTACCCTCCAGGACCCTCCTCCCAAAAGAAGCTAAACCCTAGGCTCCTTCCGGAGCAACTGCCAGCTCCAAACCTATCCGCCCTGCAGCAAACCCTTCCGTAGTCAACCCCGCCCGAGGTCCGGGTCCCGCCCCGCCAAACTGCACCTTAGCGCCCACGACCCTTCCCCCACACCATGCCTAAACCTAACCCCCACTACCTGGGCCGCCCAGATCCCATCAGGCCCGCTTCCCTGCCCCACGGCCACAAGAACAGCGACTCTCCGAGACCCAGCTGCTCCCTCCCTCTGCTCCCCGGCAACAATTTAACCCTTTCGCCGCCCAGGGCCCGCCCTGACCTCAGTCGCAGACACGGAACCCCCAGCCCGCTGCGCTTCCCGGCTCGCGGGCTCCAGAACGCGCTCGCTCCCGCAAGGCGTCTCGATGCGTGCACGCTCCAGGTTCGGGCAGCGGAAGGGGCGGGGCCTGTGTGCTGGGGGCGGAGCTTCGCGAGAATGGGCTGGAGCGGCGCGGCGCAGGACCCAACCAGAAAAGTATGCAGGGCGGGGCGGCACGGGGCGGGACCGGGAGAGTGCCGGGGGCGGGGAGGGGCGGGCCTTGAGGGGCGGGGCCTTGAGTGGCTCGCGCTCGCGTGGCTAGGTCTTACAGTTTGCAGTCGGCTTGATGGTCTCTTCTGGTTTAGGAGGTTCGGGAGGGCAGAGACAGCATGGTAGTTTTTACCTGGCCGCAAATTGAGGCTAGAACCCGAGTGACAATGTAATTTTTATTAGGTAACGTTTGCCGAGAGCATAACCTGCCCCAGGCAATATGCGAAGCACTTTCTATCCACTATCTCTGTACTAGGGCAGTATTTTTTTTTGTACTATGCATTATCAGTTCCCATTTTACAGTAGATGAAACAGAGGTTTCTTGAGTTTAATTGAGAACGCGGAGCCCAGCATACGTCCCGGAGTGTCCCCATTTCTACCTGCCGTCCCTGGGCCCTACATGTCCGGAAAAAGTACACAGGTCGAAGAAATACATTTTTAAATTAAACAGGATACGTTCCTCTTATTAAGAATCTAGGCATATTTCTTCTTATTCACTGGCTCTTAGAACGGCTTCAGACTCCACTGCTACTCCCACCAGTGCTGCAGAGATCATCCTCAGTTCTCTCGATTGGATGGGACTGCGTCAGAGAAGGTGGAGGGCTCAGAAACTGTTCCTCCCTTGCTGGAAAATAGTAGTTTCCAAATAAAGCCCTATCTCTGCTCCCCTGCTGGCTGCATAGCCTGCCCTTAGTTTCTCTTAGCGGCTCGGAGGTTCTTGAATTAGAAAACCAAGTGGAAGGGCAAGGGAACGTCTTTCCACAGGGCAAGTGGAAGGGCAAGGGAACATCTTTCCTTACCTGGAGTCTCTGACCAGGCCAGAGTGAATCAAAGAAACAAAACACTGTAAGTTGTAATAGTAAAAAATAAAATAAAAAAAAAGAAAGGAAAGAAAAAAATTAACAATCTCAGTAGCTCTTGTGGCTTCACGCATACAAATGAGGAAGATGTTTATTAAAAAATATATTTATTAATTTTTACACTTGCTGAGTAGCACAAGACTATTAACACTATAACTCACTGAATGTACAATAAATGTTCACATTTAAATAAAAGGATAGGGTCGACATTTTCAACCCGTGGGTCAGCTTTAGCATCTCATGAAGTGCTTTTTAGCCCTAGATGTCATAAGAGTTTTTTGAAAGGATAATTCAAAATCAGAAAACAATTCAAGAAGATAAAAACAATAGGTTTTTCCAGAGTAACAGGAATTTTACATGATGAAATGTCTATTATGTGGGCACAAATCAAACAATAAAAATGTAAAATCTATATGTAACTCCAAAATTTTCACACTGCACTGATTGAAGTCTACAGTGCCAATGTGTCTTAACAGAGGAAACAACATAAACATTGGCTACATACATTTTTTTTCCCAAATTGGGTCTTCAGAAGGCTTTTATAAGCGTAATCTGCCATCTCTTCAAATCCAACTCCTTTTGAAAACCTACTATTTTGGATGAATGTGCAGAATACCTGATCTTAAAGCAGTATTGTTTGGCTTGACTGCCACCTGCATCTCTGATTGATAATATACAAATTAGTTATAGAGTCTTTACTTAATCCACATCAGGACAAAAAAGGAAAGAAACAACAAACTTAGATGGGATAAAACAAAGAGGTCTTTCCACAACATTTTCTTCTGTGTATTTTATAACTTGAAATAACTGGCATAAATGAACATTCCATTCAGTGACAGTTTTCTATTTTAATCAATAAGTTATTACTGAGGGGAGGGGAGATACCTTGCTGATTCAAATTAAAAAGGACCCAATAAGGCAAATTTTAAGGTACAGAAACTGAAGTGAACCTTTGAGAAAGTAGTATTCTACACCTAGCAAGTCTTTCTACACTGGACTCTAGCACATTTACAATCACTATATTGTGGTACTTTGAGACTCGGAGTCTCTCTCTTATGATTTAGGTCAATAGTTTCCATTAAAAGCACTGACATTACCTCTTGGTTACCAAATATATAGAGTCCGTTTTCAATTTCTACTTATTTACCAAGTAACTTTCTCAAGTTCTCTTAGTGCCCAAATTTTCAAGGAAAACTAAAATGAATGTTATCTCAAAAATAAAGTGCAAAATCTACATATTAATAAAGTTATTTCAATAGAATTGTTTATTTTTCAGAAAGGTATCTTTACCATAAAGAAGCTACTATACTTCTTAATTTATTGAACCACTCTCTACTCAGACATGTAAATAAAATAAATTAATTAACTTCATTTGAAATTGAAGTTAGGTCTTTCTGTTCTGAAGTGATAAATTCTACCATGCAATTATCATTCAAATGTGTTAGTATGTCATAAAAGTTGTTAAAATACATACTAAATCTCTGCAATGATTTATGTGTACGATTGGAATGTACAGTAAAAAGAAGGGAAATATTTTTCTCCATTTAATTCATAGCTAACAAAGAGGAACACATATAAGCAAAACTATCATTTTGGTGGATTTTTTTTTCTTCTCCCTACTAACAGTATGATATTCATAAAGATCGAGTTTCTTCCAGATCTCTTATAATTACGTTAACATATTATAAATGGTTCCTACGTTCTTATTTTTTCCCCTACGTGTGAAGTTGGTCATACCAAATGGTCCAGATGAGTTGCAATATGCTTAAGTTAAAATGGTAAGAAATAAGGAGGGCCACCTTTCCATTCAACCTAAAAAGAATGTTCATTTAAAGACAGCATTAGAAGTTCTAAAATACACTGAATGCTGTGAACAAGGGTTGAATGTACACCTGGTAAGGGCAAGAAATTCATCCTTTACCAATAAAATGGTAAATGCATCCTGCAAGGCAGGACAAGGTTTCAGTGCTTTTAACTTTATACATAGATATAAATATCTTTGTAATTTTACTTGATACCAATATCTCCAATATACCCTTCTTATTACAACCACACCAGAGAATGGGAGGCAAAGCTTTAAGGTAGGAGTTTAAATTCTGCAGACATTAAGCAACTTTTTCTTCTTACAGGTAGTCCACCATTGTGGAGTAATAAAATAAGACCTATCAGAATATGGCATCTGGCCTGATCGTCTGAGGACCAGCCTCTATGGAAAGCACAACCAATAGCCCAATAATGGTGTTCCCCCCCAAAAAAGGCAAGGTTTTTCTTTTTTTAATCAGCAATAAGAAAAATTTAGATGACAGTTTTTCCTTCAGAATGTCAATCAACATTTGTTGACATCATTGTTATTTTTATTTCATCACTGTTATTTTCATAATCAATAGGCTTCCTTTGTTAAATTACTGCAAACTCACAAGATGAAGCAATTCTGACCTAACACATGCCCATAAAATGCCCCTTTTCCTTTGGCGCCACAGCTTGGAATGAAGTCCAGTGACCATGGACTTGGCATATCCTTTCTCCACCTTTGGTACAAACACAATACACCACTTAATATTTCCACAAAGGAAAAGTAAGGCTTATCAATGTGTTTAAAAAAAACCAACTCAAGAGTAAGGCAAAGTTCCTCCATCTTGAAATCTGTTTTCTCCTGAAAGATCTCCATTCCATGGCAGAAACTCCTAGGGTTCAAAGAGTCAATAAGGTAGATGACCTTGATAAAATAAGCCCCAGTGTATGTATGAGTGTCAAAACTGTGGCCTCCAAACTCTTGAGTGAATGATAAATCTTTAAAAAGTTCTGAGTGTCAGAAGATTTCCAAAATTTATGAATGAGAAAAGACATGGTATGATTACTTGATTTTAGCTTGAGGATGGAAGTTAAGGTTTAGTGATATGCACTTCACTGCTCCCATTCCCATTGGTGGTGGTTGTAATGATGTACTGTGTGGGCTGTTGTTGGCTGGTGGTCTGGGGGTCCAAGTCACTGTGCGCAGTTGGCTGAACCTGGACTCCCCCAGAGAGGGCAGAAGCTTGCCTTTCCTCCAATTCTGGTTGACTTTCTGATAACACATAATGACCCTAGAGCAGGAAGAAAAGGATCTTTAGAAATATGAGGCCTAGGGGGGGCAGGGGGACCTGGGGACAAAAAGAGGGAATATGCAAAAAAATGTTACAAGAGGAAACCAAAATAGGCACCTATAGAAAATGCCTTAACTAAGTATTTTAGAGAAGGTAATTTAAGAAAGGTAATTTACAAAGGTAATTTAAGAAAGCATCTTATTTGTTCTACCAAAAGATATAGTGAAGAACTTCAAGTACAGAAATTTGCATCATTCATGATGGTAACCTTCATGGCAAAGGAAATGTGCTATTTATTGTACTGCTCCTAAGAATTTAGAAATTCATAAAATAAGATTGCCATCTTTTGATTAAAATTTAACATTAGTATAAGATAGATCAAAGTAGAGATAAATTTTAAGTCTCATTAAAGAGGCATAATGGCCCCCAACACAGGTAGTCAAGATCAATTGTTCCTAGACTTCAGAATTTCAAAGACCAGCAAAATTAAAAGTAATAACAAACATCCTGAAATTTTGTTTTCCCAAGCAAAATCATTTTTAAAATGCTACTGTCAAATGAGACAGATTTTAAGACTCAAAAGCAAAGGAAGAACACAATCTTAGAATTAAGTCTCTTACATTGAATGGATTTAGCTTTATAAAAACATATAGTATCTTTACTCTTCCTCATATTTCCTGATTATGAAAATTTATGCATAGACCTACAACTAGCTATATCTTTATGTTAACATTTTAAAGAAAATATGTTGGGCAAAAGGGGGATTGATCAGCTACATAGGCTAAGAAAAAAAGTCACAGAGGAAAACTCAGGCATTGGTCTCTCAAGTGCCATCCAAAAAAAAGGCCATAGTCAAAAATACCCATTTGATTTATCAAGGGCCTTATATTCTGAGTCTACACTTATCAAGCAACTCTCTGACTGTGATTTGGTTTGCCATGTGGGTCTTTCTGTAGCAGGAGGGGGCTGGTTTGCAACCAGGATCCATGGAACCTGAGGCAGTCCATAGGTGGGCTTCAAAGAATCTATGAACCCCTCCCCTCACAAAATGTACATTAAATCTGTATGTATGTATATTATGGCAAAGGGAAGAGAACATCCTTAGCTATAATCAGGTTCCCAAATGAGTTCCTGGCCAAAAAAAGGTAGAGTCAATGGGTCCCGCAGAAAGTAAAAATTTCACTAATCATGCCAATGAGACTATTCCATTTTACATTAGTTACTGTTTCCATTGACAATAATGTTACGCTGGATTTATGCACATCTCCTAAGTCTAGTTAATGTGAATTTGTGAGCTGAAAATGGGTGAGCTCTCAGTATGCTTTGAAAAAAAAAAAAATCAGGTTTTTGAGGCCACTAGACTACCCTGCTACTCTTTGAGGCCTCTTGGGAAATGGTCTTCCCCAGGGAACGTCCCAATATTCCTACCCACTTACGAGTATTTTTCTTAGTTTAAATTTACATACCCTGCCTTCTAAGAACATAGAGGCAGATTAGAATAAACCAGTGAAAATTAAAACTGAGGTAACAGATACAATCAACATTGATCTGCCTAACCTAAATATAACAAGATAATTGATGGTGCCATTTTCACCTTGGGGTGGGTGAATTGTTTAAAATATTTTAAAAGAGCTCCATAACAAATTCATTATATTATTCTCTCCCAACTCAATTGATAACCAATAGTAACAAAGACTTATTACATTCCAAGAAGCACATAAAAAGGTGATCAATTATTAATCAGTATGTATATAGATCTAGGAGGTTCATTATAGTTATTAATGGGATAGATATTTATGAGCATTTGCTATAGCTTAACCTCCTGTGCAAGGCATTGAGAATAAAGAGATAAAGATCCAGGTCTCAAAGAATTCATCAACTACTGGGAAAAGACAAAAAGTAAACTAATAATTAAAATAAACTGTGATAAGAGTTATAATATAGCACCACAAGGTATTATGGGAACACAGAGGAGGTACTTCTAACTCAGATATCAAGAGGTGGGGAGTAGAAGACAGGGGAAGAGGAGACAGGTACAGCAGAGTGGACAGGAAAACCCTCATAAGCAGCACAGCTTACCGGAGTAACCGCCTTCACTTGGCCAGTGGTGACAGGAGTTGCCACACCACTATCTGTAATCACAAACTGACCTGGGGAAGTGTCATCATTTGAATCTCAGATGCTGAAAAACAAAATACCCATATTTCGGTGGTGTCAAATTTTAATACAAGTTGTAGAAACAAATATCTAATCAGTGACCACATTCCCCACTCAGACATTGTCATAGATTTGCTTGCTGTGAGAGTCTTATGATGTGATTTCTTGATATAGTAAAAGCATCTGTTAAGAATTGATCACATGAGGTTAATAGCGTATTACCAAATATCAAAAATAATCAATGCATCTCCCTCAAATGTGGCTTTTGAATATCCGTAAAGACAAATATTCAACAATTTTTTAAAACCTTGAAATAAGTGACAAAAATTTACCTGTTAGTTTAATATTTTTCTTTTATATTCACATTTGCATTAGCGGCGCAATTTATACACTATTGCCTAGCAATTACAAATTAATCTAACTTGAATTTTATTTCACTATCAGTGTTACTAAGGCAAGCTAAAAATGAAGTTCACCCTAGCACCTAATTGATAGTCTCTAATATTTTATACAAAAAGAGACCAGAGCTTCTTGGGAAAATGGCTGATTCCAGACGTGGTACAGAAAACATATAAGATAAACCTAGAATGTGGTGTCATACCAGCATGCAAGACACTATGAAAGACTATAGGGTCAAGTAGAAAAGATACAGGAATGAATTTGAAGACGTTCTCAATTAGCCAAAGATGGGATAATATGAGCATCAATAAGTGTAAAAACTGCAATGGTCTGAAAAACATCAAATCTGTTGAAATTCATGAGTACTTAATGGTATTAAGACACACACATACACCTCATTAGTTGCCTTGGGTAATGCCAGAAAAAAAACTCTTAATTTTGAAAAACTGGTAAATAAAATGAGCTAGGTATTTAAATTTATCCTGCCATTCCTATACAACCTGGGCCTCAGAGTAACTTGGTCATTAAGGTAAATTTTTTTTCTTTATAGAAGTTTTCTAGCTAATTACTGAATAAAGGCTCTTAGGAATATAATCTGACAACTCTGTAATCTCTAATGAAATAGTGGAGCAAAGGAAAAAAGGAGACAACCAAATATTATGTGCCTCCTGATCAAAGTACACCACCACCAGCTATAAAGTGTCTGAGGGAAAAGTGAACCTGATTTTGATCGAGCCTCTAGATCTAATTGCCAGTCTACAGGAAATAAAAGAGACAGAAGAAAGCATCTTAAAATGATAATACAGGGATGCCAACTGCAAACTCCAGAATATAGAAAACTCTATTGGACAAATGACCCAGTTTCTTCAAATAAATTACAACTTAAAAGAGGAAGAACATATATATCAAAAGGAACTCAAAAGACATAAACAAGCCCTTGTCTGGAACCCAATTTGAACAAACCAACGATTTAAAAAATTTGACAATCATAGAAATATGAGCACTTGCTGGATATTTGACGGTATTAAAAAAATTACTGTGATTTATTTTCAGGTGTGATAATGGTACTAGAGTTGTGCTTTAAAAAAAATACTTCTTTGGTTTTAGAGATACATGTTAAGATATTTATGTATGAAACGATATGGTTTATTATATAGTGGAAGACTGTGAGAGTGAAGGGGGGTGGGCACATAGGAGACAAGGTTGGCCATGAGCTGATAACTGTTGATGCTGAATAATTGGGTACAGGGCATTCATTCATTATACTATTCTATTTTTGTGTACTTAAAATTTTTCCCTAATAAAAAATTTCAGTTATAGAACTTTTCTTTAGGTTAGAATGCTAGTTCATACTAATATCACCATGACTAACTTCATCATTCCACATTTCTTTCACAGGAATTAAACTAAGTATAAATGTCAGTTTACCAGGATTCTACTGGTATTTACCATGAGTAGAAACTAGACTCAGCCCTCACTGTGCCCACCAATATTTAAGAGAATAAATTGAAAAAATAACTAAATAGTTGAATTGGAGCCTGAATCCATACCAAATCTATGTAACACAGTCAAAGATCAACCACAACAGAGATGGACTCAAAAAATGAAGTCAATAGTAGAGAAAGATCAACACTGGCCTTCCTACCCTCTTGGCCCCTCTTTCTCCTCATTCCTACTATTGAAGTCTGTTACCTCTATTCTGTTCCTTCCATATGTTCAGTTACAAAGGTCTCATACTTTCCCAAGCTCATACCCAAGGCTGTCATCCCCACCAAGACACCTGTTCTGACATTCAGCAGCCAGCCTTTTACAGCTACTATAGCTCTAATCTCAGGGTTTTAAAAACAACTACTCATATATCTCTTTCTACTAGCTAATGATCTCCTTGAGCCAAAGCCTATCTTAGGTGGGGCAGCCCAGTGGGTGAAGCCAGATTACCTGGGTTATAAAACTCTGTTAACTTAGAGAAGCTACTCTGTGTCTAAGTTACTTTATCTGTAAAATACAAATACTAATTGTATGTGTCTCATAGATTATTGTGAATACTGAATGTGATATATACGTGGTTTAGAATCGTTCTGGCACATAGTAAGAGCTTGAGGAAAGTTAGCTAGCATTAGTATTGTGTTGTTACTGATGTGAATGTCAGGGTTAATCTTCTGTATATCCAGAGTCTAGCACAGTGATTGATATACAAGCATTCAATAAACATTGGTAGAAGAGATAAATCAATATCATCAACATATCCTACATCCATTATACTATTTAAACTACCTGCCTACACTTCCTCCAGCAATGTCTCTGAAATAGATGGCTCTCAGATCAGAATGCTGCCTTGAATTTTGTCATGAAACTCATTCAAGTACATGCATTATGAAGTGAAGAAAATGTCCAATGATACTTTAACCCAGAAAATCAATTATAAAACTGATGCCATTATGACCCATGGCTGCAGGTTCCCACCCATGACCAGCAGCATTATCTCCTTGTTTCTTACTTACAGTAGCCACGGAAGGAATTCCAAGCATTGGGTAGGTATGTGTGTTGTACAGAGGAACTCTGCTGCTGCTGCTGGAGAGCCTGGCCTGGTGCGGAAGAACTGCCTTGTATGTGGGTGGGGCTGAGACCCTGCTGAGACTGCTGAGAGGAGGGGCTCAATGGCTGCCCAGCTACCTAGAGAGAAAGGGAAAGCAAGAATAGCAAATTGCTAATTTCCAACATAGTTAAGACTCACAGTTTGTCAAACTACCTGTCCAACTACTGTTCCAAGAAAGTAAATCAGGCTAATGTGAGTTATACTGAAAGTATCACTGCAGAAATAATAAATAAATTATGAATAGAATTAATGAAAAATAATCATAACTCTGAAGTCCTATTTAGTTTTCAAAGGATTATCTCTAAGAGTATCCAAAAAATTAATTTCAGTAAGCTTGTGAGAAAGATAAAGGAATGTAAATACAGTCATCTGCACTACACAAAGTCAAAAGAATGGAATAGCTCAATAACTTGTCTATGTCACAAAGCTAACCTGTAACACAAATTAAAGTCATAATTTCTATTGAAGTGCATTGGATAGTCTCACAGTTAGTGGAGATAAACACAGGTATACATGCAGACATCCAGTGGAGAGGCTGTTCTTGTCTACAGAATAAAGCCCAAGCTCCAAAGTCTGCCATTCAAGCCTTTCATACTCCAGCTCCAAACTACCTGTCCAACTATTGTTCCAAACATCATTTCCTGTTATTAACCTAAACAGTTTTCTATAAATACACTACAATTTCCCATCTCTGTGTCTTTACTCACAAAGAAAGCATATTCAGATCATAATGCCTGCCCCAACTACTTTGTCAAAATTATACTCCTCCCTTAAGACCTAATTCAAACACCACTTCTTCTACAAAAATGTCTTGATTCTCTGCTAAACATAATCTTTCCCTCTTCTGAATTCCCATAACTTATCTATATATCCATTTCACCCTTAGACCTGGGTAAGACGGACTCCTCCAGGAATCTTGGTTGGCCCTTCTCCAACTGTGCCCCTCCTCATATGAAGCCAAATGGACATGTCCACCTAGAATGTACATCCCCTTCTAGACCACTCTTTGGGGACTACATTCCCTATGGAAATGGCTCTGCACTCACTTCAAAAGCCTATACAACTCTCTTCCCTGGGTCAGTCCTCCTGCAGTGGTCCTGTCTTTTGGATGTGGTCTCCTCTCGTGGTATTTTGGGTACTTGGGACCATGCGGATGGCTATGGGATCACCATTTGCAGGGTGTGGACAAAGCTAAGACATGTGGGTGAGGGTGTTCATGTAGGTACACAGAGGGCCATGTAAGGTGCAGCCATAGACTCTAGGTGAGAGGAAAAAAGGAGCAGTCTTGGGGAAGGTGGTCCCTGTGCCACCACACTCCAACAAGGAACTCTGAGGAGTCCTTCCTGGCCCTCCAGCCTCAGGTTTCTTTGAGAAATTCAAAGAGTTATGCTGGTAAGGGTGGGAAACTTGGGCCCCTTGTAGATAGTGGCTGCATGTCTTGGATTGAGAGAAGCAATGAGAACCCTCACAGCTGCTGAACTTCACACTAGAAGGAGGGGAGGGCAATCAGGTAGCAAGCAGCATAGCCTCCCCCACCCCCCCCAATAAACAGGAAAGCAGAGAACGTGCATGTGTGTCCTATGGATTTCCACAACCATTGGAAGGGCTCGGAGCCAAAAGAGAGGGAAAGCCTTCCTCCCAGCTTCTTCCTTCCACAGCCTGGCAGCTGCCAGTGCCATCCATGGTGTTTGGCAGAAAACGCAAATAATTTTGAATTAGCACTATCCATGTTCTTTAGTATCAATTGTTATTTCACATATATTTTTCAATTTTGTCATTATAAAAGTATTTGTGTCAAGTAGGAAGATAGAACATATTTTACTTAATGGTTTGTTAACTTGATTCAAAACGTTTAAGTACTCAAACCTATGGTATGCAGGCCTTCAACTGTACTATTGTTCTGGAACCTGCAAATATCAGGGGTGGCCCTACATGCAACCTTTACGGTACAGATACCTGCACTTCACATCCTATTTACTTGGACACACGTGTTATCCCCTACTAGACTCTAAGCTCCTTGAGGACAAGACCTAGAAAATTTTCATGCAAAGGATAAGGATTTAATAAATATTTGGGGGTAGATGTAGCTAGGCTATCTCAATAATAAACTCAACCATGCAAAAACAATGATACTCCTCAAAATTACAGAAACAACTCCGCAATTGCATTCTATCATCCAGCCATTTAGAATAGGAAGCAAAAACCATGGTGTCTCCAGGCTATCACATCACAGGACTCCATTTGGACCAGAGAAGCTACTTACTTAATGTAAGTGTGCCTATAATTCCAATATAAAAATTAAGGTCCGAAATAACAATATCATTTCAATAGCCAATGGGACTGGGTATGAAAATAATGTCTCTTCACTCTTATTAACTCTTCAAGGTCCCTGAGGCCATATTAACCTCTGTACATAGTCCATGGAGATGTGTACCTGGGAGGACGATGGAGCTGAGGCAGTGGGTTCAGTGACTTGGATGTGCTGCACCTGGATGGCATGTTGGGTGTAGGTCTGAGGATCGTGGAGCTGACCCACATCCACAGTGGACTGCTGAGACTGGTGAGGGGAGGTGGCCTGGAGGAAGGAAAAAAACAAACACATGCTGATTGAGGTTAAGAGAAATATTTCCTGAAAAAAAGTTCAGCTAAAAAAATATCCCAACAGAAATATAAGAATAGATAGAACTTCAGATTCAGTGCTTCACTCCTTTAGAGAAAAAGATAATCTTAAAATTTATGCTTATAAAACATAAGCCACTAATGTTCTTAAACTCTGGAAGACAAGGAGATAGAAGAAATATAGCTCAAAATAATAAGCTGAATGAGAAACTCTCAGGAATCTTTTCCTTTTAAATTTCAATTAACTTTAATGACCTACCCTTTATCAGTAAAAAGAGATCAAAGAAGAGAATGAGCTTTTATCTTGTCACTATTAAACCACTAGAACAGTGGCTCCTAACCTGTCATGTACCACAGACATCTTTGAAAATCTGACTGAAATATAGACCATTTTTCCAGAACAATGCACATAGATCATATTTTACAGGCTACTAGAGGGATTCATAGATTCTTTCAAAGCCTAAAATTAAAACCCTCCCATAAAAATAAACAAACAAACAAAAACAAGATGAAGAATTATCAGTGACAGCAGCAACTTCCAATTTCCTGCTCTGGTATTAGTTTTACATTTTCAGAGTCTAAATTATTTTAAAGCAACAAGTTTGTTCATTTGTGCCTGGAAAATACTTCCTCTAGAATTAAATGAAACAATAGTTCTAGGAGGATTCCTTCTTTCAGCTCCCTAATCAGTATGACTGAGCTACTACTTACGAGGTAGAGGGAACATAGTTACACATCTATACTGATAAGGTGCTGATTGATAGTCAAAGGTTGGATCAATATTATTTTTTACAACCACCCACTGACATAAGCATTTGATGCCCAGGTAAAACTTATCAAACTGGCTACTCACCAGGTAGTCAACCTGGGTGCCAAGGACAAGAATTCAGAAGAGACTCAGAAACAGCTCACACTAGTACCATCCTATAGCAACACAGGATGATGGTATATGCCGAAGCCTAAAATCTTTGGACTACTCTAGACTGACATCTCTTACACTGCTAAGTCCAGAGCCCTTGACAGCCTGCAGAGGGGAAGATTTACAAATGCCTCAGACTCATCATTTACAAGCAGCAGCACATTACATAGGGTCCCGGTCCAGCTCTGAGAATTGGGTGTTTTTGTTGACCTCAGCTGCCATTCTGGCTAGTGACGATATGGCAGTCATGAAGATAAAGAGAAATAAATGCAATACGGTACCGGGGCCACTTGCACCACTTGAAGCTGTATGTGCTGAGGTTGCTGGAGACCAGATGTAGACTGTGACACAGGGATATACTGAATTCTCTGGTAGTCCCCTTGTGGCGTTCGGTAATCTGTTGTTAAGGTCTGGGACAGTTCTGTCATGGCTTGGGTTAACAGGTCTGTTGTCTAGAAAAATCACACAAAACAACACATTAGTTGGTAACACCACTGCTTATAGATGTTTCAGTGCCCTTAAGTCCTACAAAAATTTAGTTTGTCTCACTGATGGATCATGGAACTTACAAATTTAGCCCTGAACTCAGACAGAAAAAAATCCAAAGTTAAGAAGATGTTGAAAAATTATTTGTATCCATCTGTCTGTGTCAGACTCAATGGAGTTACCCTAGAGGTTCTGACAAGCTTGCAGCAAATGAGCAGCACCGGACATATCTCGCTATCCCCGCCCCCCGCCTTTTTTTAATATATATTATTTATGCTTACAGCATCAGTCTTCCTAGGTGGTCTCCCATCCAAGTACTATCCAGGCCTGACCTTGCTTTAGCTTCCAAGATCAGACATTGAGCTTGTTTAGGGTGGCATGGCTATAGACCATGGACCATGACTCTACTGGGGTGCGAACACAGGACCTTCTTTATGTAAAGCAGACATGCTCACCATTACACTATGGAACCATGTCCTCGTTACCCCTTTCAAAGAGATCTTTAGAAAGCATGGACTGAGACCCAATCATAAGCATAATGCCTTGTGTGGAACACTGAAGGAAAATGGGCTAGTTCTGCAACCAATGAAATGACAAGATAGGCATGGCTTTGGCATTGAAAGCTGTGAAGACCACTGGAGATGAGATGCTCACATACTTACCACCACAGTCTCTCCAGTAGCGCTATCTGTAGTTAAAACGGCTGGAGTGGCACTGATCACGGCTGTTGTCAGTGGCGTGTGTAAGGTGTTAGGGAGCTGGGCATACTCTGGATGCTTCTTTCGAATGTGTTGTACCATCTTGGTCTGAAAAATTACAGCAAAATCCAAGAATAATTACTGGAATTAGTTATTTTCAGCCATTCTCAAATGTAAACCCTCCAAAATTTCCTAAAGACTTTTATGTTACTCATTAAAAAAAAAAATTAGAGCAAGGCTGTCTCTGTGCCTGCCCTTCCTAAAGCAGCAAAATGCTATGAAAGGGGAAAGAAGAAGAGGCTGAAAAGATTAAAGAATCATATGATATCACACCATCAGGCAAGATCAGAATACCCCACAGCATCCCCTAGTCCCACCAATACCTGCAGCAATCACAAGCCCTCCAACAGAAATGACCCCCTTTTTAAGAACTATCACTTAAGTTCCTATGTAGTACTTCTGGCAGCCTGAGCTCATAAACTATGAGCATGGAATATGCATATATGAGATCCTCAGCAGGCCAAGGGAAAACGAATACAGTCAAGTGCTCAGGCTATCAGACAGCACTAATTCTGGGAAAAGTCTACCATGTTCTCTTCTCAGTCTGTGCTGATAGTCCTTAGCCATCTGCACTAGGAAAACACCCATCAAATCAAAAGAAGCCAGGGCATCTGAAGAGAAGCCATGTTCTCTCAAGAGATTCCTCAAATCATGGCCTTGATTCAGATTTAGTCAAAAGCCTTCACATACCTTACTGCTGTACTGTTTGGAGCAGTGGGGGCAGCAGACAGGAGGGGTAGCTATTGTGCCTGTGAGCTGGGTGTGGGTACTCAGCATGGGGTCTGGTTCTCCGGGGCCTGCAGGTCGAAGTTTCCGAATGCTTGGTGGGAGCTCAGCCCCAGGATGGTTCTTCAGAATGTGGGCTTTCCGCTTGCTGGCACTTTTATAAACCTACAAATTCAAATGCTTTGCCATGAAAGCAGTATACAGTTCTACTTTCCCACTTAAAGCAAATCACTTAACAATTTCCTTACAAGGGTGATAAAGATCTAACATAACTTCGAATAAAATAAGAACATCATCTAGATTTGGCAGGCAACTTCCTTGAATTTATATATCTAAGATAGTAATAGTAAAAATAGCCTTTACCTTTAAGTTTAAGAGGTGGATATACAATCATACAAAGAGAACTGTTTCTAAGGCCAGCTCATCCTTTAGCCTTTCTGGGAAAGCCTTCATATGGTATATTCAGTTGACTACTATATGCCAAAGAATCTTCCACAATGGCGAGTCTAATAGTGACTAGTGCCTATAGTGGTGAATCAATGCTTAAAAATATTTCTTACTTTTAAGCTGACATAGCCACATTGAATAAGGAAACAATGAAACAATAAACATGCATTCTCTTTGTCTTTTTTGTAAATGTACAAAAATAAAGAATAGAATAGTACACAAAACTTTTTCGCATCCTAGTCAATCTTCTAGAAACCCAAAATCTACCATATATTTTATGAGGATAATACACCGTCTCATTTTACACCTTAGACATGTTAAATGAATTCATATACTAAACGCCTCATAATAGGTCTCTTCTTTTGTAACAAAAATCACAGAAAGAAGGAACAAGAAAAACAAAGTCAACTAATTCTGAAGAAAAGAAAATGGCTTAAAATGAGGCTGCCCTTCTAGCCCTTTCTTGGCTAAATGGAAAACTACTAAAAAACAAGGAACCACCTATTAAGAGTAACTGCAAGATCCTAGTATATATTCTTACGTGTAGACAAATTTACTCTAAGCAGGACTCCCACACAGGCATCCCACTGTGGATAGTTTCCTTTTACCTTATCACAATACTGACAAAAGTAATCGCGGTTGGGTTTTATAATGGGTAGAGTTAACTCTGGCACCTCTTCTATCTTCATGTCTGGGTGCCTCTTTGATAAGTGATTTACCTAAAGGGAAAAAAAGAAAACAAGAAAAAGAGAACCCATTACAAACAGAAGCTAAACAAATGTCTTTGATATTGACTGCTAGAGGCTAAAATTCTCTAAAGCAGTGGCCCAAAACAATAAGGTATTGGCCAGAAGCAGCATTACTAGGCCCATCTGACACCAAAGCTTTAACAGTCACTGTTAACAGGACTTAATAGGAATTCAGCAAATTACTAATTGCGAATGGGTCACTGCAGATCCCATTAATAGACAAAAGAACTGCTGTTGGAAAAAGGAAAATTACAGGGGTATGAATTTCTTTGGTGAATTGTCCTGATGTAAACCTGGCTTTCTTTATTTAGTGTCCTAACCCTAAAGAAGACATTGAACAAGATAAAAATTAAGGTTCTGAATCTTAGTTCCTGGCCGAAATATACAGTAAGTCCTCACCATCATCGTTAAGTTCTGTGACTTTAAGCAAAAGAATGTATATGACAAAACCAATTTACCATAGGCTAATTGATAAAACAAGAGTTAAGTTCCTGCATATCTCATCAATGTTATAATGAAACCACCTTGAACGAAAAAATTTGAGGATCTGCTGTATTCTGCAAAAACTGTAATAGGTCAAAAGGAATTAGAGCAGTAAACTGGCTACACAGATGTTTCAGCTAATCTGGTTCACATACCCTGCTGTGATGGAAAGCTTCCTTCTATTGCTGTTTCATATATGAAAAAGAGAGGCATTCAAGGGAACAAATGGGGAGAAGGCAAAGACCTCACAAGAAACTATATTCAAGAACACAAACGAATCTACAGCCATGCTGCCCTGAACAAGCCTGATCCCATCTGATATCAGAAGCTAAGCAGGGTTGGGCCTGGTTAGTACTTGGATGAAAGACCACCTAGGAAGACCAGGTACTGTAGGTGTAAAAAATTTTTTAAAAATAAGGGATTGTAAGCTGACAAGTTTCTTGCAATCTGTAAGGTCAACCAAGGGTTGCCTCGCCTAAAAAAAAAAATGGGAAGAAGGAAATAAAAAACAGTAAGAGCAGAGACTGAGAAAGGCAAAGCAAAGCAAAACTAGTAATGAAAAGTGATAGAAAAAGACCTCTTCCAAGAGGTCACCAGAAAGGAACTGTGGCAAAGGAGGGCGAAGGGAGACTGGAAAGGAGAGAATTCCAAATTGGGAATTGTTTGCCTGTTTTTTTCCCCTAGCCACTGACAAAACCTATTGACAAATTTGTACAGAATACAGTACAAAAGCCATCGCCACAAACAGAAATGGATGGGTTTGGGAGACAGCGAGTGGAACCCGGATCTACTTGGCACTGACCAGCATGCCTCGTCTCCGGAAGCCCATCATACATAGGCGGCACTTGAACGTGAAGCTGTCGTAGTCAGTGGACGTAATACGAGGCTTGAACGTCTTGGAGCGGCTGATGCGGTCGGCTTTCTTGGCCTCTCTCTCAGGATTATGCATCCTTTGCATATGTTCCCGTAGTTTGTCTTTTCGCTATTGAGAGAAATTGAGAGAATTTTTGAAAAGGCGGGGGGGGGGGGTGAGAAGTGGGGGTAGAAATTTTTTAATTCAAAGGATTTTAAAAAAGAATCAATACAAGTTAGCAGTGACCATAACCTACCAAAATACATTTGAGTTGCTAAAGTGCTAGAACATAAAAAGACATGGCAAAAGAGAGTAGGGATGGCTCTGTTCATTAGCAAATAAATGCATTCCACTAAGGCTTGGTTGCAAATGACCATTCAATTTGAAAGATACTGATACCTGAGAAGAAACCCTTTGTATTTAGGTAGAAGAGATTGAAAGGTACCTGGAATAAGTCTGGTATTAAGAACTACAAGAGAAATTGATGGTGAATGACAGGGAATACTGGATTTGTAAAACCCTATATACACTCAACCCCCACACATTCTAATAAACATGATATTCTTCTAAATCTCTTGTGAATTTAAGTAAGAATATCTCATTTTATGGATTTAGGAGTTCAAGTAAACAATTACACTGTCTACTATGGATGGAGCGCTGTCTAGATCCAGTTTGATGATCTAATCTAGGGACATACGTTGATATGAGTCCATAGAGAGAAAATTAGGAATAGTCCATCCTGAATGAAAACAAATTAAAAAAATGCCAGTTCCCTTATCCAGTGAGACTCTGCCCTCACTGGACGTATGATTAAACTGATACTGGTCTTGTAAAGATTTTGAATCTTTCTACCAGACCAGTTCTTCTCATCTTCAATATAGACTGGAAGGCGGAAATGAAATAGCAGCCATGATACCATATGTGCCATAGGCACTCCTGCTCACCCCTAGTCTCTCCCCTTCAGCCACCAGCTTTTTTCCCGATTGTCAGCCCCACTGTCCAAGTCCATGCCCACCACCACATACAGCAACATGGTTGTCCACAGACAGCACCAGCTCTCCTTCATGGGCTCTCCCTGCATTTGGAGATACCTTGGTTCCCAGATGCCCAGGTAAGTTCCCATCTGTCCACCCAGATCAGGGTTTCAGAAGGGTGCATTAGTGACCTTTGTCTGATGCTTCAACTTCTCCTTTCAAATTCTTATTTCTCCATCTTTTCCTATAATTAAGTTCCTCCTACAAGAAACTCCTTTATTCCATAGTACTCACAGTGGATTGGCTTCTCTGATTGAAACCTGTATGATATACTGGGTGAAAGTAAAATAGAAGCAAAAAAGTGTGTGTTTTTTTTTTTTTAATGTGCTTCAGTGCTAAAGTGATTCTCTGGCACAAAACAGATCATCAAAAAATGTTGAATAGATTAGATAGGTGGCCAACCAGTTAGCATCACAAGACAGGGTTCTTTTTAGATTTTTTTTTTTAATTAAGAAACAGAAAAACCTAAACCCATTAATACTTTTTATATTAGAATTCTCTATGATGTTTTAAATTATGCTACTGTATATCTAAAGCCATTGGTATTACATTTTATAACACACATACCACAAAATGTAAGCTTAGAAAATTATTTCTACTTTTCCTATAAAGTCTCCACAGTCTAAGCAAATACACTCTTGTAAAATTATTGTTCTGCTCCTGAATCCATTTCTGATTTTTTTCCATTTTCTATGACAGCATGACCTACAATCATATTCAATAGTATCTCTCAATGACATCTTTACAGAGTCCTCTGATTTCCCAATGAAGCATTTTTTATTATTTTTACACTTACTTGTTTAACTCTTATATCTGAGTCTCCCATGGGTTTTTCCTTTGCTTCTTCTAAATTCCAAGCAGCTTATTGATACTTACTATTTTTTATTTTAATCCTTGAAGTCGTTAACTTACTCCAAAGTAATCTAAGCCCTCTCAACATTCTACAGCTTTCCCACCTCCATTAGATGGCAGTTCTGCTGCATTCAGGGCTCCATTATCAGGCTCTTATATTTAATAAGTGGTCAATAAAAATCTCTTGATTTGATAGGTAAATGTATTGTTCGCTTAGGAATTCCTCAATGGCAATTTAGTTCTATTCATCATACATTTGGATTCTTTTAAGAGATGGATTATTATCTGGGAATTTGAATTAATTATCTCGGGAAATTAAGGGGAGTTTTTTCCCTTAATTTTATCATGTAACTAACTCAAACATGAGGTACAAAATGCATCTCCAGTCGTTTCCTGTAAGCAGGTGATAAGCTGATGAAACAAATAAGCATTGCTCCTTAGCTTGACATGACTTTAGTGGCCATGAGAGCAACCTAAAGCTGTTCACTGCTTACACACCTTAAATTGCTTCCCACACGTAGAACACAGGAAATCTTTGCGGTCTGAATGTCGGAGCATGTGGAGTCGCAGTTTGTCAGGACGACAAAAGGCTTTGTCACACTCTGTACACTGGTAGATCTTTTCTGAGTGGAAGCTTCGCACATGTTTTTTCACCTGGCAGTGAAGACAGAAAAAGTCAGGGGAGTAGGGCAGCAAAGAAAATGACAAAATGCAGTTTATCAACACTAGAGGGAGCCAAAGGCATTGCCATGGACTTTTCATCAGCTCAGTAGTATAAACCAATCAGATGTGACTGATAGCTGGACTTAATAACACATGCTATCCCTGCCACAAAGAACCAAAACGAGCAGCCGGAGAGCTTAAAAATCTCAACCTCCCATATGACTTGAAGAGGAAAGTAGAGTGCTTGCTTAGTCAAAAGCCCTGCTTACAGGGAACTCACTTTTTTTTTCCTTTTTTTCTTTTTTTTTTTAAGATTAAAAGCAGAATTCCTTTGGACTTAAATAAATCTTGCTAAAAAATATCTGTAGGAAGACAAAAATAATTCTTTATCACTTTTTCCTGCCTCTAATATGTACAGAAACAATTTAATTCCGTTTAGTAACTGGTCCTTTCATATCTTTCTATATAATCAGATTCTGAAGAATTAAAGCTACAAGTTGAATGATACAAAAACCTTACCCATTTATGAGAACAATACAACAATGGCATTATTTCTCCTTAACTGGACTTATTCCCTGCAATGTTAGATAATTTAAATAAAGGAATACAGCCTCTGAATTCTAGGCATAAATATCCAATAAAGAGCTATGAATGGACTAAGCAGTGAGTCATATCACACTATTCCTATAAGACATTTTGCTTCATTATTTTTAGAGTCTCTTTTGCTATTAGATTCTGCCTGAAGGCAACCTTTCTAACTGTGTTAAGTGAGAAAATTACCAACACTCCCAAACACTAATCCTGACCATGATTAAATCCTAGTCTCCTTTGCTTTGGGAATTAAAAAAAATAAATATTTTTACTAGTTATTTAGATTTAATTATTCACTGACTAGCATATAACACTATAATCGCTTGAAGTCCAAGAAAAATAATAAATATTCTGAAATTTATCCTCGTCTATTTTGCTCCAGAATATATAGCACAGGAAAGGAGATCAGTGCTTGATACAAAAGTATATTATATACCAACTTTCCTTCCAAAATGCATGACCTTAGTAAAGCAAGATAGGATACCACAATGGTAGGAAGACAAGGCCCCGAGGCCAGGAAGTAGGTGCATATCTTCTTAATCCTTTACAGTACCCATTTTAAAAAAATTATAATCAAATCTGGGTGTTTATTACTTGTAATACAACCTAAATGTTCACATGCCAATGTCTGATTGGGACAATTAAGGGCTATAATAATCTTTTGATTATCAAAAGTAGTTTGAAGAAATACCGTTCTCAACTGTAAACCTATTACAAAGAAGGGATGAAACTGCAGGTGATAGGCAGTCTCAATTTTCTAAAAATCAAGGTTTCTTTTACCAAAAGAAGGACGTATACAGGAATTTCAGTAACAAACACTCACCTGAATAAAATCTGGGAACCGTTTCTTACAAGTTGGGCAGGTGAAGTAGCCATCGTTGATATGAATGGCCACGTGATCTTTCAACAAATCAAGGCGGTCAAAGGACTCTGGGCAGAAAATGCAAGAGTAAGTCTTCTGGTCCAAATGGAGCTTCATGTGGCTCTCCAAGGATGCACTGCTGATGAAGCCCTTGTTACAGAGATCACAGGTCAACGGGCAGTTCCCCTCCCGCCCGTGGAAGCGCAAGTGTTGGTCCAGTTTGTCCTTTTCACGGAAGGCCTTTCCACACTGCAAACATTTAAAAGGCCGAAACGACTTCCGAATAAACAGATGCTGAAGAGCTGCATTCTGAAAGACACACAAATATGATTATTTAGTGGAGAAATTAAATGTGCAAGAACTCGCACATTTACAGAGAAGGTGGATGGTCTCTGCAATCAGACTTTCCATAGACATTAAGCTCTAGGATACACAGTTAAAAGAGGATGTTTCTGGTGAAGAAATTAAAAATGAAGTCATCTCAAAGAAATTCATCTTGAAAAGACAAATATTGTCTGTGTTTCATTTAATGTCTGTCTGTTTTCTTATGAAAGGTCTTAAGTTACATTCAAAAAAGTACTCCCAATAGAGGACTTGTTTAATAAAACAAATCCCAGAGTGAAGAGGAATAAAAATTGAAGATTTGGAAAAAATGACTTGGGTTAAGTCACACATGCATGAATGAGGTTGGAGTATGTCAGCTATATGTTACTTGCTGAAGTTCTTGAGGAAAAGAATTTGAAGCTTGATTAAAATGTTTAGCAAAAATAAATAAATAAATAAGGCAACAAAAAGAACTAAACTGTCATGCTTGCCAGGGGCTAAGGGAAGGAGGCAATGGATACGGGGTTTCTTTTGAGGATGATGAAGTGTCTGGAATTTAAAGATAGTGCGATGGTTGCACAACTGTGGGAATACTCTAAAAACCACAAGACAAGAATGAATTTTATGGTATGTGAATTATAACTCAACTTAAGAAAAAGAATTAAAAGAGAAACAAAAGATACAGATTTATATGAACATGTTTGTTCAAGAGATAAGATATATGAGCTCACATCGTAAAAGGCATATGTGCCTTTAATCACTTCCGACTGAAAAAATGCAGAGGACAAGTTCTCAGTGTAGCTAGTTAGTTCCATTGGTTACAATGCCATGCTAACCAAGTTAAGCTTATCACTTTGTTCTCTGTCTAGACCAGTCAATTTTGCCCCCCTTTTTATTCTCTCACAGATTGCATTTCTAATGCTGATTAGCCATCTTGTAAATTCATGCAATTGCCACAGGGGATCGAAGGAAGAGAATCCAGATATTCAGTGTAAATTCATCACTACTAGTAGAAAAACAACTCATGCTCTAAGAGAAGATCAACAGAATCATCTTTCACACAGAGACTATAGAATAAATATTTTAGTTATGCTGTAATGAAGATCCATTCATAAGTTCCTCAAAATACCAGGGAGGACAAAAAATTCCTCAAAAAAATATATATGTGAATGGTTATGCTTATGTAACTATAAAGGAATAGTAATTGAAGGACTAGTGGAGCTCTTACTGCATTATTTGTACAATGAAAAAAAGCACAATGAATAATGCTTTAACCCTTCATTTCAAATTACAAGCTGCAACTTCTAAACTAAATTTGCTATGAAATAGCCATTTAGATGAAAAGCAAAATAATTGTTTTTGATTTAGTGAAAATTCTGAACATAGCTACTCTGTCACAGAAACCTTTCTCCAGGCTTCTCTAACAGGGGCGAAGAGAGATGTATTTTACCTATTCCTGTATCTTGAGCAGATACTTAGCAGTTCTCTTCCCAAGCTGACCTGGGCTGCTTCGGGGTTGCATCAGATTTTATTCTCCTTTGTATATAGATCCCTTAGTTTAGAAGTTGCAGCTTGTAATTTGAAATGAAGGGTTAAAGCATTATTCATTGTACTTTTTTTTTATTGTACAAATAATGCATTAAGAGCTCCACTAGTCCTTCAATTACTATTCCCTTTGTATATAGCTCGTAGGACATGTTCAAAAAAAGTTTAAGAATTAAATGTATTTCATATGAAGATACTAAAGAACTATTTCAAGATCTTTTCTATAGCATCTGCAGGGATCTGTAAGAATACACCTTTTTCAAATTATCCACAGAGCTTTCTTTTACTTCATAATACTGCTTAGCAATTACCTAATCTTTTTAGTCTATCTGGAAAGATTTTTTTTTTACATAAAATCTCTTAGTATTTTGCCTACTCCCAAAACTTTATGGAAATATCACAAATAAAAGAATGCTATCCTGAGGTTCAGGGAGTCAAGATTTAGAGAGCTTTTGGTATGTAAGAATCATTTCCTTCATCCAAGTTCAGTAGTTTCCAAGAGCAGATACAATGTACAACTGATCCTGGTTCCATTGAGGATTACACTTCTCCTTGGGCACCAAATCTAGAACTCAGTTTTGTCTTGGTCCATTACACTAATAAGTCTTCTGTCATTTCAGATTACTATGAGTGTCCTCAGACGCTTGATTTAAACTGAGCAGCCACCTGGCTCCACTTCTCAGTTCTATCAACAAACCTTATTCTTATCGTCTTTTCAATTTCCATGGGGCCCTGAACACTGTCTAAATACTCAAGAACTAGATTGTATTTCTCTGATCTAATAATCCTAATGTAATCCTCATATTATAAAGTAGTGAGTGCTGAACCCACTCCCGCTCTACAACCCACTTGCAGGCCATTTCTGCTCTGGGGCAGGTTCTGTAGGTCAGAGCTACAACTGGCATACATTTCCAATGTGGAGGCAGCACAGAGGAATCCATTATGGATCTTCTGGTCCCTGAGTTACGGCCAGTTAACCACACCATACTGTACAGTACGTAAGCTACTTTATGGGTGCCAAAATGGTACAGTTGCTAAAATCTGTGATGAGGGATTTAATTTACAATGAAATAAAGTCTAAGACAACAGATTCTTTACAGACAAAGACCATAAAATGTTTCTAAAGTCTGATGTTAATAGCTAAGGGAACCTAAAATATTGACCAATTTTTATATTATTTTGATCCTGACACAAAAAGGAAATCAATCGTGTTCATTTTTCTTTTTAAAGAATAAAAAACAACTTTTCTCTGGCCTGTTTTCTACCCAGCTTTCAAAGTGATTAGTGAGCTAGCCCTGCCCAGCACATCTCTCTTACCATTGTCCTTCACCTCGCACCTCATCCTAGGATCGAACTAGCCTGTGTACATTTCCATTACCACACCAATCACATTTCTGTATCTTGGCCTTGATCTTATGGCTGCCCTCTTCTGAAACCACTGACTTTCTCTCTACCTCTCTTTCAAAGACCAGTTTAAGTCTCACTTCATCTATGAATTATTCTCTGACTCCTTCATTTTTATTGGCCTTTCACTCTTCCAAGTTCTTATAGCAATTACAGCCTATGCTTTAAAATTTAGCATTTAACTATAAACCACTCAATATTACTATTGTCTCCCCAATTAGACTGTAAACTCCTAGAGGACAGGAATCAAGTGAAAATTCTATTGTGTACCTAGCACAGTGCTGAATATAGAGTCAGAATTCAATACCATTCTACAAGTCATTCAAACTGTTTCAGAGCTGGAAGGGACCTTGGAGATCACTTAGTCCTACCCTTCATTTTGTGAATGAGAAATCTGCAGCCCACGATTACTCATTGATCTATATGAAAATAAATTATCATTATTCATTAACCAATTTGCATTTACTGTAGCAACCAAACTATAGTTTCCAGCAGGATTCAGTGAGTACGGGTTGCAAAGAACAGCAGGTAAGGCAAACACTTAAAGAACATTCTGATATGTGAAACACAGGAAACAAACCTACCTGCAGCTCCAACTGAGCAGGCAGCGTTAGAGGAGAGAAAAATAGTTACATTACCAATTGGATTGGAAGACTTCCCTTCAGTTGGTCATTACCAACCTGGATAGAAAAGATGAAAAAATATATAGCCCTACTTTTTAGAATATGTGAGAGGATAAAAAAAAAATAGTTCAACTAAGACTGACCTCCTTTTCAAAAGCCACACGCACATGGCTTTTGCTTTGACACAAGGAACCTTGTACCACAACCAATAACCCAACTATTCAAGAATACAGCTACAGTTATAGCTAAACTATAGCTAGACTGCTTATACATCCACAACTTCACTCCACATGTGGACTTCAGTTTTTTTCCCCTCAAAAAAAAAAAATCTAGTAAGCATTTCTCTAGACTTAGAGAAAAATCAGAATGGCCAAAGCAGAAAAGATAGTAATTGGGCAAGAGAGTGAAATGCAGATTGGAAAATAATGTAGAATGATGGATGGGAAGTTATTAATTCAAAGCTTTTTGCCCTTCTGGTCGATATTCATGTACTTTTACATAACCTTTGGAAATAATATACATGGAGCCAAGAGTGTTATGTTTCCATTATAAGACCCTCAAAAGAGTTATTTAGCCTCAGAGAGCTTAGAGCCAGTCAATGCTATCATGTAACTGTAAATGTTTAAATGTATTTTTACATGAAGGAGTGGACTAGACTATTTTTCAAGGTCCCTTCTAGCTTATCAGAAGACAAAATATATATTTTATATATATATGTAAATATATATATATATATATATCACCTGCACATATCCAAATAAGATCAAAAGAAACATAAGCTAAAATGACCATCCATCTAGAAATTGTAAAGTCTAAAAAGTTATATAAAAAAATTTCTTCCATCCACACATAAGGTACTAATAAAAGTCTTTATACACCCTGCTCCCACAAACAGGGACTTTAAGTAACTGTCTTCTGAATATAATTTGTTAGCACAGGCACTTAGCCCACAAAACCATATTGTTCTCCACATGCATCCCCTGCGGCTCCTAACTCAGACTCAAATGCCATCTGTGAAGCAAGAATGAAACACATCTGCCCTAGAAGCCATGGAGGTCCTGCAGCCACATGGCCTGAAGTCAAGACACAGGTCACACAAGTGAGAAACCGACCTACTCTCAGACCTAAAGCTCAACTTTGAGCTGTCCCCAGGAGTGTGGGTTGTACTTGCCATGTCAACTTGGATACAGGTCCCTTTGCATTAATGAGTAATGACACTTGCCAGTCTCTCTTGGAAACTGCAGATAACCAATCAGTTACCCAAAATTAACTTAAGAACTATGCACAGATTACCCTGGCTTAAATGTAAATAGTCATTATAATTAAATATACTTATTTCTCCATTTCCAACCTGTAAATTCATGGATCCAGAGAGCTACCCTACTTTAACTATACCAGTCCAGGAGCTGCCAAAACCCAAGCTTCTGTGTCCTTACTAAATGGATCAACTCTAGGACCAGCCATTCCAGCCTGCCACAGGATACAAGACAATGAGAAATAGTTAATACTTTCTTCCATAATAAGGGGATTGAGTATGCAATGAGCTAGGTGTAAGATTTTGAAGTGGACAGTGAATAGCACCTAAACATCTGGCTGACTGGAGAAAGGTTAGCACCTAGTGAGGGAGAAGCTCTGCTTCCCACTTATTCCCACTTACTCGGATGCGTTTGGCCCTGCGCATATCATCGGCTGTCAGAGTGCTCGGGGTGGGCAGGACGCTCTCCTCAAGCTGGGGCTGCAGGTGTAGGCTGTGAGCTTCTGGCTCATGCTCCAGAGAAGATGGGGTTTCCTGTGGCAGCTGATGGAGAGCTGAGGGATTGGGAGAGTGTTCTGTTCGGGTTGATCCAGCCCATTCAGAGTAGCTGGTTCAGCCTCGTCAAACTGTTCCTTGGGGGAAAAATGTAGCAAGTCCTGAAATTGCAATAACCAGGAGTTATTTCCCTACCTAGATAGAGATTAGCACTAGAAGGATTGCCAGTTTAGGTTTAGAATTGCTGCTTATTTTTTAAATGACTAGAGTCACAATGCTCAGAAAAAAATATTCTCCTTCTGGGAAAGTTGATTAGATAACTATCCACAGAATGTAAAAACTATGAGATCACTTTAGGATAAAAACACTGTGACAAGTCTCTACTGGAACATTATAATTTTAATTATCTAAACTAATTAAACAAAGTCCCCCAATAGTATCTCCAGACAATTTCAAATCTTTAGGGCAGCAAAGTTAGGTTTTTACTGTAAGTAATATTTGAAAATCTTTTTTTTTTTTGCCTTTCTCTAAACATACTTTAATTAACAGGCAGCAAAGCACTGGCATGACATGACTATCAACCTCTGAAGGGTATTTGTATTTAAATCCAATAATAGTTCTGTTAAGCCCTCTAAGTGAGCATCTAAGAATTAGCTCTTTCCCAGTACCTGCGTCCCATCATCACACTTTTCCCCATTTTCACTGGTAATTTCCAAGCGGATAAATTTTGGAGGACGCCCTGGCCGTCGACCTGGGCCAAATCGCCTCTTGCCTCTTCCTCTTCCTCTGCCTCTTGTTCTGGGGACAAGAGATTAGGTTATAAATAGTCATAGTTACATAATACTCCATAACAAATATTTTCTTAAATGATCCTGCTTAGCCCCAAATCTTGATTTCCTCTCCCTTTATTACTTTTCCTGGTTGTTTTTTTTTTCTAATGGAAACAATTGTTTAGCTAATACACACTTTCTAAATTTCTCATCTGTACTATCTATATAGCTCAAAAAGATGCCTCAGAAAAAAGAGGAGCTATAAAAATTCAAAAACACTGACCCCATTTGCTATTGAAAAATTCTGAAAGCATGAACACATCTCTGAAGTGATGTGAGAAACACAAACAGGACAGAACACTTACAATATGTTCCTAGAGACAAGATTACATTCTTTCCTCCTCTCCTCTTTACTTATCTCAGAATCCTTCCAAGAAATGAGGCATTCTAAGATTCAAAAGAACTTTACATTTTTACTATAAACTTCTGGACGGTCAGAACAAATTTCTAATTAAACAGTTCCATAATATGCCTAGTAAACACCAAATAAATTTTATCCCCTCTAATAGATTTCTAACATACAGAAATTCTTTAATAAAAGAGATTCAGAAAGTGTCATTAAAACCTCTTTTAGAAGATGTATGTAAGATGCGTATAAAATTAATCAAAGCATGCTTTAGTCTTCCATTATTCTATTTAGCAATGTAACAAAAATTACATATTTTTCCAGGGAGTTTTAAGATTCTTTAGTATGGAAAATTCTGGACCTAGGCAAATGTAGAGACTACCATAATGAGCTCTACATAACCATTATCTAACTTCAATACTGCCAACTCATGGCCACTTCACCACATACATAACCCATTAGAATATTTTGAAATTAAATCCCAGACATCATTTCATCTATAAATATTTCAGTATGTATCTCTAAAACATAAAAACTCTTTTATATATGTAATATATATATGTATATATGTGTGTGTGTATGCACATATATCCTCAATACCATTATCACACCTAAAAAATACTGATAGCTGTTCATATTATTCATATTATTAAATCTAGTCAAAGTTCAAATTTTCCTAATTATCTTATATTTCTTTCAACTACTATGTGTCACGCACTATACAGGCACTAACGATAGCAAGTTATGTGCAAGAGTTTTCACCGTCAGAAGTCTAGCAGAGGCAGCGGGCATATAAACCAAAATCACAATATAAAAAGTGCTAGAATAAAGCCATGAACAGTTTTAGGGATACCCAGGAGGGAGTGA
Source organism: Eonycteris spelaea (assembly GCA_003508835.1). Taxonomy (NCBI): domain Eukaryota; kingdom Metazoa; phylum Chordata; class Mammalia; order Chiroptera; family Pteropodidae; genus Eonycteris; species Eonycteris spelaea. The sequence continues at coordinate 710,143 of PUFA01000323.1, read as the reverse complement.
TTTAATTCTCATGTGTCTTCCAACCACCTCAGACATTTACTCCCATGGTCATATCCTAGATCTGTCATTTTCAGTAAGTGCAGAACGCCCATTATCTTAATTCCACACATCACCCACTCTGACATTGTCTCTTAACTTTCTAACTCACTCCCTCTAACTCCTGGACTCAACAATCCTTCTACCTCACTACCAACTCCAATCCAATCCTCTGTCACCTACTTGCCGTCTTGATTTCCATCCCCACTGCTGTTTCATTTCTCTTGCTATGCTGAATGCACTTGGCAAAACCACAAAACTGTGCAACTCAACTCCCTGCCTGCTCTGCACTGGCTCTCGCAGTGAAGAGCTGGAAAACGACACACACAATGCTAGAGGTCTCACTTTAATTCATGACCACAAACCTCAAGTGAGCTCGTAATGTTGCAGTCAATCATACTGTACTTCCCTAGAACATTTACATTCCCATTTTCCTAAATGCCACTTCACACCATTTCCTCCCTTTTCAAAGCCTGTAAAAGTTGACAACCCATTGGTACTATCTTACTCCAAACCACTCTCATTCTTCATCAAAACTGCTAAAATAGCTTCTAACTAGACTATCTTCACTTGCACCAGTATAATCTAAAGTGATGTTTTTATTTTTATTCAGGATGTTTTAAAATATAATTGACATCACGATACTCCCTGATCAAAACCCTCTAAAGACTTCTCATCACACTTAGAATAAAATCCAAATTTCTTACGTTACCCATAAGGCCTTCCTGATCTGGCTCCTACCTAACCTATCCTATATGATTCTTTCTCATCTATCTTTTTACATAATAGAATTAAACATATGATTTAGTTTGATGAAGGAATCCTATTACTGAAAAAAGTCTTAAAATGAGAGATGCAAATTATTTCAAAGATGTATGCTATCTCGAAAATTCATATTTCAGAATCTCTGGTAAGGAGAGATTTAACTAAGGTGAAAGGTTCTCCTATTGCTGGGTATTGGTTATGCTGGAAGAAAGATAAATAGTTAATGAGGACCAGGATGGGGGTGAGAGGAGGAAATGACAGATAAAAACCTTCCCTCAGCAGCCTACTGGTTACTTGTCTACACACACAAACACTCATTAGTTTACAGACAATACGGAAATGACTCTGGACCTTTAACACTTAAGTTTGTGAAATCTTCCCCATAATTATACCTGCTAAACACATCCAGTTTCTCATCATGAGAATTGAGATGCTGTTGCAACTGCTCTGAGCTTATAAATCGGCGATTGCATTCATAGCAGGGCCAATTCTTCTCTTGCTCTCGAAGAACTATAGTCAGGAGAGAAATCATAAAGGCTGATGATTAATAGTTGCATTGGTTTAATAAAACTCAAATGCCCAGTATCCCCACTATTTCCATCTCACTGAAGCACAGACTCCATAAACATATATTGTCTGCTATTTGCATTACTGTTCTAAAATCAAAGGCTACAGTTGGACATAGAGTAGTTTTTAATATCTTATTTTCTGATACATTCATGTAAAACATCAAAAGAACAAACACTGTCATGTTACCCTCTCCCACCCACCAATACATACACACACACACACACACACACACACACACACACACAACACCTCACCACACTGGAAAAAAAGAAAGTGCTACAATGGAAATCTATATTCAGATGACCTAGCGATTCAGATGCAAGCTTCATAATCTGAGGGTATATTTCATCACAAATAACTTGAAAATCAATGCCCAATATAATCACTTTGGCAAAATGTTCAGAAGTATTTATTAAAGCTGATTATATGCATACCCTATGACTCAGCAATTCCACCCCTAGATGTTCACCCAACAGAAATACACATATATATTCACTGAAAGACATGTATAAGAGTGTTCACAATTGGCAATCTTCAACCATGATTACAGGAGTGAAGCTTTGAGCAAGGAGATATCAGACAGGGAGGGGAACAGGAGCTGGAAAGTAAGCTGAATCACAAGGCCGATGATTCGATCAATCATGCCTATGTAATGGTACCTCAGTAAAAATTCTGGATACCAAAGCTCAGGTGAGCTTCCCTGGTTGGTAATCATGCATCAATGTGCCAGGGAGGTGACATGACTCAAAAACATGGAAGCTTCACATTTGGGACATTCCCCTCCCCCACCAAACCTCATACTGTGTCTCTTCATTTCACTGGTTCTGGTGTGTAAGCATAAGTAGAGTACTTTTCTGAGTTCTGTGAGTCATTCTAGTGAATTATCAAACTTAAGGGGATAGTGGGAACTCCCTAAATTGTAGCTAGTTGGTCAGAAGTGCAGATGACATGGGAACCCCAGGGCTTGCGGCTGGTGTCTGAGGTGAAGACAGTCTTGTGGAAGACTCTGCCCTTCACCTGTGAAATGTGACGTAACTCCAGGTAGTTAGTGTCAGAATTACATTGTACAGCCCAAATTTCCATCTACAGTAAAACAGATAAATGAATTGTGGTACATTCATACAACAGAATACCAAATGGCAATGAGAATGAACAAATTATAAAAATACTCAACAATATGGATGAATCTCACAAACATAATGTTGAGCAAAAGGTTCCCACACACCAGTGTACATATTCTATTTATATAAAGTTCAGTCACAAGCATATTGTATCTGTAGTACGGAAGTCAAGAGAGTCGTTACACTTGGGAGTGAGGAGGGATTGGAAGAAAGCACAAGAGGACTTTGGGAGTTCCGGTCATGTTCCATTTCTTGACCTGGGTACAGGTTACACAGGTTATGTTCGCTTTGTGAAAATTCATCAAGCTGTATACTTATTATGATTGTGCACTTTTCCGCATGGAGATTATGCTTCGGTAACACTGACATTAAAAACAAAGTCAACATCTGCCTCGTTATGTTCTCAGAGATGATTAAGTCTAGGTCATCCTCTGATCTAGGTTCTAATTTAGTATTTGGAGTTTTTCATTATGTTAAATACTATTTTCCAGCACCCATGAAAGAAATGTAAATATATCATTTGATCTTAGAATTAAACAAGGATGTGTAACTCTAAAAAACCTACTGAAATGTCTTCTTAAATATATCAAGATAGAAAAACTAGATTGCATAAAGATGTAATATATACAACTTAGAAATCATATATAAAATATAAAAAAGTACAACCACCTTTCCTTTCTTCCTCAGAAATGTCATGAATTTTCTGATTCACAAACTCAGCATAGGATGCAGCATACCACACCTGCAAGAATCAAGTACATCATCAAGAACTAAAGGACATCAGCAGGTGTTCTTTGTATGCTTAAATTTTAACATCTTTCTTCTGCTTACATAAAACAATTTAGGCTTTTTCACAGCCCGTGAAAAACAAACCACCAACAACAAAAATCTCACTGTGAGCCTTTAACACCAGTCTGCAGATGGTCAGTCAAGAAGTTCATTTGCCAAGACACAGTGTGTGTTTGTTCTTTTTAAAAATTTGTTTTGTCATTAGAACAACTTCACAGGAGATAATATTAATAGTCTCTTCATCTAAATAAACATAGACGCTCCTGATTTTTTTATCTGTATTTAAAGACAGGTTTTTACACAGCTGTAATCATAATGGCTTCCATCCTTACGAGTCACGAAAGGGCTCTTACTAGGATCACCGGGACTGTTTCAAATGCTACCACACCCTCCTCAGTCTCTTCCTCCCTCCTACCCCACTGGCTACTTCTGCTCAGTCTCCCTGTCTGGCTCTTCTTCCTCTCCCTAACTTCTAAATATTGATGTTCCTCAAGCTTAGTCCAAGTCCAGGGCCTCCTTATTTTTCCCTAAGGTGATTACATCTGTTTCCAACCAACTCTGTGCTAATGATTCCTAAATCAGTATCTCCATCCCAGACCCTCCCTCTCTGTTCCTTCCACATACTTCCTATTGCCTACCTGATATTATGGATGTTTCACAAACAGCTCGAACTCAACATGTCCAGAACTGAATTCTAGATGCTTCTATATTCACACAGCCCAACCCTTGCCTATCTTCGCCATCTCAGTAAATTTCCTACCTTCCACCCAATTTAGGTTTCAGACCTGAAACCTAAAAGATATCTGGGTTTTCTCAGTTTTCTTCCGTAATCCTTTAATGAAAGCTGTTGATTGCTCAGGTGTCCTCCATCTCTGTTTCTCCCACCTAGATGCATGCCAAGGTGAGCTCTTGCCTGGTCTTCTAATGAGCCTCTTCTTTTCTACTCTTGCTCCCTCTAATCCATTCTCCACACTGGAGCCAGAGTGGTCTTCTTAAAACACCATCAAATTCCTCCATTCTCATGCTTAAAAGCCAGCAACAGCTTCTCATTTCATAATAAACCTGAAATGCTTAGTGATAATCTCCTAAGGGCTTCACGATCTGCTCTATCTTGCTAAGCAATCCAAACTCTAATTACTCTTCCTTCTCTATCATTCAACCAAGAGGGCCTACTGTCAGTTCTTCAAACATACCAACTTCTTTTCCGCCTTGACCTTTGCCCTTGCTGTTCACCACCAGGAATGTTGGGTTCTTCCTCTTCACCTCTCCCCTAACCCTTCTACACTGCTGACCCCTTCTCATTCTAGTCCTCAGCCTAGTTGTCAACTTTCAGCAAGGCCTTCCCTAACCTGTTTATTTGTTGTTTTGGTCATTTATTATACTGAACTATTGTATTCTTATTTTCATTGTTTCTGTTTTTACCTCTATAGTTCTATCTACTACTTTAAAAGAGAAAATAATCTCCCATCCACAGTTAAGAAGTATTCACTTCAGTTTTACCTTGTTAAGAACTTATTGGGATTAATGGTGGGAGACATAAATCTCCTTTTACATATTACCTTTGGGGGTCATGGATTACCTAGTTGATGATTTCAAAGACACAGGTTTTGTAAAGCTTTTGAACAGTCTTGATTTTCCGCCTAGAAAGGTATCTATTCTCACTGTGACCACAGTGAGGCGCCGAGCAACTCAGTGCTCCTGGACTGATAAAATCATTTCTCGCCTATTTTTCATTTATTTTGGGAAACTATAGAGTATGTTGCCCCCCACTTTGGCATGTTCCTAACATAGGCTTATTTAAAACAAAAACAAAAAAGGTATGTTCACTTGGAATCACTAAATAATTTTCATTATATCATCAAGGGTTAATATTTACACAAATTCCAACAGAGAGTTATTCCCTAAAATTATGTTTCTGAAATCAGAAGTCTGTACATAGAATTCTTTGGGCAAAATAAATTATTTAGATAAATAAAAGAAATCTTACCCATATGTGTGAATTTCATTTTACAAGAACTCCTGTTTCGAACTATTTCTTTACTTTCAAGTGTATAAATCATGTTAAGTGACCCCATCTTTAATCACTCCATCACAAATAACCGTCTGCTCCCTAAAACAACTATTCGTTACCGTGGGCCTAATGTGTTCACATAGGCCTTTGATAGGCCCAAAAGTCACACGTTTTTCATTCTGTTTTAATTATGGATTATAATGAGTACATAGCAGGTATTCAACAAGTAAGTAAATTACAAAGAAAAGATCATTTTTATAAGAATCTCATTTCAGGGGAAAAAGGTAGGAAAAGCATTAAACAATCATGATTCCTAGCAGAGGCCCCACTGACCCAGCTCTGTACCTTAAGTTCCTGCTTGGGCTCCACATTCTTTATTGTTGTGTAATACACATGGTGGCCATACTGGTAAGCCACCAGGTTCTGCTCCAGGTGGTTCTCAGCTGGACGTACAAACATCATCCAGTTACAAAGCGTCTCATCAGACAACTCAAACCATAGGTCTTCATGCAAATCCCTGTCTTTTCTGTCCCCTTTATCAAGTGAAACCTGCAAACAAAAGGAGAATTAAAAGCCACACCAAAAAAATAAATAAATAAAACCTAACATATGATATGCACTAATGTCATAATATACAAAATATTACTCCATAAATTAACGATATATCCTGATTCTTCCCTTTGTATAGAACTGGAATTGCATCTTGCCAAATGTAAAAGGGAAAAGATACTTTCCAAAGACCCACCTATAGAAGAATTACTTGGCAAAACCTAAAAGTTAACAGTCCCCAATTGTATAGGCTTTAGTGATGTTTTCATCATAAACTAACACATCAAAAAATGTTATAAGCCAAAAATGCAAGGAAAATACTCTCTAGTTCATTACGACTTGCTTCCTTTTGGGATTCAACTGCATTTACTTGTAATGCAAAGCCTAGTGACAGGTATTTCTCTTTACAAAGTAATATTCCTTTTTTCTTTTTTTTTTTCAGTTACAGTTGACATTTAATATCATATTAGTTTTGGGTATACAGCATAGTGGTTAGACATATATATAACTTACTACAAAGTAATATTCTTTCTTGGAGATCTTGAGGATTCACCAAAGAACACCTCCCCATGACAGCAGCTAATTTCTCAAAACACCCATCCCAAATGTTCTCCCTTCCCACTGCCCTTTCTTGGTTCTCCAGGGTAGCTCTCCAAGAAGCAGACAGCAAGGGGTTGATGAGAAGCAAGAGCATCAAATGTGAAAAACAGAGATTAGTATAAATATACTTTAACTTACAGTAAACTATTCTTTAACAAAAGATTCAACAGGACAGACCTGTTTCAAAAATTCAAAAATGTTTTTCATGAAAACATTATTGGCACTTAGATTATGTAATTCTCTGTATTCCAGTCAGTTTGGGGGGGGGGGACCTGTTAAAACCCCTGTTACAGTCTGAATTGTGCCCCCTCCCCCAAAATTCATATGTTGAAGCCCTAACCCCTCTTAATGTAATTGTATATGAAGACAGGGCTTTTAAAGAGGTGACTAAGTTTAAATGAAGTCATTAAAGTGGCTCCTAATCCAATCTGACTGGTATCCTTTTAGGAAGAGGAAGATTAGGACACACAGAGACACGGGCTCACTTGCTGAGGGACAATTATGTTGTGCAGGGGCAGCAAGATGGCAGCCATCTACAATCCAAGCAGAGGGGCCTCAGAGTAAACAACCCTGCCAAAACCTTGATTTTGGCCGTCTAACCTCCAGAACTGAGAGAAAGTAAATTTCTGTCATGTAAGTCACGCATCTGTGTTATTTTGTTATGGCAGCTCTAGCATACTAAAACTGCCCCCTAAGAACACACCTTTCAGAGTTAGTTGTATAATTCCTTAGCAAACAACTGCTATGAAATTGAATTACGAGACTAAATGAGAAAATGTGTGCCTTTTTAAAAATAATAAGAACAAGAGTGAACTATGATAAAGCATAAATTACCTTTAGATGAATATAAACAGTCTTTCAGCTCGGACTCCCTGACGAGTGGTCCCTCCACGGGGCCAAACTGAGTGCGCTTGGGAATGCGCCTTTTGGAGAACACACCTCCAAGGAACCGGTCGATGTAGAGGACCAGAGGGAGGCTGGCTCTTGCTCTGGTGAGCACAGGCCGGTTGGGGATGGGGTGCAATGGGCCATGCTTTGGGCACACTGAAGAGTGTGCATTGTTACACTCCTCACACCCTGCAAAAAGCAAAGAAAATCTGGAAATGGAATCCTTCAACATGACTCTATCTCAAGTAAAAAGTGCTAACTCAAAACTCCCCCAATCTGTTTTCAGGCCAAAACTCAATTGACTCCTGCAATTACAGTACCCATTCAATTTGTAATATATTAGCTTTCACAGACCAATAAAATCCTCTACTTTTCCTCTAAAATCAAGCAGAATTACCTTATGCCTGCCAAAAAATAATATGCAGGCTGTGACTTATTTCTCTACTGGATAATTCAATAGCAGCCACTAAATCTATAAATCAATTATAACATGTCCGAAAAGAGAAGAGCTTATTAGGCTAAATGTTATAAAATCTGATGAGATGAAAGAGGTGAAATTTATAGTATGTAAATTATATCTTTAAAAAGCTGTTTTTAAAAATCCCCATCAATACTGTTTAATCTTTTTTTTTCCCAAAGGAAATTATAGAAGCCTCATTGTCCAGGCATGTTTGAGAGTTCAATGCATATTGTATGATGATGATGCTAAAATGAATGGGTTTAACATCTCAGCTCTCATGCACTCGGATGACACAATTAGCCCAGCCCTGATGGGACATGTAGTTTCAGCTCATTCTCCAAGTGATCAGTTTGCACTAAGTATCCACACTCATTCCGTCTTTCCCTGTAGCACCCATCTATTAGCTAACTGCCAGAATTAGATGTGGACTACTAAAGATTATACTCAGGACCCTTAGGAAATTTAATTAACCAATCATATTTTACCCAACTACGGCTTGTTGATTTAGGAAATGGTTGTTTTCAATTTTCCCACAATTCTCCAAAGTGTAGGGGGGGAAAGAAATGAGAACTACTTTGTATTAGTGTTTATAAGAGAAAGTGACTTTATGTGTATCTGAATAGGGAGCGACCTTAAAATGTGTGAATTCAAGGAAAAACAAAAAGAGGAAGTTTTCTTTTGGATATGGAAATGAGCACTGGCCTCATGCAAATGGAAGATCCCGAGAGAAATATGGTATACCGCAACGCTCTGAATAGCCTGGCTCACTCAAATAAATGAGACAAGAATTTTGTCATAGAAGCATGAAAATCTATGAGAAGAAGCAACGATTTGGTAGGTAGAAGCAGGAGCACCTTCCCCACTGGCAAGCAATACAGAGAGGCAGTAAGTTGATGATAAACCATCAGGATGGTTTCGGGCACACCGGAACCAGACCACGTAAGTTTGAATCCTGACCCTTACAACAACTGAGAATGACCTTGGGAAAGCTACCCTACCTCATAAGACTGTGGACAGCATGAAACAGATCAGAAAATGTAAAGAACTAGTGTCTGCAAGAGAGGCAAAGCAAATGTATTAAAGCTGAAATGGCTGAATATTCCAGAACTGGACAAATTTATCATAGTGGTTGGGAGCCCAAGCTCTGGTATCAGGAGGACATAGGCTCTGTGCCTAGTCACTGCTCACCCCTACATTGCACTGAGCAGGCTGCCTAGCGTTTCCTGAGCTTCAGTTCATTCGTCAGCAAGATCCGAAGTCTCAAAGTACTGCCTGCCTCCCTCATTCACTGCTGCGAGGTGGAGTGAGGTGAGGCCCACAGAGCAGGGAGCAGTGTCCACACACAGGAGTCCCCACTCACAGGACCCAGCGGTACTTACACAAGTCATGCGGGTCAAAGGGCCGAGGTGGATCTGGTCCCCAGTCATCCAGGTCTGTGTCTTCACCATCTTCCTCCTCATCTTCCTCCGTGTCCTCATCCTCATCCTCATCTTCTTCCTCTTTGGCCTCTAGTCTACCCATAGGGTTCTGAAGAGTGGCCAAAGGGTCTGAGTCATCCACACTCTCAATTGAAGGTAACACCTGATTATGCACCGGTAATGAGGCCTGGACAAAGTTGCACCATAAAGTTAGCATGCATTCACTTTTAGTTAGCTAGTACACAGGCACACACATAAAATACAAGGTTGTGGTAGCTCCCTTCAAGGTCCTAGAGAAATAACAGCTATAACAAGGAGTTTGCCTTCATTTTTGCTGTTTCTGCCCACATTTGAGCAGTCTGATGAGAAATCCTGGGTGCTTCCTCAAACCTGCTTGAGAGCCTTGCCCTTTCTCCCTAGAGACTTTGAATATATGAGCAACAAACCTTTTCATACTCTCTTGGTGCATGCATGGTATCATCGATCTCAACACCTGAATTCAATTTTAGGTGGGGGTCCCTCCTGCCTTTCCAAGGAGATCACAGCATAGTATAGACAATGATTTGACCTATCATCAACCACTCCACTTCAAAACTAAACACGAGTGCAACACATAGTTGGTAAAGTTCAATGGCTAACAGCTCTCCTCTTCAGAGGAGCTTAGGTATTTCAGGTAAGAATGAAAGAGATGCCTATTTGCTTCATTATGCTGAAGTGAGTCTTTTGCAAATAAAGTTTTGGTCATGTATTGGGTTAATGCCACCTTACCAAATACTCTGGTAGAAAATAAATGGTACCTTCAAGAGTTCTCTCACCTCCTAAATAAGCATCATGGGTTATATACTACCCCAGATTCCTTTTATCCAAACTTATTTCTCCTGCCCAATTAGCACCATACTTAAGCCATGTCCCTTGCATTTTAAAATGCTTACTCCCTTTTTCATTATCTCTCCATATGCTGTTTTCCTCATCTAGAATGCTCTTCTCGCACCAATCTTCTAAACTCAATATCATGTTCCAGGCTCTTCATGAATCTCTGACTGCTCTAGCCTTCCCTGACTTTTCTCTGCCCTGATCTCCTGTGGCACTTGAAGTCATAGAATCTTGCTCTACAATGTCATTCAGCCTCTGCTTCCACATTGCAGCACCCCACAGGGTGGCTCGAATCATTTCAGAATAGTTCCACAGTGCTTTCCGTGAAGTCAAGATCTCCTGGCATTGGTTGGGGCCTATGACTTGCCTCTCAAGCTTGATAGAATAAGTTTAACCCTGCTGCCACATGAAGACAGTTCTTCAAATATTTCAAGACCAAAACCCCTAATTCAATCAATCATTTCTCACATGGCCAAACTTCCAGATCTCTCCCTCATCATCCTCTTGTCTTTCATCTGCTCCTCAGTGGAGTCCATACTTTATGAATACAGCATCAACTTGCATTACCACTTATGATGGCCACTGTTCTACTGCTGAACTATTTTGAATTTGCAGATAATTAAAATCCCAGAGTGCTTTTTCCCTCTCATAGTATGCTATTAAACCATTTTTCTCCTCCTCAGAACTTAAATGGCTGATTTTTAATTAAATGGGGCAGTGGGGGGGGGGGGGTAGGAGGGGGGTTGCATTGATCTCCAGTAAATTTCATTTTATTACTTTTTCTGTTCTTCCGGTCTGCCAAGATCTTTTAGAATCTTGATGCTGACATCTCACACATCAGCAATCCCTCACAGCTTTGTATCCACTGCCAAACACCATGTACTTTTCAGTTAGTATGCATTTTCACGTGAGTCCATCTTCCCTCTTCAACTGCACCTCAGAGGAACACAGCATAGGCTTTGGAGTCAGACAGATTTGGATTAAAATCCTGGCCTCACCACTTAGCAAGTTAATAAATTTCTCTGAACCTCAGTTTCCTTATCTGTAAAACAGACATAGTAACAAACCTATACCTCTTATGTCGTTATGAGGACTAAATGAAACAATGAATATATGAGGCCAGTAGTAGAGTATCTGGCATTTAGTAAGTGCTTAATATTAATAATAATAGGTTATTATTATCATAAGTTCTATATGGATGGAGATGACATCATATATTTCTCTCTACCTTAAAAGACTGTTGACCATTAGGTATCTAATGAAGATTAGTTTGTGAAAATATATTTGACCCTTTGGGAAATGCCATGAATCCCTTTAGGCAGCTAAAGGAACTGTGCTGCTATTCATAGAAACATCTTTTTTCAGTTGCACATCAAAATCTGAGAACTTCTTAAAACTCTGTAATGAAACAGTATTGTGTGTGTTTACAGAACCTGATTGCTATACCGGTTTAAGATCATTGCCCAACATTTGAAATACTCAGGCTTCAGAAAGCAGATAAAGCCAGTTACCTCAAATAGCATATGCATGTTTTAACATGCATTCGTTTAAGCCGAGAGCCCAGACTTTTACATGACATTCCATCTCTGTAGCTCAGGGCCTTTTAGAAGCTGTAAGTGGGGGACAAAATTTTTGGAGTTGTGTCTGCTTCGGTTTCAATAAAAACAGAAAAAAAATCTCACTGAGGTGAGGACTCAACAAGGAAAAGGGCCGGGAACTTCTGGCAATAAAATTGCATTGCTACCACCTTCTGTATCCTCTCCTAATCCTGCAATAAGACTACATTGTTCTTACTTGTTATCTCAGAGCACAGTTTCGGTATCACCCTTTATTCAAAGCACTTAAATTTTATGCCAGTGTTAGTGATGAATGTTATCACACACTGAACAAACCGAAGCATATATTCACCTCTTCTCCTCATAAATTCTTTATCTCTTTGCGGAGCTAACCTCAAAGAATGAATTCAGCAATTTAGGGTTATTCCAGTGAAGCTGCGATGTATTTTTTTTCCCAACAGATGCTGCTAGAAAGGCTGTGGTTAGGCAAGGTTACTGCTGTCTTCTCACCACTGCTGAGAAAGCTGACATTAAAATAGTACCAACAACCTTCTCCTCCCCCGTGCTGGGACTCTCCTAAAAGACTGTGGCAAAGAAAAGGCTTGAACACTTTAGCATTATTAAAAAAGACCGATTTAAAGCAGAGGTTGAACACATACCAGAATCGTGCAAATGCTGTTGAAAAGGGATGAAAGGGGTTGATGACAATCATTTCTAGGTAAGAACTGTATATTTCTAGATAGCATAGACCTTAACATACAGTAGGCATGAATACAAATTTGTTTAATAACTCAAATTCGACTTAAATTTACTGAGAGCTAAGCATATTTTTAAATTCCTTTGAGGCCAGGTAACGTTACCACACAGCTCCTAAGTGGCAGAGATAAAATCCAAGTTCTGACTCTACCCTGCTTTTTCCACTACATCACAATGGCCCCTGTGGGTGTTAAGTCTATTCAAGGAGGGCAGCAGAGTAGGTAAACATCATACACACCTAGAATACCAGAGCCACAAGGTAACCACACCTGCTCCGGAGACAAGAGCCAGGCAATATGGTGGTGAGCAATGTGTGCCAATTATACTTAGAGGAAAAGAATATGAAACAAAAATACTTTAATCCTGTGCATTTTGTCATGCACAATAAAACACAGTAGGAGGAAAAAGAATTTGTTAAACTTATGATACACTTTCTCTTTCCCACTTAATATCACTTCTATAATTATTTCTGCAACTATATAATGCATTTCAGGATACAATTTATCTGGAGAAGTGAAATATGAAGCTATACTGGACAGCAGCAAACACAACAGAATGCTCTGGAGTCCTACTGAGACCAATTATCAGTGTAGCATATTTCCTTCTCAGTGTGTGGGGAGTCACACATGTTCATTTTCAGAAACAAAGAGAAGACTGTGTTTCTAGGTCTGAAGAGTACCAGTGCCTTTCTTAAGGATAAGGGAATGCATATATGAAAAAGGCTTCAAGTGAATTTTGTGGCCACTAAAAACAATTGAAAATAGAAACCTTTTTGCTAAGAGAGAGAAAGAAAAAAGGCATTTATCATCTGTGTTAAACCAATACTCCTACTTTCTATCCAAAATTTATCCAGGTCACAGAATAAGCTGACTATCACTGAGGTGTTATAGCCAGAAATAAAAACGGTGCTGGTTGAAAGGAAACTGTAGTAAAGAAAGATGCTAAGAATAATTATACTGCCTTTAATGTCAAGGGTCATAGAACTATCTGAGTACAACTTTCCTTTTCTACAGAACGTGAAACAAACATTGTTTCTGGAGACTGGAAAAAAATAAAGGGCCCTTTGGGGTATAAATGGCAACAAAACTTCTAATTAAAACTATGCCTTAATATTAAAACAACAGAATACCATTTTGCACATCAGATCGGCAAAGTTTTTAAAGAATGCAAATGCCTAATGTGGCAAGGGCGAATGGAAATGGGCATTCTCATGTTGTTGGTGGAAATGTAAATTTTTTCAGCTTCTTAAAAGCAATTTAGAAGTTGTATTGAGATAACTTTCTCATTTATAATAACAAGCCTCAAACATATATCAAATAGAATAGTATAATAAACCTCATGGACCCATCACTCAGCTTTCACAATTATCAATCAACTCATGGCCAACCTTATTTCAACTATTCATTCACCCACCCACTTTCCCCCCTCACTAGATTATTTTGAAACAAAAATCAGACATCATTACAGATATAATCTGTAAATAGTTCAATAAATATCTCCTTTTTTAAAAAAAAGATTTTTACATATTACATACCCCAAAATTAATCTTTCCTTAATATTATCAAGCAAAAAGTTAGTGTTAGGATTTCCCCAGTCATCTCATAATTTTTTTAATAATTGGCTCGTTCAAATCAGGATCCAAACAAGGTCCCCATATGTCATTTGACTGATACGTTTCAGAAGTCTCTTTTAATCTATAAATCCCCATTCCTATTGTTTTCATTCACAATATACATGTGGAAGAAACTAGGATATTTGTCTACAGTTTTCCACAGTCTGGATTTTGCTGACTGCATTCTTGTGTGTCTTTTAACTTGTTCTGTTTTGTCTACCATGCTTCCTGTAAGCTCATAATGAAATCCAGAGACTTGATGAGATTCAGGATCATTCTTTTGGTAGGACTATTTCACACATGGTGAAGTGCAATAGGCGGTACACAACACCAGTAGGACTATAATGAATGGTTCTCTCTTTTTCATGATATTAACAATGTTCAGAGGGTAAACTGATCGATCCATTATAAGATGCCTCATCAGCTTTTTCTTGATGGTTTCAGACTATTGTTGATGATTATTGCCTATATCCACATTTCATTAGAAGATGAATAGTGGTGATATTCTAAGCCAGTCATCCCCTCTTTATTTATTAGTTGTAATGCTTCTATAAAATAATTGTTTACCTAAGTACATTCAGGGATAAAGGCTACATTCTTTCCCATCATTTACCAGTTTCCTGAATAGTGCGGTGGTCCCCTAGCATCTTCAAAAAGTGACCAATGAGTTCTTTCTTTTAATATCAGTATGAGCTTGTGGATTTTAAATATATTTAATGTATTTCAATCTATCGTGGTTATTTTCCTTTTTTTACAGGTCAAATTGTCCCATTTTGGCCCCTTCAAGTTAGATCATCAGTTCTTTCCACAAGACCCCAGAACAGAAGTTTTTACTAGCTTCCTTACATTCTGATAAGACAAGATGTTTTAGGCACATCTTGTATATTTCCTGCCCAGAGCTGGAATCTGCAATTTCTCCATGTAGCCCTGATCGTTTTACTGAAAACTGTATTTAGAGACCACATCAGCTCATTGCTGCTGGATGAATGACTGTATCTAAAACTTTCTAGTGGCCAAAACATGTTTTTTCAAGAGAAAACATATCATAAGTTCATACTGATATTCTAATTCAAATTTAGAATTCTGGGTTTTTATTTAACTTGTTTGATTTTTATATTTGTATCTTTTTTCACTTTCAGACAAAAAATCATGGTTCTTAAATAATTTTAAATGTTAATACCATTAGTGTCTATCATATCTCTTTGGGGAATTTATTATAAGAAAATCATCTGGTATGATATATATGACAGTATTACTAGTAGTAGGAAAAATAGGAAATAATCTACACATAAAACAATAGAAAGAGAATATAGAAAACTGTACATCCCTCTAATAGAATACTATATAGGCAATAAAAATGGTTCCATAGATTTTCATAGGACGCTACTAAAATGAAAAAGAAAAATATCAAAAGGAAAGCTTTCTTCTGTTCTTTTTGTTTTAATTGAGATAAAACTGACATAACATTACATTAGTTTCAGATATACAACATAATAATTTGATATTTGTAGAAAGCTACTTTAAAAGAAAAATAAATCAAATACTCTGGCTGAAAATACAAGGACTATTGAATAAATATGTAAAACCACAAACAAAATATTAGCAAATCAAAGCCAAATTCAGGTATATGTGAAAAGGATCAAGTAGAGTTTATTCTAGAATGCAAGTCTGGCTCAATTTTTAAATATCAATTAATATAATTCACCAAATTAACAGAAAATAGGAGAAAAATCTCAACAGATTCAGAAAAAGCACTAAATGAAAATCAATGTCCATGAATAATGATAAACATCAATTAATAATTGTACATTAAGAACTAAAAATAAAGATAACTTTCTTAGTCTAATAAAGGGTATTCTTTTAAAAAAATTCTGCACTAAACATTATTCTTTATAGTGAAAGTTTTTCCTCTGAGCAGGAAGGAAAAAAGAAAACCTACTAACAACACTTCTATTCAATAACGTATTAGAGATCCTAGCCAGCAGACAAAAAGAGAACAGAAAAAGAAAAAAAGAAAAGATACAAAGATTCAGAAGGGTTGAAAAGAAATAAATTGTCAATATTCACAGACAACATGACTATCAAAAAATCAAAAATATGTTAGAAAATGAAAAAAAAATTATACTATTTATAATACCATCAAAACACACCAAATATCCAGGAATAAATCTACTGAAAGATTTGTAAGACCTCTACCCAGAAGACAACTTTTTAACTTTTATTTTAAACTCAAGGATATCTCGTGTTCACAAACTGGAAGACACAATATTATAAGGATGTCAATTCTTCATACACTAATGCATAGCTATCATGAAATCCTAATGAAAATCCTGCAAGATTTTTATAAAAACATTCTGGTTGATTATGAAATGTACATAGAATAGCAACAGGCAAAGATATTCTCAAAGAAGATCAAAGTGGAGGAAGGATCACAGTCCTGGATATACTGTAGTATTTCATACAACTGAATACTATATAGCAATAAAAATAGAAGGGAAAAAAACTCCACAGCTTCACCCAACAATACTAATTTCCCAAACATAATATTAAACAAAGGAAGCCAGACAAAAAAGAAATAATACTAAGTATGCCATTTATTTAAGTTCAAAACCATGGGAAACTAACCTATGGTGTTAATAGGCAGGAGAGTACCTTTGAGTGGAAGGAAAGGAAAAGTGATTAGGAGGGAGCATGAGAATGGCTTTTAGGAGCTGGTAATGTCTATTGTTTAATCTGAGTTTTGGTTATAGGGTATGTTCACTTCTTGATATATCATTTTACTATATTCTTACAATTTTTTTGCATGTTTATATACATATATATATATATAATTTATTTAAAAAGTAAATTTAAAAACACCATAAGGAAATATGGTAAACATAAAGGAAATTACACAAATAACATGGAAAAGAACAGATGTAAAAATGATTATAGAGAACATGTTAGATGTGGAATGCAAAGAAAAGTTAATATACTCACGACCGATGTTCCTAAAAAAAGGAACATATCAAGTGAAACTGCAAAAAATTTCAAAGATTCAAGAGATAAAATTTTTCTAAAACAAAGTCTTAACCTATACATCATAGGACACCCCCTGTCCTAGGAAATTCTGATTCGTATGCTGGTGAATACATCTGACTTCAAAGAAAAGTTCAAGGATAAAGATAGAATCAAACAGGCATTAAGTCAGAAAAGAAATGAGGAAAATATTCAAAATTAGAGCCCAGATTTCTACAAATTCAATGCCAATAGAGAATGGAACAAAATTCTAAATAACTCTGGTTACTGAACAGAACATAAATATATTAGTTACAAAAATAATGCAACTAACACAAAACAGTGGAGAGGGAGGAGGGAGGAAGTGTCGGTGAGCTGACATTCACATCATCACAGCAGGAGCCAAGAACAGACAGAGACTGAAGCTCAAGAGCAATTTAGGAAAACAAAATGAATCCAAACTCTTTCAGTTTCACCTCAATTTCTTTTTCTTCTGTTAAACTCAAGTAAATTTAAGCTTAAAGTATTCAGATGAACACTAGCATTTGGGACACAGTACCATTTCTCCTGTTTATTTATCTTTGTATGTCTGGAAAGGTGTCTGGAATAATAATAGCTACCAACTTTTCAGTTAATGAGGATGGGTCTGGGCAGAATTTGTTTATTTATTTGTTTGGTTCTTTTTAATATACTTCTCTTTTTATGTATTGCTTCAACTTTTTGTTTAAAAAAAGTCATTGCTCCAAAAATGAATAATGAATTAATCATCTATGAAAGATAGAAAATTCATTTTATTTTTTTCCTGCCAACTTGTAAAAAACTAATTGAATCTATGCATTGCTTCCTTGATGGAATCAATAAATAGTCACAGAACTGGGCATGGCTTGTTTCATCAAAAATATACCAATTGTTACAAAATTAGGAAAATAAAAATAACTGCTATAGACTGAATGTTTGTGTCTCTCCAAAATTTATATGTTGAAACAGAATCCTCAGTGTGATGGTATTGGGGTAGCCTCTGACAGGTGAGTAGGTCATAAAGTGGAGACCTTATGAAAGGGAATACTGCCCTTACAAAAGAGACCGCAGAGAGCTCCCTCACCCTTTCTGCCACGTGAGGACAAAGTGAGAAGATGACCACCCATGAACCAGGGAGTGGGCCCTCAACAGACATCAGATCTGCTAGTGCCCTGACCTTGGATATCCCAGCCTCCAGAACTGTGAGAAATAAATGTCTGTTGTTATAAGCCACTAGTATATGGCACTCTGTTGTAACAACCTAAACAGACTCCAAGTTCACAGACTCCACAAAATTGTAGATCACTGACAATCAGGGTTAAATTTAAACATAACTCATATGATAAAGACTTGTAAGAATTCTCTCTATATTTCATAAATAATATTAACACAACTACTATTTGATTTTCAAATTTTAAAATATAAGTATCCAAATCATCTATTAAAAAGTTAAAAAGCAGAAAGTGCTCACTAATTGTGAATTTAATGGATAACCACTCAGGACACTCAGTGATATAGCTAAATAAGTCACACTAGCCAACATGAAAATAAAACTATTTGGACTCATACTCCCTGTAAAGTAAGACTGACAATACCTAGGTCCTGAACCTTCTTTATCATTTTTACCACCTGGAGGAAAATAAGGAGAAGTCCCTTAAAGTCAAAAAGGACAAATTAGAAATATGGATAAAAGAAATGTTTAAAGGATAACCAAAAAGAATCTAAGTTTTTCAGAAGCTAGAATGAGGAAGGTTACCATCAAATTTAATTTAATATATAAGAAATGGAGAGAATGAACAGTACAGAAGGTTGGGCAACATTCCAGGAAATGATAAAATTCATAGTATTATCCACAAACAACAAAGAAGCAAAAAGGTAACTCTTTACCTGCTGAGCTGTAGCATCCTGTTGGACATAAGCTACCTGGCCTGGATCTGTAAATAGAGTCTAGACAAAATAAAAAAAAAAAAAACACAACAACAAACTTATCAATAGATCTTTAGATACCTCGCCTACACAGGAAAAATTATCCTACTGCTAAGTACCAATTCAGGAGAGAGTTAACTCTCATATAGCTAGTAATAATCCTTCATTAATAAAGAAGATAAAGATAATAATCTTACATTTAGCTAGTCTTTCATTCAGATGGCTCCAAAGAAATTATATAAGCTAACCATCTCAGTTGGCTAACATACTTTATGATTATCCTCTTAAGCAAAGCCTCTCTTGAGGTTGAATGTCATAGCTAAGTAAAAAGGCATGTCAAGAAAATTTAAGACATGCCATGAATGAGGGTGTATTCACTCACACATAACATGTATCACAGGAGTAGGCTTGCAAGTAAATGAAAATGGATATAGATATATAGACATACAGAAGAGTATTATATATACGAGCATTACAACTCTATCAAATACAAAATGCACACTCACTATCAGAAGTAGAAGAAAAATAAGTTACATTTAATGTTCCATAGATTCTTTTTGAAAAAAAGCTACTACATTCATAATTTCTTTAAAAAAAAAAAGTTCTCATTATAAACAATAATTTGAGTCATGAGGCAGCAATACTAACTAGAGAAGAAAAATCTTTGAAATTATTTTAGCTAGGGCACCATAGAAAATCTCCAATGCAGAAAAATATTCCCCTAAAGCTTTAAAAAAAATTTTAATTTGCCCATGCCTTCAGCAAACCTATGGGAATAAGAACTATGGTTAAGTTTTGATTGCAGAAAAATATAAAAGAATTTTAGCTAGTGTCAGATTCTTAGATTTGACCAAAAAAATTATAATTGAGACATTTAATTGCATAGTTATAAACTAAAAGCAAGGCACAGAACATGCTTTAAATTAACTATGTGATCTTATATGAATATAGTTAGGGGACTAAAACTAAGCAAAGGTATTCCAAAACTATCATCTATTTGGCAATTTCATACCGATTAATTAGGTGGGCCCCATTTCTTCTTGGAATCTGAGCCTCTTGATTAAATATTGCATGAGCAATATTTTTATCACCAAGATACTACTATAAAAGTATGGAACTTTTAAACAATATGTTTAAAAGTACTTTGTACAGTGTAAAGTGCTAACAAGGGAAACTAATATTTATATATTGGGGAATATTTGTGTCGTGCATTTGGAAACTAAGAGCCCATGAGACTGGGAAAAAAATAAAAGTAGCTATAATTGTACAGCCTTACTTTTGCTCTATTACAGTCTTACAAATAAGTAAGGTATTAATAAATAGCACTTAATAAGCTAATAGGACCCTTTGCTTACACATTTAATTTTAATAATCTATACGTTTTCATTGATCCACCTTTGATTAAGCTATACAGAACTAAGTACCATTTTTGGTTCTTGATATTTAGGAAAAGTAACAAGTTGATAATCTAGACCATATCACTGGCGAGAACTGATATGAGGCTACTGCTCTAACTCCTTATTATATTTAATTTAAATAAATAAATCAGATCTTCCTTGCCAAGTTGGTTATAAACTCCTTGAAAGCACAAATCTTATCTGAGTATTTCCTGCATCACCAGCCCTTTGCAATGACCAGTAGAGAGTAAACATAAGTAATTAGTGAATTAATTGATTAATAAACAAACTATACACAATAATCCTTTACATGCCTGAGCAGCTTCCACAGGATGGATGTACACTAGTGTATGCTCCGGACCATCCACTGAAGTGTAGGAGGTACCATCTGTGTATACCACTTGCTGGGGCGGACGAACCTGGTCATCAGTGTAGACAATCTGAGCCACAGTTCCAGCGTCTGGAACAAAGTGCACCTGGGGCAAAAAAGCAGCCAGTATGTAGCAACTACTCTAACAGAACAAAACCAAACCCACAGAGATATGTGGCCAACCAAACACAGTACATACTTGCATTTCTAAAATATCCCCAGTGAAAGAAGAATGGGGATTGATACATCTTCCTCTATGTTAGTGACTCAGAGACAGGATCCAAGGACCTTGTCACACTCACTGATGTACTGCTTGCTCTTAGGCAACTGATTTAAATTCCTCTTTGCCTCAAATTTCCAGTGCAGATATCTCTTTGGGAGAGTAATGAGAGAGTGGTTAACTGATCCTGCAAAAATTCCTGGTTGATAACATTACCAAATTACAAAATTCAAGTGATTCTGTAATGTAAAAAAATATGTCAAGACTCAAAAGCCAATTGCTTTCAAGGCATCATAAAAATTCTACTTTGTAACCAATAGCGCCTTTTAGCAGATACATTAAAATAAGGTCATTTTCTTTCCTACAAGTTCTTTCATACTCCAAGGCTATCCTGGAGGCACGTCAGTAAATGTTTGCTGAATCAATGACTGCAACAAAATTCCTTGCCAGCTAAGTAAACATACAGAAAATGCTAATGAAGTACTTTTCAGGGGTCTGGACAACTATTTCAGCTATTACCAGAGTAAATAATTTTCTGTCTACCAAGAACTAAAACAGAAACTGAATTTCCTAAAATGCTTTAAGAGTACTCAGCTTTAGAGGTTTGAATTCTTGAAGGCTCAAGTTTGGCACACAGCCTAATGCCTGATATTGAAGGTAGAGAAGCAGATGGCCAAAGTACACATTTGGGAGAGAAATAATTTATGTGCTGATATTGAAATTAGGCACTCAAAGGTCAGAATTCTTATTCTAATACTGTCTTGGCTCTAGACCTAACTTTATTATTTCAGTTTTCTCCAGTGCAGTATAGTAGATCCCGAAGATAATTCAATCCCCAGAAAGAAATCTAGAGATCAAATGCAATCAAGCGCCACAGAAATAAAACAAACTTCCACTTCTGTACTAAGTCCAGCTTCCACATGAATTTGATTCGTCCATGAGGACATAGTTTATATATTGGGAGACTAAGCCTTATAACATATTTGTGCAGTTTTAAGTATTGCAAGATAGTGTTGTGACTTTAAATATATTCATTAACATCAAAACCTTGGACCGGCTTCAGTGCTTAAAAAAGGCAAAAAAAAAAACAACCCATATTTCCTCAAAAGAAGAATTACCCAAGCTCTTCAACCTGGTTTTCACCACTCACTCTTCTGCTAACTCCTCGCTGGGAGAAGGAATGGTGAGGAAGAGGGAGTGCCATGAGGGATATTGAGTTCTGCTGTCTGATCACCCGTAAACGGAGACCCTGGTCACACAGAGTGCCATAACCATATTTTCTTTTATTCTGTTCTTTAATTTAATGGACCACATTTTTGTTTATGAACAAAATATATGAAAGTAACCTTCAAAATGGTCTCCATGAGAACAAAACACCATTCTCAATGATTCTGCAAGAAGCATCTTTGGAACTTTTTTAAAGTATTCGAACTTTTAAATCATACCAGATTATCAATTTTATTTATTGTAACATTATATTGCTTAAATTAAATAAAATGTTTATATTTAAATGTTTCAATGTTAACTTCCTGATTTGATAATATTGTAATTATGTAATTTGATTAAAAATTAAATATAAATTGCATATTTATTATAATGCTTAAATACTAAGTTTTATACTTTGGTCCCATATGAAACATGGCTCCATATGACCACCGACTCCTCAAAATTCACATTCATACCAAAAAGCAGAGATTTGCCTTTGTTAAGAATAGTCAAAAGAATGTATAGCTGGCTATGATAGCAATTTGAAAGGCAGAGATCATCAATTATAGAAGCCTTTGAATAAATAACTAACTTCCAGAGCTGCTAATTTAATGGGACAGCTTTCAATTAGAGGTTTACATTCCGAATTTGAAAAGAAAAAAGCCATTTACTTTACAGACATACCTTGTACTTCATTATTCTCAAAGAATCAAAACCCTATACAAGATAACATCAAAGAAACACACTTTCAGCACCAATAACAATATAAAACAAGGGAGGGAAACAGATCATGACAATGAGTTGAGGAAAGGCAGAGAAGCCTCCGGGTGGTAGCTAAGCTCTTCTGAATCACACTAACCCATACTGACAAGGCATTCCAAGTGTTGAAACGCTGCCTGTTCCTGTCCTACCAGCTCTGCATGTCAGCTTCTTCCCAACTACTTATTACTATATAGAAGTTGCTATTCACCTGTCAACAAACTGTACCCAACTAAAAAACTGCTATCAACACCAAGCTGGAAAGACCACTCTTCACCTGTGCAGCATTCTCTTCATGTTCTGCAGATGTAGGCCACACGTGTGAGCTTTCATCTTTGGAATCCATCCTTTCCCTACTGGACACCTCCACGTCCAAGGCGCCTACAGCAGCATGGGGTAGAGGACAGTCATCTGTCTACCACGTGAGTGTTCATGAAGGACAAAAAGACGTCCCTACAATGTACCTGAAAAAAGAGACAAAAAGAACCAAGACTTTAAATAGATGAATACATTTGAATAAATTACAGTTTCAACCAAAAAGAGAGGGGGAAAAAATTTTGTAAAGATAATATACACCAGGGCAAAAAGTAAAAATGGAGAAATTATTTGTAATAATACAATGTATTGCATGCTTGCTGTGTTCTAGGCATACATGAGGTATATGTAACCCTCATCAAAAATACTGAAGGTAATTCTCTGAGTTCTAATGAGAATGACATTCCCAGATGCTAAATGAAGGCAAATGATGGGTTCACATCCAAGTCTGATTGCTGCACAGCTCCAGCCTGTCCCTGTCTTGCACACTTGCTTAGATACTGATTGGGTATACCACCTACTCAAAATCAACAGCAGAATAACAACAGTCACAAAAGAAAGAAAAATTTTCAAGCAGAGGAAGGTGAATTTTCTGGGCCACAATTTGGTACATATAAACAGAAACTTTGTTTCCCATTTGGTCAGTACAATTAGTGAAAAAATCAAAAAGCCCTACCAAACACCAACAGGCACTTTATCTACATCTGTGATCTTATTATTCTTTTCCAAAATAGGCATTTTAAGAACATCAATCTTCTCTTTTGATGATAAAACGTTGACATTTTAAGTCCCATGAGATTTGCTGTTTAATAGGGCAGTGGGGCAGTCATGCCTCCTCCTGCCATTCCATTTAAAGTAGCATACATGGATAGGAAACGTAAAATTGCTCAGAACACCGTTAAACTGTAAGAAAGACCACTAGCCAAGATCCAACCAGAATTCTTCCCATTACCAATGGTGAAGGGGACGAGAGTTTTGCCTTTTGGGATATTAATTTTAAGCTGGTTATCAAGAAACAAAAGACTCAAAAAGAACCTTTGACCCTCCCTCTTCCTGCCTAAGAGATTCAGATGGAAAGTTCCAAAAAGGGTATCTTGGGATGCTCGCCTTAGCCTGATATAAATTAAGTATGGTAAATAGGAGGACTTCAGGCAGGGGCCTGTCAGCTAGATACCCACTATGTCCCCTCATTTCTGAGTTGCCCAGAAAGAATTTGCCTGTCAAGTGTGTTCTGCTCTTCCTCAACCACCTGCACATCACCCATTCTCACTTCTGAAATAAAAGACCCCTGCCCCACTTATTCTCCTTTATCCAAAATGTCATACATACCTAATGTTGCCTCACTGTCTTTGGAATTTTCACTTATGTAAATCCCTCCTGTGCATGTATTAAAAATTTGATTTTCTCTTGTTAATCTGTCTTTGTTCATTTGATTATTAGCCCAACTAAAACAACTTAGAAAGTGGGAGGAAAGTATTATTTCTTTCAGCTCCCACAATGGAAATAAGCTGAGAAGTACATTCTAAGATGACACATGCTCCAACCTCTAAGGCTAATACTAAGACTAAGGCTCAAAGAAGAAAGAATAGATGCTGGAACACCCATGCCAGAGCCTAAACTGGGAACATAGAACTGCCACATCCAAACGCATGGGAGCCTCTTCTGAGCCATGAGGGGCCTGTTCCTGCTTCGCCTCAACACTGCCATCATGCTGCCACCCCAAAGCCCTCCTGCCACGTACACACTCAATGATCACACACCCACTCTCCATGAGAGGGCACTCGGAACGACCATGTCCACCAGTAGTATTGAACTATAAGCAAAGTGGGAGAAGACCGCATGTGGGAACTTTCTGGAGAAATGGAATAATCCAATCCTGTATCTAAACTGGGTTTTGGTTACACGGGAAGATGCTGAATCAGTTAAGGTTGTTCTGTCAACTGTAAGTCATTATTAGTTTCTGAACCAACACTAGACACTCATGCTCCCTGTAGTGTATGAGGGCACTGGGTCTACACAGGAAACTCTCCATGGAAAGAAGCATTACGTCAGAGGAGTGGTGGTTAAGAGGCTGGCTCTGACCTGGATTTGGTGGCAATTCTGAGACTTAACTAATCTTGGCAGAACACAGAAGTTCCCTAAGTTCCTCTTCCTTTTCTGTAAAATGGGGATCATACGGTTATTGAAAAAATGACGTTAAATAATACATGTGAAATGCTTTATATAAACACATTAGCATTTTTTAAAAGTTATTCAATCATATTGAATTTTTCTAATTCTGCCTCCCCATCTCAATTCTAAGTTCTTTCAGGTCAAGGAATGTGTTTGTTCATGAGAATAACTCTAGATCTGGCTTGTGGCAGGTACTCGACAATTTGTAGAGAGTGGTTTAAAGATATCACCTTGCGCAGGGGGAAAAGAAAAGAGGACATCTAATCCCAGCTAGGGTGTTCAGGGATGACTTCTCAGAGAATATGAAACCTGAAGGAAAAATGGGAGCATGCAAGCAGAAATGAGAAGGGGCAAATTGAATTATTTTTGTTCTAATATTACCAAACTAGGGAAGTAGATATTACATGACATAAAAACCTATAAACTACACAAGGCAAGGATAAAGAAGGAAAAAGAAGAAATAACTACTTAGCAAAATTGGAACAAATAACATTTGATCAACACAGAGGAAAGTTTGTCAGTAAACTTAACAATAAGGATGTGAAATACTGCCCGCAATGGTAGTTCCCAATAATATTAGAATACTGTTAGCAAAAATGAAGCTCAAGATGGTGAAAACCCATTAATCCAAAATAAGAGATACAGAATACCCAGTTAGTAGTTCCTGTTCTTTAAGACATAGTTATAAAATCTATTGAGCTTCTATAATTACTAAACTATTTAAAACACCAATGTGATATTCTGCAATTATTTACTGTTTAATAAATTTTTGTAAATACTGAATTCTACGTATTACTCCAATACTACTAAATAAGTCGCTTTAAATCCTCTAGCATCAGTGTCCTCATCTGCAAATGGAGAGTATAAAATGGGTTCTAAAGTCTATTCTAGCCTTAAGCTTAGATGGGAAGCAGTAAAGTAGAAAACCCATAGAATCTGAATTGAACATCCTGGCTTCCAGATTGGCTCACTAGTTATATAACCTTGGCCAAATCACTTAAAATTTTAATATGTAAAACAGAGATAATAATTATCTCCTGGAGTTATTATGAGTTACATGATATATGTAAAAATTCTAGGTACAACATCTAGCACATAGTAGTGTTCAAATATATCAACTTTCATATTTTATAGATGAGCTTATAAAAGCTTCAGAATTTTCAAAACATTTCATGTTTTTAAAAACCTAACAACTTATCAAATAATAAATGCCCTGCACATGAACTTCCTTTATAGTAAGGCTTATCATTTTCCTATTTTAACTGCCCAATTTATAGAGCCCTGTTGATAGTTATTTATAGGAGATGGGGGAGGGGGAAGCAACCAGGAGCTATTCAGCACTGTCCACCAGGCAGGTGCTGATAGGCTCTGTTAGCTAGGAACAGACTTCCTTCCAGAGAACCAAATTACACATTGTTAGAAAGTGGTCACCCATCTTCCCTCCTTTGATCCATTGTCCAAAATGTTACAGACTTCATTTCCAGGAAGAGAAGGACATGGTTGTGTTTCTATCCTCCCTAATGACTTTCTTCAACAAATATTTATTAAGTACTTACTATATTGTCAAGTACGTTCTAGGTCCTTAAGAAACACAACATACCAAAAATGATATTTGCCTTCTTGATGTTTCTGGCTTAGTTATTTTTCTTGAATACTGTTAGATAGTTGAAAGTATGAGCTTTAGAATCCAACAAATCTGGGGCTGTGCTCCTAAATCTATTGTGTGCTTAGTGGGTGTTATTAGTAAGCCACAAACTGATCCTCAGTCTCCTCATTTGAAAATCTAAATTAACTGCCCAGCATGGTGGTTGTAAGAATTAACGATCTGTATTTCATCAAGTCTATAATAAACTTTTTCTACGTTTTAACATTTCTAAACTAGAGATCTATTTTACAAGAGTGGTGTCCTGCAGTCACTATCATCCAGGTGGCAGTCAGGATGTGGCTGCTACTGCCTGCTCCTGTTGACCTTGATCACAGCCTTTCATTAGTTCTGTCCTCGCTTCACTGAGTCATGTGTGTTGTCAGCACTAAACACCCTGAGTCTAACTGCCATTTTCAGTCCTTCAAAAAGATTACACTATAATTGGCACTAAACTGAAAGGCAGAGGAACAGCAGCTGAGTATAAATTTGATTGGGGAAGCAAATATTCATCATGGAAAAATGACCTTAATAACCAAACCTATGGGACCTGGGTATAAAGACAATGACATAAGCTGGATTATGCACCGTTATTACCGAGATATGTGGAAAGACTGGCCTGTCTCAGGCTGAGTAAGAAAACACCAGGGTCATAACTCCCAGGATCAAACTCCCAGAATGTACTAGCTGCTTGGAGAGAGTCCTGAGGACAGCAGTGTGCCCTCTTTTAAGAACAATGAGTAACCAATACTCTGATGGTGCAGAGACACATTGATGACTCTGAGTCAAAAGTGATTCTGAAGAGTCACTCTAAAAGTGACAAAACTTTAGGGAATACCTTAATCAATTTATTTCACTTATATTTTCTCTTCCATGTACGTACAAGAGTGCTGCGATTTAAAAAAAAAATCTGTCTAAATAATAAATCTAAAAGTTCTTTCAATAAGTATGTTATAAAAATTCTGAGTGGCAAAAGCACTTGTATCAGTTTAATTGGCAATGCTTTTTTCTTCTGTAATTATACACAAACAATTGTGTATCTTACCATCAAACATCAATTCAATGAAACATGTAGGCAACATTTGGGATCACACAGCATAATGACAAACCTTCCAGAAAACAGTAGCAATTTTTTTCATGCTTTGTGAATACAAAGCATAAAAAGGTGAGCAAAATCTCCAATGGAACTCCCAATCTAAGCACAGATGGACAGTGCACTTCCCAGCTCACCCCAGGGTGACACCTGCATAATGAGATTGACAGTGGAAGATTAAGCGAGAGAAAGAGGGAAAGATCAACAACTTTTCCAGCCACTAATAAGGCTGGGCCCCAGACTAGACAATGGTGTTTTCCTAGTGGCCCGGCCTCCAGACTGCCTCCTCCAGTAGGAACCATTCCCATCTTGCTGCTCACTCCAGAGCTAGACTCTCCTCATCATCCACCAGCCTGGTTCACACCAGTCCTTCTTTCCTGAATGAAGCCACTACTCTAGAACCACACAGAACTTACAAGCCAAGAAGCTCCCGTGTCACCCATACAGAGAGGTGGAAATGAAACCCAAATCTGCCTTCAAAAGATATGTACCTAGGATCACAGGTCAAACTATAAATACAATTTCACTTTAAGATGTTGTTATATATAGTGATTAAGTTCCATAGGATTACTGGTACATTATCAAACCTCAGAAACATGACAAATTCAATAGAATTTCAGTACTGGTATGGTACTTTATCTGCCAGATATCATCTCGTACCTTAATATCATATACATCATTATTTAAATAGGAAAGAAGTATACCACGTTCCAGACTTTTCTAGCTCATGATAAACTAACTAGTATGAATTGCTGGCTACCTCCCGGAAGCCCGACACTAGACTTGCCATTGAAAGAAGTTAAAGGGAGACTGACGGGCCTGCAAAATGAACCAAAAAAATTATGAGAAAGAAACTAGAAGAAGGTTGAGTCACAATCTGGGGAGGGAGTTGTGATGGCTCTGGAGGCCGAACAGAAGGGGACTAGTCACCAACAGAAGTGGGAGATGGAGGGAATTTTCTATGTTCATGCCCTGATATTTCCCTGAGTTCCCACTGCCGTGCCTGACTATCACTGCAACACAGAAGATAGTAGCCAGTCCAGTGCTGCCAGCAGTGGGAACCCTCAGGGCAGCACAAGAAGGCTGGGTAAAGAGCACACATACCAAGGGCTAGGAGATTGGTGAGCTGCCTTCCTCAGATGAGACAGAAGTATGTACCTACAGGAGGTGCTTGCGCACATGAGGCGTGGCTGGGCCCTGATGCTTTCTGGCCTGATGTAACAAGCAATTGCTCATTTTGTTTGTTTGTTTAGTCTTTCACCTTTCTTGAATGAATATGTACAGCTGTTGGTAAACTTTTGCTGACCCAAGTATAAAAGAGCATACTTCAGGAATATTTACATAGAAATTAGTCTCCATTTAGAGGAGTACTGCTTGAGCTTGCTTTAAATAACTTAGCATAAATACTACTGCCACTGGAATAGGAACTTGGATTTGCCATACTTATATTAAAGCAGGCTCTGGAGTCAGACAGCCTGGCCTAAAATCGTGGATCTGCCACTTATAGCTTTTGACAATTTGTTTTCTCTCTCTCAGCTTCAGCTTCTTCATCCATAAGGATAAAGATTCAAAGTATATCAGGTATTTAATAATAGATAACAATTGTAACTAATGTACATAACACAAAACACCTTCATGTCCCAGAACAGAAAGGAAACCCTTCAGAAGTCATGTTTAAGATTACATTCTACTAGATAAATGAAAAAAATCATTTCACTATGTGTAGAGAAGAAACATATTCATTAAGCACTGAGTTATAAAAAGGAAAAAGAAAGATTCCGGGGAACCCAATTCTATGGCATAGAATAATGGAATTTAAGTACCAGAAGCGAAATTCCAGACCCATGGTTCTCAAGTATGTTTAGAAGACAGGACTCCTGAAGTCACAGTGTTCTCTTCTGAACATCATGAAACATTAATAGATTTTTTAAATTAAAATTATTTGGGTAACATTGGTTAATAACATAATAAGTTTTAGGTGCAGTTTTATAATACAGCATCTGTATATTCCTTTGTGTGCTCACCACCTAAAGTCTAGTTTCCTTCCATCATTATATGTTTGACCCTTTTACCCAATTCATCCTCCCCCCACCCTGTCAATACATTTTTTACAGAACAAAATAATAATTGCTAGTGTTTGTATAGCACTTACTATGTGCCAGACATGTTCTGAGTATTGACTGATTTAATCCTCACAATAACCTATGAAGTAGGTTAAGTGACTTGTCCAGGGTAACAGAGCCAGTAAGAAGCAGAGCTGCAATATGAGCCTGGGCAATCTGGCTGCAGAGCCCATGCTGTTAGCTATTATTTGACACTGCTTCTCACCCCATCAATGGTGTTATGATTCCAGCATAAATGGATCCATTATATGAGCTATATAAAAATCATATCTAACCTCACTTTATAATTTTTCTTAAAACTATCAAATTAAGCAAAGCTAGATATTCTCAAGTTTTCCAGTAACTTTTTTTGCTACCTGTTCATTTGGCAAAGATGACTGGCAGAAAAAGCAACGAAGGGTTAATAAAATCTCATAAGATAAAACCTTAAAATTAAGAAAATTCTTTTATTTTTATTTAAATGAAAGAACACTTTGATCTAGCTCTAAAACACTAGTGTTTTATGGAGAGGACAGTTTGAGATCCACTCATCCAGGGCAATGTCTATTTTATAGATGACAAACTAAAGAATCAGAGAGACTAAATGAATCGGTTTGAGTCACTCAGCAAATGGAAAACAGCAAAATAAGAACCTGAGACTTCCAGAGCTCTCACCCCTATACCACATTGCTGTCAATGTAGAAAGGGTTTAGATGAGTCTTTAACCAGAGATTCCTTACCTTGCCTAAAGCTGTATCTCAGTTTGTTTTCCTTTCTTTAGGTTTTTGTCCTTGACTTCCCAGTTACAGAAACAGTCTTGAAATCTGTAGCCCAAATCAAGGAAAACAGTGCTACCAGCCATCACAATAGTCTAACAAAGTAAAGGCAGGCAGGTAAAAGAAAAATGTTTTTTGAAAATGGGTAACCCTTACCTAAGATAAGAGCTAATGAGACTTTACGTATAGGATGAGCTAAATATAAAACTTGTGTAAAGTCTTTGAAGTGTGGTCACTCAGAAAGAGACAAAGATCTTTTTTTTTTAATTTTAAATAAAAATGCCCTTACTGTTAAGAAAATGTTTCTTTTTCTTACTTGTTTAGGACCTTTCTTTTTGTCTAAGATGAAAGTTCTAGATATGAATTAGCTCATTACAAAATACTTTAAGATTTTTAGAGCTAAATTTTATAAGATAATACAACTTCAGAATGAAAACTATAGATCAAATAAAAGTTTGTGCAGAGAAATGAAGGAGAAAATCAGTGTTACATGAAAACTCAAATGAGGCAACCTATAGAGGTAAAACTGAGAAAGATCAAAGATGGCTGTAAGTATATGAACAATTCTATGCAAATATTCCAGATCTGTAAACCAAAAAACGATGAATTAAGTTAAGCTACTTGGTAATGAATGAAGATATGTATAACTGATATGAGGAAACCAATGAGGTAAGAAGCACTAAGTTAGAACCTTCCCAGTAAGGATGGGCAACTTAAGACATGATTTAAATTCCAAATGCTGATTTTTAAATTGAGTGATGATACTTGGACTATATGTCCTTTAAAGTGATGTTACACACTGTATTTTGATTCTCAGAATAATGCAAAAAGTTTATTTACTAATAATTTCATTGAAATAAAATAAATTTAGCTGAAATAAAAGTTTAAGAAACTATCTGTTACAATGTCAGTGATTAATATAGCAGAAAACAAAAATGTATTAAGGTAAATCATTACCTTTTAAGTTAACAAAAATACTTTTCAGCTCTATAATTAAGATTAAATGATTTTTTAAATGGTGGTATTTGAGAAAAATACAAGTTTAAATAGTATAAGGTAAAAGGTAGATAAAGGCTCTTGTGAAGATATGAGACTTCTGAATATAGTATTTCTAAACATTTAAGAGCATGGTGGGACAAGAAATTTTTTATGTTTAATTTGACCTTGAACTATAACACCCCTCTGCCCTTAAGCTGGACACCTACATCCCTGCATTCAGTGCAGAGTAAAATAGCTCAGGCCCCTTATGCTAGAGCCAAACTCCTGGATTCCAATCCTGGCTCCACTCATCACCAACAGTTGACTTTGTACAAATTATCTGATCTGTGACTCAATGTCATCATCTATAATATGGAGACAAGAATAGGGTTTACTTCATAGAGTTATAAAGAGGATAAAATGAGTTAACATTTGTAAAGTGCTTAGAACAGTCTAGATTATGGTAAGCATTTTACATGTTAAATGAAAGAAATAATGATTAGGGTCAATTCTGATCACAAATTAAAAATGTCAGAGCAAGAAGAAACTAACTAGCAGAAAGAGAGACAGAAATATGAAAGGGAAGAGAAGAAAATAGAGGAAAGCAATGATGAAACAGAAGATGCTAGAGGTGAGTGCAGTGGAGGTCTAGGAAAGCAAGAACTAAACAAGCACAATAGGCAGAGAAGTGAGGGGGGAAAGGGAGAGAATAAGAGAAAAATTAAAGAGAAACAATGAATCAGATTGTATTGAGCTAACTTGGTAAGAATTAGAAGTGAAAGTAGAACAATCTAAAAGATTATTCCTATGAGAAAGATGTCCTGAGTAACATAAACGCAACAGCTACTGTCTGGTTGGGGGGAAAGACACATGTTAGATTCCCACCATTTGCTGACTATGTAAGTATAGTGACCTTCTGAGAACCAATGGGACCCTGATAAAGTGCCCAGAACACAGCTCTTAAACATGCCCTAAGTACCATCAACAGATATATAATAAACACAATGTGCTTACATATATATGTGTATATATATGTATACACACACATACACATATATACATACATATATAATGAAATATTATTAAGCCTTAAAAGGAAGGTAATTCTGATACATGGTACAACATAGCTGAATTTTGAAAATATTATGCTAAGTGAAATAAGCCAGATACAAAAAGATAAATATTGTATGAAACCATTTATATCAGGTTCCTAGAGTAGTCAAATTCACAGTGACAGAAAATAGAGTTGAGGTTACCAGGGGCTGGGCGGAGTTACTGTTTCATGAGCACAAACTCGCTGTTTAAGATGATGAAAAAGTTCTGAAATGAACAATAATGATAGTTGTACAACACTGTGAGTGCACCTAATACCACTGAATTATACACTTAAAAATGGTTAAATGATAAATTTATGCATATTTTACAATAAAAAAATTTTTAATTAAAACATGCTATAGATGACGCCAGTAGTAATCACCAATCCACTCTGCCATGATGGAGATGGGACCTCACTAGTCCTTTACCATCACATGAATAAACCCCATGCCACACCGGAGCCCCTACTCCTTGCATTCACGATGAACCCTGAGCTCCACTGGTCCTTGCTCTGCCCAGCCAAACTGAACCTGCCTTCTTTTTGTCATCACTGCCATCACTCCCAGCTCAGAATTCCTAAAGCCAATTAGCAGTTCTTTTCATATAGCAGGGTAGCTACCATATAAAGCAGGGTGTCCCCAAACCCCAGGCCTGGACCGGTACCAGTCTCTGGCCTGTTAAAAACCAGGTTGCACAGCAGGAGGTGAGCAGCCAGCAAGTTTGGGAAGCTACATCTGTATTTGCAGCCGCTCCCTAGCACTAGCATCACCACCTCAGCTCTACCTCAGATTATCAGGCATTAGATTCTCGTGGGATCCCTGGTCCCTGGTGCCAAAAAGGTTAGAGAATGCTGATATAAAGCATCCACCAAAGTGTCTGGCACATAGGTGGTTAACAGTAAATACCAGTGACTATATAGCAGTAAACAGCTATTATTGCCAACGTCCTGTCAGACCACAGTCTCATTCTTCCCACTGCTTAGCTGCAAATGCCTCACCCACATAACTCACCTCTAAGGGCATGTTTAAGAGCTGTGTTGGGGTGGGGAGGACAGGAGAATACAAAAGAAGGTCCTTGTCCAATTTACTATCCTGTTAAAGACCCAATCAACACAGGCTGACCTGTGGACCTATTTAACTGCTCCTTTTCCCTCACCTCCCAGGCCTCACTCACAAAGTCAAGGCTCTGGTCCTGGGTTTATTTCCCGTATCTCTGACTCCTGACTGGATCCCTCCTGGGTTTCACTCCACACTTTTTAACACAAGGTTTGGGAAACTCCCTATCCCACTGGCTGCAGAACCTACCATCAACCACAGTCCTCTGGTTCTGGCACTGTGCCCCTTGGGGCATGGCCAGGGAAGACAATGTGTGCTGGGCCAGTCATGGATATGCGGGTAGCTCAGGTATGTACCATGTGTTAGACACTAGTCTAAACAATGAACACTTACCAATCCACTTAATTAATTAATTAATTTAATGTCCACATGACCCAATGAAACTGTTTGAAACTCATGTCCTCATCATTCAGGAAACTTAATAGTACAGAGTAACAAACAAGTGCTCTGCTCTGAACATCTGATAAACACCACATGACTGAACTGTTATATTAAATTTGAGAGTTACAAAATTATACTGAGAATGAAAATGAAGGGCTTCTATTATGTTCACTTACTTGGAATGGCAAGCAGAGATCTTACATTTAACTGATTTCTGGAACAAATAGTTTTATAACTCAAAAAAAAAGAAAAAATATTGGACTCAGTTCTAAGTGGTAAATAGGAAATAGCAATGGAAGTAGCAATGGACAAGTAACAAATCTATAAATTTCAGCACAAATTTCCCATTCTTGCTGAGAAAGGGAAGTTCAAATGATCCATTACATAAATTTCTCAATTTTAAAAATTCACAACAAATTATTAACATTGAGTAAAAGTGGAAATGAGTGGTTAAAAATAACACTACTTTAACCTAGCCTAGCAATGTTTTCCAAGTGCTCTCACAGACATTATTTGCTCTTCGCCTCAACCCTGTAAGAGGGCTGATGCAATATCTATCATTCTACATTTTACAAAAGAGAAAATGATTTTGGAGAGAGGTGATGTCACTTGCCTACCGTCATGGATCCGGTCAGCCTGAGGTTTCTCTATTTCATCTTACTGTACCATGACCCCAGCTGACGAGCTACTGGAAACTCACAAGTGAGGGTTGTGTAATAGGACTAAATTATATTTTTAACTCCACTAGGAAATAAAATTAACACAATGTTAGTTAAGGAAAATATGCTGAAGGACTTAAAGATTTCTGGGAAAGTAAATAAGCAAGGAAACAAGTGTTCAAAAACACTTTCAAAAAAATTTTTAAAATAATAACAATAAGTCACTAGTTTCCAAATTTAAAAAAAAAAGTGTTTTTAATTAGGCCATTATTGATTTGGAATATTTCCACATAAATAGAAAGGTCTAATGGTAAAGATTAAGGATGAAAAAATGTTAATAATGGGGTTCTCCAAGTATTTCCTGGTGCCATTCATGTTCAAAATTTGTTATAAGTATTAAAAGTGAAATGTCCCAAGATCACAGAAAAACTCCAGGTAAAATTTCATGCCAATGGAAAAAGAACTCCAGAAACATCCCCCAGAAAATGATAAGTGAACAGACGGTGGCAGATACATTTCAGAATAAGCAGCACTTTTAATATCATCAGACTGAGCTATCTGTTACAATCTAAGAACTATTGTAGGATGTATCCTAAAGAAATTTTCCTAATTTGTTTCTGGCCACCATCAAGAAAGATACTGTATAACCAGAAGAGACTGAACTAAGGCTTAAAAAAAAAAAAAAAAAAAAAAAGATTAGAAAACATAGGATGCATAAGCATGCAAGGAATAAAGAGTATCAAGCAAGTCTGAAATGGTAACCTTGGCCTTCCTTTCCTCTCCATTTGTGTGTTCCTTTGCACTCAACTTCCATGCTGAAATCTTAACACCAGGCAATGATTCCTCCTACTTTTCTTGTGCACAAAAAGGGCTTCAGAGATTATGAACTAAAGGTTTTCTTCTGTGAAAGAAGGTTCTTTTTTCTAGTAAGGATTATGGCACTCCTTTCTCGTGCCTCAAAAGAGGCATGCAAGCAAATCTTTCTTCATGTCAACCCAAGAAATGTGGGCTTTTCCCTTGTTCAGATAAGAACTTTTCATGTACCAAAAAACCCCCACAGATTGATCCTCCCATCCCATTTTATAGTTTGTTAGCAATGCATTAGAACCCCATCAAGTCACTGAAAAGAACTCTCCCTATTCACACAAAGAAAAGAAAAACCTAGGCTAAGAGACTTGGGGGTCTTAGCCTGGCAATGCTACATTAAAATCCTTGAGAGTTCAAAAGGAACAAGCACTAGTGTGAGTTCTAAAGAATGATAAACCTTGATGTCCGCCTTTTCCTTTTAACAAAGAATAGCTGGTTGGCTGGTAAAATGTAAAGGCAATTTCCAAGAGAAATCTATTAAAAGTCCTCTATTCTACTCTCACAAGATTTTAGGTGCAAACCTCAAAGCCGCAGAGTGTATCACAGGCCTGCAAAAAAGTGTACAAATCATCAATATCCAACTTGAGGAATGTTCACGAAGTAAATGCATGTGGTTCAAGGAACAGATCACTACCAGCACCTGAAAGCCT
This sequence comes from Eonycteris spelaea, assembly GCA_003508835.1. Lineage (NCBI taxonomy): Eukaryota > Metazoa > Chordata > Mammalia > Chiroptera > Pteropodidae > Eonycteris > Eonycteris spelaea. Next base: position 673,401 of record PUFA01000323.1, on the reverse strand, counting down.
CACAGTGCCCTCTCCCAAAAGGTACCCACCACCTTCCCCCACAACCAGCCTTTCCTCTGGCAGACTGCAGAAGAGCAGGCACTCAACCCACCCAGCTGACTCCAGGCTGGTTCACAGTGTCTCTAAGAATAGAAGACTAGGTCTGCTTTTGGGTTTGATCTCTCAGGGGTTACAACAGAGATTCTGAGGTATTTCCTAAGGAACCTCTTCCTTGGTGGACCCTTAATTCCAGTTTTGGTCTTCCCAACAAAAATACTGTGTCGTGACTGAAATGTATTTCTCCTAACTTTGAAATTAAATGTATTATATTAAGTATTCCTTCTATATATATTATAGTAGAGGAAACGTCCAAGTCCTACCAAAGACCAGCCTTGGCACTCAGCTGCTCTGGAGCTGGTCCTTCTGGTATCCTCAAGGGCTTTACCCCTGGGTCTGGCAGCATCACTTTCTCCCTCCCTATTAGAACATTTGCATCAGCAAATCTGCATAGTATCGCCTATTTCTGTTTTAATTTTACTTATTAAAATAAAAAGCACTTTTCTAAACATGTTATATTTCAATACAATGTTTACATTAAACAAAACTTTCCCTTGAACTCACTTTCATGCTCACTTACCACACTACTATTTCTCACACACAATAAAAACTATGAAGAGTCAGTTGTCTACAGTCCACTTCTACTTCCTCATTTCACACTGCTTCCTTGGCTCACCCCGGTATGGCCTTTGATCCCCAGCACTCCCCCTGAAACTGCACTTTTTAAAATGTCTACTGCCAAACTCCAGGCTCACTCCCGGGTTCTCACCTTATTTGGCCTCTCCACAACATCTAGACCCTCCTTCAAACTCTTCTCTTCATCTCCTAACACCTGGAAGGAAACTTCCCTGGTTTCCTCCCACCTCTGGCAGCTCCTTCACACTTCCTTTGGTCGCCTGTCCTCTAAAGCAGAGGTCCCCAGCTTTTTGGCCCCAGCTCTTTGGCCTGGGGGTTAAGGATTCCTGCTCTAAAGGCTGTATTTCTAGGCCCTCTCCTTGCTCTCCTTCTCTTCCCTAGCTTCCAGTTCTCTGGAGCACATTCCAACCTTTAGGGCTTTTGCAGTAGCTGCCTGAATGCTTTTTGTATTCTTCTCCTTGTTCACATCTCAGAATCACTGTACCTCCTCAGTAGGCCTTTCCTGTTTATCCTTCCTTCCTCATTACTCTCCTTTAATACTGTGCAAAGATTTATCATCAGTTAAGTGATGTATATATTTGTGCATTGTCTTTCCACCCCTGGAATGACCGCATGAGAGTGCCCTCACCCTCAGCACCAAGAACCATGCCTGACACCCAGGGTTGTCAACGCTGTTTCTTAAATGAATGTATGGTACAGTCCTTTCCTGCCTTAGGAGGGAACTTGATACTTTACAAAAACCTTAGGATGAATTCTCAAAAATAAAAAATGTGTTACCATTAAGAATAATGGATGGTACACAACTGTCTCCACAGTTACATTAGGTATATATATATGACGTCAATGTTTGTAACTGAACTTTAATGAGATAGAAAGAAAAAAACAGAAAGGGGGGAAAACATGATATTACCTAGTATTATAAACTAGCAAATAAGAATATTCTGAGGGAACTTGAATTCGTGCCAACTATACAACTGCAAAGAGACAAAGAATTCAGCTGCTCCCAAGTTACACAAAATCAGAATCAGTACTTAACAATGCAAAGACTAAACTGTAAGCCAAGTATGGTATTAGAAGAAATTCTCTGATGTATATTGTTTCTAAAGTTTTCATATCCATGATCTTGTGTCATGCCATGACAACACTGCATCTGTATATATCCATATCTATATAGATGATGTTTATTGCCAGATTTTTTTTCCTAGACGGTTTGCATTGATTAAAATGCCTACTTTTTAAAAAACAGCTTTATGGAGATATAATTCCCACACCATACAATTCACTCATTTATAAACTGTAAAATTCAGGGGCTGTAGCATATTCACTGAGTTATGAAACTGCCACCACAATCAATTTTAGAATATTTTTATAACCCCAAAAGAAACTCCACATCTCTTTAACTATCGATCCTTAATTCCCCATCTCATCCCAGTCCCTCAGCAACCACTTATCAACTTTCTATCTCTTGATTTGCCTTTTCTGAAAATTTTATATAACTGAAATCATTCAACATGTGGTTGTTTGTGACTAGCTTCTTTCATTAGTGAACAAGCTTTCAAGGTTCATTCTTGTAGCATGCATCAATATTTTATTTCTCTCTCTCTCTTTTTGCTGAATAATATTCCATTATATGTATATACCACAGCTGATGGACTTTTGGGTTCTTACTACTTTATAGCTGTTATGAATAATGCTGTTATGAGCATTCACATACAAGTTTTTATGTAGACATATGTTTTCATTTCTCTTGGGTTTATTATACTTTTGTGACAAATTACTGCATCATTTGATAACTATGTTTGGCCTTTAGAGGGATTGCCAGACTGCTTTCCATCAATTCTGCACCATTTTACATTCTCACCAGCAGTGTATGGGTGTTTGGTTTTTCTGCATCCTTATCACCAATAATTGCTATTATCTGTTGCTATATCAGAATTGTGTACAAAACTGAGATTGAAATATAGTAGCAAATATTCTGTCTCTTTATATATATATATATATATATATATAGAGAGAGAGAGAGAAGAGAGCGAGAGAGAGAGAGAGAGAGACGAGAGAGAGACAGAGAGAGACAGAGAGACAGAGAGAGACAGAGAGACAGAGAGACAGAGGGAGGGAGGGAGAGATACAGTAAATATCTATATATATATATACAGTAAATATAAAGGCATTTCTGATGAAAACAGCTTGAGAAAGTTCCAAAAGCAAGAGAAATTTAGGACGTGCTCAGGGACTAGTAACCACAAGAGAGAATAGCCTCAAACAATAGGTAGGATGGGCCTATAAAAGACTTGAAGTTGAAGAATTGCAATTCCCAAAATTCACAAACTGGTTGTATCAGAATTACCTAGGGACCTAGGAGAAAAGACAAATTGCAGTCTCATCTCTGAAAATTTTGTTTCCATCAACTGCAGAGGTAGAGAAAAGAGCAGGAATCTTGGTTCGTAAACCTCCCCAGGCAATTCTGATATCAGCCAGATCCAGCTAACTCTCACACAACAAGGAAAGAAAAATATTTTATCATGGCAATAACACTTTTTGGAAAAATCATTCTAGAAGTAATATGAGGGGTTATAACAAGGCCAAGAAATACATTTAGTATGCACTAGGCAAGGATTAAAGTTCTTGAATTCTTACTCTAACTTAGCAATATTATATTCACATACAAACATTCTGTGCCCAAAGTCTTCACTTTTATTACTAAACAAAAAATTTGCATGAATCCTTACACCTTTCTTCAAAAAAAACACCTTAACATCTTCTCTAATATGTTTGTGGTATTTATGTCTTAGAATTCTGGAAAGACTGGGGTAATTGTTCACTGAGGTGGTCTTCCTTGTCAACCAGATTATTCTCATGGGCATTTGATTTTCCAGCTTCCCTTTGCCACATGCTAACAAGCAAATCTATTCCATACACTTATCAGGAATATTTGAAATAAGCTTTGTATGTCAATATGGATTTGTGAGGAACATTTGAAGACTGACGGATTGATACAAACACTCATCAAATAATATTGAGCATCCATGTTTTTCAACTATGGATAAATGGATTTACATCGCTAGAAGCACAATCCCTCCAGCTACCTTTTCAATAGCATTTATTCACAAAACAAATGGCAGGGGTACAAGTATAATCTGTGGCCCTGGCACAATTGTACACAGAAAGCTGTCTGACCCACATTTCAAGCTCTTTTGTTGAATTTGCAATTGCAGTAACTAAATAGGAGACTTCCAGGTGGGTCTGCTGGGGTCCCGAAACCCTTTCTTACAGATGGTTCTGGGTGGTAACTGGGACTCAATGATCACAAACTCAACTTGTTAGCATAAAATACTGGATAACATAGAGGCATAATCTTAAGTATAAGCCACTTCCTCAAATTGAAGGGCTTTAACTGTTTTAACTGGAAAAAACATATATTAAAATTGCTTATTCTAGAGAACAATGTTCATAATTTAACTCTATGTATACAGTGTAACTACATATTCACTCTACCTTAAACTCCTGAAACATACAGCCTTTTGTTCAAATAGACTGAACCATGGCATTAACCCAGGACTAAAAAGCCAATCCATACTGATTTAAAGTAATTCCCTTTATATACAATTCACTCCCCCTGCAAACAAGTTAATGTGGGCCTCACCTTCTGTTCATTTTCAAATGCTCATTCCTCAACCTCAGGCCCTTGTTTGCAAGGTTAATTGAAACACAGAATGGTCAAAAACAAACATTTGATGAACAACATGGTGAGCCCAGAAAGGCAGTTATTTCTGCCTTCATTAAAAACTCTATCTTACTGGCATATAATTAAGATTTATGATATAAATTCAACCTCTTCCATCTTAATAAAACTACTATAGCCGGCCAGCATCCACTGGTCTAGTATTCAGAGTTGTCTTCTACCGGCCAGAATGTTTCTTAAAGCGTTTTCTCAGTACAGAGTAGTGGGAAAACACTGGATGTGAAGGCAAATAAGTTCTTTATCTTGACAACTGGAATAACATCACCTGTCTTACCTAATTCCCAGGCTCACTGTTAAGACAGAGTGAGATGTTTGTTACAGTATAGTACAATAGTATAGAGTGTATTACAAATGTTAACTATTTAAATTATGATCACCACGGCCTAAGTATTAGATCATGAAGGAATCTTATTCAGAAAGTCTACTTTTCAATTAAAAGACACTATTAATACATTTTCCTTAATAAAAAAAAATTGATTTGAGAATAAGTATCTCTTAATTATAAGAAAGTGTTCTCCCCCTTGAAAATATGATTAGCATTTTCTTCCATAAAGAGACAAAATAGTGGCATCAAGTTCCTATTTAGAAATCTCAGCCATATTTACCCTTTGCAAACACTTGCTGGACCATTTCACTCAGATGTAGACTACATTTTGGATTCATCTGCAAATCCAGTGAAGGAGTACAATGAGCCCATAAAATTAGAATCCCCTAATAGATGCAGCTTCCTTTTAAAAACTAGAATAATCAATAGTTCATTTGATTGAAAACGTATACTGTGGGAATTCAATGTTATTTAAGAAACAACTAGGGGAGGTAGAAGTAGGGGGAGAAAGAAAAAGACAAAAATTAAGTCATTTCTTCAATTAAAAACATAAATGAAAGAAAGAAAGGAAGGAAGAAAGAAAGGAAAGGAAAGGGAAGGGAAGGGAAGGGAAGGGAAGGGAAGGGAAGGGAAGGGGAAGGGGAAGGAAGGAAGGAAGGAAGGAAGGAAGGAAGGAAGGAAGGAAGGAAGGAAGGAAGGAAACAATTAATGGAATGGTAATAATTACAGCTGTTGCCATTTACTGAGCACCTATCACATGTCAGGCATTGTGAGATTTCCTGAGTATTTAAACACTCAGTATGTCTTTAAATATTTAAATACTAACATGTTGTATACAATCTCACTTAATCCTCACAATAACCAAAAATTGTTACTTGTCCACGGTCATAGTGCAAAGTGGGATTTGAACCCAAATCCCTTTTATTACAGAGCTTAAACACCTTTTTCCTTCTCTGCTGCACAGCTTTCCTTCTAGGCAGAGCTGCCAGGACCCAAGCAGGGCTTGGACCTGCTGTTATCCCCTAGGTCTCTCAACAGATTATGTAATCACTAAGCTAGGCTTGATCTCAAAGGAACCAAGGGTGGTTATAATTTACCAAGCCACAAACAGATTTAATTGAGCAAATTAGTCAATATCCAGAGAGCTGAGGTAACTACAAAGCTAAAATGAAGGGTACCTATTATAAAAATTCAAATAATTTTTTAAAACACGAGATATTAAATGCCCAGCATTATTTAAGGAACTGAAGAACAGATTGAAAGATTTTATTAAAATCTTCAACAGAGAAAATATAATAACATTTATCCATTGTATGCCAAAATAAATAAATAAAAAGCTACCTGTGTATACAGAAAAGAACACAGCAGCCCTCAAATATTAACTGAATCAATTCATAGCGGGAAAATTGATTACTCCAAATATTTTTTCTGGTTCTCATGTGTGTGCATTTCTCTGATAGTTAAATTGCTGGGCTTTAGAGCCTGCATATATTTGACTTTCTAGGTAATGCCAAATTATTTTCCAAAGTAGTCAGAACAATTTATATACCTACCAGCCAGATATGAATGTTCCTATTGCTCAACAGCTTCTGAATTTGGTCTTGCCAACCTTCCTTTAGGTATATAATAACATGGCACTGTGAATGTAATGTGCATTTCCATGATTATTAACAACACCTTTTCATGTGTTTATTAGACATTTGGATTTCTCCTTTTCTGAAGTGCCTGTTCAAGACTTGCTCACTATTTATTAGTGCAGGTAACATCTTACTTAAGAAATCCTTCTTATAAATATATTCTCCAATATTAACTTCTAAAAGCTTTATCATTTTGCCTTTTATCTGCCATGCCTCCCGGGTCATAAATCAAGTGTTTGAATATGTGTGAGACTGTTTCTGGACTCTTTAAGGTGTTATTGATCTATTAGTCTATCCCAGTGCTAATAGTACAGTCTTAATTATTATAGCTCTTCTTGATATATATTCAAGAAGTTTCTCCAGTTTTTTTTTTCAAGTGTCTTGCCTTTTATTGGGCCTTGACAAAAATTTTAGTATCAGCTTGTCTAGTTTTTTAAAATTTGCTGGAATTACATTAAATCTATATCAGTTTCAAAGAACTGACACCTTACAATACTGAATCTTCCAATCCTTCAACAGTGTGTCTCTCCATTTATTTAGGTTTTATTTAAAGTCAGTCAATAAAGCCTTAGAAGTTTTTCTATAAAGGTCTTATATATATTTTGTTAGACTAAAATACATCTCCTATAGCTTACAACTGTTGAAAAACCATGAAACTGAAAAAATATACGATTTTTAAAATAATGTTTAAAAAGATAATATTTTTTATGAAATACCTAGCTTGGGGCAAGTATGTATAAATATGAATATAAACTTTCTTAAAAATGTAAAATGAAACAAAGTTCATAAAAGCACAATAATTGCTACATAATTTAGTTTTTATTCTAGAGTTACTATTTTGTAGTTATGTCATATGTCATTTTAACAGGTTTAACATACTTACGAAAACCTGCAGTCACATAAACAAGTGTCCTAAACATCTATTGGTTGTAGGTCCTTATAGTTATCAAATTATGAAGTGCATAAAATCCAAGGTTAACTGTAGGGTTAACTCAGAACACAGCCCCTCCATATACTCAGAAGACTGACAGCTGCCCAGCCAGCAGCCGAGTAAGACAGTACACAAGAGCTTTCAGCAATGTCTACTCCCAAGGAAATTTCCTGCTGCTTCCATGGATGTTATCTGCTCCTGTAAACAAGCAGCATATCTTGCAACCATCATCTAAGAAGGTAGTTGCTCCCCTAAAGAGATAACTCCTACCTCTGCTTATGGGAATAACGAACTGTGCTTGCTCTTAGTCAGCAGCTTTATTCCTGCAGCTTCAACCAGGCGCTGCTAAAGCTTCCCTGCCTTGTGAGTAATAAACAGTATTTCTCACTCCTCCTGTCCTCCTTGTGGTTCTTCTGGAATATCCAAACCCAGGTGCAAGTTTCAGGACTGGGGCGCCTGCATTACAATTGGCATAGTCGGCATGGTATTCCATGCTGGCTGAGTCAACTTAGAATGAGGGGGAGAACATGCCTGGTAGAGATCTGCCGGGGGAAATCCCAGGGTGGACCTCTGAGTCCATGTTGTTTAAGGTGGCAAGCCTTTTAGATTCTTGGGACTCCCCATGGGAATGAAGGGACACCCCCAACACACCGATGGGCCTCTGATAGGTTTTACTGAAAGCAGGGGAACTGTGTTCTTTAAACAAGCAGAAGGACCTGCAGGCTGCAGCAGCCGCAGTGGGCTGACCCTTACGCAGGCGCTGCATGAGGCTACTGCTAAACAGTTGCAGGCTCAGGAAAGGGTGAAGAAAGTGGAAGAGGAAGTAAGACCTGAGAATCACACAGGCCAATAGCAAGGCCAATAGTGAACAACTGCAGGACCTAGCCTGCCACTTTGCCACGGTTCAGGGGCAAAAGCTAACAAGAGCTTGCATACGGGCAATAATTGTGTGATCTGAATGGAACCCCCAGCAAGTGGGATTCCACAGCAGAAAGTGAGTCGGAGTCAAATGAGGAAATAGAGGTATCCCCCCAAAGGAAGCCACATGTGTATCTCAGGTCTGCCCAGTAACAGTTCAGAAACTAAAGACTCAACAAGAATGCCCTGAGGGGCAAGAGCCAAGGAACCTGCCTCCTCCCCTTAAACATCTATGCACCTCTGCCTGGCCATATACACCAGCGGAGTTGGTCGAACTAGCCACCAAGTTCCACCGGAAAGGATCAGAGTCTATCACAGGGTGGCTACTTCACTTTTGGGACACCGATGTGGACCGCATAATACTGTCTGGGGATGAACCGACCCAGATGGCCTCTGTCACCACCCTCTCTTCTTTGTGCCAATGCATACATTAGGAAATCCAATATGCAGAAAATGTGTTGTTGCTGAATTGGCTCATGGCAGGTTGCTGCGCAGTTGGCCAAATGAACGCAATTTGCCAATGGCCCAGTCATACTGGATGTCCACTTCGGAACTGCAGGTGTTCCTTAAGGAGATGGGAATGCAGCAAGTTATTCACACCAAACCATTTGAGGGCCCTGATGCGGTGCCATTGACTGCAGGTATGCGGGACCACATCATCGAGCTGGCCCTGCCAAATGGATGGGTACCTGGTCCACCCTAGTGGAGAGGGAAGTTCAGGTCACAGCACAGGCTGTTGTCCATTTGGGGGAAGTTGAACTGGCCAGGCAGAAAGAGGGGGCCTGATAAGTCCAGAGGAAAGAGAGAAGAGTCAACTGTGGGTGTGTAGGCAGAAAGTAAGGTAAAGGTGACCAGAGGCAACTATGGACAGATTTGATAATGGACAGGGTCAACCCAAAAAAGACTGATAAGCAACCCAATACAATACTGGTAGCCCTGCAGCAGCAGCTTAAACCATAACTGAAATTCCAACCCCTGCTCAATAGGTGGGCGACTGTCTGCACCTTAGAATGGACCTCAAGTGGGATGGATTCGCAACCCTTGGCTCCTTGCCTGGATGACTTTTTGAAGGACCAGGACACATCCAAAATATTCACCCAGATAGCCAAGATCAATTTGCCTTTACCTGGGAAGGACAACAATGGACTTTCACAGTCCTACCAATGTGGTATCTCCATAGCCCCACTATTTGCCATGGTTTTGTGGCTAAGGATTTGACTGGCTGGGCTAAATACTCTTATCATACCATTGTACCATTATATTGATGATGTCATGCTAACCTCTAACTCTCTTTCAGACTTACAACAAGCCATATGCTGCCCCCGCCTTTTCCCAACCTTTGTTTTAACATTGTCAAGGGCAGATGAAATACTCCTAGAGGTCACAAAATATATTCACAAATTTGCTAACCTAAAATATGTTAACTAATTACTTTCTAACTGCCATTAGATACAGAGGTTTCTGAGAGTTAAGAATTCATATTACGATTGAAAGAGAAATGTGTTTAGTAACAGAAGGTATAAAGAATAGAGATTTATTATAAAGGAGATTAAAGGAGTTTGTCCTAAAGTTGGTTATTTCTAAACAAGTAAGAAGAGCCAAACTGACAGGATGAAGAAAGTTGCAGAAGGTCTGTGAAGATAAATCTTGAAAAAGGAAATTTTATTTATGGTTAAGCTAAACAAGATTGGAAATAAACTTAAATGTCAAAAGTAAGCTAATATAATATCAAAGTTGTGTTTTCTCTCTCTGCTAAGACAGAATTTCTGGGACTACTGGTCTGTTACTGATATTATGGAAAAGGTTTCTGCCTGAAGAAAACAAAGATTCTGTGTTTTATCAAAATAATTTTCCATGTTTTATATTGTTTTAATTAGGCCCTTGGCTACTTAGGGAAATTGAATCTCCACAATAGTAGGAACTAAGTTTTGCTAATAATTATGCAGACTGGAATGTTTCTTTTCCTCCCTACTTACCCCTCTGGAATCCAAAACTTTGAATGAGTAAGTATTCTTGCTTTCATGGCAACGTTCATTAAGAATCTGCTCTCTTTGTAACTGGACATGATGGAAACTAGTTTTTATCACCAACCTTTTGACTAGAATGTCATATTTGAGAGGAATGCAGAGATCAGATATATTAAACAACCTTAAGGAATTAAGATTGACTTACAGAAGCCAATAAAGCCTTTGGAAATATTGGCTGGTACCCTGTTCTCACAGTTCCCAGCAGTCTTCCCATGAGTAAAGAGTCACTTCTTGGCAGGTGCAGGAACCTCAAGATATTTTGGAGATCTCAAGAGGAGAGAAACTCACCTGAAATGTACAGGTACTGCAGGTATCTTCTGAGGGTAAGCCTTTGCCTTGGCTTTTCTGGCCTTGCGAGGCCCTTTAAATTCAATCTGAAGATTCCTTGTAAAATTACAGCAAAGCAGAATTAAAAGTGACTATTTGGTTAATCCATATTCTTGGTGGGCTTATGCAAATGATCAGGCCTATTTTACTGAAATGACTTATTTCACAAATGGATAAGCTTAATTTGTGTACTTTGGTAAAAATAGAAGTAGAGAGCGAAAAAACATATTTCAATAAAAATTGAAATATATCTATGTAAACATTAGATTCTTAAGCTATTCATTGTCTTTTAGGTTTTATTTTCTACCTATAAATTGGACGGGGTCCTGAATTCTTCTAATTTCCTCCAACATCTGTCTGTGGCTCTTCGAACATGTTTTCAATTTGTAATTTTTCTCCCTTTAACTGGGAATTCATGAAAACTATAACTGCTTTTTCCAAGCCATGCAAGCTAAAGATGGACAACTTGATATAAAATTTGAGAGATTGCCACAGTGGCTCATGTTTGAACAATCTTGGTAACTGGTACTTTGTGGGCCAAAGAGTTTGCCTTGGTGTCTGAGGACATCATCAGGGACGTTTCAAGTTGCAGGAGATGCTTCCAGCCTTATATCCAGAAACCTTTACTGATAGCCTTACAAACTCAGAAGTTGGTTTATAATTTGCTCTGATTATTAACCTTTGTTTTTCTTTTGTTTTCATAGACATAGGAAGTATCTACACAATAGCTAATACGACCTGCTAAGCCTACATTAATACATCTGGGGAAGATGAGACTCAAATAAATAGAATTATGCAGAAGGCTACTTTGTATTCATAGTAAACCAAAAACTAACATATATTCAATTGCATGTAGGAGATTCATTCCTCTAACCCCTAAACTCCACTCCTTTTTAGCTTGTAGTCTCTCTTCCCTCAAGACTGAGGAATGATCAAGAGACTGGGGGATAAGGGGGTTGTAACAGGAATTGTAGCCTCGCATGATGCAGCACTAGGAACAAACCCCTTAACCATTTGGTGGCCCTCCTTGGGCTCTTGGGGCCGTTAACTGGTAACAGGACTGCTTGGCTTACATGTACTGTTAGTGTTAGGACGTAGTTGTTATTATATTTGTGATATATGGATGCAATACGCAAATGCTCTAACCACCCAGGAACTCCCTGTAGAAAGAACTGATGTGAAGAATGTGAGGTGGAGGAGCTATGTCAAGGTGTAGTGTAGGGTTAACTCAGAACATAGCCCCTCCACATACTAAGAAGACTGATAGCTGCCCAGCCAGCAGCCAAAGAAGGCAGTCCACAGAGCTTACAGCAATGCCTACTACCATGGATTTTATCTGTTCCTGTAACCAAGTAGCACATCTTGCTCCCATCCATCCAAGAAGGTGGCTGCTCCCCCAATGAAATAAACTCTCCCTCTGCTTGTGGGCATAAAAAACTGATTGCTCTTGGTCAACAGCTTTATTCCTGCAGCTTCCATCAGCTGCTTCTGAAGCTTCCCTGCCTTGTGAGTAATAAACAGCATTTCTGCATTACACAGAGTAATCTGAATACATCAACTTCAAGAGAAAAATAATAAAAGGGAAGATAAATAAATAATGAGAAAGAGACTGAAATCTTATTTACAGACAATTGCCTGGGGCTGAGAAATCAGACACCTTGCTCTTAGTCTTAGCTCCCATCTCTCACATAATTCACTAAATTTCTATCTCCTTTTTCTCTTTTGAGTTACAACATTGTTCTGTCAGTATCACACATTAAGAATTAAACAAACAGGTGCCTTAAAAAGGACACTTAAAAAGTGAGCCAAAAACAAAGTAATAATTAAAGGAGTTATAGCTATGCCACTATCAGAAAGGCATTATGAGGTTGCCTGTAATCACGGTTTGTGGCAAGACTGAAAATAACCCCCAATAGGTTGGCCTCTGAATCTTCAAGCAATGTTAAGAAAATGGTAGGATGTGCCTACAAAACTAAAATTTTTGAAAAGGGAGAAAAACTTCAGAAATCACTTTGACCATCTTAATTATATTCACTCCTTTATTCTTCCAAATACTTTGGAATCTAGTAAGTAAAAGGCATTCTTATACTGCATTCTATATGAAGGGGCTAAACACAACATAAATTAAGCACTCAATAAATGTTACTATTATTATAAAGCAGTACAAAAATCCTGTAGGTCATTCACAGACAAAAGGGATCACTTTCAAGATGGTCAACAGGGCCTCCCAACAGGATTGTGTCTTTTCAACTTGTTCTGGGGTTGGCATACTACAGTCCACAGGCTGCCCAACACCTGCTTTTGTATGGCTGTGAACTAAGAATGGCTTTAACATTTTTAAATGGTTGAAAAGTCTCAAAAAAGGATATTCTTGACACATGAAAGTTGTATTACCCAAGTCTCAAGGTCCATAAATGAAGTTTTATCAGAACATAGTCATGCTTTCACACCACAGAGGAAGAGGAGAGTAGTTGTGATGTGGGCCATGTGGTCAGCAAAGCCACAAATGTTTACTCCCTGGTTCACTGCCAAAAAAGTTTATCAACCACTGCTCTAGAAGGATGGATGGGATTTTGGTGGGCAGAACTGGGGAATAGGTAGGGGAGGGCCGAGAGAAACAAACATTCTAGTCGAGAAATGAAGAAGAACATGAATGAACAACCCAGAATATTGCAGGGACACTAGGAAGACCAGTTTGGCTGAAGCAGAGTGTCCAAAATCAGTAAACAGTTATTGAGCCATTTACACTATTGCGGTAAGTGATAACAAGCATTCTCATATTGAGTCTATGAGATTGGTACTATTATTATCCCCATTCATAATTAAGAAACTAGTTAAACAATTTGATTTAAAGAAACTAAGCCAGTCAACTGAACTGAGCTGTAATCTAGGTTCTTTTGTCCCGGGAACCCACGCAGTTAAATGCTGCATCAAACCTCCAAACAGAGCAGTAAAAAAAGGAAAGACATCTACAAAGGCCAGTTAGGGCAAAACTGTCAATGTTTTCAAATATAGGTGTAAAGAATATGATTGTTATCTGTAAAGTATAATTCTTTTACTATTTAAAGAACAGTTGTCTCACAAGCTGGTCCAAAATGTTCTACACTTAAAATTAAATCATTGTGGCCTTTTCTGAAATTACGGGAAAAAAGAAATGTGAGCTCTATTTTCTCAACTTCAAATTTCTCCCAGAAATCTTTCTTAAATATTTGAAAAATGGTACACTATAAAAATCAATGAATAAGTAGCTGACCAAGTTTGGACAAATTCAGCTGCTTATGCTTAGCTCAACCTTTTAAAAACGGATTATGTGCTCAATAGATGTCATTTTATTAAGTTCAAATGATCAATTCAATATATTAATTCAATAACAGTTAACTTAATCACCTGAAAGTGGTTTTAAGTTTTAAGATTAAGGTGCTCTTCAAAAGAATAATAATGCTTCTGTGAGAGCTAACATAAACTCTAAAAAAAATCAGAGACATCTACATATTAGCAGTATCTTATCTATTAGTTGAAACTAAAGGAACAAAAAGATAAACACATTGTTAAGTGCATTAGTGCTACTTGGGAATACCTACTCCACAAACTAAGGAGCACTTCAATGGAAACGTCATGCAAACCACACATGCAAGCCACATAATTTTAAATATTCTAGTAGCCACACTTTTTATAAGTAAAAACAGGTGAAATTAATTGTAATATTTTATTTAACCTAGTATATGCAAGATATTTCAACATGTAATCAACATTTTAGAAAGTGAAATACTCTGCATTTTTCATACTAAATCTCAAAATCTGTTATGTATTTCACATTTACAGCACTAGCCATATTTTAAGTGCTCCATAGACCACATTGGATAGCACAAATCTAAGAGACAGCCCTTCTAAAGATCACAACAGCAAAGAGGCTGTGGATTGCAACCAGAGTTGGACCTTGAAAGGGAAGGACTTGGCTAAGGAAAGGGAGTATTTAGCTCCAATATTCTGTTGAAATAGTTCAACTAAGAAATGAATAACAAACAAAAACAGATTATCTTAGACAGTAGCCTTTCAGCAATCTATATGTCCAGGATTCTTAAAGTATTGCATGGTATTGACTTTCATGTATTGCATGATATTGGTTTCACCACGTTTTAACTAGTCTTGCTATAATTGAGATTTGGGATTATCCATAAACTCCCTCCTTCCTCTGCATTACCTCACTCCCCTAATTCTCTAAACTATTTCAAAACCTACTTCCAAGTAATTTCCAAAACCTGAACAAACTTAAAATCTACACAGGTATGGGCAATAAGAAGTCACTGAAGGATTTTGAAAACAGAATGGAAATAATGTTTCAATTTCAATTTCAATATCAACGCATCAAACCTCCAAACAGGGCAGTATCAAATAATGTTTCAATATCAATGTTACAGAAGGAGCTGTAAGAAATAAACAGAAAAGGCACCAGTTCAAGAATATTCCACATAAATCCTGAATTAGGGTTATAACATTGATGGAAAAAGAGGGGGGCAGAGGCCAGTTACCCTTTATCAGTGATTCAACTAAATCATGTAAACAGTATGCCAGAAGAGAGGAAGGCTTCAATAGAGAATGACCAAAATAATAAAGTCAGAAAAAGCTTCCCCCTCACCTTCCTGCTCCTACCCAATATCCCAGGAAAATTCAAGCAGAACCATTTTGCAAAGATTTGGTTGTAGTAAACACTTGCTTTTTCATAACACACTGGTTCCTTCTAGACACCAAATTCTCATTTGCTATTATATTAAAGCACCTATGATAAATTTAAACAGTAGTCAATAAATTCTGCATGTGAAAAAACAAATTGCTAGATAGGGTGTGTCTATATTCTTTGAAAAGGAGTTGGAGTGGAGGAACACTGTATTTTAGTGGTAAGAAGGTCAAAGTACACCAGCCTTTAATTTTAAAACAAACTGTGACTAAACAATTCAAACACTGCAGTGACAGGATGTTTAATAGTTTACTATTTTTACCAAATGAAATTATGTAGTTACCATGTGCACCAGTGTTTAAAATATAAAATTATTAAGGAAATCAAAATTACAGCTCAACATTTCTCAATTCTTTAATTCTTCTTGTTACTCAGAAACCTATTATGCTTTTAAACAGTAAAATAAGTCAAATATTTTAATTCTTTTAATTCAGAGGATCTCATGATGCCCCTTTCAAGTAATGCAGAAAAGTACTGAAAGTGGCAAATGATCGGTGAACTCATTAAGTACCTATCTACATTAAAAAAAAATACAAAAACCATGTATCATGATGCCAAGTTTGTAAAAATGTTTTACACACACACACATAAAAGATTTGAATCACACCAAATATTGGCAGATTCTCTCTAGAAATTATACTTTAGGTAAGTTCTTTTATATATATATATGGTTTCTATATTTTGTTTTCTATAATGATGATGTATTATTTTTAAAAAGTGGAAGAAATAATGTTTAGACAGCTGTAAATTGAAACAGTGCCAATCAATTTAGGAATATCTTGGATTGACAAACTATTCCTTATACCAGCATAATCTCTAAGTAAAAAGCATTCAGGACCCTTGAAGACATGGACTTTGCCTTACCTATAATACATAATCAATTACATTCACATGTACAATACGTACACAATGTACACATTAATATGTGGCGGAGGATGCTACATGACATTAAACTAAAAATGGCTTATTTAGAAAAACGAAGAGCAGTTAAGTACCCTTGTGAAACTAACAGCAGAGCCGAGAGTAGATGCTCAAAGAATAAGAGTAACACAGTGGAGAAAACGTCTTGGTCCAAAATTTTAAAATGTAAATCTACTACCAAACTGTTAACTTTAAAATGGTTCGTATTATGTCCCTTTCACCTCAATTTATTAAAAGTAAACCTATAAGTTACTATCTCTGCATACTAGATGGAATCAACGCTGCTTTAAACTCGGCTTTGCCCCCAACCAAATCTAAGTTTTTGTTCTCCCAATGCTAAAGCAACATAAAAATACAGTTCATCAACGTAGAAGCTACTGCGGTGCGGGAGGAGGGGGTGCGGGTAGGAGAGTATCAAAAAGCACACAATACGCCTTCCTGCCTTCAAAGAGCTCACAGCAAAAGGTGAAGTGATAACCAAGGAACAGGTCAGAAAATGAGGCCACGAAACAGTTCCAAGCAATTTTGTTTTTAATGAAGTACTATCAAGTTTAAAGAACTTTGGCGGGTGATGAACCAGGAAAGATTTGAACAGGCGAAGGCGAATTAAACAGAGGGCTGAGCTGGATGAGACTCATTACACATTTAATCCTCTGTGACAGCACCCCAGCCGGCCCCCTTTATGCTTAAGCACACACAAATATTGACTGAAAACTGACTGAAATCCAACAAAATCGCCAAGCCACGCTAAACGCGCACGTACACAAAATTTAATAGCGCTGCGTTCACTTTACTCAGGAGACATAGTCGTAAAAACTGTTACAGTCTAACAAATGCTTAATGAAAGCTGATGATCGGCTGGAAACTACTATAACACCAGCAACCCGCTCCCCAAAGGCCTCTGACTCCGCCTTTGCGCTCGACAAGAGAGAAGGTTGACCTCGGCCTCCGCCCAGCCCACCCCGGGCCACTATTTAACGAAACTGACCCCAACATGCCGTCCCCACGCCCCTCCAAGCGGGGCCTCTCTGGGTCCCGGTGACGCCCACTAGTAAATAAGGGACGGGGGGCAGGCAATCGATGGCAGGTGGCGGCACGCTTCAGAGAACAAAGCAGGGAGCCCATCCCGATGGAGCCCTCCATGGCGCGGGCGCGATGCCCGCCCGGCCCTGCGGCCCGAGCTGCGCCACCCCCAGGCCCCGGCAGCCAGCGACGGCCCGCCGAACCCCGAGCGCCCGCCCAACCGCCGCCGCAGGAGCGCGCCGGGCGCCCAACTGCGGTCCCGGCCCAACCAACGCGGGCAGGGGAGGAGAGGTGCGCGCGGCCGGCTGAGCATGCGAGCCACTCCGGGGTCGCAAGGGGGGAGGCTGCGCGCGGGTAAGGCAGAGGCGAAGCGGTGCCGAGGCCATCGCGGAATGCAGCGCCAGGAGGGACTCCTCTAGGGGGTTTTGCCCCTTTCCCCTTAGAAGGTGCAGATGGTTTGACCCCCCACCCCGAGTGAGGTGCCGCGTCCCAGCCCCGGCTGGACTGTACCATCGGGCGGTGCCGCCGGGATTTCTCCCCCCCACCACCACCATCAATTCCCCCCCCACCCGGGTCCGCGGTCGGTTGGCCCCGGCCGGGCTCTGAAACGCGGAAAGAGCTTGGCGCCATTTTGGGTGGGACTAAGCAAAGACGAAACACCCTCCCAGCCGATGGGGTACTCTGGACGCTGGCTTATCCGGTTCCCTTAATCCTTTAGGTACTTACACGACGTTGGGTGAGGGGAGCTGGAAGATCAGCGGGTCCCCGATCCTCTCTCCCTAGGGGTGATGGAAATCAAACCCCCCCGCCACCTCCAGGTGGTTCTTCCCGCCGCAGAGTGGGAGCTGCATAAAAGGCGGGGCACATTAGCATAATCTGCCTGGCAACCTGATCTCCGGCGTTATGTGATTGGTTGAACTCTGTAAACCCCATGCCCTGCCTGGAAACGAGAAACGCTGGGGCAAACTGACAGGCCCAGATTTAAGACTCATGACGAAGATCCTGAGACGCTTATTTAGCTGGCAGAGAAGGCAAAAGGAGATTCACACAATGGCCCAATGGCTGAAGGCCTCTTTATTTCCAGCTCTGCTGTTCCTTTAGAATCCAATCAAAGAGCGAGTCTCAGGCAGCACTCGCTTGCGTTTGTACTCTAAGCCAATCAGAAAAGCCGACTCTTCAGACTCAGAGTCTACCGGGCTCTGAAGGACCCGAGGGCGTGGGGGCGGGAGAAACGTCTAGTCTGAGAGTCCCAGGTGGAGTGGTTGGCCTGATCGGCCGGGTTTTGAGGCAGGCCCCACCCACCCTATCACCCCGTGTCTCTAAGCGGCCTTCCTGCCGAGCGCGCCGCTGAACCGGTGTTCTGCGTGGAAACCCACTCCTGACCTCGGGCTCAAGTGTCCTCAGGGTGTGACCCTAAATCCGAGAGCTCCTGGGGCTGAGGGAGCTTTCTTTAACCTCTGACCCGCTGATCTGTATGCAGTCCCTTCCAAACCCTGGAGCACCTCACTACATCTCTCCTTTCCCTTAACATTCTGAAAAAGTAAACTATTTTTCGGAAATATGAAGTGTTATTCAACACTGGCTAACCCGTGAGTTAACTCTTTTCTTAACCTCAGGCTTCCACATCCAAACATTCGTTAAAATTGCTTTCTCAAAAGGCAGCCGACTGCATAGAACTAAGCTCAAGCTTTGGAGCAAGACACCCAGCTCTAGTTACTCTTAGTACAAATGGCAGCTAGATCTGGAAGAGACCTTGAACCTTTGGACTTTCAGGGAGCAGTTTCCCATCCATGACTTCTATCTGGCTATATTATTTTGAAGATTAAATGATATTTATCTGTAAAATAACTTAGCACACTGGAACTTAAACGAATAGAAGTATTAATGATGATAAAACATACAAAATTGTTAAATCATGGCTAACCAAAGAGAAGAAAATTGTAGAACTAACAAAAAGACTTTAAATAGGAAACACCCACGGGGGAGGGGTTGTAAAATTCATTTAGTGATATCTTCCTTTACTTTGTTTTGTTTATTTTAAAACACACACACACCACAACACACACTGGAAACAAAGTTGGAAGAATGAAGAGAACATTACATTTTTTAAACTCCAGTCCTTCTTGCTAGACTTGATGACTAGACCATGTCTTGTTCCTCCACTGGACTCCTGTGCAGGCAGCACTGGATGCTTAGAATTAAAGGCTGTTCAGTAAACACTTGTTGAATTTAATTGAAAAGAAAGCATAAAGTAGGGCCTGATGAGGCAGAGATGCTATTAACTCTTCACTTTTACATATGGGCATATGGAATGGGTGCCTTGGGAAGATGTATGTTATTGGTTAAAGAGAGTAGCTCAAATGTTCCCTTTTAGTTCTATGAGTAGACAAACAATATCAGTTTGAGAGGTCCACTCTTCTGTCCCTTGGCCTCTTGAGAGAACTTCCCCTAATTTTACATTTACATTATTAAACCCTCTCTGATGGTTTCCCAACTGAAGTCTAATGACCAGAAATGACACCAAAGAACCCAAAATATAGTGGCTTATATTCACCTTTAAAATATTAGTGTCATGAAAGCTAAGGAAAGCCTGAGGAAATGTTCCAGACTAACAAAGACTAAAAGACACAACTAAATGCAGTGTGTTCCTTGGATTGGAATCTGAACCCAGAAAAAATAATTTTTTAAAAAATATATATAAAAAATGTTTGATATTCGTACTGGGTTGAATAGTGCCCTCCAAAGTCCATAACTGGAACCTGTGACTTGTTTTGGAAATAGAGTTTTTGCAGATTAATTAGTTAAAATGAAGTCATACTGGATAGGTTGGACTCGAACTCAACGGTGTTCTTTATTCAAAAAAAAAAAAAAAATAGAGACATAGACACACACGGAAGGATATATAAGACAGAAACAGGGATGTAGTATAATGCATCTACAAGCCAAGCAAAACCAAAACTGCTAGCCACCTCCAAAACTTGAAGAGAAGTAGGATTCTTCCCTAGAGCCTTCAGAGGGAGCATTGCCCTGACATCTAACCTCTGGAAATGCGAGAGAATAAATTTCTATTGTCTTAAACCATCTAGTTTGTGGTACTTTGTCATAGCAGCCATAGGAAACTAAGAAAACATTATAAATCAAGTAAGACACTATGTGGGTACAAGATTGTGTGTTGGGGGGTGGATATGTCTAAATGTGGATGGCTGAGTTTGTGAACATTTATGAAGCAATGATTTGGGGGGAGGGGGGTTGACATTCAAAAGGAAAAGACTAAGGAATTGAGCTGATAAAAATTTTTATGTGATTTTTATATAAAATCAGACACATTGTGGAGTAGAAAATATAATCAGCTTTTTTTAAAAAAAAAATAGATAATGTGACTGCAAAAGAACTTGTTATTTGGGGGTATTTGCTTTTGTTTGTGGCCCAGACTCCCAGAAACCTTAAGTCACAAAAACTAGATATCACTTTCAATTTAAACAGCTGGAGTCACAGATGTTGAAGGAAGAATTGTAAAGGAGAAGTTGTCCAGAAAAAGCCTGGAAAGTTCATGGGCAGAGAGAGAAGCAACATGAAGACTGTGAATCAAGTTGTATCTTTCTCCATAAAACACAGTCAAGGAAAAAGACAGAAAATGCATGAAATTGAAAAGTACTTACAGTTAAATATTGTTACTTTAATAAAACATCTTTATGAATGTGACTCAGTTTGAAAATTTTGGACCATAATTTAGATTTCAATATGAGGAAACCTGTGAAAGCAAGAATTATTGTGAATATAATAAATATGTTATAGTTCATCCTATTTGTAGTAATCTCATTTAAGGGTACTCATTGTGAGAAAAGTCTTCTCTCAGAAATATAATGTAAAGATACCTTCAAATTAATATGAGATTTAATAAGAAAAAATATAGCATGTTAGGAATGGTGGAAAACCAAATCAAATCTCCTTAAGCATAAAAAAATCATACTGGAGAAAAACTCACAAATATAATGAATGTGAAAAAACCTTTAGCCTGAAGCAATACGTCAGAGATCATAAGAAAATGCATACTAGAAAGTGTGCATTCATGCATGTGCTGAATATAGTCAATTCAAGTGTTTTTTCTTTTTTTCCCATGTTTTCTTTTGAATCACATTCCTCATTCTACATTTAAGAATACATATAGGGAGGAAATCATATAAAAGTGATAAATATGGAAAAGTCTTCAGCTATAATAGAAAAACTTTATACTCATGATTCTAAGAAGAAATCTTATGAATGTGGGAAAGCTTCTATTCAAATTCCAAGACTCAGTAGACACCAAGGAAGATATCCGGTGGGAAACCCTGTACATATAAAGAAAGTGGGAAAGCCTTCAGTAATGAACCAGATCTCATAGAGCATGAGAAAAATCATACCAGAAGAATCTGCTGAATATAATCAATGTAGACATGTCTTTAGTTAGAAGTAATACTTCGTTGAAGATCAAAATGTTCATACTGGAAAGAAACTCTAGAAATGTAATTGATGTGGAAAATCTTAAGCCAAAAAGAAAAACCCTCATTATTCATCAAATACAAGAGAGAAATCTTATGAATGTACTAAGTATGAGAAAGCTTTAACTCACAAGTAAGGCCTCATTGGACACTAGAGAAGTCATACTAGAGAGAAACCCTGTGTAAGAAAGGTGAGAAAGCATTCAATGGCAAATGAAAATTTATATTTGAGAGATGCAATGAATGTGCAAAAATCTTTAGACAGAAACTATACCTCATTAAATATTACTAAATTCTTATAGGAGAGACACCCTATAAATGTAGTAAATGGTAAAAAAGCCTTCCCTTGAATCACGCTGCTTATTGTACATGCAAAAACCCATACAGATAATAAACATGAATGTGAAATGTGTGGAAAAGCCTACTCTCAATGTTCAAACAATGCTCTGAATAAGAGAACCAACACTGAATAGAATGTCCATTACTGATGAATTGGTAATGAATGTGTATATACCACATATATTGTGCTATATCCATACAATGGAGTGCTACTCAGCAACACAAAAAAATACACTATCAATACATTCAACAATGTAGATTAATCTCAAAATAATTATGCTGAGTAAAATAAGCCAGACCAAAGGGAAAAAAAGTACATATTTTATGATTCCATTTTTATGAAATTCTAGGAAATGCAAACTCATCTGTAGTGATAGGAAATATTATTGATTACCTGGGTGGGTGGGGCATAGGGAAGAATAACAATCATCCAAAAGGAAACTTTTGAAGATGATGAATATGTTCCCTTTCTTGGTTGTGGTGATGGATTCATGGATGTATTTCAAAGCTTATTAAGTTCCCTGCTTTAAACAAGTGCAGTTTAGTATATGCCAGTTATACCTCAATAAAGCTGTTAAGGTTGGCTTTGGAATTTCTGACAATTATAAGTCAAGAAAATTTTTTAATTGGTTAAGAATTTGAAAACAAAATTTTATATTGTTGACAATATGATTAGGATTTACCAGTCTCTTAGGTTTTTAAGTAAATATAAGATAAACAAAAATATTAAAAGACTTAATAATAGCAATAGAACAATAAAAATTATCTAAGACAATCTAGGATACTCTGTGCACAATCTCTTCTAAGGATACTGGTGACCTTGTTCCTCAAGATTTGAAATCAAGAAGCTGTAATAGAAAGAAAAGCTGTGACGGAGACAATAAGCATATTTTAATTTGGCTATATATAACATGAAGTTAAAATAGCAGATTAAATTTGTTGTTGTACAGAGAACAAAGAGTAAATTTATTATAAATTTATAAGAAGAAGCAAACAACCCAATGGTAAAATAGGCAAAAGGTATTAAGAAAATTTCAGGGAAGGGCAAATCCAAGTGCCCAAAACCATACGAAAAGATACTCAAACTTTAAGCATCAGGGAAATTGAAATTAAAGTAATTATTAATTTATGTTTATCAGAAAAAAATTGAAAAAAAATAATAACACCTATTGTTAGAGTACTTTCATATAATGTTAGTGGCATTATATGAAATCCAGTCTTTTTGGAAAGCAAGGTAGTAACATCAATTAAAATCAAATATGTATACATGTATTTACATTTTATAGGAGATAACCTATATAATTGTTTAACTCAACAGTCCCCATTCTGGGATTCTTTCTAGAAGGAAAGCACCAATATAAGCTGTTTAATGCAGAATTTTTCATAATGGCATAAAACCGGAAACAATCAAAACATAATACCCTAGAACAGTATGCAGTAATTAAAGAGAATGAACTACTGCTGGGATTTCCAAAAATATTGTTGCTTTAGAAAGGCAAAATGGAAAAAAGTGTTGTATCAGTCAGGACTCAACTAGAGAAACAAAGCCAGTAGGGACATATATTAGGGGCTTTATTGCAGGAATTGGCTTACACAACCGTAGGGGCTGGCTAGGCAAGTACAAAATCCATAGGGCAGAAGAAGGCTAGAAATATATGGCTCAGGTTGAAGCTGCAGTCCACAGGTAAAGTTTCTTCTTTTTCTTGAAGTCCCAGCTCTGCTCTTAAGGCCTTTCAACTAATTGGATAAGTTCCATTCAAATTATCTTGGATATAACTTAAAGTCATTGATTATAGATTTTAATCACATTTACAAAATACCTGAACAGAAACACCTACATTAGTGTTTAATGGGGTAACCAAGTTGACACATATAATTGACCATCACATGTATAATATCTCATTTCTGAAAAACAAGAAAAATTCCTGTATGTTTCTGTGTGTATATAAATACGTACATATGCAAATATCTGTACATTTGTGAAAACATGTATCAAACCTATGTGCTGTGCATGTGATTGAGCATGGAGAAAAAAATGTTAAGCAGTTACCTGAGTAGGTCGGGTAGGATGATGTAGATGGAGGAGCAGGAGAAAGGGAGGAGAGTGCCAAAAAAAAGAATAAAAAAGACCACAATATAAAAAATATAAAATCCAGGATTATATCTATCATCATATTTATGAATTTATATTAAAATTATCTATATGCATATAAATATATAGACATTTTAAAACTATAATACATAAATATTTAGCAAGTACTCAATAGATAAAAAAGTATTCATTGTTTTTTAAATTTTCTAAAATATGTTAAAGAGAAAACCACAGGCCCAAAATGGTACCACTTATGTTAAAGCCCATGATACCAAATCCAGATTTAATACCTGACCTAATTGCAGTTTCAACCTCTCCGAGAAACATAATCTTAATCAACCAGTCTGGGATTTTCCAGTCATGCACCAGTGAGGTAATCATCCTGTAGGCCCTCTCCATCCCCATAGAAAGGAGAGGCAATCTGCATGATAAAAACCCTTCTGCTCTCTTACCGGAAGAGAAGATATCCGGCCCCCAAAACAATCCTTTCTTTTGTTAATAGTTCCTTGTCTCACCTTTCTTCCTATGAAAACCTTCCATTTTGTATGACCCCTCAGAGCACCCTTCTAGTTGCTGGATGGGATGCAGCCCCATTCATGAATCGCTTAATAAAGCCAATTAGATCTTCAAAATTACCTGGTTGGATTTTGTTTTTTAATAATTATAATCAAAACAAAGTGGAAATATTCTTATTAAATATTTTGAAACACAAACAATATCTGTATTAGTTTCCTAGGAACAAATTACCATAAATTGGATAGCTTAAAAGATAGACATCTATTCTCTCTTGTTCTGGAGGCCGGAAGTCTGAAATCAAGGCATTAACAGGGCCATGTTCCCTTCGAAGGCTCTGGGGAAGAATCTTTCCTTGCCTCTTCCGAGCTTCTGGCAGTATTACCAAAGAGAAAGAAAACAGAAAGAGTTCATCCACCTGGCGCTAGCAGAGTCAAACACTGAACACCAAGAATTGCAGTGGAGAAAAACTGGCTATTTTATTAATGGTGCCACCCAGGAGAACAGAAAGCTAATGTTTAAACGCTGGAACGCCCCAATCCAGGGTTCAGAGTGGGTTTTTAAGGGCTTAGGGGGAACAGGTATGCAGAAGTGTTGGTGGGGCAAGTTTTAATTGGAGGATCTTGACGCTTGGCCATTAATGGTAAGGGGCATTGGATCTTCCCAAACAACTGAATCTTTTCTTTGAAAGGGTTCCGTTGTTCATGTTCCTGTGATGTCCTTGTTCTTTGGTTCTGTAGTGGCCAGGGGGTGAGACTTTGGTTTCCATTGCAGGTAGGGGTCAAACATCTCTCCTCTGGACATGACTTGCAGTTTTGGTCTCTTGGCTCTGAAAAGCAACTCAGTATCTTCTGAGCTGGTTCTGCAGTTACAGTGCTGGCCGGCAATCCTTGGCATTCCTTGGCTTATGTGTCATCACTCCAGTTTTTGCTTTCATCTTCATTCACATGGCTGTCTTATCTCTGTGTGGACGTGCACATCTCCAAATTTCCCCCTCTTTATAAGGACAATAGTCATTGGATTTATGGCCCACCCTAATCCAGTATGATTTCACCTTAACTTGATTACATCTGCTAAGGTCACATTCATAGGTGCCAAAAGTTAAGACTTTAATAACATATCTTTTAGGGGAATGCAATTCAACCCACTACAGTATCCAACTTATAATCGAATAAAGCAATTCTATCAAAAGGAGATAACAATGATGCCACATTTATTGCAATTATTTAACACTACCCTGGAAGTACAAACCAATATAATAAATACAAAACAAGGGAAATTACTGGAAAGGCAAAAATAAAATCAACATTATGTGCAGAAATCCAAAGGGAATGTATTGATATACAACTGAGTCTATAAGTTTGAAATGGTGACACAAAATAATTAAATACAAATTAATAGTCTTCTTAAATAGTAACAATAATAATAGGAAACACCATAGAAAAATAAGTAGGTATGGAGAGATTACTAAGCACTTAGCTTTGTCCTTTAAGAAATGAGAGGTGTGAGATGACTCAATTATCAAGAAGGATTTTATGGTTCAGTACCCTCAGCGGTCCCCTGGATCTGTCTCTTGCTCCTACAGTTTTTGGAAGGAACAGATCCAGGGACACCCCTTCTTCCAGCCCCCTACAACCCTCCAACATATTTTCCAGTTGCAACCTTTGAAACTTCTCAGCCATCCTTGGCCTCTGAGGCCAGCCAACACGTTTATTTTGAGCTTAACTCTTAATTGGCAAATTAACCACGAGCTTTCAAATCCGTCAAATTACTTCACGGAGGTGGAGGCTGCCATCAACCCCCTGGTCAACCTGCATCTGTGGTCCTCCTACACCTACTTCTATCTGGACTTCTATTTCGACCACGACAATGTGGCTCTGGAAGATGTGGGCCACTTCTTCTGCGGGTTGATCGAGGAGAAATGTGAAAGCGCAGATTGTCTCTTAAAGATGCAAAACCAGCGTGGCGGCCATGCTCTCTTCCAGAACTTGCAGAAGCCTTCCCAGGATGAGTGGGGTAAAACTCGGGATGCCATGGAAGCTGCCATGATCATGGAGAAGAATCTGAACCAGGTCCTTGCTGATCTGCTTGCCCGCAGACCCCCATCATTTCCTCTTTTCCTATCACTCAGCTCTGTGACTTCCTGGAGAGCCATTTCCTAGATGAGGAGGTGAAACTCCTCAAGAAGATGGGAAACCACCTGATTAACCTATTCAGGCTGGCCTGGGTAAGTAAGTATCTCTTCAAAAGTCTCGCCCTCAAGAAAGACTAGGAGTCTTGGAGTCCAGAGGCTTTTGAGGGGCCCCTCTGCATCCCCCTGGTGTTGGCCTTGTGCCTGAGCCTCTCCCTGCATCCACTAGGCAGCCTTCTAACCACCTTAGATCCCTCTCCCATGCCTTGGACCAAATTGAAACAACAAAGTTTTTTGTAGCAAAAAAAATATATGTGTGTGTGTGTTATATATATATATATACATATATATATATAAATATAAATACACACACACACACATATATATTTTTATACACACACACACACATGATTTTTCTGGAGTCCCAGGGGTCCAGGCACTTTTGCCCTGCTTTGCCATGATGCTGTGGTCTGCTCACTTGCCAAGGTTACCTTTGATTCTCTCTGTTCTCCTCACCAACAGCAAGAAACACAACTGAGTGACCTATAATTCTCTTTTCTCTGATCACACTTGTTGGTTCCAAAGCAGTTTGTAGGCTGCAGCCCAACATCCCTGTATGCACTCACTTGTGGCTAGGCTACTGAAGTAGCTGGACTGCTAGTTGTTTACTAGGGAAGGTCACTTTCTAAGCAGAAGCCAAGAGCTATATTAAATGTAGATTTTTTAAATGAACTGTGGCATTTTGCCAACTGTTTCCTCCTGTTTATAATTTGGCTTTACCTCTAGCTGCATAAGGGGGGGGGGGAATGACAGAAGGATGTGACAGTGGGTGAAAGACAAAGATAACTGCAGATTTTGAGCCAGTGGTGGGAAAAATAGTATTGGGGAGCAAAACAACAATAAAAAAAAACTTTAGTAGAGTAGGCTAAGGATAGATGTGAATCAAGTTTTCAAAGATAGATTCCAGAAAACATTAAAGAAAATACTTTCTAAGAATTTTCACCAGTGAAACATTCAGAGCTCCTTTTCTTTCTTTCTTTCTTTCTTTCTTTTTCTTTCTTTCTTTCTTTCTTTCTTCTTCTCTTTCTTTCTTTCTTTCTTTCTTCCTTCCTTCCTTCCTTCCTTCCTTCCTTCCTTCCTTCCTTCCTTCCTTCTTTCTTTCTTTCTTTTGTTATTTTTTTTGTTTATTTAAAGCTTAATTTTTAAAAATCTATGCAGGGCAATTTCTATTTTGAGGTAAACTCCTCTTTTTTGTATAGTGTTCTACGGCCTGCCAACAGAGCCTTTCATGCAGATGGCCTCATTTGAGCTAAATGAGATTGCAAATATATTGGCTGACCAAACACTAAACTGGGATAAGTTTTACACTAAATGAGAGAAAGGAAATGGAATTTTTTTTTTAGAAAACAAAACTCTAAGCCAAATACAGCAAAGATTAAATCCACAGAAACATTGTTTTAAATATTTATGGGTAATCCATGAATAATCCTCAGATGCAAATCTGATGAAAAAAATTTGGATAGATTTTTCCAGCACTTACGGCAATAAAGAAAAGTAAAACACAGTGATATTGTTATCAGGGCCATGGAGGCATAATTTAAAAAACTGGGAGGAAACTAAGTGTCATTGGTTATAGAAATAACCCTTAGTAATGACCACATTTCTCTGATTTTTAAAAGTAGGAGACAGTTAAAAATAAGGCGAAAACTCCATTGTACTTTAAATGCTTACCATGATACTTCATGTTTGGATTTAAGTTGCTTGAGCTTTTTGCTCTTTCTCAGCAAATATTAACAAGAGATAGGTCCTGCATAGATTTAAATTTAAGTAGGACCTTTTCACCTCTGTAACAGTGTTTTTTATTTACTCTACTTCTGTGGTTATAGAATGTAAATATTCTCTTAACTTCTCTTCCTTATCGTTTTAAAATAACCAACAGACAACTTGAGAATTAAGCAGGATTCTTTCCCCTCAAAGCTTCTTTTCGAATTCTAATATGTCATCCAATTTCTTTTCATTTTAGTTAAGACCAAAATCAACAGTTTTAAGTTAAATTTTTTTTATTTCTTCACAAGGAAAAAGTATTAACTACTAATACCTACAAATGCTATCATTGCTGATGACTAGGTTTTAAATATATATACTTTTTAGTTTTGTTTGTTTCTTCACAAAAGTGTCTCTATTATCTAGGTTGTGTTCATACCCTAGTCACTCAGTCTATTCATATGTGAATTGTTGAAAAGTATTAATTACCCCAGGTTAGAGAAGGAAAATAAAACTCTAACTTTTAACCTCGAGACTATGAATCCCTCTGAACTTTTTTATGCAAAGTATCATGTTCAAGTTCATATGTGCATTTCTTCTGAGAGATGTCAAAGTTTCTAGCACATTCCAAGGAACCAAGATCCTATAAAGATTTAGAATCACCGCCTTGTAATAATTACTGAAAAACAAAGGACTTTTATATTGAATTCCCCAGACTTTCTTAATTGTCTACATCAGTGCTTCACAAATTTTAATTTGCACAGAAATCATATGGGGATCCTGTTTAAAATGCAGATTATAATTTAGAAAGTCTGGAGTGCAGTCTGAGATTCTGCATTTCTAACAAATTCCAAAGTGACCTCGTTACTGCTGGTCCATGGAACACACTTTGAGTAATAGCAAAAAATATAACATGCCTGAAGAGGAGGACTTTATGCAGAGTTCAGAAAATTTAACCCAATCAGAAATTTAATACTACACTTTATTTGTCAATATGTCCTAATGTTTAACGAAGATAGGAACACGTACCAGCATTACTTTTGCCATACTTGGAACTATTAAAAAACAAAGTTCAACCAAGTAATTTTGAAGATTTAATTGGCTTTATTAAGCAATTCATAAATGGGGCTGCATCATTTCATGAAAGGGTGTTCTGATGGGGTTGTATGGAAGGTTTTCATAAGAAGCAAAGTGGAATGAAGGACTATTAACCAAAAAAAAAAAAAAGAAAGAAAGAAAGAAAAAGAAAAAGAAAGAAAGAATTATTTTGGGGCCCAGAAAATTTTTCTTTGAGCTAAGAGAGCAGAAGGGTTTTTATCATCCAGATTGCCTCTTCTGCTGGGGGATAGGGAGGTGGTAGGGACATAGAGAGGGCCCATGTGACAGATTACGTTACCGATGCTTGACCAGAAAATTCCAGACTGGTCCATTAAGGTTATGTTTCTGAGAAAGGTTGAAACAGCGATTAGATCAAGTATTAAATCTAGATTTGGTATCATGAACTTTTAGCATCAGTGGTGCCATTTTGGGCCTATGGCTTTCCTTTAACACTATTTAGAAAGTCTGAAGCTGATTTTTGCCAGTGTCATACATCATGGAAGCTCTCCATTTGAATCCTCTATTTTTGTGTTTCTGCTGTTAAACTTACACATCTTTCTTTAACTTCTACAACTACAGTCATTTTTCAAGTAAAGTTTTATTGAGCCAAAAGTGCTAGCCAAAAGACCAATCTTGGCATAGAGTCTAAACCACTAGCAGCATGGTTAGGTAGAAAAACAGCATGTCTGTCACCTCAGAGTTTTGCAAGGGTTTTTATACATCTAGTAGGAAGAAGGGGAAAGGAAGAGGTAGTCTGAAAGAAATTATATGAGCTAGAGGCAAAAGGGTAGGAGAAGGTGAAGCAGGCCAGCTCTGGGATAGCAGAGTCCACATAAAGAAATGTCCGCTCCTATAGAGCGGCTGTAGGAAGTAGTCCGGAGACCATGTGTAAACACACAGAGGCTCCCAGTGTTAAATGGTATCTGGCTAAAATAATCTACAGAAATAACCACTGAAAATTAATATGAAATTCCAACAGGTAAAACGAATGTGAAGTCTTTTATTAGCTGGTCCACAGCCATTAACAGACTAACAGTTCTGTTTCTTTCTCTCACTCTCTGGTTGCTGTAATTTAGTTTCGAACATCTCAGAATTTTTTTCTTATCATTTCCATCCCCCTCCCCATCCATTGAATTGGTTCCACAGAAAGAGTTTAATAAGATGCTGTCTGTTTCTCAAGTGCAGAGATAGATGTAAATTGATGATGCTCCTGATCATTAAAAAAAGTCATAATTTCATTATCTTCAAGATTGTGAAATACTGCCCTCTCTTTTTCATCTTCAGGAATATAAAATCCTGTTAGAAATAAGTTTAGGAATAGTCAAAACAAATACATTTTATTATTCCAATAGAGACAGGATCATCTCTTATACATTCGCCTTACTTTTCTTCTCATCTGCTTATTATGATTGATTTACCTGAGATCATCAATACCCATCTGAAAGTTTTACCAACATCTGAAACTTAACAGAAAAAAATTAAACTAGCAATTCCTCTATTAATATATCTACCAATATTCAAACAACTTTGTAATCAAAACATTAAGATTTTGCTTAATTATAGTACAATGCTAAATATAAAAGAAAATGGACAAAATATTTTAAAAGAATAAGGAAGTAACAACACCACCATCTGAAGGGAAAGATGTTAACTTTGGGGTATTCCTTTGCCAGTTTTTGGGTGGTTTTTACATAGTTATAATCATTTTGAATATGAAATTTATTTAACTTAATGTTATAACACAAATATTTTCCATGTTATTATATTGGATTTATTTATAACTTTTTGATGGTTATATATTTTAAATTTATCAAGAAATATTTAAGACATAGAAAAAGATAAAAGAATTAGTAAAATGAAAATTCATGAATCCTCATGGAGCTTAAGAAATAAATCATTATCAAGTCAATTGATACCTTCTGTGTAATCTTCTTCATTTTTAGTATCCCACTCTCTCACATAAGTAACTACTTTCTTAAATTTGGTGACTATTCAGTCTATGCATTTATCTATATTTTTATCACATATGTATATATCTCTAAGTAATATGTAGTATTACTCTCATGTTTCAAAGTTTACATAATTAGTATTATATAGTATGTAGTCTACAACTTGCTTTTATTTTTTTCTCAGTATTATGTTTATGGGAATCATTCATGTCAATTCATATTTGCTATATGGTATTTCATCAAATAAACACACAATAATTTTTCCTGTGTTCTTCTACTATTGAATATTTAGTTGGTTTGCAACTGCATATATGCCTTGAAGAACATCTTTCTGCATATTATATATATATATTTTTTCATGTGGGATTATTCCCTTAGTATAGATTCCAAAATGAAGTTACGAAAAAAAAAATCATTTTTAAGATCCTTGATACATGTTGCCAAAAAAATTTCCAAAAGAATTGTGCCAATTTAAATTGCAATGGAAATATATTAGTTTCTTGTTTTATCACATACTCACCAGCCATGGATGATATTATTAGTTTTTTCTTTAACTTCAACTATTTTGGTCAGCAAAAGGTTGTATTTTGATTTCCGGTAAAGTTGAAATTGAGTAACTTTTCCATATTTTCTGTTAATCATATTACCTCCTTTGTGCTCTGTCTTATATGCCTTTTGCCCACGTGGGGCAGGAAAATTTTTCTTCTACCCTTCTAGGTTCTTTGGCTGGTCTAATAACCAAATTAACATAAGACAGATTAATGGGAAAAAAACATATTTAATTACATATTTATGTATGAGTGTCCATAAGAATATTAGCCCCAGAAAAGTTGAGTATTTGAGACCTATATGCCACCTTGAGTTAAGGAATGGGATAGGGGCCTGAGGCTTCCAAGGAGTGGAGGGTAATTCACATTCCTATGTTTGACAGATATAAAGTAATTAGATGTTTGCCCTGCCATATAGATAGGTCAATCAGATAAAAAGTCATGTCTGGTAATAGTTGTCTCTCTGAACCAGACCCCTTATCTAAATTCTTTTAGGTAGTTAATGGAAAGGTAAGAGGTTTCTTGAATCTGCTGGGTCTTGATTGCCTTCAGCTCAAAATAGTCCACATGTCAAAGTGGCATACTTTGGGGAGGTGTGTTCTGAATCCCTTCACCCATCAAGACTGTTGGACATAGAGTGGTTCCAGTCAAGATAGTGGAATAGATAAATGTTGTGCTTGCTTCCTCTCACAATAACATCAAAATTACAACTGAACTACCGAACAATCATATTAGGAGTCTCTTGAAGTCTAGTTGAACAGAAGTCCTACAATTGGCGACACACAGAAGAGGCCACCTCGAGGCCAGTAGGAGAGGTGGAGATGTGAAGTGGGCTAGTTCCACAACCACATGTGGTGGTTGAGAATTGAGGAAAATATCTTGACTATGGAGGTCACCCCAGAGAAGTGAGGAATCCCGGCCCCACACTGGGCTCCTCAGCCCAGGGTTCCAGTGCCAGGAAAAGAAGTCCCCACAACAGAGATTGTGTAAGATGGAGGGCTAAGGGAGTCACAGACTTTCCCCTTAAAGGGCCTGCGCATGGACTCACTCACTCTGGGCTCCAGCTCTGGGCAGCAGCTTGAAAGGAGCCAGGGACATACAAGGAAGAACTGAGTGTCTGCCTTGTTCCTTTGTTGAGCCCTCCCCGACCTGGTTTATAGATCTGGTTTACAGGCAGGCGCCATATCTGAGTCTCCATCAACCTGGCTGACACCCTTTGCCCTGCCCTAGTGATTCCCTGAGACCCCACCTTTCCCAACTTGCGAGCCCTCCCAAGCTGCTTCCAGTGGATTTTCCATGAACTGTCCTGTTTTGGCTCATGCTGCAGACTTTCCTAAAATCTTTCAAAGCGTCACAAAACCTAAATGAGCAGCACCTGGCCTCAGTATTCCCTGTACATCTTGCTGAGCAGCCCCAAGCCTGGCACTAGTGGCAGCTAGCTTCTGTTTGTAGCTTGGCAGAGCATAGGTGGCTCATGCCAGGTGGCCCCAGGCAGGACACAGGCTGCAGTTGAACTTGGCCTGCAGCAGGACCCTCCCAGGAGGCCCCAGCCAGCATGCCTGGTGACTGGTTTTGGCCTGAGCCAGAGCACTACCTGGGGCCACATCAGAGAACAACACACCCAAAGGCCAGACAAGGCAGGCACCAGAGCCCTGCTAAAGCAAACCTTGATCTCTAGGGTCAGCCCCTGTATAACAGCTCTTCCACTGGTCACAGCCAGTCTCACAACCAATCAGCCCAAGAGTCAGTCCTTCTCTCTGATGAAAAAACAGCAACCAAGGCTTGACTGTAACAGGAGAGCATACACAACCCATACAAGGGCATAACTGGAGCACTTGGTTCAGGTGACCAGGGAGACTGTGCCACTGTACCCCATAGAACATCATCACCTTATGTATAAGGCCACTCTAAGACTGGGAAACATAGCAGCCCTACTTAATACAGAGAAACAAACACAGGGAGGCAGCTAAAATGGAGAGATAAAGAAACACGTCTCAAATGAAAGATCAGATCAAAGCTCCAGAAAAATAACAGAACAAAATGGAGACAAGCAATCTAACAGTTGCAGAGTTCAAAACACTTCTTATAAGGATGCTCAACGAACTTAGGAGAAAAGTAGATAAACTCAGTGAGAATTTTAACAAAGAGATAGAAAATATAAAAGTGGAGCTAAAAAACATAAAAAAGAACCAGTCAGAAATGAAGAATATAATAACTGAAATGAAGAATATCTTAGAGGGAATCAACAGTAGATTAGATGAAGTGGAGAATTGAATCAGTCATTTAGAAGACAAGGTAGCAAAAAACACCCAATCAGAACAGCAACGAGAAAAAATAATCCAAAAAAATGAGGATAGTTTAAGGGGTCTCTGAGACAACATCAAATGTACCAACATTTGCATCATAGGGTTACCAGAAGAGGAGACAGAGCAAAGAATTAAAAACCTACTTGAAGAAAGAATGACAGAAAACGTTCCCTAACCTGATGAGGGAAATAGACATACAAGCCCAGGAAGCTCAGAGAGTTCCAAACAAGATGAACCCAAATAGACCCACACCAAGATACATCATAATTAAAATGCCAATGGTTAAAGACAAAGACAGAATCTTAAAAGCAGCAAGATAAAAACAGTTAGTTACCTATAAGGAAGCTCCCATAAGACTGTCAGTTGATTTCTCAACAGAAGCTTTGCAGACCAGAAGGAGTAGGTAGGAAATAGTCAAAGTGATAAAAAGCAAGGACCTACAACCAAGGTTACTCTACCCATCAAAGCTGTCATTTAAAATCAAAGGACAGATAAAGAGCTTCCCAGACAACAAAAAGTTAAGAGTTCATCATCGCCAAACCAGTAATACAGGAAATGTTAGAAGGACTTCTTTAAGAAGAAAAAAGAAAAAAAAAGATTAAAAATATGATTAATAAGGTGGCAATAACAACATAGACAGCAATAATTACATTAAATGTAAATGAATTAAATGCTCCAATCAAACGATAGACCCTTACATATGCTGCCTATAAGAGGCTCACTTCAGATTGGAAGACACACACAGACTAAAAGTAAAGGAATGAAAAATAAAGTGTTTCATGAAAATGTAAACAAACAAAAAAATTGAGATAGTAATACTTTTATACCAGACAAAATAGACGTTAAAATAAAGGCTATAACAAGAGACAAAAAAAGAACCCAATTACCTCACTTCTGTGTATTTATCTGAAGAAATCCAAAACACTGCTTTGAAGAGACATGTGAATCCATACGTTCAGTGTAGCATTATTTCCCAGAAGCCAAGATATGGCACCATCCTGGAAGTTCATCAATGGATGAATGGATAAAGAAGAGGTCATATCTATATAATATGGAATATTACTCAGCTACAAAATGAATGAAATCTTGCCATCTGTAACAGCATGGATGGACCTAGAGGGTATTGTGCTGAGTGAAATGAGTCAAAGACAGACAAATGAAATTTATGGAATCTAGAGAACAGAATAAATAAATAGACAACAGAAACAAGCTCATAGATACAGAGGGCATTTTGATAGTTGTCAGATTGGGGGATTGACAATAGGTGAAGGGGGAGGGGATTAAGAGGTACAAACTGGTAGATACAAAATCGTCATGGGGATATAGAATATAGCATGGGGAACATAGTCAATAGATTTGTGATAACTATGTATGTTGTCAAATGGGGTGATCACTTCCTAAGTCACATAAATGTCTAATCACTGTGTTGTACACCTGAAACTAATATAATATTGTATGCCAACTATAATTGAAAAAATAAAAATATAAAATTAAATAAATAAGACTGAGATGGTATTTTATCTCATCTTAATAGTTTTTATATAACAATATATTAATTTGTTGTCAAAATTGCTACAACTTTTTTTGAGGGTTTTTTCAGTACATGGTTTAGTTTTCAAATAATGCTTGTAAGTATATAATTAAAGAGTTTGATAATTCTATTATAATGTCAGCTTACTTATGTGGGTGGTCAAATGTGTAGAATAGGACATTTTGGTTGTAAAATCATTCATATATCATTACATTTACAAATGTATATTCTAATTTGAAATTGGCTAAAATTAAGTTCTCTTAGTGGTTTTAACTTATCCATTTCCCAGAATAGCATTGGCAGAACTATTAAATGTTGACCTTATGTAGTTTGTAAAGTGTAAGCAATCTTTAATAGCCTATAAAGGGCTTTCATGTTTTTTCTCTTTATTTATTTAGTTTTATGTTTTCCTGAGAAAATAATTAGCAGTTCAAGTTTAAATGACCATTAAAGCTTTTTAAATGACATTTCACTAAATTGTATAACGTTAAAGAAATATGCACTCTTACTATGTCTTTATTAATTTATTTTACTTTGAGAAGTGGACACTTCTGCAATTTTAAAATAAATAGTTGACCTTTAAAAAAAATTTAATACATAGATTGAATCAATCAGTGGTTCCACTCAGAAGAAAATACCTCTTCCATTATGAAGAAAGTCCTAGGAATTAGTGGATGTCTCCTTTGAAACCTAATAAAATTAATACAGCTCTTAACAATCTACCAAGAGGTATTTATTGAACACTCCTTTCAGTTCAGGCCTCCAGCAAGTGCTAGAAAACAAAAGAATGGATAAACGGTCCTTTTAGGTAGAGCAGAGATAAGAAGAGAACAGTGAGAAATCAAACTGCAGGTTGCTGAGCCAGGCTACAAATGGTCTTTTATAACCTGCTAAAGAATATGGAATTTTTTTCACAGCAATCAACAGCCTTAAAATATTTGTCTTCTTTTCTTTTGGCCACACCATAAATCAGTGGGCATCTTTAAATGCACAGACATGTACGGGGCTACCTTTGCCATGTTTGTATCACCATGAATCTAATTAAATAATAAAAGTCATCATTTATCTTTGAATTTAAAAAAAATGTGTTTTAGAAAGATAATTCAGGAGACAGTGTGGGAAATGGGCTGCATAGAGGAGATATGGATAGAGGATGACCACTAGGAGATTGATTGCAATGGTCCAGGTGAGATATGATGTGCGTGATGTTGCAAGACATCACACTAAGCACTGCAGGGAATACAAAGCTGAACAACAAGACATGGCCTCTGTGTGAAGGATGAATGAATGAAAATGTCAAACTCCATGCTTATTTACCCTAACATGAGCCCCTGGAAACTGATGTAGAAAGATATGAATAAGAGAAGATAGACATTTACTAAAATCTTGCTGAAGTTAAAATTATAGAAAGCAATAATTCTTGCTTGATCTTTTCAATTTGACTCTGTTGTCTCTCATGTCTTTATGTAATCAATTTGTTCCCCTGCCGTTTGTGTTTTGCCCAACCATAAAAAACAAGGCAACAGGAACAACACAGTCAGCAGTTGCCTGGGCTTGTTAGCGGATGTGATTTCAGTAACTAACTACTTGCTGACTCAGAGACAAGAGGGAAGCAAAAATTTCCTTTCCCTATTCTGTGGCCAACCAAATAGTTACAAGCCTGTCAAGGTCCACAGTGATGAGACCTCTTTCTACTGCCCAGCTTGCTCATTTGCTGTGTCATCATAAATCAGGACTGAAGTTTTATACTAAACTCAAAGAAATAAGTGAGTCATGTAAAACATTTCTGGGGCATGGAATCCACGGCAAGGTGGCAAAAAGACCGGCCCTGCCTCTCTGGTCTGAGGCTTCATTACTCACCTGGCTCTTGTGCAACATTAGTTCAGGTTCCTGAGCCAAAAGAAAAGCTGCTACAGCACCCTTCCTCACCTTTGCTGAAGAAAACAAACATGAAGCACAGAGCTTATTCTCCTAGTATGAAAGAAAGGGATTTGGAATCACATATGGTTGAATAATGTCTTTGTCAAGGCTGTGTGACCTCCTGCAAGGCAGGTCACCTCTTTCAGCTTCAGATTTCCCACTTATGAAACAGTGGTTATGATATGACTACACATACCTATGCAAAAGAATATATGTACAATACCTGGAACTCTCATACTTTGCTGGTAGGGATGTAGAATGGTGTCACTGTTTTCTCTGAAAAATTGTTGGGCATTTTCTTTACAAGTTAAACATAAGTTTACCATACAGCCCAGCAATTCTACTTCTAGGCATCTACTCAAGGGAAATGAAACATATGTCCACACAAAGACTTATGTGTGAATGTTCATAGTAGCCTTACTCATGAGTAAACCACGAAAACAATATACTGATCAAAAGAAGCCAACCCCAAAAGATCACATGTTGTATAAGTCCATTTACATGAGGAAAGACAAATCTAGAGAAGATAAACCTATAGAGACTTAAAGTATGTTATAGTTACCTAAGGCTGGGGGAGAAAGGAGGGAGAGTGACTGCAAATGGGCATGAGGGATAGTTTTTGGGATGATGGAAATGCTCTAGATTGCGTTGTGGTGATAGATGCATAACTAACTTTTCTAAAAGTCATTGAATATATACTTAAAATGGTGGAAGTTTATGGTATATAAATTATACCTCAATAAAGCTGTTTTTAAAAACCTACCAGGCATGTAGTAGATATTCAATATTATAGTGAATCATTAACATTTAATAAGCATTTGTTGGTAAGCTACTTTAAACACATTATATGACTTAACTTGACTTAACTCTTATTTCTAAGACACATTTCTAAGTTCCAAAAACTATAGTCTTTCAAATGCCACTTTCTCTACTTTCTCCACATCCACTTATCGTCTGTACAATTATCAACTGAATATTTTTCTTTAAACAAAATTGCTTTAAAAACATGCTTATTTAAAAATAAAACCTTATATCACTATGGTAAATGGAAAACCAGTATCATTTGTCATAAATAAAATATACTGTGAAAATAAACACAAAGAAAGCCAAATGATCTTGGGTTTGTTGGCAGATGTTGCCTAAAGGCTTGCTCTCTCCGCTTGAAAAAGGAGACTAAAAATGTTAGAGAGGTGACTTAGGCATACTAATGCCAATGAATAATTTCTCTTTGATGTAATCAGAACTAGCAACCAGAATCCCAGGCAGGCTGAGAATAAAGAAGATTTTTTGTGTCCCCGCCATCTATACAAAGTTAAAAACAATTGAGGTCAGATACCTTCTTAGGACTTATCATGAGGTAGCAGAGCCTGCTCCGGCCACTTCATCACTATGCCCCTGTAAGTCCACAAAAACAGGGACCTGGAGAGGGGCTAAAGAAATCATCAGGCCTGACTCCTCAGGCTTGGTTCAACATGAGGTAGTGTTTCTTGGCTTGAGGCAGTGAGGGGCCTGAGAGAAAACTCACAGAGATCATGCAACAGTGAGAAAGGAGATGGCATTTCCCCTCTCTGTGGAGGTTGGAATCAGGTACTCCCTGGGACGTGGCACATGGGAAGAATTGCTGAGGGACATCTGAAGCAGTCATACCAGAGTGACCCTCTGAAGTCAGGTAACTATGTAAGACCCACTGACAGACTCATCATCACATTAATGTGAGAATCTGGATGCCTGGAACATCAATAATCAATAAGTTTTAGCTAGAGAGACGATGCAGCCAAGAAATCATCAGACATCACTTAGGGAAGAGACATTTGTCCTTTCTCCCTTCTTTCCCAAAATAGTGGGAAAAGGAGGTTCAACTGAGCATGGCAGAAGGGAAAAAATAAAATATTTCATGTTTGTACTGTACTTGATTCAGACTGTTCAAAACACTGGGTAGAGAAGGATTAAAACAACTTAAAAAGAGCTCACTTTCACACTCTGCCGTTCAACTAATGCCCTGTATTGGAACATCTAAAATTATCTTTGGAAGCTCCTGTAGTTTGGGAAACACTGCTGTCAGGGAAGTGAAGAGTTGCCTCCAGCCCTCCAACCCTAGGGTTGCCTATGGGAGCACTGAAAATGCTGTAGAGTGGTATTCAAGTTGCTTCTCCTCTCACTCTTCCTAACTTCAGTCTGTCTTTTCCAAGCGATGGACATCCAGGGCAAAATTTAGTAGCACTACATACCAAACCAAAATACTATTTTTCTCACTTGCTCTGTTTTTCTTTTCCCTTACTGATTTTCATTTCTTACCTCTCTTTGGTCAGCAAGGGAGAATTCTGCCCACCACAGTGGGCTAAATGAGAATCCAGGACTTGAGCTTTCCAAGGCACCATAGGAAGGAAAGTGTTGAGGTTACAGAAACTCTTGGCTGCAATGGACAGAGTTTAAGTTCAGGTTCTGCCTCTTGTTACCAATTTAGCCTTGAACTTTTCAAGTTATGTTTCTTTATCTGTTAAATGGAATTAATTATAATATCTGCTTCCCAGGCTGTTGTGAAGCTCAACTGAGGTAACATGAGAATACACACCATACAATTCTACAAAAAAGGTTATTTTTTATTATCATGGTGGTGGTTCTTAAAGGAGCACCTTTTTAAAAGTAAGTTGCCCAATTAAGATATGTATGTATGTTTTAACATCTTTCTGAAACGTAAATTGAATGCAAAGAGTAATTTGTAGAAACATATGTAATGCGATTCATTATGGATTTTATTTTTCCAGCTTTATTGAGATATAGGTGACATAAGATTGTGTATGTTTAAGATATACAAAGTGATTATTTGATACATGTATATTTTGTGAAATATCTAAACTTACAGTGTGGTTAGTTAACACTTCCATCACCTTATTTCTTTTTTTGTGGTGAGAATGTTTAAGATCTACTCTTCTACCAATATATTCAAGTATACAATGCAGCGTTGCTGTATATTAGATTTCCAGAACATACTCATCTTATAACTGGAAGTTTGTACCCTTTGACCAACATCCCATTTCCCCCACCCCTCAGCTTGGGAAACCACTATTCTACTCTGTTTCTGAGTTTGGATTTTTAGATTGCACATATAATGGAGATAATACAGTATTTGTCTTTTTCTGTCCGACTTATCTCATTTGACATAATGTTCTCAAGGTCTATCCATATTGTCACAAAAGACAAGATTTTTTAATTTTTTTATGGCTAATAATATTCCGTTGTCTGTATATCACACTTTCCTGAAGCATTCATTCGTGGATGGACACTTCAGTTGCTTCCATGCCTTAGCTATTTGTGAATAATGTTACAATGAATATAGGGGTGTAACTATCTCTTTGAGATACTGACTTCAGTTTCTTTAGAATGAATTTGGAATTTGGAATTTCTGGGTCATAAGGTAGTTTTATTTTTAATTTTTTGAGGAATCTCCACACTGTTTTCCATAGTGGCTGCACCAATTTATATTCCCACCAACAGTGCACAAGAGTTCACTTTTCTCCACAGTCTCACCAACACTTGTTATCTCTTATCTTTTTGATAATAGCCATTCTAACAGGTGTGGGGTGATATCTCATCATGATTTTGATTTGCATTTTCCTGATAATTGGTGATGTTGAGCATCTTTTCATGTACTTACTGGCCTTTTGTATGCCTTCTTTGGAAAACATTGTTAATTTTAAAATACTTAAAATGGTGCTATATGTTGTTCATAGATAAAATACATATGCAGGAAAATTCTTCACATGTGTGGGAAAACACATTAAACTGATGCTAATGGCTGGTCCTGGGGAGAAAGGGACAATGGGATTGGGGAAGTGTATTTAGGGCCTTCAGCTGTAGCTAAAGTAGTGTTCTGCAGTGTTTTCTTTCTTCCTTTTTAAAGAGAGAAATAGTCAAAGCAAATATAACAACTTATGAAACTGTTCAATCTGGGTAGTAGGTACATAAATGTTTATTATATAATTCTCTATGCTTTTCTCTTTTGAAAAAATTTTTTTTTAAATGTTTCAGCTCAATGCTGAAAATCTGGAGAAAACAAAAAGGATGAAGGCAATGACAACAAGAAAACTTAAAAAAAAATAACCACTATCAACATTGATTGGTATATGTACCTCCCATCTTTTTATTCACTTATACACACAAATGCAGGTAAACACAACTGCAGGTAGCTGAGTTGGATCACCTTTGGCCTATATGTCACATAGCATGTCTTATACAAATAAAACAATTCCCACCATCCTTTTCTTATTAAAGTTTCTTGTTTATAAAATT
This sequence comes from Eonycteris spelaea, assembly GCA_003508835.1. Lineage (NCBI taxonomy): Eukaryota > Metazoa > Chordata > Mammalia > Chiroptera > Pteropodidae > Eonycteris > Eonycteris spelaea. Next base: position 631,184 of record PUFA01000323.1, on the reverse strand, counting down.
TGCCCTTTATAAAAGCTCTGTTGTGTACAGTGTAAATATTTAAATTTAATCCACATCCACTTAGGCTTTTCTGGATTGTTTTTCATTTATATTTCACCATGTTACATAATGCCAATTTCATTTGCCCGTTCACTCCATTCAATTTGAAAAAAAAAGCAAATTGTTTTTTGGTTATTATATAGATACCAAATGTTCAGGTGATCAACTACATTTTACTTTTCTATGTACTCAGATTAGAATTCATTGTATATGTTTTCTCCTTCTCCTTCAATAACAGATAAGGGAATTTTTTTCTCTTCACCCCTTAATTTTTCAACCACCTATTCCTTTTAGTGTGGGTTCAAACCTGGGAGTTGGTTAAGGTGAAGGTTGCAAGACTCAACCAGTCAAGAAATCTGGATTTGGCCTCTAATATCTAAAAAAGCTACCCAAAAGTCTAAAACTGCACTGTCCAATATAGTAGCCACCAGCCATATGTGGCTAAGTTTACATTTATTAAAACTAAAAAAAAAAAAAAATTAAAACTCAGTTGCTCACTAACACAAGGCAGATTTTTCAAGCATTCAGTGGCCACCGTGGCTTTCTGTGTTGGATAGCACAAATGTAGATATACGGCCGTATCTCAGAAAGAGCTGTTGGATAGTGCTGGTCTGGACCTACATGGCAGCAGCTATGGACATTTCTTGTACTTTCCAGATTTCCCACTTTCATCTTCCTAACTTTGAAAAACTTCTGCAGGTACATTCTGGATGAGGAAACGGTGGGTAACACATGAATGACGAAGACAAAGTTAACTAATGAGAGCCCTCTTCACTCTTCCCTAGAAACTGATATTCCTTGTAAGCTACTCAGGTTTCTGTCCTGGCCAATATCTTTGAGTAGATTTTCAGATAAAGATATTACCAAGAGACAGAAATAGATCTACCCATCTAAGTTTCCATGTTATTTTATTTGTGAAAGAGAATTTAAAAGAATTTGAGGCAAATATAATAGGTAATCTAGTTTCAGCCTAAGATCAACTTCTAGTCACCGCATCTATCTACTCCTTTCTTGGAAATCAGATTAATGGTCGACTAATAGATGCAGAGTGTGGAGAAATTGGCCAATATGTATCCAGTGACTCCTTACGGTCAGTAAGTGGTCACAGCTCAGAATGACCCTTATTTTTGTAGAGGACATGTTCTACCAACAGATAAGGCAAACTAGATAAACAGCTGTTAATCTTTGAATCAAGTAAAATAGTTAGCAATACAATTCCTGGTGAATTTGTCTTTCCCAACCTCATAGATTTTTCTTAGAATTCTCTCCATTGTTTCTGTGATCTTACCTAGCGCACTATTATTTAATTTTTCATTGGTTTTATTCCCTCTTTGTATTTTTCCATTTGGCTTTTACAGAATTGTGTTCTATGGCTATTCTAGAATGAGTCAATATACCATTTAAACTTTAAATCATGACATTTTATTAGAATATCTGTAAAGTGTTTATTATTTCAATTAATAAAATATGTCCTTTGCAATAATTGCCTTGGGGCATGAGTACAGAGTTAAAAACACTCAGAAAGTTATTTAAAACTATAAAAGCCTTCAGCCAAAGATGAATGTGTGCTTTACGCATTAAGCCGCTTTAAATAATTTTAAAGCAGCTTTCACGAAATACCCTCTTATGGAAAGGCCAACTGCAGAAAGGTAAATGTTGGTCCCATCTCTGAAGGAAGCCAAGCTAGAGGCTTCACCAGGATTGGAATGGGGAGGAAGTTATGTATACAAGGGTTCTCCGTGATGAGGCCTCTGTCGTTTCAGTTCCCTCTTCTCTAGATGGCATTTGGGACCCATAAGTTGATGTGCCCTACCAGATCTCAAATTGCTGCAGCACTGCAGAGGGCGAGAGGCAGTCACTAGGGTAACCAAATCTCAAACCACTTAGGTCTTTCATAGACATGGTCAGCACTTAAAATTCTCAGAAGCAAATAGGCAGCTTATTCAAACCCTCCAAGATGAGATCGATCGCACACTTTCAGATTTTTAGAAGTAAAGAAATAAATCTGGTGAGTTTTAACTTAATTTTGTGAATCTTTCCTGAATGCTAGGCAAATGTTAGCGCTGTGTATTGTTTTACTACTGCCTTCTCTTCAACTCACTGGAGACCAATCATCACTTCCTGCTCCTCTTTGCAGCAACAGTAATGATCTTGGACAGAGGATCTGAGATTTTAATCAGTCGCACAGAATTACTAGTCACAAATAATCTAACTTTTTGAACATGTTATATAGGACACTGCTCAGACCACCTGTATAAGTACAATGACATGTTTACCAAAAAGCAGATTCCTAGGCTCCAAGACCCACTGATTCTGAATCTTTGGAGAGAAGTGCCAATAATCTGCATTCTAACAAGCTCTGTTCCATAATTCCTACATTAAAATTTAAGATGGAATGGATGGAAGATAGAGAGGTTTTCTATGCCTTTTACTATGAAGAAATAAGATGAGTCAGAAATCTGGCTAAATCTCTGAATCAGAACAAAGGGAAAGTTAATAATTGAGAAATAACTTTGGGCAAAAAGCAGAAGTAGAAAAATTTTAAAGCATGTAAGTACTTTTAAGGGGTCCAGTGGTTTGGCAAGCCCAGTGATCACATATTTCTCATTTTTTGAGCTAGTTTAGAGTAGTGGCTTGGCAAGCCCAATAATCACATATTTCTCATTTTTCGAGCTAGTTTTGAGCTAGTTGCAAATATCCTATTGGTTGAAAATATCTGCAAGTGTTCATCTTCTCTTTATTTTCATTTCTCATTTGTATTTATAAAGTGAAAAATAGAAATTTCTGTTCTATATACCATATAACGTTTTTTGTAAAAATGGATTGAATGAGAATATATGTGAAAACAGTTTGCAAACTATAGTGCTTTATGAACATTATTAGGTCCAAGGAATAGTGAATTGTATTATTCTTTCATTGACTTATTCCTTGTCATTTTGGAGAAAAATCAGTTACTAATTCAATTTTCTCTTCTGTGAATTAGAGTCATGTCTTTGAGTGTTGAGTAAACTATATTACGGGACATTCAGTTCATTCGTTGTTTGTCTTTGCTACTGAGTTAAACATATGGCAATTTACAGTGATTATGGAGATATTCATATAAAATGTGTTACTTAGGGCTCTTCATAAATGTAGGCACCTCATCCCTCTCATGATTCTTCATATCATTTCTTTTCATTTTTTCTCTTTGTTTGAAATTATCTATTTAGTTTTTAAATAAGTAATACATTTGCAAGAAAAAAAAGTATAAGAAACTACAATATAAAAAGTCTCTTTGCCCTTCCATCTCCCATTTATTTCATTTCTCACCTACTCTTTTAGGTAACCACCCTCATCGATTATGTTGTACATACTTCCAGAGATTATTTTTATGCACACACAAGAAGATATAAGTTTATATCATCCCTTCCTTTACTTTTTAACGTAATGTCAGTATACTCCATATACTGCTCTGAACTTGTTTCACTTAACAATATATCTTGGAGCTCTTTCCCTAACACAATATAAAGAGCTTCCTCAATCTTTTTTACAACTTCAGTAAATTCCATTATTTAGCTGCACTATAATTTATCTAACCAGTCTCATGCTAATGAACTTTTAGGTGGATTCTGATCGTTTGTCATTATAGATAATGTTGTAATGAATAAACTTGAACATTAATTATTTCCCATTTGTGTGAGTGTATCTGGAAGATAGATTCCATATGGCTTATTTTTTTAGCCTCTTAATGTTTTGGTTGATTTTTTGGAACTATTCCCAAGTTGTGCGTGTCTCTCTTCAATTAGGGAAACCAAAATTATACATAATACTCTAAGAATAACCTTCCAAATGCTGAATATAGCAGGATTGCTTTTCTTTTCTTTTTTGTTCTTGCAAATCAAATCTGCAAGAATTGTAAACCAGTTTTTAAAAATGGCCTAACAACTAATCTAAAAAGTAAGTTTATTAAAAATAATAACCTAACATTGTGAAGAATATTAATATCTAAGCACCATGATTTCCTGTTATTTTACTGATATTTATTTTTACACATTTTTCCTCTTTAACATATGTTCTTTGTTTGGGTTTCTATCTTAATGGAAGGGTTTGATTAAAGTCAAGTCTACTCAATACACGTCAATGAAAGCAATTATGAACAAGGGGTAGAATAGGAAAATATTATTTTAACCGCAAGTATGTATGATAGCTAAATGTCCTGATTTAAAATATTTAATTTCATTATCTGATCACATGTCTCAAGTTTAGCCTTAGAAAATACAATCACCACATAAATATAGAATATCTTTGGCCCAGGAATTTGGTGGCTTAGTCTGTTAGTGTTTAAGGTATCAGTAACTTTGAGAATGTCCAGTTTTCCTTAATTTTGATTAATGCTCAATGATTCAAAGTGACTTAGCGGCAGGCAAATAGAACTACTAACTCTAAGAAAGTTTTGAAGTATTTACTAAACATATACAAGCCAAATGGTACAACATTAGTTTTTGATAAGAAGTGGAACTTAAATAACAGAAAGCCACAAACAAGCCTCAAAGTTCATTTTAACTGCCTCTGCATGATTTTCTCTATGCCTTACTGTTCCTTTCTTTCCCTTTCTCACTCCAAAATCTCCTTTTGGCAGAATTTCTCAAGCAGGAGTTAAATTGGCTTAAAAAAAAAATGTGTATGTCTTTGCATGTCCTCAAGGGAATGACTAAAAAGGGAGTTAGCAGTTTGAGTAACTAAGAGATCATGGATAACATGTAAAATAGATGGATGGTTGAGAGCTCACTTTGTTTGATTTTCATCCGACACCTCTGAACTCAAATTAGAATTGACTTACGCCATAGCTGAGTGACAGAAGAAACAGAACTCAGGATTGAACACCCCAAAATTTTTTATATAAAGAACTATGTGAAATGGCATGGTGAAAAATTACATATAAAACCTAATCTTGAAGGCACAATTCTTAGACCCATCTGCACCCTTTGTCACTGTAAATTCAACCTCAGAGATCCTGAAAGCTTCAACTTTAATTTACCTAGGGCAGCAGCCAGAGCAGAAGATTAAAAACAACCATTGCAAGAATAACTTCTCTTGTAAGGATGGGTTATTGCCCCATACATCAGTCTTTATGACTTGAAACTGTTACAATCTTTTTATTTGGTGATGTTAACTTGCTCTTCTGGTATACAAGTATCACTTATCCTCACCAAACATGTCACTTGACACATTTGCCTCATAGTTTATCTTTACTGTTCTCTGTGCACTTCACTATAAATAATTTCTATCAGATCTGAGAGGTTGCACACATAGTCAAATCTCAATGATTCAAGTAATAGTTATGCACTGTTAAATTACCATTGACCCTCGAATAACCTGATTTCGAACTGCGCGGGTCCACTTACATGTGGATTTTTTCAATAAATACTGTAAATTGTTTTCTCTTTCTTATTGGTTTCTTAATAACATCTTTTCTTTAGCTTACTTTATTATAAGAATGCAATATATAATATATACAACATATAAAACATGTGCTAATCGACTGTGTTATTGATAAGGCTTCTGGTCAACAGTAGGCTATTAGTAATTAAGTTCTTGGGGAGTTAAAAGTTGTATGTGGATTTTTGACTGCATGAGGTTTACTGTCCCTAATCCCGCGTTGTTTAAGGGTCAACTGTACTTGTATCACATATCCAATTCTGCCTGCTTCTCACAGGCTCTTCGTTTAGGGGCAACTGCTTACTCTTCAGTTTCTTTCAGAAACTTTTTAGTAGGCATTTCAAAGGAAAACATTTTTTTTCACATAACCAGAATACTGTTGTCACATTTAATAAATTTAACAAAACTTCTCAAAATGAATCTTCATTTCATAATATTTTTATCATGGCTGTGTAATTTAGTATGTGAATACCAGCAAGGTATAAATGACACAATTCTGATTTTCTGAAAAGATTTAGAGCAAATCTGGTTATTTCAAGATTAGCAACATCTGAAGACTTTATGGTGGGGTTAGTCACCACACAGTGAATAGCTCTATTGTCTGGTCTGCAACCCAGCCCAAAAAGGAGAGACACACGGTTTATGATAGTCTGTCTGGAAACAGCTTAAGTCTACAGCAACCTTCATCATGTGAAATGTAATGAGGGATTTAAAAGCTGATTTCGAATATGTTTCTGTACTGCTGGATGTAGAACCCTTTTTATCTCAGAATAGTACAGACACCATCAAACGTCCCTGTAGGGCAGGCATCCAGGAGCTGCTTTGAATGCTGCTGACTGTGCTTTTAAGGAGGTGTGCCAGAAATGTGATCGGCAACAACTCTCTTAAAAGTCAGTCGAAAGAGAACCACATTAAGGCACCTTCAGAATTTGGATACCAGGTCACCTTTTGAGAGTAAAGCTACTGAGAGTTAGCATATACTTATTTCAAGTAGCCACCTGCAGAAGGAATAGTGTTGTGGGTGAAAACATGGGAAATACTCATTTCCAACTAATGGGCAGTGAAATATTTGGTGGTGTTTAAGCAATACGAGTCTAGTCTAGTACTTAAGAGAGACAGTTCTGGAAAAAGGCAGACCTGGGTTCAAATCCTGTTGTTTCCATCTAATTTCTATGTAACCTGGAACAAAAGATCTAATCTCTCTAAGCCTCAGAGTTGTTGTATTAATTAAAAGTTAAATGAAGTAATATTCAGTTTCTCATATACCTGATGTTGAAAAGGTTGCTCCCCAAATAGCTAGTATGACTATTCTGACCTCCTGAAATCTGTACCCCCATTTTCAATTGATGTATTATCTTTTAGTTCTACATGGCAATTTCTTTTGAGATTAGCTATCTAAAGATAGTACTTCAAAGGTTCTGAGAAGATCAGATTTCTGACCTACAAAACAGAGGACTATCATATGTTCTAGAAATTCTACTTGTAGGTATATATCCAAGAGAAATAAAAACATATGTCCACGCAAAACTTGTATAGAAATGTCCATAAAAGCATTATTCATAATAGCCAAAAAGTAAAAACAACCTAAATATCCATCAATTGATGAATGGATAAATGAGATATGGTACATACCTATAATAGAATATTATCTGGCAGTTAAAAGAAATGAGTGCTGATACATGCTGTAACATAGCTGAACCTTAAAAACATGCTTAGTGAAAGAAGCCAATCATAAAAGACCACATATTTTATGGATCTATTTATATAAAATGCCTAGAAGAGGTAAATCTATAGATACAGAAAATAAATTAGTGGTTGCCTAAGACTTGGGGGAGGAAGGCTAGAGGGATGTGAGGGAATGACTACTAATGGGTTTAATGTTTCTTTTTGGTGTAATGAAAATGTTCTAAAATTGATTGTGGTAATAGCTGTGCAATTTTGTGAATACACAAAAAAAATCAAGTTGTTTATTAGTTTTAGGTGTATGGTACATTGGTTAGACATTTATATAGTTTTTTAAATGATCCCCCCAATTACTGTACCACCCATCTGGCTTTACCCACAGCCATTATATTATTGACTATATTTCCTCTACCGTGCTCTACATTCCCATCACTATTTTTTAACTACTAATTTGTACTTTTACAACTCTTCACTTTTTTGTTCCAGCCCCCCAACCCCTCTCCCTCTGGCAATCACTAGATTGTCCTCTGTACCTATGAGTCTGTTTTTGTAAAAACTGTTGAGTTGTACACTTTAAATGAGTGAATTGTATGATATGTGAACTATATCTCATTAAAGCTGTTATATGAAAAACAGAACAAAACAACAACAAACAAAAAACCAGGAACAGAGTTTGGGGTCCCATCAAGCCTCTCTTAACTCTGTGAAGCTCTGCCTAAGAAAGCTGGGATCACTCTGACATTTCTTTTTTTTCTTCTTATTAAATTTATTGGAGTGACATTGATTAATAAAATTATATAGGTTTCAAGTGTACAATTCAATAATATGCTATATGTGTATTGCATTGTGTGTTTACCACCCAAAGTCAAATCTTCAGTCGCCATATATTTGACCCCCTTTACCCTTATCTACCTCCCCCTTGCTCCTTTCCCTCTGTTAGCCATTAACCTGTTGTCTGTTTATGGCCATGCTACCCTGAACAAGCCCGATCCTGTCTGATCTCGGAAGCTAAGAAGGGTCAGACCTGGTTAGTACTTGGATGGGAGACCACCTAGGAAGACCAGGTGTTGTAGGTGTAAAAAAATTAACTAACTAACTAATTAATTAATTAATAAAATAAGGGATTGTAAGCTGACAAGGTCCTTGCAATCTGTGAGGTCAACCAAGGGTTGCCTTGCCTAAAATAAATAAATAAATAAATAAATAAATAAAAATAAACTCTTTCCTGTGTCTATGAGTCTTTGTTTGTTTGCTGCTTTCAGTTTTATATCCCACATATGAATGAAATCGTATGGTTCTCAACTTTTTACTGATTCAGGAGTGAGTATGAGACCTATGTTGTTCAACCAGAGAATCTTAGGACTCTCATTTGGAAGACTAGGGCAGGTGTTGTCTTTTCTTCTGGATGATTTCCTGTGTTGGCTTGGCATAGGATCTGAAACCAGATGACTCACTGTTAGCTTGTGGATAAAGATTCCATGAGGAGGACCAGGAGAATCAGAGACATGAGTGGAAGTCCCGACTCGAACCATGTCTGCTCTCTACCCCTTCACCTCTAGATTTTTCTAGCTATGTAAATCAAGAAATACTACTTTTATTTAAGCCAGTTTGAGTAGACATTTCTATTATTTACAGCCAAATACAGCCAAAATAAAATGAGATAATTCTAATAAATTCTAAACTCACATCTAAACTTAATATCTATTTAAGGCACTTAAGACAATGCCTGGCTTGTGGTAAGTACTACGTAAATGTGAGTTATAATTATTATCACCAATAGATGTGCATTATAAAATAGAGATAATAATGATAACCTATCTATTTAACAATGAGTTAATAAGTCAAAGAAGGATAAAAGAGAAGTGTGCTATTCCTCCCTCCACTTAAAAGTAATACAAACCCATTATAGAAACTTTGAAAAACACAGAAATATATTAAGAAGAATAAAACAATCATTTACAATCCAGCTATTCAGAAAAAAATCATATGTTGGTTTTTTCTTCCAGGCTGCTTTAAATGTGTAATTGAAATTATTTCACCTATACAATTTTTCATTCTGCTTCTTAAAATTTTACCACATTCAAAACATTTTCCATTATTTATTCTCATTTTGAATTATTTTCCTAGAAAGGAGTTCTAGAAATAAGTAAGCCTTACATGGTTCTTTTGAACATAAAATGAGATAATAGGTACAAGAGAAATTTGAAAATTGAAAAGCACTATACAAATATGAACTCTTTTTATAATATCGTTATCTCTTCTCCAAACTTGTTCCTCCTCCTGAATTTTCTGTTTTGCTGAATTGCACCACCATGATCACCGCCACCATAAACAACTAACCACAATTACCTACTATTTTGTAGCAAGCACTTATTATGTGCTATGCACTGGGTAAAACATGTAAGTACTTTATTGTTCCATTTAGCCTGCATAAGATCCCTGCTTAAAAGGTGATATTATCTTATTTTGCAAAGAGAATGCTGCAGCTTCAATGAAATTAAATTATTTAAGGTCACACAACAAGAAATTGTAGAGTAAGGGTTGGAACCCTGAAATTCATCTGACTCTAAAGTTCCTGCTATTCTGTTACCATGCCCTACCTCTCCCCAATGTATACTTCTTCTGTGTCCCTCAGGTCATCAAGTGGAGCAATTTCTAACCCCTGTGTCACTCTCCTCTGCATTTCCAATTCCTCTACCTTGGTTCAGACTCTCACTGTGACTCCCTTGGATTATTTCCATAGTCTCCTAGTCTGGCCCATCCTCACCTATCTTTCTGTTGACAGTAATCTTCCTAAATGCAAATCTGACCATGACTTAGTGGTTCCCCATAGCTGTCAAGATAAAGTTCAAAATCTTTAGCTGAGCATCTTTCTTTCTCATGATCTCTCATCTCTGTCCTTCCCAAACATGGCTGCTTCACACTGCCATGTCCGTACTCAGACCAATGCCTCTGCTTGGCTGACACCTGTTAACCATAGTCACTTTCTTTGTCTATGTGACTCCTCTGTTTTCAAACTCAGTTAAAGCATATTCTCCTTTGGGAACTTTCCTTTTTTGATATTGAACAAAGAGGCTTCATTTATTAAGCAAATTGGGAACAAGAAGCTTATCCGATTTCCCTTTATATCCCAAATAAAGGACATACACTGTAGGTGCTAAATAAATATCTGCTAAATGAACATTATGCTACTTTGGCATTAATGCCTCATCAGGAAATGTTAGTTTGCATTAATAAAATGCACACTGTCCAGAAAAAGGCCATTACACTCCATATAACATGAAATATTGTGCTCAGTTTTGGACTTAACATTTTTAGAGGTAAATTGGAATGTATACAGAGGCATGTAAATGTAAGAAGGTCTAGAAACAATATCACAAGGGAAATTATTACAGAAATGATTCTGTTTACATTAAAAAGACTTTGGGAACGGCGAGGTTTAAATGGGATGTGACAGACACCTTCAAATATGTGATAAAGATTAGCTCAATAAAAAGACAAAATTTCTAACCACAGAGTGGTGCTTTCTTCATCTTTCCACTACGGATGTTGTAGAAAGGACTTTTGCACAGGGTAGAAAGATGCCACAAATATCTTCAAACTCTTCGATTTGGAGCTTCTCAAGCTGAGTAATTTCATATCTGCTTTTCTGAAAAGCAAGTACTATATAGAAATTACCAACAATGAGAAGTTTTAGTGCAATTAATTCCCAATACTGAGGTTTTTTTTAATCATCATTTTATGTTTTCTGTACTGAAGGCAGAAGAAATCATTCAAAGAAGCACCAAACAAGAACACAAAAAAATGTGGCGTCATTCTGGGCAGCTGAGAAAATAGCCACAGCATAGAGGCAGAACAGACCAAGAATAAGGAATAGGATGGCTCCTTTCAAATAAAGACTCAAGGACAATATCAGATAACGGTAGGTAAATAGATAGTGTCACATGCAATAACAATTTCAAAAGTAATTTGCAACAAGGGGCAGCTTTTCTCAGAGCTAATAAAGATTAAGCTTCAGGGCCACTCTTTTGCCCCTATCTCCTCTAACACCCTGGCAGGGACCTAACAATCTTACACTGTTTGTCTTTACGAGTGCATCCAAGAGTGTGAGGTTTTAGGCTGTAGCAACCTTGTTTGTTTTAAGCCTATAAACCACTTTACCAGCAAAACAAAATTTAGTATATGTGTAGTGTGTTAAAAATAGTTTTTCAAGTATTATATTCCAGACATATCTACAAACCCAGATTGTAATCAGTTAAATCAATGTTATCTTTGGAAACAAAAGATATTTACATATATACTCTAGGTCCAGATTCTTTTTCTTTTTTGGCATTGAATTTGGGTGCTCTGTCTCGATTTTAAGTATTTAATCTTTTTATCTACTTGACTTGTTTGAAAACAAGATCCTTGTTTTAGTATAGACCAGTATGAGGTAGAAGAAAGTCTTTATAAATTAAAATATTTAAATCTTAATTACCTAGTCATGTGGTAAAGGTATAAATCATATAAGGTTAAACCTGTTCTGCTTCAAGCCCAATGTTCCTCTGGGAAGTGATTCACCTTTTCAACACCAGAGACAGAGGGAATACGGAAGCCATCTAAGCAGAAGAGAAATATGGAGCAGCTAGGTAACTTTCTAACTCCTTGAGTCACATTTCTATAGTGGTTTCTCTATTTAGTAATAGAAGTGTGATTTCACAGAATATCACAAAGATACTTTAAAATGTAAGCAAAAAGAGTGGCCAGTAATTGGTACATTTTCCATGTATTCACTGAGGGATTTACTAGACCAATATTTTCTGATACCTGGTAGCAAGTTGTTTAGCATGATGTGAGCAGAAGACCTTAAATCTCTGAGTCACACTCACCAAGATAAAATTTCCTTCTCTGCTAGTTACTGATTTTCAGCTGAGGGCAAATTATTTAACATCTCTGAGCCTCAGTTTCTTCATTTGTAAAATGAAGATAATGCTCATCTTACAAATCTCAAAGGGCTCTCTTGCATTTTCAGTTTTTCCCTTTCCCTCAGTGCCTTCTTACCAATGACAAATAGTTATAACAACAAACCTCTCTACCCATACCCCACAAGAGCTACTCTACTACTTTGCTCTTTCAACAGGAAACATCTCAGAAGAGAATCTGTACTTGTTAGCTCTCCCTCAGGAGCCACTTAAACCTTTACTTCCTACAACTAGCTTTTATCCTTTCAGAGAAATAGCCAATAACCAAGTTCAATTGGAGTGTTTCTTAGTGCTCATCCAACATAGCCTTTTCTAGCTTTTGACTCTATGCCTTGATGATAAACATTGTTTAAATAGAAAAAATAATGTGTCATTTTGGGTTTCTTTTTATCTCTCTTGTTGCTGTCCCCATTGGCTATCTCATGGATTTAATTAATAACTTTTGGGTAGGTAACTCCCTGAATTCTAATTCTAACTCCAACCTCTCTCTGAGCTTTTCTCAAAATAATTACTCTGCATCTCAAGCTGGAGATTTTGCTGGCACTTCATCATCTCATCTCTCCTCCCATCCCTATAATCTCTTCATTTCTGTCAATAGCATTGTCATCATTATATTCTCTCAGGTACCATGTTTGGACACTTGAGGTTCCTTTTATTCCTCTTCCGCTTCCTTTTTACTGATTCCTGGGGACAGTAACTTACCTTTTGCACCTGTCTCCTTTCTAATCTCACTGTACCTTTCTTAGTTCTACCCATATTTACTCTTTCCCCAATATTACAAAAGGCTCCTAGTTGATCTTCTTGACTCTAGGCTCTAATTTATTCCTTATATGGCTGTCAGTCACATCATTTTGCCTAAAAGACAACTCCATTATACCTTTGTCGAAAGATTTCTACAACTCCTCAGTATATTTTAGGCAGTGATACTACCCACCATATACATTTGCTATTTATTACACTGTGCTCCAATTAAGTAAAATACTCATTTTTTTCTCTTACCTACCTCATGTTTTTCTAGTGCCATGCTTTTTTAAAAATTAATTTTTTTAAATTTATTTTTTAGTGGTGACATTGGTTAACAAAATCCAGTAAGTTTCAGCTGTGCTCTAGTGCCAGGCTTTTGATCACATTGTTCCTTCCATGCTTCTTGTCTTCTCCTGACAGTGTATATATACATCCTGTGTATATTTCCAGGAAATATCATCAGATATAATCTCCTCTATTATTCTTGCCTGATGTCCTCAGCCAGATGTAACCAACTTCCTCCTCCTCTTCATTCCCTAAAATATTCAGGCAGTTCTTCTCTTAGGTCATTTATGAACTTCCACCTAGTGCTATACTTGTGCATGTACAAGTTTTAGCCTCTCTGCCAGATTAAACCTTATTAGTTATGTGTTCATTCAGCAAATATTTTTTTGAATGCCTATTAAGTACAACCACTATGCTAGACTGTGAAGGGACAGAAATGAAAAAACATGGTTCCTCCCCTCAAGGGACTCAATGGTGAATTTAGGAAGACAGTAAAGAAAATACATGATTAATATTTATTTTACAATAGTGTGTCAGAGGTGTATACAGAATATTTTGGGGAGCACAAAGGAAGTGCATCAACTCAGTCTTGGGGAAGAAGGGCAAGAGCAGAAGATGTCCATGAGCAGGTGATACTTGAACCAAGACTTAAATAGAGTCAGTTGTGGATGGGGGTGGTGGGTTTGGAGAGGGGGATGCGCTCTGGCTATACCGTATTTAAAGGTTACCAGTTATAGGCCACAGCCAAGGCATATAACCAATTCATATTTATTTCTCATACTGTAATGTTCCAACTCCTGTGTTAGACGAAGACTGTTGCATCATAAAGTTTTCATCATTCTAATTTGTAATAAGAAAAACAAAGGTAATGTAGTGAGTTGTCAAAAAATCATATTGTATCCAACTTTAAAAATTTTAAATTATGACCAGTTTTACTTTCTTTTTGTTAATTGTTCTTTCTTTAATGAAACAGTGGTGCTAATACACTGTTGTTTTTTAAATTAATGTTTTATTTGGAAAACTAAAACATTGGTAATTTAAAACTAGCAACTCCAATTAAAACTTTTTTTTTTTTTTTTTTTTTTTACTGATCTATGCTATTTAAGAATCAAACTCTCAAAAGTATTAGTGGATTAGAATTCCATGGAGAGCTTAGAAAAAACAACAACACTGATTCTTTTATGTCAGCTTAGCCTCAGTGGTTCAGAGAATTTCTGAAGTAGGGACTTAGGTATTTACCTTTTTATAAAACTTAGTTGATTTAGAAAAGCATCTTGATTTGGGAGCAATTACCCTAACCTGGTTTACCTCACCTGAATATGTTTTGGATAACTAAGTGTCAAATGGATGAGTGAGTGTTGTTAATATAAGTATACATTTAGGGACATACACTTTACTTTTTTCCCCAACAATAAAATGCACATATCTTAAGCATATATGGAAGAGAACTCTTAGAAGAAAGGCTGATTCTTAAGAAGACAAAAGAAACAGGCAGTTATTTTAGGAACTTTTACTTCTATGGACAAAGGGTGATAAGATGAAAACACAGTACTCTTCAAATGACTTGGTAACTAACATGAGCATATTTAGGGTAAAAAATTATTGTTTGAGAATTGCAAGACTAGGTATGAGCCTGTCAGTGACATTTAATAGAAGGCAACAATTTAAAGTTAAGAACAATGATTAACTGGACAATAAACTCTGATTAATGATCCTTTAAAGACCCCAAAATGCAAATAAACTTCTTTCAGGATCTAACGAATTTTAGATTGAAACCCCCCTAAACCATTTTTCTACATTCTTGTCACATCCCATGATATTAGAGCTCAGTCTTCAACAGACAGTCCCCAAAGCATGAATATTGAAGCCACTGCCCTGAACACAGGTAATTTCATTTACTTTTCTCTTAGCAGTTAGATTTATAGGAATTTAGAGATCCTCAAGTTCAAGTCCCCGATTTTGTGAGCAGGGAAACAGGCCCCAAAGAGACTACAGGACTAATTCAAAGTTCCACAATAGACTTGGGACTTAAACAGAACTGGTCACTTGCATGCACTTGATTGCTGTTTCCACACATACTTTCATAGAAACTTGCACTTAGCAATATGTTGAATCACCTTCCTTTCACCCCTTAGATTTAAGTTTCTTCATAATTTTTCACTATTGTATATTCATTTTTTCACATTACACACAAATTGGTGGAGTGAGACAGGTTTTTAATATTAACACTTAACAGAGAAGGAAGTGAGTCCAAGATGAATGAAGGGCTTGTCTATAGTTACACAGCTGTATTAGTCAGTTCCTGCTGCCTAAGGCCGTAAGGGATTATGACAGACTGAGTGCCTTAAACAACAGGAATTTACTTCTCACAGTTCTCAAGGCTGGGAAGTCTAAGATCATGGTGCTCATTTTGGTTCTTTGATGAGAGCTCACTTGGCCTCTTTCTCACTGTGTCCTCACGTGAGGTGGGTGGGGTGGCGGGGTGGGGGGTGGAGAGGAAGAAGCAAACTCTCTGGTCTCTTGTAAGGAAAATAATCTGATCATGATGGCCCCACCCCAGGACTTTATCTAATTCTAATTACCTCTCAAAGGCCTAATCTCCAAAAACCATCAGAGTGGGCCTTAGGGCTTCAACATATGAACTTTGGGAAGGAGACAATTCAGCTTGTAGCAACAGCTCCAGAACTAGGACCAGAACCCAGCATAATTGGTTTTGGTGACACTGTATAAACACATTTTAAGGTCTCCACCATGAGGGGGCCCTGCAATATGGCATATGGAAGTCATTTCAGTGACATAAGAGAGGTATGGAAATAACTAGGGGAGCAAGTGCTGAAACGAAAACAGCACTCTACAGATTCAGGGGCAGATGACATCATATGCAATTGTGCAAAGGAAGAATACAAATACTTTCAACAGGTAGATTTTGGAGAGAGGACATTGCAGGCCTAGGAAGGGCTCTAAAACGTAAAGATGCTTGTCTTTGCAGAATGGTGCGGAGCCTGTTTAACCGCCAGGAACTGTGCATGTTATACAATAAGGCAGGAAAACACAGTGTTCTTCTCATTGCTCCACTATTTAATCTGGAGACACGTTCTCTTCATTTCTTAATGTTTCCTGGGGTAGAGACCCTGTTCTCTATTTATTTGGTTGAATCTAAAGAAACTAGCAAGGATTCTACTGAGGGTGGCATATAAATCACATGGCAATGGAAAGAAAAGAAAGCAGTGGCAAGGCTGAGCCTAGCGAAATGGGGTAGCAGAATGTTTTCCCAGTTGAAGTGGAAATGCAGTGGAGCAAGAAGGCACAGGGAAGCAGGTCTCTTGCTAGTGATCTTAATCTGAAGAGGAAAGAAAAATGATCTTTTCCTATAACACACGAAAGGGACTTGGACTCTAAGGTCAGATGTGGTCCTTGTACTACTGGTCTCCAGCTGAAGGCAGATAAAACTGGCTCAAATGGACGCTGAAAAGGAAGCTAAAGGGTAGGGCCTAAGGAAACAGAGGTCAAAAGCATGGAAAACACCGCCCGGTACAGATGTGAGGAAGGGCGAAGCCAGCTCTGGGCGAGCAGCGCCCTGGAAAGGCGGAGCGCTCTGTGCGGTGGCCGGGAGAGGGGGAAACTGTCTCATTTACCCTTGCCCAGCTTCGGGGGAGGGCCTTCAGTACACATGCCAGGGCTGGGAAAAATTCATCCTGTTTTTTAAAATTGTGTTTTTAATGAAAATATTTTTCAGAACCCAAAAGAGGGCGGTACCCAAAGGAATCTGAAGAATACCCCGCAGTGGCGGGGAGCGGGGCGTGCCCGTATCAAGAGGCTGCAGGTAGAGTGACGAGCGCAGCGCAGACCGATAACGCTCGGGTGAGGGACGCGGGAGCGACCGCGGCCAGGGTAGAGCGGACCGCCCAGGGCTCCGGCCCCCGCACACCCCACGGTGCCTCGCCCGCCACGGTCGGGGCGGGGGCGGGGCCGTCAGCGGCCAGGGGCGGGGCCTGGCGGCGGCGCGCGGCTGGGGAGGACGGGAGGTGCAGGCTCTTCCGTCCCCCTGATTGGGTCAACGCCGAACCAGGGGCTGTTCTGCAGACCGACATTGGTCAGTGGGGAAGGAGGGCGTAGCTTCGTGAAGTCAGTTCCGGTTGGTGTAAAACCCCCGGGCAGCGGCGAACGGGATTCAGATGCTTCTGGGTCGCGGTGGGGAAGGTTCGCTTGAGATTGTGTGTGAGCTTGAGAGTCGAGCGCCAGAGCGACCCGGCGAAGGATGGCAGCCACCGGGACCGCGGCCGCCGCGGCCACGGGCAGGCTCCTGGTCCTGCTGCTGCTCAGACTCACGGCACCCGCCGCGGCGCTGGCCGGCTACGTCGAGGTGGGGAGCGGGCGAGAGCCCGAGCGCAGTCTCCTTCCGTCTTGGAAGCGCGGCCTGCGGGACGGGGAAGCGGGGGAGGGACCGGCGAGCCGCGGGGTCCAGGACGGGCCCGGCTAGGGGTGGGCGCGCGAGGAGGGTGGCGGTCCGGCGCTGCGGCGGTCTGGCGCGCCTTCTCCCGCCCCTGCTTGGCGCAGTGCTTAGCGCTGGAGGTCGGGCTGCCTCAGCCGCCGCAGAGGCCAAATGAAAGACATCGGAGCTGCGGGGGGCGGCGGACCGCCTCGGACTCCCCCCCCCCAGTCCGCACGCCGCGCCGCCACCTTCTCGAGGGACTTCAAGCGGTCCAGACACCCACCACGCCCTCCTCCGGGACGCTGCGAGCTTCGGTCCGCAGTCCGGACCTCGCGGCGTCCCCGGGCTAAGGGGGCAGTGCGCTCCCGCGGACTGTGTCGGGCTTTCCGCGGGTAAGCGGCAGATGCAGCCTTTGTTGGCGAGGTGGGCTCGCCGCTGTGGGATGCAGCTTCCCGCGTCGGCCCCGGGAGGTGCCGCGGTGCCGGGCGAGCGCGCTTCTGCACCGGCCGCGGGTGTGCCTCTGCTTCTTGCGCGCCTGCCTCCCTCTCCAGGAGATCTACCGCGCTGGCTCCAGACCTTAGGGAAGAATTGTTAAATATAGCCGTTTGCCTGAGCCTAGTGAATAAGGGGAAACCTCTCTGGTAACGGTGTTGTTCTCTTTTAGAGTGAGTTTTCGCGAGTAGGGGAGAGAAAAACTCGTGTAACCCCACTTTTTTTGATGACAGAATTTAAGTAGTTCTGCATCCGATACCCCTGTAAACATCTTTGTGCTGGTGGATAGTTAAGTGGCCTGGATTCATGGGTGATTTCTGGAGTTGAGGCCGCGTGAACAGGCGGGTCGCTGGGATCCGTGTGGGTGCTGCGGCGCGTCTGGATGCCTCCGCTTCACGCAAACCTTCTTGTTATTGGGGCGCCTAGGACTTTATTTTTACCTGCCTTCTCGAAATAGCGCTTGAACTGTGGGACAGGAATGTGAGTTTCTGGTGGTGTCGTTTATTTCTCTTCCCTATTCATTATTTTTTGAATTACAATTGATTCTGCGTTAGCTAATTTCAGAGTGAGACTGGATTTGATTACATAGGTATTGACAGAACTTTCTAATAAAAACTCCAGTTAGAACATGTTTTTCTACAGAACGTTCAAATATTTCCATGGGTAAAATAAACCGAATCAAAATTAAACCTTTTCCAATGGAACGACCTAAAACATCTGTATTTATTCCTCTTAAAGCTTTATGATTCTTTAGGGGAGAAAAGGAAGTTAAGTTTTAAATAGAAATAGTTAATGTTTATATACAAATGCTTTTAGGTTACGATTATTTTAGCTTCCACGCAATACTTAGGTTTATATCTGTAATTCCCAAGTGTTATCCATGAAAGCAAGGTAGATCAGTGTGATAGAAGGGGACGGGGGGGGGGGGGCGGGGAAAGGATTTTGTCTAGAATATAGAATTTAAAGCCAGATAGGCTGACAAAAATTATTTTTCACTTTTACTTCACTTCCCAGGGGTATGAGTACCTTTAGGCACCAGTGAATTTACAATAAAGGATTCATCAATTTTAAAGAACATCTTTTCAAGTTTAAGCAGAGTATTAACACTTGGATACCTGCAGAGAACTAACAATATCAGTGTTAGTTATGGATTAAATTTGATTGTTACCCACAACATTGTTCAGTTGACAAACTCTGGCTAGGCAAAGAAGAAATTAGACATTTCCCTAAAACGGGTTTTAAATGCTATTTTATGGTAACTCCTGTTCTTTGACACTATATTTTTGCCCACACTAAATTATCTTTCAAATAGTTTTTCCTTTTGTCAGGCAGGCAGAATTTTATTCATATGTGTATATTTTTATTTATTTGTTAGGCAAAGGACTGCCTTAGCCTTAATTTAGGTGAGAATGGCCTAAATCAAGATGTCTTAGGATGGTTTTTATTGAGATTAGCCCAAGCAATTCTAGCCAAATCCTTGATCAAGTTGCTTGGCACAGAATTATTGATTGTGAATATTTAGTGTTGCTTGGTGTTGACTGAATTAATCTCTTACACCTTTTTAAAAGAAAACCCACCTCTTTAACTCAGGGCCACTTCCTCTTAAATCTGGGACAAGTACTGTTGTGTGCATTGCTCCTATTTGAGATTCTCAAACAGTATTTGTGCTGAAACTCTGCACTCTATATACAGTGGACAATTGAAGTTTCTGTCACATTTAAAAAGTAAGTGGGTCATTTGATAGCCAGTTTTCAAGAAATTCAAACTATGACACCTGCAGCAGAATAATAACGAAGGCTTCTTATAGGGAATGTCTGATTATGACTTGGAGAAATACCACTGCTTCTGATAGGAATATCATTTTTTTTTATCATAACTTAAAAGTTTCAGTAAATATGATAAACTAGATTTTGTCAATCAGGTCCTCCTTTCATAGAAGGAATTTGTTTCATCATCTAAAGTTGTGCTGTCCCATAATGTAGCCACATGTGGCTACTGAGCTTGCTGCACTGTGGATAGATAGTGTGATTGAGGAATGCATTTTCCATTGTATTTAATTTTAGTTAATTTGCTTTACATTTAAAAACTGGTACTCAAATCAGTGATTGGAAAACATTTGACTGTGTTTGATACAACTTGGTTATGTAAATCTACTTTTTTAAGTGTGCGTATTATGAAATCTAAATGCAGGTCAAATATTTCCTATGGAATTTCCTGGGATCTGCTCAGAGATGTAAGTGTAAAATGCGCACCAGATTTTGAAGACTTAGTATGAACAAAATGTAAATTATGTCAATAATTTTCACATTGATTACATTGAAATGGTAATATTTTAGACTTGGCAAAGGAAAATATATTAAAATTAGCTTCACTTGTTTTAATTTTTAAAGTGACTACTAGAAAATACTCCATATATGGCTCACTATGTTTCTACTGGACAGTGCTAATTTAGTGTCTTGCTTGAAGTTGGTCCTACATGAGTGTTTTTATTAGCACAATTTAAAGTGTATTGCTGTTTTCCCCCAATAAAGTCTTGCTTTAACTTGGTTCAGCATGATCTTAAGTGTTATTTAGGACAATTTCGAATATATTATTTTTTCTGTTACTTTTTTCAACTAAAAATTTTAATTTCAAGTTTACAAAAAAATTGCAAAAATTGTACAACTCATACCCTTTACCCAGATTCACCAGTCAACATTTCCCCTATTTAGCATTTGCTTTATCATTCATTGTTATTATCCACTTTTTGCTGAACTTTTTGAGAGTAAGTTGCATACATCATTGCCCCTGTACCCTTGAAAATTTCAGTGTATATTTCCAATGTGTATTTCCTAAGAACCAAGGACATATCATATCTTACATAACCTTAATACAGTTATCAACTTAAGGAAATTTAACATTGATACGATACTTTGATCAAATCAAATGCTGTCTATTCCAGTTTGTCAGCTGACCCAATAATATCCTTTATTGCATTTGAAAAGATGGTTATTTTTAAAGCTAAAGAGCTTTAGAATTCTTGGCAGCAATATGTGAAGGGTTATTAATTTTTTCCAAATATAAAAATCAGATTTTTAAACATGTCATATTGTTTGAGTTTGGAAAATCAAAACTTAAAAACCTTTCAAGATTCTTTATGTTATTTACCCTAACTGAATTCTTGGGCTTTTGCATTTTCTTTTTAAAATAATAGAAGAAATATTATATAGGCAGTACATGTTATATAGTAAAAATAAAAAATAGATGTAAACATAAGAAATGAAAAAATAATCTGAAATATTATCCATGGAAACCTCACTGTAAATATTTTGATGGTGAATGGTGTATAGATCTATCAGGTACATACATTTTATAAAAGTGGTGTATATTGCATATTGAAGCTAGCACCTAACAGTTATTATTTTGAATGTCTTAAAATGAATGACTGAAAAAAAAAGTTCTTCGTGTTATAAAAAGTGGGGATAAATATTTGTACAGTAATTGTAGTTCCTATGGAGCAGCCATTTGAGAGAATTTGAAATCACCCGCAATCCAATTTTCATGTGTTGTTTTTTAGTAAGCTGAACTACATTACTCTGATGCTTCATTAAATTTAGTGTAGTACCTTGATTTATGGCCTGAGACAGAAGGCGAGCCATGGAAGCACATTCAAGTAGAAATGAGCTCAAGTCCTTTGTATCAAGTATAATAATTACTTTTGCTAAGAGAATTTTTCTTAGATAAGTATCATGGTCTTTTTCAATGAAATCTTTTTAAACATAACTAATCTTTTTAAAATATGAGTTTTCATTTGTTATTCATCCTACTGTTGTTAGATGCTAAACAATAGAGTAATAAAAACAAACAATACATGGGCTTTTTGCTCTACTAGATACACTTGCATGTGATTTCAAGTCTCCACCCCCAGAGATTGTTATTGAGTACATCTGGGAGTCTTATATTCACATGCTTCCCAGGTGATTCTCATGTGCAAGGGAAGAAAAACAAAAAACCCCAGCAAACAAAAACTCAACCGAACTAATTTGGGTACATTATCTTGTATAAGTTCCTGAGCAGTCTGATGAAATAGGTATTCTTATCCCTACCATGAAGGGAGTCAGTAGAGGCCAAGGGTTTAAAATCATACAACAGGGCTAGGGTATGAATTAGTCCTATTCTAAGTCTGCTGTTCTTTCTTCTTCTATAGCTGGGTATTTCATAATGTTTCCCTTTTGGTTGCAGATTTCTTTTTGTGCATGCCTACCTATCTTCCCCACTATCAAAAAAACCTGATAGAATTATTTTCTTTAAAAGAAACTATTTTCGTAGAAGCTACAACATATCATGAATCAATATATACCAAACTGTTAACCGGTTATCTTTGGAGGATGTCATCACAGAGGGCTTGTCGTTTTTACATTTTCTATGGATTTTTAAAAACTTTTATATCTTTTAAGTTCCTTTTTTAAAATGGTAAGCTTGTTTTATCTTTGTATTCTGACAAAAAAATTACGAAAATATGAACCCCTTTTGGGAAGTCTTATAAAAATGAGAGTATGGGATTATTTGGAAGGGAAAGGCTACTAGCACCAGATTTACAATCACCGGCCTAGTTGATGAACAAAACATTAAGAAGAGGTTCACTCAGTAACCATTACGACTGGAATAAGATTGTGGTAGAGAAAAGAGAGAATCAGCATTTGGACTTGGGGCACCTGTGGGGTTGGTTAATTGAGCAGCTCAGCACAAACCTCTCTCCTCTGCCTTAGCCCAGTGCTTCGTGGTTGCAGCATGACTGGTGCATTTCCAGAGGGCATACTCTGATTTGATAACTCCATGAGAAGATGAGACTATTCTTGTATATCTCCTTTTAAGAGTGAAGAAACTTTTCTCAAAGCCCAGCAGGACAAGACCCCTCAAGTCTTATTGGACAGAATTGTATGAGATGCTTCTAGCCAAACCAGACATGGGCAGGGGTATGGTACCTCCATGATCAGCTGAGACATCAGGTTGGGTTTTATTGGAAAAGAGGATGATAGGTAGATAACCCAATGTCTGGTACAAGGGTGTTCTCCGTTGGAGAGGTTGTATAGCTAGGCTGGCTGGAAAGAAAAAGAATATAATCTTGCTAGAATTATCTGTGAGTTAAAAGTTTGCTGGTGAAAATGAGACTTAGGAGGACTCTCTCAAACAGTGCAGTTATTTGGATCTTGGTACCTCATTTAGAGGAAAATTGCCATCCAGAATAAAATGGCTGGAATGATGAAGTATATGAAAAATTTGACTTGAAACTATAAAGGAGATATTTAGCCTCGAGAAGGAGAAAAAGTGGAATTTAATGGTGGTGGTAAACGACATAGGTATGTTTGAATATTTTATACTTTGTTAACTTCATTAACCCATTTTGTTGCATTTTAACACTTTCATACTTGCCTTAGTCTTTCTTTTTAAATAAAACATAATAGAAAGTCCTTGAACTTTTCCCCTTCCTATTAACCTTCCTTTCCAGAAGTAATTCTTATTTTTAAATGAGTTGGGAATTTAGCATTCCCATTCATGTTTTCATGCTGAGAGAGATCCCTTTTATCTGTTTGGTTTCTAAAGACACTTGCTCTGGCTCTTAAGAGTTATAATAAATAATTGCTTATCAGTGCAGAATGTTCAGTTGTTTGACAATGTTATATGATGATTTTAGAAGGTAAGAAGAATCCTAAGGTACTTGAACTGTAGATAAAGATAGCCCCATACTCCTGAAGGTACCATGCATGCAGGGCACCATTGCATCCTTCCCCACTCAACATCTGAAGCCTTTGAGTATTTTGAGTTTTTAAAATTTATAAGTACACAAAAGGAAAAATTATAGGTTAGTGTATTTTTATAAAACATATACTTGTGTAACCACTGCCAAGGTTAGGAAATAGATACCCCCTCCCCCATCCAGTAACTATTACCCTGACTTTTATTGTTTGTAATTACTTCTTGGTTTTCTTTGTAATTTTACCACTAAAGTATTCACTCCTAAACACTGTAGTTTAGTTTTTCCTGTTCTCTAGCTTTATTTAAATGAAATCCTTCAATTCGTATTATTAGGTATCTGGTCTCTTTCACTAACATGTTTTGACAGTCATTTGTATTGAGTGTAGCTGTGGTTGATTTGTTTCCATTGCTGTATAGTATTCCATTGTATGAAGAAACCACAGTTGGTTCTGCTGTTGATGGACATAGGGGCTGTTTCCAGTTTGAGGTTATTGAAATAATGCTGTTCACTTTTGGATTGCCTTTTCACTGTCTTGATGTCTATGAAAAAGTTCTTAATTTTTTTTCAAAGTTCTTTATTTTAATGTCCAATTTATCAGTTTCCTCTTTAAAAATTATTTAAAATTATAACAGGTGCTTTTCGTGTCCTATTTGAGAAGTCTTGTCCCACCCTGAGGACAGACAGTTATTCTTCCATATTGTAAATTAGGAGAACGCATTTTGCCTGTTACATTTGGAGCTGTAGTTTACCTGGAACCAATCTTCATGTAATTATGAAGTAATCAGTCTTTATTTTTTCCTACATGGATATCTAGCCCATACCATATGGCTATCCAGCTTGCACCGTTTATTGTCAAGGTTTTCCTTTCCCTTCTGTTCTACCATGACACCTTTGTTGTTATTATCTCTGTATGGGTGAGTCTGTTTCTGGGCTTTCCTAATCCATTGATCTGTCTATCGTACCATGTTTACATTGTCTTAATAATCATGTAGTTTTATATCTAGAGCAAGGCCTTGGCTGTGTTCAGTAGTGTCTTGACTATTTTTTAAGCTTTTTTTTTCCATACACATTTGCCAATTTTAACCAGAAACAACCATTTGTTGAAATGTTTGGGATTGCATTGAGTAGTCCATTTGGGGAAATCTGACATTTTTCTAATATTGAGTCTTCCAATCCGGAAACATGGCATATACCATTATTTAGGTCCTCTCTATTACTTTCAATGTTTTTATAACTTTTTGCATAGAGATTTTACACATCTGGTGTTGGATTTATTAATAGATATTTGACTTTTTAAACACTATTGTAAATAGCATCTCTAAAAAACTTTTTGGTTGTCATTTTGTTGTGGTTACAGAAATGCAGTTGATATTTTCAAATTGACCTTGTATCCAGGAGTTAAGTCTGTATACCAGTTCTAATTTATCAGTAAATTTATCAGTAACTTTGAAAATTTCTGATTATATTCTGTGAATTTTGAGTTACATTTTTGCTTCTAATCCTTGTAGCTTTTTTTTCCTTTTCTTATATTACTGCACTGGCTAAGATTCTAGTAAATCTAAGTTCACCAAAGATTTTTGTTGTGAATGAATGTTGAATTTTTTGGAAGCACTTGATTTTTTAATGCTTCAGACAATCATATGGATTTTCTCTTTAATTTTGATAGTGTGAAATACAGTAATTGATTTTTAAAAATATATAAGCAACTTTGCATTCCTGAAATAAACCAGACTTTATTTATTTTCTGAATTTGATTTGTTAAGATTTTGTTCAGGATTTTTGCCTACATGCTCAAAAGTGAGTTTGACCTATAATTTTTCTCCTTTATAATATACTTATAAAAAGGATTGGGGAAAGGGGACATTGCCTCTTTTTATATTTTCTGGAATACTTTTTCCTTTTTTTATTATAGTACAGTTGACATAGAATTTTAGGTGTACAGCATAGTTATTTAACATTTATATTCCTTATAAAGTGATGACCATGATAAATCTAGCAATCATTTGTCAGTTCTCTGGAATATTATATTTAAAATGGGCATTATCTTTTCCTTAAATATAAATATTTTGGAGAAAATTTACCAGTGAAGTCATCTGGAATGTTCTTTGTGGTAAGTTTTCTAAATATGGATTAAATTTACTTACTAATTATAGGATTATTCATATATTGTGTGAGTTTGGTTAAGTTTCTCTTGGAATTTAATTCACCAGACTACTTAAATGGACTTTATTTGATTGAAGTTGTTCATAAAATATTTATTGTCTTTGTAAGTTTGTATTGTACAAACTACAGTAAGCAGACTGCTTACTGTAGTTTGTCCCCTTCTTTCATTCTTGGCTTTGGTTATTTTTGTCTTTTTTTGATAATCAGCCAGGTGTTAATAGTCTTTTTTTTCTTTATTCTTTCTCCCACCTTTGGCAACCATCAGTTTGTTCTCTCTACCTATGGGTCTGTTTCTGTTTTGTTTATTCACTTGTTTTGTCTTTTTAGGTTCCACATATAAGTGAAATCATGTGGTATTTGTCTTTCGCTGTCTGACTTATTTCACTTGGCATAATACCCTCTAGGTCCATCCATGTTGTCACAAATGGCAAGATTTCATTCTTTTTTATTGCTGGATAATATTGCATATATTTTTGTGTATGTATACACACACACACACACACATACACCCCATTATCCATTCATCTATTGATGGACATCTAGGTTGCTTTCATATCTTGGCTATAATGAGTAATATTGCAATGAACATAGCGGTGCATATATATTTTCAAATTAGTGTTTTTTGTTTTCTTTGGATAAATACCCAAAAGTAGAATTGTTGGATCATATGGCAGCTCTATTTTTAATTTTTTGAGGAATCGCTATACTGTTTTTCATAGTAGCTGCACTAATTTATGCACAATACTGCATGAGAGTTCCCTTTCTCCACATCCTTGTCAGCACTTGTTATTTGTTGATTTATTGAGGATGTGCATTCTGACAGGTGTGAGATGATAATTCCTTGTGGTTTTAATTTGCATTTCCCTGATGATTAGTGATGTTTAGCATCTTTTCATATCTGTTGGCCATCTGTATGTCTTCTTTGGAGAAATGTCTATTCATGTCCTCTGCCCATTTTTTAATCAGATTGTTTTTTGAGTGTTTTTTTTTTTTTTGGTGGTATATGAGTTTCGTATATATTTTAGATATTAACTCCTTATCAGATGTATCATTGGTGAATATCTTCTCCCATTCAGTAGGTTGTCTTTTTGTTTTGTTGATGGTTCCTTCAATGTGCAAGAACATTGTAGTTTCATGTAGTCCCATTTGTTTATTTTTCCTTTTGTTTCCCTTACTCAAGGAGACATATTCGGAAAGATACTGCTAAGAACTATGTCAGTGTTTACTGCCTATGTTTTCTTCTAGGAGGTTTATGGTTGCAGGTCTTACATTCAAGGCTTTAAACCTTGAGTTTTGAGTTCATCTTTGTATATGATGTATGAGAACGGTCCAATTTCTTTATTTTTTTTTCATGTATCTCATGGACAGTTTTTCTAATATCACTTATTTAAAAAACTGTCTTTATCCCATTGTATATCTCTGTCTTCTTTGTCATTGATTAATTGACCAAATACGGGAGGATTTATTTCTGGGCTCTGTATTCCATTGACCTACATATCTGTTTTTATGCCAGTACCATTACTGTTTTGAATATTGTAGCTTTGTAGTATAGTTTGATGTCAGAGAGTGTGATTCTTCCTACTTTGTTCTTATTTCTAGATTTCGTTAGCTGTTTGGGGTCCTTTATGGTTCCATTGGTATTTTAATAGGAATTGCATTGAATGTGTAGGTTGCTTTAGGTAGTAAGGACATTTTAACAATATCAGTCTTTCCAATTCATGAGCAAAGTATATCGTTCTATTTATTTGCATCTTCTTCAATTTCTTTCTTCATCGTTTTAGAGTTTTTAGAGTACAGGTTTTTCACATCCATAGTTAAATTTATTCCTGGGTATTTTATTCTTTTTCATACAATTGTAAATGGGATTTTTTTTTTCTTAATTTCACCTTCTGATTGTTACCAGTATATAGAAAGATAGTAGATTTTTGTATGATTCTATATCCTGCAACTTTATTCAATTCATTTATTCTAATAGTTTTTCAGTGCAGTCTTTATGGTTTTCTATATATGGTATAATGTCATCTGCAAATAATGAGTTTTACTTCTTCCTTTCTGATTCGGATGCCTTTTATTTCTTGTCTGATAGCTGTGGCTAGGATTTCCAACACTTTATTGAATAGAAGTGGTGATTGTAGGCATCCTTGTCTTGTTTATGATCTTAAGGAAAATGCTTTTAGCTTTTCACTATTGAGTGTGATGTTAGATGTGGCTTTGTCATATATGGGCTTTATTATGTTGAGGTTTGTTCCCTCTATTCCGACTTTACTGAGAATTTTTATCATAAATGGGTGTCGATTTTTGTCAAATGCATTTTTTGCATCTATTGAGATGATCTTATGTTTTTATCCCCTTTATTAATGTGATGCATCATGTTGTTTGATTTACGGATGGATGTCAAACCATCCTTTCCTGGGATGAATCTCACTTTTTCATTGTGTAAAATCCTTTTACTATATTGTTGAATCTGGTTCGCTGATATTTTGTTGAGATTTTTGCATGTATGTTCATCAAGGACATTGACCTTTTTTTTGTGATGTCTTTATCTTGTTTTGGTATCAAGGTAATACTGGTGTCATAGAAAGAATTTGAAAGTATTCTCTCTTAAAGGTTTTGGAATAGTTTAAGGATAGGTGTTAATTCTTTGAATTTTTGGTCGAGTTTATCTTTGAAGCCTTTTGGCCCTGGACTTTCATTTGTTGGGAGTTTTTTGATTACTGTTTCAATTTCATTGCTAGTAATTGTGTTTAGATTTTGTATTTCTTCCTGATTCAGTCTTGGAAGTTTATATATTTCTAGAAATGTATCCATTTCTTCTAGATCATCAAATTTGTTGGCATATAATTGTTCATAGTATTCTTTAATGATGCTTTGTATTTCTGTGGTGTTGGTTGTAACTTCTCTTTCATTTATTATTTTATTTATTTGGGCTCTTACTTGATGAGTTTGCGTAGAGGTTTGTCAATTTTATCTTTTTAAAGAACCAGATCTTAGTTTTATTGGTCTTTTAAATATATTTTAAATTTCTATTGTTTATTTCTACTACGATCTTAACTGTTTCCTTTTTTTCTATCTACTTTTTTTTTTCTAGTTCATTTAGTTGTAGAGTTAGATTGTTTATTTGGGGTCTTTCTTGTTTCTTGAGGTAGGCCTCAAGAAAGTTCATATATTATAAACTTTGTCCTATAAATTTTGAAAACATGTATTTTCATTTCTATTTATTCTAAGATAATTATTTATTTACTATTTGATTTCTTCTTTGGTCCATTGATTGTTTAGTAGCATGTTGTTTAGTCTCCATTTATTTGTGTTTTTTCCAGTTTTCTTCCTTCAGTCGATTTCTAGTTTCATGCCACTGTGGTTGGAAAAGATGATTGGTATGATTTTAATCTTGAATTTATTGAGCCTTGTTTTGTGGCCTAATATGTGATCTATCCTGGAGAATATTCCATGTGCACTTGAAAAAAATATGCATTCTGCAGTTTTTGGCTGCAATGTTTCAAAAAAAATGTCTGTTAGCTGCATGTGGTTTAATGTGACATGGCCATTATTTCCTTAATATTCCATCTGGATGGTTTTTCCACTTATGTGCATGGGATATTAAAATCCCTTACTATTGTTGTATTACTTTAGATTTCTCCCTTTATGGCCATTAATAATTGCTTTATATATTCAGGTGCTCCTGTATTAGGTGCATACATATTTACAACTGTTGTACCCTCTTCTAGGATTGACCCCTTTATTATTATGTCATGTCTGTCTTTTTTTTCCCCATAGTTTTGTTTTAAAGTCTTTTTTATCTGATATGAGTATTGTTACTCTAGCTTTTTTTGTTTCTGTTTGCATGGAATATCTTTTTCCATTCCTTTACTTTCAATATGTATGTGTCTTTTGATTTGGAGTGAGTCTCTTGTAAGCAATATATAGATGAATCATGTTTTTTAACCCATTCAGTCATGTGCTATGTCTTTTAATTGGAACATTTGATCCATTTACATTTAAAGTAATTATTATTAAGTATTTACTTATTGCCGGTTTGTTGTTTTTTTAGTTGTTTCTATATCCTCTTTTGTTCCTTTCTTCTCTTGATCTTTTTCCCTTGTGGTTTGCTGGTTTTCTTCAGTGTTTTGTTTGCATTCCTTTCTCTTTGTTCTGTATTTATCTTTTGTAGGTTTTTGATTTGTGGTTACCATGAGGTTTATTTATATTTTTCTTTATAGCTGTCTGTTTTAAACTGGTAGGCATTTAAGTTTGAATATATTCTGTAAACACTGCATTTTCACTTCCCTTTCCAATCTGCTTTTGATGTCACGTTTTAGATCTTTTTGTGTTGTATATCTACTAACTGCTTATTGTAGTTTGGCTTGAATTCGATACTTTTTTTTTGTTTTTGGACCTTCATAGTCGCTTTTTAAGTGTTTGATTTGCTGTATTAAATATTTGGTTTTACTATGAGATTTTTTTCTTATATTATTTCTGGTTATGACCTTTTCTGGTTATAGAAGACCCTTTAACATTTCTTGTAAAACTATTTTAGTGGTGATGAACTCCTTTAGTTTTACCTTGTCCAGGAAACTCTTTATCTCTTCTCAATTCTGAATAGCAACCTTGCTTGGTAAATTATTCTAGGATATAGGTTCCTATCTTTCAGTACTTTAAAGATGTCTTGCCCCTCCCTTCTTGCCAGCAAAGTTGCTGATGAGAAATCAGCTGATATTCTTATGGGGTTTTCTTTGTATGTGACTCATTGTTTTCCTCTTGCTTCCTTCAAGATTGTCTCCTTATCTTTAACATTTGCCATTTTAATTACAATATGTCTTGTTGTGGGTCACTTTGGGTTCATCTTGTTTGGAATTCTGTGCTTTCTGGACCTGGATGTCTGTTTCCTTTCTCAAGTTAGAACTTTTCAGCTATTTCTTTAAATAAAGTTTCTGTTCCTTTCTCATTTTCTTCTCCTTCTGGGATTCCTATGTTGCAAATGGTTGAGTGCTTGTTAATATCCCAGCGATCCCTTAAACTATCCTCATTAAAATTTTTTTTTCTTTTGCTGTTCTGATTGGTTGATTTCCACTAGTCTTCCAGGTCACTGATCTGACCTTCTCTATTAGCTAATCTGTAGTTGATTCCTCCTAATGTGGTTTTCATTTCAGTTATTGTATCCTTTTTTTTTCATTTTTTTGTCTTTATTGAAATATAATCGACAATTAGTTGCCTGTATTTACATTGTACAATTCAATGAGGGTTTTTCCCACTTATTGTTGGCGTACCAGTTTCAGTTGTATAGCATAGTGATCAGAGATTCACATAACTCGCAGTGATGCCCCCACTAAATCTAGTACCCTTTCCCTCCGTTATATATTTATTATAACATTATTAACCCTCTTATCCATGCTACACTCTACATCTCCATGTCTGTTCTGCAGCTATCCATTTGTACCTCTTAATCCCTTTGCCTTTTTTTGCCAACCCCCAACTCCCTCCCATCTAATAGTTCTCTAAATATTCCCTGTATTTATGAGTTTATTTCAGCTTTTGTTGTTGTTGATTTTGTTCTTTTGATTCCACATGTATGTGAAATCATGCGATATTTGTCTTTCTCTATCCATCCCATTTCATTCAGCACAATACCTTCTAGGTCCATCAAGGCAATATCTTTTTCCTTCCCCTTCTTTTCAGACTGTATGTGTCTTTTAATCTGAGGCGAGTCTCTTGTAGGGAGCATATGTAGGGGTCTTGTTTTCTTATCCATTCATCCACTCTGTCTTCTACTTGGAGCACTTAATTCTTTTCCATTTGAGGTACTTGTTGATAGGAATGTAGTTGTTAAAATTCTTTATTCCTGTTTTTGATACATTTTTTTCTTCTTAAAAAAGTCTCTCCAACATTTCCTGTAATACTGGCTTGGTGGTGATAAATTCCTTGGTCTTCATCACATCGAATATTTTGTGTCAAGCCCTTCTGTCCTACATAGTTTCTTTTGAGAAATCAGCTGCCAGTCTTATGGGAGCTCCCTTGTAGGTAACTATCCGCCTTTCGCTTGCTGCTTTTAAGATTCTCTCTTTGTATTTAACCGTGGACATTTTAATTATATGTCTTGGTGTGGGCCTCTTTGGATTCCTGGTTTTGGGGATTCTCTGAGCTTCCTGAGGTTTTATGTCTATTTCCGTCACCAGTTTAGAGAAGTTTTCCCTCATTATTTCTTCAAATAGCTGTTCAGCATCTTGTTTTCCTTCCAGTACTCCAGTGTCCCATAGGCTCCTGAAATTATTATTATAGTCTTGGCTTCTTTTTCTTGCATTCTGATGGGCTTTCCCGTCCTCTATTTAGGTCATTTGATCCTCTTTATTCACTTTTTTTATTCCTTTGTTTATTCCACTTAATATATTTCTCATCTCAGATAATGTGTTGTTCATTTCAGACCGGTTTCTTTTATAATTTCCATTTTTACATTTTTTATCTCTTTGTTGAAGTTCTCACTGAATTTATCTACACTTCCCAGAAGTTCATTGAGCATCTTTATAACTAGTGTTTTGAACTCTGCATCTGTTAAATTGCTTGACTCCATTATTTCTGGATCTCTGTTCTGTTCTCATATAGTTTCTGCTTCTTTGTCTTCCCATTTTGGCTGCCTGTTTCTATGTTCTAAGCAAACTCCTAAGTTTTCCGGTCTTATTAGTGTGGATTTGTGTAGTAGGTGTCAAGTGGCACAGTCCTGAGAGGGGTTCAGCTGCAGGCTAAATTTAGCCCAAGCCTCTGCCCCTCTGGAGCCACCTGTTAAGATGCAGCAAGCAATCCACAGATGCTGTGCTTATAGTTGCCTCAAAAGGCCACACCAGAAACCGAGGCCAGCTGCCTCCAGTGTGCATCTAGGTGCTGCTCAGCAAGGAGCACCTGACTCTGAAGATGCACCCGGATGTGGCTTGGGTGGGGCTGCGAGGTGGGGGAGGCGGAGTTTCAGGGAACACTCTGGGCTGAGCGACCTCTGTTATCCAGTTTGATGACATCTCTGCTATGGCAGCACTATTTCATACACTGGGAAGGTGGTGGACTCAACAGAGGAACAATGAATACCGCTCGCACTTCTGTAGAGAGAGAGTCTCGCTTTGGCCCTCACTCCTACAACTCAGTGTCTCCCTGTAAGTCCCTGGTGCCCCCTGTGTGCAGCCGAACTGGCACTGGTGCTCAGCACAATCAGGTCCCTCACCGTGAAAGTCCATTCACGGGCACGGCACCTTTAAGAGGCGTCTGCAGCTGCTGGCTGCTGCAGCCACAGCCTTCGTTCTACTTAGACACTTGGGACCAGGTAGCCTCACGTCCTCACCCTGCCTTACCTTCTGCCGTTGGAGTGATTTCTTAGATTTCTCCCTAGTTGTGTGGCTGTTGATCTAGATCCTAGGCAATTTTTCCTTGTCGTTTGCTCCTTGTTTCTGTTACAACTTTAATGTGGTCGTCAGAGGGAAGAACAGAGCCTCTATCATCCATGCCATTCTCCCTCCACCCCCACCCCCGCCACGCCCTTTCAGTTATTGTATTCTTCAGGTCTGCTTAGTTCTTTATTATACTTTCTTATTCTTAGTGGAAGTTCTTCCTAAATTCTCCTATTCCACTCTCAAGTATGATGAGCATCTTTATTACCATTTCTTTGAATTCTTCATCAGGCAAATTATCTCCATTTCTTTAGAATTCCCCCGACCTACCCTTCCTGGGGGTTTTTCTTGTTTCTTCATTTGAGAGAGATTTTCCTGTCTTAATTTTGTTTGACTTTCTATACAAATTAGAATAGCTACTATGCTCCTCCCAGTTTTTAAAAAGTGACCATATGAAGAAACAACTTCTGTGTAGGCTCTGTGTGGTGTGTGGTTTTGGCAAGCTGGTAGGAGCCAAGCAGATGCCTAAGATGTCTGAGGCACTGGCCTACCAAGCCAGAGCGCTTAGGGCAGAGAGGTCAGGTCCTTGTTCCTGCTTGCTCATTTGTTAGAGGAAAATGATTACAGGTATCATAGCTAGCAACATTCTGCAGGTGATCTTGCAGGGAGGCAAAAGCATCCAAATCAAATAGAGCTCAGAGTGGAGGGGAACAGTGGTGCTCACTGTCCCCTTATGGGGAGTTCCCACAGCTCCCTGAGACTGTCCACAGTTTCCCACCTTCTCTAATTGGTCTCTTTTGTTTGTTTTTCAGAAGCTGTCCATTTAGCCCCCAGTTGTTTCACAGGAGTGATTGCTCTCGATATACTTGCATATTTGACTTTGTTCATTTGAAGGGGATGAGTTCAGCATTCTCCTACCTTGTAGCCATCTAACAGTCTATTTAAATAATAAACTTTGAGTTTTGTTGATTCTCCCTATTTGTTTATTTTACATTTTATTTCTCCTCATTATTTTTTTCTATTTTTCCTTGACTTAATAATTTGTTCTTTTTCTAATAGAGATGACTGCATAATTCAATTTTTTTTAGCCTCCTTTTCAGCTTCCTAATTGTACTTACCCAAAGTCATACATTTTCCTCTAAACAGGGCTTTGGCTGCAGTTCACAAGTTTTTTTTTTTTTTAAGCTTTCTATTTTTAAAAAATTGAGTTATAATTAACCTGCAACATTTTGTAAGTTTAAGTTATACAGTGTGTTTATTTGATACATTTATATGTTGCCATATGTTTACCCCTTTGGTATTCGCTAATAGCAAATCACTTCACATAATTATCATTTTTTGTGGCAAGAACAATTAAGACCTAGTCTCTTAGCAGCTTTAAAGTTCATAATACAGTATTGTTGACTATAATCACTAAGCTGTGCATTTGATCTTTAGAAACTTATCTCACTATTTTCAAGGTCATACCCTCAATAACATACAAGTTGGGTATACAATATTTTCATTATGTTTGAGTAAAAAAGTAGATTTTCCATTGTGATTTTTTTTTTTGACTCATGGGTAATTTGGAAGTACATTTCTTAATTTCCAAATATGTGGAGATTATCTGGTTCTCTTTTTGTTTATCAGTATTTTGTCTAATATTGCCATCTTTGTTTTAAGTATGTTTATGGTTTTTCATTTTGTTAATTTAGTAGACAGTTTGTCTTTTAATTGCAATATTTAGTCCATTTACACTTCATGTAATTGCTAAGGTACTTTGGTTTTCATCTACCTTATTTAGTGCTCTTTGTTCATCCCAGGACTTATTTGTAACTGGAAGTTTGTACCTTCTGACCCCCTTTACCCATTTTGGCAACCCCCTATTCCTCATCCCCTGCCCCCTTCCCCCTGTTTCTGGCAACCAACAATTTGTTCTCTATCTATGAGTTTGGTGTTTTTAAGATTCTACATTTAAGTGAGTTTATATAGTATTTCACTTAGCATAATGCCTGCAAAGTCCATCTATGTTATTGCAAATGGTAGGATTTCTTTCTTTCTTATGACTGAATAATATTCCATTACCCATACAACACACACATACCCATATTTTCTTATTCCATTCCATCCAACAATGATTGACTCCCATGTAATTGAAAATCTACATATATCTTTGGTTCCTCCAAAACTTTAATTGCCCTCTGTATCTACAGGGAATTGGTTCCAGAACTCTGTGCATGCCGAAATCTGTAAATGCTTAAGTCTCCTATATAAAATGGTGTAGCTCAGTGCACACAATCAGCCCTCTACATCCACGGACTCCAACCACTGATCGAAAACAGTACAGGTAATTAATAAAAAAAAAATCCACATATAACTGGATCCATGCAGTTCAAACATGTGTTGTTCAAAGGTCAACTGTACTCTGCTTGTAGAACTCCTCGAATCTGTGGTTTGGTGTATTTCCTCAATCTTTGAAAATGCTCAGCCACTGTCTATTTAAGTATTTAAATATCTGCTTAAATATTCCTTCTGCCTTATTCTCTCCTTTTCTCTGGGACTCCAAACAAAAACAAATATCTTAGACATTGTCACCATATCTTCTATGTCTCTCCATGCCTCATTTGATAGATTTTCTTTCTGCTTACTAATAATTTCTTCAGCTATATCAATCTACCACATACTCTGTCCATTGAGTTTTTAATTTCAGTTATTGTACTTTTCAGTTTTATAATTTAAAATTGGTTTTTAAAATTTCTAGATCACAGTTAAAATTCTTGATTTTTGTTTTTCATGTCCTTGAACATGATAAGTATACTTGAAGTCTGAGAATTCTAGTATCTGGGGTTTCTGTGGGTCTTTTTCTTTTGTCTGTTTCAGCTGGTTTTAATTTGTGTTATTTTGTCTTTATGTTTGTCAAATTATTTTTAGTTATGTGCCAGGCATTTTATTTACACAGATGCTTAAAGATTAATTTGAGGCCTAGGCTAATGTTACGTTCCAGAGAGCATTTGATTTACTTTACCTGGAGCTTGAAGTCACTTGCAATCCAGGATCTCGTTCTCATTTCATGGATTAAGAGGATTGAAAGTCGAACTTAAGTCTCTTGACATCCTGTCAATTTCTGAATTACCCTTCCAGTTTCAGCCTGCTTTGAGATGTCCACTCCAGACTTTACGTTCTCCAAGTATATTTCCTTTCCCCTCTCTCTCCAACCCTGGACTTCAGTCTCTTTCCCTTTCATCCTTCCATTCTGTCAAAGGCACTACTCAGCTATTCTCTTCAGAATCTTTCAGTATCCAAGAAAAAAAAAAAGTCCTCCAAGCTGTACTCATCTCACTGGGCTTCCATCCAGTAAATCTTCACTATCTTTTTAGATCTCTACTGTTTTTTAGTGCATACTTTAAAAAATATTTTATATTGCTTTTCTAGTCCTTATTAGGTGGGTTTATTTAATTACCTAGTTGGCTATAATTGGAAGCTAGTTCCCTCAAAATAGATATTTACTGAGAGTTTATAGAGAGAATGTTTGTGACTTTAATTAGGGAAGAATAGAAAAGCAGGAATAGAGTGTAAGATCTGCTGGTAGTTGGAATATAATAATAACAGCTATATTTATGTTACTGTTACTATGTATAGTGTTTTATATGTGTTCATCGAAGCCTTAGAACAGTCCTCTGAGACAGGAACTATGGTTATCCCTGTTTATAGATGCAGAAACTGGGGCACGTGCAGATAAAGTATCTTGACCAAGGTCACAGATCAGTAAGTGATGAACTGGGTCTCAAGTTTGTGCTCACTGGTAGAATAGATGGCCTGGGTCAGATGCCTAGGGAAGAGATA
Organism: Eonycteris spelaea; assembly: GCA_003508835.1. Classification (NCBI taxonomy): domain Eukaryota; kingdom Metazoa; phylum Chordata; class Mammalia; order Chiroptera; family Pteropodidae; genus Eonycteris; species Eonycteris spelaea. The sequence continues at coordinate 594,044 of PUFA01000323.1, read as the reverse complement.
TCCTAGGGTGGCCTGCAGGCACTGAATGTCTGTGGAGAAGGCTCCCAGTCAACATTTAGGCAGAAATTTGCAGCCGATGATTCTTAGTAATCAGAAAGTAAAGAGAAAATTCTTCTGAGGTTGTTTCTCAGTCTTCAGTAACAAACCACTATCAGGTCATGGGATTTATTTTAGATTTATAGTAATTGTACATTATGACTTGAATGTGTATGGTCTAAGGAACATATTTGCTGTGCCTTATGTCTTATAATCTTTCATTGAAAATGGTCATGAGATTTTAAAATGCCTCTTTCAAGTTATGGTGACTCAATGTGTATCATGTGTTAAAGAAGAAATATGTGGTCATTGTGAAAATTTAGAAAATGAAAGTGTCAAAAAAAAAGAGATTGCCTCTAATTTAAATAATTTTTTTCCAATTTTGTTTTTTGTACATCTTTATTTTTTTAAGGAATGAATTTCCCTTTTTGTGTTTATAAACTTCTTCTCTCCCCATTTGACATATTGAATAACTTTCCAAGCCATTACATATTTTACTACATCACTTTTAATTGAATCACTCTTTATGGTTCTAAGCCCTCCCTGCATTCTTAAATGTGCAATATCCACCACTCTAAGTTGTCTTATACTCTGAATTTGGAGTACTTAAGCTGATACACAGACATTTTGAGTTATTGCATAAGGATGCTGCCTACCAGCCAGTGGTTGGATATTTGCCAGCAGTACTGAAACTAATTTGAATATTTGATTGCATTTTGCCTTATTTTATAAGAATGAGTAGAAATGGGGAGGGGTGTTTAATTGTTTTGACACACATGGTTTGATGGAATTGGTGCTTATTTGGTACTTTCTAGGTTGAGAGTCTTTAAACCCTGGTGAATATGTAGTGAGCTCAATTATGTAAGAAAAGTTAAGGAATGTTTATAAAATGGTAGAACTATGTTTTCAAGGATTTTTTTCCCCTAAAACACTAGAAATAATTGAAATTTATACAGATTGTTAGCTTTCTAGTAGCAGAACTGCCAAATAATATGCCTATCTTTAAACTTCCTTATCTTTTTAGGAATATATTCATGTAAAAGCAAGGGTCTTCCTCTTCTATAATTTATTTAATTCATTTCTATCATTGGATATTTATGTTTCTAATTTTTCTCTAAACAATATGCAATGGCTGTGTCTTTTTTATTCTTTTAACTGTATCTTAAATTGACATTTAACAGAAACCTTGAAGACTTCGGTAATTGATTCACTTGAAGTTCTTTGTAGTCGTCATTGTTGGCACACATTTGTTAAATTGCTACAGGGCACTCACAGAACAAATAACATCAGTCAAAGGCAACATAAAGTTCCTAAGATGATAAATGAAAGAAACCTTTTATATTGTTGGAAAAATGATAGTCAGCATTTCTCTAGTCATTTAAAATAGATTATTTTAATAAAGCTTTTTTCAAATCTATTTCTCTAGGGTTTACTTCTAGACGTTTTACAATATCAGTCACAGATATAAACATTTCCCTAAATTGTGCAACTCAAATTCCATAGATTTTTTTGTGTGCATGATAAAATACACATAACAAGATTGACCATTTTAACCATTTTTAAGTGTACAATTCAGTATCATTAAGTACATTTGCACTGTTGTGCAGCCATCAACTCTCCATTTCCAGAATTTTTCATAATCTAAAATGGAAACTGCACTCATTAAACCCCAGCCCATGGAAACCTCTTAATGAATTTGTCTATTGCAGAGACCTCATATAAGTGGAGTCATACAATATTTGTCCTTTTGTGTTTGGCTTATTTTGCTTAGCATAATGATTTCAAGGTTTATGTGTCAGAATGTCTTTCCTTTTTTAAGCCGAATAATATTCCATTGTATGTATATGTTCCACATTTTGTTTATCCATTCATCTGGTGCTGGACATTTGGGGTGCTTCCCATATTGTGAGTAAGGCTGCTGTGAACATTGTTGGACATGTATTTGATTGAGTTCCTGGCAGTCCTTTGGGGTATGTATGTACCGAAAAGTGGAATTGCTGGATCATATGGTAATAATAATATGTTAACATTTTGAGAACTGCCAAACTGTTTTCCACAGTGGCTATACCTTTTTACATTCCTACTGTCAATGCACAAGTGTTCCAGTTTTTCCACATCCTCGCTAACACTTATTTTTTTTTCTTTCTTTCCTTCCCTTTCCCGCCCTCTCCCCCCTACTTCTCCCTCTCTTTCCTTCTTTCTTTCTTTCTTTCTTTCCCTCCCTCCCTCCCTCTCTCTCTTTCTCTCTCTGTCTTTCTCTCTTTCTCTCTCTCTGACTCTCTCTCTCTCGATAGTAGCCATCCTAATGTGGGGTGACATGATATCTCACTGTGGTTTTGATTTGCATTTCTCTGTGTTTAGTAATATTGAGCATCTTTCATGTTGGCCATTTATATATCTTTGGAGAAATGTCTATTGAATAGAATTTTTGTAGTAATGGTTGTTTAGTTGTAGAAGTTCTTTATATATTCTGGATGTCAATCTCTTATCAGGTATACAATTTACAAATATCCTGTGGGTTTTCACTCCCTTGATTGTGTCCTTTGATGCATAAAGGCTTTTAATTTTGATGAAGTCCAGTTAGCTGTTTTTTGTTGTTGTCGACTATGTTTTTGGTATCATATCTAAGGAGTTATTGCCAAATTAGATGTCATGAAGATGTTTCTTTGTTTTCTTCTAAGAGTTTTATCTTTATAGTTTTTATGTTTAGATCTTTGATTGGTTTTGAGTTAATTTTTGTATATGGGTTAAGATAAGGGTCCAAATTCATTCTTTTGTAGGTGATTGTCCAATTTCCCAGCAATATTTGTGGAAAAGACTTTCCTTTTCCCATTGAATGGTCTTGGCACCCTCATCAAAAATCATTTTGCTATATATGCAAGAGTTTATTTTTGAGTTCTCTATTCTATATATCTGTTTTATTGTGTGTGTGTGTTTTTAAATGCCAATAACACACTGTTTTGAATTTGGTAGCTTTGTAGTAAGTTTCGAAATCAAGAAGCATGAGTCTTCCAACTTTGTTCTTTTTTAAGATTGTGAGATTCCAATGAATTTTAAAATGTTTTTTTAAATTTCTGAAAAAGATGTTCTTGGATTGTTAATGAATATTGCATTGAGTTTGCAGATTGCTTTGAATAGTATTGTCATTGTAACGACATTAAGTCTTCCAATCTTCAAATGCCACAGGTTTTTCATAGTAAATTATTGTAATCAAATTTCTCATAATTGACAGAATATGATTAATTTTAGTTAATGCTGTGACTTCTGAGTGTTAGGAGTTTAATAAATTTTATACTTTATAAATTAACTGCCATCCCTTCTAACTGATGTCTGGTATATAACCTACAGCAGAGATTGAAAACCTGTGGGCTGAAGACAATGGGATCTGGACTTGTGTTTTATTTGGCTCTTACCATGATAAGCTTCACTGTATTTTAAATTCAAATTAAACATCATCATTTCTAAATAACATGGATTTTTATATATAGATTCCTTTCCATTTTTTGGAGGAATTGGAAAGATCTGGCAGCAATGCCAAAGTAGCAAGAGGCCTCCTTGAGTTGTTAGAGACTCTGGTCTTGAGGGAAGCTGAGTGTGGGTTGCCATTTTTGCTTTATACTCCTGTCTGCTCCTGTTATGGAGTTTCAATCCATGTTTAAAAGAGGGGGAAGAAAAAATTGGCTTGAAATTGCCTCTTGGAATATATACTTATTATTCATGGCTGATTTTAGATGAATTAAAAACCATATTTCATAATAGAACCTTCTTTGATTGGCTGGTTGGACTCTTCCATGGCCTCAACCCCTTTTGAAGAGGATTTCTGCTTAATGCTATATGAATATTTTTCCTTACAGAATTAATCTCAGTCTCCCTCCCTCTCTCCCTCCCTCCCTTCCTCCTCCCCCCCCCCATCTATCTCATAGCAGCTTTTAAGATAAATGATTATTAGAAGCTTGATTAGCTTCCACAGGAGCTACATTAATAAAATACCATGCTGGGCTATTATTTTGAAAGATTAATCTTGTGAATTGATACAAGTCATTGAGACCGAATGTTGGCTACGGTTGTTTTTAAACAAGGAAATAGTAATCAGGATAGATTAAAATCAGATTTAAATGTTTTAAGTATTGATTTAAAAAGATTAAATGCAAAGCACAGACTCAAACTCGATAAGCTCCCAGCCAAGCTGAGACATTACTTGAGGTTTTATGTGTATATGTAGTGAGTGAAGAAGCTGAACTTGTCACAGAATGGTTGAAGTGTAAGACATAGTGCAGATCTAGTACCAGTTCCTATTGGATAAATGAATCCTCATTGAAATATCCCTATGGTGACCTGATAGTTTTGCAAGTAGCATCTATGTCTGTCTCTGAAAAGCTGGAAAAAAATAAAATAGAAATAAACTCTTGAGTTTGAGGTAAAGAAGGTTGCTTCAGTAAACAGGAAGAAGATAAAGTTATAAGCATACCATTTTTAGCATTCTTTATACTTGGTAATTTGTGAAGATAAATTTCTTTTGGCTATGACATTAGTACTACATCAGTATTTGGAACATTTTGGAGTTTCATGGAGAAAATATTTGGAAGATAGTAAAGAGACAAGTGATCAGAAAGGCAAAGAGTGTCTTACACAAATATGGCTAAGATTACATCATTTTATAGCAGCATAGTTAGAGTTCATTGTTGACCAAGTAAAATATTATCATGTCAGACATTACTGAGACTAAGATATTGTTTTTGTGATGTTATGTAGGTAACTGTATCTAAACTAATATACAAATATTTGAGACTAGTTTTTTCATAAGGCCAAAAAGTCACTTAAATCTAATATGAACACTTGTTTTCATCTTGGCATTAAGTATGAGAAATAAGTTTCAAAAGCTTTTCTATTGAAGTTGTTAATAGCTGTTCCCAAGAGATGAGGAAGGTGAAGAAGAATCATTCTAATACAAGCCAACATAAATTGCCCACATTTGGCTTGGGTACTAAGTGACCAGATAGTATTATATACCTAAATAGCTGCTTGAACTACTAGTCTTTGAAGGGTTCAAGTGAACTAGTTGTGATGACTTTGTAAGACTATTTAGAAGAAAAATAAGGAGGGATTTTTCTAGACAAAACATATGTGCTACACAAATTTTCATAGCTGTTAAAAATTACTATAGTCCTTAGATACTGAGGATCCTTAATTTTTCTGTAAAGGCACTATGTAGTCAAAAATAATTTCCTTCTTACTATTTTTCAATTGGTATATAATTTAGAGGCTGATCCTACTACTGCTAAGGACCTTATAAACACTTTGCTTTTAGTAGAGTTATTTTTATTGTTGATGTTCCCAAACCATATTCAATTCTCATTGGGTGAATTTTGAAGAATGGTTGAATTCTTAATTGCTTTTAGTAGAGTTATTTTTATTGTTGATGTTCCCAAACCATATTCAATTCTCATTGGGTGAATTTTGAAGAATGGTTGAATTCTTAATAGTGATATATTAAAGAATAAAGGTCATGCGGGAGTTTTTAACTATAAAATGCATAAAATCAGTTTAGCAAGGTGGTTGTCAGTTTTTCATACAAAACATAATAGTTTGGCATTTGCTGATGGTTGCTATGCTCTTACCTGCCTTTTATTGTTTTTATGGAGTATCAATTCAAATTAAAATTGCCTCTTATTATACAGAGAATTGATTAAACTAGGCAATGTCTGTAAATCATCAAAGGAAGATTTTAGCGCAAGGAAAGGATGGTTTGATCGTTCCATGGCAGAAAAAAAGATGGATTTTAAGAAAATCAGTGTTCAAGGGAGGGCTACAAGCTCTGATACAGAAACATTGTAAAGTTTTGCAGAAAAATTAGCAGAAATTTGGAGTAAGAGATCACCAAACATGTATCTGAGAAAATGCCTGCATCCCTCCTTGACATGATTGAGGCATTCAGAGACTACAGTGAATTGGCAATGAGAACTATCCAGGAATGTAAACTTGAAGGAAATAATAATAAAGTTCTTATAGCAACCAAAGATAACTCACGTTTGCTCCCTGGAAGTTTTCAAGCAGAAGAAGTGATCTTTCTGCACTTCACTAGGTTTAAATATTTTAAGAAGCTTCAGTCTTTTCCTCCCCAGCTGCTGGAGAGTCCACCGCCATCATGAACGACACAGTAACTATCTGGACCAGGAAGTTCATGACCAACAGACTACTTCAGGGGAAACAAATGATGATCGACATCCTTCATCCTGGGAGGACAGCAGTACCTAAGACAGAAATTCAGGAGAAACTTGCCAAAATGTACAAGACCACACCAAGTGTCATCTTTGTGTTTGGATTCAGGACCCATTTTGGTGATGACAAGACACCTGATTTTGGCAGGATTTATGATTCCTTGGATTATGCAGAGAAAAATGAACCCAAACAGACGTGCAAGAAATGGCCTGAATGAGAAGAAAAAGACCTCGAGAAAAGAGCAAAAGGAACGCAAGAACAAAATGAAGAAAGTTAGGGGGACTGCAAAGGCCAGTGTGGCTGTTGGCAAAAAAAAGGAGTAAAGATTAGTCAGTGCCTTTATTTGTGGTGGTTGAGAGATTTTTCATGAGAGGATTAATAAACTAAGAACTTAAAAAAATTTAAAAAAGTTTCAGTTATTCTTGCCCGTAAAGGAAAACTCCAAAAGAACTTTTGTGATCAAGATACTTAAGTTTATAACATTTGTGTCTGTTCTTTTTTCTCCTTATTTTCATGTTAGTTCAAGAATAGATTCCCAATTTATAATATAATGCCTATATAAAATAAGAGTACCATTATTGTACCTTTTCTTGTGGCTTAACTCTTGACTGCCATTTAAGAAATGGTCAGAAGTAATTGGAGATCTCTCATATGAGAAGAGTTCGAGTATCTTTTTTATTAGCATTATTTGGTTTATATGCTGTTTCCCCTACCAGGCCAAACTTCCACACAGTTGAGGACTTGTGATTCATTCATTTCGTTATCTCTGGAGCCTGCTTTTGTAAGGCCCTTACAAATGTTTATTGACTTGACAAAAATAATTGAATCAACAATTCCTGTGTGATGTGAACATCATATCATGTATATGTTTTGGGAGTATTTTTAGTTTTCATTTTTATTTTGGAAAACCTTTGGATTTTGTTCTTTGGTTGTTAGAAACCTAGGATAGGAGTTTTTGTTTGTTTCAATCAGGGATAAACATAAATGTGGATCTAAAGAGTTGGGGGATAGAGGAGAGAGTATCCCCAATTGGGGCTCCCTGACCCCCAGCAATTGAATAAAATAAGAACTTTGGCTCTTGGCATTAGACCCACTTCCATAACACATATTGAATCTCTTTTAAGAAGAATTTCTCAAGGTCCTTTTTCCTAATTCCTGTTCATTATTTTACTTGTAACCACTTGTCTCTTTAACTAGCCTGGCCTCTTCAGAGAAGCTTCGTAGCTCTTTACCCATTTAACTCTTGGCAACTTAAGGATTTCTCAAGGAACTACATGAGTGCCCCATTCTTGCAATTACCAGAAACTCTTGCTAGTTAGCCTCCATAATGAAAGAAAGGAAGTGTATTTAAATGGAACTTACAGGTAAAAGAAAAGTCATTCAGATATCTTTTTGTTGTTGTTAACATAATGTTAGCACAATGTTAACTGAATATTTAACATAGCACTATACAGTTAGAAATAAAAAAATGCAGTACACGTGTAATAAAAATTTTCTAGTTGACATTTTTTAAGCTAAAATAGATGAAATTAGTTTTAACAATATATTTAACCCAATAAAGCTGGAATACTATCAACATGTATAAAACCAAACATGTAATAAAAATAATGAGATATTTTACATTTAAAAAACTTACATACTAAATCTTTGAGGTTCTGCATATATTTTACATTTATGGCCATGTCTTGAATTGGATACTAATCTTCATTAGAAATACTTGATTGTTATTTAGATTTTATAATGTTTACAGTTGGAAAAGCAGAATTACATTCTGTCTCTACTCGGACTATATTTCCTCACCTCTCTTGTGTCTCCTTGGACTCATTGTAATTTTGTTTCTGTCACTACCACCCCACTGAAGTGACTAGTGCTGTCATGACTAGTGAAATCTTGGGCTGACATTTCAGTTGCTGCTGCTTTATCTCTTCTGGTTCTTCTCCCTCAGTCAAGGACTTTCCTTCTATATGCCCATTCAATGTTGTTCTGTCCTTTTCAACTGCTCAGTCTCCCCAGATGATCTTACGTAATCCCTGGGTTTAAATTTTTTTCAGCCTGATTTTGAATTATAAATTCGTAATTTCCAGCCCAGATTACCTTCTGGAGTTCCTGACCTGTGTTTTTGTCTGGTAGGTATTTCCATTATTGCCACTTTAATAACCCCTGGGTACCTTAAATAACAGTGCTTCCAAAGAAATCTGTCCATCTCCCAGTCCCCTGTTCCTCCCTACCAGCCCTCTTCAGTTTCTCTGCTGGTTATTAACTCCACTATTTCCCTAGATGTCAGAATTCAAAAGTTGGAATCGTTTTGAACCTCCTTTATGTTTCCTGTCTAGACCTCATTAGCATTTCTCTGGTCTTTCCCTTTCCTACTCATGCCTTTGTTCATCACCTTCATCTTGGGTGAATACAGTGCTTTCCTAACTGGTCTCCTTGTCTCCACATGGTCTTGCCCTCTTCCATCTTCTAGAATATGCCTAGCAAGGTCACACTTATGCTGGAAGAGAGCCCGAGCACAGTTTCTGTGGAGACGTTCTGACGATGTTGCCCGCCACCTCACCCCATAGCTGTTTCTTTTCTGTGGTGAGCCCTGTGCCTGCCTCCGTTGTAGCTCTTCTCAGATCGCAGTGTTCTCAGTTTCCACTTCCTCACCTCTCATTCATAATGCATGCCTTACAGCGTAGTCCTGGGTTTCTCTGTGTCTGGATCCTGTCTCAAGACTGTGAGCTTTCCAAATACATATGCTGAGTCTTATTAATTTACCTAATTTAGTCATTTGCTAGGGCTCTAAATCTGAGGGACTTTAGCAGCAGAAATTTATTTTCTCCCTATTCTGTTCTGGAGGCTAGAAGTCCAGATCAAAGTTTCAGGTAGGGCCATGCTTCCTCTGAAGGTGCTAAAGGAGCATCTGTTTCAGGCCTCTCAGCTTCAGGTAGTTCATTTTGGTAGTTTTTTAACTCTAGTTCTCATGTGGTGTTCTCCCTGTGTGTTTGTGTGTCTCTCTCCACATTTCCCCTTTATATATGGATGCCGGTCATAGTGGAGTGGAGGCTCCCCCTAACCCCCGTATGACTTCATCTTAATTACGTTTGCAGTGACCTTATTTCCAGATGGGGTCTCATTTGGAGGTAGTGGGGGTTGGGACTTCAACATGTGAATTTTGGGGGAACATAGTTTGACCCCTAATACCAGTGATTCTCATGTTAACTAGAATTGTAAAATGATTGGAGGAAATAATCTGAGTAAAGGATCAGAATTTTTATTTTCTTAACTGGCATTAATGTTTAATCAAAAATAAGAGCTTGTGATTTTAATACTTTCCCATCTCTAGTTTTCAAATATATTTATAATTAGTAGTTTTGAATTAGTGTACCTCAAATGATGTGCAGGCAGAAGTTTCTGGTTCTAGCTCTGTCTCGATGAGAGGCTGCATATTATTTTTGGATCCATTTAACATATGAATAAACCAACAGCACAAAGAAGAGGAGAAGGAAAGATGTCCACAAAATGTTGAAGATGGAAAGCAGATGGGCCTGAGTACCTGAGCTAGTAGGCCAGAATAAGTAAACACCTAAGTGCAGGGGGAAACACCAGCTAAAAGCAATCTGATTTTCAGAGCAGAACTTAAATGAGTGATGGAAAGCATCAGGGTGCTGAGTGGGTGAGGCTGATAACCGGGAAAGGGTTGAAACTAAATATGAATGATTAGCCTCTCAACACCCCTTCGCACTCTGCACCCCAGGAAAAGACTTGGTTTGGCAGCCCAGCAGAAGACAAGGCACTGAGAGGTGAAAAACTCTCTCACTAGGCCCCCCAGGTCCCTGACAGCCAGGCTTATGGGCCCTTCGGAGACTGTAGGATTCCGCTCTGGAGTGGTGAATGAGGGTCACTTGTTGGCAAGTCCAGTCCATGTACAGAAAACTTCTGACCAGCTGTTCAGTGCCCCCTTCTTAATATTTAATGAATTAGATAGCTTAGGATCACCAACCATTTCAGGAATGTCTTGAACACAAACAAGAACAAAACAAATGGTGAAAAAGGCAACCTGAAAACAATGCAAGGGGACAGATAAATAACTCCAGAGAAGTTCCTGATATTTATCTCAAAGAAGAGAGGATACTACAGCAGTGAAATAATAGTTTGCAATAAAATATGGCTTCCAGAGAACAAGGAAACATGATTCCAGAAATTTAAAAAAATAGAAAGCTTTCAGAAAGAAGGAACAAAAAGAAACTAGAAAGGGAAAGGGAAAGGATTGATACAGAAGGGCCAAGATGGAGGTCATAAGAATTTCGTATCCAAAACAGAGGAAACTCAGGATTGAGTGTGTCTGGGTTGATGTGGTGGCCCTTCTGAAAGCTTAGATAAGCAAATGACTAAAACCCCGGCCTGGGCACGTTACATTCAAGTTTCAGAATGCCGAAAATTGATAAGATCTTATAATTTATTTCCATGTGGAGGAAAAAGACAGACCTGCATGAAAGATTAGGAATCAGGGATCGAATTGGCCTTAGATATATTAGAGCTAGAAGACAATAGCTCCATACCTTGAATTTTGAGGGAGAATTTTGTCCAGCTTACAATTTGGTGCTTGTCCAAATTACCAATAAAGTCTGTACATAAAATTAAAACTTTTTTTGAGACCTGTCATGTTTGAAACATATCCTTTCTGAGAAAGATGTGAGTTACCTAGACAGGCAGTAAATCAAGAAAGGAAAGTCCTGAGTCAAATGGAAAAAATGGAAGGAATTTTCAGGATGGTTATAACCAAAGTCCCAAGAAGGGCAGCTGTGCTCAGGCCTAGAGAATAATTAGTGCAGGTGAAGCAGAAAAATGGTGGGTTGAGGGAGGGTTGTTTTCAATACAAAAGGAATGGAAACTTGTTGGATCCTGGTGCATATGATGAAAGGAGCTTTACAGATCTTTTTGACAATCTTAAGTGTTAATGATTAGTATGTGTGAAACCAAGGAGGTAAAGGACAAAATCCATTTACTAACTCTTAAGGTGGAAAGCAGATGCCAAAGAAAGGATCTGTAATCTAAATACTTTTATGTTTAATATTGTAAATTGAAGTGTTGATTTGACTAATGGGGTAAGGGGAAGTGGGCGGATGAACAGAGAGCATGATGGTTTAAGAGTTTAAATCCTTTTTAAATAGGAAGTTGATAATGTCTAGACTGAAAAAAATACAAAAATACAGCAACAGAAAAAATACAGAAACACATTTCTAAATTTGTTCAGAAATGTGGCGGTAGATAGCTCATGAAAGGGCTGAAGTGTTGCCGCCTCTGAGGGGCGTGCTCGCCCGGGGGCGGAGGACTGCGGCTCTCCTCTGAGCCTTTTGCCATCATGTGGTTTTTCAGGGCGTGTTATGGAATCACTTAGCAAAAAAAAAAAAAAAAAAAAAAATCTAAACTTTCCATACTGCATAAGTTTCTTTTTTAAATTTGTCATTCGTTATCAGTCTACTTATGTGCAGTGTTAATCATTTAGAAATTGCTGCCGGATGAGTTCTGCTCACTAGTGTAACTAAAGGTCAAGAAACCCAAGAGCATAAGCTTTAGAGTCAGTAAGTCACTTGCTTTAGTGTAAACGATTACCTCCAGTATTATAGATGCTTTTTCCAGATACTGTGCTTAGAAAAACAGATGAGGGTCTCCCCTTGAGGACTTACGTTCTAATGAGGGGAGCTGGACAGTGCAGGTAAATGAGCCAGGGTGGTTTCTGGTTGCTTGAGGGGTAAGTAAAACAGCAATGGGTTAGAGACTGTACTCTGGAAGGTCCCCTCAGATGATGCACATTTGAGCCTTGAAAGTCTTGAAAGGTGAAAATGTGCCTTCAAAGGGAAGAGCAGGGGAAGGGAGTGCTACGTGGAGACCCTCACTGGTGTGTGGACACAGGGACGCAACGAGGATGATGCTGAGTACAAGGTTAGGTGATGAAGTGAAGCATGGGTCCTGTTAAACAGCTGGAATTCCTTGGAACTGAAAGAGTGATGTGTTCTGAGATGATTTAGAATGCTGTGTGTAGAGCAGATCGTGGAGGGCAAGAGTGTGGACACAGCTCCCCAGAGGCCCACCTGACAAGGACAGTAGTGCACTTGTACTTCTCACTGTGTGTGTGTTGCTCTCACACGTTTACATCCTTTTTATTCATTCTTTTTACTTGACTGTAGCTTTTCTTGCTCTTTTTTAGGTATTTATTTAGAAGGTAGGTGGCTCGAACCCAGGAAGGCTAATTAATGGCCATGACAGCATGCAGTAAACACACTGACTAGCATCTCCCACTAGCTTTATTATTTTTTTAAATTGCTGATAATTACAATAATGCACATGGGCATGGGTCCCAGACAGGAAGAATTATTGTCTGCAAGCAGATCTGGTGTGAGCTGATAATACAGCTTATATATACTTGCAAATTTAAATGCTACCTAAATCATAGGAAGGATGCCTTTTGACTTGCTTTGAACTTGTAGAGGGTAGAGCTCTTTCATATTTTTGTTACTTTCACTGTTATTTTAATGGATATTAGAAATTAGTGAGTTGTTACATCAAGATTGGCATCTGAATATTGCTTGCAGCTAATAAACATAGTAAAATGTTTAGCAGAATAGCATATGAAAATTGCTATTTGTATTTTAAAATATGAATTTGCCTCTCTGCTCCATGAAAGTTATTTTGGCAAATGTCTTATTTTCTACTTACAAACAGAGATATGGGTTATTTACCTAAGAACTTCTGCCCCTTCTTGCCTTTTGGCATCACAGAACTTTAGAAATAGAGAGCTTAAGCCTTTGTTTTTCATGGGCTAGTAAAAACAAAAAAATTAGGAAGATAAGGTTGTCAGTTCTTAATATTACAGGATATTTTTAAAAACAGACTACCCACTTTTGTCGTCATCTTGTGAAAAACATTTTAAAACAAAAGATGAAGAGAAAGTAATCTTAGAATTTATGGATGGTTATTTATCAAGAGAACAGTTAGTTGTTCTGTACCTTATGGTCATGTGTACACATGCACTCTAGACCTTACTTATTTTTAAGGTCACTATTATCTTTCATAGACCTTATTACCCCCTAGTGAGTGTTAGGGATCAGCTGCATGTATTTGTTTTCTTATTTTTTCCTGGATATGTTCAAGGAAAAAAGATCCAGTGGATTACAGATCTCTGACATTGGCCTTTCATGTTGTTACATCTTAAAGTCAGAAAGAATGTTTCAGCCAAAGTGGACATGTTAGTTTCTCAACTTAACCATGGTGAAATCACTGGGTTGAGTATTTATTGTAGTGAAATGGGTCTGTCTGAAGAATAGAATACTTCTTAGAAAGGTATGTTGTTACATTTTGAGTACATGAAATATTTGAAATAAGCTAAAAAAATTACCTAATTTTTAATGACTGTGATTTAATGCATTTTAAATAAACACGATATCATAGAGCTTCAAATCAGCCAGAAACATGCTTACAGTTTTTGAGAATATTGCCAGGTTTGTGCTTGGATATTCCACAGAAAACCTCCCGTCATTTGTATTATTTCTATCATTGCAAATCAGTAAGAATGACTTAGAATGAATGTGTTTAATTATTATTTAATTGGTAGTGCTTTTAGATGTTTGTTACTTGAATCATTTCACCCTTTGAAGGTTTAGGAAACACATCCCTAAGCATTCCCCCCAACCTTGTACAAACTATTTAGCACACTGAATAAATAACTGTGTAAGTAACACTGGCCAGTGAGTTCAAAGGTTAAGCACAAGTTCACACCATTTAGATCATCCTATATTAATACTCAAGCCTGGCTTTCTGACTTCTGCAGTTAGCAGGCCTTCAAAGTATGACAGATAACTGCTCAGCTGTGGGATCATATAGATTCTTATTCAGTGAGGAAGCTGTCTTTGTTTCTAAGCCATGTTTCTTAGACATAAGGAGTTTTAGGAAAGTAGAGTTCTATCTGTTGTGAACCAAAATACCAACGTTAATATTTATTGTAATACCTGAAATTTGGGCAATGGCATATTTGTTTCGCACAAGCAACAACTAAGGTCAAAAGAGTGAGTGAATAACTTCCAGGAGGTTGCATTGCTATGAGAGGGAATATCCCTCAAGAAAATCTATTTAGAGCAGTAACCTACATAGTGCTTTTTTGATCACAACAGTGTTTCATTAGTAACTGCAGATTCATGTTGAACTCAGTTCCGTGCCAACCGGAAGCTGGACCAGAGTCAGGAAACCAGCAGCTCCCGGTGATTTTCCTTTAAATAGTAGAGCAGTATTGTACATGTAAACATTTGGTGACTAAATTCCCACAAAATAAAATGTAGGGTATTATTGCAGCCTGCTTTGGGCATGTCCAGTTTAACAGACCAAAAAGGAAATGTGTAGTCTTTTAAGCCTATTTCATACCATCCTGGATTTGGGGAGGATGACTGGTCACATGAGGATTTCACGTGTTTCCCTGTGCGCCCATCGTTTAAGCCCCAGTTCTGTGTAATCATTGCCAGAGAGAATTAAATCTTCAGGAGCCAGCCCTTTGATAATGATGCTAACATTTGAGTGCTCTAAGCCTGGCATTGTGCTTAGTACATTATCTTAATTTAATCCCCAAAACAAGCCTAAGAGAAATATGTAAGTTAGTAGCCCTGTTTTACAGATAAAGAAATTTAAAGCCTGATAATAATGGCCACCAGCACTTGAAGAACTTCTATGTAACAAGCACTATTTTAAGCACTTTATATATGTTAACTCATTTAAACTTCAAAACATCACTATGCTGTGTAGTTATTGTTGTCGTTATTTTATAGATGAGGAAACTGAGGTCCAGAGAGGTTAGGTGACATGCCAAAGATGGCACAGCTAGTCATTGATGAGGCTGGAACGCGGTCATGATTTGTGTGCCTTAAAGCCCTTGCTCTTAGCATCATGTACTTCCTTGAGGTCAGGAGTGGAATGAGCAGAAGACTAGTGGTTGGAAAAGGCATGGCCCAAGTGTTTCCACGCCTGTAAATAATTTCTTAGAATTCCTCTTTTTTATGGGAAATTGGAAAGAAACAGGAGCCAGTAAAGATGTTCAGTTGAGAATTTTAGGTCCATAAACACTGCTCTGCACTTTTTTTTTTAACATTAAAATTTTATGTATTTTAAAATAACTTTTTATAAAAGACTTCCTGCTCTTATCTTGGAGATACAGAAAGACAGATTTCATAATTCTTGGTGCTTGGATCCTTACCAGTGATCTCCAGATGGACAAATTACCATGATCCTTGGAGACAGTCTAAACCGTTACCCATCTTGAAAATGATTACTTCATTTATACTTTAATATTTAGAGGTCTAATAAAAACAGGGATTGTGTAGATGACTGCCTATGAACTAACAAATACCTAACAACTGATACATATCAGTGGACAAATAACGATGGCCTTTTACATTTGGAGTTTTCCCCCCTAAACCTTTTTAGAATTAAGCTTCTTATTAGAATTAAGTTCAAATGTAAAAAAAGGCCAAGGATTTTCAGCTGGTATAATAAAAACTGTGACTTCTAAGAAGAGGTTTTCTCAGTTTACTGCTAAAACTAGAAAACGCTTAATAAGAATCCTGCTGTTTTATTAAATATGGGTTGAAATGTTTGAAGCTTAGACTTCTTTTAAATTGAAAGCTTCACTTTTGTATTGTTGATGAAGATACTTTAAAGATACTTTAAAGGATCCAAACTATCGACACTCTTTGACGGTAACAAAAATGGGCTTTCTTATAAATTAAGCTCTGGGCAGAATTGTGATTGTCCTCCCATCGAAAATAAATCAAATTTAATATTTGCGCATATGGGGTTTTACTACATTAGTATGTCTGCCCATGTGTTCAGAATAAACAGTAAGTTTTTCAGGTATCAAGCCTGCTCCAATTATACTTACTAGTTGTCCTAAGAGCATCTTCTCTTTTCAACAAATTGAAACCATGCAGTCATAATTGAAATTCAGGCAGGTTTTTAAACAGGATTTAAAAAAACAAAACCACTTTGTTTTGAATTAATCTTAGAGTTGAAAAAAAGTTGCAAAAATACTACAGAGAGTTTTCCTATACCCTTAGCTCCCCTCACTTGATAATTAACATCTGACATAACCAGGTGTCAAAACTGGGAGATCGTTTATACAGCACTATTAATGGACTTGGAAACCATCTTCCAATAATTGCTCCAGGTTTCCCACTAATCCTTTTCCTGTTCCAGGATCCTGTCCAGGCTACCATTTTGCATTTACTTGTCGTTTCTTCTTAGTCTTTCCCCATCTTTCCTCATCGATACTCTCAAATGTCTTATTGCTGGTAAGGTTAACGATGGTGCCACCACTGTGAAGTAATTTGTCTTCCCTTTTGTAATTAATAAATAGCTTGGGGGGCTATCTTGAAACTGTGAATTTTTAAAATTTTGTTCAATTAAGTAAATCTTAGGTGCTGGTTTGTGGACACAGATTTGAGTCATTTGAATTTATGAATCATGAGGAAGCATTCACTACCTTGAGCAAACAGGATTGAATTAGTACACAGGGTTTTTGCATCCATTAATTAATTGTCATTTCACCAGCTTTCTCTTTTAAAAAAGGTCTTTGCGTTGAGTGCTATGTTCTAAAGGCATGCCTTGTTCAATGTTTATTAGAACTAGAACTGTGTTAACCTGGACACTTGAGTGCCTGTAATGCAGCACCTTCTTCTCCAAGGAAACATGATTCACTCAGTCATAGGCCAAAATGCTCCTCTTTAGAAGCAGCTCCCTTCTCTGCAGGCACTTGCACAAACCCTGGAGTCAGATTAGATTAGATTCTGGGGCAATAGCTTCTATGAGCAAGTCAGCCATGGGTTTACAAACTTGCATGGATTGGGAACACTGCATTGGTCCTGAGTGGCTTTGTGAAAGGTGGGGCTTTGGTGGCCCCAGGAGTTGCGTCTCTTGAGGTGATAAATAAAGGGCCTGGGTTAAGTTAGGTTCAGATATAGATTTATTTTGACTTATTTATTAAGCCATTTCAGGTTTTCACCCGCATTACTAGAAGCACTTTTTACCAAGTTGAATTTCTGTCCTTAGATAGCTAAACCCTTCCCTGAGCCAAATTAATAAAATAGAATTTCTTATTAAGAATGAATTATTAAATAAAATGGAAGCACTTGGCTAGGAAAGCACTTGATGCATTTTGTTTTCAAAGCCTTCAAAGTGCTGCAGTGTACATAGATCACAAGGACTGGCTTAAGTGCCAAAGCATGGGGCATTAATTTTCTTTCAGAGCTGATTCCATGTTCTCAGGATATCAGAAGTGCTGACTTGGCAGTGAAATCCCATTTGTAACATGTTAGATTAGGAAACAGATTGATTTATACATTGATATAATAGATCAAGGCACAGCGTGTGCTTAAGAAAATGGAGAGCACATTAAGAACATTTTCAAAGTAAAGAAATACAAACAACAGAAAAAAAAAGATCCTAGTATATTCTAGATAAGGTCAGGGTATGTTTGATTAGTTGATTCCTAGACATGGTCCACAGAGGCTTTTTATATTTCAGATGATACCTTCTTGAGAGTCTCTTATGACCACAAGGATTAATCTTTCTGAACTCAGAAGTGAATCACTATAGCATATTAGCTGTCTGGAATGATTCCAGTTACTCTCTTTTTTCTTGGTGGTAACTAATGTGAGGAGCATTCGCAGGTTAGCTGCCTCTTCCTGTTGCTTTAACCTCTGGTATTTTAGATTCTCTTTAGGGAAGGTAATGTTGACCATCTCAGCACAAAGATCAAATGCACTTACCACTGCTGTATTGACCTCAGTGGTTGACCCATAAACTGAACATTTATACTATCGGAACTCTTGTGGTCTTTTAGCCAATGACCATAATGAGTAACACGTGGAACACAATCTTTGGTGCAGATAAATGGCAGCCTGCACAGTTTTGACCACTCCACAGCTGTGACTTGGGTGACCTCACATAACTAACTGACCCCTGTGTCTTACCTGTATTCATTTTTGGAATTTAAGAGGTAAATGTCCCGCTACTCCCCATGCTTCTGAAAGATTAGACATCACATCCAAATTCTTACTTGTTTAATAGCTGCCTTTAATTTTAATGTAAGGCCACAGAGAATTTAGGAAATGATGCTCAACATCTTTCAGATTTAACTGTTTTCACATATAGCTGGTTTGGGAAACACTTCTTTCTAAACTGTCAGTTTGACTTTCTTACTTACAAATACGTCGTGTCTTCCTGGATTTTCTTCATTTATTTGTCTGAGCTTTTGAAGTAGGAAGGAAAGAATCTGGGGAGAGCACTGGTTTCAATACACAAAAGTGTCCCTGAGTTTTCCTTGCCTTTGTCTCTGTGTGTGCACATTTATATATACCCTGTTTACTCTATATCATAATCAGGGTTTCTCACCATAATTCTTAGATATGGCTCCCAAAAGAGGATGGCCAACATAAGAGACATTTTGGTGCATGTTTTGAACTTATTATGAAAATTAACACATTTGTCTTATGCATCTGTATACCTTTTAATGATTAATGTTGATTTCAACATTCGAGTATTACCTATAAATAAGTGTGTGTTCCTTTTTGCAGATATCTTTAAAAGTTTGGGAGGGGTGAGGTTTGGGGGGTAGACAGGACTTAACACCAGTCTGTAACTTCACATGTAGTTATACTGAAGGCATAGGATCTGCCTTTTAATTTAATAAATGATTATGATCACAATAGGACTACAATAAATTCTACTTAATAAAGTTGCTAATTGTTCTCATTGGATTTAATTGGTGTTTTTCAACCTGGATTTACCTAGGCAACATTTTACTTCTAGACGAGCTTTTCCCTAGCTACCCAATAAGTGTTTGTGTGTTCTTCTTTTTGTGCCTAGTAGAAAGCAGGCTAATTTTCATAAATTTCAAAGCTAAACCTGTAGGATGGTAAATTTATCCTGGAAAAAGATCATAATGTATTTCAAAATCATATGTAGGATCCTGATTGGTCCATTCATGTCTGTCATCCAGCAGCATAAATAAGAGTTGTTCAGAAAGCATTCATTTTCCATATATTTCAAGTCAAACCTATCCTTTCTGTTACAGGAAAACCATTTTATGTTAATTGCTCTTTTTAAAAAGAACGATAGACCATACAATCTATTCCTACCCTGCTTCCCTCAAGTTTTAACATTGAAAAAAAGCTGTTTAATTTTTATTTTGAAAGAACTTTTACAGCAGGGAAGACCACAAAACTCCATTGTGGATGCAACAACCAATGTTGGCATATTTCTAGATGCTGGGATGCCTGTGTTTTTTCTAGTGCAAGAGACTTGTGGGAGCTTTACTGTCATCAAGCCTAGATGTTATTTCTCATCTGTAACTTGTGAGCTGTTAATAGCTATGATCTTTCGCAAAGAAGTGAATATTAGTCCAAGAAAGACTTTATGCAATAAGTAGTTGATTACTTTTACCTAACACGAGGTAAAATTGTTTATGAAATTCCCTTCACGGTTCAGTTTCCATGACTGACACCATCACTCATTGAGTAACGCAAGCCGGACATGGCACCTTCCTATTCCCCACCACCCTTGCTAATCTGTCACTAAGTTTTGTCTGTTTTGCTCCCTGTGATCTTCTGACTCTGTCTCTCCATCACGTTGCCTTAGCCCAAGCTACCAGTATCTCTCTCATACTTTGCAGCTCCAGCTTCCTGAGCCATTCATTCCCCTGCACATACTCTTGTTTACTTTCACTTCGTTCTTCACCCTCCAAACAGAGAAAGCATCAGAGCTACATTTCGATGATATTAACTTTGTGCTTAAAACCTCTCCACACTTACAGTGATAAAAACCAAAATCACCTTGGTTCACAGACCATCTAGTCTTGTCTCTGCATGCCTCTCCTTCCTTCTCTACCACACTCTACCTTCCTATCTACCTTCTCTCCACATATTATTCTCAAAGCTCTACTCAATGCCACTCTCGTCTGGAAGCTTCCCTGATCACCTAACCCAAGCCTAAGGCAGATCCCCTTTTTATATGCTTCTCCACCGCTATATTCTTTTCCTTCTTTAAAAAGTCTAGGAATGTGATCACACTTTTTTGGTGTGAGTGTTGACTCCTGCACTAGGCCATTAGCCCCGTGAGAGCAGGGGCCATAACTTTTTGCTCACCCTTGTGTCCTAAGTGTTTTGGCTTGTTGCTTTACAAAATATCTAGCTGCTCAATGAAATTTTGTTTTGTGAGCGAATTGGGTAAAATTAAAAAAACTTTAGCCCACTCTATATTTTTCTATATTAAGGAATGGAAAGTAGATTTGCTTGTATTAGGAGACTGCAGTTGGATTACAGTTCCAGTTCAGAATTATCCAGATGGGGTGTGAGGGGTTAGATTTCCTGTTGACCTTTCACTTTGATCATATATGTCCAAAGGTCCTTTTTATTCTGGCATTCTCCTAGGAAAAGGATTTGTTTATGAAGATAAAAATAGTAAACAATGAAGATTTTTAAAAGATCGGTTTTGATGTCATAAACCGTTGAATGACTGACTATGCTTTTGTGCCAACCTTTTTTGAAGTAAACCTGTTTTTTTCCTCCCCCTTTTGTAGGCTCTTGCAGCCAATGCCGGAACAGGATTTGCTGTTGCTGAGCCTCAAATTGCAATGTTTTGTGGAAAGTTAAATATGCATGTGAACATTCAGACTGGAAAATGGGAACCTGACCCAACAGGCACTAAAAGCTGCTTTGGAACAAAAGAAGAAGTTCTCCAGTACTGTCAGGAGGTAAGAGTGTTGCTGGAAAGTTAAAACTGCTTTTTTTGGGTAAAGTTTGAATTTCTTTGTCTTAGAAATGGATATTTTGTCATTCTTCTCTTTTGACCTAAGACTAAGTGGCTAATGACTGGTGCACCAGGCCTTTTGTTTCTAAGTGTATGATATGAGTGAGTGTCTCGAAGGCTTTGCGTGTGTGGGCTGTGAACTTCAGTTCTTTCAGGAAGGAATACTGCAGAAGCTTGGCAAGCACCGCAGACTAGAGCCTGGTTCTCTTGGCTGCCCCACTTGTTATGGAAGATGTGAAGCAAAATGTGTCATTTGTATGCTTGTGTTTTCCACTTGCTGTAAATGATCATCTCAGGTTCAATTCAAGTTGGTTTAGGTCAAAACTTGATCTGGAAAAGGCTATAAAATTTTTGAACTTCTTACTTACCACGACTAGCATATAGGACCAGAGTCGAAGCATTATTCTATAATTTCATTAACAGACATTTCCATAGACTTGCTCTTAAGTATTTTAGTTCATGAACTCAGCTATTTCCATGTACCCTACAAGTGGCCTTGCTACCTAATAGATTTATTGAGCTGAAAGCTTAGAGCTTTTGTATGTCCTTAAATAGAGATTCCTTTTAATAGAATGTATTAGGAGTAATCAGAAATTTTCCTGCCACAAGAAAACTAATTATTACAGTTCCTTTTTACTTTAAGAGTTTATTTGGAGCCAGGGACAGCAGAGTAGAATGTGAGATTTTTTTGGGATAATGGTGACGCTGACTAAACATAGATATTCTCTTCGCTTGCGAGTACGTCTGTTCATTATGGACCAAGGCAGTTTATTGAGGGTGTGCTCTTTTCCCTTGCAGATGTATCCAGAGCTACAGATCACTAATGTGATGGAAGCCAACCAGCCAGTCAGTGTGGACAATTGGTGCCGGAGGAACAAAAAGCAGTGCAAGAGCCATTTTGTGATTCCTTTCAAGTGTCTTGGTGAGTGTCCTTGGGTACTTCTTAGGGAGTGGAATCCTTCATTTTTAAATTTAATTTTCATTTGGCTCACAGTGATATGTCTACATCCGTTAAGAAGCTGAGGGCTGCAGGATTTTATCGTAGGGCTTAATCTTTTGAGTATTGCTTCTTCATGTCGATAGTTGACTTATTTTCAATGGTCACTAACTTTCCCTCTCCTATTGTGGGTATCCTTCTGTCTTTTAAGGACGAGTTTTTTCCATGGCACTGACTGATAGTGTTGCCCTTCCAGCTTTGCCTTCCACGGAGAGTGTGAAAGTATTGTTTGACAGTCATAGCAGTGAGTGGTACTCAAGCAGCCCAAGGAGTAGAGTTTTCTGTTCCCCCGGCCTCATCCTAAACACATTTTGCAAGGTACTAAATTCATGTCTTGTTAGCCAGACCAAACTTGAGGTAGTTTTCAGAATTGACTCAGCTGCCTGTGAACAGTCAGGGATGCTAGGGCTAGGCCCTGTGCCACCTGCTATTCTGGGGTGTTAACAGTCAGAGCCAGCTTGATTAAAACTGTAACATTTATTACTGAGAAACGTAGTTATTGCTTCAAATGCTTATTAGTTAATGTATTCATCCTAACCACTCATCCCTGACACATCTGACTTATACTCATGTCTGTAGTCTGGGCGATTCAGGAACAGATTCGGTCATAGAAACTTAAAAGGGCAAAACAATTGATTTTAGATGATCCATGACAGGGCTAACATTGATATTGCATTTACATAGGCATCTTAGGTAGTTCTGTAGATGTATTTAATTTTAGCCATGAATTTAACTTATTCCCCTCCCTCCACTTCATTAAAATCTTTATCGAAATGGAATACATTGCTTTTCCCATTCTCACATGTAGCAAAATAACAGGAAGATTACAGTATTTAAAATATGTAGCAATTACTTTGTGTAAAAAGTACTCAGTAGGGGTAAAGAGGGACACTGCATGTGCTTATTAACTCCATTCACTGTAAAGTTGAAGCATCATGCAGTAGTGTGAGACTTGGAAAAATTTTGTGTGATGTGGTTTAGGTTTAGGGAGGTTCTTCTTTTTGGCTCTAGGAAATCACTGGGTGTGAGGTTTCATTCATGCTCTATAAAATTCTCAAATGAAATGAGAGTACTTTTGAATATCTGTAGATAGATAGTACTTGGAATCATTATTCCTAAGTACTTTGTTTACAGCCTGGTCTTCCCTCTTCTGTCTCTTGCCGGCTCCACTACCCACTCAGAACTCTGAGTTTGAGATCTAAGAGACCTTTCTCTCTGCACATCCAGTCAGCTTTCAAGCCAGCCTGATTCTTACCTCTTAGATATGGCTTATATCTGTGGTTGCCAAACTGTGCACCAAGGCACTCCAGGACATTGCAGCAAACTCATAGAGCATTGTGGGATATTTTTGATTTTCAAGGGAAACATCTGTCAGACATCCTGTGAACTGCTAGCTGGAGCTATTCACAATTTCAACATTGGATTATTTCATTCTTTTCTATGACCTCATATCTTTGTGGAGCTGTACGTTAGTGGATCCTGTGTTAAAAAGGTGGTATCACACAAAATTGCTGTAGAAGAAGCAGAGACAATGGTGTTCTGTTGACCGCGACGTTGGAAGAGTTGCGCAGGGCCCAGCAGGCTCTAGGTGTTAGGACACAAGTACTTATTAAGTTGTTGGCCCTAACTGCTTAATGTTAGGTATTCTTTTGGACTATGGGGGTGCTGTGAAAAAATTACCGAGACACTCAGTGCTGTGACTAGAAAGTTTGGGAACCTCTGGCCTGTATCTTTCTGCATCTGATTCCCACTGCTCTAGTTCAGCCTTTCATCATTTCCTCCCCAGCTGTGACAATGGCTGGCTTCTATGCGTGTTTCTCAGTTCTGTCCAGCCTATTGCCCTCTTAACTAAAATGAAGATTGAATTGTCTCTCCTGCACTTAAAACCCTTTAGTAGGTCATCTTCACCCAAAACACAATGTTTCATTAAGCTTCTTAGCATGGGTTGAAATATCCATAATGTGGCCCTTGCTTAGCTCTGTTCTGTCCCCTACACCGCCCTTCTGTGCTTCAGACTTCATTAGCATCCCGTAGCTTCTGGCCCCTTACCATCCAGTTCTTGTTTGTAATGACTTTGTTTTCCTTATTTTGCTTGGGAAATTCTCCTTTTAAGACTTATCTGAGGGAATGCCTCCTTCAAAGGAAGCTTTTCTTCCTGGTCTTATTTTCTGTTTAAATAGCCAGATTTCTGAAATTCTTTTTGTTGTTGTCATTAAACCTACTGCACTGTACGTTGATGTCTATTTACATCTTTTTCTCCAACTGTGTTGTAAACACCTTGAAAACAAGGAACCTGCTTTAGTCTTTCTTGTCCCTTTAGCACCATGACAGTGCCTAGAACATAGTATACACTCTTTATGATAATTACAGGACTGCATCATAGTATACAACAAAAATTTAATTTTATTTACTTTTCCAAATGCTGTAGTTTGAATTTATCAGTGTTTTACATAATCAGTGAAATGATATTGTCCTTAACTAAGTGCTAAAAGACAATTTGACCATTAACTATTCAATACCTTCTTTACATTGTGGTTACTGAATGAAGCATTATACAGTCTTTGATGACAGTTAAGACAATTACTTTTATTTACACCAGCATCCATTGGGACAGCTTCCTAACCAGTAAGTAGAGCCACCCACTGGTATTTTTAAATGAATACAGTTGCCTGAGCCTAAGCTAGTGAGGATCAGGGGACTAGAGTTTAAAGGAGGTAGTAGAAAAGACTGCCAATTCTTTCTTGTCATCATTTAAGGAGTAGACGATTTTAATATCTCCCACTCTCCCCACCCAATGTCCCCTTACGTTACCAGGTAGAACCGACATTAATTAATAATCAGTACCACCTTCTTTCTATCATAGATTCCTTAGAAAGCCTTTTGGTGATTGTCTTTTAGAGTTACTTTTGCCTTTTTCAATTAAAAAATAATTTTAAAATAACTTCAGATTTATAGAATGATTGCAAAAATAGTACAAAAAGCTTTTGTATACCTTTTCCTCAGATTTCAGATTTTCTGTTAACATTTGATTAATATGGTATAATTAATCTTACCATTTGCACCACCACTAGTTTTTTGTTTTGTTTTTCAATTATTTAAGCTTCAGACATGATGTCCTTTTATCCCTAAATTCTTCAGTGTATATTTAATAAAAACAAGAACATTCTCCCATATAAACAGACTGCAGTCATCAAAATCAGGAAATTGTCATTGATCCAATATCTAATCTACAGACCCTTTTCAAGTTTTGCCTGTTATTTTAATAACACTGGAATCTAATTCAAGATCTCACATTGCATTTAATTCTCTCTATAACCTCTCTTTGTCTTTCATGACCTTGACATTTTTATAGAGTACAAGCCAGTTACAGTGCAGAATGCCTGCAGTTTGGGTTTGTCTTATGATCCTTTTGATTTATGCATTTTCGAGGGTACTATCACAGAAGTGGTCTTGCTGCCTCATGTTGGGAGTTGCATGTCATTTTGCTTCAGAACCAGTGTTGACGTTTATCACCTGGCCAAGATGGTGTCTGCATTCATTTATTTTATTATAGATTCATTGTCCAGATTGGACTGGTGGGAGCCCCTTAACTGGTTCCTGTGTCTTTTTACTATGTCCCTGTCATTCTTTGAAAGCTTCCTTACTTTGTAGTACAAAAAGGTTCTGTAGGCTCATCCTGTATTTTTCCTGGAGTCAGCCATTTTTCCAGGAAGCCCTGGTTTCCTTTAGTGGGGAAGAGTATTTGGATTTGCCAGGATCTGAGCATTAAGTTTGCTTACTGCTATTACAGCATTATTGCTTCTAGGCCCACTCAGACAGAGCTAAGAAATACATGTATACATTACACTCTCACACAAATCTATATTTCTGTATCTCTGTGTATATTTTAACAAAAATGAGCTCATATTGATACCTCCAATTCCATTATCTTCAGTATATATTTTAATTTTCTCAATATCCCCTGTAAATAATCAGTCTCTGCTTTTTAGGACTAGGTTTGTTGAGATATAATTCACATACTGTGTAATTCACCCATTTTAAAGTATACAGTTTAATGGTTTACAGTACATTCACTGAATTCTGCAACCATACTCAATTCTTTTAACATAAAAACTGTTAAAATTAATACAGTAAAAAGTGAGAGTCCTGTATTTTTTATTCACCAGGAATAACCACAGTGAGTCCTTTTATGCATGTTAAGGTGAGTACCACACCTCGTGGTAAAGACATAGTAGTAGTGTGGTTAGCTTTAGCCCTGAAACCGCTTTTAGATATTGCTACCTAGCAGACCCAAATCATGGGCAAGCCAGAAGGGTGAGGAAGTAGGAACTGGGGAAAAATAGGATGTGTCTGTATTGGTTGGATAGCTCTATTAGTTGGTCTGGATGTTCCATGGGCCTTATCTTTGTACGGAGGCACTGATTTTGTTTGTTGTTTTTTCGAGGTTGTGAGGAAGGCCGTGTCTTGATTAGCACCCTTGAAAGCAGTTTGAAAATGGATTTAAGTTGCTAGCAGTGTCGCATCAGATCTGATGTCACACTGTCTATAGACGTCTGTGTCCACGTCATTCAGCTCTCTTCTGAGAGCAGGCTTAGTTACCCATCATTGTGACTCTTAACTGATATGTAGTGTATTTGGTGACTTGAAGTTAAGTTCAGTCTTCTCAAATGAATCTTTATATTTCACGTTACTACTAATTGCCTCCTGTTTATGAAAATTTATCTAAATAATAGGACAATCAGAGTAGGTCAGAGTTGGTGATGTGCAAAGAAGCAAAACTGCTGGTATTTGGGGGAAAGGAGTTAGTCATCTCTGACATTTATATATAAACTGGCTCCTAGACTAAAAGAAGGGAGCTTTGCAGGCCCAGTACTGTTTTTGTATTTGGTTATTTTTGGAAGGAGATTTGGACAGGGAGTGTTACTGTGATGTGAAGACAACCAAAGGAAGTTTTCATTCTCGGAAGCTTTGAGGCACAGTCCTCAGCAACTGCACCTTGGTATCTTGGAGCAGCTCACCATTGCAGGTGTCCGTTTGCAAGTCATCGTCTCTCTTTGAATTATGATAGCCCCTCAACAGTTCACCCTAATTCTTAGTGTGAGTACTTGTGCATGGTATATGTTTCTGCTTGTGAGGATTATTCTGGGTCTTTTAACTTCTCAGAGCCCTATTTACTCAGACATCTGCTAGGGAAGGCCACCAGACCTCACAAAAACTTGGGTGGTTAGGTTGATCCTCTTGGTGGCTCTCATTACAAAAGTCTGTCTCCTACCTGCGTACAACTTCCAAGAGCCCCCCGCGAATAACCTGTCTTACTATTTGCAGCTGGAGAGTACTCCTGAAGTACGCTTATTTATAATAATGTGAGTGTTGGTGTTGTGGGTAAACAGCCTTGTTATTTTGAAAGGAATTTCAGCAACTCTGAAAAAGTTCTAAAACCTGATGGCTGCCATAGCCCTGTTGGGGGAGGTGTGGTATAAAAGAAAAACAGAATCACAGGGAATGAGCAGAGGGTTGGCAATAAATTATAAATGCAGCTTAAATGGATCCTTTAGGTTAGATTTTGTTAAATTGCCGTATTCATTGATCAGCTTGTTAAATAGAAAAGCAAAACAGTATAGCTTTTTATTTGTCCAGTGACTTGGGAAATTGTGGCTATTATTTATCATACTCCAACTGATTAAATTGAGGACTGTTACAAATTTGGATAAACTTTTTAAAGCAAGACCAAACCATTTTCAGTGTTCTCTAAAACAGAGTAATGCTAATTTGCATAGGTCAGTTTTTTTCCCAGAAGCTTCTGATAAACAGTTGTAGCAAATGCAAAAAGTAGCAGTGAAATGACAGAACCAAGCTGGGATTGAAATGTGTTCCTCTTTTAGTTGACTTGTTAAAAGTTTATTTTCAGTAAAAGAAGTTGGAGAGAGGGTAAGCAAAAACAGTCATTCCCAGTTTCTGCACTTAGTTAACCATGGTTAACATTTTGTTGTATATGAGACTTTTTTCTTTGGCTACACATTTGTGTGTACCTTCAGTGCATTTTTTCTAAGTGGTGTCGCGCTACACATTCTCTCCTGTTTATTGCATTTTTCCTTTTTAAGTGGACGTTTATTGAACATCCCCTTAAGGATACATAGATCTTTGAATAGAAGACAAACATAAGGAGTTAACCAGGCTGAAGGAGGAAGTAGAGGTTAGGGATATGGGATGTGTTTATTTGAGAAATTATTAAACCATCATAAAAATTTTTCCATGTTAAATATAGACATAAACCATATTTCTTTTAACCCCATGGTGTTCCAGTATACATAGGTACCATTATTTTACTAATTCCCTATTAATGGACATTTAGGTTGGTTCTGTTTTTTTACATTAAGAGCACTGTAATAAATATCTTTGTTCACTTATTTCCTTATAGTATATTTTTAGAATTGGAATTATTGAATCAAAGTGTATTCTTTTCACTTTTCTATTTTATTTTTAAATTCAGGGGTGTTCATTTTTTCCTGGTTTTCAGAGGTCAGACAGATTGATTTAATCACAGAATAGCTAAAGATTAGTGGCATCTAATTTATAGTTAAGCATGGAGTTAATCATTAAAATCTGGCATTTAAAAACGTTTTGATTTTAAACTATTTTAATTTTGAAATGTTTCAAGCATACTAAAAAGATAAAACATAATATGCAGGTCATGCACTCATTATCCTTATTTAAGTTCTTCAACATTTTGCCATGTTTGCTTCATCTCCATCTTGTTTTTTAATAAAAGGTTTAGATATTCCACCACTTTTCTTCCTTCCTTTTATTCCTCTGTCCCTCTAGAGGTAGTCTCTACCTACTGTTACCATGCATCATTCTCATACATGTTTTTATATTTTTCAACTTATGTATGTACCTATAAACATTTATATTTGTTTTAAAACTTACATTAATGGTATCATATTATATGTGACCTTTTACAGCTTGCTTTTACTTTGTCATTTTGGGGTTCATCTGAGGTATGATGTAAATAGATTTAGTTAATTCATTTTAAACCCGATATATAGTATTTCACTGTATTTTTTGTAAACCCAGTTTGTTTATTGTTTTTAAAGAATATATATCTAGTAATGAAATTGTTGTTTAAAATTTTTTTCTGATGTTGCATTTGTGCACATAAAATTAAGGTTTTACAAATTAAAGTATATTAACTGTTGCCAAACGATAGATTTTTAAAATAACTATGCATTGTGTTGTTTGCTTTGTATAAAACTAGTTACTCAATTCAGGACTTTAAACTAATAACATTAATATCAGTAGTAGAGCTAACACTTAATAGTGCTAGGTGTTTATACTAGATTCTGCTCAAACTTTTCATGTGCTTGTATATATTTTGTCATTTCATCCTCACCACAACAAGATGAGTAAACCAAGGCACACTTGCCTGAGCCCACTCTGCTAGTAATAATGGTGTTGATATTAAAGCCTGGCATTTAACGCTGTACACGCTGCCTTTTTCCTTGGTTTTTGTCATAAATTAACAAATATAAAATTGCCTCATTAATACACAATGGTCACATTAAACCTTATGAGTTGGTGGTTGGATGTCAGAATGGATGTAATTTTTACTTAGATTGATTATCGGGCTTGTCTCTCCCAATGGAGGCAAATCTCGGTTTGCTATGGAATTTTGTCTTTATGCTTGATTGTAAGTCTGGTCACTTGGTAAACTTTGTGTCATGTTCTGTCTCCCTTAGAGCCTTTAGCGCCCTCAAGAGCAGCACTATGTCTGACTTACCTTTGTGTCCCTGTGTTAGTGTCCAGTTGAGCTATTTGGTCCCAGAAGTCCCTATGCTAATAGTGGTGTAAAATCTCACTGCCGTGTGTAAGGCGGTTTTGATGTGGAGAGGCGGTGTTTATTGTTCCAGCTTATAATGTTAGAAGCACATCTTACCTTAGGGTAGGTCAGGGACTTCCTTCACTTGCTACTTGGGATTCTTTGGTGCTCAGAAGTGAAGCCGAGGGGTCCTGAAGGACCAGGCCATGGTGACGAAGCTGCAGAGTGGGTCTGTGTACACTTTCCACTGCTTCAAATCCCTAAGACCTTTCTCAGGCCAGATTTTTTAGACCTTTCCTTTTTTAAACCTCAGCAGTTAGCCCTCCTGCTTCCTCTCTTGCTCCTACTTGTTGCATCTCTCCCTGAGCTAAGCACACATACCTCTCCCTCCTGTGGGTTTCCTCCGCTTGGACCCTGGAGGAGCAGATCAGTGATGCATCAGAATTGCCTGGGGTGCTTGCTTGTTCCAGTGCAAAGTATTGCATCCCACCTTAGACCTGCTGAATCAGAATCTCTGGGTGATAATCTAGTGATATAAAAGTTTTTAGCTTTTTAATATGGAAGTTACAAACATATCCAGATACAGAAAAAATGGTACTATTAACACTCATGTCTCCGTTGCCCAGGTGTATACCAACCATTAATTCATTAGCCACTCTTACTTCTGTGGTTCCTCTCCCACCTACCCCTGATTATCTGGAAACAAATCACAGATACATTTTTCTTTTCTGTGAATACTACAGCATGTATTTATAAAAGATAAGGATTCTGTTTTTCTAAGTGGCTATGTGTATTTTTCCTCCAGCTTTTTATTGAAAAAAAAATTTTAGACCTATAGAAAAAACGTAGTAGTTAATATCTCTATACCCTTTAGATAGGTTCTCCAATTTTGCCTTATTTATTGATCTTACTATGTATATGTGTGTGTGTGTCTTATATACATTTTGTTGTTAAACTATTTGAAAGTAAGTTGAGACATCATGATAGGTCCCCTTCAGATATTTCAGCTTATTTCTCGTAAGAGCAAGGCCATTCTCCTATTACTGTTACAATAATCATACTTTGAACAATTTCCCTAAATGTTCTTTTAAAAAAGGATCACACATTATATCTGATCTAGAACAGTTCCTTAGTCTTATTATTAATTTTTTTAATCTTTCATGACAGTGATATTTTGAGTTTAGGTCTTTTGTTTCATACAGAATATCCCTGAATTTGAATTCGTCATATTGTTTTATCATGATTAGATTCCACTGACATATTTTGGCAGAAAGACTATGTAGATAAGATGTTCTTCCTAGGATATCACATATGTTAGCTTGTCCATGGGTGACATAAAGCTGGTCACCTGTTTACTATAGTGTCTACCAGGGTTTTCCATTGCAAAGGCTCCTGTACTCCTTTGTAATTAGCTCTCCATCGATGATTCTTACCTGAATCAATAATTATAGTAATGGTTGGTCATAGAGGTGGGTGTCTTAGGTACAAAGGGCTAAAGTAAGATTCATCTGTAGTTTAGGAGAACACTCAGTCTTGGTTTCCTAGACATTTTGTTATTAGAACCACTGTGGGCAGAAAAAGAAAGTAAGAGGCTAGGAATATTGTTCATAGGAAGTCAGGTACAGGGTGGAGTACCTGTGTGTGTGTCTGTGTGTGTGAGGCAGTGGGGGGGGATCCTATTCCTGTGCCCCTGTCGTGTATTGCTGTAGCCCTGCAACAGGGCTGTTAGAGCTAGAGTCAGGGAAGAGTGAGGAGAAGTCTCAGGCATCGTGGCCATGACGGACTGCTGAGTTCCATGGCTGCTTGCCTAGAATTGCATCATCCAGTTGGCCTGTCTGCACCTTACAGCAACCGTCATAATCTGCAGTGAGGGTCATTTTCACCATGAATCATGATCAGATTTGCTTATCTTTTCCAGTGGGTGAATTTGTAAGTGACGTTCTGCTAGTTCCAGAAAAGTGCCAGTTTTTCCACAAAGAGCGGATGGAAGTGTGCGAGAATCACCAGCACTGGCACAGTGTAGTCAAAGAGGTAAAACAATAGATGGGAAAAGTAAAGGTTTTTTTTTTTCTTTTTCCCCCTGTTAAGAGAGAAGGTAGCATTTTCCTTCAAACCTCACCACGCGATTTTAAATTAATTTTCTTCATTTCCTCTTTCTCCTTTCAAAGTTTACAGTTGTATCTTCTAAATTAAAAATGATTTGGGAGAATAATAGATTTTTTTGTAGGGAAGTATGGTGTTGACAATCTAGCACCTAAAGTTAAGGATATTAAAAAGATCGTTAAGCAAGGATGCTATCAGCAGGGCTCCCAGAAGACCATCCTAAACCCCTAGCCCTTAGGGAAGAAATTGCCAATTATAGAAAATCTGTGTCTGGACACATGCGCTGACAGGATTAGATGTGATTTCATTCTTCTTGTAGAGAGAAATAATACCCTTTCTGAACGCTAGTCAAGTTGGTTCTTTAGTCAGTTGTCTTTCTTTGGTCAAATTCTAAAGCGGTGCCCTCCCTTGCTAGTGAGGAATATAAATTATCGTTGAGCACCTCTAACTGGTGTCGATAATTACTAGAAGAAACTCCCTTGTCCTCAATTTTTTCAACTTTTAGCTTTCATTATTTTTGGCCTTGATGCTCTTTCCCAATTGTAAGTTAAGCAAAATTTATAAATCTTCTTAAAATAATAACATCACAAATTTTTTGACAATATCTGTCCACGAGAGAAAGCATTACGTAGTGATTTGATAAGGGTTTCTTTTGGATAAAGCTAGGCATGTTCTGATGCTGGCCTTTGGGTTTCTTTCAGGCCTGTCTGACTCAGGGAATGACCTTGTACAGCTATGGCATGCTGCTGCCCTGTGGAGTAGATCAGTTCCATGGCACTGAATATGTATGCTGCCCTCAGACGAAGATCATTGAATCTGCCATGTCAAGAGAGAGGAGGAAGATGAGGAGGAGGAAGAGGAAGACTATGATATTTATAAAAGGTGAGCCCTTGTACCGAACCTGTGAGACTGTCGTGCTGGTGGCTGTGGGCTACTGGTCTGTCATTTCTGGGTGAAGTGGGCACTACATCGTTCACAGTTTGCATTCCATTCTAGCCAGAGCCGATCATGGCATACCAGTGGCTTTCAGCTTTCTGTTATTCTGTGCCACATTATCTTCTACAGGGTAATGTGGTCCCTGTTCATTAACTTTCCTTTTGCTGGTGTAGCAAGGCTGAGGGCTTCAGTGACACAGTTAAATGTAAGCTGAGCTTATTTCCTGCCTCTTTGTGTTTGTTTCAGAATAGGGAAGAGAATCATTGTAGTGCTTTGTGCATAGGAATTGTTTAACCTTCCTCTTTTTTGTGTGACCTCTAGTGAATTTCCTACCGAAGCAGATTTGGAAGACTTCACAGAAGCAGCTGTGGATGACGATGACGAGGATGAGGACGAAGGGGAGGAAGTGGTGGAAGATCGTGATTACTACTATGACACATTCAAAGGTGATGACTACAATGAAGAGAATCCAACGGAACCCAGCAACGATGGAGTCATTTCAGAAAAAGAAATCACTCATGATGTCAAAGGTAACCTGTTGTAGCCCTGTGGAAGTACAATCCATATGGTAATTATTTATTTAGAATTTTGGACTATACTCATCACAGGTAAGTCACAGAAGGCAAGGTGATGCTTCTGTGTGCCAAGGGGGAAGTCAGCTCTCCAGTACTCTGGTGGCGCCAGCTTAGCAGTGGATAGCGAGGCCTCCTCGGGGTCTGCCAGTTGTCATGTCCAGAGAGAGATGCAGAACTGAATTAGAAAACTAAGCTTTGCATTGTAAGGACTTAACTGGAGAGTAAGAGAGGCAGCGTGGTCTTCCACATTCAGCCTGAAAACATTCTCTCCCCGATCGGAGCCTGCCTCCTTAGTACTGCTAAAGCCCCTACCATCTGGAATGGAAATAACTTTCTTGGTTGTTCTTTTTTCCTGAGTGTGTCCTGATCTAAAGGCTGTTCATAGCTGGGAGGGATTGGGACCAGCAGTATTTTCATCTTGCCAACTTTTAAAAAAAAGGTTTTGACAGTTCTAAAGCCATTTATACATAACTTCCTGCTGATTGTATACTTGAAGCCAATTAAGAGATGAAGAATTATTTAGGACCCAACAAGAAGGAAGTTACTTAAGGAGTCTGGAAGTTTATGATTCACCTTGGAGAACATAAAAATGTACCCTCATCCTTTCTAGGTGCTAAAGTCATATTTATTATGGTTTTCACCACTGACACAGCCTGTTTACTTTCATTGTTTCCTCTGGGCCTTGACCTCACCAACATAAATAAATTAGACAAATATCTCTACCTAACAGATCAGAAATATGGGGCTCACAGAATTATGAGATGAAGAAATCCTGTATGTCAGCTGTATATCAGTCTAGACTCAAGGTGGCACAAAAAATATTTTCATTTCCTGAATGTCTTTACTGCCTCCAAATGGAAAATAACTGCATCATGAGAAATGACCAGCTTGAGCTGTTGAGATAGCCAGCCAGGGTGATCAGGGTCTGTCTAGTCTTAGCCTTCACTGATGTTAAGTGTCACCCAGTCCTTCCTCCTTGCCCGATCCAGCACTTGTGGTCTATAGCATTGTGAAGCATTTGAAGCTGCTACCTCTGTCCTGCTGACATTCTGACCCATTTCCACACAGCTGTCTGCTCCCAGGAGGCGATGACGGGGCCCTGCCGGGCCGTGATGCCCCGTTGGTACTTCGACCTCTCCAAGGGAAAATGCGTGCGCTTTATATATGGCGGCTGCGGAGGCAACAGGAACAATTTTGAGTCTGAGGATTATTGTATGGCTGTGTGTAAAACGATGAGTAAGTCCCGCCACGCTGGTTCTGTGCAGCAGATTGTCCTGTCCAGCGTTCTGTCTTTCCCAGCCGTCCTCGTGACTGCATATGTGTAGTGCTCCCTGCCCACTCAGGTCTGTTTGCTATTGGTTCGTTTTTCCCTCATCTTGTGCTTTCTAGATCCAGGCTTGCTTTCCTGATGGATACTTGTAAGCTCGGTTCTCCATGTCCCATGCTCACCGTGGGTCTGGTGGTGGTGTTGGTGGTGGTGTGTTCTCTCCCTGGTACCGTGGGAGCACCCAGAGTCCTGTTCTTCCTCATCCTGCTGTGTAGTTGCAGGCTCCCAGAGCACTTTGTGTTGGTTGGGAAGGCAGCCATGCCTTCAGTTTTCTCTAGTAGAAAGGCACAAAAGGGTAAGCAGATCAGCCATGAGTTCTGCACATGCTTGATTCCTGGCTTTTCCTCTCATTCTTGTCTTTGAATTACACTATCGCCGACCCCCTTGATGCCTGCTTTTCAAAGTAGTGACAGTGGGTTACTTTTGGGAGTCCAGAATATTGAAATAATCTTGCTTTTATGCACTCTAGGGAGAGAGCTCTGCGGCCAAGTGGTAGTAAGTTTGTTTCTGCAAAATGCTGGCAACCCCGGGGTTCTGTAGAGCTTTAGGTAGTGAGGGAATTTAGTTTGTGTGTTCTTGGTCACAAAGGGAACTTGGTGGTTCCGTTGAGTTGGGTTTACTTAGGTAGGAAAAGTTTTGCTTTTCTCCATGGTTACCCTTTTCCTTTTTAAAATCCTCTTTCTCTTACCTTGTACTACTAACCCATGTGTTTGGAAAATCCTCAGACCAGGCAGTCTTTTCTTGGTTTCTGTTCTGGATTCATTAGAGTAATGAGTTGCAGCCTGTTCCTGCTTTCTGGCTATAACTTCTGATGGTTTTTCATACAGATACCTTCATGGTCCCTCTTTTTCTCCCCACAAAATGTTTTTTAAAATCTTAATATGTTATGCTTTTAGCACTTCCACTCTATCTACTGCTCTGTGGAAAGGCTATTTTTATTTGATATGATTGAAAAGGTGGGGAAAAATGAATCCTTAGAGAATTTTGGTGGCAGCAACTTTTATTAGGAATGATGTAGAGGTAGAAATTTTTGTGATATGTCCTGCTTTGTAAAACTACTTAAACTAAGAGACAACAAAAGATTGCTTTGTGTTGAAGCCTGAGGAATTAGGGATCATTAAAGATCTTGCTAAATGTGCAGATGGGGATCTTTTCCCAAAGGATCAGAGAAGTGGTATCATAAGACACTATGTAATGAATGGCAGTTCTTCAGAGCATTAATGAATTCTACAAAATCATAGTTTCCTGTTTTTCATGGTAGGGGAGACTTGCCAAGAGGCAGCATATATGTTCATGTACCTCTGGGGCCCCTGGCTGGGGTGCTTTGAAAGTCCATTAGCGTGTCACTGTTATTGTGGTCAAGCTTGTGTCCTTTTTTGAAGGGGACTGATATGGGTGAATGAACCAGTTTTCACGTGGACAGAGGGCTGTGGTTCTAGGTCTGAGCCCATCCGTCTTCAGAACCAAACCTCTAGGCTTTCTTTCCCTTCCCCCTTTTGTTACCAGCAGGTGGAGGCGGCTTGTGTTTGGTATTATCTTTATCCTGCCCAGTGATATGAACCAAAGACTCTGTCTCCAACACATAAGCCTTTAAGCCGCAGGCGCACATCTCTGGTGGCGACGTGCTTAGTGGCACGGATGGAGCTCAGTGCTTTGAAATTCTCCCAGCGAACTGTTGAGTGTCATGGGGAATGTGGTTTGTGAAGCTATATATTTTAATAGTTAATCTGAAAAATTGGCTCTTGAGATCCTATTTAAATGGTTGTAGGAGCCATATAGTTTTCAGAAGGTTTTAGTTGTAGCTTTTAGGTTTAGTAAATAAGAGATAAAAGATGCTCTGATGGGAAACTTTGGAGTGTCTGATGCACTTGCAATTACATTAATCAGTTACACAGTTGTTTTAACGTTGTATTAAAGTCATAAGATTCTAGAAATTAGGTGAATTTGCTTCTGAATTAAAATTTGTTGAATGTAGGCATTTGCTACACACTAAACTCGAACATTATGGCATGGTAGGGCAAGTTGTGCCAACAAGTTGCATATCAGTCCTCCCTAGCTTGGGAAATCTTGAGTGAATTGGGCTAAGAGTTTCCATGTGTATTCCTTGAGAAGTAAATTAAGTAACCTTGTCATCTCAGTTCTTTCCTTTATGAGTTTAGGCTCCATTGTGCAGATATTTCCTTGCCTAGAGTCCCTAAGAATCTATGCTTGACTAGCAGTGAGGAGTAGTTATTCTAATGGGTTTCTTCTCTGGGTGATGGCCTGGGAAAGCCAATGAATGTCATGAATTGAAAAGCCCAGGGTATCTTCACACTCTGGAGGTCCTTGTCACATATAGCAACTTAGTGTTATCCCTGTTATCTCTGTTATTGGGTGTGGGGCTAAGAGTTTAATGATACTGGGCACAGAAAAACTGTAGCTAGAGCCGTTTGGACTTTGTCTACCCAGTCTATAATATTCTGCAAAGAACATTCAGTTGAATCAGTTCCCCAAAGTAAGTTCTAGCCTAAAAATAGCCAGAAGAAGGGTGACCTAAGCACCAAAATTCTTCGAAAATGGAGGATTTGTAGAAGTTCCTCTGTAGGTCTGATTTCAGTCCTCACCTCTGGTGAGATGCACTCAGTGACAGCAATAATGTAGTTATGTTTTAGGTTTTAAGATTTCAAGAACTGAGGGACGATATAGAAGAAGTGATTTTCTGCCCCTGAAGTCCTACATACGGGCCTCTCTGGTGCCGCAGTTACCAGGTGGTCTAGACTGGCCTGGTGGATGAATGTCACATAAGGGAGATGGACCAGTGTATCTAACAGCTGAACGTTGGCAGACGGGAGCAGCCTGTACTTTGAGCGTGGTATGAGACAAACTGGTCCATTCTGCAGTCCTGAGTTCGGTTTTCTTCCTAGAGCACAGTGCGGTTTCAGCTCCCAAAGAGAGCTCTGTCATTTTGTTTCAGTTCCCCCAACTCCTCTGCCAACCAATGATGTCGATGTATATTTCGAGACCTCTGCAGATGATAATGAGCATGCTCGCTTCCAGAAGGCCAAGGAGCAACTAGAAATTCGGCACCGTAACCGGATGGACAGGGTAAACCTCTGCACTTCCCTTATCTTTGTGATTTTGGCATCGGGTGACATGGTTTTCATAGTTGAAGAAAAGTGACAACATCTCCCTAGATTGTCATGCTAACATGTCTCCTAGGACAGATGTGAGGTGTGGGAATATAGGGGAGCTACTTTATGGATGTGACTCATCCTCCCCCTGGCCCCTCCAACTCTCAGCTCCATGGTAACATAATTACCCTCAGTCCAGACTCTGCGGAGCACTTACTGTAACCATTCGGTTCGGGGGTGTATTGCCATTAACTAGCTTAAAATTTTTTTTATTTTAATGAAGGACATTTTAATACCACTGTTGTAAATAGAAAGCTAGTAAATAGAAAGGTAACTATAAAAATATATTAAATGAAAGCAAATATTTAATAATATGTTCTAGATACTATTGCTTGCTGAAGGTTCTGAGTCTCAGGTGTTTTGTTTTCTTTTGTTTTCCTTAAGAGTTCTGTTAGACCAACATGAGCAACTTAGTGCAACTTTCTCCTAGACTTAGGAGAATTGAAAGAAAATTAAAAAAAGAAGTCCTTGCTGGGTCTGAGCACCACGTAAAACCCCACCTATCAACTGTGCTAGGTTTATATTTTGGGAAATGCTTGTTATTTTATCCAGATTGATTCTGAGAAGAAAGTATTAATCCCCACCCTACCCCACCCCCCTTTTTTTTGTTCTGTTTTCTGGTGAGACTAAGGCACAAAGATTTCTGAATAACTTGCCCAAGGTTATGGAATAAGGAGGTCATAGAATTGAGGCTGCTGGAGGATAATTGAGACCTAAGGCCTTAGGAGACAGTACTGTGAACTAGCTAAAAGGGCCGCAAGGTCATGAGGGATCATTTCCTTTCGCTCAGTTTCCTATGTTAGATTCAGGCAGGGCCTGGCAGTATTTTTAGAAAATGGGTGACTTATTTTAGAAATTACTCTGGTTAGAGTGCTTTGACCTTTGTTCTAGGTAAAGAAGGAATGGGAAGAGGCTGAGCTTCAAGCAAAGAACTTGCCTAAAGCAGAGAGGCAGACTCTGATCCAGGTGAGACATTCCATTCTCTAGGACAGAGCTTCCGGCCTGACCCTTGGAAGTACTGTCACAGCCAAACTCCCAGGAAGTTAGAGTTTGACACCTCCTTCCTTTTAGTTGAGAGCTTATGTTACAAGGAAGTTTTAGCTGGCCTGCTTTCTTTCACCTCCCAGCTGGTGCTCTCTAGAGTAGCTCACCTACGGCAGAAGGAAAACAAATCCCGGGCCAGAACACACCTAATTCATGCCAGAAAGTAACCTTGGCTTGGCTGCGTTTGTTAATTCTGCTTTCCTGGCAGAAGTCTCAGTCATCTTCATTCTTAGGCTGTGACTTGTTTTTCAGCAGTACTGAATTCTTTTTTTTTTTTTTTACAGGCTTACTGAAAAGTCAAAGTAAAGTTCTCTGATATCAATTGATCTTTAACTTTGTTAGAATGTAACCTTAGAATCATAGTGGCACCTGCATTCTCCTTGAATAGAGGAGAGTGTTGTAGAAATAGGGATAGCAATCTACAGCACAGATTTGGGTTTTATAAAACTTTTAAACATTTTAAATATGTTTAGCTGAAATCTCTCTTCTCATGATAACCCTTTATCAGAACACCTTTGCTTTTTTAGCAATCTCCTTGAAAATCCAAGAGTGTTAATTTCTGTATAGCCAATGTATCCTATGCAGGGGAATTAATTTAACAGCCTTCAACTATGCCTTTAAACGTGACCAGGTACCTCACAGATAACATGTGAATGACTCAGCAGAACCCACCATATTACTGGAATATGTTTTAAAATATATCTATTAGGCTGTGGTTTCAGGGTTTTAAAGTTAGCACCTTGCTACAATGTGGAAAGCAATAGCATTCATTTTCTTTTAGTGTACATGAGGAAATCAGTAATGTCAGTTATGGAAATGCTAAGAAGTTCTTACAACACTTGATTTACCATGCTGTCATTAGACAAGGAAGTAATTATCCTGATAAATCAGGTAAAGTACAGCAAGCAGGTCCTCAAATCATGTAATTTCATTACATATCATTGTATTATGATGTTGATAAGATGTAGTAGCAACTTAACTCTTGTTTATATCATTTAGCCTATGGTAAAATTTGTTTGTTTCTTGTGATTTTGCTTAAAGTCACAGAAGCTATCAATGATGTTAAGTGAGGACTTACTATATACAGTACTTAGATCTGATTTTTGATCCACTCTCTGGACTTGTTACCAGTTTACACAGGCCTTGGGCAGGGAGAAGCCAGCACTGAGCTCTAAAATCATTGGCCTAGACTTCTTACAAGTGCCATAAATTATGTTTTTCCTACTTTCTGGGTTTAGCACTTCCAAGCTATGGTAAAAGCTTTGGAGAAGG
The DNA here is from genome assembly GCA_003508835.1 of Eonycteris spelaea. NCBI lineage: Eukaryota > Metazoa > Chordata > Mammalia > Chiroptera > Pteropodidae > Eonycteris > Eonycteris spelaea. The sequence goes on along the minus strand of PUFA01000323.1, from coordinate 553,717 downwards.
AAGCAGCCAGCGAGAAGCAGCAGCTGGTGGAAACACACCTGGCTCGAGTGGAAGCTATGCTGAACGACCGCCGCCGAATGGCCCTAGAGAACTACCTGGCCGCCTTGCAGTCTGACCCACCACGGGTGAGTCATGTGCACAGCAGGTCACACTCATGAAGTGTATGCTCAGTGTTGCCTGCCCCAAAGTAGTGCTTGTGTAGAACTGAGATATGACACACAGTCAGTAAAATTACATTTTTATGACAAGTTCTCGCAAGGCTGGAGGGAAGGAAAGAGGAAGGAGGAGAAGGTATCATGTTGTCATATCTGCTTATATAAGCTCAGTATTACACTTACACCTGTGTTTGCTACCTGTGATATGGAAGTACCTAACACTGAGAAAGCATAACCTCAGGATGTTGGTTGGTAGTTATTCAATTATTGAATTTCAGTGGTAGACTTACTTTCAGAGAATAAAAACATACCTTCTCATGGACAAAGGCTTTTGAACCAGCTCTATTCTAAATAAGATTATGAAGAAAGGGACAAAGTAATCATATAAAACCCTTTTGTGCTAGTGGTCTCAGTTTTTTTTTTATCCCTTAACTCTAACCTGTCTTGCTTTGGAGGGATAAAAAGTATTGGAAAGGAGGAATTTGTATCCTCCTTAGGTAAGCAAGTTAAGTCTTTTCTGGGTGGTATAGGGACTGCTTAGCTTGTGATTAAGGTATTGGAGGCCAAACCAGTGAGAGAGTGCACACTGGAGGAAGACATTGCATTAGAGATTCTGGGAAATACTATTTGTTAAGGAGCCAATATAACTTTGGAACTCAATTTTTGGTACTTAGAAAGGTAGCTTCTTGTTACTTGATGAGATAGCTGAAAGCTTTTAAAAGTACAGCTTCATTCTTGTGCTTCACTAAGCTTTACATTCTTAAATAAATTTTTCAAACTTTGTTTTCCTGCCTGTTTTCAATTCCCTAGTCTCTGGATATTATAACAACTGTTCTCTCTTGCAGCCTCATCGCATTCTCCAGGCCTTGCGGCGTTATGTCCGTGCTGAGAACAAAGACCGCCTGCATACCATTCGTCATTACCAGCATGTGTTGGCTGTCGACCCAGAAAAGGCAGCCCAGATGAAATCTCAGGTACACTAGACAAAGTAGGAATTGCTCCGGGAGACTGTTTCTAGTGGGACAAGGCTGCTTTGACCAACAGTTGAACAGCACTGATAGTTGTGCTTGATATCAGCCTTTAGAACATGATTTTTGATTTCCAAAGATATCCTGGGTACAAGAGTTGGTTTGGGTACAAGAGTTGGTTTCTGCAAAGTTACTATTTTTAAAATATCTTTTCCATACTTCTTATGTTAAGTACTTTCTACTTAAATAGTTTCTGAAAGTTTAAGGATACGTGATTATATTGAAGAAAAGTCAGTTTCGATTATTTTATTTCTGATTTAGGGAACCACCAGAATTAATATTTGAAATCTTTTTCTAAGCAGATATAACAGGCAGATTTTAAAAATTGTTCTCTTTTGTTTTCATTTAGACATATACTTTTACATTCCTGGGTTTTGTCCCATGCTGGGTTCAGCTTTTCTTTACAGTTGTCTATAAAAGTTTGTTTCTGGACCCTCTTTCTAATTTTGATACTGTCTGTGTATTATCTTAAGTTTTACTCTCTCATGTTCATAGAAAATGAACTTGCCAACAAAACTACTAGCTCCCTTTTAAATTAAGAAATCTAATAATTCAGCATATTAGTTTTCCTAGAGGGTCTAGTAATGACATAACTTATTTTCATTTTCCTCGCATATTATAAATACAGTGCTATGCTGATGGTGAGTACCCACTATATGTGGGAGGCACTTGTAAGGGTGGGTACTCGCCCATCATCCCAGGAGCTCCACCTCCCAGCCTCTATGTGTGTTATGATTGGGAGGTAATCTGCCCAACAGTCCTAGGAATATTAAGTGCAATATTACACCATTTGTTGAGCAGAAGTTTGTGTGCTTCCTGTCCACTTAACCAAACTCTGCATAGCATTTGATGATACAAAGTTGAGTCCCTGTGTACCCTTGAGCAGCAGCTCACAGTCTAATATAGGATTAATTAACTATAAAGATGAAGAATAATTGTCCTTAAAAATATAGAGTTCATGTCAGCAGTTGGATGCTGTGGCAATGAAAGAACTCAGGCTGCTAAAGGGTGGGAACAATGTGGAGAGGAGACGAATGGGTCTGGGGACCATAAGGGGGATTTGGTATGAACCTGGAGCTCAGTGCTTTCCTTTAAGCTGGATAGAGTAGAAGAGAAGGGAAAAAGACCAAGAATCTCCTAGAATGGTTTCCAGCAAACTTAGTTAGAACAACACATGCATCTTAATAGGGATTAGGTTTTTCAGATCTACATGATTATTTTTTAATGTCATCATTTTCAAAATATTATATGGAAAAACTAGACTATTGTGTAGTATTTTACGGCAGTGGTCCCCAACCTTTTTAGCACCAAGGACCAGTGCTCTTATGAGAATCTAAATGCCTGATGATCTGATCTGGAGCTGAAGCAGTGATGCCAGTGCTGGGGAGCGGCTGCGAATACAGATGAAGCTTCAGTCCCTTGCTCACCACTCACTTCCTGCTGTGCAGCCCTGTTCCTAACAGGCCACTGACTAGTACTGGTCTGTGGCCCAGGAGTTGGGGACCCCTGTTTTACAGGGGAAAGAAATGGCCTCTTCTGTGTGGTGAGAGTAAAAGGAAAGTAGAGACCTGATCAGTATATTAAATTAACAAGTAGGGAATGAGTCACCTGCAAACAAGGTCAAAGTGCCACACCAAGTCCCACAGGAAGTAGAACTTCCTTCAAAAATCTCAGGGGAAAATCCTAGCTCTGCTGTGTGATATTTAATGTCTGCTCTAACCCCTTAATTCTAGTGAAGCTGGGCTGCTGAATTACATTAACCTTTTGTCTTTTTCCTATTCTGTTGTCTAAGCTCTAGAAAGCCCTGCATATAGAAAGCCTGTTACGACATGTGCATGTTTGACTTGGCTGTGAGTGATTTGGTGCGTGTGCCCTCCTCATGCTGCAGCTCAGAGGTTCACTATACAGGCACTGAGATCCAGTGTTCCTCCCTGTGGTTCCTGTCCTTCTATGGATAGTTGCACTGTCCACTCTCAAATGGCTCCTTAATACATCTGAAGAAGTATAACTCTCGACACATGCTAAGACTGGGTGGTCCGTGTTTTCAGTTCCCATTTGCATTTTTTCTCTGAGGCACTCACTCTTGTGCTTTCCCATTAATTTACTTGATTGAAAGAATGGAAAATATAAAATTAAATTGCTTCATCCTTGCTTTTAAAGATCAGACAGACATTAATCTACTATAAAAGCTTTCCATTTAACTTTTTTCATTTTGACCATTCATGTTAATGGCTTCAAGCCCACGTATTTAATCCATTGGCTTAGAGTGCCCTCTTTAGTAAGAGCTTGCTAACTGCAAGTGTAATTAGGAATAACCTCACTGTATCAAACTGGGGTGGAAATTCGCCCAAATCACCTTTCATTTCAACCCTGAAAAGCTTTAAAAGTAAGCGACCAATCTTAATGACTTTTTTTTAAAAGTTAAGAACTCTGGAGCTTTTGCATTCAGAAAAGGTAGTAAGCTGTGGAAGACAGATGGTAGATGGTAGATGAGTCTTCCTTTATCACCCCTTAAAATTAGGTTTACTTATACCTTAGTGCAAATTTTTGAAAGAATAGGTAATTTAGTTAAATACAAATAAACTAGTTCTCTTATTCATGATAATTATTTCAAACAATTGCTAACGCAAAATCCATGAATGTCCCCCTCCTTTCTACCCAAATCTGTTTTTTGGTCAGTGATTTCATTCCCTTTTTATCCCATCTCATCTAATCAGTAGTAAAAATTGGTTGACTCTTTCCCATTTTTACTTAGAAAAATCTATCGAGTCCCTTTCATTGTACAAATTAGGGTTCCTTTTAACTGTTCAGTACAGCTAGTAAGTTCTCAGGTGAAAATCAAATTAATAACTGGCTTGGCAATTTTTAAAATTTTCTTTTAACTTGGAATATTCTCTGTGGATAAATTTTCAGATCACAAAGGGGTATTACTTGGTCTGAACACATTCTTATACTTCAACGGCCAGTAAATATGGTGTGAGGGTTAATACATTCCCTCTGACCAGCAGCTTTACTAGACATTATAGAGAATATACCTGCTCAGCTGGCCTTTGTAGAAGTGTGTGTGGATATCCCTCCTGGCCTGGATGTTTTGGTGACAAGGCTTCTCTGCCATACTGTACTTTCAGGTGATGACACATCTCCACGTGATTGAAGAAAGGAGGAACCAAAGCCTCTCTCTGCTCTACAAAGTACCTTATGTAGCCCAAGAAATCCAAGAGGAAATTGGTGGGTGCTGACTATGTTTGTATTGCAGCCAGGTGGGACTTCTTGCTAAGGCTTGGGAGTGATGGCTATGCAAGACTCGAGAAATAGGACCAGCAAGGCCATGAAGCTGGACATTAGCATGCCCTGGTTTCAGAAGCCTGGAATTCACTGGAGCTTGTATAGCAAGGCCAAGTACTGGCTGTGAGCCACAGAGCCTTGCGTTTCATTGACCTTCACTCTGTTACCACAAGAAAAGTCTGGGTGTGAAATTGCAAGGGACTAGAGGAGTCTCTTGTTACCCTCCCTTCCATGATTGCTGATGTAGTTCAAGGCACTTATTTTACGCACATTCCCACTTCCTCTCCCTCTTCTGGTCTCTGTCTTCTTTATTTATTCGACAAATATTTATTGTGGCTGTCCTGTGTCACAGAGTAAAAATGTACACCGGCAGAAAATACTTCCTAGAACTGATGTTCTAGTAGGAGAGAAACGAACAGGAAAACAAGTATCACAAGGGGATGAGAGCTTCGTAGGGAGGTAAAACTAGGGTGGGATGGTGGAGAGGGGTGGGGCGGTCAGGGCAGCTGTCTCAGAGACAATAATCTGAGACCACAAAGGGAAAGAAACATCATTAGCACAAGCAGTAACTGCTGCAGAGGCCTGGGGTTTAAATCAGTAAAGGGCACAGGGAGGCTAGAATGTAAATATGAATGAGGCCAAAGAAGTAGGCAGAGGACAATTTGTTAAGAGATTTTAGCAAAATTAAGGAATTTTTATTTTATTCCAGGATAATGGAAAGCTGTTACAAGCTCTTAAACTAGTGAGTGACTAGATCTGGATTATGCTTTTTAAAAGAACATGAATTTGAAAAAAAAAAAAAAAACCCTAATTGGCTGTTATTTAGAGATTGAAAACCACCCAGAAAGTAGTGTAAAAACCCAGGAGGAAGGTGGTGGCTGCGCACACTAAGATGGAATGAGGGAGATAAGAGGCGTGGGTGGTCCTCAGGGTGCTGTCTGGAGGGAGGTGAATGAGGTGTGCTGTACTGTGGGTTGGCCAGGAGAGTGAGAGTAGGAGAAGCATCAAAGATAATGCTCAGGGTTTCATTGTGAGCGATTGGGTGGATGGTGGTGCCAGATTTTATTGATGTGAAGCTTGACACATGTGAAGTAGAAATTGCTATTGAAAGTGAAGTGGAGGTATAAGGTAGACAGGTAGATCGATGAGCCAGAGTTAGGCAGTGGGTACAAGGTACAGATTTGGGAGTCATGGTGTATGGGTGGTATTTAAAATATGCCATTAGATGAAATTATTTAAACAGAGTGAAGCATTAGAGAAAGGGAGTGCCCAGGATGGAGTTCTGGGTGCTGGGGTTCTGCAGTGCCACAGAATTGGAGAAGTATTTTGGGTAATTGGGCAGGAGTCGCTGACTGTGTTGTGAGCTGGTAAGATGCTCCCCTCGGCAGAGCTCTCATTCTGTAATGACATGAATCAGCCTGTTCAGATTGTTGTTCATGTGCCTAGAAACTAGGTCCTTTTGAAAACCTGGTTCCCTGCCGTGTCTGTCTTTATCAGATGAGCTACTTCAAGAACAGCGTGCAGACATGGACCAGTTCACTTCCTCTATCGCAGAGACCCCTGTGGACGTCCGGGTGAGCTCTGAAGAGAGTGATGAGATCCCGCCATTCCACCCCTTCCATTCCTTCCCGTCCTTATCTGAGAATGAAGGTGCGTATGATTGACAGCACAACTTCTTGGTGGTGGGGTTGGAGGAAAGGGGGAGAAGAATTCAGTTAGAAAATTGAAGTCAGAGTTTTGAACTGGGATTGTATTGGGGAGGCTCTCTGTTGGACAGAGAGAGACTCAATTCATTGATCAACTACTATGTGCAGGCACCATGCTGGGTGTTTTCAGATAGTTGGTTTCAGTATCACCACAAGGTTAATATTATTTCTCCCAACTGTTTTATAGATGGTTTGCTCAAAGACCACTGTTTTTCCTGGTCCTGTCAGCTCCCTCCAGTGTGTGTAATGCCTTATATGTGGGAGTCACTTTACAGTTTAAATAGCACACTCTTGTTATTATGTCACTGTCTTTTCATAACAGTCTCGGGAGGTAGGTAGGTAAGGGAGACGCTGTAGAGGTGATGTGGCTTGCTCAGTGTGACACCTCTGATGTTAGGTGGAAATAAGAAGCTATGTCCCTCTCCTTCCAGTCAGGAATGCTTTCTTCTATTCCCATGCTGGTTCTTGATTTTTAAAGGGATCTCTAAAAGCTGTGGGTCTGCACCAGAAACAAAAACAAGCTGCTGAGACTGGTGCCCCGAGACCAGGGTGTGGAATCAGATTCTATTTATTGTCTGCTGCTGTTGCTGCCGATGGTGGTATGATAAAAATAGTGGCCAGAGCTATAGAGTCTTTCTCAAATGCCAACTTTAGCCAAGCATCGTTTGTGGATGTTCTTATTTAATCCTCAAATAGCTCTCTACTGGAATGTCCCCATTTGCAGGTTCCAAGGTTTAAAGGGGTGAAGTGTCTGCCCAGGGTTGTGTAGCTTGTAAATGGAGAGTAAGGATTTGAACCCAAGCTGATTTAGTCCTGCAGTCCTAGGTAGTCACTCACCTCTGACCAGATAGAGTTGTTGTGGACAGAGGCCTTGTAGAAGGCACCAAGTGTGGAGGAAGGGTCATCCAGCTTAGCCTTCAGACCTTAAATGCCCTTTAAACTAGTAATCTCAGAGGTACCCATTCAGTACAGTTGATCTGCCAATAATATAATAGAATCTGAGAAAGGAGCTGGATAAATAGTCACCACTGTGATCCGAAAATCTGCTCTTACAAACCCCAGCCCTCCATGGAGGCTGTACAGTGGCCGTGCTTACACAACTTATTTGGGATGGTGGCATCTGGACATTTTTGAACTAGGACTTACCTCTTTTTTAGGAAACCACAGTCGATACTAAGTTCTGGTTTTGTTATTTTCTAAGAAAAAGAACTTTTATGGGCTAAGGTAAATAATTTGAGAATATCACAAAATTTTCCCCCAAAAGACCTATGACAGACCTACTTCTTTCTCTCCTACCTTCCAGTCATTTCCTATAGCTCTTACCACTGGTTTGTTTATGGGATATTTCAGGCATGATTTTTAAGGAAGAATACTTTTTATTCACATTATGGAGAAGTTCTAAGATAGGGAATTTGAAAGAAGCCATTTTCTTTCTTAATCTCCTTTTCTGCTATTTTTGTTTTTATTGTTTTTCTTTCTGCTAGACACCCAGCCGGAGTTGTACCACCCAATGAAAAAAGGTTGGTTTGTGAGAGATGTTTCCTTTAAGACCATCATGCCTGTCACTTCCCCAGTGTGTCTGAAGTCTCACGTTCCGTTTCATAACATCATCGATTTTTTTCTGCCTCATTTCTCAGACATGGCTGTGTGTGGAGCCAGAGTAGTCCTGTCTCCAGCCCTATCCAGTGCCAGTGGTATTGGTTACACTTACTTTTTGGATGTCCAGAGAATACCAAAGTAACTAAAATAGATTTTTCATAAATTCTTCTAATCTGTATAGACTTTTTAAAGTATATCCAGTTTAAACAGGTTGGTTGCAAATTGCTAGTATGTAAACATTTAATATGCTTAATTTATGGTCAGGTGGAGAGTCATTTTCTTTTACCTCTTTTTTTTCTCTGCTGTTCCCACTTACATCTTTTCCCTTTTTAGCTGTCCCTTGCCCTTTGTCTATGCCCAACTATATGTTGCCAATTATCTCATGTCCCCTGAATCACATTAATCAAAACATTAGATGCTGATGGATGAAACAGGTGGAGACAAGTAAACTCTTGATGTAGTGAATCTCCAGTTTTCAGAAAAAGTTAACATTATGTAAGCACTATGCTGAATGCTTTGTTTTGCATACTTGGTCTCATTTAATCCACTGAACACACTGTAGGTAGGATTTTTAGCTCTCTTTTATAGATTAGACAGTTGAAGAAGCCTAAAGAGATTACAGGACTCACTTATAGTCATGAGTTTAAGAGGCAGAGGAACCAGAATTTAAACCCAGTTCAGTCTGTCTCCAAAGCTGTTTCTGTTACATAAAATGCCAGTGTTGGTTACTGAATTTCCCCGGTGGTTGGTTAGTCCACAATCACAAGAGACAGTGAGTCGATTGCAGCGTTTTATATTATTAGTGTGTGTGTGTGCTGTGAGCCTGCTCTTTTGGCTTTGTTAGATGGGTTATGGATAGACCAAGTGGTATTCCCTGGCTAAAAATGTGGTGGTTGTTTGTTCCATAACTTGCTCTCAGAACCATGAGTGTGATTTAAATCTTCTAAAAATTGCTTATATGTAAAAGCTTATTGTATTCTACTGGGATATGCCTCTTCATCATTGTTAACATTCCTTTGAATAGCAAGCACATCTTAAGATGTTTATAGATCAAGCTTAAGGTGTTTTCAGAGCAAGGTTAGTTTTCTAGAAGGTTAACTGAATTTTGCCCTCATACATCAACTGTTATTAGAATAATTCAAGCATTAATTTTTGGTCTCTTAAAGTAGCTCGTTTATGCATTTTATAAAACCAAAGTATTTTTAGTGTTGAAGAAATGTGTGCATTATATCACCAAAAAGTATCCAAATAGCCTGTGCTAGTAGTAGGACTTTAAATTAGTTGTTTCAGTGGGACGTTATATTTAAACTATAATCTTTCCTTTAAGACCTTTAAAATTTTGAGGACATCCTGAGGAAAAGTGATGGATGGAGCTCAGAATTACAGTCAGTTAGGCCTGAGCATGAGCTTCCTAGTGAGCACATTCCTCTTTCTCAAATAAAGTGTAATTTCATTGGCATTTTGAGACTACAAGTGCCAGCCCTGGTTTAACTTACTCTAAAATCAGATTGTGAAATTATTTTTTTAAATTAAAGCCTTAGAAAAAAAATTGTGTCATTTTCGGCTATGTTCTGAGTTACCGTGTTAGCTGGCCTGGAAGTTCAACTGCAGTAGGTAGGAATTGCTCCGTCAAGAACAAGTCTAGTTGTGAGCTGGAAAGCTTTGCTGTGGTTGGCCTGGTGTCATCGTCTGCCTTTGGGGCAAGCACAGGAAAAGCAGCGCTTTGCCTATACTCATGTTTGAATGTTACTCACTTGCAGGTGGCCTGGTCACCTTAGAATGCTGAGTATGCTGTTAGGTCCATCTATTTATAAAAGGTTCTAATCATAGATGTCAATATAGAACTGTATGTATTATTAGTAATAAGAAATTCTTAGGGTAGCTAGAAATCACATGCTTTGGAGCTAAAAATAAAGAGGATTGCTCTTCATTTTTCCTCTCGCTGGGTTTGTGCTGCCTTCAGTCATGCTGCATCTTTAGATATCATTTGGAATGCCACCCACAAGTGACGTTGGCTCAGGCTATGTCTGACCTTGACAAGATGAGTGTTGCTATTCTTGCTCTGTTTGTAGAAAGGTATCTTCCACCCTGGTGTTAGGATTCTGCTTGTTTATGGGATGCTTCCTTCCTGTTCATTCTGTAATAACCACCGAGGAAGTGACCGTCTGTGACCTTTGTCCTGAGAGAGTTACAGCCTATTGGGAGACACGGGAGAAAATCAGTAATCACAGTGATTTTAAGTGCTATAACCTGGGAATGTTTCCCAAGAGGAGCTGCAACTTGAAGGACAAATAGGAAGGGTTTAAAGTCAGGGAGGGTATTTCAGGCAGGAAGAATTGCCAGTGGGATAAAATATGATGCTCAAGGCAAACATGCAAATTCATTGTTTGTATGAGAGTTGTTTCATTCAGAGGGAACCCCAGGTGCTGAAGGAGCAAGTTGTGGGATAATAATGGGAGGTGCTCAATAATGACACATAGAGCATTACATGTGTTCCATGCTAGGATGCCTTCGGACTCAGCTTCTATTCTCTTAAAATAAGTATTCTCTTCTAAAGGCTTGCCTTCTTTCCAATTTGGATACATGTAAGCACTATCTCTTCATTATTCCCATAGGCCCTCTGAAAATACCTGTTTCATTCATCCTTATGAAGTACTGTGTGACCTCAAAAATGGGAACCAAGTAGTCTGTTAAGTCACAGGGGGAGGTGTTCAGCGGGGCTCCCTGCCCTCAGGGAGGAGTTGGCTGCTTCTGTGAGAAGCATGAGGTCAGACCATCCTAGGAAACTGAGCTGTATCTTTCTCCACACAGGCTCTGGAGTGGGAGAGCAGGACGGAGGACTGATAGGTGCTGAGGAGAAGGTGATTAACAGTAAGAATGAAGTGGATGAAAATATGGTGAGCTATTTCTCTCTTCTGCCATGCCCTGTTTTAATTTTGAGAATAAGTAAAGTGAGAGGCATTGTTTTAGATGCTTTCCAGATGAACTGCCATGTGCGCGTTTTCCATCTGGTAGAAAATGGGTGGGCTCCAGCTGCTCTCACAGGTTTGCTGTATTTTTTAGTGTCTGGGTATGAGAAGGAATTGAAAATTATTTTTCAGCAGTAGCTCATCTCTTGCTATACAGTGGGAAAATGTATTTTTAACTAAAGAGATGAATAAAATATCAGAGGCCCTTTTCAAGTGAGCAGAGATTTCATAACAAAAATGGAGTAGAGTTGGGTTTGGTTACTATACTGCCTTAGGTTTCTACTTTGTATTAATGATTCTTCTAGTATTTTCTATCACTTATATTTCTGGATTATCCTTAACTGACTTTGATATTTCACCCGGGCTTCTTGGTAATCTGTCCTGAAGTATCTCTCCACAACAGTTACCTGAAGGTAAATGGAGGTAAAGGCCCTTAAAGGACCAACTGCCATACAATAATCTTGCATCCACACTTGCTCCTTCTTGTAGGGATTTGGTGAGTGGATTTAGATGAATGTGATAGACCGATTGGTTAGTAAGTGTTCATCAGGTATCTGCTTCCCTTCACCAAATAGTAAATGGAGTTATATTTACACTAAATTTCTCCTTCCTCCCAGTTAATGGCATTTTCATATCGTTTCAGGTCATTGATGAGACTCTGGATGTTAAAGAAATGATTTTCAATTCAGAGAGAGTTGGAGGCCTTGAGGAAGAGCCGGTATGTGTTTAGCTCCAGAACCTAATGCCAGGTTTTATGTCCATCCGAGCTACTTCTCTTTCCCACCTTCTCAGTTCAAGTAGATAATGGGAGAGATGCTTGTTGTGTTAAGTTATTAAGAGCCCTCGTCCTCATTTTTCCATACTTTTGGAGATTGGAAAAGGCGGGGGTCTCCCCATATGGGTGCTTACCTGGAAAGCAGGCTCCTGGGGCTCCCTCAGGTTTTAGAGACATGACTAAAGGAGCATGGCCCTCATTGAACTGCTTGTTGCTCAGTTGCTGCTTCTCACACTGCAAATTGGCACTGGGACTTTGTCACGCATCTGCTTTGGTTTTTTTTAGGAATCTGTGGGACCATTGCGGGAGGACTTCAGTCTGAGCAGCAGCACCCTCATTGGCCTGTTGGTCATTGCAGTGGCCATTGCTACAGTCATTGTCGTCAGCCTGGTGATGTTGAGGAAGAGACAATATGGCACCATCAGCCACGGGATTGTAGAGGTGAGCAGCTGGGCTTTCTTCCAACTTGGCCCTGAGCTGGCAAGCGTTTGCTCTCTGCCATTTGGAGCTTTACAGATGTCAAGCGTCTGTACTTCTTGGGTACTGCATAGCAATATAATTACTCACTGGATTATTTGGTCACGTTTTGGAAGTTAGCCCCAATTGAATTATGTCGATCCTCTGTCACAAGGCCATTGCCAACTTTTAACATTAATTTGGGCTTTGACTTGAAATGTGAGGCAATCGTAAGAGCATTTTATGCTATAGAGGGTGAAAACTCTTTTCTCCAGTTCTTTCTTTAGTGTTCCTTTTTTCAGATATGTTAGATATTTGAGAACGAAGATCTCTAATACTCTCCTTTGTTGTTGTTGTTGTTGACTTGTTAATAAGGAACAAACCACAGGTATATGACAGGTCAGGCAGTGGTGGCAATCATGAGTAAATTAAAACTTAAAAATATGAACTAGGACTAATAGTGTTCTTTTTTAATGAGAAAAAGGGCAACAAGAAATTTAGAAAGAACCAGGGCATGCAATTTCTGTTTTGTCTTCTGCTGATTTGTAATTTAGGACTGCTTACCCACTTTGTTTTTGGGTGGGTAGTGGAAATATTTCCAGTCTCTGGATTCTAGAAAATGAAAACAATAAAGAATATAATATGCATTGGAAAATTAGTTCAGATGCATGTCTTAGTTATTTTGTTTCATCTCCTGCTGGACACAGACCTAGTTGTAGAATTTCAAGGGCTGAAAAAGACCTTATACATCAGGGATTCCCAACCCCTGGGCTGTGGACTAGAACTGTCGCCTGTTAGGAACAGGTCCTGGGGCCTATTAGAAACCGGGTTGCACAGCAGGAGGTGAGTGGTGGGCAAGAGAGGAAACTTCATCTGTATTTGCAGCTGCTCCCCAGTGCTAGCATCACCGCCTCAGCTCCACCTCAGATCATCAGTCATGAGATTCTCATAGGATTACTGGCCCCTTATGCCAGAAAGGTTGGGGACAGCTGCTATAGATCATCTGGTCCCAGTCCATGTTTGTTAGTTTGTTAATTTTTATTTTATTTTAAATATACAGTACATTAGTTAGAAGTTTATATAGTTTATGAAACAATCCCCCTAATTACTCTTTCTCTCCTCTGGCTCTCCGCCTAGCCATTACATTAATGCTAAATGCATTCCCTATGCCATGCTCCCATCCCCGTGACCATCTATCAACCTCTAATTTGTACTTCTTTAACCCTACCCCCACTTCTCCCAGCCTCCCAATCCCCTCCCCTCTGGTCATCACCAGATTGTTCTCTATATTTGTGAGTCTGTTTTTGATTAGTTTGTTCTTTTTGATCCTTAGATTCCACATATAAGTGAAATCATATGTATTTATCTTTCTCTGACTTATTTCACTCAGCATAATAACCTCTAGGTCCATCCATGTTGTTACAAATGGTAGGATTTCATTTTTTTAATGGCTGAATAATATTCCATTATATATATGAAGCGTAACTTCTTTATCCAGTCATCTGTTGATGGCGTTTAGGTTGCTTTCATATCTTGGCTATTGTAAATTGTGCTGTCATGAATATTGGAGTACATAGATCTTTACAAATTGTTGTTTGGGTTTTCTTTGGATAAATACCCATAAGTGCAATTGCTGGGTCAAAAGTATATCCATTTTTAATTTTTTGAGAAACCTCCAGACCTTTCCACAGTGGTTGTACCAATTTGCAATCCCACCAACTATGTATGAGGGTTCCCTTTTCTCTGTGTCCTTGCCAACACTTGTTGTTCTTTGATTCATTGATGAGTCATTCTGACAGGTGTCAGGTGATATGGTATCTCATTGTGGCTTTAATTTGCTTTTCTCTGACAATTAGTGGTGACCTTGAGCATCTTTTCATATGTATTTTGGCCATCTGTATTTCCTCTTTGGAGAAATATCTGTTCAGGTCTTCTGCCCATTTTTTAATTGAATTGGTTACTTTTTTTGCTATTGAGTTGTATGAGTTCTTTATATATTTTGGATATTAACCTCTTATCAGATGTATCATTAGTTAATATCTTCTTCCAGTAAGTCGATTTTCTTTTTGTTTTGTTGATGGTTTTCTTTGCTGTGTACAAAAACTTTTTAGTAGTTTGATATAGTCCCATTAGTTTATTTTTCCTAGTCCTTGTTTTATAGGTATGCTCCCCTAGGCTATCCCAGATGGTAAGTAGCAGAACTGAGATCTGCTATTTACTGTGGTGCTAGGAAGTTCAGTTCACTGTTTTCTCCAACTTAGACTAAGCTTTTAGGACTCTAGTTTTCAGAAGCATTGCCTCTTGGATTGTCCTCTCTTCTCTCTCCTCCCCTGTGTTCTCATCATTGGCTCTTGTTTGGTTTACCCAATGGAAACGGGATGTTTGGTCCCCAGATTGCACAGCAAAGAGCTGAGGTCTTCTGAACCCTGTGCTGTTCTCTTAGATGCACCACAGTGATCATCAGTCTCTCTCTCTCTCCAGGTCGACCCAATGCTCACCCCTGAAGAGCGTCACCTGAACAAGATGCAGAACCATGGTTACGAAAACCCAACCTACAAATACCTGGAGCAGATGCAGGTTTAAGTGGGAGAAGCATTGGCCGCCTGGTTGGAGTAGGGTGGTGCAGGTGGGCCAGAGAGGTCCAGGGTTTTGAGTCAACTACTGACCAACAGTTACTTCTAGAGGATTTCATCTTACATTCAGACCTCCTGCATCATTAAGACTATAAAGTACTACTGTAGAATCACAATTTCCATTCTTTTAAATGGGTGAAAAAAAATGTTAATATAACAATATATGATATATAAACCTTAAATGAGAAAATGATTTATTGCAGATATTTGACTGATGTAGTTTTCTTTTTTAAAAAATTAATCAGGAATCCCACTTCTATTGTATCGTCTCACACATGCTCTCTATAGACAGGAAAAATGTTGATTTTCAATGATAGAATGTATATGCAGGTTGTTTGTTCCAGTTGCATTGTATAAATCTACTCTTTAAGGCTCATTCACTGTCCTGGTTTGTTTTTTTTTTTTTTTTTTAAAGACAATATTCCCTTTTTAAATGAGCTTTCAGAAAGTTGCCAAGAAACTAAATGAAATAGGGAACCATAAGACCATTGAAGCACATCTTTAATACCCTCTCAAAATTATTTTGAAGGACCAGTATCTTGGGAGTGTAGTATTCCCACTGCTGGGTACCTTGGTGTTTCCACTCAAGTCCTGTCACCAAGGAGGTTAAAATTAAAAGCATTTGAGTTCCAGCATCTTTGAGCGAGCCTCATATATACAGAATAGGGCATCCACTGCTGCTTTCCTTCTAAATCCAGTTCTTCCACAGAAATTAGCCTGCAGTTGTGTATGACCTTCTTCACTGCCTGCCGTTTATTGACCATAGCTTTTTGTGATTCACTTCCCTCCCAAATAATGTCCAAACGTACTGTCTTTTCCTCTTTGGACATTTCCCTTTGAAGGCGCTGATCCTTATCCCTCCCCGTTGTACCTTGACTTCTCTGCCCTCCCTCTCCTGTCACCAGCCTTGTTGGTGTTCACTCAGAGAAGACTACAGTCATAGGCAGCCAGTGGCCTAGGAGAGACCATGGGAGGTTTGCTTTATGTGGAAGAGAGGGGTGTTCTGAGCTGTACCTGAAATGATCTGTAGACACCATTGAAAGTGTTGAAGATTTTGTTTTCTTCACACGAGTTTTTGTAATGCTTGTATAGTTGATGTTGATGCTCACAGCTTTTTCTTTATTATTCTGAAGGTTCTGGTAACCTGTGTTATATTTTTTTCTATTACCCTGTGACTGTTTTTTTTTCTCCTTCTCCCCTTTCCTGTAACCATGTCTCCTCCCACTATGCACAGATAAACTTCACCTACAAACTCCTTAATTTGATCTGTGGAGAATGTACAAAGTTTAAACACATCAATAAATACTTTAACTTCCACCAAGACTCCTTGTTTTATTATTTTGCAGTGACGGTTTTAACACTCCTGCCTCCAGGACCATGGGTATCTTCCTTCTCTGAAGGATTGCCAAGCTGCTGGCAGAGGCGGAAATTAGTTACTCAACCAAGTTCGACTCTTAAGCTTAAATTCCTTGAAAAAAACAAGGAAAATGCTTTCAACCTGAAGACAGGTAACTTATTAACCTCAGAGAAACATTCCTTTATTATTTCTTTAATGCTTTCCTCCACTATATTTTATGTTTTCTAACATTCTTATTGGTTAGAACTTGAACTTTCCTGATTGCTTCTTTTTTTTTAGTTTTCTTCTATATAATGAGTGATCACACTGCCTTTATCTTCCAGCATTTCTAGTGAATTTTATAATCACATTTAAAAATTTTGTAAGAGATACTTGCTTTATCTTACTATTTTAACATTCCTTCTTTTTATGATGGCAAATCCATGTGAGGTTTATATTTAGAGATTTTTAAAGGTTTCTTCCCTTCTAAATTATCTATTTGCTTTGAGCTATTGATTTCCTATAAAGGTGTAGTGCTCATTTTATAAAATATAAGAATAAAGTACAATGTTAACTTAAGAGGAAAGTCAGCCAAGAGTTGTCCAGCAAAATTTAATTTAAACTACCAATATTTATTAATATGAGACTTTTTTTTTTTTTTTTATACTGGAAACAGTAGGGCTTGTGGCTAAATTTTCAGAGAAATGTTTGCAGTCATTTCTGAGTTTCTTAAAAAACCTGCCTCTAGGAGGTGATGTTTTTCTCATTGAAGGAGGTTTGTTTACATGACAATTGCTTACTGCACTCTGCCTGGGGGAGGTTTTCATTGGTGATCTTTATCTTTAAGGTCTGGCTACAGTATAAGTAAAATCAAGGGTTGGTCTCAGTCTTCACTCTTGTTAAATGTACTTCCAATTTATGTGGTGCAGTTTAATATCGCATATACGTACATGTGTGTGTGCACATGTACATGTAGGTACACGTGTGATGTATCTCCTAGGGTACTGGAATAGGAAGTGTGCGTTTTGTGAGCCCCTGGCTAGGATGCCCCTTGAGACTACTAGTTAAACAGCCTGGTTCTTTGTTAACAGTCGCACTTCCCATCTGCTTCTCTCCCAACATTGGCCACTCAAGTTGCTGCAAGAAAGGTTGTGGAAAAGATGAAACTTTTTTTTTCATTTTTTGAGTACAGTTTCTGCCAGGGTGCTCAGAAGACTGTTGCCACTTGACCCTGTGCCATATCGGCTAGAAAGTTGGATCTAGCATTCATTATCTGATTCCAGCTTCATTAATTTTAGTGCCCACCATCTGCTTGCTGCTTTGCAGGCATTGTCTCATTTAATTGTCTTAACTTTTATAGCATGGGTATTTTACAGAAAGCTGAGGTTTTTCTAGCTAGTGTTAAGGAATGGTGCAGATCCAAACCCAGCTCTGTTACAGTCAGTCTCTTGTTCAGTAGACACGTTGGTCCTGAAAGACAGTGGGTCACCTCACAAGCTGGTGCCTGTCAACTAGGACCCATCCAACTGGTCAGCTTATTGGGACTTTGATCCATTACCAACACGCCTGTTGATAATGGACCATGGAGAAGCTCAGGGCTGGTGAAATTGCCGTGGCTTCTGTTAACACATTTATTACTCAGATGAGGTCAGTACAGAGGCATTCAAGGTTAGAGTTGAATGTTGTGGAAACCAGGCCCATATGTTTCCCTTACTCTGGATTGATACAAATCTGTAGTTATGGTATGTGTGTAGAGATAAAGATTTTTAATTTTGAAAGAAAATGCTCTAGAAATTATGTAAGCCAGGGACTGGCCAGCAGGCCTCACCCTAGACCAGCTCCACACTGGCCCCTCATCATGTACTGAAAGAAACTTACTCATCTGGTTTCTGCCTTGGTGACTCAGCTTTGCTCTCAGGAATGTGGTGGCCCTGCCCACCTTGCTGTCAGTCTCAGGTGCCAACAGCTCTCAGCTGACTTTGCTACAAGATGCTTCTACCTCCCTGTCTGCTCACAGTTATAAATTAAAGCCAGCCCAGATGTCCTGGTAATCTGCTCTGGCTTCAGTTGCTGTGACATTGATACTTTAGAAGATACCCAGTTTGGCATGAGTCCCTTTTGGGGAGTTCCAGGGGTCCACTCTAAAGGTAACTTACTGTCCCTCGTGTTACTCATTAGAAGTGATGGACATGGACAAAGTGAAGGAAGGCACTGGAGGGGTCCTCTCACTTCACTGTTGTAGCATGGACACAAAGTCCCATGCTTTTCAGTATAGAGCCAATGTCTAAGGTGGTACAACAGGTTCTTTTTCCTGGGGCTGAGGTAAAGCACTTTTGAAACAAGGAGAATGGTGTCTTACCTTGTTACCTGTGATAAAAGGGGAAATCGTGTCTGTCCTCTGTGGATATTTAGATCAAGCAGGCCTTAACAGTTACAGGCTGCTAGTGCATCCCCACTGTGGAGTAACTCTGGTATCCAGAGAATGGGACAGGAGACTTAATCAGTTAAAATTTTTTTCTAGACTCCTTGAAATGGATGGGGCATGACTTTCTTGAGGAATCTTCAGGAGTTCTCTGGCCAAGTTCACCCAGTTCTGGTTGAATTTAAAATACCGAGGTCAGTGGCTCTTTCTCAGTAGAGCAGCAACCTCCATCGATAAAACATTTATATTATATGCTTTGTATGTACAGCTATTTAAAAGTTATGTACATGCACTATCAAATAGAAACTTGGAAAGCATAAAAAATGATTTCTCCCCAAATTTTTTTAAGGGGACATACAAAGCGTTTTGGGTCCAGTAAAATACCACTAGTTTCAGTACAAGCAAAGAGATTGCCTCAGCCAGGTGATCAAGGCCAGCATCCACACTGACAAGTCATGGTGACAGTATGTACCCTTGATATGGCATGATGACACTTTAATCTCTGTGGTCTTTCTCCCCAATAAAACATAACTCCAGGGTCTTATTGTGGAAAAAGCATCAGACAAATCTAGGGCTACAAAATACCTAACTAGTATACCTCCAAACTGTCACAATCATCAAAAACATGAAAAGTCTGAGAAACCGCCACAGTCAAGAGAAGCTTAAAAAGACACGATTAAATATGTATTTTAGAACATAAAAAGTACATCAGGCAAAAACAGGGAAATCTGAATAAACTACGGGCTTTAGTTGAAAGGGCGAGAGGAGGAAAGCAGTGTTTTTCAGTTTCTCCACTGTGAAGTTACCCCGCTTCCCTCTTCCCGCTTTGGAAGGACGTCACACTATTTTCCACCAACACTTAAGGAGTGGAGACTTATGCTCCCCCATACCTTAATATTTTTAAAATTGTATTTCAACACTGAGCAATTAGAAAGTCTGGTTCTAAAGTCTGTTTTTTTCGTTACTGTATTTAATGGCTATCGAAGCTGAAAGTTCTCGATAGTTTCATGGGTGTATACATGCATCAAACTTAACACATAGTACACTTTTAATATGTGTGTGCACTTTTATTGTATGTCAATTACGGCAATAAAGCTATTTCTAGAAATAGCCAGAAGAGACACCTCCCCAAAACAGGCCGGAATGGAAGAAGTGCCTCATTGGCTGTGCCTATTTTAGCACAATACTACATTTCCAGTCCTCTCAACCAATTCTTTTTCCAAGTTTAAGAATACAAATAGGTCTTTTAGGTGAGACATCACTTTTAACTGCAGAATTTCCCAGAAATGGAAATCTGTCCAGACTTGTTTCAAGAATCTCCATAACATGAATTTCTTTAGAAAAAATTAAAACGTGTTTTTTTTTTGTTTTTGATTTTTTTAGTTTAAAAAACAAACCAAAAAATAGTGTAACACTTTTAAGCTCAACAACTCTTTATATACTTTGTCACAAGATGAATCTCTGGTTTAAAATGTTTTCTTGGTCACTTAATCATTAAAAATATTAAAAACTTTTTATTATCAAAATAATATTTTGTGGCATATTGTGCATTTATGGTTTCCTTGTGGACTAGCACCAAAATCTTATCTGGAAATATTTACTCCAATCAAAGCAGTCAGTCCCTCAATATTACAATTTTCCCAGATTTTTCGTAATACATTCCTTTCCATAAAATATGAAGAGTCAGCTATAATGTTATAAGCAGGAATACTTCCTGGTTCTTTTTCTAATTTGGCCATTTACTAGCTTAGGGACCTTGGGGATGTTATCTAACCACTCTGCTTCTCCATTTAAAAAAATGGGGATGGTGATAGTACTTACTTCATTGGGTGAGGGGTGAGTGACCACAGGTAAATCTCCTAAACCTAGACCGGTGCCCAGCACAGAGCAAGTGCTCAATTGAATGTTAGGTATTATTTCTAACTGTTGAAAACATATCTTCTCCAGTACATAGGGCTCACTAAAAAAAAAAAAAAAAAAAATAGTACTTGTGTACTTCATGATTAATATGGGTGGCAAATTTTAGACCATAAACAGGGCTACAGTAGTGTCAATCAATGGTCATTGGCACCAACTCAATGCCAACAGGAATCCCCAGTTTGGGGTGCATTGAAGAAAGAAACTTTATTCAGTGCAAACAGCTCAACTGTGATACAGCATGGCTGTTCCAGTGTGGCTGTGGAAAACAGAGCTGTGAGGTGACCCAGGTGACCCTCAGGCAAGGTCCCTCTCTGACAAAACAGTCTGTTCCACTCAGGTACTCAGTCCAAGCTGCTCTGCCCTGCTTTCTCTATTCTGCAGAGAAGTCTTAGGTGTTTCAGCCCAGAAAATGCTCTTGGATGGAAAGAGGAAGTGCACTCCCAAACCACAGGGGAGCTGACACGTAGAAGTCCTGCTCCTGGTCCCAGGTTGGCCCAACCTCCTGAAAATGAGGACTCCAAATCCTCACAGTTTGGTCCAAAAAGCACTGTCCTGATTGGTTGGCATGGAGCAGCTCTGATTGGTCAGTGAAGATGCTAATCGAGAGGAGGGACAGAAATAGCTGCATAACTGATTGAATGGGGAAAGTCTCAATCCTATTGGTTGAAAAACTGATTCTAGGAATTCCTTTATAAGGGCTGGCTCAGCAGGCAGGAACACAGTGCAGGCAGGTAGTTTAGGGCAGGCTTCTATCCGAGGTGGGGCTTTCATGAGAGGCCCCTGTTTAACAACAGCTGCTAAGCTCTTTATAAATTTGAGCCCAGTTAGCTGACAGGAACATTTATTGGCAGGTACTCTTCATATGAACCCTCCATACTCTAACATTGTTTTTGGTTAGTTTCTTTAAATCAGTGCATCTCCCAACAGCATTTATTTTCAGGAGAATGGATTACAGTGTTGCCATATTGTTTTCTGTATATTGTTTCAGTCATTTTTACTGTGACAGGGAAAAGTGATTCTATTAATAATTTATGGCATTTTGTCTTTAGCTTTTAATTAAGAAAACTCAAGCTGTATATATATTATCATTCCTTAATGAAATTTTGTAAATTACTAAATTGAGTATTGTGTGACTTTACACACTAAAGAAATTGTAATGGCTTGTCTTCATGCTCTGGACATTTAATTTTTAAGTCTCATTAACCATGTTGGCCTCAACCCAACATACACTTGGAGAAGAACGTCATTATTAGTAGTAAATGTGAATCCACGGTCTTGATAATTTAAAACTTTTTTGGCCAAGTTCTCATCAGATGATAATTACTTTAACCCCATAATGTGGCCATTGAAGAATCTGTACTAGAAGTAGAAATGTCGACTTCAGCCATTCTCTTGTTCTGTTCTTGCAAGTATTATCTTCAGTCACATACTTTGCAAGAATTGTTTAAAGCCACACACATATATTTACATTATTTGATTAAAACTCAAGTTCCTTTAGGCACTTGAACACTGAGCTCAGGATGTAAACAAATGAGTTAGCATACTTTGACTCTCAAAAAGCCCCTGCAGGCCTCATGGGTCAGGGAGTAGTAGGCTGGTCAGCACCATGGGTCAAAGAGTAGGCTGGGCATAACTACACATATCAGATGGGAGATGGGATGAAATGGGATGTCCTGTGGACAGGGCAGGGGAAGTCAGAGAAGAGGAAATTTTCAGTGATGCTATCAAGATAGAACATCAAGTAAGTAGCTCAGGGTAACAAAGTGCATTTTCAGAAAGGCTCCGAGGACACTCCCAGACTCCCAACTCAGAGCATCTGCATTTACCCTGTTTATGGACACCAAGGGTGTCTTGTGAGCAGTGCTTCTATATTCCGAGGATTTCCATATTATAAGTCCTGCCTACCAAAGGCAGAAACCAGAGCTCAACTTCTCAGCTGGCTTGTAGGTAGGGCAAAGATGTAACAGGATCACCAATGAGATGCACTCACAGCAGATTTATTCAAGAGGGAACAAAGAAAGTAAGCAGGCCACTCTGACTAGGATGTCAGTAAAGGCATGCAGCTTTCAGCCTAGCAAGTGGTAGCATTGTTGAGTGTCTAGGTGGGTCTCACTGGGGATGGGAGCAGTGGGGCCGGCCTTCCTGGCTGTGTCTCCTCCCCTCTTGCCTTTCTGGCCCTCCCAAAGATTCTGTGAGCTTCCTAAACTTTTAATAATTTCATCTTTTTATTTCTCTCAAATTAGAGTATTCTGTTTGTGAGCTGGCAAGTTGACAAAACCTCCATTAAGGGCAAATTCACTGAACTCTAATGAGAAAATTGTACCTATCATTTAATAAAGGAGATGGAGCTTAAACACACACACACACACACACACACACACACACACACACACACACACTGGTGTGAGAACAAGGATGCTCAGTGTGGGGAAAAGTAAATACAGATACAAGATGGAATAAATTCAGTCAATATTTGAATTGGAAGTATCAATATGAACTTGTTAGGTATTTTATGTCTTTAAAAAATTCCTAGTTGTATCCACCAAAAATCCCCAGAAACAATGACCAGCTCAGTAGTAATGAACATCCCTTGTGCCCAGATGATTGCCTTGAAATACCATTTTGCACTAACAGACACTAAGATGTCTTAAAGAAATGGCTGACTTCACGTCTGGACAGGAAATGTACAAGATGAACCTGGAACATCTTACCAGAAAGCACAAAAACAATAAAAAATTTGTAGGGTTGGGTCAGAAGAACTCAGAGCCAATTTGAAGAGGTTTCCACTGACCAAAAAGGAGACAATACAAACATCAAGGAGCATAAAAATAGCAATGAATAAAAAGATCAAGCACGTGTAAATCCAAGAGTTTATAATAACACAAAAATAAGCAAAACCCAATTGGTCCCTTTGGAAGATGTGAGAGAATTAGGTATTTTGAAAACTGCTATATAAGGGGAAAGACTCAGGCCTTTCTCCTTCCTTTTCTGTACAAATGTTACCACTGGGTAAGCACATAGATGAGTATTCTAGCAAGTTAGTAAACAAGGAATGATTAATTGAAATTTTATAACCATATTTCCTACTGAAATTAGAATCTAAGCCTGGAGCTAGTAATACAAAGCAAGACAGCCAAACATGTGCCTCATGTTGAAAACCACACCACCACCTATGAAGTAATCTTTCCACCAAAAAAATCGAACCCTTGTCTGATTAAGCCTCTAGATAGTACAATTTGCAGGAAATACTAAGAGCCAGGGAACTCACTAGACTACACTATGAGAACACAATCAGCAAAATCCTGACTGTGGGGAGTCTGCAGGACACATCATCTGATTTCTTCAGTAAATAAATTGGAACAGGAAAAAAAGACAAAGTGGGAACCTTTGGATTAAAAGAGACCTAAAAGATATATTTAAAACAAATAAAAAACAGGCCCAAGCTAAACTGCATGTGTAGCGATTCAGGTCTGGTTGATAAAACTATATAAAGAAAAATGAGAAAATAATCATGAAAGCCAGTGGAGTGCCTGCTCTTAGTGAGGAGAGTAGGGGCAATTTGGAGAACAGGCACATGAAAGGGTTGGGAGTGGGAAGTGGACTGGCCTGTGGTCAGCAATTTTTTGCTTCCTCACAAGTGGCGATGACAAGGGGAAACTAACAGATACTGATCCTTGCCTTCAAAAGCTTTGTGTTTTGAGAGCGATGCATGCTGTGTATCTCTCATGGTAACCACATTAGATTGGAGTGGAGCCAAGAGGAAGAAGGCAGAGCTTTCAGGAGGCAATGTGCAGTCCAGGGAGGAAATGATGGGGGCTAGGAATAAGGAGACTGCAGTAGGAAAATAGAGAAGTAGATAGATTCCAAAGCATTCTAGTGATAGAACTGACAGATGATTTGTTTGTTGTTTTGTTGTGGGTGGGTCAAGAAAGACATTATAATGTCTTTAGAACTGTTTGACTCAACAGATGATGAAGCTCTTTACTAAGATGGTGGGATCTGAGGTAACATAAATGAGATGGCATTCATAGCACTAAAACCTGCCCTTCTGCTGTAAAAGAAGCGTCTCATATTGTCTCCCAGGTTCCTCAAGTACCATCTTTTATCTCATGGAGCTAATAAATGCCTTGCAGATGGAAGGCACTCTGTGCTGTCATTTGAACACAGTACATATGCAATGCATTTACTGTGAATCCAGATTAAGAGAAAGCAGTGCAGGTCAAGAGCCTTCTCCAGTGATCATTGTGTCACGTCAACTTACTGAGTGTGTGCTGCGTGCGTGACAGAGGAGGAATTGTAACCATATGTCATTCATTACATTAAACCCATTTGGTATAATCTTCATAAAATTATAACATAAGTGGCAAGTGCTTTTATGCCTACATTTTAAGTGAAGAAACAAGAGCAGAAGCCTGAGTTCCGGCTTACTCTACTGACATGGGCTGGCTTCACCCATTCTTTCTTGCAGCAACATTCTTTCAAGGCTCTTATGTATACCAGGAAAATCAAAATGCCCTGCTATATAAGCTCTCACTGAGGACAGTACCAAGAGCTGGGAGAACTGAGGAAGAGATAATAACTATGCCTGCAGAAAGTTCCATAGAAGTGATATTTTAGCTGAATTTTGATTTCACCAGGAAAAGGGACAAAGTGTGTAGAGGTGAAGTGGGAAGGATTCGGGTTGGTGGAGTGGCACCATAAATGCCAGGGACGTGGGAGAGCGTTCAGGGTCCTACAGCTGTACACTGGGCAATGAGTAGGTAGTGTTTATCTAAAGAGAAGACACCATCACCTTGTGGCTACTAAACAATTGGTATTTAGAAGGTACATTTTTACCTTCCATGGAGCATCTTTCCATTGGAGCCATGTGAGATCTGCACCAGCACAAAATACAAAGTGGCCCCAGGTGTCAAATATATAAACGTTGTTATTCCAGAAGATGATGCATTCAAAGATGATGGCTTCATAACTGGTTCATTCTGCTTTACCCAGTTCATTCTAAACCTCTCCCACACCCCTTGTCTGCAGACTTCTCTCCTATAGGAGTGGGATTTGCCCACAGGCCTGGCACGATCTGCTCTGGCTGGGTTTGCCGCCTGCTCTTGGCAGTGACAGAGCTCTGTGATTTTGAACTTGGGCTGGGTCTGCCTGATGTGCCTCACTCTCTCCCATGTTATTACTAGTTGAAGCCAGTGTCTTCTGGCCTGTGGTCAGGTCCACATTTCCATACCCTGGAAGTTGCCCTGGTCCCATGGTCATTGCAGCCAATTAGAGAAGCCCTATCAGCAGGCAGAGTCCTGAGATGGGCAAGAGAAGGACTTCCGAGAGAGATGACAGGTTTGGAATGAGAGTATTTGGGTGTGGGGAGGAGGATGGGGCTGGAGGCTGGGCAAGTTGCTCGTTGTTGCACACAAATGACAATGGGCCTCAGGCTGAAATCTGGATTTGAGTCTACCCTTTGTGAGTGTGAGAATCTGCCTATGTCCTTTAGAGTGTCTGCTCTTGGGTTTCTTAACTTACAATTTAGGAATAAAAGTACTTACCTCACGTATTATAATGTTGTGAAAATTAAACCAAATGGGTTTAATGTAAATGGAGTTGTCAATGATCATAGGGGAAGGCTCTTGACCTGCATCACTTTCTCTTAATCTGGATTTGCAGTAAATGCACGGCATATGCATTACATCCAAATGACAGCACTGAGTGCCTTCTAAGTGCAAAGCACTTATTTATTAGCTCCATGAGCTAAAAGATGACGCTCTAGGAACCTGGAAGATGATATGAGACACTCCTTTGGCAGCAAAACATCATGTTTTAGTGCCATGATTGCCATCTCATTTATGTTACTTCAGATCCAGCTACCTTCAATCACCCACATTAATTGAAGGGTATTGTGCCATTGGTAATTGTAGTACCAATTGTCATTTTTGACATCTTCCTTTAGCTTTGGAAGGCTATATATGATGAAAGAAAGGTAGCAGATTTATTTTCCATTATGAAATGGACACCATTTATTATGCTAGTCATTGTACAAGGCTCTGAGGGCTCAGCAGTAAGACACTGACAGGGATGTAAAGAAAAGGTGATAAATTCCATGATAGACATACAAACAGACCTAGTTGTGATTTAGACAGTAGGACAATCTCAATGGGGGGGAAAACTATCAGTCAGGATGGGCTAAGTTTGCTGCAATAATGAACACTCTCTATTCTCAATGGCTAAAAGCTTACTTCTCATTCATGCTACACATCCCAGTCCCAGGGGTCTCTGCACATTGCAGCCATTTAGAGTCACAGGATGATAAAGATTTTACCTTAATATGTGCTGCCATGATGACCTTGCAAGGGGAAAGGGACATGGGAATTGTGCAATTCCTCCTTATGCTCCTACCTGGAAGTGGTGTGTATCCCCTCATTTGACATTTCCTTGGTCACAGCTAGCCATATGGCCACACCTAACTTCATAGGGGAAGGAGTGCAATCCTAGTTTGTACCTAGAAAGTAGAGAGCTAGAAACACTCAGTGAACACCACTAATGACTACTGTACATGTAGAGATGAGTGTGAAGGAGGCAGGCTTCTCAGTGAATGAGAAGCATTAGGAAAGGTGCAAAGGTTGGAAAGCCTGGTGCAGAGAAGGGGTCCAAATAGGAATGCTGGAAGGCAAGGCTGCAAAGAAAGACAGACTGCATTGTGAAAGCCATACTAAAGAAATTAGATTTGATCCAGGAGTCACTGAAGGTTTTAAAGAAGCTGTGGTTGAGGAAAATGAACCTGACTGCCATGTGTAGGAGAGATCAGAGGGTGGCAAACTGGAGGCAGGAGATCTGCTCTCTCTTACACAAATCCAGGCAAAGGGTGATGAGGACATGAATAGAGGTCTTCTACATGGAGAGGAAAGAAAGAACTCTTCATATCAGCTACTTGAGAGAAAGGCTTAACCAGCGTTGGGACTAATTGAATATAAGATGTAAGGGATGGGAGGCAGAGAACAAAAGATGACTGATTCCAAGGTATTGAGCTTATGAGACTGATACTATTATAACCAGAGAAAAAGTGGAAGATGGGCAAGTCTAGGAAGGATGTTTGGGGCTTGTGGACTGCAAAATAGAGATTTTTATTTTATTTACTCTTGTTTCCCAGCACCTAAAAGAGTGCTTAGCATATAATATGTACTCGATAATATTTGTTGACCACATAATACCAAGTAGAACACAAATGGGGAAGTTCCCAGGCAATTGTTAATGCAGAATTGGCTCTGCTTCATGATGTTAATGCTAGGCAGGCATATTTACCTATTTGAAGCCATAAGATAAGATGCCAAGGAAGTGCAGAGACAAAGAGGAGGAAGTTGAAGAGAGAACTTCGGAAACCATGATATTTAGGAGCCAGGAAGTAGGACCAGAATCCAGGGTATGATGGGACCAATCTATCTCAGATACTATAAATGTGTAAAGGATGCTGGGAACAGATGAGGGGGCATTTGGTTTGGCAACTCAGGAGTCTGGTGACCAGGGAAAGCTGGAAGGAGGCCAGCAAGAGCCTCTGACAATGAAGAAGGAGCAGCCACTGGCCGCAGGAAAGCCTGGGCCAAGGGGCTTTGTTTGGGTTTGAGGAGTTGTCACTGAGACCTAGTCTTGTAGCCAGGTGGCGAGAGATCGAAGTTGCAAGAGGGAGGGAAAGAAACCATGGCTGGCCCCCAGGAAGCAGATGGAAGCGTCCTGTTCCAGCAGAAAAGATAAGGGCCACTTTTCCCAGGTGAAGAAGCAAGCGCAGGGATCGCTTTCGTTGTTAAGATCGTACTGTTATGTGCGGGGCATAGCGCTAATGGCCACCACCAATCAAATTGCCACAGCTTTTACTTCTCCGTCACTATCAGGCCTTATTTTCCCCTTTACCAGAAGGGCGGAGGTTCCCGGAGGCTCTGGGGGAGGCGGGAACAAGCGAAGGGGCGGCTGGCCTGGGACAGGTGCGGGTGAGAGTGGCCGGCGACGGGGCGGGCCCCGGGAGGCCACACCCTGAAACTACCTGCGTGGGGCAGGAAGAGTGAGGGCGAGAGCCGCCGCCGGGGCGCCAGGCCTGCGACCGCCGCTCGCCACGACCCGCGCCTCACGCCCCCGCGCCCCTTCCCCAGTGTCCCGCGTCCACGGTGCCCCGACGGCGATGGGAGCCAGTGGCTCGTGGGGACGACGCCTCTGAGACCTGCGACCGGCCACCAGGACCATGAAGAGCAGTCGGGGCCGTAAAGGCGCAGGGGGCTCCAAGGACCTCGGCGCGGGACTC
Source organism: Eonycteris spelaea (assembly GCA_003508835.1). NCBI lineage: Eukaryota > Metazoa > Chordata > Mammalia > Chiroptera > Pteropodidae > Eonycteris > Eonycteris spelaea. The sequence continues at coordinate 525,152 of PUFA01000323.1, read as the reverse complement.
AAGTACAACTCGCGGGCGGAGGTGGGCGAGGGCGCGGGGCGCGGGGCGGCGGGGCAGCCAGCACCGCCTCCGGCCCGGCTGCAGCCCGGAGCGGGCCGGGCCGGGCCGGAGGCGAGCGGCGCGGACTTTGCGGGCGCGTCGGGGCCGGGGAGCCCCCGGTGTGGCTGCGCGCTGGAGCGGGCACCCGGCCTCCGCTGCGCTGTGCTTTGTCTTGGCCAAGGGACCGCTCCACTGCCCCTTTCTGGCCGGGGCGCTGGCCCAACAGGTGGAATTTCCTGTTTGGCGGGTACCTGGCCGGAGGACCTTTGGTACCTGCCCTACTGCCCACCACCCACAGGGGAGGCGGGACCGCGCAGGTTCCTAGAGACTCCAAATCTCCGAAGGAAAATGGGAACCAGCTCGGTCCCACGTGGACTCCGCTCTGTCAGAGCACCTCCGGAAGGAGCCGGGCGGAAGCTCGGAGTGGGATCGTTTGGGTGTGGGAAAGGCTTCCTGGGGGCTCTGGAGTCTAGTCCTTCTTGGACTCTGCGGCAATTTGATTTTTCCTTCCTGGTGAGAGGCATTTTGGGCCTTTTGCAGAGGGCACGTGGGAGAACAGAGCTTTGGTTGCCATGGAGACTGGAGCTAAGGACTCCAGGGTGGGGCTTATCCGGGCTTCTGGGAGAGCCCTTTGGGAAGGTGACTCCACGGGGAGGGGTGTGGAAACGTGTGTTAGAAGACCCGGAAGCTGGAAGTCCTTGTTTGGCAGGAAGAACAATTGAGAGAGACCTCTTGAGAAATCTCAAAAGCACTGTGTCTTAAGGTAGAGAGTTGGGGTTGGGTTATTAGTTACTTTACTGAAGGACACACGTAGGTGATAGTGCCCAGACAGGGCTGGCAGCCAGGCCTCCACCTCTCTGTCTGGCGGGGTCCACAAGTTTACTAGAAGGCCAGTGCACACCACGTCAGGGCTGGCATCGAGAGGCAGGAGCTGTTATGTGCCAGTGATGTGCCCTGGCTCTCACTTTCTCTGCTGTTCTTGGGTCCAGAACCTCCACTGTGTTTGTCCTCACACTGTGGTCATTGCTCCCATGTCAGCTCAGATTTTGGAGAGCTCTGAAATCAATTCCTTTTCTTCAAGCTGCGGCATCTTGACTGAGGCAGCTTGCGGAAGATCAGATTCTGGGGCTGCTGTCGTTAGGTGAACCTCAGACAGAACTTGTTAATTCCACTTTTCACTCCCGACCTTGAGGAAGAGCCGGTGGACTTGGCAGCCAGCCTGGAGGGTGTGCCTGTGCTCCTGCGGAGCCTCTGCCTGCCTGAGGTAGATTCACCTGGAAGGACGCCTTCTATTTTCCTTTCTTTAATTGCCACGTTTATGAACCCTTGATAATTGCCTACTGGGGCTCTGGACTCTGGACTCCTCAGCGCAGATATTTGTTATTTCAGGGCACTTTTCCTTCATGACTTCTCTTTCTGGGACTCTCTCCTGCTGACACTGGGAGAGCTGGGTCTTCCTGGAGTCCCCTGAGTCATCTACGGCCCACGTTTCTCGCCCAACGGGGCCAGGCCTGGGGCTCACCTCCAAACCTGCACTGAATTCCCAGCGCCCGCTGACTTCTCTTGTCGCCCGCAAGCCCTTGCTTTCTTTCCCCCTTGGCCGCTGCTCATTTTCTCATGTTTTGTGGAGCTCGATCGTTCTTTACTCCACTGCACTCGTCCTTCCACTTCCAGTTCTGCAGTTTTCCTTCCTGTGGATCACTCTGTCTTTTCTCCTGCTGAGCTCCATTAAACCAACTCTGTGCCTCCTCTGGGACAGACACTGGTGCAGGGAGGGCTCTCCAAGGCAAGTGAGATATGATTGTAAGGAACGTACAGTCTTGAGATCCATGCTAAGAGGTATGTGTAAAATAGATACAACACTGTGTCTGCTGTGCCCAAAGTTTATTTCCATTTCTCCAGGAAGTCTTCCATATTCCTCTCCACTCCATGCCTTACCCAGCAGTCTCACTCCCTAGGTCGCCTGACAGTGTTTGCACTCAGGGTCTGCAGACTCTGCCTTAACTTGTTCCCTGATCAGGAGGCGCGGCTGCCTTCCCTGGGTTTGCCCTCTGGGTCAGCAGAGCCTAGCTAGATCATGCCAGGTCCCACAGGGGTCCTGTTGTTTCTGGGAAAGGGTCTGTTTGGTGGTTCTTGTGTTTGCTGTGTCCTTCCCAAGGCTGACGACTCGGATCCTGACACACCCCACCCCACCTATTCCCATCCAGTGGAAAGTGACCACCTCTGTGTTCCCTACCACTTCTGGACCTGATGCACAACTGTGTCTGGGATTGTGTGAGCCCTGTCTGCATGAGAGCAGGTGTACAGATGCCAATTATTCTGGCTGTTAACAAGAACTGGGAAGTCTGCCTTAGTCAGTGTCCTGGGCTCTGTTGAATATTTGATGGTGGCCATGAAGTTGCTTTGGCATCCATTGGTTCCTTCTTAAGTCAGAATTGCCCCATGTAAGACTCTGTATACCATAGGCTTGTGGAAACCAGGATTAGGAAATCAGATGCTGTGGTGTCAAAATCAGATGTTGTGGGGGCTAGGCTATACAGCTCTGGCTGTTCAGAGAGTCATCCCTTTGTTAATTGGTCAATTATTCACCTCCACGTAACAAATATTTATTAGGCACCCACTGACTGAGCATGTGCCACATAGAGGGCAGTACCACTGGGAATGATCCCAGTTACACAGTCTCTGCCTTCAGGGAACACCCAGTGTGCTGTGAGATACGGAGTATTAAATTCTGTATAATAAGAATTAGATTCCGGAGAAAACCTGGGTGGGTACTTAAGACGGGTGTCTAACCCAGGCTTGAAGGGCTAGGGGAAGTGAATTGGGGCCAGAGGCTATGTGTGATCTGGTGACAAGAGGGTCCAGAATGAGGCCAGGACCTGGTGGTGCTGCTGCTTTCCTGTCAGATGATCTCAGAGATGTTACCTAATCTCTCTAAGACTCTGTTTCTGCAACTATAAAATGGGGGTGACATTGAAAGGGATACTTTACATAGAAGCCCTTGGTAAGTTGCAGCATGGTGTATACAAATCACACAGTTTGAATTTCTGAGTTAGAAAAGGCCTTGAGACAAATAGTGAGGTGATGTAGTTAGTGGTAGTAGAATGGATGCATGTGAAGAGGCTCACAGCTGGATTGTCAGTGGGGCGCTGACCTCACCGAAGTGCTGTGCTGGGCCTGCCCTGCTGGACACAGAGTCTCTCTGAGGGGTGTTGGGAAACGAACTCCAGCAACTGAGACCCTCTTCCTATGGTTCCAGTTTTTATTTCCTTCCCTTTATGCAGCTTCTATGAGAAAGATCCTCCATGAAAAGGAATGGTGTGCCAAGATCATATAACCTGTTACTGGTCCCTTTCTCCCTCTCATTTACCTCCTCCCCCTCCCACCGTACAAAACAAACTTAAAAGCTTCCTTCTTTCTTGGTCTTTTGAGCGTGCGCTGGGTTCTCTGAAAGCCCATGTGCTAGAAGGTATATATGCAGGGTGTGAGGAAAGAGTACGGAAAGTATAGTCAGCTGTGGGACACTAAAATTGTTCTTTAGGCGGGGACTTGCCTCACAGGTGCTCAGAATGGACATGCCGCCTGCCTTCTTCAGGGGTGTCCCTGGGAAGACCTGGAAATTCATGGTCCTCATGTAGGAAATGGGAAAACTGAGGCGTAAGAGAAGAACTCTCACTTGATAGCAGCCGAAGTCGCCTACTCGCTGTGCGATCCCCAGAGAAGGCCTGCCTGAGCAGGCTTGTTGGTGGAGATGCCATGTCATCACAACTTCCCCCACCTGAGCCTCTCTGCTCCCCAGGAGGTGTGACTGCCAGTGCTGTGGCCAGTGGCCACTGTGGTCCTGGAGATTCCCTGGCATCAGTTCCTTTTCTGGACTGTGGTTCTGCCCAGGCTGTTGGCTCATGTCTCTCCTGAGAGAGAAAGTCGGTTCTTGGAAGAGGAAGAAGAATGAGATGGAGCCCTCAAGGTGCCCAGGGCCCAAAGATATTGCTTCTGACATTGCGCGCATGCTGCTAGAGTATTAAGAGGCTCAGTCATTGCCAGCATTTATTGAACATATATCTTGTATTACGCCTCTTAGTGCTATTACTACCCTTTTACAGGTGAGGAAAATGGAGCACAGAGAGGCTAAGTAACTTGCCTAAGGTCAGAGAGGGAAACAGTAATGGGATCAGGATTTGAACCCAGGTATTCTGGCTCTTCTGCATTCTATTTGGACAACTCCAGCCCAAGAGGGCTATCAGCTCAATGGGCTCAGGAAGGGATGAATTACTAAGAGTAGGAATCGATTTGATTTAGTTAAGAAACTGGAATTCTTTTGGGGGGATTTTCTGAGTTGCCTGTGGCTTAGCAAAATTATAATAGCATTTGGTAATACGGGAATGAGAATGGAAACTTTGGGGCTTTTCAGAGAATTCCCACCCTGGCTGCAGTGGTAAGAGGCATGTTTAGGGTTTGCTCAGAGCTCATGTCCAGTAATTTCCCTTTTTTCTTTGTTAAGAACTTTTCTAGAAGCAGGTCCCTACTAAAAATTCTGTCCTGGAATCTCATATTTTCAAATAAGAATTGGCTTATTCTGTCCAGGCTTAGCAACAGAATCCTTAGGATCCTTGTGATAGTTTTCTAATTGATCAAAATCTTGGCTCCTTTGTCTTTCTGTGATGGTGATGATGATGGTGAAAAGAAGAATATGATAATAGTCATTCTACCCATCACTAAATATGTGCAGTTTAATTCATTATCTCTCTTTATCTTCACAGTAGCTCTGTGAAGAAAAAAAAAAGCCTAGTTTACAGATGAGATTACTGAGGCTCTAAGAGTTTGTGTAATGGCCCAAAGGCAGAGGTAGAACAAGGGTTCAAACCTAGATCTGTGAGACTTCAAAACATACCATCTTAACCTCAATGCCAATATACAGTTGTATTCCAAAGACAATGGTGATTGATGCATATCCCCAGCAAACTCCAAGAACACATCATTAAACAGAGTGGTGAGCACCAGGCGCCAACACAAGTCCACTAAAAACCTTTCACTCCAGACTCATCTGGTTTCCTCTTTTGATGTGGTTACTCATTTGGTGGACCAGGAGTCCTGCTGGAGAGGTGATTTCAACAAGGCTTTGAACAAAATGTACCTTTATTTATTATATACATGAACAGAAATCATAATAGAAAATTTAAAATGAAAAAAGTGATTCATCCCCCCAAGCCAAGAAATCAGGTCGTTTATATTTTTCATGCCTTTCCCACTCCTAGTTTGTTATCGTGCACATGCAGTTTGTGTTCTGGGAAAGGCGGTGTTTAGCCTCCTGTTTGCTAGGCGTCGGGGAGGACTGGGATCTGGTAGGTTTGTGCCTGTCTAAGGACTGTGCCCAAGAGGGTCTGTGTACAGACCCAAGTCACTCTGGGCTGTTCCTGTCTCCTTCCTGGGTTCCGTGACATTTCTTATTTAGTAGTATCTCTAATGAGGTCTTGGAACATTTGCTTATCATCTTTGTGGATGACACCCTCCTGGGAGGGAAACGCCAGACCTCGGATGACTTAATTATGAGTCAGAAGGACGTGGACAGCGTGCAGGATAGGCTGCCAGAAACAGAATTGTGTCCATCTGTGTTAGAGTAAGTGTCCTGCTTACTGCACCACCCTGACAGCGGGAACGGAAGCCATGTCTCTCCCACTGTGGTGATGTGGGCCAGGTAGATAAGGAACAAGTGGAGACCCAGAATTCTGAGTTGACACCAAGTTCAGTAAAAGCCAGGCATATAATGTGGCTTTCTAGAATCTAAAGTAAATCCCCTCTATATTTTTATTTGGTTATAACTTAAAATTATTATTAAAAAGCTAATATAGACACATTTAAAGTAAATTTAGCTCAGATAAGTAGAAAGAATTTTTAAATGGGGTAAAGTACTCTACAGAAGCATTTTATTAATTTGGTATTACCTATGCATGTTTTCTAAAGGAAGTTGCTTTTTTCTCTCATCATGAAAGTTAGGAAGGGCTTTATTTTGTTTTGTTTTCTTTTTAAGTCAAGCATTATGGAAATATATAAAGTAGAAGGTGAAATTCCTCTGAAGTTCTCTCTTTCAGATTTTATAACCCTTAAAAATGGTTCAATTTATATTCTCCCACAAGTCTTCTATGCATATACTAATATGTACTTAAGTGGATATTAATGTATATGTGTACGTAGGTTCTCCCTTAAGTAGAATCATACTGTTATTCCTATTCTACAGCTAAAGACATGGTTGTAATTAACTTATTCATCACACATTTATTCACTGTCTTAACCTATGTTAAGATTGTAGAGCAAAGACACAGCCCCCACCCCACATTCTCAAGGAGCAGGTGGTTTACTCTGAGACCTAGTGACTGGAATGTTGGTATGATGAGGGTGCTAGGAAAACCCAGAGGAGGTCATCTCACTGAAACAGTGGGGGAGGGGCCCTGCTTAAGAGCTTCTCAGAGGATACCTGAAAGTTTAGTCAGAAAGTGCCTTTGTACTTTCGGACCTTTTTTTCACTTAACATTGTATTTTAGATAGTTTTTCCATATTATTACCTACTCTTTGAAAAACTAGTTTTGATTACTGCATAAACTTTCATCAAGTGGATATATCATTCTTTATTATTTTATTTATTTTTATTATCTGTGTGTGCTAATTGAATGTATTATTGGACAATTAATGGAAATAGAGCGACTAGGGAGGTAACTGATGAACAGCCCCCATGAAGACCATGCTGGTCAAGCCTCATTTGGATTATGCTGTTGAATTCTGGTTTCCATGTCTTAACAGAAACATTACTCATAATGTGAGGTTGAACCAGATGGCCGGAGGTTTAGAAAACACTTTGAATGATTGAGTTGAGTGTGTTGAAGCCAGAGAAAGAGCTGACTTGGAGAGCATGTATGCTGACTTGGAAGTATTTCAGTAGCTGCCCTAGCTAGAGAAGTCGGTCTCTTCCATTGCAATGCTAATGTTCAGGGGTCATTTTGATGCTGATCACACTTGGGGGTAGAAAGAACTTTGTAATATTGGCACGAAATGAAAATACTATTTCCCCCAGAAACGATGGCCTTGGGAGGATGGGAGATGGCATGATGTCTAAAAATTTTCCCAGCTCTGAGTGTCTGATTCCAAGGATACAGTCTTGCAGTTCTTACCTGGCTCCTATTCTGTTACTTCCACTGTGGGGATTCTGGGTTGTGATGCTGGACTGGGACCCTTGGTGCCCTCACCTGGCAGCGGTACTTTGCTGTTTGCATATTCAGTTCACCCAAAGAGGGCCTTAGATTTGTAGCTCTTATCATGCCTGGGAGCTATTCAAGAGGTGGAAGGTGTTTCATAATGTGGTCGATTCCAGGAGGCAGGTGGGTTCGGGCTTTTCCACTAACTTCTGCAGATCCCCGGGTCCACCAAGGCAGCTGTTTAAAAAGGTGAAACAGACTGTGGTACCTGCATGCCATGGAATACTACTCAGCAGTAAAAAGGAACAAACTACTGACACAATGCAGCCATTCTCCAGGGCGTTTTGCTGAGTGAAAAAAGCCAGCAATTCCAAAAGGTTATAATACTGGGTAATTTATTCCATAGTGTTTGAAATGACAACCACAGAACTGGAGGATAGGTCAGTGGATGGGAGGGGCGGGAGAGAGGTGGGTGTGGCCACACCAGGGCAGCAGGACGGATCAGAATCTTGACCATGCTGGTGGACACAGGAACCTACACTGGTGATAAAATTGTGTGGAACTTAATACACACAAGCGAATACAAGCAAAATTGGAAATGTGAATAAGATCAGTGGATTCTGTCAATGTTGTGGTATTATAGTTTTATGAGATGTTAGCATTGGGGGAAACTGGGCAAAGTGTACAAGGGATTTTGGTGTTATTACAATGGCATATCAATCTACAATGATCTCAACAAAAATTTCAACAATCTGAAAGCACTAGCCTGTGAAATCAAAATGAAGGCTTAGAGAAAAAGAATGAAAAGAAGTTACATGGTGCTGACTTCACTTCTTGTTCCTTTTGTTTAGTTTCTGGGGGAATCTGCCTGGTTGTGCCATTGCAGGATTGCAGGCAGATGCTTCTGCTCCCAGAGTCTGGTGACTTGAGGTGGGAGAAAGGCAGGGCACGGGCGGTGGGGGGGGCTGGGGCCAGGACGAGGACCTCTGGCAAATAAGGATGGGGCCACTGCAGATTTATTGGGATCAAAGAGCCTGGAGAAGGGGCAAGGGTACCAGGTAGGGTGGGGGGCTGGGGCGGGGTGGAAATCTTGGAACCGGGGTGGAAATCTTGGAACCGAGGTGGAATTCTCTGGTTGGAATTACAAAAGAGGTTGTGTAGCTTCTACTGAGGAGTGGGGGAGGACAGACTTAGATGAAGCTTAGAACAGCAGGTGGCTGAGCCAGGGCTCACGCTGGCGGGGAGGGATTGCTGTAAGCAGAACTCTGGAGTATGGATTGAGCACTCTCTTCCTTTCCAGGGGTGAACACTGGAAAGTTCCCTGGGCCCTGGCACTTGGGAGATTATTCCAACTTGCCCTGGTTGCGCTATCTATCTAAGTTTGGCTATGGAGAGAGAAGTCTCAGTCTATCAGTCCATCAATCAGTCAGTGAATCAATTGCTAACCCTGGCCAGGTCAAGGGTAGAGGAGATGGGAGAGAGAAGCAGAACGAAGAGGAACAGGAACACCCTGACCTTGGGCTGCCTGGTCTGACTTCTGTGACATGGGGGCATCATTGATGCCAAGTGCAGGCCATGAGGGAGGCGAGGCTTCAGGGAGAACGTGTTGTGAGGTGGTCTGCAGAGGTTTCCTGGAGGCGCTTGACTCAAGGGCAGGCAGGTCTGGTAGGTAGCGAGTGGTATGGAGCCATTCTGAGTGGGCAGGATGGAATCTCCGGGTTCCATACAGGCTTGGGGACCTCCTGGCTGGGGGCAAGGTTGGAGGTGGGGGCATTCAACACCCAACGTTGAAGGGGTAGAAATCTGTATACAGTGCTGGGCACAGCGTGCTCCTCCCCTAGTGCCCAAGAAGCAGGTTTTGTAATAATTAGAGTGTTGCAGCGTGTCCTTTAAGGCAGTTAACTCTGAGCTCCTATGCCCTGTCTGGGGAATGGAAGGGGCAATAGTTTTCCCCTGAGAAGCAGCAGGGTGTTTATTCTGAGAAAAACCTGGCTTTGGAGTCAGACAGATCTGGGTATGGAACTCAGCCCCGGCCCTTTTTAACTATCTAGGTTTTTGATGCGTTACCCTCCTTGAACCTGTTTCCTCATCTGAAAATGAAACCTAGTTGTAAGAATTAGAGGTGATATATATTAAAAATGCTTAACAGGGCAGGGCACCAAGATGCACAAAAATAAGGGTTATGTTTGTCCTGGCCTCTGGCTCCCACACAGACCTGTGAGTCAGAGCTGTGGGTGTGAAAGCCCCGGGGGCTGTTAGGTCATCCTCCCTCGGGCTTCAGTCCCTGGGCAGACCCCCCTCTGACATTACCCAAGAGAACCTTAGGGTATATAAGTAACTCTCACTCTGGTTTTGAAGCCTGTCATGGTCTTTTGGGGCAGTGTCTCTCAAGGACAGTTGTCCACAGGCCTCTAGATCCTGCTGCTACTTCAACCAGTACCTTTGTTGTCTCATTATTTTGAGATGCTGTAAAATATTGCATTTGAAATAATATTTTAATGCTTTAAAAAATGTTTTGGAAGTTGATGTGTAAACTGAGACCCAGGGTGCTGCTGGCTTTGCTGAGTAAATTGCCTCTGGGAGGTGAGTGGGTGGGCAGACCCCTGGGAAGGCTTTCTTCTCTCCCCCAGGCAGTCCTTGTCTTCCTCAGTGGAGCAGAAAGGAGAAGGAAGTGCAGGAGACCTTTCTTGTGCAGTGGACAGGCTGGCCTTGATTTGTCTTTCTATAGAGCTTTCTGGAAGACCTGCCAGGCTTGATCTTGCCTGGCCCTTTGAGGCCCACAAGGTAGACTCATGCTGTTAAGGGATTTTTGTTTGTGTTCATTTTAATGTTTTAACTTGAATTCCAGCTGCTCCACCAGACCAGAGGGAGGCATGGGCCTTGCCTTGATGGTGGGTGGAGAAATCAAAATTGAAGCGATATTATAGGTAGGCCACTGTCATTAGCATGAATCAGCTAATTATGTTTTATCACACCTCTACTTAGAAGGCTGTAAGGGGTTATTAACCCACTTTTTAGAGGGGAAAACTGAGGCATAGTGAGAAATATTTGCTCTGTTGGCTCAGACCTGACTATCCATCTAGGTCACACCCACCCCAATCCCTCAAAAAGGAAAGAAGAGACTTGTACCTCCCCCTAATCTGTTCTTTGTCCCCTTTGGGGATTTTGATGCAGTTGTGTGTGGTCAGTATCATGCTATGTGGGCAGGGCCCTGGGCAGTGCAAGCAGATGGGGAAGGGACACAGGTGTGAAACTTGGAGGAGCCGGATACTGGCTGGCAGACCACTGGGTTTCTGTGCTGACAGTTGCCCAAGGCTGGCTGAGTCAGATCCCCGGGAATTTCTTTCCTGCTCTGACCATGTGTAAAGTTTTGATTTATTTCCTGTAGTAGAAACTATTGGCTTTCTCTTCCCCTAGATGGCTTGAGGTAACAGATCTGCAGGTAATTCTGGGTCCTCCTCTGAGCTCCATCCTCGTTAGGAGGACAGTGATGGGGTCAAAGGGCAAGGGTGAGAGGGATGGGCAACAAGAGGCAGAGTGTTCAGGGAGTCCACTGCCAGCAGGACCTTGGCTGGGAGTGTGTGTCTGAGGAACTCTGGTGGCAGCTAGGAGACTCTAGGTGACACTCAAAGCCTGTTGTGGGACGGCCCCAGGGCACGGAAGCAAAGTCCAGCCTTATACAGAGAGGGTGTTGCATCCCAAGTGGTTGCTTAAAGCAGGACTGAAACTAACATTGACCTAGCTGACTCCTCTCACCTGGTGGGAGGGGGGTGAAGTGGGTGAGCCAGCGGCAGCTTTTTGGAAATGAAAGACAGAGTTCTCAGGCTTTCAAGTTCCTAAGAACAACCTGGGGCACCTGTTGAACTTCCCTGCCCCCGACTGCTGTGTCAGCATCCCCAGGGAGAGGAGCTTGGGAATCTGGATGCTGGGCAAGCTTTGTGCTTGTTTTATTTTATTTTTTATTGTTGTATTTCATGCCCAGACTAGTCTGGGAAATGCCAATGTGGCACAATCAATGGGAACCATAGCCTCTGTGGGCTTCTTATGAGACCAGTCATCCTGGGTTGATGAGCAGTTGGGGGATTCTGATGTGGGCTTTTCTTTTCCCTTCTCATTTGTCCCTTCCATCATCCTCTCTTGCTGGTCACTGTGCTGGGCTGGGACTGCAGTGGTGGCAGGTCAGGTGAAGCCTTGCCCTTGCAAGCCTGCACGTGGGCTGGCTGCTCTTGGTCCACAGCCGCTCGAGTTTCCCTATGTGTGGGAGGTGATTTAAGCAGAGGGAGCCCATTCTAAGCAGGGCCCTTCCTGCTTGGAGATAGGGTCTCTGCACAATCAGCCACTTGAAAAGGAGGCCTTTGTCCAGTTTCACTTCTGGTGTCACAGTGCTGTGCACTTCTGCTGTGCTCACCAGCACCTAGGATGAGAAATACAGTATTAGTTTTTGGAATTCATGCCTTGCTCTGTCATCTCAGGTAGCTTTGAGCTATGCTGTGATCCTGAGGACTTTGGCCAGGATCTAACGAACTGGCATCGGGGAGCGGCCAGGAGAGTTATGCTGGCTTTGTCTTTCCCCTTGTACAGGAAGGGGTCTTAGAATGCCATGGAGTACCTCTGCACCTTAGACATCATTGCAGATGCTCAGACTGCCCTTTCTTGCTTGAACTATCTCAGAGATATTTATGGTTCTCATGACCACAGTGACAGTAATGACATCATGAAATTGAAATCTGTCCCATCTGGTGGTGGGTACACTGAGTTACCGAACCTGGGAAGAGCACCTGCTGCAAGCCAGTGGCAGAGTTGGTAGTGGCACATGAAGCCAGCCACCCTGGGTCCAGTCCAGGTCTGAGCAGCACGCTTTGTCTCCAGCCAGTGGCATCAGCCCTGCCGCTCGACGTTGACTTCAGCAGCAAAAGCAGTTGTCGTGTGATGGCTTTTCATGGTCCCTCCCAGGACTCTGAGTGACCTCTTCTGTTTTCAGGTTCATTCCCTGCCTTCCCAGCAGATCACACCCACATGAGGAACAACCTTAAAAAAAAAAAAAGTGGCATGAAGATTTATTTTTTCCTTGTCTGCTTTGATTGGAATCTTGTGTAGATTTTGGGGTAGTCAGTGTTCTTTTTGCCATTTCTAAGTGTAAACAATCAACAGTTGCTTTTCTTTAGTGAGGACCACACTCTGAGCTACCAATGGCAAGTCCATCTTTGGATTTGCTAGTCCTCAGAGCCAGTGGGAGAGTGGACCCTGGAGAGTTTGGAGCTGCTGACAGGTCTGTTAGTGTGTGCTTGGGGAGCCAGTCAGAGTTTCCTTCCAAGTGGAAGGGTTCTTTGGCTGACTTGGACACAGAGCTTTGTTTGCTCAGCATTTAGCTTTCAGCCCTGGTGAGTTTCTTACTTAATGGGAGTCAGGTAACTTCAAGGGGCTTTTTTATATCATCAAATACCTTCTGTAAATCAGTTTTGTTTTTTTTTCTGACAACCACTGGCCTCAGGATAGGATACGTGTCACTTGCACTAGTGTGTTTAAAACAACAGAAAATGTGATATTCTCCAGGGCTTCTACTCCCTCTCCTGGATTTCTGGACTATACGCCTCCATCTCTTCAGAGAGTGGATGGGAATGGTGATCATCTGATCTTGCTTGTCCCTGCAACGTATACTTTGGGTTTTCTCCTTTCATTCTTCCAGGGTCTTCACTCTGCATGTATCCCAAGCCCTTAATGCCCCACCTGTCCTCCAGGAAGTAATCCCTTGCTTTCTTGTCTGAGCTAGTTTTGAGCTTTGCTATGTTTCTGGGGGCTCTGGCTGGCCAGTGGGAATTGGGCGCGAGAGTTATGTGGCCTCTATCTCTGTTTGTGATAAGCAAGAATCTGGCTTCATAGCACTGGGGTTTTTGTATGTGCACCTGCCATTGTGTTTACTTTTACTTAAGAAAGAGATAAAGGAGAAGCAAAAGCAGGCACAGGCATATTTTCTCTTCACTGTCTTTGTGGCCCTGTAGAAAGATTGTTATATGTAGAGACATGGCTATGTATGCAGTTAAGCCGAGCCGATGTGAGCTCCTCACCCCCTCCTCCTCTACCATGTGCTTGCATGAAACACTTCTAGGGTAGAAGGGTGTGGCTCTCATCTGGCTTTGCTGTTTTACTACATTACCTTTGTGACTTTGGACAACTCAGTCTCTCTCAGCCTCAGTTTCCTTATCAATAACATGACTGGGTTAGGCAAGATGATCTCTAGAATATGCTTGAAAATGGAGCCAAGTGTTGGGTTATAAAAGGAAGCAGTCTAGTTACTGATTAAACAGCATTTCTGGGCTGAATGGATCCCAGCACTCACACTGCACATTTGATCAAGGTCCTGCCGTTGAACCTGTGCCACTGCTGACGGCCTTGCTCCATGGCCAGGCTGCGGGTGACCCCTGGGGTCTACTTTCCATGCTGTTGGCCACCTCCCGCTTCCCACAGAGCTTGCTTTCCTTATCCCCTGAATACTTGCTTTGTGAGTTCTAGAAACTGACCATACTGGGAGGCAAACACCAGAATAAAATCTGGACTGGCTGTGTGATTTTGCCAAGTCATTATTTCTTCCTGCCTTATCTGTAGAATGGGGTTGATGGCACCAGTCACGAATGATTCCAAAATTGTGAGGCTCAGGTAAGAAAATAGTCATGAAATTACTCTTTAAATTGAAAATAAACACAATAACCAATTATTTTGTTACATTTCTTTGAACATATATACACAAACACACAGTCTGTTCAGAGCCTTATTACTTTTTAAGTTTGACAACCAAGGACCATTGGCTATTTAAAGAAAACCTGTGGCCTGAAAGAGAAAGGCAAAAACAAAGTTCTGAAGATAATAAAAAAAATCTAGTTGATATCCTAAGAAAGCAAGAAGGTAGTGCGTTCATAAAATAAGAAAAGGCTGTTCAAAAAAAGTAACTATCAAAGAATAAAAGAATCAAAGAATCACTCTTGGCAATGAAACATGATTTTTAAAATTTAAAGAAAGACATTCATTACCTTTATAAGTCTTGAGATCAGGTGATGTTAATCCTCCAGTTTTGTAGTTCTTTTTCATGGTCTGCTGCATTTCCATATGAATTTAAGAGTAGCCCATCTATTTCTACAAAAAGCTTCTGAAATTTTGATCAAGATTGTGTTGAGTCTATAGATGAATTTGAGGAGAATAGACATCTTAAGTATATTGAACCTTCCAGTCCATGAACATGGGATATTGCTTGATTTATTTAGGTCTTTAAAATTTCTCTCAGCAACATTTTATATATTTCAGTATATAGGTTTTGAATATCTTTTGTCAGATTTACTCCTAAGTATTTCATATTATAGATGCTATTCTAAATGGTTATTTATTTATTTATTTTTGGTTTTAATTTCCAGTTGGTCATTGTTAACATGTAGAAATACAAGTGATTTTTATGTATTGATCTTATGTCCTGCAATCTTGTTAAACTTATTTATTATTTCAATAGCTTTTTCGATTTACAAGGCTACAATAATGAAGACAGTATGCTATTAGCATAAAGACAGACAGAGATCATGGAAAAGAACAGAGTCTGGAAGTTGTCACAAATATGTGGACAACTGATTTTTGACAAAGATTATATCCAGAATACATATAAAGAACTATCAACACTCAATAGGAAAATCAGAAAATCAATTTTAAAAAGATTTGAAATAACACTTTACTAAAGAAGATCAGCAAATGGCAATTAAGCATATGAAAAAATGCCCAACATCATTAGTCATTAGGGAAAAGCAACTTCAGACTATAGCGAAATACCATTATACATCTGTTAGAATGGCTAACATGTTGGACAGGATGAGGACAACTGAAATCCTCGTATACTGCTGATGAATCTGTGAAATAGTTTCGTCACTTTGGTAAACATAATAATGGGAATGAATCTCAAAAAATTGTGTTGAGTAAAAGAAGCCAGATACTAAGGAGTACATGCTATATAACTCCATTTATATAAATTCTAGATAAAGCAAACTAGTCTTTACTGATAGGAAGCTGATAAGGGGTTTCCTGGGGGCTGGACAGGGAATCAGGGAAGAGTGAGAGGGAAGAGCCAGGAGGAAACCTTTCAAGGTGAGAGATATGTTTATTATCTTGATTATGGTGATGGTTTCATGAGCATATATATGTCAGAAATTATACACTTTAAATATGTACAGTTTAGTTTGTCAAGTATACCTTAGTGAAGCTAATTTTTAAATTTCGTAGGTTTCCAAGAGTAAGTTAAAAAAAAAAATCCCAGAATAATGAAGAATCCCATAATCCCAAATTACAAAGAAATGCAAAAATATGAGGGGGCAGGAAGCCAGATCGAGGTTTAGAGGATTACTCTTTTATTTTTGGTGTTCCAAAATTTCATCACAATGTATTTACTTATGTTTGCTTTTTCATTTATTTTTCTAATCATTCAATGAACCCTCTGAATTAAAGAGATATGCCTCTCTAGCTCTTGAAAATATTCTCCCAGTATTTCTTTGGCAATATCCTCTGCCAGGCTCAGGAATTGGGCTCCAGTGTTATAAAAGATAAAGGTGAGGCAGGGAAGGGCATTATTAGAAATCTCCAGATCCTCTACCCCAAACAAAAATACTCCTACCCCACTAGTGCCCCATAATGGGTGGGAAATCGATTTCTCCAGACTTGAGGATACAAAAAAAAGGCAAAGGTCTGTTTTCTCAAATGTTCTGGAATGCTAGTGGCTGTGTTTAAGTCACTCCATCCAGGAGATTAGGAAATTATTCTCTGGAGCAATTAAACCACACCATGGGAAAAATCTACATAACCTAACTGTTGGGAGTGCTCAGTTTAAAAAAAAAAAAAAAACTCATCAATTTTGGCCTACAATAAAGCCACTTGTGACAAACCATGAACACAGCTTCTAAAGGGCCTTTTGGACCTCATTTCTAAATATGAATGAACAACCAAGCATCCTCAGGCATTTGAGAAAAATCTTCATCATGAAAGAGAAAGTGAAAAACAGAAAAAGTACTCAATAGGAATATAAAAATGAGAAGATTTTGCATCCGAAATTCAGAGAACAAGAAAGTAAAATTCGGAGAATAAGAAAGAACTCTTGGAAATTAAAATTTTGATAAAAGAAATGAAAAACTCAATAGAAAGCTTAAAAAAGGAGATGGATAATAGCGGAGAAAGGATGAGTAAAATTAAAGGTCAATATAATAGAAATTTCAGAAAGGTAGACCAGAGAAAATGAAAGGGAGGACATAGTTTAAAAAATTATACAAGAAAGTTTTCCAGGCTGAAAGATATGAATTTCCAGATTCAAAGGGCAGGTGGAGAGCCTCAGCATCATGAAATTTAAAAACTCATTTCAAAGCACATCCTCAAGGCTTTCAGAGAAAGATAACAAATCATGAATAAAAAATAATGGATGTGTACTGTCATATTACTAAAAATCAAAATTAGAAGCCAAAAAACCAAGGAGCCTTCAAAATTCTAGGTAAAGATTATTTGAAATCTGTAGTCCGATACCCAGCCAAACTATCAACAAATGTAAATGCAGAATTAAAGTACTTTCAGAAACATGCAAACTCTCAAAACATTTCTCAGGAAGCTTCTGACATATGTGTTTCACCAAAATGAAGCTGAGCGATGAAAACATGGAATCCAGGAAACAGGGCGTTTTAACACAAGGGGGAGGTGAAGGGAATTGACAGGGTGATGGTGAAGAAAGTTTCAGACAACAGCTATGGGAAAAGACATAGGGGTATAGGATGAAGGCATCCAGGAGGAAAGTGAAATGAGAGGTTATTTAACATAATTTATATGTGAAAGATTAGAAAAGTATTAAAGAACTCTTAGAATGTAAGGAAAACACTTTGGTATGTGCTAAAAAGAAACCCAAGTAAATGAATATTTGCAGCAGGAAAAACAAAATAGTTGTACTGAGAAGGAAATGGTAGTAGAAATATTTTCAATGACTAATAATGAAAACAGAGTATGGATATTCTTTTTAAAAAAACTTTAGCCCTATAACTATTAGGAAGTTGGGTAAGAGATGGCAAAGGACGGACATTAAAATCCACATTATCATAATAGAAAATTAGTTATTATATTTTAAATAGATGAATCAAGAGAGAGTGGTATTGGCATATTATTTAGAAATACAGAGACATATTCCTGAACAGGCAGTTCTAAAGCATTTTAAATAGTTGCCTCTAGGCTGTTTCTTTTTTAAAACTTTATTTTTATTCAGATATAATTGACATATATACCTGTGTAAGTTTAAGTTGTACAATGTGTTGATTTGATAACACTTATATATTGCAATATGATTACCGTGGTAGGGTTGGCTATGAGGTGTGTTTCTGAGTGTGATATTTGATAAAGTCACAAATATAACCACTTAGGAAACTAAAATTAGATAAAAATATCCAATTGTGACAGGAGTGGGGAGAATTTTTCATATAATGAGTTAATAGATAATATTAAAATATGACAAACCAAGAAATATCAGTTCAAGCACATTAGAGATATGAGGTTAACACCAGAACCACATCCGGAAACTTAAAAATGGTCACATCTGTGGAATTTGGGGTGGGGGCTGTTGCTTTTATTACAGACCCTTTTGCAATGAGTATGAGGTAGTTAAACCTGTAAGAGGCACAACCCCTCTCCAGGATTGAGGGCAGGCAGACAGAGTACTATATGGCAGTAAATCTTGCCTGTCATTGCCTGCTGACCCCACACCTGCTGGGCCCACATTCATGCCCCCTTTCTGGGATGCCCCCTGGCAGGGAGGAACCAGGGACGCTGCTGTCCTGTTTGTAGGAGGTTTTGCTGCTCTTCATGCCCTTGGGTCTGAGCACAGGTGTGGATTCCAGGAAGGACTTGGCCTTCTCACCTCACCTTGACATCCTGGGCTGGGACACTTACGGCTAAAAGCAGTGTGTTCCCCAGTGGCACAGCAGAGCTGCCCAGGTTTACTGCCTTTTTACTTTTGACTGGTTAAACATTGGCAGAGCAAGACCACTGAGGAGGGTGTACAGTTTATGTGCTGCCCACTGGCTCCTGGCTTGGAAGACCAGTGGGGACTGGATCTTCTGGAGCTCCTTGCTCCATGTCCAGAGCTGCAGTGGCTGGATGGAGGCTGCCTTTAGAAGCTTGCACAGAGGCACCTGGTCGCCAATCATGGCCATGGGTTGGGCCCGCCTTCCCCACACCTGGGCATCTACCTGCATCAAAGATGATTCATTTGAGTGGAGAGCTTCAGTGAGTGGGTTTAGACAGGCTGTTGTGGCGAGAGTATCTGAGCTGCAGTGCCTTTCTGTGTTCAGAACATGAATGGCTTTGAGGAAGGCCTGGAGTTCTTGCCGGTGAACAACTCCAAGAAGGTCGAGAAGCGAGGCCCCAAGCCCTGGGTTGTGTCAGTGGCCGTGCTGATCAGCTTCTTCTTACTTTCTCTCACGGCCGGTTTGCTGGTGTGGCACTTCCAGTGTGAGTAAAGCCGGAGGGGGGTGGCTGTGGGGAAGGCGATGTGGGGGTGGCTGTATTCTTCCCTCAATGGACAGACCCGAGGCCTGCCTCTTATGGACACGAGGGAGAGAACGGAGGGTGCAATGGGGGTGGGTAAAGAGGGGTCCAGGGCGCTGTCTCTCTTGGCTCTTTCAAACCATAAGGGGGGATGAGGCGTTGGTCAGAGCTGGCCCGCCCTGGCATGTACTCACCTGTCTGTGGGAACTTGTACTGCTTTTCGTGCCCTTGGGTCCGAGCACGGGCATGGATTCCAGTAGAGACTTGGCCCGCCTGCCTCCAGCCCTTCATCACAGCAGCTCCCTCAGGGTTGCTGAGGGCAGCTTGTAAACAGTGGGGTCGGGACAGGGGCTGTGTGACGTCCTCTGACTACTCTCCTTCCCTGATCTCGCACAGACCGGAATGTGCGGGTCCAGAAGATCTTTAATGGCTACCTGAGGGTCACAAACGAGAATTTTCTGGATGCCTATGAGAACCCAAACTCCACTGAGTTTGCAGAGCTGGCCAACAAAGTGAAGGAGGCGGTGAGTCCAGTCCGTGGGCTGCAGCTGTGTCCCTGCTGTCTGCTCCCGGGGCTGGCATGGGACACGGGAAGGACGCCCAAGTCCCAGGAGAGAGGGAGCAGCAAGGGCTGTGGTCAGGAGGCCATCGCTGCTCTCTGGCCTGCCCTGAGTCTCCTCTCCTTCTTTCAGCTGAAGCTGTTGTACAGTGGGATTCCAGCCCTGGGCCCCTACCACAAGGAGTCGGCCGTGACAGCCTTCAGGTGGGTGCTGGGGAGAAGGCTGGGTGAGTGGAGTGCTGGGAATGGGATCCGTGTGGTGTTGTATGTGGGACAAGTGCCTCATAACTTGCAGGATGAGGAAGCCATGAGGTCCGGACCTGGGGCGCCAAGGCACCAGTCCTATTCTGTCCTTTATACCCGTTACTTAGCATGCTTAGCTCTTCTGTCTCCAAGACGAATGAGTGGGTAGTGTTGCTATGATGAAGGGCACAGAGGTAGGTGGAGTGCTTTGCACAATGCCTGCCACATAAGCCACTCAGGAGTGGTAGTCTTTCTTATTTTTCCAAATTCGAGTTTGGGTCTACACCCAGCATCTGGAAGAGTGGGGACAGGCAAGTGCCCAGACCCCGCCCACATCTCAGACTCAGCCCTCTCTCCGTAGCGAGGGCAGCGTCATTGCCTACTACTGGTCGGAGTTCAGCATCCCCAGCTACCTGGTGGAGGAGGCGGAGCGCGCCATGGCTGAGGAGCGTGTAGTCAAGCTGCCACCTCGCGCGCGCACCCTGCGCTCCTTCACGCTGACGTCGGTGGTGGCCTACCGTGAGTGCAGGGCTTCTAGGGGTGGGCATCTGCCCGGCCAGCCTGCGGTGGGGCAGAGGGACCGTTGCAAGGGGAAACACAGCTCCTGAGCCAGTGCCGGGAAGAGAAGACCGTGTGCTGGCTGGCACCTCCCTTAAGGGGAATAAGGAAGCAGGAATGAGGAAATAGATCAGATCAGTATATACTTTATTCTCTCTCTTTTTCTTCAGCCACTGATCCCAGAACAGTACAGAGCAGCCAAGACAGTAAGTATCGTGCCCTCTTCCCATAGGAGGTTTGGGATGTGGTCAGACAGCTCTTCAATCAAGGAGTCCCCAAAAGTCACATGATATCGATAGCCAGCACATCTCTTTGCCTCTCCCCGGCCATGAAAAGCCCCCTTCCTGGTCTCCCTCGGGTCCAGGTCAGCCTGGGGTGCCTTGGAGAGGCCAAGTCTAGGGGCACTGCCAGTAGGGTTCTGGGCTGCTCGCCCCCACTGGCTCTGCCCAGGTCTACCCCACATCCTCTTGTGTCCTGTGCAGACAGCTGCAGATTCGCCCTGCATGCCCACGGCGGGGAGCTGACCCGCTTCACCACGCCTGGCTTCCCCGACAGCCCCTACCCAGCTTTCTCCCGCTGCCAGTGGACCCTTCGGGGGGATGCCAGCTCTGTGCTGAGCCTCACCTTCCGAAGCTTTGATGTTGCGACCTGCGATGACCGTGGCAGTGACCTGGTTGTGGTGTACGACACCCTGAGCCCTGTGGAGCCCCGTGCTGTGGTGCGGTGAGTGTCCCGGGGGAGCACAGGTGGGCTGTGGGAGCTAGGTGGTTGCCCCTGGTGGGCTGGGCCTCTGGAGCTAGTTGCATTGTAGGCTGGAGATGCAGTGTGTGGACTCAGGGCCACAAGGCTGCTGCACATCATCAGAGCAGAGATACAGTTGCCCACGCAGTGTGCGACCACCCAGGGAGCATCGCGGAGGTGATTTCCTGACCTTGGCAAGGGTGAGGGAGGCTCGCTGGTCCCCAGATGCCAATGAGCAGGTGTGCTGCCTTTATCTGCCAGAGCAAAAGTGCAGCCTACTGTTGTAAAACGGTCGTGTTGAGGCCAACAGATCAGGAGGTGGCTGCCATGGAAAAGATAGTTTGCTACTCACAGTCCCCAAGAGGAGGGAGCCCCACAGGGAAACAGCAGGGTTGGTCAGGAGGCAGAGGATACAGGCAGAAGTCACAGGCAATTCTGTTTTGTTGTGGTTTCTGTAGGAAAGGCAAGGCAGGGTATGTAGGTTAAGGACTGGCAGTTTGGGGCATAGGGCTGTCTCTCTCTTGTCTGGTACTGGGTTCTGAGGTGATTAGGGCAGGTGGATGGTGGCCTGGAGTTTAAGAGAGAGGAGAAGGTTGGGGTGGGCTCTGGATTGCTTGGTTTGCATGTGAAAAGTTTGGCCTTAGGTCTTGTACTCTTTTAGGAATTGTCTAATCCTGGGAGGGCAGTGTCTCTAGAGTCAGCCAGGCAGCAGATGTCAAAGCATCAGGGTCACAGGAAATAAGAAGGCATAATGTACTTGCTGAGGAGGTGAGGGTGCCGAGATGAACACCGTCCTAGCCAGCCACTTGTCAGGACGGAGCATGCCCCTCAGACTCTGTGGGTGGGGGCGAGCTGTCCCCTCTCCCCCCGCTCTCCTTGACTCAGTGCACTGGAGCCTTCTGCTGTCTGTGGGAATGAGCTGGGCAGACACTTCATGATTAATAATGGACTGAAATTCAGGCCGAAACCGGGACAGGACCATCTGCTGCCATTAGCAGCCAGGACTTCTGTCTAAACACCCTTTTTGTGCAGGGTTTCTTTCCCTCTCTCTAATTCATTAATTGCATAACAAATAAATACATATCCTGAACGGAAAAAGTGGAAAACATACATGCACAAAGAAGACAAATGTCATTCATGATCTTACTTTCTAGAAATAATCATTGTTAAACTTGTGATGTATATTCTTTCAGACTTCCGCTGTGTGTGTGTGTATTTGTGTATGTGTTTAGATGTAAGATTATATAGCACCTTTGGTTTTATTATTTTTTTTTAAAAATGAGATGATGATAGTTTTTCCAAGTCATAGTCCTGTCTCTGACTCTCATTTTTAACGGTTGTGTAACAAGGTGTGTCTGAGAGGAACATGGTCGTTGGCCCTGTGGGCTCTGGAGCCTGATGCCTGGGTCTCAGTTTCAGCCTTGACACTTGTTAACTGTGGAATCGTGGGCACATTATTTCACTTCTCCATGCCTCCGTGTCCGTATCTGTAAAACGGGGAAAATCATATCTACTTCAGAGTTGTTATGAAGATACCTGAGTTAGTAGACATAAAAGCATGAAGAACAGGGCCTGGCATGTTCTTAATAAGTGTTAGTTCATGCTGTTACTGCTACTATTACTGTTACTATTTAGCCCATAGTTCATTTCATGAATAATGTTAGGCATTCAGTGTTTCTGAGTTTTTGCTAATTTAGACAAAGTCTTAAAACGTAAGTCTGTAATCAAGCAGCTGATTGTGTGTGGTGGGGCTTTATGACCCCACCCTTGGTCTTTTGTGAACAAGACCAGGGTTAGGGATGGGGTCCTTGAGCCCTCTCTGCTTGGGTGCTGTCTGCCCTTGCTGACGCCTGCCCCCTTTGCTCCTACAGGCTGTGTGGTACCTACCCGCCCTCCTACAACCTGACCTTCCTCTCCTCCCAGAATGTCCTGCTTGTCACTCTGATAACCAGCACTGGACGGCGACATCCTGGCTTTGAGGCCATGTTCTTCCAGCTGCCTAAAATGAGCAGTAAGGAAGGGCAGGCGTGGGGTGGAGAAGGAGACAGTGCTCAGCAGTGGGTGGTGAACCAGTCCAGGTCGGCCCAGGTCAGCGAGAGTATTGAAGCTTAAGCCAAAGGCTCTTTTGTCCCTCACTGGAGCCAGGAGCCCTTCCTAAAGAAGTCAGCCTCACAGCCCTGGGACCTGTCAGCAGCTAGCTGTGGCGCCTTCCGGTGCTCAGGCTGCAGCCTGAGAGGAACACTGGCTTTGCCTCAGGCTGGCTCTCCTCTGGACCCTCCCTCCGCCTGCCCGTCTGGCAGAGCAGGTCCGTAGTCCTCATGCTCTTTTTCCTGCCTTTCCTCTCAGGCTGCGGAGGCTCCTTACGTGAAGCCCAAGGGACATTTAGCAGCCCCTACTATCCAGGCCACTACCCGCCCAACATCAACTGCACATGGGACATCGAGGTAGGAGCTGTGGGGGAAAGAGTGTAGAGGGAGCAGGGGGAAGGACGGAAGAGAAGGCGGGCGAGGGAGAGAAAGAGAGTGAGATGAAGGGACGCTCCATTATGGCACGTGACGGGGACAGAGGGGAGATGAACTCCTTAGCTCCTGAAGAGGCTGCGGGTCTGAATCCCACTGGCGGGCAGGTTCACACAGGGCTGACCTGCTGCAGTATGAAGCAGACCCAGACTCAAGTCCTAGCTCCTGCTGCATGGCTGATCGAGGGCCCTTGGGTTGCTCCAGGTAACTGAGCGTGCTAGTGATTGCCTCTGAGAGGTGCAGCTGGGATGTGGTCAGCATGTGTGTGCAGCACAGAAGGCACTTGCTGAGTGGCCGTGAGGCAGGAGCCTTGCTGACAGGACTGCTCCTCGTTCCATCCCAATCAGACTTACATCTCTTTTTGCTTCCTTTGATAATGTTGGGAGAATTTTCCAGCCTTCTCTGAGTCTAGAAGTTCTTCCAAACATGGACTCTGACCCCTCTGGCTCTGTGTTGCATGTTGCCGCGGGGGCTGGAGAGGAAGAACACAGCAACCATGCTACGTGCCCTGCTTCCCCAGCCCCCATGGCCGCCATGCAATGTCCTTGGGTTAGGAAAGAGGGAAAGAAGCAGCAAAGGCCCAGCAGCACTTTCTCCCCAGGTGCCCAACAACCGAAACGTGAAGCTGTTCTTCAAACTCTTCTACCTGTTAGAGCCCAATGTGTCCCTGGGCACCTGCCCAAAGGACTACGTGGAGGTCAATGGGGAGAAGTGAGTGCTGGGGCGTGGGGGGCCAACAGGCGAGTTGGGGAGCCGGCCCCATGCGGTGCCGATGGCGGAGGGGCTGCCCAAGTACCAGGGCACGTCCCCTTCCTACTGTGGGCCCCCTCCTCCAGGTTCTGCGGAGAGAAGTCCCAATTTGTGGTTGCCAGCAAAAGCAGCAGGATCACTGTTCACTTCCATTCGGATCAGTCGTACACTGACACGGGCTTCTTGGCCGAGTACCTGTCCTATGACTCCAGTGATCGTGAGTAACTGCTTTAGAAGGGGGAGCCTGGCTGGGGGATGGGGGCCAGGATGCTTCATCATCCATGCTTCATCTTCTTAGCACTATGCTTTCCTGATTCTAAGATACCAGAGAATGTAAGATACGGATTCCTCTTGTAGCTTTTTGAGGAGAAAAAAAAAGGCTACCTTAAACGCATTTATTAAAAAAGGCCACAGTGAACACTGGCACACACCATGCCCTTCAGTTCCAGTGTGAGGCATTGTGAGCCCCTAAAGGGCCCTGAGCTTTAGTTCCAAACCACTGTGACTTTGATATTTGGTACTTGTTTTTTGTGGTCTTTTAGCATCTTTAGGATTAATAGCATGATTTTGAGACACATTAGAAATTTCTGGGGCATGAACATCACACTGACTACTCTTAGCTTTGACAGTTCTGTGATTTACACCTAAGAGAAATGGGAGTTTCTGTCACCTTCAATTTCACCATCAGTGTGAGTAGGTTCTTCCACATACACAATAGTATCAGAGCATCAGAGAATAACCTTTTGGAAGACTTCAAGCTAAATTCCTATATGCAAGAATCCAAACTTAAGTTAAAATTCAACTGCATGGCTTACCACCAAAAGTGTATTAGATGAGCAAACTCCTTTGATAAGTGGCTAAGCTACCTATGCAGAGAAAGTGGCAATGGCCTTCTCTCCACTTTGGCACCTGCCTGATGACATTAGTTGTCAGACACCTTCCAATTTCAGAAACATGGATATGTGCGAAATACCGTAGTTAAGAAAATGTGGTGATGCCATTTGACACTTGGTAGGACACACTGTTGAACTGCTGAGCTTCTGTTGCTCTGTGTTACTGACAGGGAGCCAGGACGTGGCCGGCCAAGGAAACGGGGTGCAGAACTGAGTGCATACTCAGCCAGCCCGTCTCCACTTTGCCCGGAGCCTCCTGGGGTCTGGTCATCAGCAGTCAGGAGGGGCTCCTAGCCAGCCCTCCCTCTACCAGCTGTGGAAACCCCCTTGCCACAGCTTGGTGGGCTTGGGAGACCACTGGCCTGGGGTGCCAGCCGCAGCCCTGCTCCCCTCTGTGTTGAGGGCTGGACTGGTGAGGGTTTTCCCTTCGGTCCTCAGTGTGGCTTTGAGGTTGGCTGTGAGGGAGGGGAGGTGTGTCCGGGAACCAGCTGTGGGGGGCTGCAGTGGTGGCAATGGACTTGAGGCCTGCCCTCTCCCCTGCAGCGTGTCCTGGGAAGTTCATGTGTAACACAGGGCGCTGCATCAGGAAAGAGCTGCGCTGTGACGGCTGGGCCGACTGCGCCGACTACAGCGATGAGCTCAACTGCAGTGAGTGGGGTGCCGGCCACACCGTCCTTCTGTCTGTGCTGCGTCCTGGGGCCTGCCAGCTGGCCTTGGCGGGAGGAAGGCCCGAGGTGGCTGGGAGGTTGTGCCCATGCCCAGGTAGACATCTAGACCCCTTCGCTTGCCCTGCTGTGGAGCAGGCAGTGGAGCTTTTCTGCTGCGCTGAGGTCAGCTTCCTCAGCAGAGACACAGGGCAGCCGACCCACTCTCCAGATGGGGCTGCGCCCTCGGGCAGCTTCCAGGGGAAGCAGTGGGCCATGAGAGACCAGGGGGCTTGCATCCCACTGAGCCTCGCCAGCTGACTGCTGTCCTCACCCCCTCCAGAATGCAATGCCACCTACCAGTTCACGTGCAAGAACAAATTCTGCAAGCCCCTCTTCTGGATCTGTGACAGCGTGAACGACTGTGGGATAACAGTGATGAGCTGGAGTGCAGTGAGTGCTCTTGGGGCACCACCCGGGTCCCCTGCAGCTGACTCAGCGGGGGTTTCGAGTCCCTGCTGAGTGCTTTATGCTCTCCAGGTTGTCCAGCTGAGACCTTCAAGTGTAACAATGGGAAGTGCATCCCGAAGAGCCAGCAATGTGATGGGAAGGACAACTGTGGGGACGGGTCCGATGAGGCCACATGTGACAGCGGTGAGGCTTAGACCAGCCCACTGTCCTTCGGGGGCTTTTCCTCCTTTACTCAAGGAAGCAGCCGTGAGTACACTCATGTGCAGCGTGTTCAAAGTCTAACGAACACAAACCACCTCTTTGGGAATGTGATGAGAAAAGGTGTCTGTAGGGGAGAATCGTTGGGAGGTGAAAAACCTTTGGCAGGGCTGGAAGGACAGCGGGCACTGGTGTGGGTGGCCGGGGCAGCCTGAGCGAGGGTGCGAGGTGGACGGGTCACCAGGTGTCCAGCTTGGTGCCACAGGGAAGCTGATTTTCTCCCACGTGTCTTCCCTGAGCAGTGAACGTCATCACTTGCACCAAACACACCTATCGCTGCCAGAACGGGCTCTGTGTGAGCAAGGGAAACCCGGAGTGTGATGGGGAGAAGGACTGCAGCGACGGCTCAGACGAGAAAGGCTGTGGTGAGCAGGGTGGCCGGTGCCTCGCTCGCCCAGTTCTGCCCCGATCTGCCCGGAGGAAAGGATGGCTTTGCTGGTGGCGCTGAGACGCTGTTGGTGGGCCTGTTGTGGTCCTGCAGGCAAGGCCTAGGGCAGCCGGCATGTCGGCGCCTCGCCTGCAGGGCTGTTGTCCTGGCCGCTGCTCCACAGACCCGGCGCCAGGGGAGTGGCAGGCCCTGGCTTCCCTGTCCCGCCTGGAGGAGAGAGGGTGCAGCCTACTGGAGCACTCAGCAGGGCTTTGCCTGTGAAACCCGATACTTTAATTTGTGGCCTCTTGTGTGTTTCAGAAGCACTGGCCACATAGCACTGAGCATAGCTGCAGCTGTTCTGTGACTTCAAGTCACCCATCTGCTGCTCCCTTTGAGAGCTGTGTCCTTCAGCATTTGGCAAGGAAATCTGGGCAAATGACACCCATAGTGAATCTAAGCAAACAAGCAGGTGTCTGGAGGTCCCCTGAAAGCATTTGTGCAGGATGGGGAGGTGAGACTTTGAGAGTTTTGAACTTGGGAGTGGGGAAGAGGGTCCTAGTGGAAGTTAGTGGGTCTGAGGCTTGAAGTTACTTACTTGTAGGGGGTCCCTTATGCCACAACTGCTCCAGCAGTGCTGGGCCCACTGCAAGGAGACCACTCTATACAGGCTCTCGCTGGGCCTGATGTGCAGCCTGGGGCTGGTGCCTCGCCTGGACTCACTGTGTTCCTTCCGGTTTTCTGCTCCTCCCAGACTGTGGGCTTCGGCCATTCAGCAGGCAGTCTCGGGTCGTTGGGGGCAAGGACGCAGATGAAGGTGAATGGCCCTGGCAGGTGAGCCTCCATGCTCTGGGCCAGGGCCATGTGTGTGGGGCTTCGCTCATCTCTCCCAGCTGGATGGTGTCTGCAGCTCACTGCTTCCTCAACGACAAAGGATTCAGGTGGGCCGCCGGGTGGGAAGCAGGGAGGCCTCCTTGGAGGTCCTCCTCTGTGTACTCTGGAAATCCTCTGTGTCTTTGAGTCATGCTGAGGTGGGATGGCACTGGGGCAAGGCCGGGCTGGGGTGGGGGTTGACACACACCGCAGGATGAGGCTTACTGACAGTAATAATAAACATGAGCATCTCTTAGTGCTCCCTCTCAGTCAAGCACCTTCTAAGTGCCTTTACTAACAACAACCTGTTTAGGCAGATCTGGTTATGTCCCCATTATAGAAATGGAAGTTCAGAGAGATAAGGACATTTGCTTGAGGTTGCCCAGCTATTAAGTGGCAGAGCCAGACTCGAACTCAGGTGTGTGGATTCCACAGTCTGTGTGGTTAGTTCCTAAAGGGACACCTTGGGATCGGTTCAGACCAGCCTCACAGTCGCAGTGCAGCTCTGGCTTGCCAGGTGACCTTGGTCGAGTTACACACACTTCTTAGGCTTTGGGCTCTTTGGTGGTGACGCTGTGAGTTCTTATCCTTAGAATTGAGAGAATTAAATATGACAATGCTCCTGAAATACTGAGCGCTGTGCCTGGTGCACAGTAGGTGCTTGGCATGTCATAGCCTCGGGTCCAGGCAGACTTGAGCCTGGCACAGGGAAGGTTGCTAAGGAAGGGTTGTGCTGGCTTCTCAGGATGGGGTGGTCAGAGGATTAGCAGGAACAGGTGGCCCAACCTGGGGCTGAGCTCCAGCCTGCTCGGGCCCTCTGGCTGTTGGCTGCAGGGGTCAGGGTGGGGGGCGGGGAGGCTAAGGGGACACCTTGCTTCTGGACAAGGGGGCACCAGGGGGCAGACCTTCCAGGGGATTCCTGCCCTCGGGGACTTCCTGCTGGGCACAGGCTCTTCTGCCACACGCAGCTCCATGAGGGGCCCACAGGCTGCCGTGATGCCCTGTTGCAGGGAGGAGAGGGAGCCACCTTGGATTTCAGGAGAGACAGGGCCTACCGCAGCACGTGGGCCTCAGGAACAGATGTGGGGCCTGGTCATACGGACGCGTGGGTGTGGGCGGTGGAGGTGACACCCAAGGTCCGGAGGGCGTGGGGGCCGTGCTGTGGTCCCTGGGCCCTTGCTGGGCTGTCCTTTCTCTCCGCATTTTGTCGACTTCATCCTGGGCAGAAATGATCTTTTTTTTATTTTTTGGAGTGACGGAAGTTTCCTTAAGGATTTTTAAAAATAAGTTTTATTTTGGAATTTACATAAGTTGCTAAGACAGTACAGAATTCCTGTTCCTCCCTCGCCCACTCCCCCTTGCTGTTAACACGGGGAGTTTGTCAGCACTGGAAACTCTCAGTGCCCCATTGCTGTCACCTCACCTCTAGGCTCTCTAGGACATCGGCTTTCACACTGATGTCCTTTCCGCCCCAGGAGCCAGTTACATGCTGTTGACCTGTCTCCCCAGTGTCCTCTGGTCTGTGACAGTTTCTCAGTCTTTGTTTATTGTGACCTTGATAATCTGGAGGCCAGGTATCCTGTAGGATGCCCCCCACCTGGTCTGTCTGATGTTGTTCTATGATGAGGCTGTGTTTATGTGGTTTGAAAGCATAGCACATCATTTCAGCAGGTAAAATGTATCAGCATGACATTGCTGGTAAAGCTAATCTTTGTCATTTTGTTAAGATAGTATTTGTCAGCTTCTTCCACTAGGAAGTACCTGTTTTCTCCCTTTAACATGCTATGCTTTGGGTATCTTTCAGTTTGGAATTCTGTAAGGAAGATTTGTCCCTTCTCTCCCCTTTATTTTACTATCTATTGATTTTCCAATGGACTCATGTGTATTCGTATTTCAGGTTGTAATCCAATGCCATGTTAGTGACTTTGTTGCTCAAGTTGTTTGGGATTTGGCTATTAGGAGCTCACTGAGCTTGGCTCCTGTGTCCCTTTGACATGGCCCCTTTCTTTTGTTTATTTGAGCCACTTTCTTGCTTCCTAGCACTACCAGGTGCTCTAGGCTCATGTCGTATGTTCCCTGGTCCAGCCCTAGAATGAACCTTTCCTCCAAGGAGCCCTTTAGGCAGAGAATGGTATCTAGAAAACAAAATGTGGGTGCTTGGTATCCTCACTGTCACCTCAGTTCCAGTTTCCAGGCTCCGTATCAGGGCAAGCTAAGTGTACTCCCTGAGGAACCTGCCCCAGCCTACTGTGCTCCCTCTTTCCCTCACTTCATTCTCTCCTCATTTTCTCTTCTTTCATCTTCTGTTGATCATCAGTCTTCTGCCAATTAATACATTCAACAGCCATTGTTATGAGCACTGGGGAAAGAAGATGAATAAGACTTGTTCCTTGCACTTCACAGACTTCCTAGGGTAGGGTGACAAGATTCGTGATGTGTGCCCATGCACACGTGTGTGCACATACATGCAGACACATGCACTAGGCCCGAACTGTGAGCACTAGGCCCGAACTTTGGACAGATTGCCTAGGGCCACATGTGACATTTAGAGACCTGCCTGAGTGCTGGGGACAGCGACGTTAGGAATGCCTTTATCAGCGGTTATCAGCGGGGCGTCTGATCTGAGTGATGAGATGTGAGGGTGTTTGTTACTGGACATGGTGACTCAGACCTTCCAGACAAAGGGAGTGTTGTGAGCAGAGACAGGCAGGTGTGAAGTGTGCAAGGGCCTGGGGTGCAGTTACTTTGGACACGGCTCTGAGTCGGCAAGTGCTCACAGGGTGTACCCGAGAGGTGGTATCGTGTGTGGTCATAGGTGGCCTGACCTCCTGGCTTCCTTCTCAGCACTCTTGTCCATACTCCCCAGTGCTGGAGCGGCCTTGCCAAATAGCTAAGCTGACCCTGTTAGTTCCCAATGTATGTGCCTGCTGTGGCTTGCAGGCTAACGTAGGAACACCTCAACCCATCCCTCTAACCTCAGTCTCCTGTCCGGGCCTCACACCACGCATATGTTCAGTTTGGCCAGGGTCGGGGGAGGGGTCCCTAAACATTCCCTTTCCTCTCTCTGAATACGCTGCTTTCTCCCCAACCTACAGGCTTTGACCAAATCCTAGCTGACCTTCAAGGCCTGGTTCATGACCTGCTTCCTCTCCTGGCTCACACTTCCCACCTCATGCTCTTCCGTAGCGTCTACCCATTCCTCTGAAGGACACTTTTCATTCTGTGGTGCTGAGGCAGTGATACTAGCCCTGGGGGAGCAGCTGCAAGTACAGATGAAGCTCTGCTTGCTCGCCCGCTACTCACCTGCTGTGTGGCCCGGTTCCTAACAGGCCATGGACAGCTACCATTCTGCGGCCCAGGGACTGGGGACCCCCCATCTACAGCATTACATTTTTTAAAAGTCCAGGCCAGAATGTCTCTCAGTTTGGATTTTTCTGATTGTTTTTTCTTGATTAGAGTTAGGTTACACATTTTATATATATATATATATATATTTATATTCATATATATATATGAAATACTACCTAGTTGTCCTTCTTAGGGAGCATATGATATCTTATTAATGGGGATGACTGAGAGAAAAATCTGATTACTCAGTTAAGGTGGTGTCCCTGAGTTTCTTTATTATAAAGATACTTTCCTCCCTTGGTTATGAATAAGTAATCTTGGATGATACTTTGAATCAGTGTGAATATCTTATTCCCCAAAACCTTTTACCCAGTGGTTTTAGCATTCCTCAATGGTTGTTACATGTGTTGGTTATTGTTATGGTAGGTGATTTCTTATTGTATCTTTTATTTATTAGCTGGTGTTTTTCTGTAAAAAATAGCTTTCCTTCTCTCCTTATAAATTTTTTTGAAATTACTTTTTAGATTCAGGATGTACTTAGAAATTTCCCTTCCCCCTTTTCTATTATTCAGTATGTATAGCAATTTAATCCTATTGTTTATTTTGATGTTCAGATGATTCTGATTTTGGCCAGTGAGTACCTTCTCCTACTGGGTCCATCATTGTTTGAGCACTCACTTACTTCTGATGAAACAAATGTTCTAGGTTCACTTTATGCTTTACCTGTGCTAGACCTGAAATCAACCATTTCTCTAGGGATCCCTGGTTCCTTTTAATGGAGAAGGATATTCAGAAACCAAGCCTGGCTGTTATTGGGGATATCATTGCTTTTAGGCTTTTTTTTTTTTTTTTTTTTTTTTGAAAAATCATGAGCTTTTACTGCCACTTCCGATTGCTGTTCGGCAACACAGGGCTCTTCCCCTCACCCCCTACTCCTTATTTGTGGCTCCCTTTTCCCACACCAGAATTTGGCTCCCACCAACATCGTGTTTTGTCCTTAGTTGTTTATTCCTCCAGTAAACATGACACAGTTTCAGAACTGCTACACTGACCTGCTACAAACAACAAACCTAGCACATGAAATTCAATCTATTTTTCAATTCATATGGCACTTAGAATATGTACTACTGTGTTAGAAAAGTATTCTAAGTGAGTTGTGTGTTAGTCCTGTGAATGATCAGATTAGTATGGCATAATAAGGTATTTTTTAGTAATCAGATAAAAACGAATTAAGGGAGGAAAACAATGAAGGACTGGGAGGGTGAGTGCGGTGTCGGGGGCACCTAGTAGTTTCCGGGCGGGGGTGGCGGCCACACAGGAGCCCCCACTCCCTCATCGTGTGGTGGCTTTGTCCTGGGGGCGGCGCGCTCACCCCGGGGGCCCTTGGTGCTCCCCGCACAGGTACTCCGACCACATCATGTGGACCGCCTTCCTGGGCCTGCATGACCAGAGCCAGCGCAGCGCCTCAGGGGTGCAGGAGCGCAAGCTCAAACGCATCATCAGCCACCCCTTCTTCAACGACTTCACCTATGACTACGACATCGCAGTGCTGGAGCTGGAGCAGCCCGTGGAGTACAGCAGCACCGTGAGGCCCATCTGCCTGCCCGCCGCCTCGCACAGCTTCCCGGCCGGCAAGGCCATCTGGGTCACCGGCTGGGGCCACACCTATGATGGCGGTGAGCAGGCCCGCCCCCCACCCCCCACCCCCGTGTCCCGCAGGGTGAGGCTTTCGGGGAGGAAACGGAGGCTTCTAGTGAAAGTGGGGGCGAGGAGTCTAGGCGCTGTGACGATGTTGAGGGCCTGCTGGGGGAAGGCCTGTGCCACTTCACTGGGTGACCTCGGTGAGGTGCTTAACCTCTGGGCCCGTACAATGAAGATAAAAACATCTTCCCGAGTGGTACCTAGTGAGTGTAAGAACATCGTTGTGGAAACACCAGGATTTAGAGAGGCCTGCCAAGCTGTGCCTGGCTTGAGACCGGTGGTGGGAACCTGGCCGCCTCTGCCCTCTGCCTCCATCTGTAGGCCATTAGTTAAACTGTCAAACAGAAAAAAAACAAAACCAAAAACCAGTGCTGATATGAATGTAACACACTGCCGAAAATGTAGATTATGGAGAGGAAAAAAATAACATGACTTAAGGCTCTACCGCCTTAACAAAGCCTCTGTGGGCATTTCGTGATGCTTCCTTTTAGTCTTTCTGTTACTTCTCACATGCTGTTCCCACAGTGTATATTCAGTCTCATCACCTGGCACATTTCCAGCCTGCTACCCAGTGACTCTACATGACTGCATAATATCCCGTCGAGTAGACGTGTCATCAGTTACTTAGCCATTTGTCAGCCACAGGCCTTTGGGATGTCTCCAGGGTTTGGGGTCCAGTGACTCCTGTGCGAGCATCTTGGGTGGTGCTGTTCCCCACACAGCACAGGTTCCTCGGGGGCCCGCTTGCCTGGGTCAGCCTGTCCTGCCTTCTCCCCAGGCACCGTGGTGCTTATCCTGCAGAAGGGCGAGATCCGTGTCATCAACCAGACGACCTGTGAGAAGCTGTTGCCACAGCAGATCACCCCACGCATGATGTGTGTGGGCTACCTGAGCGGGGGCGTGGATGCCTGCCAGGTGGGTGTCATGGGAGAGCCTGGGCTGGGGCGGGCCTGAGGAGGCAGACAAGGCACTCAGGGCTTGTGTCCCCTCAGGGCGATTCCGGGGGCCCCCTGTCCAGCATGGAAGCAGATGGGCGCATGTTCCAGGCTGGTGTGGTGAGCTGGGGTGACGGCTGTGCGCAGAGGGACAAGCCAGGCGTGTACACGAGGCTCCCTGTATTGCGGGACTGGATTAAAGAGCAGACTGGGGTGTAGATGCAAGGGCCATCCACCTGCCATCACAGTGTGTGACCCCAAGAACAAGATCTCTAACTGCACCCCTGCCTCGGGCCCCCTGGAGTTCAGACTGTGAGCTGAATCCCCAGGACTCTGGAGATGGAGGACCAGCCTACAGAGCCTCTCACCTCGCTCAGCCTCCAGAGCTGGGCTGGGAGGTGGGGCGGAGAGGATGCCGGCAGTGCCACAGGGTCAGAGGCTTGAAGACACAGCCCGTAGCCTCCCACCCCAAGCGGGGCTGAGGCTGTCTCCTGAAGAGCTGCTTCGTCTGCCTCTCTGATCCAGGAGCAGCTGGAATGTTCCTTCTGGGACCCTTTGTATGGGGCTGGTGGAGTGCTGTGGGCCCCTAGGGTCACATTCTTTAGGAAACCTAGGCCAGAGGGCCCCTGGAAGACAAATGGGTCTAAGATTTGAATTGTTTTACCAGCTACTGGGAAGGGGGGTGGGATTAGGGTGGGAGGGGGTGCGGTTTAGAGTGTGTATTTGTGTATATGAGTAAAACACTTTATTTCTTTTTAAGTATGCATTTTTTCTTACTGGAGTTGATAGGCTGCCCTTTCTCCTCACCCCAGTTTCAAGAAACTAGGTTTAAATTCCCCTGAACACAGACCCTGGAGTCAGGCTAAGCACAGGGAGCACAGTCCCCTGTAGCCTTCTCCAGGCCAGCAAGGGGCTGTGTTTCTGCTCTTACCTGCAGCTTGGAGACCTGATGGGGGTGTGGGGAGGGCGTGTGGCAGCTGGGGGTGTGGGGAGGAGCTTTGTCCCAGGAAGAAAGGCGGAGTTAGGACTTCCTGTTAGGTGGGGAGGTGATCGTGTGAGTGCTGCACACGCGCATGCATGTTCGTGTATGTGTGCTTACACACATAGGTGTGAGGAGTTCTGAGGCCTTGGAGGAGCGATGCTGCTTTGCTCACAGGTTCTCACATCTCTAGTGCCATCCATCCTCCTTTGAGTTTAACTTGTTAATGTAAATATTCTCTCTTCTTGCTTGGGGTGACCCAGAGGGACAGTGTCAAGGATCTGGGGAGAGCTTAGAGTTCTTGAAGGGACATTTGAAGCACTATATGAGCTGGGGGCAGGAGAGAGCAGCACACCTAGGAAGAGAAATGAGATAGATGGTCAGTGTCTTGAGGGAAGACAGGTGTCTTTGCTCGTCGCTGTATCCCCAGCTCAGGCCTGACTCCTACAAGATACTGATACATATTTGCTGAATGGTCTTTGCCTACCATGAGTTTTAGAAACCTAAGAAATCACAGTATGATTGGAGCAATCTGGTTAAGCCTCTTGGAGGAGGTGAGCTGTTACTTTCATTTTAGTCTGAGTCATTATTCTCTGGAGGAGGGAGAAGTATTGTCTTAACACTTGTGGAAGTATCCATGTTGAATATCTGTCCAAGAATGAGAGAGAGTATCTGTTCTTACCAAGGTGTAGGAAGGAGAAGAATGAAGGCACTGTCAGAAGACTCTTGTGCAGACGGTGCCCTGTCGTGAACGGCTGACATGTAGAGCAAAGCCTTATTCGTGTCCGGTTCCCAAGTATACACTCCCCTCAGGTAGCCAGCCCTTGGCCCAGTGTGGATATGTTTGCCCACACTCTGAGGTTTAGGGAGGCCAGCCTGGCCTGTGCCTGTCCACAGCACCTGTTCTCCCTACACAGCCTACCATTGTCTTAAAAACTCCCGCCCCAGGTCAGAAACGCAGGCGGGATCAGAAGACTTCACTGCAAAGAACCTTTGTCTCTTAATGGCACGGTGTCTCTCTACAACGCCCTGTTCCAATTTACTGTGGTTTCTTAGGCTAATTGTTTTCTATCTAGGGAGCAGGTTAAACATGCAGATGGTTAGTTATTCAGGGTCACCCCATCCTCTTTAGGAGTCTCATGGTCTGGTGTGAGGACTGGGCATATCATCTGTGACAGTGTTCGCACAGGGTGGCCTGGCCCTGGGCCGGGAGCATCAGCACCACTTGGTGAGTCTCAGAGACTCAAATTCTCACCCTTTACCCAGACCTCCCGCATCAGAGATTCTGTGGTGGGCCCAGCAGTCTGTGCTTCAGGTGACTCTAATGCACCTAAAGTTTGAGAACCACCAGTCGAGCTGTGTGTTCACAGGCTAATAGCGTCAGCCTCACTGGGTCCCCTGCCAGGATCCCAGAACTGTGATTTGCAGGTGTGTCCTGTCAGAGTCCTGGAAACCTCAAACGTTTGAGACCTGGAAACTCAATGAAGGGTCAGTGCCTTTACAAAGACTAGAGCCAAATCCAGTGTTACTTCTGACCAGAGATAAGAACAAGCTAAGATTCCTTAACTCGTGGAAAGTCAAACTGGTCACTCTGAGACTTGTCACTGATACAGGGTCTGAACTGACAGTGGGAGTGACAACTGGCCTGTGTCCACCCTTCCCTGTTGAAGATAGCAGCACAAGCCGGTAGCAGTGGCACCGGCTCTCAGACACTGCATCAGCGGGCATGAGTGCATGGGCCAGAGGCCTGATCTGGCCAGCTGCTAGTCAGTCGTTCCTTCACCTAGGGCAGGGGTCCCCAACCCCCAGGCCACAGACTGAGACCTGTCTGTGGCCTGGTAGGAACTGGGCCACACAGCAGGAGGTGAGTGGCGGGCGAGTGCAGCCGCTCCCCAGCACTGGCATCACTGCCTCAGCTCCGCCTCAGATCATCAAGCATCAGATTCTCATAGGAGCACTGGTCTCTGGTGCCAAAAAGGTTGGGGACTGCTGACTTAGGGGTTTGCTGGGGGAGGGACTAATGGCCAAAACTATTTTGCATACATTTGCATTTTAAATCCAAGAAGTATAGCTCCAAGCATGTAAATTAAAATTCAGTTGAATTAGTGCATTAGTCAGGTCTGCAGTTCAGGGCATGGGAGAAAAGTGTATTTGCAGACCCATTCGTGTAATCACATCTGGAGTTAAGTTGTTGAGAGCAAGGCGGTTTCCCTTCACCTGCCCCAAACAGCTAGTCAGGGCTGTCACTGGTTGGATGATGCGTAGGCCCTGCTCAGAAGGGCCCAGTACGTGGTTTAATGTTCTATGTTGCCTTCCTTAAATTCTTAATAATTTTTGAACAAGGGACCCCTCATTTTTATTTTGTACCGGGCCCCAAAATATTTAGCTGGTCCTGCAGCCTTATGCACATGGCCATTTCTGGGGCCCCTCAGGTGGTCACAGGGTGTGAACTGGGTGGGGAGCAGGGCCTGTGAAGGCTCTGATGGGGCAGAGCGAGGTGTGGAGTCCACTGAGAGGTGGAAATGACTTCTTCCAGCCCTCTCGCTGCTGCCCTGTTGCGTGTGCTCTGAGGGGTCTGCAGGCCCCTTCAGCAAAGCCAGCGAGGGGACCCTAGGATCCTTTGCTTCCTCTGCAGGTGGGGCCCTACGGCAACTCAGGTGCAGCTGAGGTCTGCAGAGAGGAGCAGGTGGAAGGGGCGAGGCCGAAGGGGTGGCATTCCTATTCACGTGAGCGCCGATGTCCTGTGCCGATGTCCAGGGAAGGGCCAGTGCTGCTGGGTGGTTCTCCCCAACAAGATCGGTGAATCACCACAGGGCCCTTTCCTGGCTGACTAGCCTTTTTTTGTTCCTAGGATCTCGAAACCATACATCTCTCTGGTTCCCTCGCCTCCCCAAAACTACTTTATACTCACTCAATTGTTTGAGCCACCAATCAAAAACATTTAAAGTTTAGTGAGTGTTTAATCTGATTGCATGAATAGGGAGTCTGATCCAGACCTAAATTCTGCAGGAGTAACTGTGAAATCTGCATAGCTAGGACGGGCATTATAGAAGGCATAAGGGCCCAGTTTGGAAGCCTCCAAAGACCCAGAGACCTGCAACCCGAAAGGCTGGGAGGGAAGGTGTTCCACTATGAATGGCATCGCAGGATTTCCCTTCCAGGCTTCGGGCCATGTGGTGGGAGGATGCACTCGCAGGGGCTAGGGGCTGCTCCCTGTCTCCTGGGGATGGGCTGAGGGTATGTGGGGAGGTGGGACAGGAAAGGACCCCAAGTTCAACCACTCAGAAGGCTGCCCTCTGCTGCTTTCGTGTCACTTTGTAATGCAGCAAAGTTGGTGCTGTGCCTTAGAGTACGCAGCCAAGAGGTCCCAGCATGAAGCCCTCTGTGGTCAGTCCTATGGCCCTTTGGTCCCCTGCACCCCACCCCCCTCACCCCCCACCTCGCCCACATCTGCAGTCAGGACCAGCTGACCCTCAGACCTGGAGGACATACATTTCCAGGGCAGGGCCAAAGACAGCCTTTGAGGTTGAAAAGAGAGGCACCCCGTGGGTAGGTGGGTGTTACCTCTGAGAGTAGCAAGCAGTATGAAACATCCTGTTGAACACTTACAACTGGTAGCTTACAACAGGTGTGTTCTTATACACACACACAGACGTTTGGGGGGCGGAGGGTCTGTGTGTTTTAGGGAATAAACTGATTAGATTGTGCCACAGGAATGGGATCTGGCTGTGAAACCAGGGCACCCTCTCCCTCCCCAAGGGACCCGAGGGACCTACAGACTAATTCAGGGGGCCTCCACCTTTTTGTGATGGAATGATGCTTTGCACTGTCAGGCTTGGAATTGTATGTGTGAATGTTTTGTGCACCTGCAACCACATTTAAGGGAAATTGGATCTTTAAGCCAGTGGTTCTGAGACATTTGAATTTCTTGGAACAGTGAAATTATGAGAGAACATGGATCCAACATATCTAACATAATGAAGAATGCCTCCTCGGTGTTCTAGGTGTTTTACTTGTCTAATTTAAATTCATGACAACCTTATGGGCGTTCCATTTTACAGAAAGAAAACGAAGGCACCAGGAGTTTAAATAACTGCAAGGTCCCACATGTAGGAACGATTGGGTCTAGGATTTGAGTGCTAGCCAGTACTCTCAGTCACTGTCCCACCATGCACATGTGGTCATTCATATACCATCATTTCATAAAGAAAGGCAGTGTTAATATATAGAACGAAGGTAGGCCATACTCGTAGAAAACTTGGGGCTTGGGGACCAGCATTTAAGAACTGCTCCTCTAAGCACAAGTACCCCTTTCTTTAAAATTCTGGTACCCCTTTCTTTAAAATTCTGACAACCTGGTCACAGAGCTTCCTACCGTAAGACCCAGTTTCTAGGCTGGTGATGCATTTGCCTTCCATCTGTTTTGTTAGCCTGCCACCTAGCCAGCAGGAGGGTAGTTTTGAGTAGCCATCAGGCCAGCTCGATTTGCCCGATGAGGCTGATCTGTTGGGGGAGGGAAGGGGGAGAAAGAATGTCTATTGGGAGAGATGGGGGATAACTGCTATCTCAGGTCAGGTCTCTGGTCACTGGGCTGGGATATCCCAGGGTGACAATTAAGAAGGGAGCCTGGGAAGCCACAAAATACCACTGAGGATGATGAGACTAAACCTCTAAGCAGGAATGTGAATATCATCTGCTTTTACACTGTGGGATTGCCTAGAAGATGGCTCAGATTGTTCTTCCGCAGGATGACAAGCACTGGCATTGACGATGGGGAGGGAAGGTGTCAGAGAGGTTTTGAGCCGTGGCCGTTCCTCTGGGTCTGTACAGTGGCACAGGCTCCTGCAATCCAGCTGGGGCCTGGCCTGGCTTTCCTGGGATGAGCGTTTCTGAACTGTGGCAGAGACAGGAGAGGAGAGGGAAACTGCCATGGGCATATCAGGAAGAGCAGGAGTGAGCAGGACCTGATCCTGCTGACCATAAAGGGGAGGCCCGTGTGTACAATACCTTTATGTTCAGGCTGTTCCCCACTCTCCCTCCCCACTGCCCAAGAAAGATGCTGAACAAAGAGCAGCTTTGATTCCCAAAGTACTGCATGTATGGCACACTAATTGCCTTGTGGCCTATCTACCTACAGAGATGACACTGTACTTTGATGAAGTCTTAATTAGAGTTTCAACGAGTTCCATTATCCTTTTCCTGTTTCCCTCCTTTTCCCTATACCCCGAGCTCCATCCTCCTCTGCCTGCAGCATGGAAACTACTTGTTCTGTCCTTGCCTCTCATCTCCAATGTTTCCTAACAAGTCACCATCCAGAGTTGTTTCCAAGCGGAGGTGGACTCAATTTTAGCGTTTGTCCCTTGTCTCAGAATCCCCAGCAGGAGGGCCGTGTGTGTTCCTGGGATGTAAACCTAACTTTCCCTTCTGCCTGGCTGCTCTGCTTTCCATTCACCACAGGGGCTTTCACCCTGGAGGCGGCACTTTTTTCCATGCCCACACCCCTAGGACGGAGACTAACTAACTGTCTCCAGACCTCTCTTCTGGAACTTCATGTAGACTTGTTTAACTCGAAAAGGAAATTCTTCCATTCTTAGCCTGTGCTCTTTTTCCAAAGAGCTACGAGAATGTGGGGTGCTGGGGGGAAGGGCTGGAAGAGAGGAAACCGAGTCCAGTAGAGAAGGGGAGAGAAGCTCCCATTTGTGTGGCTCTCCCTTCCTCTCTTCACACAGCAATACCTTTAAGAGAACAGCTCCCCAAATCGATGGCATCAGATACTTCTTTAAATTCATAATCTAAGTACTGTCAAAATACCTAACAGGAAAAATGGATAGAAACAGACTAGAAAAAAATTGAAATCTATTTTTGAAACATGTAACTTGAAAAAAATGTGATGAGCTTATTTATAGAAGCCAGAGGAAAGGATGAGGAGTCTGCTGAGAACCACTGCCGTTTGTGACCAGGGTAAAAAGCAGTTGATGTAGGATGCGGGGCTGCTTCAGGATGTGGTGGGCACTTAGGATGTGGGTCCTCAGGCAGGTCTCGGGCTGGGGAGAGTTCACATTCCTGCCAGCAGGTGTGAGGTCACAGGGTCTGGCTATCTGCCTGGGCCAAGTGCAGGGGAGAGCTGCCTATGCGTGGGGCCTTTTTCAAGTGTGCAAGGACTTTCCTATGATCCTTTGATTGCTCAGTGAGAAGTATTTCCTGGGATGACAGCTGCCTGAGGGGCACCTTCTTAGAACGGAAGAACCCCATGAGGTGTTTGCGTCCTTTCCTGAATGTAGTGAGAGCATAGACAGGCTTCTAGTGAGTAGGAATTCGCTACCTTTACATAACTGCCCTGCCAAATGGTGTTCTAACTCATCTTGATGTCTCTCCCACTGGATGTCTGCGCTGGACAGGACCTGGAAGACCTATATAAAAAGTGTCAGGAACAACCAGCAGGGTGTGCTAAGTGCCTTATATACATCATCTCATTGCATCCTCGTCCCAGTCTTATGAAGTAGATTTTATCATTCTCGTTGCATGAGAGGAAACTGGAGGCCCAGAGGTGGCCCTGTCTCTTGCTTAAAGTTCCTCAGTAAGAGAAGAAAAAGGATGCAAACAAAGTTGCTGCACTCCAAAGCCCCATTTCACCTGGAAGCAAGGCACTCTCTACCTAAAGTCTTGGGATGCTGGCTCCGGGACCTCTCTTGCCCGATAATAAACCTGCCGGCTTAGGCACACGTGGAAAAGGCCGAAATGAACTTCCACTAGCAGGGCTCCAAAATGGCTCTTTCAGCATTTCACAATCTTTCCCAATCCCATCTCTTTGGCTACCCCTAGCAGCCCCTGGGCATATCCTTTCCTTAGGGGCCAAACCATCTGCTTTCTCTTATTCCTCTGCTTGGAGCCAGCATGGATGAGGGAGAACATGTTTCCTTGAGGACTTGGCGGGGAGCCGCAGAACGATGGGTTCTGACCTCTAATTCAGAAGGATTGACCACTGCCCCTCCTCGTCCTCCCTTGCGCCATTCTTTTTTGCTGACTCTTGTCTGGCCCTGGGTGAAGCTTAGGCAAAGGGAACACAGGCCAAAGATGATGGGGTACCTTGGCTTGGACTAGTAAGTGGAAAAGGATAGAAATTCTGCCTGGGCAGGGAGCACATACTGGGTACTGCTGAGCCCAGGGGAAGTCCCCTCTGATCAGATTTTCCAGCACCAAAGAAGGCCCATAAAATGAGGCTGTGTAGGGGTACAGAACCCTTTCTGAATCACCAATGTCATGGATTTTCACTGGGACCTGGGGAATGTAGCAATCAGAGCTGAAATGACAAATCAATTTGTTTCTAGTTCAAACACTTTTGAAAAACAAGCGGTTAACAGTTTGAGCTGTTTCATTGGGTATTTATTTTAAACAAAAGCCTTTTAACTTGGTTTTAAAATATTTTGTAAGTTTGAATTAAAGGCAAAGAAAAATGGAGTCCCTGCCCTGGGGCTCATTCTAAGTGACAGCAGTAGGGGGCGCTCACACACAGTTTCATAAGACCAGTTGCTGAAGCAGGAGTCCAAAAGGAAGTTTTGAGCAGCTCACCTCTCCACAACCCCATGCCATCAAATTTATGGGCGTCTTGGTGAAGCCCCGTGTTCCCAGCTGTAAAGACACCAATTCAGAAACACTGTGAAGGCGGCCTTCCAGAGGCCCTGCTGCCTTTCCTCCTCTTCACCCCTCACCCCAAGGGTGAATACCTGTTTTCGACACACCATGGGAGACCTCACCATACTTTTTGCATAAATTGATAACTTCTGGGATGCAAGGATCACACTTTCATGTCTATACTGAAAACGGTTATACAACTTCTTATTTAACACACTTCAAGATGGCCTCTAGGAATGACGTGTAGGGAGAAGCAGGCAGGAAGCCCATGTTCCAAGGTTAGGAACTCAGGTGCTGAGTGTTGTTGCTGTTGGCGGGGCCCAGACGAGGCATCTGGTTCCCATTGGAGACTGGGCAAAACTGAGTTGCTCGGTTTTTCCTTTGTTCTTGGCTCTGCTCATCCCCTCCACCCCCGACTCCCAACCTGCACTTTATGGTGGGAGAGGAACTGGAAAATCCACTGACACACAAAAGAGCTGGGATAAACCAATGACTGAGTGTGAAAGAGTCCAGGGGATGAGAATCAGCAGTTTGGGGAAAAACCTTCCATAGCCGGTGCCTGTAAACAGAGGCAAATAAGGGGCTAGACATTTAGTTCGACTCTGGAATGGTGGTTGCTGCTGACGGCAAGGAAAGAAGTGTGAGAAGGGGCATGGCAAGCTCATTTGGGAGCAGTCATTTTCAACGAACATGAAAGGGCTTTTGGTCTCATGTGCTTCAGGGGTGGAGGCTCAGGGCCCCACAGACCCGCAAGAAAGGGTCTGGTGGCAGTCCTGGGGAGTGGGCACTTGGGCAGGCACAATGGTTACAGTAGCACTGCAATGACATGGGAAGAACTGGAGCTACAAATGTACCCTCTAACTGAAATAGAGACCACCCCTTTCTTCAGAGGTCCCTACTTTTCATTGAGTAGGGACACACACACACACACACACACACACACACACACACACGCATACATACATACAGTTGGCCCTCCAAGCTCAGATCAAAAATATTTGTAAAAAGTTACACTTATGTCTATTATATGGGTAGGCCTATGATGGTTGGATGGTTCCATCTGTGCTGAATATGTACAGAAGTTCTTGGGGAAGAGAAATTGTCCTACAAAAGCCACTTAACGTTTACTGGATGAACGCTATTCAAGACAATGTGACTGAGAAGTGGGTTGGTGGAGCTAAACAAAATCTGCTATGGGAATAGGCAGGAGGGACTTTAATCCCAAACTGGAGGTAGGTGGGAGTGGGAGTGAGGGCTGAAGGGTAGGTTCCTGGGGAGGGTGGGGGGCTGCCTGATCTGTGTCTTGAACAGGCAGAGGAGGCTAGGAAGGGCTATCCTAGGGGGAGGGCGGCAGAGTTTAAGTTAGGCAGTGTGGCCTGATTAGAAAGATGACTTTGACAGCAATGTCATCGGAGGGCGCCTGAATGGAGAGAGGGAATAGCAGTTAGGAGACTTTTTTGTTATTAGGCTGGAAACAAAGGTTTGAATTAAGTTAATAGCAGTAGGAATGGAGAAAATGATGGAAACTGTTATCAACAGGGGTGGGAAAGATAATCAACTGGGGGTATTAAAGCACACAAAGGAAAGCACATCTTTAGAACAAAGTCATATGCAATCTTTTTCACAATGTAAGAAAAAAGTTAACCTCTTACTCTCCTTTAAGAAAACTAGGTCCTGGCATAAAATACAAAAATACCCAACTGCATTATTTAATTCACATTTCCTGCCAGCATTACCCTCCTCCTCCAAGGGTCTACCAAAATGCTAGTGCCCCAAAATGATCATAATGCTAGAATTGGCAGGTTAAGGTTCTTGGCTTCTCTTCTAATCACTGTGTCTGGGAGATTACCCAGTCC
This sequence comes from Eonycteris spelaea, assembly GCA_003508835.1. NCBI lineage: Eukaryota > Metazoa > Chordata > Mammalia > Chiroptera > Pteropodidae > Eonycteris > Eonycteris spelaea. Next base: position 481,061 of record PUFA01000323.1, on the reverse strand, counting down.
ACAAAGATACAGGTTCTACCACATCAAGACCTCTGAGGTTCCAGCGCTATTAGTGGCTTGATTTCAGAGTGGATCTAATGCCTTTACATAAGGGGTAGGAAAGACACTTTCTATGTGGACCATACTATCCCTGCTTATCTCACTGGGTTTTTAGAGACCATGTCAACTAAAAGTGCTAGCATTTTATGAGTTGTAAAACATGTGAAAAGGAATATTTACAAATCTTGCAGGCAGTTTCATCTGCATTCAACAAAGAATTCTGTTCCTGGGCAAAAAGCACATACACAAGTCCTACTATATGTACTGTTGATGCCTGGACTGTCAAAGGAAGTGTATCTGCCTCGGTCCCTCATTTAAAATGGACTCCAGAAATTTGGTTGTGATCATGTCTTTCTATGTTCTAAAGCAACTTTTCTAACAGTCTCTAGATAGCAAGAATCATCAGAGGCAATTCACTTGAGGCTGGCCCTTTCCTGGGTGTGTGTGTGTCTGTGTGCGCACGCTGCTACACCTAACTTTTCTAATTCTCTGGTCAGTGACCCGCTCATTCACTAATGACCTCTACATAAAGGTGGCTAGAAATGTTAGCTGTGGAAAAAATTAGGCAGGGATAGAAATAAGGGTGTGGGATTATGGGTGGAAGGCCTGCAAAATGACTAATGCCCACCCTACCCAGAGCCTCTGCAATGACTTGTTCATGTACCTGTAAAATGGGTAGGTACAGAAATTTCTAAAACTTTTTGTAACAAAATTCAAGTAAAACAGTGAAAACAATAAAACAGCTTTTGCTTTGACCCCAAGGCCATTCTCACCCTAGTTCTAAGCCAGTGTGCTGATAAAGAATTTCCTTCTAAATTGAATATGCCCTTAGTTTTTCCATCTGTATAAAAGTTTATCCATATAAAAAATGAATTACATTAAATTTTGGGATTTGATGTTTATGAGCAAGTTTACCCTACTTAAACTCTTGGTATGTTTGTAGATTTTGTTCATTTTCTTAGTTTAGTACTTAGAACAAACACTCTCATTCAAAAGAGAATGCCCAAACTATTAATTTTAACTATCAATTAAGGAGATTCTTTTGTTATTACTTTTAGTATCATTCTCTGGAAGGAATGTTTCCATATGTACTTTATATGCGAACCAAACTCTAGGATATAATTATTTTAAGTTCTACATTTTGCATTTATATATATATATATATCATCGGTCTGTGAGAGTACTGAAAAAACCAACAGTTTGCTGATCTTGAATGGTCTGGTAAACCATCGTTAAAATCACTCAACACACTCACTTAAAGAGAATGCTTCTTAAAATTTACCCCCTTTCTCTCTGAAGTTAATTCTAAAGTTATCCTTGTAGCCTGAGGTCAATGAAATATTTTTCTTTACTTGTAACTATCATTCTATATACCAGCTATTGTCAAAATCCATATCGAGATAAATCTAAAGTTAGAAAGCCCTTCCTTTAGGTGTTTATAGGCTTTTCACCTATGCAGTGAACTGCTTTCCCATGGGAAGTATCCATTTTCTACTTCCTGATTGGAAGATATTGAAAGGTCACCAACAGGTCTCTAATCAATTAAGTATAACAACAGAAAGATTCAGAGCAACTCCTTAAGATACGACCCACTACTCAGGAAGTAGCTTTGCACAAGAAGCTGGTTCAATAGCTGTAGGATTTGATGACTCTCTACCAAGCTTCCTTTATATCCCTTTTGATCTCAGGGATGGTGTTTGTGCAATCTTTGCACTTTCAGCTCTTTTCTTGCCCAGGAGCTGACATGTGCTGTCTAATGTAACACTCCCTAGTCTCTATACACTTGATGTTTACTTAGGTAATGCATTATTCTGATGACTTTTCTGATCTACGTGACCTCAACCAACACCATCAATTATTCCTTCAAAGCAACAATAAATAACAACAGCAGGAAATTTTACTCCATAAAGCACTGATATTTTAATGAGGAAAAAAACCCATATCTTAGTCTTATGTTTCTATTCAAAGACACTCAAAAACTAGTTTTTCCCTGCCCATCCCTTCTAACTGTAACTTTGTGACCATGTAATAAAGGCCAGTTTAAAGATTTTTTTTTTAAAAAGTTTAAACCTTTTTAAAAAAGATTAAACAACCAGGCTAGCAAAAAGGTACTCAATACATACTTTCCTTATATCAAACAAGCTAATATTTCAGTACAATGTAACTATACAGAATATATACAATACACATATGTTCACAAAGCAAACACTATAGGCTCAGAACAGATTTTAAAAACATGATATTCACATTGATTACAGTAACTCTAAAAATGATTGTAACGTTCAAACGGCACTTAGTTTACAAAAAAGTCACAAAAAATATATATATATATTCATATATGTAGTTGTCAAGAACTATGGTTCCTGTAAAATACTAATAGCCAGATACTAATATATAAAATGTAAAGTCTGACATGGTATACATAAAACAAAACAAAATCCAAAACCATTTTGTTATTATTGAAAGTCAAACATGCCAAGTAACTTAGCTATGGCCACTGTCACCAAGTACAAGCCATACTTGAATGAGATGACAACTGGATACAAAGCTGGTGAATTGGGGGCTGGCATAGTAAAGAGAGTTGTACTGGTTCTAGAAGAGGGGTAGAAGACATAAAAACACCCATCTACATAATTTAACTCACCTTTCCTCCCCAGCATTACCCTCACCAAAGGGTTTCACAAAATGCCAGTGCCCCAAAAGAATCATAATGCTATAACTAGCAAGGTACAAAAGTTTCCCCCAAACGTCATTGATATGGGCTTTAGGCAAATGTTAAAACATGCATCAGATAAAGCAGTCGCCCATCTGGAAGACGGTGGTGGTGCAGTTTCCTCCTGGGCTAGTTGTACTAAAAAGCACTCCAGTTTTTAAATGGAGCCAGATTTATATGTTAGCTTGGTAAAACATTGAGCTAATATAGCAGCAAATATGAAATTACTGAAACAAAAACATAACTTTATTTAAAAATTCACTTGTTACATCAATTTTTTTCTGTCACATCTGTCTCCTTTAACCAGATATCAATTTCTTCTGCCACTGAATTATGGTCTATTTTTCTCATTATGTTGATGTGGAAAAAGATAAGTCCTAATCCTGGAAAGTTTAAATTTACTCTTAAAAATGGGAACACAGGTATTTTAATGTAAAAAAAAAAAAGTCTGTTCTAAAAGTTTCTCTCACAAATATATATATTTAATTATTAAAATAGGCTACATAGGATTTTTATAAAATGGCTTTTGAAAAGATAGTAGAGGCACCAAGAAGCCATATACTATCCTCTGACTGGACATAAGGTGCCATAACAGTGCCCTACAAAGAGGCAGACAATCTCTATCTAATGCAATAAGAGGCACCAGTAACAGAAAAATCAAATATATTCTTAGGAATTGGACCGAAAACCAAATTTTACCCTTTTAGGGACTGTTTTTTAAAAAATATCTTGAAGGATAGGCATTAGAAACCATCACTTTGTAAAAGAAAGAAAAAGAATAAAGTTTAATGATCTGACTCCTTTCAAATACCTGATGGCGTTCATTTCAGGCACCTGAAAGATGAAAAACAGTGCAACTCCCAATAACTTAATGGACTACTCTCAGTATGAGAGATTTCACATAGCATCTGTCAACTGGAAACTTCAATTGATAACTGAAATAAAAGATAATTCTTAGAGGAAACACACTTATAACCTAATCATAGAAAAGGTTCTCTCTAGAAAACAGGTGCTTCTAGGAACTGCACGAAAGACTTCCCATCTTTAAACGAACACAGCATCCATTAATACCAAGGGAAACAACGTGCATGAGGAGATGACTGGCTCCTCTCAAAAAGTAGGGAAGATTTAGCCTTCCTCAGCAGGTGACGTACTTTGGTAACCTGAACATTGATTTACAAGAAGATTTTTTAACTTGTTTAACTGAATAATGAAATCTAAATATGGTTAGATGGCATTTTGAAAAACAAGGACAATTTAATAAAACTTATGAAACTGCAGCCCTTCAAACCATCAAGCAGCATTTTATTAAAAAATCATCACAGTTAAGCCCAGGGCTTTAAGCTTAATCAGCAAAATTAGTCAACTGAAAAAAGAAAGGGCAATAATCAAAGAATTTGATTTTATAAACCAGGCACTTCAAACTGAAAAAAATTGCATTTAATTTTTAAAAGTTATTGTTTTCTCTCAATGGTAGGAACTCTTAAATTCTTTGCAAACTATTATATAAACAGGAACCTTGGTCTTTGTTGGAACTGGCCTGGGTCCTATGCAGAGGGAGCCTACTAATTACAGCAGCACAAACACTTTAAGGCAGTCGCATTTTTTGGATGCTGCCAAACTGCAAGTCCAATAACATCGCTTGACGTGGATCTATGATTTTTTTCTATCATGAAAATATAATCGCTATGACATAGTGGAAATGTCTAACTGTATTAGTTTAGCATGAAAAAAAAGTACAACTATGATGTCGCCAAGAATCTTTATTCCATAATCTGACATAGACTTAACTCCCTATTAATAAATCTCAACATATTTGTAATCTAAAAATGAAATATCTATATAGTGTCTGTTCTTTAGTTGAACCTGGAAATCAGTTCAACTTCATTGTTTATTTGAACCATTATTGCTTTTGGCAAATTAGTCTTGGTGAGGACTTTCCAAATTAAAAAAAAAAAAACAAACCAAAAACCAAAAAACTCTATTGTGATCATATTCTGTTAAGCAACTGAAAGATAAAAATGGGTATAGGCAAAATGAGGAATGACTTAAATTTTGATGATTTTAGCTTAAAGCCTGTAGGACTATGTTTACCCATAGATATGTTTACTGTACTAGAGCTTCCCCCAATTTTGTTTCTCTGCTTCAGAAAAGAAAATCAAGTTTCTATATATTCTTCTCAGTAACTTTCAAAATATAAATATAAAGAAAGCATCTTTCAACTTACAGTGAAGAAACCACATTATCTTTTAGCAACTTTGGGTCACTTCCAAAGTGAACTTTACTAGTCCTCCCCGCCCCCTCCCCAATTAATATTAACATATAGAAAACTATTTTCCCTTCACTTGGATGTATATTTCAGAGTTCTAACTTCACATTTTGCAGATGAGTGAAAATAGAATAAATGCTGCATAAAAGTTTCTAATTCTCATCAATTCCTCCAATCTCAACCTCCTTTCAGTAAACTATTACAATTTTAGGACTATTCATTCAAGTAAAAAGAATAAATCTCTCCTTGTGGTACACTAGTACAAACTGCCCACAGTAATGTATTTTTCAGGGACTACAAAGCTAAGAGACTAAAACATGATCTGAGAATCTTCAAAATAAAAGCCATTAACTAGATAGGTGGCCTCTATTTGAATAAGAAGAGATAAAAGAAAAGGCCTTTTGAAAGAATACAGCTTTCAAAGCCTCGCAGAAAACCATTTTAAAAATCGGGAAAGACTGGCTCAGTACCTAGAAGGTAACAGTTACCAATGATAAGTACATTATGTGTGCTGACTAGTCCATTCCACTATGGTAATGGAAGTGTTTTTGTTTTGTTTTTAAAGCTAAAGGATATGTCGTAACATGAAACTAAATTACTGTAAGCCAGAATGGTTGCAAGAATGTTAAAATGTAAGACTGAATGAGGCTATTTAAACATTTTAGTATATTTTGTCTCACTGAAACTGAGAACTTTAAAAACTGGCAACGTACTAAATGTATAATTAATTACTTGAAATTAAAATTAAGATTACTTGAAATTCAAATTTAGGAAAATCTACTTAGTTTGTGGGTAACAAACTCCATCTGCTTCCCTTTATAGAAAACTTAAAAATAAAAACCAATATTAACCCCTTTGTTTTAGAATCAGTACAATCACCTGACATGCTAGATAGATGCTTCCACTATTAGAATATGCCCTCAAAAATGGAAAGAATGACTAGAAACTGTATATCCAGTATCATGGCAAACACCTTGGCTCATTTCTAAAGTATATCATACCTATTTGGTAGCTTAAATTGAAAATAAATGCTTTTCTTGTACAAAATACTTGGTTTTAAAAAGGCAATTTATCCTGCATCCTAAAATGTAAGCCCTTTTAAAAATCACAGTCACCCTCTTGGGCCTTAAGATAGCTATGTTTAAGTAATCTAAACTGGAATTTTTTGTTTAGTTATACTGGTAGTTTCTAATGAATGAGATGATATAACTGGCTTTTTTAAAAAAAATCTTTTGTAATGTTTTCTATATATTCTGGTAAAAATTATACATTTAAATATCCCTCTCTTAGATGAATTTTAAATAAATCTAAATAACACAAAATACAATTATCCCTTGCAGCTTAGTTTCTAAAAACAGATTGGTAAGCTAAATATTCTTAAACTGTGTATTAAGAAAAATGTAGAGCCTCCTTGAAATAGTAAAAAGGCCTTTGTTTATATCCTGTTATGTTAAATACTAGTTAGTTAACTGTATTAATAAGATTGGGGAGTAGACACCTAATCAAGTTTGCATTTCCATAGTACTATATTTAAATTTCTCATAAAACTTGGAAATTTTTGCAATTTACAATTACCAATGGAAATCTAAAATTTTTCTTTGGGAAAGAACCACCAGTGGTGGTAATTCTATATTCTGAGAACAAAGAATATCTTGGACCTGCCAAAACTGTGCCGGGTTCTCTTAATGTAGAGGTGTCAGGACAGGAGATGTGCTAAAACACATTTAACAAAAAATCCCCACATGATTCCAATACATTTCTCTAACCCTACTTTTCCCCTTTCTTCTTCCTTTCTTTTTTTCCCTTTTTAAAGATAGCTTGGAACTGAGGGGAACAACATTGCTGGTCATAATTTTACCTATTCTTTGTCTTGTTCACATAAGATTTTAAAATTAACTTTGACATTTATCTACTGGTAGGCATAATAGTTTTCAAAGAATACATATATGACATTAAAAATAAAAATTCCTGACCTTTCCAGTTGAAACACAGCAGTACTGTTTGTTACTAGTTAAGTACCAGACAATTGTAGAATGTAATTGAATCATATTAGTAAAGATGCATAAATGGTGTAATCTTATCAGGAAAGTTGACTGTCCTGAAGGTGATACACCTATGTTTAAAAACAAAGGGGTAAAAACAGATTCATGAGTGAAATAAGGAGTTGGAAAAAATATAAAGACAGAATGTGGAGACAGAAAGAACATGAGCCTAAACAAATCTCCAATGAGTTTACTTTCCCTTCCTTTACATTTATAGGGGGTAAAATAAATGATAGAATTAGCAAATTTAAAAAAATAAAAAAATAAATAACTAAAACTTAAAAATATATTTTATTATTACAGTCTAATACCTGGACAAAATTCAAATCACGTGTGTTGAATAAGAAACTATATTTTATTTTTTTCTGATCTAATCAGGGGCTTTCATAATTATTATACTTTGGGTATATACATAGTCACTCAAAAGTTCCCTGTTCATAAATTCATGAATATTTAGGATCAATGTCAGTGATGCTTTAAATGGCACTAGATTAAAAGTATACTCCAGCTTAGAGTATCATAAATTTCAACTATAAACCAAGTTTCTTTTTTTAGCAGCAAAAGAGGTGATATTCATTAATTTAAGGTTTTTAGTTTTTCTTTAGTCTTAACAGTTTCCCCCCAGACTTATGTCATAGATTTTATAGCCTTTCCTTGTCTTTACATTATTGCTTACACTGTGTAAAAACTACACTAACTGCTTTTAATAAACTTGGCAATGTCCAAAAATATTTTAGAACAAGGACAATGTATCGCTGTTATATCGGATTTTTGTAAACAATCTTAGTGGGATAAAGAATGTAGCCTTAACACAGAATTCTTTATTTTGTCCAAAACAGCACAATAAAAATATCCTCGACAATACATAATCCTACATATAAAATATAGAATATCTCCAATATTTATATGGTATCACGCCAGTATATGCAAAAGAAAGTATTATTGATGGGGCAAGAGTAAAAATGATTTAGGTAGTGACCTAATTAGTCAGGCATTAACATTCAAAGACCAAATAAGTAACAATTTTAGTTGGAAAAGCAGGATTAAAGAATCTATGAAGCTGGGATTTACATACTACATTCTCCATTCCTGGTCGTTCGTTTCATGCATAGCTTAACAATTCTCAATCATGTTCTTTGTCTTCTTTTATAGAAGGAAGACAGATTATTTGAATGAGTGGTACTATAAAGCTACAGAGGGAATGCCTACCCCAGTATCAAATTTTCATGAAAAATAAGAAATGACAAAGCTTAAAAAAAAAAAGTACACTGGATTTCAGAAGTGTTTACTCTAATAATTTTTAAGAAAGCTTACCATAAATACTTCCCAAACAATAACAGGCTTTATAAAATATTATACAATGTCCTATGTGTAAGAGTAAACATCTGTTCAAGTCATCTGTCAAATTCTTTTTAGTAATTTGTTTTAGTGTACCTTTTCATCTCAGGAAGGTCAATGTTCATCTGATTTCTTCTTTACCTAATGATCTGTTGTTAGCCTACTTTTAACAATGGAAGAAGAAACTGTTCTATGTTTTAAGTCAACTGGTTCTCCTTTCTATTGTTTCAACATTGTGTTATTGTGCACTTATAGAGGCTTAATCTCTCAGACATGAAAAATAAAATATCAGTTGCAGGGTTTACAAAGTAAAAAGGAAAATTCTTTCTAAACCCTTTTCTGTTTAGAAAATTAAATTAAATTTAAATGTACAAGACCAAGCACAGGCACTTTCCAAAAACCTAAAATGAAGCCAAACCACAAAATTACTCAATAGTTATAGAAGAAAGCTCTGATTTGGGGGATCATCTCTGGTTGCCTCGGCACAAGCACTGGTCTTTGGCTGCTCTGGCATTTCTTCCTCTTTTTCTGCCAGCCCACCAAGAGACCCCAAGGGAAAAGTGCTTTCGCAATTCTGGGTCGAGGAGACCTGTGAAATTACAGGCATTTGAACAGAGGAGCTGTTTTCAAAACTGTGTTCTCCAAGATCGTACTGAACAAGGGTCTCTTCTTGCTCCTGGTTTAAGTAGTCCGGTACTAGGAAATCACTAGATAAGAGGCAAAGGATAAAACGGGGAGTTAATTTTAAAACCAGTAATAAGGAAGATGCAATAAAAAGACCTGATTTGTAAAACAAGACTGGGAATTTTCATTTTTCTAATTCTTGAATAAAGATTAAATTCAGGAATTTTCAAATTTTAAACTTTCCTAAAATATGAACCAAAGCCATTCATTAGAACCCAAGTATATGAACTCTCACTATCACCAACATAAGATTCATTGTCACCTTGGATACCTAAATATTCTTAATTTATGTAGAAGAGTTTCTGTATACAAAATAAATACAATTAGTATGCTCATTTAAGCAAAGATAATTTGAATAATATATGCTTAACTTTTCTTGGATTCTATACTCTAATTAAAAGGTATACAAACCTAGTTTTATTACTTCCCAAATATTAATTAAGAAACTAAACCCTTATCATAAATGACCTTATACAAAAAAATCTACATAGAGAAGTATAAAAAACTAATTTATGTGTGTCCTGCTATTAGATTTGGTACATAAAAATAGTAATAAATTTCCTTTGACTCAGAATTTAAAAATGAATGCCATGAGATTAGTTACATGTTAGTTCTCAGAAAGTATTTAATTTACTTGTAAAAAAAGTATTTAATATTCTTTTGATACAATAATTAATTAATTACTAAAAGTAGACAGTAAAATATACCAAAACTTTAACAACAGTGGGTATTATTTCTAAGTGGAGAGATCAAAAAAGACATTTAATTTCTTATATTTAATACCTTTTTATATTTACTAAAATTTCTACTACAAGCATTTTTGTAAAAATAATATTATGAAATGTCTTCGATGCTTTATTTAAATCTTTATTTCTTCATTACACTAGGAATGTCAACAACTAATACACTTAATGAGGTTATAATTTGATAGCCCAGTATTAATAAAAAAACCCCTAAAATCGTCTCATCTGCAAAGCAATTTAAGACATCTTATGTTATATTTTATAAAAAGTCTTCAAGTGTTTAAACAAGAGGATTGGAGATTAGAGGGCTCTGTATAGGGAGGATACAGATGATGGGAATGGTTAATTGGAACACTATTTTCATCCTGAACAATATTTAATATGACACGTATAATCTAAATTTAGTGATATGACAAGCAGATGTTCAGCTAGAAGTGGTTACATTAAATAAAATAAATGTCTGATTTGAAGAGAAAAAAACAAAATCTATGCAATATATTGGGAATTTATTAAAAAATAAGGTTAAAAGATAAAAGTTGTATAAATTTAAGATTTCATTTTATAAGAAACTAAAGATTTCTACAAATGTATTAAAAACAGACAACAGATTTTCGTATCTAGAGGAAAGCTTAGAAATCGCCTCTAAAGCTTATATTTTCTCTTACTTTCAAGCTTCTTCATCTGTAAAGTGACATATTCAATCAGAACAGCAGTGAGTGGCAGAGCTAGAACTAGAACCTGATTTCCTTGGATGTACTATAAATGAGAAAGGTAACTATTTTAAATTATTAATATTAAAAGCATGAAGCTTTAAGCTGAAAACAAAAAAAAAAAACTTCACTTGATCTAAATAATCATATCCATTTTAATTGTTATTGCAATTTCTTATTGTATATTCCTTTATATAAAATTAAAAAAAAGAGAAGTGGTCAAAAATTTTATTAACATCCAAAGAATCTGAAGTAATCTAATGTCACTAAGTATCATCTAACATGGTAAATTTTCCAAATCTATTTAAGATCCAGTACAGAATTATTTTAACTTTATATTATTAAAAACAAGCAAATCAAAAAAAAACAAAACCCTAATGGAATAGCAGTCTAGTCCTGCAGGAAAATATTTCTAATTCTAACTATAACAATATTTTTAATTGTATATACTTAGAAGATTCAGTAAAATTTTATTAGATCGGGAGATCAGAGTATGGACAGTGGGAATTTAAAAAGAATGTGACTGATTACCTGGCAACCTGCTAAAAACACAGCAGGCTGCCCTAACTGCAGGAAAAGAGAGTTTAGAAAGCAGTTTTCCTGGTTCGGTTTTCGTTGTGCACCTCACCTGCTCTGGAAGTAGTTTGCTAGCTCTGACGCTTCATGGTTCAGACTCCTCAGGTGCACGATTAAATTTCCAGAGTTGGTGAACATGGCGCCACATGTTTTGCACTCGTAAATCCGAGGCTTGCGGATAATGTGCCGGGAAACCCTCATGTGGTGTTTATATTCCCCGAAGGAAGTGAAAGTGGCACTACATATCTGGCACCGGAAACAGCGTTTACCTTCATGCTTTAGGCGATGCATCTTTAGCGAGTAAGCCCTGGTGAACTTTTTCCCACAGCGGTCACACTGAAATGGTTTAATTCCTATAAAATAAAGCAAAAGAAAATATTATCTAAAAACGAAATAAACTAAAAAATTATAAACCTCATAAATTTCTGAACTATAATTTTGTAGCAATAGTTAATTTGAAAAGACAAAAATCACCACCAAAAATAAATTCCAATTCATTATCTGGAAAGGGTATATAGAACACCAGAATAAAGTACTAGTGCTTAAAAAAAAAAAGGGGGCAGGTAGGATAAATAGGTAGTATGTACTCAGTTGATTTTTGAATATGCTTCTAAATTATCTATTTTACAGACTTCAAAACACAATTTAATGACTATTTAAACAGAGCCCAAATCCCCATATCTTATTTCATTTTATTAAAGAGGTCTGTATTGCAAAGATGTGAAAACCATTAGTACCTTCGCTTCATTCCCTATCTCAGAGAAAAATGAGAAGATAAAAGAAAAATTCTAACATCTCTGAACATAACTAATGATCATGAGAGAACTATCATTTGATGACTTGGATTTCTGGGCATTTAATGTAATAGTGATAGAAAAAATATGTAGAAATTAATATGTGAATTATAAATTATATTAATGGCCACCTCCAATTCATTATCACTGTTCTGGCAAAAAATGTTTAAAAACTTCAAATTATAATCTGTTGATTTAACAAAATCATAGGGGATTGGTGTTAGTCACAGGGACTATTAGACCTACTGAAAGAAGAGGAAAGTGAGATAACAGATGAAAATGGTAGCAAAGATTTCTTACTTATCAGAGTTCATTGTTTCACCCATAAGATTTCTGTTACCTTTATGTGATCACTGAACTTAAGTTTCATCATTTATCCAAAATCTTTCATACTAAAAAAAAAAAAAAATACTACAAAGCTAACTTGCTATGACAGAGAAATTTAAAATTGCAGAATTGTAATTATCAGCAAATTTTTAAAAAAATTTTTTGGAAATCATTTCAAATTTGCAGAGAAGTTATAAGAATAGTACAAACACTAAAATATACCCTTTTTACCCCAGCTGCTTTATCATCTGTGTTCTGCCTCATACATATATATATTTGTGTGTGTATATGTATATATACACACACACCTAACATATCCAATATCTTTTTTTTTTTTTACATATTCTACACATACATTATTCTAGGTTTTAATCAGATTACTTAGGAAAAACATATAAATACCTCTCTGATGCTGCGCCATTTCGGCAATAGACCTAGGCTTATCTGTTCTCATGACTTTCCAGAGAGAGAGATATACATGCTTTTTAACTCAAAACTACCTCTTTTCTATATTTTTAACTGGGATTCCAAAATAAAATGTTTTAGAGTACTCATTTATGCCACAATAGGGAAAATGACATTACCTGAGTGGATGAGCATGTGCTGTTTTAGGTTCTGAATACGGGTGAATCGCACCCCACAAGTTGGACACTGAAAAGGTCTGTCTGGACCATTTGGGCTTGGCCGTTCTGTACTGCTGGCAGAAGGAGCAATGTAGAGTTGGTAGGGATACTGAACATTTTCCAATCTAAAAAACAGACCGAAGAAGGCAACCAGGTTCTGATTTTTAAGTTGAATAAACATTTCTGTACAACTTTAAATGCACACACACAAAAAATACTTAAAAGGCTTTCTGAAACAGTTTAACTGGTAGATGGTAAATTTAATCTACAGCAATATCAAAATGTTATTGTCCAGAATGTCAAGCACCTTAAGTTAAGCAAGGATGTATGGCTGTAAAACACATCACAAATGATTTTACTTTAGGTATCCTTAATCTTTCTAATCCTTTCCTTCTTACTACTGCTTTAGTTTCAGTCCTCATCAATTATAAGCCTGAATTAATAAATTCCTCTCTTTAGCCCCACAGCCCTCCAATCCATCTTTCTCATTGTTTCACAGTGATCTCTCTAATTCAATCAGTACCCTGCTTAAATTCCTGCAATGGTTCACTGTTATCTTCAGAATAAAGTCTAAACCTCTTTGTAAGGCACTCCCTATGATCTGGGTTCTGTGTACTTTTCTAGCCTCATGTCTTATCATACTCCTCAAAGACCCTACACTATTCTAGGAACTATCCTAGGACTATTCTAGGAACAGAAAGGAGATCTATATGGCTAAAATATAGTATGCAAGGAATAGAATGGTCTGAAGGGAGTTAGGCAGAAGTCGTATCATGTAGGGCTTTAAAAGGCATACCAAGGAGTTTATATTTATGTATGAATTTATGGAAAATTTTTAAGAATCTACTGCTTAGAACAGCAACATAACTTGACAATGGAAAGAAAAAGATCATTTTAGCTGCTACATGGAGAATGATTGGAGTAGGGGAAGAATGAAATCAGAGGTCAGTTGAAGGCTATTGTAGTAGTCTAGGCAAAAGGTGGTGGTGACTTGGGTAGTGGTAGTGGAGGCAGAGGAAAAGTAGACTGATATGGGATATGTTCTGGAGGTAGAGCTGACAGTACATGCTTAACGATTAAACATGGGGCAGGGCAACAGAGAGTGATAAGGGAAAGAAGGATCAAGTATAACTCCCAGAGATATACTGCTTGAGAAAACTGGGGGGAAGTTGCTGCTGTTGACTGAGATGGGAAAGACTGAAGGAGCAGGCTTTGAAGGGGAGTTAGAAAGTACAGATTTCTGTCTTGGCCATCTTAAGTCTGAAATGCCCCTTATATACCTATTTGAAAATATCAAGTGGGGAGGGTCAATCTGAAGATAATAATTTGGGAATTATGGGTATATAGATGAGGGTTTGGAAAAATATTTTCTGTAGGTTAGACAGTATTTTTGGCTTTGCACACCAACATGATCTGTTTCAATCACTCAACTTTGCCACCCACAGACAGTATGTAAACGAATGTGGCTGTCTTCCAATAAAACTTGATTTACAAATAAAGGTTGCTGGGCTGGAATTGGTCTGTGGTCCACATTTGCCAACACTTGATATAAATACTATTTAAAGTGCTAGGACTAGGCAGTTTTGGAAATCCCAAATTTCCCTTGTGGTCTGATTTATGATGTGATGATACCACCTTAAATTCTGAAAAATATACCAGTGAGGTCTCAATAAACTTTTTACCTGATTCCAAGGTAAAATGCTTAAATTCAAGAGTTGCAAGAACAGCCCTTACAAAAAATAATATACTATGTTAGTACTAACCGATCATCATCATCTGCATGAGCATTAGTGCTAGAAGTGCTCTGAAGTGTAGGTAACCCTTCAGTGACGCCTTCATCTACTGAGCCTGCAAACAGAAGAGGACACCTGTCAATACTTTGGTGTAGATAAGCCAAGATATTAATTGCAAGCTATACCTCCAAGCCTCTAAACACGGACTAATGTATATGTATATCCTGAATTATTAATCAAATATAAGTGTTTTATAATATTTAAAAGAAATTAAACATTTATATATAAAAAAGAAATCATATATAAGACAACAGCCTTATATTACTACTTAAATTCTTTTAAGAATATTTCTTTGATATAAATAATAGAAATAAGTGGAGTAATACGAATGTAAACTATGAAAATTTACACACAATTAAATGTTATAACCACTTAAGGAACCGCTCAGTTTTCATTTTTTAAAACTTATTTTTGGCATAATCAAGATGTAAATCTGTAAGAGGGCTGGGCAGTGTCCACACTTTTCAGGGATGTGTTTCCCTCCTTTTCCTTTTTATCTTCTATTCTGCCTACTGCCAAGACAGCTATCTGTACAGTCTCCTGGAGTCTGGAGGAAGGAGAGCAGGTTTAGTTGTACCAGTATAGAACTTTGGGGTCTTTCACAACTTTCACATCCTCTGGGTCTTGACTTCTATTTCCCTCACTCTGATTTGAAAAAAAACCCACTGTGTTTTGACAAATGTCTTGAAGAAAGACTGGTTTTAGTGCTCTGTTATCTGCTTCTCTTTTAGGCTATCTGCCTAAAATTAACCTGACAGTACCCTGAACATCTTTTAAATACTTTCAAGGTGCCTTTTAAAAAGTCATTGTTTTTAGTGGGAGGGAAGATCCAAACAAACTCGTCTGTTATCATCAGGTACTGAAATTTGCCAATGTCTTAACCATGTTCAAATGTCAGCAGCTGAAGCTGTGTGGGTCATTAACAACAAGCGAGGTTTTAATTGAAATATTTTAATGAAAGCTAAAATGTACTAATTATAACAGTTTGTACAACACTGTATATGGGAAGATTTAATAAGTATCACCTGTTAATAGACACAGAAGATAAAATTTCCTTCCAATGAAAATTTAGAATCTAATACTTCAGTTTTCCCTTTGGACCACTTCAATCAGCTAACATTATTAGGAAATGAATACATTTTCCACTTAAGTAAAAATTTCCAAAAAATAAACTTAATCCCTTTTAAGGCATCCACATTTACTTTATGAAATCATTTGTGCTAGAAAATTTGTGACAGGGTTACATTTTGTCTTGACGTCTTAAATAAAAGAATACTAACTATAATTTTGTTGTTGCTTGATGATTCATGAAAATCATCAAGAACACCAATTATTACACTATATTCTATTACACTGATAGAGGTTTTTGAAAGGAGACAAGACTGTATGCATTTACATTCATCCTCAACTGCACCCCATTCTTCCTGACCACCCCACCACCGTCTCACCCTTACTGGTGTGAGCTTAGCATTTCTATGCATGTTTTTTCTCTCTCTTCCTTACTGTCAAAGACATTTATGCTTTTCCTCTATGTCTACTTATACAACTTATTCTCAATCCTTCCGATTTGTTTTTTAATTTAGATGTGGGCTGGGAGGCCAGATAATGCTGCATTTTGTTTAAGAAAAAAACTGTTCACTTGTCAATTTCTCAGGCTCGTTTTTTTTTCCTTAAAAGAAGACTAACATTTCAACCTATCCTAGGATAAAAATGGGAAAAAATCCCAGTATCTGTACCTGATCACCATGGATACACAAAAAAATATGTTTTATAGCAATATTCTGCAGTTATTCAGAATTATAGGCAGTAGTAAAGCCTATATGCATAGACATGAAAAGAGGCCTGGCAGTGATTACAGCAGGGCAAGAGGATTGATCTAAGTGACATTTGCTCCTAACCATTAAGCAAGCTATACTACTTCTAGGAGGGGGTGGGTCTTAGTGAGGTGAAAATTAAAAACCTCTGCTTTGGACTGATTCTAGTACTGTCAAGATTTGCTTTAAAAGCTGGTCAGCGAGAACCAAAATGGAGTACAAGATACATCTAGCAGAAGGTCTCTCTTAAAACTATTTTTACATTCTGGAAAATCATCTAAAGCTTGACCTCTAGATTCCTAATTTGATGGATAGTGAGCATGGAAAGTAAAACAAAGGGCATTCTCCTCTTGCCCATGGCTAATAAATTCACCAAAAGCTAAAAATAAAAACCACTCCAAGCTAAGTTGAAACAAAATACACTTTTAGAATTCTATCCATACTGTGAACATTATAACATAGTGTAATAACACCTATGCAACTATTGGCAAAAATAAAACTTGTAAACTCTTTTTTACCAATGATAATACAAGTAACTATATAAACTGGAATTTTAATTGAACTGAGTTAATGCTGATATACAAGCAATATTACATTCCTGAGGTGATAGTCACATTTCTTAAAATTATTAAAATCACGTTTCCTCTCAGTGGTAAATCAGGGTTAAGAATTCTGAACAGAGCCCTCTCACCTTAGAAAACAGTAAAGTTGTTGTACAGAAACAATCAGCTTTACATAATAAGGGCTATCTTATCAAGAAAGATGCTACTCTCTTCCACCAATAAAGAGTGCTATCTGACAGCTCTGTTGCATCAAACTGACTCTTGTTTTCTGTTAACCACTGTTTTGGTTGAGGCGGTTGGAAAAATTTCTGGTGGTAAAAAATAAAAGTGGCTATACACTACTGAGCATTTACCATGTGCCAGCTACTGTTCTAAATTTTTTAAATACAATATCTAATTTCACAACCAAGAGAAAAGCAGACCCTAATACTTAGGAACTGGCCTAGTGACACTTAGAGGAGTGAGCCTGGTGTTCACAGTTAGGCCTTGGTGTTTTCCTGTTGGACATAAAACAAATCTCACAGAACACCAACATCAGACCAAGTCACACTGGTCTGACAAAACATAATCTTGTTTAAGCACAGACAAAAACAAGATCATTGTGCAATCACAAAAATACCAAATACCTCCCTCTATAACTAAAAGTCACTGCCTCTTTAGGTTCACTTTGGTCTACATTTCTAGGCGTTTGTTAAGATACTCAGAATTATTCCTGCTTTGACATCAGGTGAGTCCTAAGAAAACCATTTCCTTGAATCTTTCCTAAAAATCACCTAACACAAGCCCGAATTCTCTAAGTCCTTTCTAACATCCTCTTACTAAGAAGCCCTAAAGATCCCATGGTATGTGATCTCCCATGTTGCAAATGAGCAATGAACTCAACTTGTTTAATTAAAGGTGTGCTCCTGGTAGACTTTGGTAACAGGGCACTGGCAGAAATGAACTCACAGAAATTCAGCTGAAGTTCTCATTGCCTTACCCTGGGAACCTCTGTAACACATTTAAAATTCCTTTTGAGGTGCAACCTGCCCTTGGCTGGGAGGCAAGTTCATGTTGAATCGAGCTGAAATATTTCACTGAAGCCCTTCAGTATTGGGTTTGTTTTCACCCCAAAAAGGTCTTTTGGGAATATCCTGGTTATCCAATCAGATGTTACTGTTCCCTGATTAAATTTTTTCTAGACTTCTAACACCTGCTCCTATGATCTATCTGTCTACTGTGTTGACGCTTATCTACAAGAGGAATAGACTATAATGAGAGGATGGACATAAGCTCAATTAGTCCAAATGAACTGGCACTGGAACTGAGTTCAGGAGATCTTTGGCAAAAACATTTCAAAACTCTGAAAGGTATGACATAGATAAACCCTGAAAATATGGAAAGTGGTAGCAGAGAGACAGAAGAGACCACATATCACATGACAGCATTTATATGAAATATCCAGAATAAACAAATCTATAGAGACAGTATATTAGTGGTTGCCTAGAGCTGGGAGTAGGATACGAGGGAGTCACTGCTACGGGGTACACAGTTTCTTTCTAGGGTGATGAAAATGTTATAAATTTAGATTGTGGGGATGATTGTACAACTCTGTGAATATACTAAAAACCACTATCGGATATACTTTAAATGAGTCAATTTTATGATACATAAGTTTTATTTCATTGAAGATGTTTAAAAAACACCTTATAAGGACTTCTTCAATTCTGTCACTGTGTCCCGAGAACTGCTTTACTTATTTAGTTTCAAATGTCCAAATCAGGTTTCTTCTGGTCCCTGATCAATGACAACTGGCCTTTAGTCAAGCCCTGGAAATAAAACGTTACACAAGCATTATTCTTATGAACCATTGCAGTTCTCATGGGTTGTCTCAATCTAAAATTGTACCTCTTCCAGGCCAAACATCTGCTGCACGTCTTTTCACTGTAACTCTATCTCAGTTACACTTCTCTCTCAACTGGCTCAGTGTCACCAAGGATAACCTGGAGTTGCAAGTGGCCTTTCTGGGGGGAGTTTCTGCCATTAAAAAGACTGTTCATTTGGGATACATCAGCAATATACCAATACTGGAATATGGATTTTAAGAGATATTGCTGCGGATGTTTCCAATATACGTTCTTCCCATCAACGACACAACCTTGTTAAGATGATGATAGAAACCTAGCACTGAGGTACATCTTTAAACACCTCCGATGAAGCTGAGTTTATTATTTATTTTTAGGATGGACTGAGGCTTTCTCATGCTAAAGAGCTAAGCTGTAATGGGAGAAAAAAAGGTACTAGATTCTGTATTCCTGAGTAGGGAAATCCCAACTTATTTCTCCAGTAGCGGGACAACACATTACACCGATATTGTTGTTAAAGAACTCCATAAGCTTTGTCTTTTAATCAGACTTTTCACTGCACTTATTCATAAAACTCAGGAAAAAAAAGAAAACAAATGGAATCCTGAAACTGTAATTATCAAAGCACTTAAACACCCTCAAACTTTCAAGTATGGCCAAGCTCCAAGTACTGCCAAAAGCCTTGATGGCAATAAGATAAACCCTCTGCGGGATCTGTAACTCCTTATGAGTTAACAATAGGCTGTCTTTTACAAAAGTGGGAATTGTAGCTTAAGTCTTAGGTTTTGTCCTATTACCATCTGATATGATTAAACACTACAAGAGATTTATATATTGTCTCCAGCTTTATCACAAACAGGTTATGAGCCACATTCACTAAAGCAGGTTCTGAATCATTTATAACCTAGAACAGGGGTCCCTAACCCTGGGCCGAGGACTGGTACTGGTCTGTGCCCTCTTAGGAACCAGGAGGGTGAGTAGC
This sequence comes from Eonycteris spelaea, assembly GCA_003508835.1. Taxonomy (NCBI): domain Eukaryota; kingdom Metazoa; phylum Chordata; class Mammalia; order Chiroptera; family Pteropodidae; genus Eonycteris; species Eonycteris spelaea. The sequence goes on along the minus strand of PUFA01000323.1, from coordinate 461,207 downwards.
AGGCAAGCAGGGAAAGTTTTATCTTTATTTGCAGCCACTACATACTCCAGCGCTAGCATCACAGCCTCAGCTCCACCTTAGATTATCAGGCATTAGATTCTCATAGGAGCACAGGTCCCTAGTGCCAAAAAGGTTGGGGACCACTAATCTAGAGTTTTGGTCTTCTGGAAAAGATGCCAGAGAGAACTTGCCACTGAATATCAATAAAAAGTGATCAGATATTGTTAACTGACTCAGCAGTAAAACTTCAAGGTGTTGTTCACTGGCGTCACGTTTCCCCAACTTAAAAGATATTGTATTTTTCTTCCTTCTGAGGGATTTTCCTAAAGATATTGACTTCAAAAGGGGACAGCTCCACCCAAGATGATAAATCAGATTAATTTTCTGATTCTTCAGTACTCTTTTCTGACCCTTTATGACTAATCACTATTAATCTTGACTATAACAACTACTCTCTCTCATCTTCTTCCTATTGTTTTTGACTCCCTAAGATCTCCTTCTGCCACTTAATGGAAAACAAAACTCTTCTATGTTTTCTTCAGGTCCTATTCTGAATTTGACAGATTGCTGATCTATTATCCACCATCTGACCCATTAACAAAACTTTTAATTACTGTTTCTTTAAACACTTCAGAAGGTAGATTCTCTTTTACAGGCCCCCTGTATCACATCACATCTCAGCCCTCAGCCTTTTTTTTGTTTAAAAAAAAGCGGGGGGGGGGTGGCCTTGACCTCACATCAGCAAAATGCTTTTGCTGAAGTCATTGCAATCCTAGCAGCAAGGCATAGTCAATCAGAAAAATGCTAATACTGGGGCTATCCTAATTATGATAGTTTGTTTTCTTCAGAGAAACCTCAGCCTGGTTTACAGAAACTGTTTACAATTCCATTCAAGGAGTCTGTCCGTTTTAAGGGACACGAAAATGGCTCACTCCTATTGTAATGAGTAATACTTATATTTCCAATACTCCTATCACTAGGATACTATTTATGTGCAGAGGAGTTACATGCTCCTGCTGCACACTAACTTATCCTGTGTATTTGGAGTTACTGTTAGGGATTTTTAGATATTAAAACCACCACCCACCCCAACTTGTTCAACTATAGATGTGTTCCTTGTGTTCTTCAGCGGACATACTTAAAAGGTATTATCCTTGCTTTAAAGTTACAGAAAATCAGTGAGGTTAAGTCACATATCTATTCAGTGGCAGAAACTAGTAGCAGAATCTAGATTTGTCTAAGTCCTGAACTTTTAATCATTATGCTATATGGCATATAAGATCAGTGTTGCAATTCGACCATTATTTTTTAGCTGCTCATCTCAACAAATTTATCTATTCACTACCATTACTGAGAAAACTGTTAAAATATATCTTAGTATCTTCATTGACTTTCACAATGATCACTTTTCCTTTAACAGCAGATTTTAGAGTCTAGGAAAAAAAAAACAATGAATTCCTTTGCTAACATAGTAAACTATGGATTACCTAGAACTAGTTATATTTGTTATTGGTGCATATAGATAACTGAATACTTCAAGATAAATAATGAAGCCATATCATGAAGTCCTTCTCACTTATAAATTTTTTCTTAAACTATATCAGATATTGATTGCCACCTTTTTGAGCAACAAAACCTAACCTGAACTTAGCAGTCTCTTTTTTAAGTTTGCTGTATTTATTGCCCTAACTTGAGGATGTTAGATTTTACAACCTTTTGCTGGGCAACTGGCAATAAAAGGAATTTAACAGAATAGGTAATATCCTATTTGAATTAATTTCATGGATAATCTATTTTAGAATATAATGACTATATTAAATATTATGTCTCAGTCTCTAGACTGACAAACTACCTCTTAGATATCTTCTTTAATAAATCAGTAAGTAAAATTAGGTACTCTTATGAAGTATTCCTATGTATATGGAAGAAAGTATGATATACATCTTCCCTTTCTCCCTTCTGCATTTTTGGCTGCCCATTATATATTAGGAACTTAATTTTTCTGTAAGGCTTTGTTTTAGTGTATAAATTTAGAGTTAAGATAGGTTAGTTGAGAGTAATTAATACATCTGCTATGAAAGCAAGGAAGAAAATCTCACCTGGATAATTTGATTACACGATATTCAGCTCAGTTGTTCACATGTCTGCTTTAAAACAGAACCCAGATTTATAACAGAATATATTAGAAATTATGCTTATACAACTGAAAGATTTATTCCACTTATGTTCCTAACTTCTCTATTTATGTTAATCTAGTACAGGCAAAATCTGAGCTGATTAATATCCTTGAGAATGGTAAAATAAGACTATTTCACATGTCTAGTTAGCAAGATATTCAGTTAGATTAATATTTGGTTTCTAAGTTCTCAAATAAATGATTAAAGTAGTAATTATTCATTAAACAGCTCATTATTCAGAAGAAATGAAGCTGTTTTCAGGATGAAAGACTATAGTAACTTAACAAAAACTTGGGTCACATCAACAAGTAGCTATGATTTCCTGCCATTAAATATCTTGTTGGATGCGTGGTCACTTGACTTCTTCAAATGTATCTTGACCCAAATTCAGGAATATGATTTTTAATTGGCACTGTGGATTGAACTGTGTCCCCTCTAAAGACATATTCAAGTTTTAACCCCTGGTACCTGTGAATATGACATTTGAAAATAGGGTCTTTCCAGATGTAATCAAATTAGATGAGCTCATATTTGAGTAGGGTGGGACCCAATCCAATGACTGGTGTCTTGATAAGGGGAGGGAGATTGGGATCTGATGCCAAGGGAATGCCACATGAAGACAGAGGTAGAAATCAGAGGCATGCAACTACAAGTTAAAAAGTGTCAATAACTGCCAGAAGATAGGAGGAGACAAGGAAGGATCAATCATTCTCCTATAGTCTTCAAAGGGAGCATAGCCCTGCCAACACCTTAAATTCAACCTTCTGGCCCCCTGAATTATGAAAGAATAAATTTCTGCTGTTTAAATTACCCACATTATGATACTCTGTTGTGGCAGCACTGGGTAACTCATATAGTGAGTCAAAATTCAATAAAGTAATAACGAAGTTACTATGGACTTCACGGTTCTTCAATCTTCTGGAGAAATGCTCTTTATTATTCTATGTTAGCTTTTCTTTACTCTCTGAATATAAATATTTATCAAGGATCAGTCCTTTGGGTTTGGCAAATATATTTATATATGCACAAATGTTTATAAGTATATTAATATATCCTCCCCCCACCATGCTGAGATTCAATCTGTCAGTGATAAATGACCTAAAAGACCCAAACTGGTAATCTTTAGTCATGATCTCACCAATCCTGCCTTTTTTAAGCACTCTGTGGCATAATATTGCTTGGTTAGCAGCCAAACACAAATCACATAAATTTAACCTTTTTGACTTACTCTTAAAATTGGGTTCCCACTTCTGATTTTCATATTATAGTTATTGCATTTAATAGGCTCCTTTATATATGATTGTCATTATTTTTTGTACCTTTAAGAAAAACTGTAAAAGACTTAATGTAAGACACATCTGAATTCAGATATGAAAAATTGTGACTTAGAATCACTAATTATAACATTAACAATATTTTCCTAGTCATCCAGAGTACCCTGACCCCTCCTATTCCCTTAATCCATATATTCAAATATCATCAGGTAGTAATGATTCTTCCTCTACAAAGCCTTTTAATACCCATTTTCTTTATAGTTTTACTCTAAGCATCTTCATTCATACAAAGACAACTCAGTAACTGGTTTCTGAAACTGTCTTTGCCCAGCAAAATCCCCTGCTTATCAATACCAAATTAATTTTCCTAAAATATCTGTAAATGTTTTTCTTTTTATTCCCTTTAAGGTAAACTCCTTATCAATACTAGGATTGGATCCAAGCTTAGTTGGCCTAGCTGCGGCAGACACTGCTAGCTGCATACAATATCCATTCTCCTCTATATTTGTTTGAGGCAGTTATACAACCAACTAATACACATTTCTTCCCAGATTCTCTTGCTGCTAGAAAAACCATGTGACACAATCTTGCAGAAGTTTTTTAGGGATTTCTGGGAACATCTATGCTTTCCTGATATAAACACTACCCCTCCCTTTCTAGAATATGAGGCTAAAAGATGAAGCAAACATTTTATAACCATGAAGCAATAAGCAGTCAAATAAAACTGACAAAGGACGGTAGATTATAAATATACAAGGGGCCTAGGTCACTGATCACATTACTAGTCCTGGACTTCCTATTTCTGAATGTTTTATGTGATAAAAATAAAATCCTGTTTGGTTTAAGCCACTCTGAAGGAATTCTGTTACACGCAGTTGAATGCAATCCTAACTGAAACTCGTGTTCAATGCTCTTCACAATATGCTCTCAACCACTCATTTTGTCTTATCTCCCATTATTTTCCATACTGGAGAGCTTCCATGCTTTATTCACACCATTTTGCATTATATTCACTGCTTACCAAACATGCAATGCTCTTCCACATCTCTGTGCTTTTACACATTTTTGAGGAAATGTCATTCCCTCACCTGGGCAAATTCCTCCTTATTAAGATCCAGCTCAAATACATAGTATTAAGGTGCTCTTTCCCTTATGGAGCCGTAATACTTTGTGTATATATCTAGCCTACCATTAACCGTTGATTTATACATCTGCTTCCTCAATTATCCTATTAATTCCTCAGATGCAGCAACTAACTCATTTTTTATCATGTATACTCAATGCTTGGCACATGCTAAGTTTCCAAACAATATTTTAATATAGAATAAAACACTAACTGGATTTTTTTAAACTGGTATTTTTTGCATTGAAAGTAATCCACAATTCGTTCATCTATATCTGTATCTGCCTCTGTCCAATCAGATACCATTCAACTATTTTCTTTCTTCTCCAATGTATAACTTGTGAAAAAATTTATAGTACTAGCAGCACGTAAAAAAATCCAGTTATCATGTTTTATTCTTTCTAATATTTCCTATAGGACCCAGCACAAAACTTTTTATCTAGTAAGTACTTAAAATGCTTGAATGGACTTTATAACATCATGAAAAACACAGAAGACATTATACCTATAGAGGAAGACTGTGGACTAATCAGAAGGTCCTCTTGGACTTGTTCACTTCCTGGCACTGTCTGCTGATCACTCAGTGAACTCTGAGATGCACTGACAGGCTGGGATACTTCCTCATGGACCTCCTCATCACTTAACCTTTCTACTTTGACCCGGACATCTTCTTCTGCACCAAAGGCAAGGTAGTTTTTGTGCTCTCACAGGTCACAAAATCAGCCATTCTTCTACCTGTCTCAGATGGGCCAGGTAATTCTAAAGTCCGGGTATTTTCTGCCTGCTTAACCTTATCAGGCTGAATCCTTCGATCAATTCCAAAAGGAAAAGTCCAGGGAAAAGCTAAAGAAGAGTCAACTGGTTGATTTCTATTTTCTGAGTAGGAAGCTGAAGAATTCAATACCTGGGGAGAACTTGTTTGTGTGCTACACTTTACAGGACTTTCAGGAGACATAACAATGTAGCTTTTGCGCTTTCTCCGGGATTCGCGGCAGACAGGAATGGTTCTTTCTACCACACTGCACTCTGAAGACACTGGAGAAATGCTTCCATCTCGAGAAGTAAAATTGCAGTTAGAGTTATTTTCTTGTCCAGCATCTAGACCCTTTTCTGGTTGACTATTAGGTGTATTCCATAAAATGCTTGATTTCATGAACTCTGAGCAGGTGCTAGCAACACTAAACATTTGCATATAGCTGGCTGCAGCTAAAACATCAATGATATTTTCTGTGTTAATTGACAGAGTGGCTGTGTAAGCATATTCTAAAAGGGGTATAAAACCAGTCACTGTAACGTGATGCAAATCCAACACATTTTTTTCTCATCCTCTGCTTGGCCTACAAGTTTGGTGCGAAAAAAATCACTGCAAGCTGCTAGTACCACCTTATGTGCCCGGAAGATTTTGTCCTGAACACGTATAGTGATATCACAAAAATGTCCATCATTTCGCAGCATATTTAGCTTTCCAAGCATTTCCTGGCTGTGGGAAGAGGAGCTATGAGTAAACGTTTTCACACCCATCTTTTCCTTCTTCTACAGATGCTCTTCAAGGATGCAAATGAATCAGGAATGACCTAAAAAATACATAAAATAAGCATTAATTGATGGAACCAAGAATATGCAATGCAAAAAGGAAAGTCTCTTCAACAAATGGTGTTGGGAAAACTTCACAGCCATATGCAAAAGAATGAAACTAGATTATTATCTTACACCATACATAAAAATTAACTCAAAATGGATTAAAGATTTGAATGTAGGACCTGAAACAATAAAATACATATGCACTAAGCTCATGAACATTGGTCTTAGAGATGGTTTTTGTGAACCTAACTCCAAAGGCAAGGGAAACAAACGCAAAAATAAATGAATGGGGCTACATCAAACTAAAGAACTTCTCCAAAGTAAAACAAAACAAATAATGGCACCTAACCGAATGAGAGATTTCTGCAAATGATACTTCTGATAAAGTAGTATGTATACTTCTTTATATATCTGAAATATATAAAGAACTCACACAACTCAACAATAACAACAACAAAAAAACCCAAACAACCTGAATCAAAAAGAGGACAGAGGATCTGAAGAGACATTTTTCCAAGGAAGACATACAGATGAGCAACGCATATTACATCACTAATAACTAGGGAAATGCAATTCAAAACCACAATGAGATACTACCTCACACCTATTGAGAGTGGCTATTACTAGTAAGACAAGACATATCATGTGTTGGAGAAAATGTGGTGAAAAGGGAACCCTTACACATTGCTAGTGGGAATGTAAATTGGTGCAGCCACTCTGGGAAACAGTATGGAGCTTTCTCAACAAATTAAGAATAGAACTACCATATGACTCAGCAATCCTTCTCCTGGGTATTTATACAAAAAGTTTGAAAACACTTACTCGTAAAAATATATGTACCCTTATGTTCACTGCAGCATAATTTACAATAGCCAAGACATGGAAACAACCTATTGACAAGTGATTAGATAAAGAAGATGAGGTACATAATATACAATGGAATAGTGCTCAGCCATAAAAAAATACTACTATTTGTGGCAATATGAACGGATCCTGAGAGTATTTTGCTAAGTGAAACAAGTCAGATGGAAAAGGGCAAAAACTAAGATTTTGCACATATGTGGGATAAAAACAAAAAGCAACAAACAAATGAACAAAACAAGTAAAACAGACTCAGATACAGAAAACAGATGGTAGTTATTAGATGGGAAGGGAGGTCAGGGGAGGGCAAAGAGGGTAAAGGGGATCAAATATATATGGTGATGGAAGGAGACTAAACTTTGGGTGGTGAGCACACAATAAAGTACATAGATATCAAATTATAATGTTGTACATCTGAAATGTATATAATGTTATTAACCAATGTTACCCCAATAAATTGAATAAAAAAAATAAAACCTCTTCGTGGAAAACTTCACATACAAAAAACCCAAAACAAACAAAAATTCCCCCTAACTAGTTCGCCCAACTGTCCAATCAGTGGAGTCTATGAACTGTTTAATGAGCTGCATAGTTTTAAATAATAAGTTTGTAAATAATTACGATTATGTGCCAGACATTATTTTAAATGCTTCACATCTGATCATTTATTTGATTGTTATGACATCTCTATCAGCAGGAGCATTATTATCCCTGTTTGAAAGAAAAGAGTAATTACCTTGCTGAAGTAAAAAAGTGGCAAACCCAGGGTTCAAATCCAAGCAGGCTGGCTCCAGAACCTGTATACTCTTAACCTCAATGCCATTTACTGCTTCTTTCAGGATATAAAGTGAGTAAATATAGATTAGATGGTTAAAAGTTCAGGTTTTAGAATATGATAGACCTGAATTCTCTCCTCAACGATTCCTCCGAGGCTGTTTATAAAGACTAAATGAAACAATATATGTAGTAAATACTTTCGTACAGTATTTGGCACTCTATGACAGCTCAACAGATAAAAGCAGTTACTGTTGTTTTTATTACTAATACAATAAAACAACCTTTCTGGAAGTAAATTTATTTTAAAAAATGTTTAGGAATCAATCAACTGATTGAAATTTTCTTTTTCAAAAGAGACAGCTGGTTTGCTGTCATCGGACTTTACATTTATTTACTAAAAACATAAAGAGCTGACATTCTCAAATACTGTGAAGTTAGCCAATCTAACAATGATCAGTTTCTTTCCCTCTAACCTCTTTTTATACCCTCTATGTGAAGTCAGAGAGGTTTATATTAGCCCTTTGACAAAGATAAGAAAATTAATGCTCAGAGAAGTGACTACCAAATGACAAGCAAAGCTGAGTCTTCTAACTCTTAAATCATAGTACTTTTCCAATGCAAAAAAACAAAACAGCTATGTACATCAATTATTTTATCTAAGATAAATAACTTTAAATAAATAACTCCTTAAAATTTGATTCATATCTTTGCTATCCAGATTGCTCTGCTGTGAACAATCTCCACTTTTCAATAGACTGGTTCTACACTAGTCAACTGGTACTGAAATGATGCAAAACAAAGCCGATTTGGGGAAATACTTTTTGTAAGTCAGATAAAAAAGATACCAAATGCTTCAAAAATATAGCCACCAATTAAAAATTATGTTAAAGATGAATATTTACTGGACCAGGAAAAATGTTTGGTTCTGAGTATTATATGAACGCACAATTACTGACACATAATAAACATTCAATATTGGTAGTTATTATTTATTACACATTACTGATAAATGTGATCAAAGAAAAATAGACTATGATCCCATCTTTGTGAAATATATATGTCTGTGTGTGTATCTGTATACATACGCAGAGCAAGAGAACATGAGGTCTTAAGTAGATATTCATGGATTCCCTACAATGATCATTCTGAAACTGTATATGGAGTAATGTCTGCATGGATATACAGTAGCTTTCCTCATATTTAAGAAAATCATTGGTAGAAGTATGGGTGTTTATTCTTTTTTGCACATTAAACTTTTTCTTAAAATGACAATAGCAAAAATAATGACAGCATACTGCTATGAAACCCTGGGTTTCAGGTACTTTTAGTTCAAAACTCTAAAGTCATACAGGGTAGGTCTACTTTTTCTTTCCCCTTGAAAAGAGTTTCAAAAACTGAATATGAGTATGGTAATCACATTCTACTCTTTCCTAAGGTTTCTCTTCTTTAAACTAAGTATCTCTAGTCTCTTTTAGTGCGCCTTAAAGTTTGATTCAGTTAGAGGGACTTCTTTAAGAAGAAAAAATATGTATCAAAAACAAGAATAAAAAATGGTTAATCACTACATTCCTATCACCAAGTACCTCAAATGGAAAAGAATTAAGTGCTCCAAGGAAAGATACAGCAGCTGAATGGATAAGAAAACAAGACCCCTATATATGATGTTTACAAGAGACTCATTTCAGATTAAAAGTCACACAGACTAAAAAAAGGGGGATGGAAAAAGATACTGCCCTGATGGACCTAGAGGGTATTACACTGAATAAGTCAGATAAAGACAAATATCATGATTTCATGTACACGCGGGATCTAAAGAACAGAATAAACGTATAGATAGAATATTTTGAGGGCTACTAGATAGGAGGAGAATTGTGAGGGATAACAAAAAGGGCAAAGGGATTAAGAAGTACAAATGGATAGTTACAAAATAGACATGGAGCTGTAGAGTGTAGCAAAGGAAAATAGTTAATAATGTTGTAATAAATATGTAAGGAAAAAGAGGAGTACTAGGTTTAGTGGGGTAATCACTTTGTGAGTTATACAGATCTCTAATCACTATGCTGTACAACTGAAACTAATATATTATTGCATGCCAACTATAACTGAAATAACCTCAATGAATTGTACAATGTAAATACGAGCAACTAATTGTCTATTATAGTTCAATAAAGCCGGGAAAAAATTTTTTGATTCGTATCCTTGCTATCCAGGTTGCTCTGCTGTGAACAATCTCCACTTTTCAATACTCCTTTATAACTGGTTCCACACAATATAATAGGTATGGTAAGATTATAACTGAGCATACTTCAGTACTTTTACCTCCCTGTTCTGGACACAAATATTATTAAGACTAAATCAGGCATTCTTTAAAAAAATTTATTTTATCTTTTAAGTTTATTGGGGTAACACTGATTAATATAATTATATATTTTCAGATGTACATTATAATTTGACATCTATATATTCTATTGTGTGATTACCATCCAAAGTCCGGTTTCCTCCAGCTACCATATATTTGATCCCCTTTACCCACTTCACCCTCCTCCATCCCCTAAATTGACTCCCTTTACCCCATCTACTTCTTCCCTCCTCCCCCACCCCCTATCCTCTAAATTAGGTATTCTGACACACAAATCATATCAACGATTTTGTTCGCATCATCAATAACTGACTTACTAGATGTGAGGCACTCTATTATGTGAAGGGAAGAATACAAGTACAAATAAAATATTGTCCTTGACCTCAATAAGCTGACAGTATTTATGAAGACGTAAGTGTCTAAGACTACAAGAGGTGTGCTGCAGTGTTATGTGAAAGCAACAAACAGAATATTTAATTCTCAGTGTGCAAGGTGGAAGAGGGCAAGGCATAATGAAAGTAACATTTTCCCAGGTGATAAAGCAGAAGTGAGTCCCAGGCTACCATGGGATGACACATGATCTCAGTGAGGGCTCCATTCTGATGTGCCTCCTTGTATAATGTGTGTGCTGTACCAGTAACTTGTAAACAGGCACTATAAGATATTCTAAGGCAATGTCAGTTCAATCATCAAACAATCCATTACACAAATGTCCCTTCAAATGTTCCATGCAGGTAAATGTATATGTGAAGGAGAAAAGGAAAAAAAAAAAAAACCCTAAAGATTTCCAGCTGAATCAATGTACAAAGGTCACTGAATATTCTAATATGAGAAGACAAAATGATCAATCTGGGACTCTTCCCTGTCTGAATCACATGATAGAAAGGATAAAAGGAATAATATCCTGTGCTAAGATAGCCAGGCAAGGTCTCTGAAAGTTATCTTGACTATAACGAGAGCTAAAAATTCAAATATAGACTTGCTTCATACACTTTCTCCCAAAAGTAATCACAACTAACAGTAGACATTTAGAATTGGTCTAAGCAAACCAAGCACCATTTAATGTATTTGCTGATTTCTCGCTCACAAAAATGAGATGAAGAGGAAGAAAATGGGAAGGCTATAAAGTTTTGTGTTCATTCACTGCATCCCGGTAAACCTGGGTCTTTAAATAAGTCTGTCCATAAAGAGTGCTTAGTTTAACTAGGATTATGTGGTTCAAAGAGGAAACATGCCTTCAGGGCAGGTGGCAGTCTTAATCTAGGGACCTTAAGTATGAACAAAGGTATAAAGGCAAGAAATTAAACAACATATCTGGAGAATATGTGTGACATGGTGTTAAAATAAACCATTTCAATCTTCGTTTGGGTAGAGGCCCCAAACAACGGATACTATATTACAAAGTCAAGTGCAAGGCCACTTTATTCAAGGATTTGGTGGAAAACTATTTTTCAACCTTGAGTTACACTACTTTCAACATTCAAAGAGTTAAACATTAGAAAAGAATTTTTGCGGAGAGTGACTGCCAGGAAAAGGGTTGAGGCATGTTTGCTATTTGTCTCAGGTCTATGGAAAATGTGCCACATTTAAAAAAAATCTGAAAGGTATGAGTCTGATTTAAACTCTGGCTAAGACTAGGAAGATTGCTTACCATTTCCCAACAGTTAATAAAAGCAATACAGTGCAGTGGTTGAGAAGGTTTGCATCCTGGTTCTGCCATTTATACCTGGGACCTTAGGCAGGTCACTAAACTGTACCTTAATTTCTTCAGCAGTAAAATAAAGAAGAGAACCTATCTCAGAGAGTTCTGAGGATTAACTGACTTCACACATATACAGTGCTTGTAATAGGACCAAACACAAAATAAATCCTAAATAAACACTGGCTGCTCCTGCTGCTGCTATTATAACTATTAAAGACCTTTTTTTCTTACTCAAATCTTGCCTCTCTCAATTCTGGAGGGGTCAGAAATTACAGTCAGCAAAGAGGAGGAGTAAAAGGGCAAAGGGGGGGGGAAATAAAGTAAAAAGAAGTCAAACAACCTCACTTTTACTGCAGGCCTGAATGAGGCCTGAGGTGGGAAAACTTTGACTCTGAATTACATTTATTAGTTCTTGAAAGTAATGTTTTTATTTCCTGAAAGTGACCATCAAAGTTATTAAGACATGTCCTTCAAGGAGCTGGAGGGAGAACTAACACTATAGAATAAACTGAAATGGGCAGTGGAAGACAAAAACTGAATGGACTCTGAGTACCTTCTGTAAGTCAAACTTGTCCAATGGAATGGTTACACATAAAAAGTCTGATATAGCTGGAGGTATGGATGAGAGAAAGATGAAGAATAGACTGGAAAATGCCTTGCATGTTATGTATTTATTACATGAATTTTCCAACACATCTGTGGAAACTTAAGTTTCATTACATACTCTATAATAAAAAATCACAAAGACAAATATAACTTGAAAATAGTGCAATATCATATATTGAGGCAAAGTTTGGGATAAACTACACTATTTTAAAAAGTCATACATAATATGGATCATTCAGAAGCCAGAAAGTATAACCTGAAATTTTTATCAATTAGATAACTGTTAAAGAAACATCTCATTTCTCTCCATGTGTGTAGATGAATAAGCATGTGTGTAGTTATATATTTGGAGCTCATTTAAAACTCCTGAGAAGATAAATATTACTCAATTCCAATTACTAGTGCAGAGGTTACGCAACATTTAAGAGTAACATAAATATATTTGTGTAATAGTTTGCAATTTGAACTAGTAATTCAGAAATAGTTTTCTTCCCATTCCTCCTCTGATTCCAAATTATTGATGGGATATTATGTATGCTTATGAAAGAGGTAATTGCTAATAATATAAACTTGAAGGAGAAAAAAAAACTCCTATGATTTTTTTTGTAATTGGGTTAAAAATTTTTTGCTAAATAAGGTATAAGCCTGGTTAAAAGATAATGATATTAGTTACATAAATATTACTTTTTGAATTCCAATACTTCTATTTACTAGTCAGGCACTAAATTTTAGTCAAGTTATTTTACCTTCATATGCTTAAGTTTTCTCATATGTAAAACAGGAATAATGGAAAATTATAGTTTCAAGACAATCAAGAGGATTAAATTGCACAACTCCTAGTACAAGGTAAGCATTCAATGTTAGCTACTATTATTGCCCTAAAAAAGATGTGAATAAAAATGGAGATCAAATTTCAAAACGTCTACTCTATTTCTTATATGACACAGAGCACATCTTAAATATGTACATTTTGCTATAAAGGTTAGTTCATGGGAAGAATTATCAGAGGATTTGCGATTAAAATGAAGTAGAAGTAGTAACTCTCAGCATATAAAGTGACGTGGCTGCCTAAAATAGTTAAAGAGAAAGTAATGAGAAACTGCTAACCTTGAAAGTAATTTTGGATGGGAAACCGTGATATTTAATAATAATCTGTATGTTTAAGTACCCAGCCACATCTCGAAACTGGATGTTTACAAATGAGACAAGATTTTAATTACCCTAAAACTGAACTGAGATAATGTCATTCCCACTGTTTATTCTAATTAAAACCAATCAAAGACAGAAAAGGCTAAGGAGAAAAACATAGTGTTATAAAAGGTATATCCACATAGGAATTTATATATGAAGTTGTTTGTACTAGTTGACTGTCGTCTATGTAGCAGACATAACACTAGCTTTAGATAGTATCTAACCTGAGGTAAGATGAATAATATTCGAATTTTGTGGAGGAAATTGAGACTCAGAATATTACTTTGTTCAAGATCACTCACTTATGTTTATGCCGTACTAAGGACCTTATAGGTAGCCACTGGGGAGTAGTATAGTTATATCTAAAATTTGAAAAGATTATCCTGGTGGCAATATAAAGGGTAGATTTAATGGTGTCTATTACAGCAGTGCAAGTATATGATAAAATTGAACCAAATCAAGTGTCAATGAGGGTAGAGAAAATACCTCTAAGAATATTTAGGAGGTAAAACCACCTGGGCGGGAGTCTACTGAGGATATGGTAGGGGAGTAGCTAGAAGAATCTGACCCTGGGTCTCCAGCATGGATGATTGAGTACATAGTATTTTCACCGAAGAAGACAGAGAATGAGAGAAAGGACTGGTTTTGGTAGGGATTAATGATGAATAAATATATTTAGTAATGCTAAATCTGAAAATACTTCAGAGAGAAATACCTGAGTGTAACTTTATATATGAAGTTGTCCATTCTGGTCTAGAGTTCAGGGAAGAGGTTAGAGCTGGACCTAAATACTGCATTTTACGTAAGTCACTGATAAATTTCATTCTGTTGAATGTTGGAGCTGAAGACATCTGAAGAATGTGTGGAGAAGAGGGCAGAAATAAGAGAGCAGAAATGCAAGTTGTAAGAAGCTTAGTGCAGGAAGAGCAAAAGGATTCAGTGAAAACATTTTATGGTGCCTAATTTATCTTTTGATCCTGTCTGGTATTGAGAATACACACACAAGAGACAATGTAATATGTGAATGGATAAATATGTCATGAAATTTCTATCTGATCTGGCTATTTAAAGTGCCTACATTTATAATCAGTGGTTAAAAGGTGAAAAGTTGCAATTTGAACGTACAGTCTTGAATTTGAATTAAAAGCATCAGCATGAACTCATAATGTAGTTAATCCTCAGGAATGAATATCCCCAGAACCCAGACTGGCTTCCAAATTCCATTTTTCCCGCTAAAAGAAACCATGGGACCTTAGGGAAATGGCTGATTATACTTCTGAGTCACTAAATGTCCACCTGGAACATCTTACCAAAGAGCAAGGTAGCTATCAAAGATACCGGGGTGGGGGGTAGGGAGGGAGGGGTTAGTTAAAACTCAAGTTAATTTGAGGGTCTCAAGGGCCAAAAATGGAATAATAAACTGAAATACATAAAATATGTTTAAAATTCATGAGTTCATGTCACACTAGAAAACGAAGACAAAGCCAATCTATCACCTTTAAAAGATACTACTGAACTAAATTATCTTGAAAACTGTTCCTAAAAAAGGGGAAATAAAAAATTTCCGATACAAATGTCATTTCTGGGTAATCAAAACATGAAAGAGGTAGCTCATAGAATTAGTCCAGCTAATAAACAAAGAAGAATCAGAATTAATGGATCACCATTTTGCACTTTTCCTACTATGAAGAGGTATTAATCATCAATGACATAACTTCACAAAAAGAGAGCAGCAATAAGACATTCAAAAGAACAAAATCTGCTCAAATCTCCAGAACTAACCACCAATCCACAGGAAATACAGAGAGGTGACAGGAATATGTTAAGCTACACCACTGCAATGCAAACAACACAATCTAGACAGTGAGAAACTCTACAGAACAAAAGACTTGGTTTTTCCTACTAATAAACAGCAAGGCAAAAAAAAAAAAAAAAAAAAAAGGATAAAGGGGGAACTAAAATCAGGAAATTGTAGATTAAAAAAGTAAAAGATTTTATGAACCGGACTGTGTGCATGTTATTTGAAAAAAATTAATGTATAAAAAGTAAATTTGAGTTAATTGGAAATTTGTTTCTGACCATTTCAGAATGTCAAAAAAGTTTTGTTAATTTTTAATGTGATAACATGGCTATGTATTTTATAAAACATCTTTATTAAGGTAACTCACATCCTATACAAGCCGTCCTTTTAAAATGTTCAATTCAAAGGTTTTTTTAGTATATTCAGATACGTGCAACAATCATCAGTCAATTTTAGGACGCTTTCATCATCTAAGAAGGAAACTGTACACATTAGCTATCAACTCCCCTCCT
This sequence comes from Eonycteris spelaea, assembly GCA_003508835.1. Classification (NCBI taxonomy): domain Eukaryota; kingdom Metazoa; phylum Chordata; class Mammalia; order Chiroptera; family Pteropodidae; genus Eonycteris; species Eonycteris spelaea. The sequence goes on along the minus strand of PUFA01000323.1, from coordinate 445,243 downwards.
CCAACACACCTCACCCTTCTAATCTACTTTTTGTTATCATAACTTCCCTTATTCAGGACTTTCATATGAATAGAATATAATTTGTGACCGGGGCTGGCTTCCTTCCCTTAGCATAATGCTTTCAAGACTCATCCAAGTTGTAGCATGTATCAGTCTTCATTAATTTTCCTGGATGAACAGTACTCCGTTTTATGGGTATAGTACATTTTCTTTATCCATTCATCAGCTGGACATTTGGGTTGCTTCTACCTTTGGGCTATTATGAATAATGCTGCTATAAACATATACAAGTTCTTGTGTGGACATACATTTACAATTTTCTTGCACATATACGTATGGAGTGGAATTGAATCCTGTGGTAACTCTTTCTTGAGAAACTGCCAGGCTGTTTTCCAAAGTGGCTGTACCTTTACATTGCCCCAAAAATGTATGAAAATTCTGATTTCTCCCTATCCTTTTTTCAGTACTGTTTTGAATATTCTGGGTTCCTTGCAACTCTATGTGAATTTTAGAATCAGGTTGTCAATCTCTACAAAGTCAGTGGGGATTTTGGTAGAGATTGTGCTCAGTTTATAGATTTGACCAGGCAGAACTGCCACTTCACAATGTTGAGTCTTCCAGTTCATGAACAAGGGGTGGTTTTCCATTACTTAGATGGTCTTTAATTCCCTTAAACAATATTTTGCAGTGTCTAGAGTATGTGTTAAACTTCCTTTATTCTTATTTAATTCTTTTTAATGCTATTGTGAATGGAACTGTATTCCTAATTTCATTTTCGATGGTTCACTGTTCACAGTATTCTTTTATAATCCTTATCATTCCCTTCCATCTGTTTGCTATAGAGTGAGTTTGTTCTTTTTACCGTGTCTTAAGGTGGAAGGTTGATTTGAGGTCTTTATTTTTGGTTAATATAGGCATTTACAGACATACATTTCTAATTAAGCACTGCTAAAGCTGGATGTCATAAATTTTTGGTATACTGTACATACCACTTTCAATCACCTCAGAATGTTTTCTGATTTCCTATTTGATTTCTTTTATGACCCACTATTTAGAAGTATGTTTGTTTTTGCTATTAAGTTGTTTTAAGCTCTTTAAATATTTTGGATATTAAACTCATTGTACAGATAATTTACAAATATTTTCCACCATTCAGGTTGCCTTTTCATTTTGTTGATGCCTTACTTTACTGTGCAGAAGATTTTTAGTTTGTTGTAGTCCCACTTGTTTATTTTTTACTTTTGGAGTCATATTCCAAACATCAAACCTAGGTTAATAGCAAAGAGCTTTCTGCGTTTTCTTCTAGTTTTATGGTTTCAGGTCTTATTACACTCAAGTCTTTAGTTAATTTTCAGTTAATTTTTGTGTATGCTGTAAGATAGTGGTCTAGTTTAATTCTTTTGCATGTAACTGTTCAGTTTTTCCAACACTATTTATCTCAGAGATTCTTCTTTCCCCATTGTATAATTTTTGTTGTACATTGATCACATTGTTAAATATATTTGTCTATTCTGTTCCATCACTGATCTGTGTGTCTTTTTTTGTGCAAGTACCATACTGTTTTGAGCACAATAGTTTTGTAGCAGAGTGTGATATAAGAGAACATAATACCTCCAACTCTGTTCTTTTACAAGATTGCTTTGGCTATTCATGGCTTTTTGTGGTTCCATATAAAATTTCAGATTATTTGTTTCAGTTCTGTGCAAAATGTTATTAGAATTTTGACAGAAATTGCACTCAATCTGTAGATTGCTTTGGACAATACAGACATTTTAATGGTACTAATTCTTTCAATCCATGAACACAAGTTATCTTTCCATTTATTTGTCTTTTCCAATTTCTTTCATCAATGTGCTATAGTTTTCAGTGTACAGGTCTTTCACCTCCTTGGTTAAATTTATTTAGGTATTTTATACTCTTTTTGATGCAACTGTGAGATGTTCTTAATTTCTCTTACTGACAATTAGTGTAGAGAAACACTACTAATTTCTGTATACTGACTTTTATATCCTGCAACTTGACTGCATTTATTTATTAGTTCTAACAGGTTATTGATGGAATCTTTAGGGTTTTCTACATAAAGTATCATGTCATCTGCAAACAGTGAGTTTTACCGCTTCCTTTCCAATTTGGATCCTTTTTATTTTTTTTCTTGTTTAATTACTGTGAGTAGGACTTTCCAATACTATGTTGAATAAAAGTAAAATTATTGTTTTATTCCTGATCTTAAGAGGTAAAGCTTTCAGTTTTTCACTGTTGAGTATGATGTTACCTATGGGTCTGTCATATACAGCTTTTATTATATTGAGGTATATTCCTTCTATATCCACTTTCTTGAGAGCATCATAAATGCTCAATTTTTTCAAATGCCTTTACTGTATCTACTGAATAATAATGATTTTTTTTTTCGTTGTTAATGTGGTGTATCATGTTGACTGATCTGTGGATGCTGAATCATCTTTTCATTCTGGAATAAATCTCATTTGATCATGGTGTATGATCCTTTTTAATATTGTTGAATTCAGTTTGCTAATATTTTGTTGAGGATTTCTGCATCAATGTTCATCAAGAATATTGGCCTAATTCTCTTTTTTGTGTGGCGTCCTTTTCTAGTTTTGGCATCAAGGCAATGTAAAATGAGTTTGGAAGTGTTCTCTTCAATTGTTTTGGAAGAATCTGAAAAGGATAGGTATTAATTCTTCTTTGAATGCTTGGTAGAATTCACCAGTGAAGCCATCAGGTCCTGGGCTTTTGTTTGTTGTGAGTTGTTTGATAAATGATTCAATCCCTTTACTAGAACCATTACTATTCAGATGTTTTTCATCATAGTTCATTCAGTCTTGGAAGATGGTATGTTACTAGGAATTTATCCATTTCTTTATAGGTTGTTCAATTTGTGGGCATGTAATTATTCATGGCAGTCTCTTATAATTCTTTGTATTTCTGTGGTATCAGTTATAGCTTCTTCATAATCTGATTTTACTTTTTTAAGCCTTTTTTTTTTCTTGGTGAGTCTAGCTAAAGGTTTGTCAATTTTGTTTATCTTTTCAAAGAAACAGTTCTAAATTTCATTATCTTTTCTATTGTTTTTCTAGTCTCTAGTTCATTTATTTTTACCCTGATCTCTACTATCTACTATTTCCTTCCTTCTATGAACTTTGGGATTCATTTGTCCTTCTCTTGAACATTTCCTTTAGTTGTAAAGTTGGATTGTTTGAGATTTTGGTTTCTCAAGGTAGGCCTGTATTGTTATGAACTTCCTTTCTAGAAATGCTTGTGCTGCATCCCATAGATTTTGGAATGCTGTAATTCAGTTTTCATTTGTCTCATGGAATTTATGATTTTCCTTTGATTTCTTGGCTGATCCATTGGTTGTTCAGGAGCACACTGTTTAATCTCCACGTATTTGTGATTTTCATTTTTCTTTTTGTAATTGATTTCAGGTTTCATACCACTGTAGTCAGAGATGCTTGATATGATTTCAATCTTCTTAAATTTATTAAGACTTGTTTTGTGGCCTAACATGTGATCCCGGAGAATGCTCCATATGCCACTTTTGGATGGAATGTTCTGTATATACCCATTAAGTCCATATAGTCAAATGTGTCATTTAAGGTCAATGCTTACCCTACTGATTTTCTGTCTGCATGATGTATCCATTGATGTAAGTGGAATATTAAAGCCCCCTATCTTTGTACTGCTACTTTCCTCTTTAGGTCTGTTAATATTTACCTTATATACTCAGGTATTCCTATCTTGAGAATACCTGCAAATAATATATCATGTTGGATTGATCCTTTATCTTTATGTAATACCCTTGTCTTTAATTAGTCTTTGCTTTAAAGTTTATTTGGTCTGATGAAAGTATAGCTACACCTACTATCTTTTTGTTTCCATTTGCTTGGATTATCTTTTTCCATCCCTTCACTTTCAGTCTGCACGTATCCTTAGATCTGAAGTCTCTTGTAGGCAACATATAGATGAATCTTTTTCTTTTCTTTTTAAAATCTATTCAGCCACTGTAATCTTTTGATTGGAGAATTCAGTACCTTTACAATTAAAGTAATTATTGCTAGGTATGTACTTACTGACTCTATGTTAATTATTTTATGACTGTTTTCGTAGTTCCTCTCTTCTCTTGTGGTTTTATGACTTACTTTAGCATTATGTTTACTCTCTTTCGTTGTAGCTACTATGAAGTTCAGATATAACAGCCTATATATAGAAGTTTTTTTGATAACAATTTAAGTTTGAATACATTCTAAAAACTATTTTTACCATGTTTTAGATGTCATATTTCACATCTTTTTATATTAACTAATAGTTAATTTTATTAGTGACATTTCTGTCAATGATGGACCTCATATACAATGGTACTTTCATAAGATTATATTGGAGCTGAAAAGTTCCTATTGACTAGTGACACTGTAGCCACTGTTAATATTGCAGTACAATGCATTACTCACATGTCTGTAGTTAATGCTGGGGTAAACAAACCTACTGCACTGCCACTCATATAAAAGTATAGCATATACAATTACAGTAGCAGGTCATACTACCCAGGTTTGCAAAAGTGCACACTGTGATGTTTGCACAATGACGAAATTGCCTAATGATGTATTTCTCAGAACTTATTCATTATTATTAAGCACTGTGTGGCAGTACTTTTACCTTTTAGGCTTAATAATTTTATAGGTGGCGAATCCACTACCTTTACTATTTGCCTTCACCAGTGAGCTTTTTACTTTGATATGTTTTCTTGTTACTAGTTAGTGCCCTTTTCAGCTTACAGAAGTATCTTTAACATTTCATGTAAGGCTGGTTTAACGGTGATGAACTCCTTTAGCTCTTGCTTATCTGGAAGACTTTATTTTTTGAATTCTAGACAGAACTGAAAATTTTTCTCTGTGTGATAGATTATTCTGGTTGTAAGCTTTCTCCTTTCAGTACTCTGGTTAAATCATGCTACTCCTTCTGGCCTACAAAATTTTTGTTGGAAAATCAGCTTATTGTCTTATGAGGGTTCCCTTGCATGTAACATGTTGTTTTCTCTTGCTGCTTTTAAGGTTCTTTAACTTTTGATATTTTAATTATAATTTGTCTTGGTGTGGATCTCTTTGGGTTCATCTTATTTGGAAATTCTGAGCTTCCTAGACCTGGATGTCTGTTTACTTATCCAGGTTAGGGAAGTTTTCAGCCATCATTTCTTCAAATAAGTTTTCTGCCCCTTTCTCTTCTCCCTCTGGGACCCTTATAATGAGAATATTAGTCCACTTGAGATTGTCCCATAGGTCAATTTAAGCTATTTTTTTTAAAACATCATTTTTTTCTTTTTGCTACTCTGTTTGGCTGAGTTCCACTGCCCTGTCTTCCAGGTCACTGATCTGTTATTCAGCATCATCTCATTTGCTACTGTAATGTATTTTCAGTTCAGTTATTATATTCTTCAACTCTGGGACTTCTATCTGGTAATTTCTCAAATTTTCTCTCTTTATTGAAGTTCTCACTTCGTTCATACATTCTCCCAGAGTTCACTGAGCATCTTTATGACCCTTACTTTGAACTCTTTATCGGGTAAAATTACTTCTCTGTTTCATTAAGGTCCCCCCGCCCCCCGCCACCTCTGGGGGGTTTAGTTTGCTCTTTTGTTTGGAACACATTCTTTTGATTCTTCATTATGCCTCACTCCCTTTGTTTCTATGGGAGCTACTTCTCCCAGTCTTGAAGTGGCCTTGTGAAGTCATTGAACCTTATTGTCCAATCTTACCCTAGTGCTAGGTTGAATCTGGAACTTTTCTGATTGTCTAAGCAGCCTGATTTATTCTTAATAGGTCCTAGTTGTTGATGCTGTGCCAAGCCCTGTCAGTATTCCAAAGGGAGGGATCTCAGTCAGTTATTAGTTTCAGGCTCACTGGAAGCTAAACTCTCAAGTAGCAGCTTTTAAAGCATGCAAATTTATACAGTCCTGTGAGAATGCAGTCATAATCCTGCTCATCTACAGACCAGCACATTGGAAGATGTCCCCTTAAGAAAGTTGTAAAAATAAGGGTTCCAGACAAATGTACAAGCTCCTTTTAGGGAGGTTCTAGCAAGCTGCTGCATGGCCAAGAGACAGTGCAAATATGGTGTCTTTTGGTCTATTTTCCCTGGGATATTCTCCATAGCCTTTAGGTGTGTGGTAGACCTGAAGCCTTCCCCTCAGGCTAGAGCTCCAAAATAAGCAAATAGGCTTTTTTCATAGGTAGAATGAGGATGTTTCAGTCTGTTGTCTTTACCATACCCTGTGGTGGCAGCTTGCTAAGAACTGGCTGATTGTTTCAGTACCTTGGGGCCCAGCAATGACGCCCCTCTGACCACCAGAGCCAGGTGTTCAAGGGGCATCCCCTGTGTGGATTGTGTGCATCCACTGACTTCCGCAGGCTGGATCTGAAACTAGGCAAGCCAGCTGGCCTTACCAAGGTAGGAGGATAAAAATGGCACCCACCAGTGTCAGTACCAGCAAGGTGGAATGAAAGCAGAAAAATGGTGCCCACCAGTGTCTCCATCCTTAAAGAAAGACCCCGTAAGCCCCTGTGCCTCCAGTGGATGCTTTAAGATTAGTTAATGAATCTCCTTCACATATGGTCTAGACACTTTTCAAACTGCTACTTTTGCGCTGGGTCCCAGGATAACTGAGTTTGTGAATGAGCTCTTTAAGAGCAGACTGTCTATTCTTCACAGCCTTTTGAGTATCCTGGACATAACCCGTTGATTTACAAGCCAGACAGCGAGCTATTTCTCTAGTGCAGATTCCAAGAACTGGGGTGCCTAATGTGGGACACAAACTCCTTGCTCCTCAGGAAGAAGCTCTGAATTTGTGAGATCCCTCCCAACTGTGGGTCATCATGATGGGGATGGGATTTTTGTGAGACCATGTCTCTGACACTCTTACTAGTCTCGATGTGGTCCTTTTACCCTCTGTTGTGTAGGAGCTGTTTAGCTAGTTTTCTTTTCCAGAGGGAGCCAATCCACATGTAGCTCTCTATATTTGGTATGTCCATGGGAGAAGGTTGAGTTCAGAATCTTCCTACACTGCTATCTTGAATCCAGCCAATGAGAATTTTCTAATTTATCATTTTAATATTTTTCCCACTTTTCTTGAGTCATATTTTCAGTGGTTGCTCAAGTTTACCATCCTAATCTTAGAAACATTACTCCTATATGGCTCTACACCTTCCTCCTTTTTAGTACTATACATATTATATATTATATATTAATGCTCCAAACAGTAATACTTTGTTACAATGGTCATTTTACCGATTGTAGTCATTTGTGTAGCTCAGTACAGCTTTGCTCCCACCTTCTGTATTTATGGCATTATTGGCAAATATATTACACATCTGTTACATGTCTATATTATAGTCCCAACATTACATAATGCACATATTTTGTAAGTTGCTTTTTAAATCAGTTATGAAGAGAAAGAAAATATACTAATTTCTGCTGTTTGGTATAATTACCTATTTACCTATACCAGTGTTCTGTTTGGTTATGTGTATGCATTTGAATTACTATCTAGGGGATCATTTGCTTTCAGCCTTAAAAACTTTTTAGTATTTCTGGTAAGGTGGGTCTGCTAGCAAGAAACTAATTTATTTATCTGGGAAAACCTTTGCTTTAATTTTAGAAAGATAGTATAGGATTCTCGTTTGAGTTATTTCCCCCCTTTGAGTATTATGAATATGTTTTCCCACTGCTTTCAGGCTTCCCTTATTTCTAAAAGTCAGCTGTTACTCTTACGGGGGGGGGGTGGGATTCCATTTTAAATGACAAGTTGTTTTTCTTTTGCTGCTTTCAAGATTTTCTCCTTGTCCTTGCCTTTCAACATTTTTACTATGATGTGTATGTTTGTAGATCTCTTAGCATTTTTCTTATTTGGAATTCATAGGGTTTTCTCGATGTATAGGTTATTATTTGTGAAGAAATTTGGGGTGTTTCCTGCTGTTGTTTCCTCAGATATTTTTTCTATGTTTATCTCTTCTGTCTAGTACTCCCATTATATTTTTGTTGGAGTACTGGATGGTGGTCCACATTTTTTTGAGACTGTTCATATTTCTTTTCCTTTTTTTCCATATTTTGGTTTGCATAATCTTTATTGAGCTCTGATCAAGTCTGCTAAATATTTCTTCTGCCAAGTCAAATCTACTGTCAAGTCCTTCTAATGAATTTTTAATTTGTTATTGTACTTTTTAATTCCAGAATTTCTATTTACTACTGATACTATTTTATGTGAAATTGTCATTTTATCTCCCTTTATTAATCATGCTTTCCTTTAGTTCTGTGAAAATACTTATAATGGCTACTTTGAAATTCTTTTCTGTTAAATCTGTTGTCTAATCTCTCTCATACAGGCAATTTTTGTGTTGCCTGCTTTTTCCCCAGTGTATGGATCATACTTTCTTGTTTCTCTGCATGCTTCATACTTTTTTGGGAAACTAAATGTATTCAATAATGTATTACAGCAACTCCAGTTACTGTACCCCACACCTTACTTCTTAGTATGTCATTGACATTTGCTAGTTTAGTACCAGCTGTTCCTCAGAGAGGTGCATCTTCAGTTACCCTGGATTTACAGTGATACTAGCAGGGCTCACTCTCTTTCTCTAAACACACCTAAGTGTTAAATTCCACTAACTGCTCTATTGTTTTTCAACAATGCCCTGGGACACAAATTGCTCCACAAATTAATCAAGTTGTGGCTTCTCTGAAGGACTAGTTTCTGAGAACCCTCTTTGATATCTGACCATAGGAAGTCTCTTCCCAGCTGACTCATTCTCTGGATCTCCCTGCAGACTAACCAGCATACTGTCTAGGCTATATATTTATTAAATCCTTAATCTTCTCCCAGTTGCCTTTCAACACAAACTGTTCCTGACAGCAACTGTAGCTCTGAAGTTCTATACACAATGCTGTTTTGGGAAGAGATTAGGAACTATCTGTTTTATTGTTTGCTTCTCCCTCAGGGCAAAATCAGAGATAGAGGTTTGAGTCATAGATGGAAATAATGGCAAGCTTCTTTGTCAGAGATACCCCTGCTCTAGGAACTTACTGCTTGATGAAGTGGGGACAGCAGCTGGAGGCCTTCTAGGCTTGACTTATCTAGATGAAATCACCACTTTGTGAGCTGCAACAAGGATGAATAAGGTCCCAGTATTTTCAATGTGTTGTGTCCAAGGTTCCGCAACTGGGGGATAAGTGAAAGAAGGGAGCCCCTTCCTGTCAACCACACTCATTGTAACATTCTATGTAAATGACTTAAACATACTAATTAAAAGACAGAGTGTCAGAGTGGATTTGAGAGAGAGAGAGAAACCATGTTTCAAACATATTAACGCCTAGAAGAAACTCAATTCAAATATATTTTAGGTGGGTTAAAAGGAAGAGGCTGGATAAAACATACACCATGCAAACACTAATCAAAAGAAAGGCTGAATCGGTCAATTGAGTTAGAAGTGAAATAGTTCTAAATGTGCATATTCTTCAAAAGAGAGCTTCAAAATACAGGAAGCAAAAATTGACAGTAATTAAAGGAGAAATACAAGTTCCCAATTTTATCTGGATAAAACACTCCTGTATCAGCTATGGAGAGAACAGGTACACAGAAAATTAGGATGGATATAGAATTGAACACCATCAACCAACTGGATAAAAGTGACATTTATAAAACATTCCATCCACTAACAGAATTAACATAGTCTCCAAAGTATGTTCTCTAATCTTGAAATTAAACAAAAATCAATAACAGGAAGCTAACAACAACAACAAAACATCCCAAACACCTGGAAATTAAACAACATACTTTTAAATAAGAGATCATAGAGCAAGACTCCAGGGACGTTAGACAGTATGCTGAACTGAACAAAAACAACACATCAAAATTTATGGGATGCATCAAAAATAAGGGTTTAGAGGGTGTGATACTGAGTAAATGAAGAGACATGTTCATGTACTGAAGATACAACATAGTAGAGATGTCAATTCTACTCAAATTGATCCAGAGAGTTAACATGGTTACAATTACAGCAGGATTTTTTGTAGATATAGATGGGCTGATTCTTAAACTTATACAGAAAGGCAAAGGAACTAGAATAGACAAAACAGTTTTGAAAAAGGAAAAATTACAACAATCACACTAAGTTAAAGATTTATTATATAAAGCTACAGTAATTCACAGTGGTACTGGCCAAAGCATAGACAGAGACCAATGCAAAAGAATAGAGTTAAAAAATATATCCACGCAAACATGGCTGATTTTTTATTAAGGTGCAAAAAGCCATGCAACAAAGATGGTCATTTCAATAAATGTTGCAACAAATGAACGTCTATATACACCTTCCCTCCCAAACAAACAAAAAACACCTCGACTGAAACCTTATCAAAAAATTAATTCAAAATGGATCACAGATCTGAATGTAAAGCTAGAACTACAAAACATTTATAAAAGATAGAAAAAAACCTTTATGACTGGGCAGTGGGTAAAGGGTTAGGAAAAGAGTTTGTAGACATTAAATCAAAAGCACAATCAAAAGAAAAAAATGACAAACTGGACTTCATCAAAATTTTTTTTAAAAAATTACGCTCTGTGAAAACATTACATTAAGAGAAATTATTTGCAAATTACACATGTCAAATAAATTGTATCCAGAATATGTAAAAAAAAATTCTTACAACGGAATGGTAAGGAAACTCAGTGAAAAAATGGGCAAGAGACTTTTGATTCTGGGCCAAGATAAAACATACTTCTATTTCTTCCATTAGCATAATTAAGCACTATGTATATAACATATATAATAAATATAAGATGATTTTGAGAAGTAAAAAAAAGTGGAATACTCCCACCTCTGGTAACCACACTATTTTCTGTCTCTATGAATTTTACTACACTAGGTACCTCATATAAGTAAAATCATCCAATATCTGACCCTTTGTGACTGACTGGCTTACTTGGGGTGTCTTCAAGGTCCATGTTTTCGCATGTATTGGAATTTTCTTCCTTTTAAAAGGCTGCATAATATCCCATTGTGTATATATCTATTCATCTGTTGTTGGACATTTGGGTTGTTTCCACAGGTTTTCAACCCCCTACTTAAACTAATGAAAGCAAGGTTTATTGACAAATTCAAAGAATCTCCAGGAAGAGAGGAATATTGGAGGTCATCCAGTTTCACTGCCTTCAAATACTTAAATTATTTGATGGAAGTTATCATAATCATAAAATTCTGGCATTTCACAGTTATCTTTTTGAATATGAGTGGTTACCAATTTAAACTGTTCACATTTCTCTTTTCCAAGTTGGCAATTATCAGTATTTTAATTTATTTAGCCATGACACATGACAGATGTTCACATGTGTGATACACCTCTATGGGTGAGGGCACTTTAGAAGGCTAACCACTATACCAAACACCCTGGCAAGGCCACTTGAAAAAGAAAAAACTGTATAAAATATATTTAACATAAAATTTGCCAGCCAAACCATTTTTAAGTGCACAGTTCAGTGGCATTAAATACACTCACACTGTTGTGCAACCAGTACCATTACCTCTTTCCAAAACTTTTTATTTGGCAAGGCCAGATTCTGACAACACTCAAAAGAACTTCAGGGAACAAATGCAAATAGCATCAGACTTTATTTTGGCTTACTATTCCCTAAAGGGTTTTATTAAGTATATAAGAAATTTGTTCATCCATCTAACTATATTAAAGATTTTCATTTTTATACAAGGAAAATAACTGTGTTCAAACTCACTTTTAAAAATTAAGCTTTGATGCTGAGAAGTAATCTTGATTAAAAAAATATGGAACACTTCATGAATTTGTGTATCATCCTTGCACAGGACCATGCTAATTAATCTTCTGTATTGTTCCAATTGTAGCGTATGTGCTGCCCAAGTGAGCATATCTGGACCTTTTTTTCTGACTCTCTACCCCACATTTACTTAAAAGGCAACAAATATGTAGATAAAATTTATATAATTACATTATATATGACTGCAAATTTTTTCATTGTTATGATTCTTGCTTACAGACAATATGAATATATAATTCATTTTGCTTACTCATCCTCATCAATGTTTATGAATTAAATGAAAATGAAGTAACTCTAATGACAAATACTTCAATAATTCATAATTGCCACACTCTTAATGGTACTATGTCTTCTCTGACTCATATCAAGTCATCTCAAATCTCTAACCCCATCACCTTTCCTAAACTTCAATTCTGGGCATCTAATGACCAGCTAGAATGCTAGACAATTCCACCTGAATGTCTTTGCTATCTTTCAAATTCACCATCTGAAAGTGAACTCATAAATTCTTCCTCAACTGATACTCCACTGAAGAATTTCTAATTGTTAATAATGGATGTTCTCAATTGCCCAGTCACCCAGAACTTAAAATCTACTATTCATTTTTGATTCACCACCTCCCACCTCCTGTCAAAACCTGGAAATCTATCCTCAAAAACTCTCCCTTCAGAGGCAAATCTAGAAATATTAGATACTCTACTATTTAGGAATGTTTATTGATAAATCGAAGTCATTCTCCAGAGTAAGAGAGTTAATTATGCTCACAACCAAGAGATGATGATAATGGTCTTGCAAGGTCATTTAATCTTTGCTCTCTAGTCTTCATTAGTGTGCTCAATCTCTGCTTAGTTTTGAGGTAGTTATGGATATTACTAAATCCAGCACAGTTAATAAGCACAAAAAGCTGAAAGTGTTAATAAACAGAGGTATGTGTTATGGTGGAAATAAAATGAAGAGCTAAATATGTTAAAGAGTGAGAAAGTATGCTGCCCCCATGAATGGGATAAATCATTGAATAGTATGAATGATTCTAGAGTACCCACAACAAATGTTACAAGATGCTGTTATCTACATAATTGATGATAATCAGCAAGTGACAAGGAAAAATGGGGAAATGGAAAAACTTTTGAGTATGTGGTTAGAGTAGCATCAACACTAGATGGCAAAACTTCAAACTCTTTAGTCAGGATCCTTTTATACTCTTAAATTTTACCAAAAGTCTCAAATAGCTTTTGCTTATGTGAACTATATCTATGAACAGTTAAAAATTAAAATTTAGAAATGTAAAAATTTATTTATTTAAAAATAAGCCCATTAGATGTGAGCACATTTTTTTTAAATTTTTCAATTAGAGTTGACATTCAATATTTTACATTAGTTTCAGGTATATAGTATATTGGTTATACATTTATATAATTTATAAAGTGATCCCCTCAATAAGCCTATGGCACTATACACAGTTATTACACTATCACAACTTATTTTTTAAAGAACTACATTTTCTCGGAAAAAGTGGCACTGATTTTTTCAAATATCTTAAAGTCTGGTTTCTTAGATCAGCTGAATTCACTTATCTGCATTTGCATTGAGTCTGTTGTGATACTACATTCAAATTGCCTTTGGAAAACTCTACCGAATATTTTGAGAATAAGAATGGAAATGACAAATAATATCTTAATACTGTTATGAAACTGTTTTGATCCCTTGGACCCTCTGAAAGGTTCCAGGAATCCCCAGGAGAGTCCCCACACCACACTGAACCACTGCTTTAATGTTAAATCAGGAGATGGTTAGGACTTGGTAGACAAGAACTTAAAGAAAGCTGCTATTTAAACTTCTACCCAGGCCAGAAAAAGTTGGTTTCCTATCTTCAAATGTGCACATCAAAGAGTACTAAAATCCACTTATCACTTAAAATAATCTTAAAAGATGAGTGTCTATATAGTGTGTGTATGTGTGTGTGTGGCGGGGGGGGGTGGATTGGGGGATTACCTACCTTAACAAATTGGCAATGCAGATGTAACAGGTCTATTTAGGTAAAAGATAATGAAGAAAATGTTTAAATGTTTATCTGGCCAAGAGGAAGAGAGCCTGCTAGGGAGCTTCAGGGATTAGGGTTAGGTCCCCTTGCTGATAAAACAGGTCACACTAAACAAGCCACCTAGGTGTTTTCATCCCTGGATTTAAGGCCTAAAATTGTGGGGGCCATCTTGGAATCATAAGGAAAACTAGCTTAAGTATGGCAAAGCAAAAAGCTGAGAACATAGGTCTCTTTGATGATGTCACTGAATTGCTGAATAACCAAGTCTGAAGCTGTCTTACTCCAGGATTCACTGTTTTGTTATTTGAATAAATGTCCTTAGTGTTTAAGCCACTTGATTCAAGATTTTCTGATACATAAAATGAGTACCCACAGACAGACATTCCATAGGTAGTTAAGCAGGTCCAAATGAATTCCTCATTTCTTACAAATGTACTCTTTCTCTTCAAGTTCTCTGGCCAATGATGACATCATTTCAAAAAGTATAAAACCTGGGTGTCATCTCTGACTGCTGTGGTAGACTACAAAAGGTCACTTCCCCAAAATACATCCATGTTCAAATCCCTGGATTTTACTGTTTTACATTAATATTTGTGAAATGTTTAATGACAAAGATTTTGCAGGTGTGATTAAATATTTTGAGATAGGGAGATTAGCCCAGATTATCCAGGTGAGCTCTAAATATAACCATTAGCATCCTTAGAAGAGATGGGCAGAAGGAGATTTGACCTACATATCAGAGAAGACATGGGCAGAAATTGGAGTGATTTGGCCACAAGCCATAGAACGCCCACAGCCACCAGAAACTGGGAGAAGAAATGCATTTTTTCCTAGAGCCTTCAGAGGGTGCGGGTACCTGCCAACACAATGATTTCAACCCAGAGATACAGATTTTGAACTTCTGACCTCCAGAACTGTGAGAGAATAAATTTGTTGTTTTAAGCAATCAGTTTATGATAATTTATTACAACAGTCACAGGAAACTAATATAATTTCTATCTTTCCCTTTTTTTCCCAACACACTTAGACACTAAGACCTTTCTCTGATCCATCCTGTTTTCTCCATTAGCCACTAAGACTACTTAAACAGCATCCTGAATGGTTTTCTTGCCTTAGTGTCACCAGCTTTGAATAAATCCTGAATTATTCAAATATCCCTAAAACACAATCATCTGAGTCCAGCACTAATTACCGTATGCCTTTGTTATCATACTGAACAACTCTTA
The DNA here is from genome assembly GCA_003508835.1 of Eonycteris spelaea. NCBI lineage: Eukaryota > Metazoa > Chordata > Mammalia > Chiroptera > Pteropodidae > Eonycteris > Eonycteris spelaea. Next base: position 430,128 of record PUFA01000323.1, on the reverse strand, counting down.
ATAGCACTTTGTTCTTTTCAGCACTTTCATATACATAAAATCCTTGAGATAAGGCAGGCAGGCTGTTATCCTCCCGTTATTGATAAGGAAATTGAAACTCAGAGAATAAATGACTTACCCAAGGTCATAAAGCTAGTAAATAGCAATTTATATCCTAATGCTAAGCTTTCTTGCTATATATCTCATATTCTTTCCCCTTTAGGCTGCTGTCCCGGTCAAAATGATTTTGGCTCATTTTCTAAATATACCACAGAGATTTACAATTCCTCACTCTGGTCCCTTTTGGGACCTACTCCTTATTGTTCTCAGCAGGTCAAATGCTACTCTATTTTGTTCTTCCTTCCACCCTAGATGTCAGCAATACCTTCCATTTGATGTCCCTTTTCAGATTACACTGTGTTTTAAAATATATTTTCTTTGGGTTTTAAAAACCTTACAAAGTAGATAAGGAAACTCTTTAAAGATCAAGGAACATAAAGATCACAGAAAATAAATGGCCTAACAGGGGCTCAAAATCAGGAACTCTGACTTTAATTAAATCCTTTCCTCATTTTATTATTACACTATGCTACCTTTCCCTCCACTGAACTCCTGTAATATTTTTTTTGCTTGACTACTGATCTGACATTTGATATAAAACCAACTTAGGTTTACCAGAGTATGCACCCTGTCTTTCCAAGGATAATTCCAATATATTTTCGGAATCTATAATACTTGGTTCTTTAAAAACCATTTGTGTGCTTGAGATATAATTGATGCATATTATTTAAAATGTACAATTTGATCAGTTTTGACATATATATTATCACCACTATCAAGATAAAGAACATTTCCACAACCCCTATAAGTTTTTTTCCCTCTTGCCCCTTTCCAGGAGCCACTGATTTGCTTTTCACTTTAGATTAGGTTCATTTTCCACAATTTTATATAAATGGAATTGTACAATATATATTTTCATTCTGATCCAGCTTATTTCACTGATATAATTATTTCTGAGATTCATTTGTGTTGTTAGGCTCAAGAATTTTTTGTTTCTTATTGTTGAGTACTATTACATTGTATGGACGTACATAATATGTTTACCATTTAACCATGGATGGATGGACTTTTGTTTCCAGTTTAAGGCTACTGTAAATAAAGCTACTATGAACATGAGTGTATAAGTCTTCATGTGGATACATCAGCAGAGGTTCTTAATCATTGCTATTTCTACACCATTTACATGTGTTGTACTCTTAACAGTAACACTGATTATTATAGTGCAGTGATTCTTAACTGGGCATCCCTTTTTGCCACAAAAACATTACTGTTCTATTATGCATTAGAGTATTTTATGTACAATAGGTGATCAATTAGTCATTTACAGGTCTTGCTTTCCTATATATACATTTTCATATGCCACTTGAAGGAAGAGACTGAGCCTGTATGTATTCTATAACTGCCTAACACAGAGAGGGCATTTAAAAAATGCTGATTAAATGTTTGTGGTTTATAGTGCTAATTTTTGGAATAAATATATTCTTTTATGTTCGATCACATCATTAATAAAAGTACAACAGCAAGGGATGAACAAAATAAAATGAGACAAAATATATGAAATATTTTAAAGAGTTTAACATATATAACATGCAAACGTTTTATAGAAAACCTGTTAACATAGCAGGTTTAAGAAAGGAAGAGACCTGACTCAAAGTAAAAACTTCATGCTAAAATTAAACAGAAAAATTTATGAGTTGAACAATGAAACGACAACTTAACTACTTCTCTAGAAAATTGCTGTTAAAATAAGATGATTTTCACTATTATTTTCTTTACGAATATACAGTACCTTGTATTTTAAATTATGTTTTAATAAAACTTGTCACTCCGTTGTCAATTAAGCAAAAACAAATTTTCATATTTGTTCATGAAAGGAACCAGTTTGTAGATGGATTCACATTAAGTACTCATATTTGAGAATATGCTTTTACTTACTCTTACTAATAAAAATGCACATGATCTTTATTTGACAATGGCTTATTTCCCAAGGGTCTTCCTTAAGTGTTGATTAAGTTTTCAGGAAGAATTCCAAATGGGTTAATGTATCTGATTTATTTTTTAAAAAATCATTTAAATTTATTTTTATATTAAAAAAATTCAATTACAGTTGACATTCGATATTATTTTACATTAGTTGCAGGTATACAGCATAGAGGTTAGACATTTATATTCATTTAACTTATATAACAAGCTATTTTTTAATCAAATAAAGATTTTAATCATTTTACTATATAAATAAGTCCTTTCTAGTTTAGATCTTTGAGAAGGATTGAGATTTACTTGGAGTTAAACGATAACTCAATTAAACCAATAATGTTAAATCACTAGAATTTCTTCTTACCACTGGTAGCCACAGTTGCATATGCTGATTGTTAATTTCTATATAAGGGAACAATGAATATATATTAACTCCCACCGATTGTCTTTATGTCACTCTGGACTCACAATTCTAGAAAAAAGATTTTAAAAATCCAATTATAAATGAAGAAACAGAAGGTTAATTTGAAGACAGGCTCCTTATTAACATAATCAAGTTAAACTGAGGTAATTAGGATATCCTTATACAAAGGAGAAATTCAAAGCCAGACTTGTACACAGGGAGAACACCATGTGAAGACTGGAGTTATGCTGCCACAACCCAAGACACTCTTAAGAAGGAAAGGGACCTAGACAAATCCTTCCCTCATAAGGAACCCATCCTGCCAACACCCTGATTTCAGACTCAGCCTCCAGAACTGTGAGACTAGCAATTTCTCTTTAAGCCAGCCACCCAGTTTGTGGTACTTTGTCACAGTAGCCCTAGCAAACTAATACATCTGCTTTTCAAAATAATGTAAAATTTAACAGCCTTAATTTTAATGGACTAAACATTTCAATCAAAAGGAGTCTGGGATTAAACGAGCAAGCCCAACTATACGCTCTTTGTAAGAAACCCACTTTTACAGTATAATAGTTAGACATTTATATAATTTACAAAGTGATTTCTCCTGATTAGTTTAGTACCCACCCAGCACTATCCATACTCATTACAATACTATTTTCACTATGCTATACTTCACATCTCCATGACTATTCTGTAACTACTAATTTGTACTTAATCCCTTCACCGTTTTTGCCCAGCCCCCTAAACCCTTCTCATTTGGCAACCATCAGTTTGTTCTCTGTTTCTGTTTCTGAAATTAACATAAAATAATACTGAATATCAACTGCAATTGAAAAAATTTAAAAATTAAAAAAATAAAATTGCATTAATGATATAAAAAAAGCCCACTTTACATAAAAAAAGACACTTGGTTAGGTATGTTAGAAAACACACCATGCAAACAATAAGTATAAGAAGGCTGGAGTTGGCTATTTTTAATATCAGTTTGACTCCAAGACAAAAAAATAGCTCCACAAATAGAGATGTATAACAATAAAAAATGGGCATGTACTTAATAACAAAGCTTCAAAATATAAGAAACCAACATTGGCGGAATTAAGAGGAAAGACAGTTGAAAATAATAGTGGAAATTTTAATACTCCTCTTGGTAACTGACAGAACTGGGCAAAAGAAAAAAATTAAAGACATAAAAAATCTGAACAACACCATCAACAACCTAGACCTAACTAATACTTATGATGCAGAATATACATTCCTTTCAAGAGCAACATGGTACGTTCACCAAGATAGACCATATGATGGGCCATAGACAAATCTTAATCAATTTTGACGGAATCAATGTATACAGAATATATTTTATCACAATAGAGAAATTAGAAATTGATGAGTTATCAAGAAAACTCCAAATATTTGAAATACGACATACTTCTAAATAAGCCATACATAGGCTGATCAAAGAATCAACAAGAGATACTGGAAAGTATTTTTAACTGAGTCATATTGAAAATACAACATTATCAACATTTGGAGAATACAGCTAAAGCAGTGCTTAGAGTAAAATTTATAGTACTATCTATGAATATAAAGGTCTAAAAATTACTGGCCTCCCACCACACACTCTACCACCTGAAACTCATTAAGATGGCTACTATCAAAATAAAAACAAAACAAAAAACCCAGAAAATAACAAGCATTACAGCAAGGATATAGAGAAATGAAAGACTTGTGCATTGTTCATGGGAATATAAATGCAGAAACTATGGAAAACAGTGGGCTGGTTCCTCACAAAATTAAAAATAGAATTAACATATAATCCAGCAATTCTACTTCTGGGTATATATCCCAAAGAACTGAAAGTAGGAAGTAGGCGCAGGAACTTCTATTTGTACACAAATGTTCACAGGAGAATTATTCACAATAGCCATTGACAGATAAGTGGATAAACAAAATGTGGTATATACATACAAAGTAATATTATTTAGCCTTAAAAAGGAAGTAAATGTTGATCTTCTGATATGTGCGCCAATAAGGATAAATCTTGAGAATATTATGCTAAGTGAAATAAGCCAGTCACAAAAAGACAATGTCTGATTCCAATATGAGATCTCTAGAGTAGTCAAATTCAGAGACAGCAAGAAGAGTGGTTGGCAGGGGCTGGGGGGAGAAGGGAATGAGGAGTTATTGTTTAATGGATACAGTTACAGTTTTGCAAAATAAAGAGTTTTGGAGATGCATGGTGGTGAGGCTGCCTAACAAAGTGAATGTACTTTATGCCACTGAACTGTACACTTAAAAATGGTTACAGTGTTAAGTTTTTAATGTGCATTTCATTACAATTAAAAAAATATGACCAAGTCTTCTACCTTAAGAAGCCACAAAAAGAGGAAGACAAACCCAAAATTTATAGAAGAAAATAAAGTGCAAAGATAAATGACATAGAAAATGGACAAGCCACAGGAAAAAAATTAAACCCAAAAGTTGGTTCCCTAAAGAGATAACCAAAATTGATAAATCTTTAGCTAGACTTAGCAAGGTAAAAAAGAGAGGAGGAAAAAAGCGGTGTGACTCCAGAAGGAAGTCCTGGGAGAGAGATATACAGAAGATCAGGATGGTGGAAAGTTCCGAATTACAAGGATGTAAAGTATTTCAAGGAAGAGTGGTTGACAGTGTCAAATACTGCTGAAAGGTCAAAGAAGATATAGACCAAAGTTTATTCAATTTAGCCACAAGGAGTCACTGATGACCCTATAAAAACACATAAAAAAAGAGGTAGCAGAGTTAGATGCTAGATTGCAATAGACAAAGATAATGAGGAAGTGAAAACTGTGAGTATAGACAATTCAATCTTAAGAAGTTTGGTTCTAAAGATAGAGCAAGAGAGAAATAAGTGCTCAAGGGAAGATACTGGTATTTTTGGACAAGGGGAGAAACTAGACAAATTTCCCCCAGATATACTTTTTAATTGTAGTAAAATATACAGAGAATGTTTTGATTGTTGTTGGAAAAAGACTCAAAGAAGGAAAAGTTAAAGATACATGAACAGGTGACAGCAGATAGCATCAGGTCTCTGGATATGTAGAAAGGAACTGGATTCAGTGCATGAATGAAAGAATTAGCATTAAACAGATGGAAACCCAGTGACAGCAAAAAAGATGAAAGAAAGTGTCAAGTTACAGTTAAGTTTATAGATGGGTAGTTAGAAGGAGTATGAGTTCTTGTCTGATAGCTTTGGCTTTTATTTCTCTTTTAAAAAAGTAATTACAATAATTAGTTAATAGTTAATACTTACACAGTACTTAATACATACCAGACATTTTTTAAAGTACTTTTTACATATTAAATAATTTAATTTTCACACAACCTTTGGAGATAGGCATTACTTAGTATCTGTATTTTATCAGTAAGGAAATGAAACACAGAGAAGTTAAAGAATTAACCCAAGGCAACACAGTTAGTAAGTATCAGAGTCCAGATTTGACCCTAGGTGGCTGCTTAGTTTGTGCTCTTAATACTATGCTGTACTGCCTCTCAAAGTAAAGCTAAGTAAACCTAGTTGAAGAAAACTGAAAGAAATGAGGAAGAAACAATACCACGTAGGCTAAAAACAGAGACAGTGATACCGATACCAGTAAGTAGAAATAACTCTCATAGAAGTATGATTTGTAGTTTTATATTGTGTGTAAAAGGCACCAAAGATAAAAAAATTGTCCTTATATAGCAATGGAAAGCCACAAAAAGTAAATGAGCAGTGTTGGAAGACCTAGAGCAGTAAGAGAGAAAAGCAAAGAGCCAAGGAAAAGGTAAAACCCAGAGAGTCAACATGTAAAAAGGAGAAAAGGTAAAAGTGGAAGAAAACACATATACATGCATCACTAAAAGAGAAAAATGAAATGGAAGGAAAGCAAGTATGTCTGTGTCTCTAAAAACTCTTACTTTTTTTTCTTTCTTTGGACCAAAGATTTCCCTAATTTTATCAAGAAGCATAAATAAAATATTTAATAAAGGGTAGTAATGAATATGCTTGCTTGATAAGAGTAGGCTAGGATCAGATACCTGGCAGGTTAAGAAAAGAAAAAAATTACTTTAAAAAGGAATAAAAATTGCTTCAAGAAGCCAGAAGGTAGCAGTTCCACAAAATCTTGATTCCAGAGATTTATAGTCTTGGTTATATGTTACCCAAAGATGTTTGTAGTTATGATAAACACATCAAAAACTACCAAAACCAAATGAATAGCAAATCATGTCAACATAAAGAAATATACCATTTAATACTTACAGAAGGATAGCACGATAGAATACTGAAATGGCAAACTGGGTATCAAACACTTGTAATTTTAAGGTTTTCTTTTAAAGCTATAATAAAGTTATTAAAATGGAAGAACATTCAATGTAGAGATAAGGAAAATGTTCTCCAAGAATGAGACATTAGTAAGTTTCATCCACCAATTTTCGCTTATATAAGATAGAATTATCAATGTGAAATATGGCAATACAAGTCAGTGATTTACTTCAGGATCAGTTATGTAAAACTGTGCTCGCTAAGGTCATCCCAGGCACTAATAATAAATGTTAGAGAAGAAATTAATGTTAATACTCAATGTGCCCTTGAAGCAAGAGTATAATATAAATCTAACATATCTTTATCTTTTTAAAGGCACATATACAATTATTTTAGATCCTGTCACTAAGAATCTAGAGATTTCTACCTAGTTGCCTAAAATGGGGCAAGTATTTTTAATGTTTTTAAAGAACAAAGAAAAATTAATGTGGCTTTCAGCTTAACGGGAAATAAATTTCAAGCAATCATTCTGAGGTACATGAAGAACTATCTGTTTCAGTCATGAATGTGTTGGCAATTAAAGTGAAAACAGCCCATAAAGCTTATATAAAGAGCATGCTCAATAGTAGTCAACAAAATACAAGAAACAGGGGAAAACATATAAACACATATATATTCAATATATGAAATATTTATACATATTTAAAAATTATAGCTGGAAGGAACCTAATTAATTAGGAGCCCTCTAACTAATAAAGAAAACCCCTTTACAATAGTCTTAGATGCTTTACCATTTCAGTGACAAAAGTTTTATCCTTCACAAGGTCAAGAAGACTTACTAAAAGTTGAATAAAAAAATCATTGTAAACATAGAGGGCATAGCAAGTTATTGTTTTTTATACAACTGTGAATGTTTTATAATGAGAATGTATTTTAGTCATTCTAATGTTTTATTATAAAAAATTTCAGATACAGCAAATTTAAAGAATTTTACAGGTTAATGCCTGAAGAGCTAGACCTAGAGTCTACCATTAATGTTCTACTATACTTGTTTTATCACATATCAATACATCAATTCAAAATGATTTCTGATGCTGTACTTTAAAATACCTATTAAAATGGTATTTAATGCAGTTTCTGAAGCAAGATCTGATATACTAAGGATGTGTACTACACATGACAAGCACACAGGGCTCTTGGCAATCTTCAGTGTTGCTACAGGACAAAAATCAGTCATGTAGTTCTTTTAATTCAAGGTGAATAAAAATGTATTGAATTTTAGTTGTCAGCTGTAGCAAAGTATTTCAGCACTAACTCTCAAGACCAACAGACCCGAGTTTAAAACCTGGATATTGAGCATGCTCCTTACTTGCTAAATAAGACACCAGCAGCGGTATCTATGGGTTAATGTGAGATTTAAATGAGATGATGGATAAAATGTTTAGCACTGTGCTTGATTTATCAAAGATTTCAACGAACATTAACACTATCATCACCATCATTATTATTTCATTCAATCTAACACAACAAGCTCTAGCTGCTTTGAGGTTATACATATCTATGCTACTATTTGTGGCCTTTTTTTCATCACCTTATGTGTTCTAAGAATCTTCGGCAGTCTACTGAGATAGACAGAATGAGGGTGAATGGATCCAAAGCAGACACATTCTCCTTTTTTCCACTCCACTTTCTGAAGGAAACAGATGCCCTTTATTTTACTAAAGGCAGTGGTGGTGCACCCATAAAAACACATTCGCTTTTCGGCACCTGGCTGATCCTTACTGTGCTGTTTATTTTAGACAACCACTGACCCCTCTTAAACTCTTATTTAAAGACATAAATATAATTTCTATTAAATTTTGCCAATCCAAAAATGTGCTGCTTTTATATTTGCAGAATGCATATATATGTCAGTTTTGTTGTGCATACAAGTAGGTGGATTCATAAAACTACCAACTACATGCCTCTTTAAACAAATTATTTTCAAGAAAAACTTGCAAAATCAAGCTTGAAATCTACTTCTCTGCTAATCTCTAAAGTGTCTTAGTGCTTTTTTTTTGCCAGAGGAATCAGAATCTAATTGCAAAATGTAAAAGCAGTATTCCTATATTGCTTCAAGTAAGTAACACACTTTGGCCACTGCTAATCTTTCTGTAGTTAAGATATATGAGAATATAATAGCTATTAAAAGGTATGGCAAAGGTAAAGAATACTTTATCTTAGAAATTAATTTGAGTGAGGCTTCTTTAAGCATACTTTAAAAACATTATTTAGACTTTTGAACCATGTATATATTTTACATATTCAAAAATAACACTGAAAAATGAAAACCCTAAAATAAAAAAATGAAACCAATGAACCATATCAAACTGGTAGCATAACCAAATAGAGAAAAGTATTTCAAGTGAACTTCTGAACTCCGATAAGTACTCTGATTATACATCTTTCATGTAATACATTCTAAGGAGAAAAAAGCTATATATATATATATATATATATATATATATATATTATATATCTTTACTCAGAAGTTTACTGTGAGCAGTAATATCAATTTTGAAACAATTTTATGTATACATAGGATAAAGTATGTTAATTGTATTAGGTACCAAGAATTTCATCTAAGACAAAGAGAAAATTAGATAAAGAGGTCAAGAGAAAGTCTATTATGTTAAATGTGAACTGGATATATCACTATGAACTTATGATTCATAAATTCAAACAAGTAACACACCAAGTTTAGTTCTTTCCCTGAAAGGGCCTAAAAGCAATGACATTCCAGCAGCAATGACTATGCCAAACACCCAGATCTTAGTTTCTATACCATTTCTCACTAAAAAGAACCAAGACTCCTTAGATAAACAGCCCATTCCAGATCTGGAACAAAGAAAGTAACAAGGCAAGCTAAGGATAATTTGTGCCAAAAAGCACTCTTAAGACTAATGGAGAGCAGGAGTGTTAAAAAGAAACAGGAGTCTGCTTGAAAGGGCTTCTACTGACCAAATTTGAGACAATTTCATTATTTAAAAAAAATGACTGTAATAGTTATTTAAAAATGCATAAATTAAAACTCATGAGCACATAGTAATATCTCCATTAAAAAGAAAAAAAAATCTCATTTGTCACAACTGGGGGTGACTATTTCCCCAGCTCTTTACTCTGAATATTGACAATTAAAGAGAAGAAATTAAAAATTTGCTCTGCATCTATAGGAGAAACTTTAGTTCACCCTTAGTTAATAAAGAAAATCTTCCTTACAGAAAATCTCGAGTAAAATAACTGATGTGAGTCACCTATGGGTGCTAAAATCACTAAGCAAAAGTCAGAAACAGGATATTCGCTTGGTAGTTCAAGTACTACCCCAAGATTACATACATATCACAAAAAGGTAAACTACACCTCTGTAATATATCTGGCAGTCACTTCAGTCAAGTGGTCACATTTAGCATCATTAATAGTGTGGCTAGCTGACATATCATGCAAAAGGAAGTACACGACATCATGTATTAAATATTCTTGCCAACAAAAGTTTAACTTTAAGCTAATCAAGCTTTTCTTTAGATCTGACTTAACAGGAAATTCGGGGGGGGGGGCAAAGGAATAAATTAAATGGCACTATAGGGAAACAGACAAATCCAGAATGTGGGCGTATTCTGTAAGACAACTAATTTGGTCAATTGCCAGAAAAAAAGGAGATGGATACTTTTTTTTTTAAAGACTAAAGGCATAATCATTAAATGAAATGCATGAATCTTGACTGAATTCAGCTAGGGGAGGGGGTAAAATATCCTAAAGAGATTTTGGAATACTGAGGAAATTTACATATGTTGATAATTGGGGTTAGGAGAATAGGCTTGTTTTTAGAGAATGCATGCATGATGTTTGCAACTTACTTTCAAATGGTTACACACTGAGAGACACACAGAAAAGGGAGAAAAGAGGGGGAACAATAAGACAAAAATGTTAATCACTGACTCTAGGTAGTGGGAGTATTCATTTTTTTCTTAATTTCCATTAAGACTGAAATTTTTATAATAAAGTTAAAAAACTGTACTGAGAGGTCCAGTAGAAAATACACCAACACTGGAATTATATCTGGGTATTAATCTCACCTCCACTACTTAACTAGTTGTGTGGCCTAAGGCAAGTTACCTAATATCACAAGTTGTGTCTCATCTATAAAACTGAAGGAATAATATCTAAGTCATTAGGATGTTCTGAGAATTAAGTACACTGTAAAATGCCTACCAATGTTGCACAAAATAAGTAAATCTGGTTTCCATAATTAATGTAATCATCCTAAAATACAAGACTACAGGAAAACATTCCTTTCATTATTTTCACTTTCCATGATAAGGAAACTACATTAGGTAAAATTAAATATCCATTGGCAGTCAACGTGAATGGAGAAAATGAAGATTTGTATAAAATTTTTTTAAATACAAGAATTCCAACTGAAACCCTAGGCAAAAGTAAACCATAAAAATCTCTTACCTATCCAAACTATTTGCCATCTATCAAATTATGAAGTTTACTTTTGGTAGTAGCCTATTTCCAAATAAAACAGTAAGAAAATAAGTGGAAGTTAAAGAGAATTTTTTTCCTGAACGCAACAGATCTACTTATCTATATGTTTGAAAAAAAATTTTGCTTCATTTTTATAAACAAGTTCCAATAAAGTACACAATTATTGGGCTTTATTCTAAATTCTGGTTAAGAGTCATATAACACAAGGATGTAATTTCCTTTCCTCAGTTCTAATGTACTTGTCATCTCACTTCAGGTAATCCCTTTTTGGGTTAGGCCAGCAAAAAATGACTAGATGCTGAGTGATCCTCAGGGATAAAAAAGAGGGTTTTTTTTTGTTTTTTGGTTTTTTGATTTTTTTTTTAATAAGTGCCATCCTTTTTTTCCCCCCAATACCAGAGGGGGAAATAAAAAGCAGGACACTAACGAGAAAAAACAGTCAGGTCTCGGGTTCCCCGCCTCGCCCAGGTGAGCGGAGGTAAAACCTCTGTCTTCTTTGGGTTAGGGTGTTGGCAAACGGGTGTGCAAACGACGGGAAGCACATCCTGGAAGATCGGGGTAATTTCTCCTTAACTGTGACTCCAAGACCAGCCTCCTCCCCGAAGAATTAAATGCCACTGAAGGGACTCTGTGGGGTGTCTCCCGGGGCGGATGGGGTGACCAGACCAAGCTTTCCTTCCCGTCCAGCGCCCAGATGGGGGACACGCAGTGTCAGCTCCTGCACGGGCGCACCCCGAGGGCACAGGCGGCGAGCAGCCGCTGGCCAATGCTCCGGCTCTGGCCGGGCTGCCCGTTCGCCACCCCCCTCACCCTCCCTCATTACCTGCGGGCGGCGGTGTCGGGGCCCGGAGGCCTGGTGCTCCTCCTCCTCCTCCCCGCCAGGCTGAGGCGGCGAGGTGGCGGCGGCGGCAACAGCCCAGGGGGAGGGGGCGGAGCGCGCAGCTCGCTGCCTCTCTCCTCCCCCGGGAGGCTGAGGGGACCCTATCTCGGGCCGCCGCGCCTAGGCCCGTGGACGGCCCGTGGCTGGGGCATGGCGGCACACGGTAGCAGCGTGCCCGCGAGGCGAGAGAGTGCGAAGCGGCGGGAGGAAAGCGCCCGCGGCGCTCCGAGGAGCCCGAGGGGAGGAGCGAGGGGACGGCCGTTGGGGGCGGTTGGCCGGAGACAGGCGGCGGTTTAGGGAGCGCGGCGACGGCTCGCGTTTTCCCGGCGGGGCGGGGTGGGGAAGGGGAAGGGGAGTGAGGGGAGGGGAGGGGGAGGTTGGGAGGGAGCCGCCGCCGCGCGCGCGTGCGGGCCGGCGCCGCCGCCGTTGCCGCTCCGCTCACTCCAGCCTGTTTGGGGGCACTTTGTTTGTGTCCCACAATGCTCTGCGCGGGCGGCCGGGCTGGGGAACGGGAGGGGAAGTGGGCGGGGCTGAATGAACTCCAGGGAGGGGCGCGAGCTGGAGGAGGGGAAACGCATTTATTGCACAAGCGCAGAAGGGGCCGCTCCTGGTCCTTCGGGCTTGAACTGCGGGAGACTAGGTCTGCTTACACACTCGTGGGTTTCCACACTGTGCGCACCTTTGTGTATGTGTACACATGCAGATTTACATCATATGATGCATGAACCCTGCCCAGCTTGTCCTCCTTTTAGCTGTTTCTTCAGCCTACTCCCCGCTTGCACTGACAGAGCATTTCTGGGCATCGTTCACGCTTCTTGCATTTTTTTTTTTTAACTGAAAACGAAAGAAACTCGTGTTTTTTTTTCTCCAGTGGTTTCTGTAGCGGGCCTGAACCGGAACAACCTAGCGCCTTTCTCTCGGTGAGGGCGGTTAGCTGGTAATCGCCCATGCTTCACGCTCGGAAACAGGCCTGCGAAGAAGATCCCCGATTTTGTGCCGCCTTTGCACCCGCTGGGAATCTCTCAGTGCCCTAAGATTGCTCTGGTATTTCCCTGGGCGACCTGGCGGGACGTGCGGTTCGGAAATGGTTGGAGAAAGCGACTTCAAGTCTGTCTCTTGCCTCCACACGGGGTACCTAGGGGCTGTAAAAACTACGCCTGTTCTACAGCCTTGAATCTCACTTTGTTACACCATCACTTCCCTGGCCTTTCAGCGGATGGGGTGCGAGGGGCAAATCGAAGTGGCCGGTACTGCCTGGGAGAGGTTTAGAGTTCTTGGTTAACTCGAAGTCATGGAAAGTGTTAAAACTTGTAGGACCTTAAATCTAGCTTCCCCAGACCTGGTAGGCATGCGCTTGGAAACCCAGACGAGGTGGTAAAGAGGGTTCTCGCGCTGGCAGGCGGAAGTGCCCTAGATGAAGCCCTTCTGCCGGGTGCTTGGAGGTGGAGTGAAGTGCGGTCTGGAGGCCCAGAGAGCCTAGGGCGCTCTCCTTTTGCATATTTTGTCTTCCTACAACTCCAGCTTTTAAACCGAAAGATTTCTCTCCAAAGGACTTTGTGCAAGGTGATTGACTTCCACTTGAAGTGCAGTGAATTTTTCTTCTTAACAACATCTTACATTAATTCATCTCCCTGAGACACACGCAGCCAAGAACAGTAGCACACCAATTTTAACAACCGAAATCATTTTAGAAATAAATTCAATAAAAATGTCTCATTTTACAGCCTTTTGCATTTTCAACAAATTTTCAAGTATACATAATATTTAATTCTCATAGCAACTGTAATACATAGGTTTTACTATTTTCCCTACCATTTTAGAGATGAGGAAAACCAGAAAGATGAGAATTAGGCCCAGAAAGTTTTGTGCTGAGGTTTGTAGAAGAGGAAGAAAAAGGTGGAATGCTTACCCTACGAAAGTAAAGTAGACTGCCCAATATTCTTAGAACACGTAAGGTGATGAAAGGCCACGAATAGTAGCATAGATATATATAACCTCATAGCAGCTAGAGCCTGTTGTGTTAGATTGAGTGAAATAGTAATGAAGCCCTGGTAGAGTGTGTGTTAGAGTATATGTGCAGGTAAAAATTAGAGAAGAATCAGGGTGGGAACAAAGTAGTGTTAACAAAAATTCGACCAAGTAAATCTGCAGATCTAATTGGCTTTGTGGAGGAATTCATGAATCAGGCATTCATTCTATCTAGCAAACTTTCCATACAATATAGAAAGCTTCTATAGGCAGAAACTGGGCAGAAAAAGAAAGTTATCAGCAAAAGAAAAAAGACTGTCTCAAGCGAGGTTACCTTCCCTTAGTGGAAGGATGAATTGCCTCAGCCTTTCCTTGGGGGTTGGAATGGACCTAGGTGATAGATGACCTCATTGGTATTGACCAGTAAATTCCTGACTGACAGACTAAGATTACATTCCTGGAGAAGGTTGAAACTGCAGTTAGGTCAGGTATTAAACCTAGTTTTGGGGCTCATGGGCTTTAGCCCAAATGACTCCATTTTAGGCCTGTGGTTTTTCTTTAACAGTAGTCAAACAAATTCTGTCTACCTTCCCTAGGGCATTTAATAGTACAGTCAATAAAAGACCATTAGGCAAGTCTTTATTAAGTGTTTCTCAAGAGAGTGAGGTAGCTGGCAGTTCCCTTTCATGATAAGACTAGCAGAGCTGATGCACAAAAAATAGCCTTCCTTAGATTGTTCTCGTCTCCTCTATCTTTTCCCCTGTGTTTTATGCTTTTCTACTTTTCATTTAAAAAATTTACCTTCCCCCTACTCCCAACCCCAGATCTGGAGAATCACTTAACCAACATGTGACTGGTGGGCCCTTAGGACACAGTGCTAGATAGCAGATGTGAGAAAATACAAAGATTAACTATGTAAGAGCCCTCTTCTCTGTTTTGATTTTGGGCAGGGTCAGTTTCTATGGCTTCTGCAGCCTCCTCCTACCTTTTTCTTCCTGGGCTAGTAGTGACTTGCTTTTTTGGTTAGTGGAATACATACACCTTCCTTTGACACTAGGTTAAATAATACTGCTGGGAGGATTTTATGAAACTGGAATCTCGCAAACAGGTGAAACCAATACAGACAGTATGAGGAAACTTTAATTATTAACCTGGCGTAGATGATTCTGAGGAATTCAAATCATAGGCCACAGGGTTTTTATTTCAGACTTTTTTTTCTTGCAGGAAAAAAAGGACACTTTCTCATGGTAGCATTACAGCTGAATGGGAAGTTTGTTACTTAGTCCTCTACTTATTTTAGAGCAAGAATATTTCCACTCAACAGAAAGAGCTCTAGTCCTACTTGAATAATTCCACTGGAAGAGAGCTCACTACTGCACAAATCATTCCTGCTCCCTCATTATATGGTCCCAACTATATTTTTTAAAACATCATCTTGCTCCCCTACCCTGAAACTTGTACCTCTTCAAGTAGTCTCATTTTACCATCTACCCAGATGAGCAAGTTAATTTTATTACTTCACTCTATTAGATCTCAATTCCAATCTATTAACAAGCCTGCTGAATTTCTCCATTCATTGCCACAATCCTAATCTAAGACACCAATGGTTTGTGCCTGTTGAGTTGAAATATCGCTTATCTGGTTTCCCAAATACACTCTTGCTTCTCTTCCTTCTCTACATGATAGCCACCTAACAATGGCTTCCTATTATAGTTAAGATAAAGTCTCAAACCTTTAGCATAGATTTCACAACACTACACAGTTTGAGCCCTTTCCATATCTTCAACTTCATCTCTCATCATACTCTTTCGGAGAACATGTCAGTCACAGAGTTTTTTGTCACATCTTCTAAAATACTACACTCCTCTAATGAACATGTTATTCCTTGTGTGAAGAAATACTTTATTCCTTAGCTAATGCCTCTCAATCTTCAGATATTTTATATATATCTTTATTGAGATATAATTCACTACCATAGAATTCACCCATTTAAAGTACATAATTTAGTGGTTTTTAGTATATTCATAATGTAGTACAGCAATTTTCACAGTAAGTTTTTGAACATTGTCATCATTCCAAAAAGAAACTTGTACCCATTAACAGTCACTCCTATCTTCCCACCAACTCCTCAGCTTTAGGTAACCATGAATCTACCTACTTTTTCTGTCTCTACAGATTTGCCAATTCTAGAAATTTCATATAAATGTTATTCAGATCTCTTCTTGACCACTACTCTGAATTAGGCCACCTTCCCTTGGCTCCCCAGATTACATTAGATCCCATGGTTTATATTCTGAGAGCTTCCTCAAGTTCTCTTCTAATTACCACTTCTAATGACTCTTGTCATTCACACTGTAATCCCAGAGCCCAGCACAGTGTCTAGCACATAATAGGTATTTAAGGTATATTTAACGTACAATAGCCAAGATACAGAAGAAACCTAAATGCCCATCAACAGATGATAGGTTAAAGAAGTTATGGTTCATGTATACAATGGAATACTACTCAACCATTAAAAAAAAAAATGAAGTCCTACCATTTGCAACAACATGGATGGACCTAGAGGTTATTATGCTCAGTGAAATATGTCAGACAGAGAAAGAAAAATACCATATAATTTCACTTATATGTGGAATATAAGGATCAAAAAGAAAAAACTAATGAAAACAGACTCACAAATATAGAGGATAATCTGATGATGGCCAGAGGGGAGTGGGGTTGGGGGCTAGGAGAATGGGGTGAAGGGTTAAAGAAGTACAAATTAGTAGTTGATAGATGGTCACGGGGGTGGAGAGGGCGGCATAGGGAATGCAGTCAGCAGTAATGTAATGGCTAGGTGGAGAGCCAGAGGAGAGAAAGAGCAATCAGGGGCATCGTTTTATAACTTATATAAATGTCTAACCAATGTACTGTATACTTTAATAAAATAAAATTTAAAAAGGTATGTTTAATGGATGAATGAGTCAATGATAAAATAAATGAAGATGGAGGCCAATTTTATGAGCTAGTAGAACAACTTAAGACATGTGATGTCAGGAAAGAAGCTTGTGCTTTAATAAACCTACCTTTCCTCTGCAAGATGCTAGAATATCCAAGATTAAAAATCTTGGGTTTTAAAGTTGAAACTATTGAAATGCAAATTGGTAGTTTAATTTTTTTTATTCAAGAAAGAAGGCAGTGGTTTGATATCAGTGATTTAATCTTAATGCTTATGTCTGCTGTCAGCCCACCTCCCCATCAGCCACAACACAATTTTTATTCCCCTTCAGAATTCATAGCCAAATTTCTCAAAATTATTATCTGCACTTAATTGTTCATTTTTGCACCTTCTTCTTTACTTCTCAGCTCTCTAATTTTCCCTTCACTCCACCAAAATGTATCTCCTTAAAGTCATCAATTATTTCTATGCTCCTGATCCAAAGGACATTTTTCACCCTCACTCTACTGGACTTTCACGCAGCATTTGGTCTTGTTGAGCACTTCCTCCAACTTGAAGCTCTTTCTTCCTTGTCTGACATTCTTCTCAGTTTGCATCTAACGTTGAGAACTAGTGTTTATACTACCTTCCTAGGCCAGTGATTCTCAAAATGTGGTCCCCAGACCTACAGCGTTGACATCTCCTGTCAAATTTTTAGAAATGTAAAAAAGTCATTTCTCAACCTACTGAATCAGAAGCTCTGGGGTGGAGACCCAACGATTTGTATTTGAGTGAACTTTCTAGGTAATTTGGATCCATGCTCAAGTTTGAGAACCAGTGCCAGGTAATCCTTTTTGCTCATATAAACTCTGAGTTATTGATTCTTAAATGTAATACCACTAGCCCAGATCTTTCTACCCAGCTCCAAATCTACCTTACTGCCTTTTATTTCTACTTTGCTTGGTTGTCTTAGAGATGCCTCAGACTCAACAGGTTCAATATATATTAATGGCATTTTTCTGTAGACGTGGTTCTTACTCATTATTTTTAAGTCACAAAAGAGTACCACTTTAAATCCAAACACAAAAATCAAACGCGGAGTCATCCCTGACACTTCCACACACTTATCCTTGTCAAACGTCCAATTGTTATTAACATATCAATTTTACTTTCCAAATTTTTTAAAATATAACAGCTTTATACCATGGAGAATTTCAAATATATAAACAATAGAAAGAAGACTCTTAAAAAATTTAAGCGTGTACCTATCATCTAAGTCCTTGAATCCAACCAATGGCCAATCTGTTTTTTCTCTTCCCATATTATTTTGAAGCAAATCCCAGATATTATCTGATTTTATACATAAATATTTTAGTCTATCTTACTAAAAGATAGATGTAAAAGAAACTCACAATGCCATTATCATAATCATTATCACAATGATTTCTTAATATAAAATATCCAGTTAGTATTCACATTTTCAATACTTATTGTTATTTTTTTTTCTTTTTTTTTTTAACAATTTGTTTTAGTGAGGAGCTTTACTGTGTTTGGCTGATGTATCTTTTAGGTCCTTTGCATTTTTTTCTCTTGGTTTTTCCAGTAATTAAAACTTTTTCTTTAAGGAACTGGGTTGTTTGTCTTGTAGTTTTTGCCATCCCTATAGTGGTATCCCTATAGTGTACTTTAATATGTTCCCTCATCTTCTATATTTTCTATACACTGGTAGCAAGGTCTAAATGTTTTATCAGATTTTTTGGCAAGATATCATCATAGGTGGACATATATTTTTCCATTAGAAGACACAATGTGTGCTTCTCTTTTTTTGTAATGTTAACTGCTATCGATGAATAATGCCTAAATCAATTCATTCATAAGGAATTTTAAAATGGTAATGTAATTCCCCCATTCTTCATTCTTTAGCTGCCAGTGTTTCTACAAAGGGAAATCACCCCTCACCAATTATGTAATTACTTAGTGGTTTAGTTTATGTACTAAAGCAAGATAAATATCTGATTCTTTATCTTTTACAAAATATCTTGCAATCCTGTCTACTTGTCTCATTTTCAATGACTACCATCCATGATCAAAAATTCTTAACCTAATCTCCAAGATGTTGAATCTTTAGTGTCTGACTCATTTTGCAAGGTCCTGTATAATCTGGTCCTGCCTATTCCTCCATCCTCATTTTATAACACTTTCCTCTTTCTTTTCTCACTATGTCTAAGACACAATGACTTTTCTTCATTTCCTAAGCCAACGAGATCTTTCTCTCTTCTGGGCCTTCACATATGACCCCTCTCCCTGATAACTTTCATCCAACATCCTTTTCCCTTACTAACTTACATTGCTTTCTTTTTTAAAAATTTAATTAAGTTTAAACAAATTGTTTTTAAAAAATACAATTGACATTCAATATTAGTTTAAGGTGTACAGTGATAAAGATGAACTAAAACTTTAAGCAAACAGAATAAATCGAGGTCAATGGGATGAACTAGAGCTTATAGAAGTTCTCATGTTCTGTGTAATAATGAGAACCCTCCACAAGAGAACCCTACAAGAGAGAACCTTCCAGGAAGAACTCTGTTTATAATAAGACCCTATGGCTCTAACTTCCCCTTCTATTAACTTTCTTTTTCCTTATATAAATACTCCTCTATTTTAGCTGGCCAGCCAGCATATGCATGTGCTTGGCATGACTGCATGCTCTGGGTTGCAATTTTTCTCTTTTTCCCCGATAAATCTTTTTGGTGACAAAACATTTAGTCAATAATATTTTTCAGTTGACAATAGCATAGTGATAAGACATTTATATAACTTACAAAGTGATTTGCCTAATAAATCTTGCACCCACTTGACACCATGTACAGTTATTACAATATTATTGACTGTATTCTCTGAGCTGTACTTTATATCCCCATGACTATTGTGTAATTGCCAAAATTTATACTTCTTAATCCTTTTACCTTTTTCACCCATACCCTAACCTACCTTTCTTCTGGCAACCATCAGTTTGTTTTCTGTATCTATGAGTTTGCTTCTGTCTTGCTTGTTCTTTTATTTATTTATTTTTATTCCATATATAAATGGAATTATATGGGTTTGTCGTTCTCTGTTCAACCTATTTCACTTAGCTCAATCCCCTCTAGGTCCATCCATGTTGTTGCAAATGGTAAGACTTCATTCTTTT
Organism: Eonycteris spelaea; assembly: GCA_003508835.1. NCBI lineage: Eukaryota > Metazoa > Chordata > Mammalia > Chiroptera > Pteropodidae > Eonycteris > Eonycteris spelaea. The sequence continues at coordinate 409,945 of PUFA01000323.1, read as the reverse complement.
TTTTTTTTTTAATGGCTGAGCGATATTCCATGTTATTATTGTTGTTATATAACTGCCTATTGCTTTCATTGGGGCAGGGATGGGAGGGAGGACAGTGCTTGTTAATAACCCAAACCAGAAATCATTTGTGGTTGGGAGTGTGACATAATGATTTTCCAAACTTGTGACAAATGATCATCTTTAAATCAATGAAACATTGCCTACTGGTGGGTAATAAAGAATAGAGAACTGTCTGTAGCAGCGTTCTAGATGGGTAAGTTAAGTAAGATAAGGATGGAAAATTGGCCATTGGGTACAGCAAACGAAGGTAATTGATGACATTAACAATCTTACTTAATAACAGTTAATCTTACTTAAAAGTTCCATTAAGTGTGTTCCTAATGCCAGCTAGTAATTATACTGCATTTTCCTAATCAATTCATTATTTTGTTTTCCTAGATGACTATTTTCTAACATCTCCTCTTCTGTCAAACCCCCAATATCTTCTTTTCTGTTCTCACTCACAATTGCCGACTAGTATAGCATTAATTACCACAAATGTAATAGATTAAAACAACACAAATTTATTATCTTAGAGTTCTATAGGTCAAAAATTTGACACAGATCTTACTAGGCTAAAAATCAAGATGTAGGCAGAGCTCTGCGCCCTTTTCTGGAAGCTCAAGGAAATAATCTATTTCCTTGCCTTTTTTAGCTTTTAGAGACCACCTGTATTCCTTGGCTTATGGTCTCCCTTCTAAGTGTAAAGTCAGCAGTTCTCTGACCCTTTTTACATTGCCACATATTAACTCTGAACCAATCTTCTGTTTCTCAATTCTACACTTGTGATAACAGCTATGTTGAAGATATAATTCACAAACCATACAATTTACCCTTTTAAAGTATATAATTTGATAGTTTTAGTATATTCATGAAATTGTGCATTTTTTACCAACAACTAATTATAGATTAGTTTTCATCATTCCCCAAAGAAACCCTGTACTCTTTCGCAGTCACCCTTTATTCTCCCCATCCAAAACCTCTAGCAACCACTTATCCACTTTCTATCTCTATCAATTTGCCTATTCTGGACATTTCATATAAATGGAATATGTGCTCTTTTGTGCCTGGCTTTTACTTAGCATATTTTCAGGGTTCATTCATGTTGTAGCATTTTTCAATATTTCATTCCCCTCTTCCACTTTTAAGGATTTATGTCATTAGATTGAGCCTACAGATAATCCAGCATATTCTTCCTATCTGTAGTCATTACCCTTAATTACATCTGCGAATTCCCTTTGGTCATGTAATGTAACATAGGGATTAGGACCTGAACATCTTTGGGCATGGGCGCGTTGCTTTGTGTACCACAATGACCACTCTTCTTATTTTAGAGAGAAAGGATAAGTAGTAAGAGGAGAATTGACAGAATTTATTACCATATCTTACTCCACATACCTGTGTGTGGATGCAGGGACTGTATCTTCCCTTCTGTTAGGGTAGTTGTAAAACTCATGCCCTCAGCACTTCCCTTCAGAGACTGTCTCTTCCTCTGCTGCTAGCAAAAGCCACACTGCCACTTGGCACCACACTCTGCACTTCTTATTCAGTGAGACCAGTGGAGCTATTATACCCCCTCCCTTCTGCATTATCATTTCCCCCCTCTTTCCTGGATCAAAGTAACATAAAAAGAACTTGTAATTTCTCTCTTATTAAAACAAAATCCTTTTTAGACTCCTCCTCCTTCTTCTATTGCCCCACTTCTTTTCTCCCTTTTACAACAAAACTTCCTGAAAGATTTGTCTGTATCCTTTGCAATTTCTCTCTTCCAGTTCTTCTTTTGTTTTTGTTTTTGCATAAATATATATAACATAAAGTTGACCATTTTAACAATTTTTAACTGTACAATTTCCGGCACTAAGTACATTCACAATGTGTGCAACCATCACCATGTCTAGAACTTTCTAGAACTTTTCTAGATCATTTCTAGAACTTTTACATCATCCAAAAAAGAAACTCTTACCCATTAAACAATACTCTATTCCCCACCTCTATCCTAGCCCCTGGTAACCACCATTCTACTTTCTGTTTCCATGAATTTGACTATTCTAGGTAACTCATAAGTGGAATCGTGCAATATTTTTCCTCTTTTGTTTAGCTTATTTCACTTAGCATAACATTTTCAAAGTCTATTCATCCTATAAAATATATCAGAATTTCATATCTTTCTAAGGGTGAATAATATTTAATTGTATGTATATACCAAGTTGTGTTTATCCATTCATCCACTGGTGGACACTTGGTTGTTCTACCTTTTGGCTATTGCTAATAATGCTAATATAAACAACGGCATACATGTATCCATTTGAGTGAATTGTCTTAATTCACTTCACTGCTCTACCCAAACTGCTTTTGTCAAGGTCATCAATTACCTCCAGGCTGCTATACACTACGGTCAATTCTCCAACCTTATCTTACTTAGTAACATTTGACTAAGTTGGTCATTCCTCCTTTTTGAAATATTTTCTTCACTTGACATCCAAGACACCACCACACACTCACAGTTGTCCTCCCAATTCACTAGTCACTCTTTTTTTAGTCTCCTTTGCTGATTATCTTCACTGACCCCTTCTCAGTCTTTGGACCTATTTTCTTTTCCATCTGTACTTACTCCCTTGGTGATATCATCTAGTCTTATGATTTTAAAATATGCTGACAGCTTCCAAATTGATATCTCCAGCCTGGACCTCCCTTTAATTGTGAAACTCCAGTGATGTAGTTGACAGTTCCATTTGAATATCAAGGGGGTATCTTTAACATATTCAAAACTAAATTTCCGGTCATTCTTATCCTTTCCATTGAAACCTAATCCTCTCAGCATTTCTTAAGTAATTCAATGGATCTCTATCCTTCTAGTTGCTTAGACAAAAATCTTAAATCATCCTTAATTCCTCTATTTCCCTCTCACTCCACATCCTGTCCATTAACAAAACCGTTGGTACTTCAAAATATTCAGAATTTGAGCATTTCTCAATTGGCAGAGAAAGACAAATACCATATGATCTCACTTGTATGTGTAATCTTAAAAATAAACAGCAAGCTCGTAGATACAGAGAACAAATGATAATTGCCAGAGGTGGGGACTGGGATGAGCAGAATGGGTGAAGGGGGCCAAAGTTATAAACTTCCAGTAATAAGTCATGGGGGATATAATGTACAGCATGGTGACTATTAATAATACTGTATTGCATATTTGGTAGTTGCTAAGAGAATAGATCTTAAGAGTTCTCATCACAAGAAATATACTTGTGACTATGTATGGTGACTGGAGTCATTGTGGTGATCATTTTGCAATATATAAAAATATTGAATCATGTTATATGTCAATTATATCTAAATTAAAAAAACCTGTTGGCACTTCAAAATATGTACAGAATTTGACCATTTCTCGCTACCTTCATTGCTACTGCCTTGAGACAAGTCACCAACATTTCTTGTCTGGATTATTTCCATAGCCTTTTAACTAGTTTCCCTGTGTCTGCTCTTACCTTTTTCAGTCAATTGTCAGCACAGCAACAGAATAATGCTCTTAAAAAGTAACTTTCTCATGTCATCCCACTACTCAAAATCCAACGAAGGCTTTCCATTGAACTCAAAGTGAAAGTCAATGTGTTGGTAATGGCCTACAAGGCCCTACTCAATCTGGGCCCCATTAGTTCTCCAACCTTACCTCCTACAGTTCACTGCCTCACTCTCTTCTCTTCAGCCATCCTGGCCTCATTGCTTTTCCCAAACACACCAGGCATACCTACATCTCACGTGCTATGCTTTCTATTCTCTCACTCCATCACCACCTTTTTTGGTGAGAACTTTCCTGATGAACCTATTTAAAATTGCAACCCTGCCAGCATTTTTCTTTCCTTCACTGCACTTGTCACTTTCTAAGACACAACATAATTTACTTATTTTGTTTATCATTTTCTTTTCCCAGTATAATGTAAACTATACAGTGCAGGGGTTTTTGTTTCTTTTGTTCATTGATGTATCTATAGGACCTAGAACACTGCCTGGCACACAGGAAGTACTGAAAACATTTTTTTGAGAAGACAACCAAATTTGATACAAGTCACACATGAGGGCAGTAAGATTGATTGCCCTCATTGATTGCTTAAGTTGCTGGTGAAGGCACCTGATACTCTCAATGTTTTTATTGAAATAGGAAGCAAAGTTACCTGCTGAGAGGAGGGTCAGGGTTATGGCACATGGCTTGAGGAGAAGGTTATAGATTTGCAAGAACAGTTGTGGGAAATGGGAAAGGCAGCACATAAAAGGTCCCTAAGCCTATTGAGGTCTTGCTGAGGTTGAAGAAAATGTATTTCTGAATATCAGTCTAGAGACTTTCTCTAGAATCTAACAATAGCTGTCTTTCTTGAAAGGGTCAAGAGCTGTGCTAAGTACTTTGCCTTTATTATATTATTTTATCTTTACAATTACTCTGAAAAAATTATTATTAATTACATTTCACTGGAGAGAAAATGGAGGCTTAGATAAGTTTTAAAAAAACTTGCCCAAGGTTACTCAGCTAGTAAACATAAGAATTGGAATTCAAATTTAAGTGTTTTACTCTGTGGTTCATGCTTTCGCCGTGTACTGTACTTGTCATGGGTGTGGTATAAGAAACGGACTGTTCAGATAGGTCCAGTCTTGAGTGCTTTTGAGGTGGGTGAAAGAGAATAAAAGAGGTCTATAATGTTAGCTTGTAGAAAGTGGAATGGTTGAATGGTGTACTGGGGATTCTAAGCTGAATAGGTTGGCTCCAAAGCCATGAACAGAATAAGATTCCCAGAAGCAAATAGAGAAACAAAAGAATTAGAGATATGAATAAAGTACCAATGTGAGGGGACTGCCAATTTTAGTATCATTGAAGAATGAGCCAATGAGAATCTCTGCTACCCTTTCTCACTGCAAAGACATAGAAATAGTGTTCCTGGGTGCCAAAAGTGAAAAAGGAACTAAAATCTGGATCTGTAAACCTGGTGCATCAGCCAGGGAAATAAAACAGTATATATACTCTAGAGGCTAGGTACTGGGCTTCTACCACCTGCATAAGGATGGAAAATACAACCTCAATATAGAACAAGGCAGGAAACTTGAACTGAGGTCCCTAAATTAAGCCAGGACTCTAGTAGAATTACCCCTCAGTGAAAGTGAGAACTAGAAAATTCCTAGGGAAGTAACATGAAAATGTATTTTTTTTTGCCCCATATTCAGATTTTGAATCTGAAGTTACCCTATTCTCATTAATGGGAATCTTGAAGAGGAGACACTAGTATAAAAGCTGATCCTGAACAGCTTGTTATCCTGGACAGTGAAATTATTTCTGTGCCTGAAAGATTCAACTGTAATGCCAATGTTGTGCACTTCCATAATCCAGGAGACTCACATGGGAAAGCTAATTCCTGCTGAAGATGAGATCATAGTCAAAATTCCAAACCACATGGGAAATAACCCATTATGTAGAGGTTTATCAGATACAATAGTTAGAATTCCAAAACCTGGCTCTCATAAAACAGTCTTGAAAAAATTAGAAAATAAGTAGTTTTCAAATGATCAAAGAGATGAAAGAAGATACAGAAATCATAAGGAAAAAATAGGACTCTGTGAAAATAGACCAGATATATTTTTAAAAGAATCAAATAGAACATATAAAAATGAAAAAAAACCCATTTTTTATTGAAATTAAAACTGAATAAGTGGGTTGAACTATAGGTTAACACATTAATGCATAATTTGTAAACTGGAACTTAGCAATAAGGTAACCAGAGGATTGCACAAAGAGAAGAGATGGAGAATATGAAAGAAAAGGTTGAGATATGGAAGAGAGTATCTAACATGCATCTAATAGTAGTTCTCAGGAGAAGAAAATAGAAAGAATGGAAGAAAGGCAATATCAAAAAGACATAGGCTGAGAATTTTCCAAGAATTATAAAAGACTTTATTGCTCAAATTGAAGAAAGCTTACTTATGAGCAAAATAAATCAATAGCAATCTGTATGAAAATACTGCATTACACTAGAGACAAAGACAAAATTCACCTACAGAGGAAAAAAAAAACATTAAATTGGTATTTCATCAGTTAGAATAGAAACACACTGAAATAATATCTTTAAAGTTCTGAGAGGAAATAACTAGTACACTAGAATTCTGTATCAAGCTAAACTAACATACAATAGTGAACATAGAATCAAACCATTTGCAGACAATCAAAAGACTGATAATTTATCATTCGGTGACTCTGAAATCATTAAATGTAGTAATTCAGTAAGAAGAAGATTGAAATTAGAAGAAATCAATGGCATGCTAGAAGCAGTGGTGCTCAAGTAAGCAAAGCAGGTCTACTGAGGAAAAAGAGAGTGAACCAACTGGAAGTTTAGAAAGTATGGTCATGGTTTGTTCTTTTGAGGCTTAATATTTCAGAGATAGAGGAGTCCTATGTGTTGACAATTTCCATGTAATCTTCAGATGAATGGATTAAAGTGAGTGGATTGAAAATCATTTGGTCCCAGAAAGTCAAGAAGCTTAGAAGATAAGATATTGGAAGGACCATATACTGTACTGATTATTTTCTATTGCATTCCAGGTAGATTCTCTAATTTTCTTTCAGAGTGCTTTGGACATGGAAGACAGACCCCTATGCACTGTGTCATTCAGGTTTCCTTGCTAGCTGGCCTCACCTGGGTTTGGCCAATTGAAGTCGCTGGCCCAAAATCAGAATGGAAAAGAGATCAGTTTCTTTCCCACTCTTTCCGCTTCAGCATTGCTTCTCTAGTGGCAGCTGTGTCTGTCTATGACTGAAGTTCCCACTGGTGGCCCCTTTTCCATGGCTCCACTCAGGTGACCCCATTTTTGTTTTCATTTTGGCCTTATGAATGATAACAGATTTACTGCCACTAATTTCTAGATACTAATTCTCCATGGGTCTCTTATGTTTTCACACATTTTGTAAACGAGGTACCAACTGACCTTTGTTTCCAATGATCTTTTCGAGGATATTTATATACTGAAAAGCCTTAGAAAGTAAAGGTAGTGTCTCCCCTTAGAGCAAAAGGCAGTCATATTTACTGTTCAGTATAATAAAGATAATTTCCTCTGAAGCAAAGGGCAGACATGCATAGTGCCCATTATAAAAGATTGGGTTTCCTAAGCTTGGGATTTCCTGGCCTGTAACTCAACCCATTGCCGATGCAGATGTTATCTGGCCCTCTTCTTACCACTCTGTGAGAACTGGGGTTTGGAAGCCAAAACATAAATGCTGATGCTCTGGCTACTCTTACTGTTATGATAAATAAATTGTCGATCTTTGGCCCAGGAGTGTCATGTTTTCCATTAGCACCCGCAAAACTGTAACGGGTGATCTCGTTAGCTTTCAAATAGGATAAAATCTCAGATCCTTCATAGCACTTTACAAGTACCTTGGCATCTCTCATTTGTTTTCTTAAACCTGATGAAACCTTTGAAGATAGTCCCTTCACAAAATCCATCTCATTGAATTCTGATTCTTGCTGGACCCTTACCTGATACAGCTAGATAGTTTAAAACTGCAAGGAATGTGTGATAGTTAACTTTATGTATCAATTTAGCTAGGCTATGGTGTCCAGTTGTTTGGTAAAACACCTGTCTAGATGTTACTATGAAGATACTTTTTAGATGTGATGAAAATTTAACACGTTAAAGCATAATGTGGGTGGGGCCCATCAAATCAATTGAAGACCTTAATACCAAAGGCTGGGGTTTCCCCAAGAAGAAGCATTTCTACTTCAAAACTGAAACATAGAAACCCTGCCTGAGTTTCCTGTCTGCTGGCCTGCCTTACAGATTTTGAACTTGTCAGCCCCCACCACTGCGTGAGCTAATTCCTTAAAATCTCTCTACATACATATATATCCTATTGGTTCTGTCTGTCTTGAGAACCCGAGTATTACAGGATGCCACAGAATTTAGTGAGGGGCCTATGAACACAAATTCAAGGTCCTCAAATAGTGAGTGAGAGTTTCAAAGGTAGAGAGTGGGAGATGGTAGCAGTAGTATGAAAAGGCATTATTTACCTCCAAGGGTAGTATTTCTTGAGTTTATGTGGCGAGAGAGTAAAATGCCTCAATGGTGGCTTCCAGGCAACAAAGAAGACAAAATATATATGATGTGGCCCCTACCTGTGTGTCAACGCTTATCACCTGTCTCTATCACCAAGGAAGCATGACTCTTCCTTGACTTTGGTCTTGTAGTTCCTTCTATCAAGAATCCCCTATCCCTCTCAGTTTCCCATCTTCCTGAATCCTTTAATCTCTTACATTTCTTACAATATTTCCTACCTTAGGAACATTTTTTCCTCTATCAAGCCTCAGTAAAAATTTCCTAAAAAGCAGAGTTGGGTACACCTACTTTCCCATTTTTCTAGCATTTACATTGTTCTGTAATTCTGTGTTTGTATGTCTGCCTCCTCACTATTCTGTGAACAAGAATTTCATTTTTAACTCAGTATTATACATAATAGGACAGGTTCTAGGATATAGGATGTGCTCTTTACAATTTTGTTGCACCAATGAAAGCGTGAATAAGTAAATTTATCCATAATGACATAAATGGCCACCTGTAGGATGATGACTTTCTGTCAGCATTGGAAGGAAAGTACAGATACAGAAAAATTGATGATGCCATTAAATAAAAAACAGAATAGAATAACAATAATTTTGTATTTTTATTTATTTTGTTTTTGTTTGTTAGTTACTCTCTCGTTGTTGACAAGATTCCAAAGGATTGATCTCAATATAAAAAGATTTAGGATTTTGATTCATCATAGGCAATACATATTGAGAAGTCTCTTTGCTTCAAAATGAAAACTAGTTTGAAAAGCTTCCAAGTTTAATCCATAACCATTTATTTTATAAGCCTTATTACATGCATAGTTGAGTGGCAACTGCCCACTATGGTTGATTTGATGCCATATGGAGGAGCTGCTCATTCTTTAAATTGCCCTGTTTCTATAATGAGAGTGTACATTTAGACACCAATTTCTTTAACTAAAGGCAAATCTCTTTCATTCACTGGGCCGTCCCAATCATAATGTTACATCAAGCATTTTTCCTAAATCTACACCTAGTCATCTGCTCTCCTCCACGATCATCTCAAATGTAAATTTCCAAACATAATGATTCTCTCTTGTCCAGACCTATTTATTTATCTGAGCTTCTCATTTTAGAAATCTTACATTTACCAAGTTCCAAGTTAGAAACCAGAGTCATTGTGAGACCTGTATACAACCAGTAACTAGTTTTTCTAAGTCATTATATGATCTGTTTACTAGTTTTCCATGGCCATTACAGCACCTTAGTATGCGCCCCGTATCAGTTCTCACTTATGATTGCAAGACAAGCTCTCTTTTGTCCATTCTCCATAGTGTAGCCAGGAAGATCTGTTTTAATGACTTAGCTGATCAATGATTTCTTTCTAAAATCTTATACAATAGCTACTATTTGCCTTAGGATAAATCTCATATTATATAAATATCCACTTTCTAAATCTTGTCATCTCTCTAATATTTGTCTTCCCCTCCCCCACCCCACCAATTTAATAGAATATATCATCATATTTTCCATTCTGCTTATACATCTTTACTGTCTGTGTTTTTTTTACATATTGCTCCTTTGCCTGGGAAGCTTTGCACTTTCTCTTTAACTCACATATGTTGAGACTCAGCTTAGTCACTCACATTACTTGTTTCAGTTATTTCCTGCCTAAGTTAAATGCTCCTACCTATGTGCTTCCAAAATTCCTTTTATCAATATTATGATACTTTATTACAATGGTTCTGTCTTTTAATTTTATTTCCATGCCTTTTTCAACAAATTATGAATCTCTTATGACAAAGATACTATCTTGTGTATTTTTGTAAGCTGAGGACTAAAAGAGAGCTGACATTTGGTTAGTGTTCAATACATTTTGGTTGAATAAAGGGAAAAAATTAAATGACACTTAATAGGTGGTTTCAGAGGGTTATGAAAACACATTTTATCTTTAAAATAGGTTTTTTATTTTTATAAAATACATAACATAATTGACTATTTTAATCATTTTTAAGTAAGTGTACAAGTTGTTAACCATTACCACTAACCTTTCCAGAACTTTTTTATTATCCCAACAGAAGCTCTATATCCATTAATAATCCTATTCAACCCACAGCCTATTCTACTTTCTATTTCTATGAATGTGTCTTATTATTGGTACTCAATAATGGAATCACAATATTGTCTTTTTTTGTGACTGGCTTATTTCACTTTGCCTAATGTTTTCAAAGTTCATTTATGTTGTAGCATGTACTAGAATTTCATTTTTAAGGCTAAAAAATTCCATTGTATATATTACTGCATTTTGTTTATCCATTCATCTTGAAGATACTTTGATTGTCTCCATGTTTTGCCATTGTGAATAATGCTGCCATAATATCCGTGTACAAAGTACTGCCTGAGTCCTTGCTTTCACAATTTTTGGATATATACCTAGAAGTGGAATTACTGGGGCACATGGTAGTTCTTTGTTTGCCTTTTTGAGGATCCACCAGACGTTTTTCATAGTGATTACACCATTTTACATTCCCAACAGCAGTGCACAAGGGTTCCAATTTCTCCACATCCTCACCAACTTATTTTCTTTTTCTTCTCTCTCTCCCTCTCCCTCCCTCCCTTCCTTGGTCCCTTTTCCTTCCTCCTTCTTTCCTTCTTTCCTTCCCTCAGTTCCTTCCTTCCTTCCTTCCTTCTCCTTCCTTCCTTCCTTCCTTCTTCCTTCCTTCCTTCCTTCTTCCTTCTTCCTTCCTTCTTTTACTTGCTTGCTCGCTTGCTGCTTCTCCTTTTCCTTTTCCTTGATAATAGCCATCTGTTTGAGTATGAAGTGGTATTTCTTGTGGTTTGGCTTGCATTTCTCAAATGGCTATAGCTATTGAGTACTTTTCATGTGCTTGTTGGCCAATTGTGTATCTTCTTTGGAGAAATATCTTTTTCAAGTCTTTTGCCTATTTAAATTAGGTTGTTTATTTTTTGTTGTTGAGTTGTGCGGTACTTTATTATTCTGGATATAAGATAATGATTGGAAAATATTTTATTTCATTTTGTGGGTTGCCTTTTTGCTCCCTTGATAGGGTCCTTTGATTCATGAAGTTTTTTTTTTTTTTATTTTAATAAAGTCCACTTTATCTGTTTTTTTTCTTTTGTTGTCTGTGTTTTTGGTGTCATATCCAAGAAATATTTACCAAATACAATCTCCTGAAGATTTTTCTATGTTTTCTTTTAAGAATTTTGTAGATTTAGCTCTCATGTTTAGGTCTGATCCATTTTAAGTTAATTTTTACATAGGATGTAAGGTAAGAGTGCAGCTTTATTCTCTTACATGTAAATATCCAGTTTTCAGAATACAATTTGTTGAAGACTGTTTTTTTCCCATTGAATAGTCTTAGCATCCCTGTTGAAAATCAGTTGATCACATATATAAGGATTTATTTCAGGGGTCTCGTTCTATTTCATTTGTTTTTATGTTTGTCTTTATGCCAATACCAACTGTTTTGATTATTGCAGCTTTGTATAGTTTTGAATCAAGAAGTACAAGTCCTCAAGTTTGTTTTTCTTTTTAAAATTGTTTTGGCTATTTGGGGTCTGTTGAGATTCCTCATGAATTTTAAAATGAATTTTTCAATTTCTCTGCAAAAATGCATTGGGATTTTGATGAAAAAGCATTGAATCTGTAGATTGCTTTGAGTAGTATTGATGTCATAATAATATTCAGTCTTCCAAGCCACAAACATGGGATGTCTTTCCACTTATTTCTGTCTTTAATTTTTTTCAACAACATTTTATAGTTATAAGTGCACAATTTTCCCTCCTTCTTAGCTAAGTTTATTCCTAAGTATTTTATTATTTTTGATGCTGTTGTAAGAAATTTTCTTAATTTGTTTTTTAAATTGTTTATTGCTATCATGTAGAAATGTACTATTTTTTCTGTTTTGTTTTGTTTATTCATTTTGTTCTTCAGATTCTACATATAAGTGAATCCATGTGGCATTTGTCTTTGTCTGACGTACTCCATTTAGCACAATACCCTCTAGTCCATCCATGTTGTTACAGATGGCAAGATTTCGTTAAATTTTTTTATGACTGAGTAATATTCCATTGTATATATGTATCACCTCTTCTTTATCCATTCATCATTGATAGACACCCAAGATGCTTCCATATCTTGGCTATCGTAAACAATGCTGCAATAAACATGGATGCACATGTCCCTTCAAAGTAGTGTTTTGAATTTCTTTGGATAAATATCCAAATGTTGGATTACTGGGTCCTGCTTTATCTCTTTGTTATAACCTTTGTTTTAAAGTCTATTTTATCTGGTGTAAGTATTGCTTTCTCAGCTTTTTATTTTTCATTTCCATTTTCATGAAATATCTTTTTCCATCCCTTTACTTTCAGTCTGTGTGTGTCTTTTGATCTGAAATAAGTCTCCTGTAGGCAGCATATGTAAGAGTCTTGTTCTCTTATCCATTCAGCCACCCATGTCTTTTGATTGGAGCATTTAATTCATTTACATTTAAAGTAATTATAGTTATTGCCATTTTAGTATTCGTATTTTTTCTCCTCCTCCTCCTCCTCTCTCCTCCTCCTCTCCTCCTCCTCCTCCTCCTCCTCTTCCTCCTCCTCCTCCTTTTTGTCATCCTCCTCCTCCTTTAACATTTCTTGTAATAATGGCTTGGTACTGATGAACTTCTTTAGCTTTTTCTCTTGGAAATTCTTATCTGTCTTTGGGTCAAAATGACAGCTTCACTGGGTAGAGTAATCTTGGTTATAGGTCCTTGCTTTTCATCATTTTGACTATTTTCTGCCTATCCCTTCTTGCCTGCAAAGTTTGTTGAGAAATCAGCTGACAGTCTTATGGAAGTATCCTTTCAGGTAACTGCTCTCTTGTCGCTTTTAAGATTCTCTCTTTGTCTTATCTTAACCTTTGGCATTTTAATTTATGTGTCTTAATGTGGGCCTCTTTGGGTTGATCTTGTTTGGACTCTCTGTGCTTTCTGGGCTGGTATGTCTATTTCCTTCACCAGGTTAGGAAAGTTTTCCATCATTATTTCTTTAAATAGATTTTCATTTCCTTGCTTTGTCTCTTCTCCTTCTGGTATCACTATGATGTGAATGTTGATATGCTTGATGTTGTCCTAAAGTCCACTTAAACTATCCTCATTTTTTTTTGATCCATTTTGTTGTTGCTATTCTGATTTGTGTTTTGTGCTACACCTTTTATATCACTGACTTGATCCTCTGCTTCATCTAATCAACTGTTGATTCCTTTTAATGTAATTTTTTAAATTAAATTTATTGGGGTAACATTGGTTAATACAATTATATAAATTTTTAGGTGTACATTATAATTGACATCTATATAGTCTATTGTGTGATTACCACCGAAAGTCCACTTTCTTTTAGCTACCATATATTTAATCCCCTTTACCTCACTTCACCTACCCCTCCACCTATTTTGACCCTTTTAACCATCTACCTCCCTCCTCCTTGCCATCTCCCACTCTCTGGTAGCCACTAGTCCATTGTCCATGATTCTCTGTTTGTCCTGTTCGTTTGTTGCTTTTAGGTTTATATCCAAATATAAGTGATATATTGTGATTTTAAACTTTTTCTGTCTGGCTTATTCCATTTAGCATGATTATTTCGAGGTCTCTCATGTTGTCGCAAATGGCAGTATTTCATCTTTTCTTATGGCTGAGTGATATCTCATTGTATATACGTACCACAGTTTCTTTAGCCAATCATCCTTTGTAGGACACTTTGGTTGCTTCCATGTCTGGCCACGTGAATAGTGCTGCTATAAACATCGGTGTACAAATATCTTTTTGGATATGGGTTTTCAAGTCTTTGGGGTAAATACCCAGTAGAAGGATTGCAGGATCATATGGTAGATCAATTCTCAGTTTTTTGAGGAAACTCCATATTGTTTCCATAGTGGCTGTACCAATTTTCAGTCCCAGCAGCAGTGTATGAGGGTTCCTTTTCTCCTCAGCCTCTCCAACATTTGTTATTACTTGCCCTGTTGATTTAGCTATTCTAACAGGTGTGAGATGGTATTCATGTGGATTTATTTGCATTCCCTAATAGCTAGTTTTTTTGAGCATCTTTTCAAATATTTATAGCCATTTGTATGTCCCTAGGAGAAGCGTCTATTTAGATCCTCCACCCATTTTTTGATTTGATCATTTGTTTTTTGTTATTATTGAGTTATATGAGTTCTTTGTATATTTGGATATTAGGCTCTTATTGGAGGATAGATTTGTAATTTTCCCATTCGGATGGTTGTCTCTATACCTGATTGACAATTTCTTTTGTTGAGCAGAAGTTTTTAGTTTGATGTAGTTTCATTCATTTATTTTAGCTTTTGCTTCCTTTGCCTTTCAGGTCAAATTCATAAAATCCTTTTAATCCCTTTTTAAGATTTTAGGTCTTGAGTTTAGTTCCTACATTTTCTTCTAAGCTTTTATTGTTTCAGGTCTTAATTCAGATCCTTACTCCATTTTTGAGTTAATTTTGTGTGTAGTGATAGACAATAGTCTAGTTTCATTCTTTTGCATGTGGCTTTCCAGTTTTCCAAGCATCATTTATTGAAGAGGCTTTCCTTTCTACATAGTGTTTTTTGGTTTTTATGTGGAAAATTATTTGCCCATATAAATATGAGTTTACATCTGGACTCGATTCTGTTCACTGGTCCGTGTTCTGTTTTTCTGCCAATACCATGCCATTTTGATTACTGTCACTTTGTAGTATAATTTGAAGTTAGGCAGAGTGATGCTCCAGCCTCATTCTTTTTATTCTCAGGATGGCTTTGGCAATTGGGATTTTTGTGTTTCCAATAAATCTGATGATTTTTGTTCTATTTCTTTAAAAAGTGCTGATGGATTTTGATGGGGATTACATTAAATCTGTATAATGCTTTAGGTAAGATGGTCATTTTAACTATGTTGATTCTTCCCAATTCAAGAACACAGAATATCTTTCCATTTCTTTGTATCTTTGATTTCTTTTAAAAGGATTATAGTTTTCATTATATAGGTCCTTCACATGTTTTGTTAGATTTATTCTAGGTATTTTATTTTTTGTTGCAATTGTGAAAAGGAATTATTTTTTCCACTTCTTTTTCTGACACTTCAATTATTAGAGTATAAGTGCTATGGATTTTGAACGTTGATTTTGTATCCAGAAACTTTACTGTATTTGCTTATTGTTTCTAGTAGTGTTCTTGTGGAGTCTTTAGGGTTTCTATATAGAGAATCATGTCATCTGCAAATAGTGACAGTTTGACTTCTTTTGTCTTCTATTTGGATGCCTTTTATATCTTTCTCTTGCTGATTGCACTCTAGGACTTCCAATGTTATATTGAATAGCAGTGGTGATAGTGGACAGCCTTGCCTTGTTTCCTGATCTTAGAGGAAGGTTTTTAGTTTTTCACCATTAAGTATAATAGCTGAGGGTTGTCATAGATGGCCTTTATTATATTAAGGTACTTTCCTCCAATACTATTTTGTTAAGTGTTTTGATCAGAAATGATGCTGTATCTTGTCGAAGGCTTTTCTGCATCTATTAATATGATCATATAACTTATTTTTAATTTTTATGTGGTGTATCACATTAATCTTTGCGTATTTTGAACCATTATGCCTCTAGATGAAGCCCACTTGATTATGGTGTGTAATCTCTTTAATAGTGCTGTATTCGGTTTGCTATCTTATTTTAGGATTTTTGCATCTGTGTTCATGAGAAGATATTGGTCTGTAGTTTTCTTTTTTTTGTGTCCTCTTTACCAGATTTTGGAGCAGAATAATACTGGCCTCATAAAATTATGTTGGGAGTATTGCCTCCTCTTTGATTTTGTGGAAGAGTTTAAGGAGAATAGTATTAAATCTTCTTTGAATGTTTAGAAGAATTCACTGGTGAAAACCATCCGGTCCTGGATTTTTACTTTTTGGTAGGTTTTTGTGATTGTTTCAACTTCCATAAGCTCATTGGTTTATTTAGATTTTCCAGTTCTTCTTGATTCAGTCTAGGAAGATTCTAAGTAATTGGTCCATTTCTTCTAGGTTATTAAAATTTGGTGTTATACACTTTTTCATAGTATTTTGATGGATTCTTTGTTTTCTGTGATGTCAGTCGTAATTTCCCTTCTTTCATCCCTGATTTTGTTTATTGTGTTCTTTTCTTTTTTCTTTAGTGAGTCTAGCCAGGGGTTTTGTCATTTTATTAACTTTTTCTAAGAACCAGCTCCTTTTTGCATTTATTTTCTACAGTTTTTTTCTTTTTTGTGTCAATTCATTTATTTCTGCTTTAATTTTGATTAATTTAATCTGTCTGATTAATTTTTTCTGACTTTAGGCTTCTCTTTCTAATTTTTTAAAAGATTATTAGGTTGTTTATTTGGGCACATTCTTGTTTTTAGAGTAAGGCCTATAAGGATATGAACTTTCCTCTTATGACCACTTTGGCATGCCCCAAAAGTTTTGATATGCCGTACTATCATTATCATTCGTTTCTATGTATCTCTTGATCTGACTTTTTAGTTCTTCTCTGACCCAGTTATTTTTCGGTAGCATTTGTTTAATCTCCATGTATTTTGGTTCTTTCTGATTTCTTTTTGCAGTTGATCTCTCATTTTAAAAGCATTATGACTAGAGAATATGGTTGATATGATTTCAACCCTCTTATATTTCTTGAGGTTATCTTTGTGTCCCAGTATGTGCTGATTCTTGAGACTGTTCCATGCGTACTAGAGAAGAATGTATAAGCAGCTGTTTTGGGATGGAAGGCTCTGTATGTCAATTATGTCCAGTGGTCTAATGAGTCATTTAAGGATGTTATTTACTGATTTTCTGTTTGGATGATGTTCCATATCTGACAGTGGGTATTTAGGTCACCTACTATGGTAGTGTTTTAGTCTGTTTCTTCTTTAGTTCTGTTCATAAATTGCTTTACATATTTCAGGGCTCCCTGATAGGAGCATAGATATTAATAAGTGTTATGTCTTCTGGTGAATGATTTTCTTTATCATTATGAAGTGTCTCAGCATCTTTCTTTACCTTTTTTATTTTGAGGTCTATTTCATCTTGGTACCACTACTCTCACTTTTCTTTGAATGCCATTTGCTTGAAATATCATTTTCCCCTTTCACTTTGAGTCTATATTTGTCTTTGGAGCTGAGATGTCTCCTGGAGGCAGCATATGGTTGGGTTTTTGTTTGTTGATCCATTCCACAACTCTGTACCTTTTTATTGGTGTGTTCAGTCCATGTACATTTAGGGCAATTATTGAAATATGATGTCTTCTTTTTTTTTAATTTAAAGTTTGAAAAAACATTATTAATTAAGTTTATTGGGGTAACTTTAATACAATTACATGATTTTCAGGTGTATATTTAGTTTGACATCTTATATATTCTATTGTGTGATTACCACCCAAAGTCCAATTTCCTTCTGCTACCATATACTTGATCCTTTTACCCAGTTCACCCTACCTCTATCCCCTATATTTGATCCCCTTTACCCTGGCTACCTCTCCCTTCTCCCCACCCCCTACTCTCTGGCACCACTAGTTCATTGTCCATGTCCACCGAGTCTCTGTTTGTTGTCCCTGTTCGTTAGTTGCTTTTAGGTTTATTCCAAATATAAGTGATGTATGTGATTTTCAACTTTTTCTGTCTGCTTATTTTTGCTTAACATGATTATCTTTTCTTATGTCTGAGTAATATTTATTGTAATATGTACACAGCTTCTTTAGCCAATCATCTACCATAGGACACTTCAATTGCTTCCATGTCCTGGCCACTGTGAATAATGCGCTATGAATATCAGTGTGCAAATATTTTTCCAGATATGGGTTTTCAAGTCTTTGGGTAAATACTCAGTAGAGAAGATTGCTGGATCATATAGTAGATCAATTCTCAGTTTTTTGAGGAAACTCCATACTGTTTTCCATAGCGGCTGTACCAATTTTCAGTCCCAGCAGCAGCGTATGAGGGTTCCTTTATCTCCACATCTTTCCAACATTTGTTATTACTGCCCTGTTGATTTATAACTATTCTAACAGGTGTGAGATGGTATCTATGAGGTTCTTCTTATAGCCATTTTATCTTTTGCTGTCTGGTAGCTTAGTGTTTTCCATTGCTTCCTTATCCTTGTATTTCTGTTTACTTTATTTTGTTGGCTTTGTGGATTTTGCCTCTGATTATTCTTGTTTTATGTTATATACTTCAGTTCTGAATCTTTTGGTGTGTGTACCATCATAAATATAAAAGGATAGTTTTATATATATAATATATATATATATATGGATAGATATAGATAGATAGATAGATAGTCCCATTTTCTTCTGTGTGTGCTTTATCTCCTTTCCCCTTGCAAATTTGGATTTTTGAATCCCCCTTTTCAGCCACTGTTATCTCAATTTGTCCCTATGTATGCTGAACATTCATTACTTTTCATTATAAAAATTCTCTTTTTATTATTTAAGCTTATAAATCTCTGTTCTTAGTAAGGTTGCATTCCTTTGCTTCTATTTGCTTGATAGTCCTTTACTCCTAATCATTTTTTTTTTTTTTGTCATTTTGTTTTAAGTGAGCTGACTCCTTTCAGTATTTCCTGTAGTGCCAGCCTTGTAGTGGAGAATTCCTTCAATTGTTGTATGTCTGGAAAGGTCTTAATTTCTCCTTCATATCTAAAGAAGAGCTTAGCTGAATACATTATTCTAGGCTGGTAGTTCTTTCACTTAATAGTTTAAATATTTGATTCCATTCCTCTGCTTGAAAGGTTTGCTCTCAGAAGTCTGAGGATAATTAGTGGGCTTTCCTTTATAAGTTTACGTTTTCTTTTCCCTGGCGGCTCTGAGAATTCTGTTTTAGTTGTTGAGTTTTGATACTTTTAATACAATGTCTTGGTGAAAGCCTTAATGGTTGAGATACTTAGGTGTTCTGTTGACTTCTTTGAATTCCAAACTCCAGGTCATTCTTTAGATTTGGGAAATTCTCATCAATATTTCTGAAAATGATTTCTAGTCCTGCTCCTTCTCCTCACCTTCGATAATGCCCCATTACTTATGTTTCTTCTTCTGATGGTATTAGCTTGTTCTTGAATTTCTCTTACATTATTCTTTCATTCTTCAGTTTCTTCTTTCTTTCTGATTTATTTCTAGATTTCTGTCTTCAATATCACTGATCCTTTCCTCTATTTGGTTGACTCTATTTCCCAAGCTTGCTATTTCATTTTTCAGCTCTTGCAGTGTGCTTTTTAATCTCCAGGAGGTCTATTCTGTTCTGAGGGTTTCAAATATCCTTGCTGAAGAACTCATTCTGCTCATCTAGTTGTTTTCTTACCTGAAATTGTTGATATGACTCATTATGGAACTCATTTAGTTTTTCAGAAGTACCATCCTGAATTCTCTGTCACTTAAATTGTGTATTTCTATGTCTGAAAGCTTATTTTCTCGAGATGTTTCTCTTTCTTTCTGAGATGCCTTGTCACCTTGGTTAGTCTTTGTGTTTAATGGACTATTTCTCTGCCTGGGCATTAATGGCAGTGTATTCTGCTTTTTTTTCCAGAAGGAAGATTTATTATATAAAGTCTCTCTTTAGCCTGCTGCAAAGAAGGTGCTTTTCTTTTGGTTTCCAGTAAGGGACCTAAGCCTCTTGGATCTGTGCTTTATATAAAGCCTTAACAATGCCTTTTTATTTTCTGATAGAGTTTAATCATGCTTGCTGTCCTCAGTTTCAGTCCTGTCAGTTCTAGCAACAGTTTCAGTAGCATTTGCTCAGATTCCCTGGAGCTCTGTGGTTTAGGTCTTGGAAGGTACAGGGGTGGGGAGGGGCCCTTTGGGTTGGGGGTTTGGAGCTGTGGTTAGCCTCAATTTACAACTGCACCAGTAAAAATCAACTGTTGTTTTCTTACCATCCCGCTTCTCTGCTTTCTGCTCTGATAATAGCCTCTGCTGGCTGTGGGGAGCCCACAGCTTTCCCAGGAAGGACTGTTTAGGGAACTCACCACTCCTTCTCCTCCCTCCTCTCCTCCTATAGGAGCTCGCCGGGTGGGCGGGGGTGGGGGGGGCTAGCTGTTATGTACAGATCCCACACACTCAGACGTGCTGGTGTGCAGTTTGGGTGTTTTTTGTTGAGTTTTAGGTGTTAGTTTATGTTGTTTCAAGGGAGAGACATGTTTTCAAAGATCTTTGTTCTTAATGTATTTTTATTTTAATGTATTTTTTATTCCAGTTATTGTATTTTTTATTCTCACTTGTTTTTTTATGTTCCCTTATCTATTTTTATGTTTCATATCTCTTGCTGACATTCTCATAGAGATCATTGAGCATCCTCATAACCAGTGTTTTGAACTCTACATCTGGTATATTGCTTCCCTCCATTTTGTTTAGTTCTTTTTTTCTGGAGCTTTGTTCTGGTTTTTTTTTTTTTTCCCCTCCCATTTGAGACATGTTTCTTTGTCTCCTTATTTGGGCTGCTTCTTGTGTCTGTTTCTAGGTATTAGGTAGGGCTCCTAAGTCTCCTGGTCTTAGTAGAGTAACTTTATGTAGTAGGGTCCTGTGGGCCCTGAGGTGCAATCTCCCTATTCCACTGAGCTGGGTGCTCCATGTGTATCCTTGTGTGGGTTCTGTGTGCTCTTCTGGTGTAGTTGAACCTTGGTTGCTGTTTGCACATCAGTGGGAGGAATTGCCCCTCAATCTGATTGGTTGTGAGAATGCCATGACCACAGTGGAGGAAACTGTTGTGTAGGGGCTGATCCCATGGAGCAGGATTCACTTTAGTGGAGCTCTGGTGTCTGCTGAGTCTGCCCTTTGGGTGTGTCTTTTGTGGAGGTGACTGGTTGGTGCTCCAGCTTGGTCTGAAGTGGCTATTGGGTGTGCAGGCCCCAGGGCCCTCCTGGAGGGCCCTACTGCAGGCCAAATTCAGCTTTAGCCTCTGTCCTGCCTGCACCACCTGGCATGAGACACAAAGCAATCTGCCTATGGCTGCTAGTGCACTGGCTTGGATGCTGGAGGAGGCCAGGTCTGAAACCAAGGCTGACTGCTTCCAAATACCGGTTTAGAGCTGCTTAGCAAGAAGTACGGGGCATGCGCGAGGCTAGATGCTGTTTGCTCGGGTTTGTGAACCTTTGAGAGATTTTAGGAAAATCCACAGTATGAACCAATACAGGTCATTTGTATGGAAAAGCAAATGGAAGTGGCTTGTTGGTTCGAAATTTGGGTGGGGCAGAGTCTCAGAGAATCACCAGAGCAGGGTAAAAGGTGTTAACTTGATTGATGGAGACTCAGATATATTGCATCCACCTGTGTCTGTGTGCTGGGGGCAGGTAAGGGCTAAAGAAAGGAATGATGGCTTTTGCAAGCAGTCTGTCTGAGAGAAAGTTGCCCCTCCAGGCTTGCCCGGAAGCCACAATTCATTTCCTCCCATGTGTCCCTGGTGCTTTCAAGCTTCTGTCCCAGAGCTGGATCTCAGAGTGAGTCTGTTATTAAGTCCATGCATGGCCTTTTAATAGAAACACCGTGGGACGCCAGCTGCCCTCTGTCTCAGCCACAATCTCTGCTGGTTTTTCGCAGCCAGAATTGTGGGGCTTCTCTTCCTGGCACTGGAACCCTGGGTTGGAAAGCATGATGTGGAACTGAGACCCCTCACTCCTCAGTGGGGACCTCCACATGCGCTATCACTCCAGATTTTTAACTGCCACCATGTGGGTGTGGCACCAGCCCCGGTCCTGCATCTTCCTCTCCTACCAGATTCAATGTGACTTCTTCTGGTCCTTAGTTGTAGAACTTCTGTTTAGCTAGACTTCAGGAAAATTCTCAGTAATGGTTGTTCGGTGATTTGTTGTAATTTTGATGTGGTAGTGAGAGGAGGCAGCATATAGTATTAACCTACTTTACTATCTGATTAAAAATTCTGAGAAATGCATATATTTTCTAGTAGTAACAATTTGTGTCCTGCAAGCTTTCTGAATTGTTTATTCTAATGGTGTTTCTCTCCCCACCCCTCCTCCTTCCCACCCCCCCAGTTGGAATCTTTAGGGGTTCTATATATAAGATCATGCCTCCAAATAGATAATTACTCCCCCCCCCCCAGTTGGATAACTTTTTATAAGAATTGCTAGATAAGGGGAAAAAATAACATACAGAAAAGCACTCGACAAAATCCAACATCCTTTCATGATAAACACAAGCAATAAACTAGGAATAGAAATAATTTCCTTAAATATAAAGGCTATATATGCAAAAATACAGCTAACCACACTCAATCTGGAAAGACTGAAAGCTTTCTATGAGATCAGGAATAACATAAGGATGTCCCTTTTGCCATTCTATGCAAAATAGTATTGACAGTTCTAGCCCCAAATTTGATGAAATTTATAAATCTACAACCCAAAGTTTAATGACCTTTAAAGGAGAATGAGCTCAAAAAGAACCTTCAAGGAGAACTCAATAAGACACATTGTAGTCGAACCTGCCCAAGACAAAGAAAGATTCTTGAATGCACAAGGGAAAGGTGAATCATCACAGACTGTTGATCCTCAGTGAGAATATGAGCAATATTCATCAGAAACCTTTGAAGATCAGAAAGGCATGGGGTGAAATGTTTAAAGTGCTGAAGATAAAAAACTGTCAACCCAAAACACTATTTCTGGTAAACTTTCTTTCAAAAATAAGGGAGAAATTAAGACACTCTAGAAAAACAAAAGCCAGGAATTCATACACATGACCTTTCCCTAAGAAATGTTTAAAGGGAATCCTTTAGGTTAATATGAATGGATTCTAGACAGTAACTTGAAGGTGCGTGAAGAAATAAAGGTCTCTGATAAAGGATTTGAGATAAATACGTAAAAATTATAAGGCTATGTTATCGTGTACTTTTTTGTGTTGAATTTTATCAGTTTAGAGATGTTTTTGCCACTATTTCCTCAAATAATCTTTTTGTTTGTTTGTTTTTGTTATTCCTTGTTTCTCAGATAATCTTTTTCTCCTTTTCTCTTTTCCTTCTGGGGCTCCCATATGTGTATGTTGATCTCCTTCATGGTGTTCTCCAGGTCCCTTAGTCTCTGTTTGCTTTTCTTTATTCTTTTTGTTTTTACTTGTCAGGCACCATAATTTCAATTGTCTTATTCTAAAGTTTGTTGGTTGTTTCTTCTGCTTGTTCAAATCTGCTGTTGAATCCTTCTAGAGAATTTTCATTTCAATTATTGTAATTTTCAGCTCCAGAATTTCTGTTTGGTTCCTTTTTATAATTTCCATTTCTTTGTCGATATTCTCATTTCCTTTTATAGTAATTTTCCTGATTTTCTTTTGTTTCTTTATCCATATTTTATGTTAACTCTGAATGTATTTAAGTTATGTCTAGTAAGTGTGATATTTGTGGATTTATTTTGTTCCTTTGAATGAGCCATGTTTTTCTATTCTTTTCTATGCCCTGTGCTTTTTGCTGAAAATTAAATATTTAAATATTATAATATGGTGATTCTGGAAATCACATTCTCCCCTTCCCTAGGTTTTCTGTGTACTTTGTTGTTGTTGTTGTTGTTGAAACTTATATAGTCTGTTTGTTTTGAGAGTTTTTCTAACTATTTTTGCAGAAGCTATTTCTTGTCATGTGCAATCACTAAAATCTCTGTTCCTTTAGCTCACATTCAGCTGATATTTTGACAGAGATTTCCTTGAATCTCAGGTAATTGTTTAGTGTTTGCAGATTGGCTCTGTCCTAGGTCATTCCTTCAACACTTAGATAGGTTTCTACTGAGGCTAATGATCAGCCTATTTTGAAAGCTTAAGATCTCAGATCTTTTCTGAGCATCTATTTTGCCTGGATGTTCATGTAGTTTCCTAAATTCCTCCCCACCTCTCACATTTGTCTGCTTTTGAATGTTCTAATTTTCCTTCACCTCAGCTTTTCCTCTGGGCCTGAGGTAGTCTATTGTATGTCTCCAGCTATAATCTCTTGCCCCAGGAGTCTGTGTCTGTAGTCGCCTTGCGAATTTTTATTAGTGTCCATCACTTTCCTCACCTGAGTTCTGAGTTAAACAGAACATAGACAAGCTCCTTGTGTCAGTCCTTTATGTATTCACCAGACAGTTTAGAAGAGATATACACAATAATTTGCAAAAAAGTTCTCCTCTCTCCTTATAGTTTGAGATATGGTACTGGGACATGGGTTGACATGACTTCAAGACCAAGACTTTTGCCATGCCAGGGAGGGGTAGAGTGAGAGTGAGTAAAAATGCCACAAAACTTTCCTACCATTTTAAAGATGGATTTTTAAAAATTAGGCATTTGCTTGGTGGCTGTAAATCTTTGACTGTTTTTCAGAGCTCCAGTAAGGTTGGTTCAGATAGACTCTGCTTTTTAAAAAATGTTTCTGTGGGGGTAGATACAGAGAACAAATTGATGGTCACCAAACGGGAAAGAGGTTGAGAGAAAGGGTAAAAAATGTGAAAGGGATTAAGAAGTACAAGTTGCCAGTTATAATAATAGTTATGGGAATGCAAAATGCAACATAGGGATATAGTTGATAATATTGTAATAACTATGTATGTTGTCAGTTGGGTATTAAAACACTGTGTTGTATACCTCAAACTAATATAATATGTTAACTGTAATTTAAAAATTGAAAAAATGTTTCTATTGGGGAATGAAAACTTGGGGCTTCTTAGCTTGCCATTTTCTGATATCTTCTTCAACATAGTTTTGCCTTCACTTGGACTTTAACCAAAGGTCATCAGAGGACTTGACATGTAACCTAAATGAAGGTATGTACAGTCACAGAAAAGTGAATGGAAAAAGACACTCTAAAGGTGTAAAGAGGCCTGGAATAAAAACTTGTTTTGGGAATTAAACTTTTGTAGATAAGAAATCCATGAAAATATTAGATGACAGTTGAGAGTAGATAAGCATATGAAATGAGTTCTGTCCAGGTAGTAAATTGCTCAGGGAGCCGGGGCTTACTGACAGCATGGGACAGCTGCAGTTACATGCTACAAATGGTTAGGTCTGATTTCTGGGTGCAGATTAATTCCAGTTCATGAAGGGTCTTGAGCAATGCCAAAAATGACCAAATAGAAGAACATGGGAAAAGAATGAGATGGCTGGGTCTGGCACTTAATTAGAGCCTCCCCTCAGGGCTCAGAGAATTTGCATAATTCAATTCATTCCTAATGGTAGCTGTCATATCAGTTTGTCTCAATCCTGACTGTGGTCCACAACTGTATCTCAGAAGTGACTTGGGGAGGTAAGCTTTGTGTATTGTCTTCATCTCTCTATTTCTGCACGCCCAACCCCCAACCAATAGTACCCTCTGCCCTTCTCTTACTTTTCTTCTCTGACTGCTTATTCTCTTTTGCCTCCTACTCTCCAATAAAAAATATACTCCCAGGAAATAATCTGCTAAATGAATCCACATTAAGTGCACTTGGCTAAAAAGACTTAAATGTAAACCCTCCCAGGGCAGGGCTATTTGCATTTTAACAGGAGTATATTTCAAGCTATAAAAATTCCAATTGTGAAGCTGTAAGTGTTAGCTGTTTCATAAGAAAGGAAATTTTTAGAGAACCTTGTTCTAACTCAGAACATTTTTGTTTTCTAGGTATACTCTACTCCAGATAGTATGAAAAAATTCCAAATTATGAAAGGGCTTTAGAAAACCAAACTCTTCCTAATATGAAAAGAAGCTCAAGGGCTGATTTTAGTGTGAAGTCATTGGATAATGACCTTTCATACCTTTCCAGCCGGATACCAGGGATAAAGCCAAGACCTTGACCAACTGAAACGTCAGGTCAGGGAGATTCTCACCTTGCTATATGAAAAGAAAGCCTGAGGATCAGGAATAGAACAGGTCTTCCAAATCAGGATCTTGACTATTTTAGAGGATAATAAGGAGCCTCCATACCATTATATGGCTTTTCTGCCTAGTCATCATTGGAGGATTTTCTTTGGGATACAGTACATAAGGTGGGATCTGCCAGTTCTAGAAGTATGGGTACCAGAAAGTAAGAGCTAAGAATGAAAATACATTATCACTGTGGTTGAATTTAACTTCTCCCAGCCGCTGTTTCCTCCTTTTAATGTGGGAACGAGAATGTCTATTAAAAAGAGTTAGAACTCTTTTGATTCCAAATTATAAGAAGGAATATTAAACTAGGTTAAGTTAAAAAAAAATTAGAGGCCTTCATTCTTGGGTGTCCAAGGGATATTGGCTTTGGGCAAGACTGGATCCAAGGACCCAAAGGACACCTTCAGAACTTTTCGGCTCTGTTTGTTTTTACTCAGACAATTTTAATATATGTTGGTTAAGAAGATATAAAGAACTTATCTCCCAGATTAACAAATGCAATACAAAATCTCTATAAAATATCACTCCCAAGGAAGATTATATTGCCTTGCTCAGGTCAGACATCTAAACCCTAGTCAGTCACTGTATGGTGGGACTTTTTTGATTGACCAGCTTAAGTCCTATGTATAACCTATGATATAGTCAATATGCCATAATTGATTGCCTCTTCAGGATCTCACTGCATAGAGGAGGAATTCTCTAAAGGATTTAGGAAGCAAAAAATGAGAAAGTATGCTAGGCATAAAAATATTATAGTTATAATAATCTACCAAACCAACTACTACAGGTTAAAAAATTAAATGAGCAGACACAGGGAAGCTGTTTATAAACTACAATCGTAACTGAAACTTAGTATTCAAATAATGATAAATACTCTGATCATTAAAATCAAGAAAGCTGCTTCATATGAAGAAGGCTTTACAAAAAGATGAACTGCCCAACAACTGGCATGGGATAACTGGATAAGCTTCTATAAAAAAACGGGAAAGTAGGAGCTCCACCTTCCATAACACAATAGGGTATATTCCAAATAGATTAAGTATTTACATGTAAAAATGAAGCCAAGCCATGAAAGTAATGGAAAAAAAATGGGAGGACTCTTTTATAATCTTGAAAAGGGGAAGGTCTTCCTAGTTTTTATTCAAAATTCTGAATTCATAAAGAATATGACTGCTAAATAAAACTAGATTAGAATCAAACATTTGTGAGGTGAAAAATATCATTTGAAAAAAGTAAAAAGGCAAAAACAAATGAAATAAAAAGCAGTGGTGTGTTGGAGATGGCCTTCACTGGCTTACAGGAGCTGATTGTTAAATTTTCAAGAATTTTGCAAGCTGGTTGTCAAAGAGTCATTAGTTAAAATTAAGCTACGCAAACTTATAATTAAAGTATTACAAACAAAAGGAGTAAATACTTCAAATTTATCACTTTCTAATTGTTTAGCTACATTTTACTATCACCCACAGTCTTGAGGTTATTTACAGCTATCGTTTCTGTTTCGTGGAGATAATGTGTGATGGTCTGCTGCTGCCCATCTCTTCTCAACTCCACTTTTAGTGGTGTTGTTGGCAGCTGAATGTAGCTGTGGTAGAGATATCTACATCAGGGAACTTGGCAAATGCTATAGGCCAGGGTTTATTTTCCCCAGAAACTTTTGTTAAACATTAACTAACAAACCACTGGAAAAAAGTTTTTGCAACTCACATTACAGAGAAAGGACTAATCTCCTTATGTATAATGTGTTCCTGCAAGGCAGGTATAAAAAAACAATTAAACTAATAGAAACATAAGAAAAGTATAAAGTGTCCATTCATAGAAATAAAGAGGTACTCCGTGTCACAAGAGAAATGCAAATCAAAACTGTACTGAGATATTCTTTTTTTCTTTTAACCTATGAGATTAGTAAAAATGCAAATTTGTTAATACTCTGTAAACAGGCACTCATATATTGCTTCTGAGGCTATAAATTTGTGTAACCCTTTGCAAAGCAATTTGGCTCTATGTATAGACTGTTTGACATAGCATCCCATCTCTGGGAATTTATCATATTATATGGTATAGAGTGCTTTTGTTTGTTTTAATAGCAAAAGGTTGGAAATAACAGAAATGCCTGTCCACTTAGGCTGGTTTAATAAGCTGTGAAAGATTCATGCAATGGAATTGACTGAAACTGTAAAAATCGAAGACACTCTCCAAGATGAACTTGGAAGAATCTCTAAGTTATACTCCCCCAGTTTTATTGAGATATAATTGACATAAAACACTATTAGTTTAAGGTGTACAACATAATGATTTGATATGTGTATATATTGGAAAATGATCACCACAATAGGTTTAGTTAACATCCATCACCTTATACAGTTATAATTTCTTTTTCTTGGGATAACTTTTAAGATTTACTCTCTCAGCATCCTTCAAATATACAATACAATCATTGTTAACTGTAGTCACCATGTTGTACATTACAGCCCCCAAATTAATTTATCTTGTAACTGCAAGTTTGTACCTTTTGACCACCTTCATATATTTCCCTAACTCCTACCCTCTTCCTCTGGCAGCCACCAATCTGTTCTTCACTTCTATGAGTTCAATTCTTTTAAATTTCACATATAAGCAAAATCATATAATGTTTGTCTTTCTCTATCTGACTTATTTTTCTTAGCATAATGCTCTCAAGGTCCAACTGTGTTGATGCAAATGATGATTTTCTTAATAGCTGAATAATATTCCATGTGTACATATAAACCATGTTTTCTTTATTCATTCATCAAGTTACATTATTAAGTGAAAAAACAAGGTAAATATCAGAGTGTATAGTATGTTATCTTTTGCACAACAAAATAAAAATAGTTGTACTTGATTTGCATAAATAAAGCCTGGAAAGATAAATAAGAAGCTAATAAAAATGGTCATGGGGGGAGGTTGCCATGCAGGATATGAGAATTGGATAGGTAGGGGATGGGGTAAGAATAAGACTTTGCATTATCTTTTTACACTAAAATAAATGTTGAGTTATATCAATGTACTACTTTATACAAAACAAAAAGGTACAAATGAAAGCTTTATTCAAGAGCACTTGACTGTTTAACTCACTAGATGTTCAGTAAATATCTGCCATGTGGCAGGTACTGTTCTAGGAACTGTGCCCAGATGGTAGTACCAGACCTTGTAAAGCTGTGATCTAAAACTAAAGAATTGCCTTTAGTTACAGAAACCATTCTTTGAATGCCACATCTTCCATTATGCCCACCCGACAGTTTTCTCTTGTCCCATCTAGTTTCATATTTATGACCTCAACATAGTAAAAATATCCCCCAGGCTACTCAAGTCTCATAACAATTCAATGTTTGTGTTCTTCTCTTGTACATTTTTCCTATATATCTCCTCATCTTTATTGTCTTTCGTTTTGAGTGTGTTGTTTAATGTAGTTGGTAGAAAATGATATTTTAAAAGTTCAGGGCTTTACTTTTATGATAGTGAATAAATAGACAAAAATTCCAGTGAGTTTACATCCTAGTTGTGTTCAGGGAAGGCTTAATGAGCACGGACATGAAAGGTATGATGAAGCGTGCTTTTTTAGTATCTAAGATTATGTTTATAGGTTCGTAGTAATTATTATTTCTGCTGCTCTCAAGGATATTGCAAAATTTTTTACAAGCGTGCGCGTGCGTGTGTGTGTGTGCGCGCGCGCACACACACACACACACACACACACACACACACTTATTTATGAAATAACACTGCTGCCAAACTACCTAAAGTCTGTATCCTCCTAATGGCATATCTTGCTTTGGCTCCCAGTAACCAAGGGCTCAGTAAACATTTGCTAGGCCTCTGGCTCAGAATGATGGGCAAACTCTGGACATGGGGGCTTTATTCTCATTCAAAATGAAGCTAAATAGTACGTAAAACTAAATGAGCCTTTTAATATCATGTTCTATCAATCAGAGTAAACAATACGTTCAAAAAGAAAGACGACGAAGATGTGAAGACACATAGAGAACATACATAGGGAAGAACATAACATTAACTTATTGCTAGATCTTAATGGCCATGGGAGATATTCTTACCATGTTGGGGTCATGGATATGAGACTGAGTAAGATGAGACATAACTGTTGGGTGGGCATAATGTTGGGTGGCATTTGAAGAGTGGTTTGTGTACGTTTGAAGGTATAACTTCTTTAGCTTTAGAGCACAGTTTATGTAATCTGGTGCCTGTTTCCAGGCTCCTACAGAGCCTGTGCTCTCTTTCATCACAGCTACTTACTGCATTTTTTCCTTTTTTTGTAATTGTTTACTAGGTGGTGAGCTCTGCAAAGGGAAGTACATATTTCCTCCATGTCCTCAGTCCCTAGCACAGCTCTGACATTTAGAAGGCTCTTAATAGTGTTTGATGAAAGACTGGTGGAGACATGCCCTAGGAAGCAAGAAACTGGATGACATTGTAGATATCACTTAGGTTGGAGTCCAAATGGCATGCTTTGTTTTCCAGTTGGGAGGGCTGATGGATGGCTGGGTGTTTTCTGTAACTGTTAAGATTTTCTTCTTCCAGTTAGCCTGCACTCTGCACACACAAGGCAACTGGCTCAGCACAGCCAACTGTGACAGTTCTCAGCTTCCTGCCAGCGATT
The DNA here is from genome assembly GCA_003508835.1 of Eonycteris spelaea. Taxonomy (NCBI): domain Eukaryota; kingdom Metazoa; phylum Chordata; class Mammalia; order Chiroptera; family Pteropodidae; genus Eonycteris; species Eonycteris spelaea. The sequence goes on along the minus strand of PUFA01000323.1, from coordinate 379,374 downwards.
AGGCTCTCTCATCAATCTGTTCCAATCTGTCCCTCACCCTGTGATCTGACAGTAATCCAATCCCCTTCCTTAGATTTCTCTGATTGCCTGCCTGATGTTCTCCTCACCTCTGTCTGTTGCTGTCTGAGATGCTCAGACTTGGGCAGCCATATGGGACTAAAGAAAAGTGAGTTCACTAACCGAGCATGTGTGCGGACAGCCAAATCCTCCAGGTTTGAATAAAATGACCCAATCTATTTGGTATTTACTGGGCAGTCATACAGGGACATGTCCATTCTGGGATGTCCCTCAGCAAGGCAGATGCTGCCTCAGTCAGATTTGCCAAAGGTCCTTGAATGGGGTTCCTGGTTGGAGTGATGGGAAGTCAGAGTCCACTTTCCACACACCTCCCCATTCTGCTAACCACGGGTTTTACCTCAATAATACATTCCAATAGAAATTCTAATTTCCACTTTCATTTAGAGTCTTCCCAAATTGCAATTCCTCACCTGGTCTATAGACACATATTTAAAAGACTCAAAATTGTGGCTCAAAGACAATGAACTATTTTATTTCCAGAGGGGAAAGAATTGGCACTGCCTAATGAGTTATATTCCAATGCACAATGCCCTCTGATTGTGTATTATATATTAGCACTCTGGACTTGAAAGAGACAATTGTGTAATGTTTGCCTATTAATTGAGAATAATCATCTCAGCTGCACAGTATTGCATACCAGCCAAGCTTGTCATTCTCATATCCAACAGCTTTTAATTGTTGTGTTGCCCTTTAATGGCAACCTTTCTCAGAGTTTGGAGAACGAAAACAGAGCCTTACCTAAATATCAGCTTCTTCCCACCCTGAGAGAAAAGAATCCATTTAGATGGAAAAGATTTGAATTTTCTAATACCCAGAGAGTGATCATGCCTTAGCAATTTCCATTATCCATCAAATCCAAATGCTAAGGCTATGGGATTGCTTCATCTTAATAAAGTTAGGAAATATATTAGACAAGAAAAGGGCTTGCATGATTACACAGTAAGCTGGAGACTAACATAGAAGAAACACCTTAAAAATAATTGTCAGGACCCTTTTGAATGCAAGTAACAGGAAATCTAACCTAAAATGTCTTAAAATATTTTATTGGCTCATCTAACTGAAAAGTCCCAGGATGTAACTGCTTCAGCATGTTTACATTCCAGGGCTTAAAAATATCTTCAAGATTGGGTCCCATGCTCTCCATATCTCCATAAGTTTTTCTTTTCTTTATTGCTGTATTCACAAATGGATCTTCTCCTCCTCTGGCAAGATGGCAGCTCCAGGCTCACAGCTCTAGTGAAAGTCTCAGGATTGAATTTCATTGGACCAAATTGGGTCATGGGCCTCATTCTAAACCAATCATGATGGCCAGGGGCAATGGAGTATGCTGATTGACCAGGCCTTGATCATGCTCACCCCTGGAGGTGAAAGGCAGGGTTAAATCTATCAATCTGAACCACAGGAACTAGCAATAGAAGGTGGTGGTGAATCTCCAAGAAAAAATGGGCAGTTACTAGAAAAATGGGACTGGATGCTAAACAAGCAAGAAAAACTGAGGTACTGTGCTCCTATCTCAGCTTCAGGAATGAATGTCTTTATAAGTTGGCAATTTAAATTTAAGCCTCATGTCTCCTCCCCGGACCCTGTCTGTAATAAAGATGACGACCATTTACTGGATGCCTAATGTGTGTAAAGTGTTTTACATATATCCTCTCATTTTATTCTTATGACTACCCTACCAGAGAGGTAAGCTTAAGCTCCTTTTCTAAATAAGGAAACAGAGGCACAAGGAGGTTAAATGACATCCTCTAAGCCACACAACTATTAAGAATGAGTCATTATTCGACCCTGGCCTAACTCCAAAGCTCATGCTTCTTCTCTTTTTGTATGTTTTCTAAACTTGTCCATTTACAAGATTTTCTGGAGTGTTTATTAAAAATGCATGTCTTAGGCACCTCCCCTACCCAAGTCCCCGAGATAATGATTCAATAAGTCGGCGCTAAAGTCTGGGAATCTTTTTGTTAACAAGTGGGCTCAGTGATTCTTATGATCAGATTAATAAGAAAATGTACAATATCATGCTGCCTCCTACAGGTTAAAAACACTGCAAATGACCACTGCCCAATGCTAGCCTCTCCTCTTGTCTTCTCCCTTTCACAACAGAGGGTCTGAGAGAATTGCTCTAGCTGCTTAATACTTGGAGTGGCAAAAAAGTCATGCTCAGTCTACTCTCTAGTGGTTTCCAAAATGCAGAGCATAATAGGTTCTACTGGTATATAGACAGGCAATATTTTTCTATTTTAAAAAAATTTTCACTTAATTTTTCTCTTAAACAAATGAAATCTAGCTTTACTAACATTTGATATCCAGTTGATACTAGCATTCTCCCTCAACTATGAACCCAGGGCCTCTATAGTATCTTAGGTGTCCTAAGAAGAGAGTGAGTATCCCACAATACAGAGGGACAATGGTGCCCCCATCCTTTGCTACCTTCTAAGCAATTGATTCCTTAGCTCTAATAAGTGAATTACAGATTATATTATCCAGTCTCCTGTCCTCCTGAGTTACCAAGCTCGGATAGTTTTAGAGTTCAACAAACATACAATTCTTATGTTATACCTGTTCTAGATGATAAAAAGTGGGAAAGCTACCCAGATCTTTTATGAGGTTAGATTACTTTGACACGCAGCTGACAAGGACAAAACAAGATTATCTATTAATCACACTTAAGAATGTAGATGCAAGATTCCTAAATAAAATATTCATAAATTTAATTCAACAGTGTAAAAAAATAATAGGACATCCAATATTACACATAAATAAGATCTATGGGACACAGTCATCATATTTTTACTGCAATTGTTCTTTTAAGCTGAATTGTGGGGTTAGTAATTTCTTGCCCTTGAATAAATGAAAAGTCATTGACATTTTGCCACTCCAAATATTAAGTCTTTTGGTCATAAGAGACTATCTCAGCTTATGAATTAAGATATATAGTCCCAGATAATAGTGAAAACTTCCAGCATCACAAAGTTAAAGCTTATCTTCATCTCCAACCTAAGCCTGCAGCAGATGGAATAGACAGCATGGTATGTGTCTCGCCTGTTTCCCTTCACTAGATTTTCTCCTCCCTTTCATGTACTCATTAGGTGGTCTCTGTCTCCTCTACAGCTGAAGCAAGGGGAGGGAGGACAATAGGATAGGTCCTACCTGCCCAACACTGTTATGAGCTGGTATTATAACACTCTGGACTGCATGGAAGTTTAAAACTGACTTTCCATCATGGAAGTCTTCTGTGGGCTTTTTTTTGAGTCCTCCCAGTTTTGGGAATCTTTCATCTCTGATTTCATTCATGTAGGAGGATCTTTTCTTGGATTCCTTCCATAGCAACTCTAGTTCTTTATAAAAGCAGGCCTTCTTAAATGGAGCTAAGATGATTACACAAAGAGAAATATTCTCTTTCTTATGGCCCATAATTGGCTCATGAGAAATATCTCTATGCTCAGATAAATTTTGGGAAGGTGGGATCTCCTTATTGCCGCTATTTGCTCTGCGTCAGAACAGCTACAAGGCAGTCTCTCATTGTTTAGATTTCTCAGATTTGGATATAGTCTACACTGTCCTTCAAACTCTGGGAGACCCTATGGAAGAATAAAGGGCCAAGAACCCAGATTCGATATTTAAAATGAAAATGGTGGGACTTAGTCTATGAGATATGAAGAATTATTTTTAAATGTCTTGGAAACCAGGACATAGTGGGATGGTGCAAGAATTGGAAAATAAATCAATGGATCAGGATAAGAAGCTCAGGAACACACAAGTGTTCTGACATTCTATATATGATAAAGGTAGAATTACAAATCAATGGGAAAATAATGATTGTTCAATAAATGGTGCTTGGAAAATTGATTATCCATATAGAAAAAACAAAATTGGATCACAGGTGGGTTAAAATTCTACGAGTAAAAAAAAAAATTTGAGAATTTTATAAGAAAATATAGGTCTTTATGGCCTTGCATATAGAGAGATTTCTTAAACTATATACCCCAAACCTCAAACTATATAGAAAAAATTAAGGACCCATTTTTATGATACTATATTAACGTTAGATTTTCCACAATAACAAAAGATACCATAAACAAAAAAAAAGACAAATTGCAGACATTTGGGAAAATATATTTAAAATGTAAACTAAGAAATAATACCCAGAGTATAGAAAGAACCTCTGCAAATAAATAATGGTGATGATAACAGCTAGACACTATCCTAAGCACTTGAGATATATAAACATGTTGAATTTTTAGCATGTCCCTATGAGATAGGTGTTTATTATACCTACTTCACAGAAGAGGAAACAGGCACAGAAAGGGTTAGATAACTTGCTTAAAGTCACACAGCTAGTAAGTGGTGAGGCTGTGCTTCAGCCTAGGAGTCTGGCTCCAGTTCTTAAGGTCTTAACCATTATGTTTGCTGTCAAACTCAATAAAAACATCAATTTAAGGAGTTAACACACATATTAGAAGAATCTTAACCTCCCCAGCAGTCAGAGAAGTGCACATTAAAATACTAAGACAAAATCACTTCACACCCGTGAGTTGGACAAAAAATTTAAAAAGTCTGATAATATGAAGTTTGAGTGAGAATACAGGGAGAAAATGAAAACTTTTGTACATTGCTAATGGAAGAATAAACTTGCACGACCATTTTGGAGAACAATTTGGCAATATCTAGGTGAATTTGAGGGTATTAATACCCTATGATTAAGCATTTGTACATCTAGAAATAGATCCTAGGGAAATTCTCATGTTGTGAATAGGAGATGTATTTAAGAATATTCATTGTGGTATTGTTTGGAGTAGCAAGGTTCAGAAATCTAGGAATTCATCAGCAGGAACAAAATTGTATATTTATACTATGAAATAACAGACAGCAGTTAAAGTGAACTATATCTACCAATATAGGTAAATATAAGAAATATAGTACCGTGTGGGAAAAACTGGTTGAAATAAGATACATATAATGTAATACTGTTATTACGATTTAAATAAACATCTGCAAAGCAATGCTAATAAATATAGACATATACAAAATACGTAGTAAAAAAACTTGAAAAAGAATGATAAGTAATACATTCACAGTAGTGTTTACCTCCAATAGAAAAAGAAAGGCAATGAGATTGGGGAGATGTCCACACAGGAATTCTCAACTTTATGTTCACAATGCTTAATTAAAAAAGAAAAATCCTGAAGCAGGTCTCTAGATCCCATTCCCCTTTGTGAAATGGCTGCTTCCAGGTCTGGGGCAAGGAATCCACATGATGAGCCATGAACAACTTGTTTTGCAAGGAAGCTCTTCCAGACTATGTGAGGTTATTTTGACAGCTTAGGGACCACTTTGAAGGGGTTCTCACTCATCAAAGTGGGGTAATTTCTGCATCAAAAGGAATAACTACAATGAATTAAAATTTGTCAAATACATAAAAACCATGAGTTTATAACAATATCTAAAAAAATCTAAAAACCCCAACATAATAGCTTGCCATTGGAAGGAGTTAAGGTATTAATTTTATTATCTTAAATAAATAATAAGAAAATATTTATTTTATCTTTCTTATGACAACTATATTTCTGGGTAACTAAATATTTGATAAAAGTAGGTCTTATAATAGAAGAACTTCAACTAATAAGTGCCAAAAAAATGATAGAGTTTTTTTAAATGTGTATTTCAACCTCTAATGAAATAATTGATCTAGGTGATATTCGTGAATGAGGCTAAAACTATTAGCTGATGCAACAGGAAGATCTCTTGCTAAAAGTTGAACCTGATTCTAATCAAATCTTTAGAACTGCTACTAGTTTACAGAAAATGTGAGGGGTAGAAGGATTACTTAAATGACAAGGAGGTGATTGGTGAAATTCAAAAGCTGGGACATTCTTTAAAAAAATGACCCAATTTTTTCAGTAAATATGCATGTGCTCCAACAAAATGGCACCAGAGAAAAAGGGAAGATGAGCTATTACAGGATAAAAAAGACTGAGAAGGGATAACAACTAAATGCACTGTGAGGCCTTTGTTTGGATCCTGATTCAAATAAATCTACAATAAAAAGATGTATTTTAGAAAAATCAAGAAAATATGCATAGGAATTGGTAGTAGAGGACATTAAGGAGTTACTGTCATTTTTGATAAATGTGATGAAGGCATGATGATTATGTTTAAAAATGTTCTCAACATTAAGATAAGGACACTTTAGACAGAGTGTAACATGGTGAAACGCTATTTGAATGGTGTTTTACCCCAACCCTTCAAGGAACGTTGATGAACAACAGAAACTAGTCTGACACTTCACTCAAGGGTCTACATGATATGGAGTCAAAGAAGAGAATGGAATATTAACTAAGAGGAGCATATTTCCTGCTCTTTGGTGAGGTGAGAGTTGGTGCGGGCACTAGAGGGCCACACCAGTGTTTGTGGAGCAGGTGCAGCCACTCAGTCTAGAGTAGGGGCATATGGGGTCAGTGCAGCCAGGAGGAGGACAAAGTGTCCTGTAGGCACTGGGCATTGGGTGAGTGGTGGGAGCTGCTAGGAGGAAGATACTGTCTACTGGTGAGAACTGCTCAGGGTTCCGACTCCAGGCTACAATTTGAGTACATTTGACCAACACTCAGAGTTTAGATTTGGTATTTTACGTACATATCTGACTGTCCTAAACCAGGAGCAAACCCATTTTACCGCTAGGGAAACAGAGGCACAAAAACTTTAGCTTTTTATCTCTGAAAAAGGCAGCCACCTGCTTGTAAATCATTCTAACTTTTTTTTTAAAGACTGTCAAAGAGTTGCAGGCTTCAGCCCATGGGTGTTAATAGCTTTTATCTTATTTCTGAGATTTTATCAGGAATGCTTTTCTCACAAACCAAACTGTGAGAACATTTGCCAGAGATTTCCAGGAACAGGCTTGACATTTCCTACTAGGTCAGAATTAGGCCCTTTACGGTCTTCACACTTTTGCGAGCCTGGGGCGACTACCAAGTGAGAGCGGCGGGTATCCTGTCCCTAGGAGCTGTTGCTGTGCTCTTTGGATTTGGTTCCTGTTCTCCAGAGGAGCAGGGTGTGGGGGTGGTAAAGTGGGGGATGGTGGGTGGAATGTTTCCATGGCAGTTTGCCAGCTGTGAGAAGACTAAGCTTGCCCTGAGAATTTCTATTCATGGGCTCTGAACCAAGTCCAGGGAGCAATCTACCAAGGAGATCCTGGGAGGGGAGATAAGGACACTTGCAGACAGCTATGTTTCTGACCCTGCCTGCTGACAGAGGTACCTGTGGCTGCTTGACTTCTCACAGTCCCCACAATTAGGCTGTTGTTGTTGTTGTTATTTTTTTTTAAAAATAAATTTCCTCCTTGCTATGTCCATAGACTCTAGCCTGGGGATTTGTTTTTATCTTGAAAAAACTTTGCCTTTTTGGAATTATTTAGACCATGTCTGCCTTGTTAATAAAGAGTAGGATTTCTTCCTATTATATGTAAGTGTTCTGTACCCTCTTTGACGACATCGGTTTGGGTGTTAACAGGAAGAGGAGGAAAAGAACCACAGTGCCTTCATGGACTTTATGAAGATAATCTCATGATATATGTGCCAGATATTGAAAAAACAGAGACAAATATTGAGCAGAAAGCTATAAAATAAAGAGGTCTACATTGGACATTGTGGCTTTTTCAAGGTATTTCGTCTGCATTAGCCTCAATTGTCTCTTCTGTGAAATAAAGCTAATAATGAACCTAAGTAAAGGCAAAAGATTCAACCTGATGAATATCTGGAGTGACTTTCCTTTTTCTTAAATATGGGAAACACTGACAATCCATCCCATTTATGCATTTATTTACTATTGCTTTATATATTCATTCATTCATTACATTCTTTCACTCAATGACTATTCATTGAGGACATTATATAAAATCAACAATGCTTAATACTATGGGAGATAAGATCAAAGTTTCTGTCTTCAGGAATTATCATTTTAATTGGAGAAAGAAGACATGCATGGGAAGCTGTAATATAGTGTGCTAAACACGATAAGAAGGTGCCAAGTGCTCTGAGAATTCAGAAAAATAAATTGCTTCCAAGAGGGAATTTCATGGAAGAAACAATGAAGGACAAAGTGGTTGGACAGAGTTTTGAAGACTAAATACAATTTTGATAGGCAGATGTGGGGAAGAATATTCTGCAGGCACAGCAAGGCATAAGCAGAGACCTGGCAATGGGAATGTGTGGGATATGTTTTGGGAAACTATAAATTATCTAAAAAAATTTGGAAATTGTGCAAGATATATTAGTGGAAGATAATTAGGAGTCACAGTTCAAGGGATAGTTGGGGAGAGAAGGCAATGTGAAGACTGGCCAGGGAAAGTAAGACTGGGGCAATGAAAAAGGGGATGGAGATGAGGGAAGCTGGAAGTAAGAATTCTCACATTTGCGTCTTTTCCTCAAGTTTGGTGGTCACTTCTCCAAACCTGATTGTTCTTGACTTTTTTATTTGAATAGCAATGGTTTTAATATCCAATCACCCATTCAGACCAAGTCATAGAGTTTGGCCAGTGGTTCTATTTATAACACGATTTGCATTGTGGAGGATATTTATGTTTTGCTTAATTACACTACTTCGCTTTAAAAGTCAATGAATGAGCCAGCAACATTTACTGAGGCCTCACATCTCCTTCTCTTTCCTCTCCCTTAAGTTCAGATGCTCATTAACTGTCCTTTGAACTATGGCAGTTGTTTCCTAATTGGTCGTCCACTCATACCTTGGACAGTTTCTATTTTTTTCCTAGATAATTTATAGTTTCTCAACTATATAAAATATACTTCTATATGTTTTCAATAAGAGTTTATTGAATATCTCTGATGCTTAAGGTTATGTAGGGGAAAAAGGGAAATGATATTTTGCCCATAGGAGTTTACAAACTAGTTGGAGGAAAGTTATGTATGTAAATAAGTAGATTAAATAAAATATGTGAAAGGTGCATGAGATTAGAGTAAGTTAAACAGAGGAAGCATTCAGTTCTAGTAATTGGGAAAGCATTAGGAAGGAGGTAGGAATAAAATAAGATACAGATCTGTCTATAAATGCTCAAGGGTGGGGGCAAGCAGAGAATAAAGGGAGACTGGTGGTTTGGAACTAAAGGTGGATTCTGTCAGCCTGAGCCACCGCTAGTTGTATTTTTAGGGGCCTTTAAACTCTGTTCAGCCAGTTCCCATACAACCAACCATGTTGACTTCTGAAATCTGCTTTCTTTGGGTTGAAATGGGCTTATGCTCTGCAGAAGCACTGTTGTAGGATATGCCTGATGAATCAGGAAATGAAGTTAGTGTAAACTATGTGGTTCCCCAATGGCAGGATTTTAACGAGACGGGAGTTTGAGGATGAGGTTGTCGTGAACGGGACAGATGGTGCCCCTAGTGGCCCTCATCTTGCCTTCCCATCTTCCCAACCCGATGTGGTTTTTTCAAAATCCCACTTAATATTTTCACCAAGACCAGCTTTTCACACCCTAAGAATGGATTTCTCTCTGTGGTCCATTAGGCCACTGTGTGGTTTCTCTACTGGATTCCATTTTGTGGTTGGAGGTCAAACCCTTTCTTGCCTGCTGCTTCCAAGAATTTGTGGTGTGTCTCAGCATGCTACATGGAGGGTTTTATTTTACCTCCCTTGAATGGAATGGCAGTCCTCCAGCAGGCCTGGGTGTGTGTATGTATAAATAGAGGGACACGTAAGCCTGCATTTAATATCCAGAACATAAACCAGCCACCACTGTGTACTACACTGTCATGTTTTGATGAAAAGCTGCTGACAGCACCACAGACCATGCTACGGGGCCCAGCAAATCACCTCGTCCTACTCTTCTATCCCAGGCATAGATGGGGCAGATTTCGCTGCCAGGAACACTTTCCAGCCACCAGCAGCTCTCAGTTTCTTTGGCCTTTCCTGGTTCAGCTGCCCATTACAAATGAACCTTCGTCAGAGAGGCCAGGGTGAACATGGAAGACTGAAATGTGCAGCTAATCCCCAAATCTTTTTTTTTTCTTTTTTTTAAGGCAGACGATTTAGACTCATTCTCCTGTGAATCTCTTCGACCACAGAGCTAATGTCAAAGGGCCTATTGAAAGTTTAGCATTTCCATATCTCCTGCCCAACTTTCTACAACATACCACAGGAGAGTGTCCCTTCCTACTCTATTTAGGATTGAATATTAATTGCTACCCTTCAGATTCTTAACAATATGGTCCTAAACTACCTTTTCCATTTTATAACTACTGCATCTTTACTTTGGCTTTGATTTAGGTAGATTGGTATACTTTCTGTTTTCCAAGGCCACTTATACCACTATGTCATTATTGTAGTGATCTCCTCCCCTAGAACAGTTTCCCTTCTTTCTGCCTATTGAAAGCCTTTATAGTCATTAAGGCTGAGTTTAATTCCAGGACCTCCAAAAAAATCCACAGCAATCATTCTTTTCATAGCATGCATTGTTTCTATTATTTACTCAATGAGTAATTATATTACTTATGATATAGTCTTTACAGTCTTATATACTGATTAGAATTGACAGATTTCAGATCGAAATTCTAGATTCTGGTCTCCCCAAGAGGGGAAACCCAGTGAGGTCAGGGATCATGCATTACCTTCTTCGTAACTTCTACAGTGTTAAGTTCCATGCACTATACATAAGAGGAGTCAGGAAGTGCTTATTGATTGAACGAATAATAATTCACTCTTGAAAAAAGCAGAGCTTTGGCAGTATCTATTGGTAAATCCAGTGACCTTTCAAAGACATTTTCTGGCTAAGCAGTAGAAAATTAGACTATGAGGTAATTATTAAAGTTATTCTCAGGTTCAGAAGGGAGCTGAGAGACTATCACTCCAATGAAGTGCCCTGGAGCCATCTAGAATGTCAGATTAATTCAGCTTTCAGGCTGGGTTGCTTCCAGAGTTTTAGGCTTCTTGGGATTCTATGCTATGACTCAGAAGACCTGTTTTTCACAATTGTTATCCCTTAATAGCCTCCATATTCACTTTCAATAAATACTTTATCTGAATTAAGTAAGGAAAAGTGGACCTAACATTTTCCTAGATATTGTGGAGAATGTCTGGGATGCTTGTATATGATATAGATACTTTTTTTTTTAATTTACAAAATTTAGGTTTTCAACAATGCCTTTAGAATTCCATAAATACTTGAAACATATAGCCAATGGTTACAAAACTTTTTCTTTAAACAGTGGATTTGATTCTCGCAAGCCTCTAATGATTAATAAAATGGAGACACAAATATAATATTTTAGCACCTAATAATAAGAACTGCAAAAAAAAAAAAAAAGGAAAAAAACCCTGCATAATTTTCGCGTGTGGCTTATAAAAGGACTTTGAAAGTAATTCTAAAAGAGATCCTTCAGCAATATATTACATTATAGAAGCATTACTATAATAATAATAGCTTCTACTTTTTGAGCATTTGTTGTGAGTCATTAAATACTTGATATTCAAAATCTCTTTTAATCCTAAAAGCAGCCTTGTGAAGAGGGATTTTATTAGCTCCATTTTAGAGATATGAAAACTAAAGGTTAAAATGGTTAATCCAGATTCAAACTCAAATTTATCAGACTCCAAGTTCGTGAGCAACCATGCTAATCACCTTGAAGGACAAACATTGACTCTCTAGGTTCAACTTCGTATATTTAAAGCCATTTAGGGTTGTTCACTGCACAGCTCCAGCGGGTGGCATTTGCCTCCTGCTCATATTTGGATAGTTTTTATGACATTTCTAGCAGATGGCAGTGAAGTGTCTTGGGCAAGGGGTGGGGTGGTTTCCTAACTCACAATTGTTCAAAAATTGTTCTCAGTGCTCTATGGTCACGTGTATGGTTACATGTAAGGTCATGTAATTTCTCCCTGAATTGGAGAAATTCAAAATCTTGAGCAGCTTCTAGGTGAGCCACCTAAGAAATGACAAATTAGAGTTCTTACTACTTAGGATCTGAAGTAGTATCTCACTTGTCTATTATCATGGTACTGCCTTTCTTCTGTCTTTAAAGTGAACTGTATTCTCTCCTAATGTTAGTTACTAATTTAACTTAATGGAACATACAATGTCTTGAGAATCTCCTGTGTAGAAGACGTTATGGTAGGACCTTGACAGAGGAAAGAGGATGGAGAAGCAGGGGCAAGGAGTGACATGGTGGAGGTGAGGATTTGAGGGAGGAGGCAAAAGTGAAAAATGTGGCTTGACCTGAATTTATAAATAGTAGAGAAGTCTGAACTATGAGGACTATACGTAATAGCAGGGTTAAAGGAAGGATATAAGCAAAATCCTTTGGGAACATAGAGGAGAGGGGAGTTTATTTTGTCTGGGAGAACTGGAGAAGCTTCATGGAGAATGGAACATTTGAACTCACTCTTGAAGGGTGGGCAGACCCCTTAGAAATGGAGAAGGAAGAAATACCAGCAGGAAAACATGAGGTGAGAGTGGTTTAACAGCTAATGTTAGAGTGAGGTATGTGTACATGTGTTGGGTCAGGTAGGAGTAGAGATAAGGATGTGTCAGGAGAGGTAAAGAAACTTGAATATCCTCTTAAAGACTTTAGATTTTAATGGGCAATGCGGAATTACTAAAGAATTTTGAGCACTGAAGATCTTTTGATCTCTTGATTTTCTAGAGATAGCTTCATTTGCATGTACAGTTATTGGGCAGTATTTGTTATATTATGTGGCATGAGATTGCACATTTGTTTGTTTGTTTGTTTGTTTAGAGGAGCTGTCTCAAGGAAAAGGACCTTATCATGCTTTTATCCCTTTATTCAGATTTGATATACTATTTGCCATTTTCTCTTTCTTTCCTTTCACACTTTTGTCAAGGGGAGAGTTATATCATTGGTTCTGGCTCTTGACATCTGGATCAGGTATTGATTCATATTACCTCATGACTATTCTTTTGGGTGAATTAGATGGGTCCATGGGTTGAAAGCTCAAGAGATTAGGAATGAGAGTTGGAGAAAGAAGCATATAGAAAAAGAGGTGAGACATGCATCAAAGCACAGGACAACATGTCATGGATTGAGAGAGGTCTCAAAATAGAAGGTGCTTCTCTTGGGATTCATGCCACAGGCCTTGGCAGGCAGCCTACCCTTATCACCATTAATTTCAGGGTTTGGAATTGAGTAACACACCCTGGTGTTAAGCTGTTAACCTCCAGCATCAAGGCCACAGCTGCTGGGAAGAATTCCTCTTTCAGGTTGTGGCCTCATCAGAGTTCTTCATCTGGACATGCTACAAAGGATAAATGTTCCTAAATCCAGTCCCATGACTCTGGGGTTCTATATATACTTAGGCACCTCCACTCCTTCACTCCAGGACACACACCCATAGCAGGGCCTTCCTGTAGTGGATTATGGCACTGTAGTAGGAGGAGAGAGAGAGAGAGAGAGAGAGAGAGAGAGAGAGAGAGCGAGCATGCTGTGTGTTGCCTTCTCAATGAATACAACAAGAACCCCCTTCCAGACCTTTTTTTCTTCTGCTTCCCAAAAGAATAAAACCTGAAAAAATATAGATACTTTAAAGACAGTTCTAGAGTCTGGCTTTTCACAGAGGAAGTCTATTCTAGGTTGAGATAGGTTACAGTGTTCAGATTTAGAAGTTCTTTAGACTTCACCCAGTTTTCCTTGTTGTGTGCTATGAAGTTATACCTAAGTCATCAGCAGAGGGCTCCCTCAACCTTAGGAGTTCGTACTGGTGGTTGAAAGGCCAAGAGATGTAAATGAAAGAAGAAATGCAGATCTGACGGAGAGTTTAAAATCCAATGCTCCAAAGTACTTTAGTTGAGAAGAAACCCTAACCCATCCTGAAAACAGACCACTTCAGCAAGAAGGTATTTGCTAGCGTTTACATTAAATGACACTGTTTAAATTCCTGGATTAAGGTCAGCATAATGTTTATGCTCAGAGTAACACATAACTAAGTTACCCTTCAGAGAACCTAAGAAGCAGAGCAATTCCTTGACCAGTGGTGTAATTGTTTCTGGACCAGCGGCTCAACGTTTCCTAAGTGTTCAATTGCAGCATCGTCAATTGGCATTGGTCCCAGGTCTGGATCAAAGCTTTGCAGATGCCAAATCTCTGTGTGACCTTTGCCCAGATTCATGCCAGCTAAACACAGAGAGGAGCCTGATTGATAAAGCACAATGTCAAGGTATCTAATACCCATTATCTGTCAAGGCAATTAGAACTGGCCAACCACTCTGAATTAAAATTGAGAAGGTTGCATTTGGAAATGGGATCAAGAAAAGGGAAATGGACACTGCCAAAACAGCATCTATCTGAAGTTAATATCTCTTGTAGTGTTCTGATTTTCCACTACGAAGACACAGCAGTCTAGGATTCAATAGCAAATATTAGTTAGAATCAGGGTGTTCTCTTATTTGAAATTTGCTAGACAACCTCTGTCCAGGTTTTACTATCTCTCTTTTCCTCAGCTCTAGGCAAATAATCACATCCCCTTACTATAACCTCATCTGAAGTATGTGTAGCGAATGATGTCATCACCTGTTTGACATCAAGTATGCTTCTCTGAAGGAAAGTACATGAGGATGTCCAAATTCCTTAACTATGTTTAGAAGGTATCTTGGTCTTTTATTTGTGGATGATGAAGATATATCTGGTCAGTGGGTGAGGTTAAAATTTTTTTTTTTAATTCCAAGGAAAAGGAAGCACCATACCATGAACAAAATTGACCCCAATCTGTCTCCTATAAAAACATATCAAACATGGCAACAAGGCCAAACAGCCACTTGGCCCACAGCAGCACAGAGCGCTGAGTGAACTTGAGGGAAAGTGGGGTGTGTGAGGTCAACATTAATTGGCATGATCTAGAGACTTTTCGAGAAGAAACATGTGTCCTCCTGGTGATAGAAAGGCACACACATCTGAGTAGAAACTTTGCAGAAGCCACTCCAGGTTACTGCGGTGGGAAACTCAGAGGTTTCTATTTGTACTGGCTTCTTTCATTCAGATGTTTCTCATCAGTCACATTCAGATTGATTCCATTTGTAAAGCTCTCCTGGCAGGCTTGGTGGATAAGGCTTGGTGGCAAAATCTCTGGCGTTTTCTGATCCAGGCCCTGCTCTTCTTGTGTAGTTTCTTGGCGCTTTGGCTCCTAAGCAGAAATTGGCTAAGCATATGCTGCTGATGAACAAAACCAAATGTAAAACAGAACATTGGAACATCAAATGAAGAGATTTTTCTAAATGTGAGGATGGGAACTCAGTGGAGGACAGTGAGAGATCAGGAAAGGGAGGGGCTTCCTTAGAAGCTAACTGAATCATGTTCTGGAAAGCGTTTCCATGGTCCCATCTTGTTAGCATCTTCGCTAATTGTGTCAGAGCAAAGGTTATATCCCCTTTACTCTTTGATGTCACTAATGGATACAATATAAAATATTTGGGTTTTCACCTAGGGACCACCCTTTCATTTTCTAACCCTCATGAAAGTTTGTGACCCATGACACCCTGACGTCACTAATTTTTTCTCATACTCCTTCCACTGAGCTTTGCCACCTCTCGTCAGCTTCCTTCTTGACATTCACACATGACCCATCTTGTATTCCTCTACTCAATGCTAACTCTTCTTGTACTTTTAGGGGGCATGCTCATCATCCTACTCCTTACATTGCCACAGCCAGGAGAGGACATTTATTTGAAGAAACTTCTAATTTCTCTCTTCCCACTATTGAGACTGGGAAAAGGGTGCTGTTGTCTGTAGAACTGGCTGTCTTCCCCAAGGACTGACAACGTGTGCTCTGTTCCTCTTGTCCTTCATGGGGTCTGAAGTTAGGGTGGAGACCCAAGTATTAGGAAGCAGAGAGCCCATTGACTTCTGGTCCAAGACATTTATCTAGTCCAGTAAAGCTGATACACACATACACATGCACACACGTACACACACACACGGTGCAGTTAATAGTGATACAGTTCAAAATTCAAAAGGCACAAAAAGACATATAGTAAAAAGTCTTTTGCATTCCTGTGCCCCAGCTTCTTAGTCCCTCTGAGAAGCAAACAGTGTTTGCAGTGTTTGGTGTATTCTTCTGGACATGTTTTAGACATATCTTAGCAAATAAGTATATACATGTACACACACATTTTCCCACAATTGGTGGCGTACTATATATTTTGTTCAACACCTCGCTGTTTTTTTCACCTTTTTAAATGGCTGCATAGTATTTCATTGAATGAATTTTCATAATTTATTTAACTAGTTCCATATGGATGGGAATTGGTAGTTTCCAATCTCTTGATATTATTTAAAAAACAAAGTTGATATTTGATCCGCAGCTCTCTGTGTTTATTTCCCAAAAGCTCAGCACTCAGAGGGGAGAGGAGTGTGGTCCACACTCCACATGTCTGCCAAGCCTGGCATTGGACTTAAAGTCCCAGATTACTGAGTCAAACAAATCCAGGTTTGCTTTTCATTCCCCCTAATTCTTTCCAACTTGCTGTCATGCAGAGAATTTATGCTATGAATTCCGGTGTTCACTAAATTAGGTAATTTTATGCTTTTCTTTTTCCTCCTTTATCTACATCTTCCTCTAACTAGGGATTTGGTTGTAACCAAAATACTTTTCCAGTAAGTGATGCCTCCAATCTTTTAAAGGTATTAAAATTTCTGAATTTCTGTAGCATATTATAATTTGCAAAACATCTTCACATAACATTTCTTCATTTGATTTTCACACAAATTTTCTGAGGTTGGCAAGACATTTTCTAGATGAAGAAACTGAGCCTCCAAGTGACTATGTGGCTTGCTAGGGTCACCTGGTTGATAAATGACACAGACAAAACTTGAAGCCAGATCATCTAACTCAATCTGCTGCTTTTCTAGTACACATAATAACCATTTGCCAAGTATGTGACATCGAAATCAGCTTTCATCTTAGAAGATGGTGAGAGGCTGAAGTTCAACAAATTCTTCCCCAAATTTTATTTCCATCAGCAGATAGATTGAGGATCTTCAGACAAAAGGAATTATGGACAAATTTATCCACATTGATCCAAAGGGGTGGCACCTAACATGACAAGGGCAATGCAAGTTGTCTAGGGAGCAGGAGAAAGTGTGATGGGAGAAGTGCCAGGGCAGGAAGCTTGGTCTTGCAGCACATGTTTAATGTGGAAGTCAGAGGATGGGCTTGCAAGATGCAAAATAGGAAATGAGGAAAAGAATGTATACCTATCGTGGGTCTGCTATGTGTCATGTTACCTATTAATCACAGAACTTGGGAAGGACATGTGCATAGTTATGACAAGGCTGTGCTAGTTCACTCAAGATGTGGTTCGGGGTGGTGTTGGTGTGGTGGGACTACCTCTGCTCTGCCCAGCAGGTAGGAGCAAGGGCAACAAGAGGCTGTGTAACTGGGGACTTTCAGTGCTGAGTGATAGACACTGTTTTTATCTCAACCTCTCCCTTCTAAGGAGGGTCTCAGGTCAAGCTCATTTGTGTGGCTTTCCTCCCACAGATGTGTTTTCTCTCCAGCAGGAGCCCAGCTTCTAGGAGCACAGGTTTCTGGCTGTTTTGCTGCATCCGTTCTCTAGGCATCCTCAGATGCACTACCCTTGCTGCAGCGACTTGTGTTGTGAGGGAGCTTGAGCAAGGTCCAGTGGCACCATAGAGAGGAGAGTGGCCCCACAGGTCGTAGGGGAAGGAAAGAGGACAGAAGGACTGAGCACTCTACTGAAAGAGAAAGGGGAGCTTTCCAAGAGACCCTGCTGAGAGAGACACTGGATGGAGAGGCAGGGCTGGGTTATCATGGGCTCAGATGCTGTGCTAAGAACTTTAGGAAGTATCCTACGGGCAGTGGGAATCATGGAGGAACTTTGAGGAAAGGAGGACAAGATTAGATATAAATTTTAGAAATACCACTTTGTTAGCAATTCACTCATTCGTTCCCTGAACACTGAGAGTTCAAGCTATAGATCGAATGTTTGTGCCTCACTCCCGCTGTCATACTCATTCATGTGTTAAAGCCCTAACCTCCAGTATGGTGTTATTTGGAAATGGGGCTTTAGGAGGTAAGTAGATTTATTTTATTTTATTATTTTTCTTTAAGACATAAGTAGGTTAATATGAGGTCATGAGGGTGGGACTCTCATGATGAGTTAGTGTTCATATAAGTAGGGACTCCAGAGTGTGTGCTCTCTCTCTCCCTGTGCATGTACCAAGGAAGACCATGTGAGGGCACAGTTAGAAGGCAGCTGCTACAATCTGGGAAGTGAGCCCTCACCAGGAACTTTGGCATTAGACTTTCAGCCTCTAGAACTGTGAGAAACAAATTTCTGTTGTTTAAGCCACCCAGGGTATGGTACTGTGCTATAGCAGCCTGAGCTGATGGTGACAGCACACACCATGTGACTAATACTAGCTTGACTCCAGATATCCAGTGGTGAACAGAGAGTCCTTGCCTTCATGTGCTTACAGTCTAGTGGAGAGGAGAGGAGGCATGAAATGAACAATCCACACAAAATGTATATATTTACTAACTATGAAAGAGGGTAAGGGGGCCTCATTTAGACTGGGATGGGGGAGGACTTCTGAGGACAAGACCTTCAACCTGAGACCCCAAGGACGAGTCCAGGAGATTGAGGCATGAGCAGTAGAGAGCATCCCAGGCTTGGGAAGGGCATGTGCGAAGCTCTGGGATAAGAAAGGGCTTAGTGAGAAACTGATAAGACATTCATGTCACCAAAGGAAGAGAGTGATGTAAAATAAGATTAGGAGCTATTAGAGGATGGTTACTCAGGAACTTGTAGGTCTTGTTAAGATGTTTTGATTTATATTCTTAGTGCATTGGGAAGTTGTTAAAGATTTTAAATGGAGAAATGAAATGCTACAATTTGCATGTTTAAAAGATAACTGAACAATATGAGAATCAGATTGGAGGGATGTCAAGTAGACTGGCAGAGCCTTGTTCTGAAGGCTGATTTAGTCATACTGGTTTGAGGTGCTCCTGAGCAGCAGTAGGAATAGAAAGAAGTGGGTGAATTTGAGGGCCAGTGAATAGGATGGGTGAGGAGGAAGGGGGAACAGAAGATAGATTATAGGTACAATAGCTGGGAAGAAGAGGGCGAATATGAGGACACTGAGTCTGATGGTATGTTGGAAACATATGGGACTGTAGCTCAGGAGACAGATCCAGCCTGTGCAGAAAAAAGTAAACACAGTAGGTTTGCCACTGTCTTTAGAAAAAAGTCCTGAGTGCATGGTTAGCCCTTGCTGATATTTGGAAAACTGGTTCTCGGAGTGTCCCCAGTCAACAGTTAACTGATAAGTCTTGTTCTTTGTGGCTAAACTGTTTGTGCAGACAATATAATTTATTCTGGACACCTGCTTTTCTTCTGGGAGTCTGGAATTTTGGTACATGCTAGAGAGAGGGTGCCTACATGACCAGTCTCTAATGAAAACTTTGGACCCTGAGTCTCTCAGGGGCTTCTCTGGCCAGAAACATCACACACCTGTTTCTGGAGGAAGAGTGAGTACTGTGTGACCCCTTATGGAAATGAGAAAGCATACAGAAGCCTCATATGTATTCCTCTGGATTCTATCTCTGTCTTGGTTCCTTATGATTCAGTCGTGTATCCTTACTACATCTCTGTAATAGTTGCAGCCAGGAGTACAACTACATGCTGAGTCCTGTTATTTCTAGGGAATCTCTGAGTGATGAGGTTGTCTCGGGGACTCCTGACACAGCTTTGGGATTCAAATTTGGGAGAGATCAGCATGTAGAAAAAATTGAAACCATGGGAGCATTTGAAATCACCCAGGAAGAGTGAGCAGAACTCTGAGGATCTCCATAACTTAGGGGGACAGAAACTACAAAGGGGGCCAGAACACAGGCACTAGGAGACCGGAATGTCTGCTGGATTTAGCACAGGGTTATTGACAATTCAGCTGGGGAGAGCTGGCTTGTTGGGTGAGGAGGAGAGCAATTTTTTTTTAAATTGTGACTATGGAAGGAGCAAAGAGGAACATGAGGAGGCGTAAACATGTTGCTTTTAAGGTGGAAAAAAACTTGGTCATTTGTTTCCTCATTTATTAAGTGCTGCTATATGACAGACTCTAGGCTAGATGAGACTGACAAGATGTGGTTTGGCCTCATGGAGTGTGCAATCCAGCAGTGAAGACAGGAAGGACCATCAGTGTGCGGTGTATTTAAAACAGGAAGTGCATAACCCCGTGAGGACGTTTATCCTAACCCCAGAGTTCCTTTGAGGAAGTGACCTTGAATCTGGCACTTGACCAATTAGTAGAAGTTTGTTGAAGTAGAGAGAGGAGAACAAGGGAATAAGGACATTTCAGGAAGAGAGAATACTATATATGAATGTCTGGAGAGATAAAAGAGTGTATACGTTGGAGGAGCAGCAGAAGCTTCATGAGCAAGGGAGAGAGTGGAGATATGGCTGTAAAATGACAATGATGAGATTGTGCAGCACCTTCCAATATTGATGAGAAAAAAAAAAAAGCCAGCAGAGAGAGAAATTCAATCTACAGGAGAGGGAGGGATCATTGATGGACTGAGGACCTTGAGAAGGTAGAAGGCTGTGGTATCTAGAAGGGATTGATTCTGAGAGTAGGAAAATACCTCATCATGAAACAGAAATGAAGAGGATAGATTTAAAAAGAATTGAAACAGCTCCAGGTAAGACATTAGGATGTAGCATAAAATCGGGCATTCTTATATAGTGACTTTCACATTCTTGTGGGAAAGGGTTCTCCTTCCTTCCTCTCTCTCTCTCTCTCTCTCTCTCTCTCTCTCTCTCTCTCTCTCTCTCTTCTTTCTTTCTTCTTTCTTTCTTTCTTTCTTTCTTTCTTTTCACTCTATTCCCCTTCCTGAGATCTAGCACATTTGGAGGCTAGGAAAATAGAATGGGTCTTTGGTAATGTAACTCAAGATGGAGTAGAGGAAGACAGTCTTCCGGCACTGCAACACACCTGAGAAAGACTCACAGAAGGCCAAGGTTAGCATGGTGGAAAGTCTATTGTCTTTAAGACACGTTGTCTTTTGTCCCATCTTTGAGAGGACTTTTTCCGTTTTCCCTCACTCCACACTTGAGATCTGAAGATCCAGTTTCATGTAGCAGTGAAACTAGACAGAACAGAGTGACTGGTAAATTAGTCAGGGGCCAAACCCAAGAAAGGCATGACTCTGGGTGGGTGGTGGAGAACAGAGGGGTCGACAAGGGTGATGGGGACGGGGAAGCTGAACCACGTGGGGGTCCTGAATGTCTAGACTTGATGCACTGTGCCCTTAGAGGAGCTCAGGGATTAATTTAATTTGGTAGAGAAATTATCTTCTAAATCTTCACTGTCCTATGGACTTCACAGCAAATGCAAAGGAGAATTATAATGGTCCTCATTTGTGCCTGTAACTTGACCTGTTAACACTGAGATTGTGTCCCTTCTCTTCCTTCTGTCATGGGAGATGTAGTATTGGGTTCTGCTTAGTAGAAAGAGGTGAAGTCATCTACTCATAGTAAGGAGAAATATGACAGGGTCATGAGCTTGAGGAGAGTGAATAAAGTTTAAAATAATTTTGTAGAGAAGCAGAGATAGAGCTTATTAGGGAAGCCTACTTAAGTTTCTTGTCAGAGCTTCCACTGGTGATTATAACTTTATAGTGGCACCTATGTGCTCAGTGCTGTGATTTCCTTTAGTGGTGTGGAGCCTGATTGATAGCATAATGATAACGAGCCTGAGGCAGAGAGCCAACTGGCCCAAATGGGGCTCTGCTTGTGGTGCACCAAAGAAAGCAAACAGGGCAAGCCAGTTGGGAACGTGGGCAGGGTTGAGGCTGAAGTGTTGGAATATGGACTCTAAGCAGTATAGGGAAAGAAGAAGCAGATACAGAAGAGAAATAAAGACAGGAGAATGTGTGTATTTGGGGGTGGTCAAGGATCTGGGGGTCCCTAGAATGTGTATAATATGAGCTAGTGAGCGATCTGGAAGGACAGGAAGTTGTGGTCAGGGAGTAAGATATTTAAATTAATGACTTCAGAGGTGGAGAAGTACTGAGTAATCAGCAAGCTCAGGATGTGGCCTTGGGAGGACTCACATTGACCTTTGTCATCGCCGGACCCTCTCTTTGATCCAGCAATCACAGGGCTTCTCTCTCCCCTCTCGGTGTCTGGTGCACCTCCCATCTCATCTGCTCTTTTCCCATTTTCTGGTCCAGCGAGAGAAACTCACAGCATCTTTTCTTACTTCCGGAGAAATTTATTCCACATGTGTCTGATTCATTTGCGTTTATAGAAACTTGAAATCTTCAGTGTCCCAAAAGCCTTTCAACTATTTTTTCTTTCTTTTTCTTAGAAACAGGAAGTTGTGTTTGGCTTAGGACAGACTCTTCCATGTGCCTGGGACTTACAAGATGTTTGGAATGAGGAATGGTGATGTCTGTCTGGTAAGGGCTTCTTTACTCTCTCCCTTCCTGGGCAATTGTTTGTCTACCAGGGGTCAGCTGGGTGGTACACAGGGATGTAAGACTAGCCAGAATTTTCCTGTTTCTCATCACTGAGCCCAAGGCCTGAGGGAAAGTATGTTCTCAAAGAGACAGGTGGCTTGCCTCTCTCCCTGCTCCAGCATTACTCTTTAGAACATACTCATACATTGGGTCTCATCCTTCTCTTCCCAATACTTGAGTGATGTCTGTGAGGAACACTTTATTTAGTTTTTGGGGGTGTAGGTTGGCTGGTACTCAGTTTTAAGCAAAGAAGGCCAATTGTTTTCTAAATGGAATATCAGAGAAGCTCTCCATCTGAGGAAGAATGAACCAAGCTATAAAGCGGCACACCTATTTTGATAAGTGCAGCCAGGCTATTAGGAAGTTTTAGCTTAGAAGGCAGATTGGTGCCTGGGAAGGGCTGACATGGTGCCAGTGAGCCAGAGCAGGCATGGGGGTCATAGCCTAACTGCTCTGCTCACTTAGCATTCCAAC
The DNA here is from genome assembly GCA_003508835.1 of Eonycteris spelaea. Classification (NCBI taxonomy): domain Eukaryota; kingdom Metazoa; phylum Chordata; class Mammalia; order Chiroptera; family Pteropodidae; genus Eonycteris; species Eonycteris spelaea. Next base: position 356,331 of record PUFA01000323.1, on the reverse strand, counting down.
TTTTAGCTCCTGTTCATGTGTTATTTTGTTTTTAGATTTTTTCAAATGTAAGATTGATATGACTACAATATATAACTTCAGTGATTATGCAGATTGAACCAGCAAAAACGTTGACTTAGGATGGTGACTTCTATCTTTCACATTCCACATGCAGCTTTCTTGAAGCTGCCAGCTCAGCCAGGGGACCATAGGAAAATGAGCCAGGCTAGAAGAGAGCTTTCTCATAAAGACATACTGTCCTTCAGCTGAGGGCCACAAAGGTGAGCCAACCCTGTTTATGTATCTCAAGGACAGGGGTGCTTCTATCCTTTGTTTTCCATCCTAGCTGCCAAGGCCTGCTTAGGGCCTTGGAGTGGCTAGTGGTCTAACTGATGGTGGAAATGGGAGTGGGGAATGCTGATGGGAATATATTTCTCTTCCTACTCTACACAGAGCAGACCAAGGCTGGAGAAGGATAGGTATCAGGGACAGTCATTTAATCTTGCCTAAAATGCTGCCTTCACTCTCTTCAACATGCTCACTCTTTCTCTCTCACGCTTTATTTTGGCTATGTGTTCAGTAATTTAGCTTCAACTCAGCACAGAGGCAAAAGGAAGTGCTGAGGCTGTGGCAGCAGAAATCTGGTAACCAGGGATCATGCTACATCTGGTTCTCTTTGGTAAATTCCAGATTTCTGTTCACTCTGATAGACAAACCATTTCTAATTTCCAAGCAGCAAAAGAGACACTGTTGCTTCCTGGAGGAGCTGGGGATGTGAGGCAGAGCATGCGGAATAGAGATGGCTGTGGGCTTATGAGCCTCTCTTCCTAATGACGGGGGAGGTTCCTACACAGGCGCGTCTAGGCTGTGTGTGAAAGCCTGGCGTCTCACAGCAGCACCTCCTCACCATGTTATAGACTCAAGAATGCAGTGGTGACAAAGCCTCTCTCTTTATCTGACCTGGACCACAAGTTGAAAACATGAAGACAAAGCAAAAGCCGACATTCTTAAGAACTTCCCTATTGTTCATTTGGAAGCTAAAGGAGGAACAGTCCTCAGTAAAAGGTCCCATTTGGCCCAAGAACCCAGACACTAAGGACCTAGAGAGCGAGGTGTGGAACTGGTGAGAAGATGGCTCTATCACCCCTGGGAAACGTTTCTGGGAGAGAAAGGTGGTTTGCTGAAGTGGTTCTGGGAATAGTCATGTTGCTTACTTTTGTAAATTCACCAAACCCTCTGGTCAGCTATAGAGGAATAAAGGGCAGAGAATAACCCCCAGACAGAGATTTACTTATCCTAAGGATGAAAGGTTGGAAATGAACTTTGATGCTAATGTACCACCTTTGAAATATTTCTGGCAGGTGCTCAGAGGATCCAAACGAATGACCAAGTTACCTGCCGAGTCAGGGCCTTAGGGATTTTCATTAGGAACACTAGCTGGAAGATTTAAATTCTCAGAAGAAATACATCTTCTCTTCTCTGGGCAAAAAGGGTGGTCGTGGTTGGCTGGGGAAAATAATAATATGGTCTCTCTCTGCAGATCTGTTTTCTGAGTCCCTGAGCTGCAGCTGTTGAATTTCCAGACACAAACAAGTATGTATTCTGTGAGTCTTGCCGAGCCCACACAGCAAGGAAGAGCCAAGCTGGATTCCATTCTGCTTTGCACATCAGCAGCTCTGCTGCCAGCTGAACTCCAGGGCAAAAGCTGTGCTGGTAATGATGCAGGCAGTAGGGATGGCACAGCTGGACTGGTGTGGGCTGCTAATGAGGGACACACTTGGCCTTGATTATTTTGGGGAGAATGAGAAATGAAAGGAGATGAAGAATTGCAGAAATATATATCAGCCTCAACAAAATTGGTGCATAGCAAGGGAAAATCTGGTTTTACTAGTCATCATCAACATGCCTGTGTGTGTGCTTGTTTATGTTTATTTTAGGTAAGCCTGGCCTCCCACTCACTAATGAGTCGGTAGACAGGAAAGGCAGACAGGAAAAGTGGTCAACTGTGTCAACAGCTACCGTATACCACAAAGGTGATCAGCTAAGAGCAGGGTAAGAGCTGAAATCCTGTTTGCCTTGCCTTATGCCCAAGGGACTGAGTCTTCCCAGGGGGCTCCTTTTTCTCATTCAAACAGGGCTCCATCTAGCATCCTCTTTGTCCATATCACCATGTATTTGAAGAAGTCTTGACAGAAAACAAAAGGGAAGGACAAAGGGGTCAAAGGTGACAAGAAAGGGAAGATGCAAATTTAGATACTTTTCTGCTTTTCACTAGAAGGGCATTTCTTGATGTCCGTTTCTGCTACCCATTTGTGACCAAGGACTACATTCCTTCTATACCAGATCATATGGAAGACTGAGACAGAGACTCCTCTGAGCCAGGAAGAGATGAGGATCTATGATGCAGGAGATGGGATTTTGGAAACTCTCAGGTAGGTTGTGATGGCTGGTGAGGAATGCCATTCTGTGTAAAAGGGCTGATTGGTAAAGCTGCAAGCTGCTTAGGCCCCAGGAGTTATGAGATAAGGATGGAACTTGGTGTGGAAAGGAGCCGAGGGTTCAGAATTCCTCAGATCCTAAGAGAGTCTTGTATTTCCAGCTGGTCAATAGGTAAAAGTAAGGACAGGGATGCATGTAGAGGGAAAGGGGCGAGTCTTTCTCAAGGAAAGGAGCCCAGAGACATCATGTAACCACAATTCCCAAGCCGGAAGTTTCCACTAGAGCAACAGTTCCAAGCACGGCTCCCAAACCAGCCTCCATGTCATCTGTGAACTTGTTGGATATGCAGACTCCCAGGCCCCTCTCAGACCCACTGAATTAAAAACTATGGGGGTGGGGCCCAGCAATCCGTGTTTTATGAAGCTCTCTAGAGGATCCTAATGCCTACTAAAGTTTGAGAACCACTCATCTGGATTATGCAGATGAAGAGTTGCCTGAACCAGCTGGATTCACAGGCATCAGAGAACCCAGGGGAAGGGCCTGAAGAGACTCAGGCAAGGTGCCTGCTTCCCTGTGTGTTCGAGATTGGCTGACCTAGTTTTAGCCTTTGTCCTTGGGCTCTGGGTCCCCTGCACTTTGCAAATACTAAACCAGACTACACCACTACTTTGGCACAAGATCACACTTTAGTTCAGAGACACATTTGCATAAATACTTGAAATGGATCCACCCCTGCAGGTGGAAGCCTGAGAACAGGTGGCTCTCCACAATCCTGCAGCCCTTCAGGCAATGGATTTTAATACTGAAGAGTCGTGGTCATTCATGAAGCCAGCTCAGGGGTGCAGCTATGGGGCTTGCTTTGACATTTGCCATTGACTCCCTGCCCCATACCTTTCTTGGACTAATATTTTTCCCCTCTGAGGTAGATCATTTATCGGGGAAGCCAAATAGAAAATATATATATATGTTTTTTCATTTAACTTTGCTAGTCCTTTGCAAATAGGCTGACCGAGTCTCTTGTTTAGGTCAACAAGTGCACTTTTTAGCTTTTAACGTGTGCCCTCTACTTGAACCCAAGTAAGGTTCCATCCACTAGAAAGCAGACATTAGGATTTGTTGTCCCATCCTTTCTTCTCTTCCCCTTAGGAATTCATGCCATGCGAGGGGCTGTGGCAATGGGAGATCTGTCTTGGCCATGACACCTCCACACGTAGGGCTACCATAGTGGGGACATGTATCTGCACCCAGCACCCCGAGTTCATGATCCCAAGACTGGCCTCGCTCCGTTGGATTACAAGGGGCATGGCTGGCTTCCACAGGGCTTGGCATCCTCAGGTTTCAGGGCCTTGTTGCAGGTGGCAGAGGCCTGGCCACTGGGGTTCTGGCACTCCACGGTCCGCCGTTGCCAGCCAGCTCCACAGCTGCTCGAGCACTCAGACCAGTCCCCCAGGACCCACTGTGCATTGAGCAGGGGCTGGATGACATTGGTGGTTGCTCTCTCTTTGCTGTTCTGTATGCTGAAGTTCACGTCATTAGGAACAAAGAAGGTATATTTGACTTTGGGGGGAAAGACCTCACCAGGGACTGTCAGGAGCTGCACGATCAGAGGCTCAGGCAGGGGCCGGAAGCTCTGTAGCCGCTCCAGGGTGGCGATGGAACCACTGTACTTAAGGATGGTCCCCTTCACCAAGATATCCTGCTCTATGGCAGAGATGGCCAGGTTCCCATTGAGCAGGTACTGCCCATTGATGGTCTTCAATGCCAGGTAGTTTCCATCGTTCTGGACCCCTGGGTGGCTCCGTTGTTTCACATCGATGTTCGTGGCACCAGCTGGGATGGTGACGATGTCATTGTAGCCATAACTAGGATAGGAATAGAAAGACCCCCTTAGGACCAGTGGCTTCCCATCCCAGAGCTTAAGGAAGTTAACCTGCTGGTGACTAGGGGTGGCAGACAAAAAGCACTAGCAAATAATTATACAGTTAGCTAAAAGTTTTAAATAAATTAGCTGCACAGGCCAAAAGGAATATTTTGTACAATGGGCTTTTCACAGGCTTTTGTTTTACCTGGTAACTCTGTTTCAAATACTGGGTGAGGAGTTTAAATGTAGTTTAAATGACAATAGCACCGGGAGAAAGACAGCCCAGAAGGGTTTTAAAAGCTGCATTGGGGCTGCCAAATCCAGCAGCTCTTGACTCGAATGATATCTCAAACACATTCAGTTCCTTGCATGGTATAAAACTTTGCTTGGTCACTTTCATATGCAGAGTTCAAACTCATGTAGAAAAACATGTTCCACACACTCATTCCAGAATCTGATGCCTCACTCCACTTCTTAGAGTCAACCAGTTCTTAGCAGTTGGTTATTATGTCTCTAAGGCAGGTACGAGGGCAATAAACCCTGCTTCAGAGGAGCCGTCTTCTGGGTACACCCAGACACCATGACCTGTGCTTCTGCGGGGTAGGATGCTGTTTTGGGAAATGTTTCAACTCTATTATAGGTCCAGGGTTTTATGTGAGCTAGAGAAACCTTAGTTCTTATTCTTGGCTTTTGGAGGGAACGCATTTGGGTTACACAGGCTGGGAAGAAAGTGAAGAGGACTGAAGAGCATAGTCAGGTGGTTTTTCACTACTCTTGCCTTATGCCCAGCTGGGGCCAGCTGCTTAGTCTAGGGCAGCAAGAATGTATCCACAGGCCCATTTGTCTAATGCCTAAGAGAAATTTGGCTAGGGGACCCAATATCCCAGGCTTCTTTTTTCTATATCCTTTGAGTTTTAACTTATCTACAGTTGTCTGCTGTGGGCTGATTCTGTTCTCTGAGCCTGATGAGACAAGAGAGAGAGAGAGAGAGAGAGAGAGAGACAGAGGGGCCCAGTGTGGCTGCATAACACCTGCCCTCACCCTTCCTCTCTAGGAAGTACCTGAAGGGGAGGAAGATTGTCTAGGAATTAAGAAACCTGGGTTCTCTTCTTGGGTGTCATTAACTATCAGTGTGACCTTAGAAGAATCAGTAATCTTTTCATGCCTTAGTTTCCTAATCTGTAAATGGGAATAATAGTGTTGGCCTTGCCCACCTTAGAGTTTTTTTAGGAATCAAATGAGGCCACAGAAGCGAAAATACTCAAACCAGTACTAGGAGCTTTATGAATGTAGGGCATTAAGCTGTGAAGATGTGTCTGGAGTTTGCAGACTTATGAGGCCACAAGGCTCCCCTCCTCTGTACCGTACCCTTCTCTGAAGATCCACTGGCAGAAAGAACAGACTCTCCAGGTATAGGGTGAGATATCCTTCCCCAAACAGCTTGGAGGAGCTGCTTCCTGGAAAAGTTCCCAGTTACTCAGTGTAGCTCTACTGCCGACTCAGACATGATCTACCCTTGTCCTTGTGGCCTCTGGCTGACTTGTGCACGGTCCTCTCTATGGGCCAGACCCTGTGCCTAGTACTCTGCATGACCCATTTCATAACTCCTCGCAATGACTCTGAGATACAGAGGACTGCCAACATTTTATCAAGAAACTGAAGCTTAGTATTCCATGGGTAGCAACCACAATTCAAACTTAGGCCGACATAATTCTAAAGGCTTTTTGCTTTTCCGTTTTTGTGCAGAACTACCTAGAGGCTCACCTGGAGGGGTTAAGGGAACCAGAGACCTTCCTGCATGAGTTGCCTTTGCCCCCACACACCCCACATTTATCCAGCTTCCTAGGTGAGTCCACCACGTGGTCACAGCCAGCCTTGACACACTGGCCACGGACACAGATGGCCAGAGTCTCTGGCCCACACAGGGTGCCATCGATCACCTGTAGCAGGGAAAGGGAAGGTAAGATAAGAAGCATGACGGGCACAGAAGCAGCCCAACGGGGGGTGGCAGGTGACCTTCCTCCCCATCTGTGGATCTGAGTTACCTTGGCCTCAAACACTTTGAACTCACTCCTTCCCCGGGCACGGCAGAACAATTTGCAGCGGTCCCGGGGGATACCCCGCATACTTGGGGACCCAGTACAGGAGGTTCCCATCCATGTCGGTGTAATTGTAGGCATTATACTTCTCACACTGCTGCTCTCGGAAGCTTTTCCCTAAAATGAGTAAGAAACAGCATGGAGTTTACATGCTGTGCTAAAGCAGGAAGGACCCAGCTGGAGAAATGCCCAGATTCAGGGCACCTTTCTTCCTCTTGGTTTTAACCCAACCCCAGGACATAGGTCCAATGCCATCTGGGCCCAACATCGCTAGACACACCTGACCTAAGCCCATATGTGACCCTTACTCACAGGAGCCAGGAAAGGAGGATCCAGCCTCAGCTGGGCTTTCCATTTGGGGAAGATATTAATTCTGTTTTACTGATGAATAAACTTAGGTGTGGACAGGGGACAATACAGTAAGCTTGGAAAGCACAGAATGACATGTGGAGCTACATTTTCAGGCCTCTGCTATTGTGCTCTATCTTGACTTCCTTGGTGACATTGGACAGATGGCCATGCATTCCCAGATCTACAACTCTAGCTCTAAATCTTGCCCCACCACGCCTCACCTGCTGTGATTCTGCGTGTCTGTGGGGGACTCCATTTGTATGTGCTGTGATTACCACCAGCTCAGCATAGTCCAGCTCCATATGGTTCCTCTATCAAGTCGCTTGATTTTCATTTGGTGACACTACCATGTTCCAATCTGAGATTGAACATTTGAGCATCTATGTCCACTATTTCCAACCTGTTATTAAGTCCTACTATATTTAGGACAATCTATGATTTTAAATGTCTCCATCCTACTCTACCATCTCAGTCCCCCTCTGACAAGCCCAGGACTCCTGGCTTCATGAGGGACTTAGTGCCCAGCCTTCTACACACAGCTGCTTCCTCTCCCATCTTGCTGTCTGTCGCTTCTGACATAATCTGTCTGAAGTAAGACATGTTCCCCCACCTGCCACAATCCTGAAACTAAGCCTGCTCTTACTACTGAGGTTCCCAGCTTAGCTGTACATCTGCATGGCCTGTGGAGACTTTTTGAAACACGGATGGCCATGACCAAGTCCTGAGACTCTGATTCATTACATCTGAGGGGTCTGGGCCTCTGTGTTTGAAAACACGTCCCAGGTGACTTGCTGGGACAGCTGGCACTGAGAATCTCCAGGTGCCATTTTAACTTTCATGGACCTTTGAAGTCTGCCTTGAAACGCTGGTACATTCTGCTGGATTCTACTTGAGCGAATCATAGGTCCTCTCAAGCCTCTCACTCTCCTGGCACAACCGTCCATACCTCATCACCTTCTCAATCCCCTGGGCCCTGACCAGCCCTCACTCCTCCGGAAGCTTCTGACTAGACCAGGCTTTTCTTTGCTCTGAATTCCTTATAACGGGGGTCTGTGCTTCACAGATTAAGTTTTACTTGCTTTGTAAAAAGGGTTTGCATCTCTAACTAAACGTCACATTTCTTGAGCTCAGAGACAATGCCCTGTGCATTTTTTAATGCCATTTATAACATCTATTACAATAGATGTTATAGCCACACAAGAGGTACTAAAAATATGTGTTAATTAAGATGGCTCATCCTAGTGCATCTGAAATCATATGAAATCACCTATTGTCCATGTCTATCTGGAAAACTGTCACAATTCTGGGGTAAAGTTTCTAGAGCCTCCTGCCACTGCCACTGCTATTCCTCCCATCTTGCAAAACTGCAAAACCTACAGATCCTCTCCATTAGACACCGACTGGCTGACAATGTGTCTTTGCACTTGGATGAATCTATCTTAAAGCTCTGCTTGTCTTTTGCTGCCTGCCAATACTTCCTGGAGCAACACAGAAGAAAACTGAATGGGATGGTAGGGAAAAATCTTCTAATGATTCGCTCTCACCAGCTGGGAATCTGGCTGCTGCACGTTCCTGCCTCCTAGGCCACATGTGTTTTCTAGTGGGTACTCAGGGTAGGAATATGCCAAGGGAGATAGTTGCTTCCTGGGAAGGTTCCATCAGTCCATTGCCATGGGCCCAAGGGAACATGGGCAACTCTGTTCCGAAGGAATGTGCACTAGAATCAGATTCAGAAATCCTCCCTCCACCCTGGGCTGAATGTTGGCTGGAAAGATATTGGAGGTTTGGCTCTGACAGTGCTTTGGAAAACGCTTCCGTTCTGCACACAGATGAGGGAGGATTATTATTCTAGATGCCAGCCCCTCTGCGAGCCTCCTCTCCCCAGTAATAAGTTTGATTGGGAGTGACACCCTCTATGTCCACATTTTGTAAGACCAAGGCAATTCCTCTCCTTAATTTCCCATGCTCCCCCAGCACAGTGAGAGCTGTCCCAGGTTGCTAAGGGCTGCTCTAAAGCTTGGTGCCTTACGGAGCCCATTTATGTCTGGATCACAGGGAAGCACTGCCTCCTGGGAAACCCACTCTACTTTTCTCCTGGAAGATCTGTTGGCAGCAACAAGAGCCAAAGCTGGTTCTGGCAGGTGTGGCATAAGTGGTGATTACCATCAGGGGGGCATTCCTCTGTGCGGCACGACTGGTACTTGGCTCTCCGACCCAAGCAGTATCTTCCTCCATTCTGAGGCTCAGGGTTGGTGCACTCACGGTATGAAAACTGTACTCCTCCTCCACAGGTCCGGGAACATTCTCCCCAGGTTCCCCAAGGGGCCCAGCCGCCATCCACCATGGCCTGCAACACATAAAGCCAGAGTTAGGAGCTGAAGTGTGACAGGGGTAGGGGTGAGAGGTGGGCACAGCCCTGACTCCTTCACCTGGTTAAGCTTGCCCTGATGCATGGAGTTTAGGAAACTCTCTAGTTTAGTCATTTAGTTTAGTCATTTGTTTCATGACTGTGTGGCCTGCTTGGCTATCACCTTTGTGAACATAGAGGCTGTGCTAGACTTGCTCACAGCTGACTGCCCAGTGTTAAAGCAGTGCCTTGACCTCAGTAAGGTGCTCAATACTAGTTGTCAAATGAAACTCTTTTATGGTTGTAAGATTGGGTCTAATGCAGTAGTTCTCTATCGGGGCCAGTTTTGTCTTTTGGGGACATCTGAAAGTATTTGGAGACATTTTGGTTGTCACAATTGGAGAGGGTGTATGCTGCTGGCCTCTGGTGGTTAGAAGACAGGGGTGCTGCTAAACAACCAACAATGAATATCCAACAATGAACAAGACAGCCCCCTACGACCAAGACATATGCAGCCCCGAATGTCACTAGTGCCGAGGTCGAGAAGTCCTGATCTAAAGGAATGACCACTGGGAGGTGTTGCTGCTACTCTACTGGCTACCAGTTCAGCAGTCAGATGATGCCTGGGAAATAAACAGCCGCTTCTAACTTGATAACCAAGCCATGAGTAAAAGCTTTGCCCTTGGTGGGTTCATAGAGTTTTCAAAAAGAAAATAATTTAAAAAATTACAAAAATAATATTTGCTCACGAAAAACAAAAAATACAGAAAAATGTAAAAAAGAAACTAACACTTAAAAAAATACCACTATCCAGATAAAACCATTGATGTAATTTTCATCAGTATCATTTCATACTTTTGCACTGAATATATAATCAGAAATATTTTTTAAATTTATATAGATATATCTGATTTTAAACAGATATAGTATGATTCTGTTCTATACTGTCTTTCCCCTTACAAATAGATGATAAATACCATCCCATGAACATCCCATGTAGACCTCTCCCTACAATGAGCTTAGCTCTGGTGCTGGGGATCATTGCATGGCCCCTTCCTTTTCCCTCAGCGATGTGTGAAGCAAACACTGCAGGAGAAGATGACACCTAGAAGGGAAGCTCAGTGTCCAAGTGGGAGGATGGGAGGTGGCTAAGGATGAAGCCTGAGTCTTGCCCAGCTCAGAACGGGTGTGGGGCTTGCCTGGCCCAAAGAGGCCCTGGAGACTCAGTGCAAAGGACACCCCCCTGAGAACAGGTCTCTGGAAAGTGAATCGCTCAGGCCACCCTGGCGATTCAGTGCTGGGCGGGGACCAGGCTGCGCGACTCAGTGGATGCTGTTGCCATAAAGATGGCTCAGTGACTTCCAGTAAGAGTAATGTGATCAGCCCCAAGGTTTAGAAGTTTTAAGAGCATGGCAAAGAAGTGAATCACTTAAAACTCTCAGTGGCATTGCCTTGGTTTTCCTTGCAAATTTATTCTGTCCTGGGCCAAGTTTTCTCTGCCTGTCAGAGGTGGTTCTGATTCTCCCTCCCTCCTCCTCTTTGAGTATGGAATTCCAAAATGACTCTCACTCTCGTGACTGCTAATTATGAATTCAGCTCAGACGTGGGTAGGATATGAGTACTTTTCTGTCATTTGATTGAATGTTACTCTTCTGAGTCACTCTATCTGTTTATAATAGAATTCAGAATGGCTTCCATTTATTGAGTGCCCATGTTCTGGTCTGTATGCTGGAGTGTTTCATGCTTATCACACTTATCAGCCTTTGAGTTGGCTCCAAAGCAATTCCAAAGTGGGAGTTCCCCAAAGGCCCAGGGCAGCAGTGGCATTGTCCACGCTATGAGTACAGCCTCGAAGGGCTCCTCTTGTATTTGGATAAATATGCTCTGCTTTGTTTGTTGAAAGATGAGTGATTTTACTTGGAAGTCATAGTTGTAGCCTGGCCTAGAGTCTCTTAGTTCATGGTGGTCAAGTATGGTTTCCTTCTTGAAAACAGCCCTCCCCTAATCCCTCTCCCCACACCCCAAAGTGGCTGCCCCTCACCTTGGGCCTCTCTACTTCCTCCTCAGGCAGACAGTTGCCATCCCAGCAGAGATGCCCAGGCCCACAGGGTGTCCCATCAGCCCAGGGCAGGCTGCCATTCTTCGTGTGGCACAGGGGTTCAGCACCATCCATGTGGCACCAAAGCTGGGAGCAGATGTCCTGCGCAGAGGTGTTGGGGCAGTGGCGGAAACCCAGCCCAAAAATCTGCTTGCACTGCTGGTCCAGCTCGTAGAGGGCCTTGCGGCCTGGGAGGTCTGTTGGGAGGGGCAGGGCTGAGGTGGGGGCATCAAGGAGACAGTCTCCTGAGAAATGGAGGAAGCAGAGGAATAAGGGTTGGAGTTTGCCTCTCTCCAGCTCTCCATGGCTCCCATGTTACCCTTAAATTCCTACTAATGGGCTTTAAGGTCTAGACATCACGCTTTCCTTGACCTCAGTCTGAAACCTATTAACACTCATCATCTATATAGAGCTTATCCAATTTTTGACTATCAGCTGCAAATTTTTTTTAGGATTGAATTTCTTTTGTTATCCAGAACATCTTACATGCATTCAGTGTTTACCTAGGGAATGCCAGCAAAGTGTAATACCAATATACATCTACAAGGGGTTGTAAATGAGCTCTTAAAAACCATGGCATGCAAAATAAAGCCAAAGTACTGATGTTTGCATAATCTATTATTTTTGTATCCTATATTCCCTGACTCCTCCAATGAGAAGAATCAAGGATAAATTGTTTCCATTGCTTTACTCCACAAGTCAGGCTGTTTTGACCATGGACACCACCCCAACCCCATCTCACCACCAACTCTTCGCTCTTATGGGACTAGTTCCCTGCCTCTTTGCCATTTCCAAGATATACGATGTACCACTCAAGCTGGAACACTTTCTTCTCCCTGCTGTGAAACAGTCTTCCATTCCTTCAAGCTCTGTTCAAACCCACCTCCCTCAGATAAACCTTTTAAGACTAATTCCACTTACTTTGTGATTAACAATCTAAGTTAGCCCGGAACTCAGGCTGCTAGAAGATGGGGCAAGGAAGATCACGCTTTGTGGGAATGGTGAAAAGGTCATGGCACAGAAAGTTGGGTGAGGAACATATCTCTGAAGCCTCTTCTAACCCTAAATGGCTACCATACTTTGTGACGGAGCAGGAAACAGCGCAGGTGCCTAAAGAGATCCAAGGAGGCTTGCCAGGCAGAGCTTAACTGCCAGCAGCTGACCAGGAAGAAGCAGGGAGAAGCCAAAGGGATGCTTACCATGCCCACCATCCAGGAGCTCCGTGAGGTACATGGCACTGCAGGGAGACCAGGGCAGCGTCTTATTTAGATGGATGAAGAGGGGTGCCATCATGTGGTGCTTGCCCAAGGGCCCAAAGAGCCGTGTACAGGGCTTGGAGTCATCGTGGGGCATGCTCAGGACGTGCCCTGGGGATGGAGAGAAACTGTAGTCCACCCTCATGGCCTCCATTGCTCTCCAGCCCTCCCCACCCTGCTCAGAGGGTTCCCCATGTGACCCAGAGCCCTCTCTCTGTCTCTTGCAAGAGAGTTGCTGACAGAAGGAGGACGAGTCACTACCTCCTCGTGGGAACTGCCCTCCCCTTATTCCTTAAACATTTTTTGTTTCAGGCTGCACTCTGGGCTTTTCCCTTCCATGAAACTTTCTCAGAGTACTAAGGAACATTGATATCTTTTTATTTTCTGCCCCAGCCTGTCCTAAATTCTCAGTCATCCAAATTATTCGCTTGCTTACACAGCACTTCTTACAATTAATCTTCCCAGAATTCTTGGTGCTTAGCTTGGATACAGCAGCACAACTTTGCCTGAGCATTTGTCTCATGTTTGGAATTTTCCTGGTGTTCTCTGATGATGGTCCAGGACACTATTTTAATATTTTGGTCTTATGCTCAGGGTGGGAATGGAGAAAGTACAGTATCTATTTGCATGTAATTACTCTGTCAAAATTATGAGGGGGAATTGCTAAATGTGAGGGCTGCGTATTTCTTAGGACCTGGGTGAGCCTGGGTTTGGAAGAGGCAGTTCCCTCTGACATAGTAGAGTAGGCTTGGGTATGGCGGCTCTTACCAAGTTCGTGGGCCAGAGTGTAGGCTGCCTGGAGCCCCTCATCCTCAATCACAGAGCAGCTCTTGTTGGGGTCACAGATTGTGCCAATGTCTGCCACGCCCAGGGTGTCACACATACCCTCCTTCCCACAGAAGTTCTGTGTGGTGGAGAAAGTTGAGAGCATAAGAACAGACATGGAACAGAACATCTTCCTATTCCTGCTCCCCCTGAGTTGAAGGAAAAAATTTAAGCCAAAAGCCCTATTTCTTTACATAGGCCATTGTGTAAGAAAGCCTGTGTCTCTTTCTACATGGCGCGCCCTAGGGCTGGCCGGGACCTGGGCAGTTTGTTTTGGGAGGCAGGACGGCACAGCAGTTAAGAATACTGACCCTACAGCAAGACTGCCAGGGATTGACTATGGGTGCTGCCACCGTGTGCCACTGTGCCTCAGTTTCCTGTTGTAAAATGGACCGAGAACAGTACTTGCCTCGTGGGGCTGTTGCGAGGACTGAGGAGTGAACAGGGCCTGGCACACATTGCCTTCAGGAAGCTGCCTGTTTCAATCACATCGGATGGGTGGGCAGCCTCCTGATTTGGGGAAATCTTGAGGTTAACCCCTAGTCACCTGGCCCTGTGTTTAACGTTTAACAACCGTCACAGATGGACCTCTTATTTCCAGCTCCAGATCTTTCGCCAGGCAGAGTGAGCCCGTTTCCTCTTGTTATGACCTCAGCAGACAGCTGGTCACAAACGTTTGGAAAAGAGCCCTTACGAGATTCCTTGCAAATACCTCACATTTATCCTCGTGACCTCTTCCTCATTGTTCCACACAGAGGCTCCCGGAGGCCAGCTGGGGCTGGAGGGAGACATTGCCCATGTTTGGGCAGGCCTAGTGGTCCTCTCTTTGATCTGCCCGCACAGCCTCCCTTCCTTCCCGAGCTTTCGGGAGCCGCAGGCCACAGACCTGTCTGGTGAGCAGGATGGCCGTGTCGAAGTGTTCTGGGTGCCTGTCGCTGGGCTGGTTGAAACGCCGTTGCCAGCTGCAAAAGTTGCGCAGTGTGAGTCCACCGTTGTCAGACACTTCTGGGCCCTGTTTCTCGTCTTCCACTATTAGCACTTTCACTACCACCAGGTTGATGGAGTTCCTAAGGCTTGGGTGCTTGTAGATGCGGGCCGCCACAGACATTAGGGTCAGGACGTGGTTCTGTCGGGAAGGAGGGAATAGGAAGAGTGAGAAGTTCAATCTCCCGCCCGTTGCCTGCTCACAGCCATCAGCCCCCCCGATATACCTCGTGTTCTCCACTCTGTGCTAAGTGTCTGATAAATGGCATCTTGCTGAAACCTCACACCCCCAAGGTCCTGATGCTACTTCCTTTCATTTTACATAAAAGAAAATGAAGTCTTAGTAACTGGCCCAAGATCACAAATCTGACGAGTGCACAGCCAGCATTTGAACCCAGCCTGCCTGGCTCCAAAGCTTGTGCATTTAATATCTTGACCAGACGTATGTGGCTATGTAAATTGAAATTAATTATAATTCAATAAAATGAAAATTACAGTTTCTCTGTCACACTGGCGACATTTCAAGTGTGTCAATAGCCATCTATGGCTCATGACTACTGTATTGGACTGAGCAGACAGAATGTTCTATCATCACAGAAAGTTCTATTGGATGGCACTGGTTATTCTGCCTGACCTTGACACCAACCATCTCCCTGTCAGCTGCCACACTCCCTCTCCATTCTCAGCCCAGAAGCAATTATCTGAGCGTTCACAGTTAGCAGAATTTCCTTCTTTGAACCCATGGGAGCGTTTTCCTGACGTCTGCTGGGGTAACATCTACTCTTTAGGATGGGAATGTTAACCCTGAAAACTGCGTTGATAATTGCTACTAAAAATAGCTACTCTGTACCAGGTGCAGGGCCCACACTTTACAGATGTCACCTCATTACGTGCTCACAACAACCCTGTGAAGTAGGTATTGTAATCCCCACTTTACAATTGAGGAGGAGGAGTCACACAAGTTAGATAACTTGTCTTAAGCCACACAGCTCTTCGGAACAGGGTGCAGTCCAGGCACATCTGTCTCCAAGGTCCACAGTCTTCTCATTAAATTTCCCAGTGCTTGGCCTTCCAGTTTTTGCCTGGACAGCCCTGAAGGGTTTATTCCCCTCTGCCTGGGGCTTGAGAAAATCCAGTGGGCCTAATGAGACCCAGGCGCTTTGGCTCGCACCTGCTTTCACTCCCACCCAGGCCGAGCGAAGGAGTCTACATAACTGCTTGGCCTCTGTCCTGTCCCTGGGCTGCTGGCTGCTCCCAGACCTTTGGAGGAGGCCAGACTGAAGCTCACTCTCCTGCCTCAGGGATCTCTAAAAGTGACTTATCTTGGATTATTTTTCAGAAGAGGAGACAAAGTGGCAGAGGCACGCATGCCTTCAACCAGAAGTGTGGCTAGCTGAGCTGCCACTCACTTGCCCTGATCCCTGTTCTCTAGGGTACCATCCCCTGTAAGCCTCTCTTTCCTCTCTCCAGTGGTCTGGAAGGTGGGAGTGGAAGGAGGGCAAAGGAGGGTAAAAGGCTAGAGGGGGACATTCCATTGGTTGAGGCCATGTGTGGGAGTTCCAGATGAAGCCCATTATTTGTGAATGGGATCTGTCTGTTCACCTCGCAGGCAACAAGCCAGGTATTTTGTAAGCCCTGCAAACAGGGGTAGGCAGGTTACTGAGCGTGTCAAGCACTCTAGCTATGTTTAGACTGATATAAACATCTTATCAGCAAAGCTGAAACTTGGCACTCGCTCCTGGATTTGGATCCTAAGGGAAAAAAAGCAATCACATCATTATGCAACTTGGGGTGAGGGCTGAGGAATGGTAGCTTGCTGAAGCTACTTCCTGTCCAGGTCTTCACTGCTCCCAGGGGGCCGAAAGAGTTCTGGTCTCTTGCTCTAGGAAGGGCCAGAGTCTGATGGGCCAGGGACCAACTCCTGGGATTTCTTCCAATGCAACCTGCAACTCTCCTTGCAAGATTACTTCCCTTTGAGTCCCGATTTCAAAATCTCAAAACTGAGGAGATGATGTTTTACAAAGAAGGTGTGAAGATTAGAGATGACAGCTGCTTAGCACTGGTCCCAGAAGGCTTGAGGCTTAAGAAGGGTCTGTGTTCCCAAACTGACCAGATCAGGCAAGGCTGCCGAGTGGAGACATTGCAGAGGCCATGCCCCCAGTGAAAACTAAAAGCATGTGGGTGTAAACTGCTGCACGGAGGATGAGGTGAGGCGTTGGAGGAGTCCTGACACTAAGGTTTTCGTGAGGTCTACTCCTTTGCTGTCAGGGAGCTCATAGCATCTTCTCCAGATACCAAATAACTGTCGGGCTGAGTCGGCTTGAGAGCCATTTTCCTTCAAGCCAGAGGCTCAGACTTGAGGACATTTGAAGGTCCTCCTGGCTATTATCTTAGAAGATAATTTCCATTGCAAGAGGGCTACAAGGATAATGTGGTTCAGCATTTCTGATAAAATCCCCAATCCTGGTCCTATTTACCTCCCCTTCTCTGTCTCACCGAGCTTTGGAAGACATGAAGGGCTGCCATTCCCATCATTAACTCTTCTAAGAAACAGTGGCAGGAATGCCTGACACTTGGGACTGGGTAGGGTGGGTGGCCCTGAGTCTGTGAGCCTCCCATTCTCAGCTAATCCCCTGGGCCAAACCCCCTTTTGGGCAGGCCTGACTTCCAGTCTCAGGGAGTGGATGCAGGAACCATCAAAGAGACAATCAGATGGCTCAATCCACCACCTGTGTCTATTTATACCTCCCTGCACACCACACGAGTGGAGGCTGCTTGCTGAGGCATTTGAGTGAGATTGTATTCCCGGTGAAAGGGGGGCCCCAGCAGACATGCAGGGAAGATGGGATAGAGCCCATGGCCAGCCTGGCCAGCGGTGGTCAAACAACCCTGCTTCTGAATGACTTGGGTGTCTGATGCACTTAACTCTCATTAGGGAAGGTGGGCATCTTTCAGGGCGTATCCTTCTCCATTGGTGCCCCAGGACCCAGAGGAGAGAAAAACACCCCAGCCAGCTTGGCTGGGACACAGCTTTCTCTGATTCTTTGAGCTATAAACAAGGAGATCCCACCCCAGAGCTCTTGTAAAGCCAAAGCCAGGAAGGGTGGGAGCGCCATTCATTATGCTTTGCTCATTTTGCCTCCTTCAAACTGTGGGTCCTACTGCTTTTTTCTTGCAGCATGCCTGGGATAGGCAAAGAGAAGAACGTGGAACACTGAAACCCTCTGACCTCTGACCAGTGCTGTACTTTTCCCTTTATCCTTCTAGGCATCTCAATAGAGCTGAGTCTATGCTGAGGAGGAGGAGAGAAGCAAAGGAAGAGGAAAAGCAATAGGAGAAGAAAGGGTCCTGCACAGAGTCCTTCATCTCTCCTCATTCTCAAGACAAAAGGGCAATGCCACCTCTCAAAGCGCATGCTTTCAGAACCACGGGAGTCCAGCGTAACTTCAAGCCAGCAAGCTGAATAGAGAAGGCCTCTCTGTTGTGTGGGACAGCGGAGCTGACAAGCAGTGGTGGTTATAGTGGTGTGTGACCACACTGCTCCTCCCTGACAAGTGGCCATCCAAAGCAAATCTAGTATTAGCCTATGCTTTGTTGAGCACCTACTGTGAGTCGGGTGTTTTTATTTTATTGTATCCTAAACACATGATAACACATTAGTATAACTGTTCTTTTTTGCTGGTGAAAAATTGAGGAACAGAGAAATAGGTAACTTATTCAGGACACTCAGTTATTTCTGTTACCCTTCAACTCTATGCTTTATTCACTACACTAACCC
This sequence comes from Eonycteris spelaea, assembly GCA_003508835.1. Taxonomy (NCBI): domain Eukaryota; kingdom Metazoa; phylum Chordata; class Mammalia; order Chiroptera; family Pteropodidae; genus Eonycteris; species Eonycteris spelaea. Next base: position 338,314 of record PUFA01000323.1, on the reverse strand, counting down.
CCACCCTTTTTGTTGCTCCAAGGAAAACTACAGCAGAGCTAAGACCCAAGCATGCAAGAAGCAAGATTGATTGCATTATCTATGCATCCCCTCCCCTGGGGAGGCAGAATTGGTGAATCAAATACCTTTGACATTAGGGCATTTTCTTTGGGAGATACTTCATATTGTTGGTCATTCTGACTGCAGCGGAAAAAAGAGATGGAAAGGACTTTTTTTTTTTTTTGCCAGTGGGAAAACATAATTCACATGTATATAGCACTTGTCTTTCACCTGTGAAGACTTGGGTAGCTACAGAGCCAGTGGGGCATGTATCTGTTTCTGATTACCTAAAGCAGGACAGTTTTGAGAATGAGAAATGGTACTATTAATAATTATGCCAGAATAGGACTAAACTGGGACAGTACTGGGCAAAATGGGATATATATCACTTGGTGTTAGAGCTCGTGGGGACATTTCCCTCAGAGGATAGAGGTAGGAGGGGGACAAAACGGCGATGACTTAGCCCATCCTGAAATCCCTTGCTAGTAGCCTGGCATCTTGGGAAACCTCTGGTCTGCTCTGGGCACGACGAATGCACTCTAGGACCCTCTCTTCTGAGAAGAGAATTCAGAAGCTCAGCTTGCGGTGGATCCACTGGCTGCACAGATTTCCCAGACTGAGCATGGGCGCTGCTCAGCCTCCACTCACTCCTCTCCTGCTTCACTTTCATCCAGGATGCAGACAGAGTTAATGGTCCCTTTGAGGTGGTCCCTCCTTTCAGAAAGCCCCCTTTGTCTGGGGTCCTTCACTCTGAAACCAGATAGGAAGGTGGGAGGCAAGAGCCCCTCTGTCAAGGGATTAAGTGAACTCAAGTGTACAGAGTTCTGGAAAACTTCATTATCGCTCATGGCGAAACAAGCCTTGAGAATGGCTCGTTCTTTCTCTTGGCCTTGACGGTGGTTACTTCTGAGGACTGGGCCTCCCACTTGGCTGGGTATCTTTAGACTGCTGGGTTCTAGAACCCATTCCCACAACACAGGCAAGTGTTGGGGGAAAGCAGAGTCACAGAGTCACAGACCCTCTTTGAGCCAAAGGCAGCATGGCGCAATAAAAAGAGCACTGCACTCAGGTTCAGAAGACTTGGGTTGCAAACCAGCCCTGCACTTACTTACTAGCTGTGTGACCTGGAGAAAGTCACAAATGCTTTGTGAGCTGCACCCTCTCTCTCTGCCTCCCTCACAGGTATTTTCCCTGAGGTGATGTGTGGAAATCACTGTGCAAACTGAATGTGCTGAGTGGCTTCCCCATTGTGCTAAACTTTCCAGAAGACTTTTTGTGAAGCAGCCTCACTGGTTACCTAGTCCAGGTGTCTCCTTTCACAGATGAGGTAATCTAAGCCTTTGAGGGGTAAGGTCTCTCCTCATTCTCATCACATGCCCCGGTTGCTAAGATACCCTAAAGTGCCTCCATCTGTGTGAACGAAGTCTCCAGCAGGCTCCTTGGAAAGTTACTTATAAAGAACTAGATTCTATTTTGGGGAGATGGGTCTGGGTAGGCAACGTCTTGTAGAAGGACTTGACATTCCCTCTTAGCTGAGCTCATGAGCCCATTTAGGAAGCCCAGGAGATTGAGCTGAGATGTTGAAGTTTTATCCTCTGGCTCTCCACGGCTGGTGAGCAGTCAAAGCAGAGGGGCCACTTGGTAGTCATGGACACAGCTATGCCTCAGCCCTGCCTCACTCCAGCATGGTGACAGCAGGAGTGCAGGTGTGGCATGACATAATGAGACCACGAAAGAAGTGGCTGGGTTGATCCAGCTGAGAGAGGACTTTTCTTTTAGGTGTAAGACCTAGCAGTAGATGCCTTAGGGTAGGGGTCCCCAACCCCTGGCTGTGGAACCAGGCTGCACAGTAGGAGGTGAGTGATGGGTAAGTGAAGTTTGCAGCTGCTCCCCAGCGCTAGCATCACAGCCTCAGCTTCACCTCAGATCATCAGGCATTAAATTCTCATAGAAGCACTGGTCCCTGGTGCCAAAAAGGTTGGGGACTGCTGCACGAAGGAGAGGAACTCAGCCTTCACAGGTGCCTGATGTATATTCTGATGCATTCTTCTAACTCAAGGAGGCTGGCTGGGCGTAGGGGTGTTTGTAAATGAATACAGAGGGGCAGGGGATGGGACAGACGTGAGCTGGGTCACCCCCAGGTGGCTTATGAGGGTGGAAGAGCTCCTGGGTGGCTCTGAGAAGAGAAAGCTGACTTGTCTGGTACAGCAAACTTGGGGCAAAACCAGTCCAGCTTCCTGCTTCAGTGGCTTGGGCATCCTGGAACTCAGCCAAACTAAGCCTGCTCCTAGATAGCTCTGGTGTCTGGAGAGGCCATGTGTATCCTCGAGGCAAATACTTAGTACCTTAAGTGTCTATCTAGGTGAAGAGCGCCAAGAGTGAGGTGGTAGAAAGGCATTAGGAAGAATATTTTGGCTCAGAGACTGACATGTAATTACTTTTTCTGCTGCTTCTTTGTGTTGTTGTTTGTACCTCGTGACTCTCAGGCAGATATTAGACACTGGTCCAAGTGTGGGGGAGGGCTCAGCATCTCAGTTCTGGGTTTGCAATGAACGTGCTTGCTTCTTCTTTATGATGGAGCCCCTTAATAGCCAGGCATGGTAGTGCTAACCCCAGATAGGGGAAGTCCCTTCTGCCACTCTGTCAAGGACTTGCGTGAGGAAAGCAGTAGGAGAAGGTAGGTGGTGCCTACCCTTGCTGTCAGGGTAAGTAGGGAAATATATTAAATCAGCCCATGGGGCAGACTGTTCTGAGAGCTCACAGATGCCTTGCATACTCTTGAACACCGAGACAGTGGAGCCTGCTCAGGTTCTAATGTGCTCCTGCAGTGGTCAGAGGTGCATGTACATGGGACTCTCACTCTCTAGTGCTTCCCATCGTTCCATCTAGAATACTTTTCTCAGTGATTGCACACTGGGAAAGATGGGTGAGAAACAGAAGGGCTGACTGCACCTCGTCTGGACTATTCTGCACAGTTGATGCTGAAAGGCTTGATGCCCCCCCAAAAGTCAGACACTGGCTGAGCCCAGAATAGGGTCCCTGGCCAAGATTACCATCACCGAAAAAGCATGAACTGAGCTACGGCAGTGATTGGATCCCTGTTTCAGGGCACTACGACCTCCAGGCAGGTCGGTTCCTCTCTGCCTAGCACATCACTGGTTTTGTGCTCCCAGGGGAAGAGAAGGTGCAGCCCCTACACTTCACCTGGTCCTTGAGGGAGGTGCTGGGGCTAGGACAACACGGATAACTTCTGCTGAGTCTGCACAGTCTTCGAGTCTAGTTAGAAACTATCTGGCTACGCGGGGGCTATCCCTGCATGCAGTTTTCCTGCACCAGCTCAGCAGAGAGCTGTGTCTGGGCTTAGAGCAGCTGGGTAGACCAAGTATAGTTCTGGCTCCACTAGGAACAGTAACTGAGAGTTCATTTGCCCGCATATCTCCCCTCCCTTTTCCACTGAAGCTTCAGCTTCCCGGGCTGAGTCCCCAGGCAGAAATCCTGTTCCCCTCCCCTCTGCACTGCCAAGTTCTGCAGGGCTTAGCGCCAGGTTGGCAAGGTAGTCCACACCCCCTGATCAGAACCAGCTGGGCACAAAGAAGTGGGGCAGCCCTCACCAGGTTCAATTCCCTCCAAACAATGTCTTTTATTTATGGCAACCTCAGTTCTGTACTCAAAGAGAATGAAATAGCTACATCTTTCCATGGGAGCCTCTCAGGTTTGGAGATAGTAAATGGCTGTGAAGTGGGGGGTGGGGTCGATGTTCTTCAGAGAAGTTCAGTTTTCATCTCCGTTGGGAGAGGCAGGTGCCTGGGGTGGGGATGCTTTAAAACCCATTTTCAGTTCAGTTTGCAAAGTGCTGCAGAAGATTCAGGATGGGAGGGATGGGGGCAAGCAGCAGAGACAGGGAAGCACCAGGACCTCCACTCTAAATTGGAAGGGACATGGAGTGGGGCTCTAGGTAGCTCAGGAATCAGAGATTAAGAAAAGAGTTCCCGCGCTTTCTCAGGAAAGAACCTTGTTTGGGGTTCTTGGGAGGGTAAGGAACCTGAAGGGTTTTGTCAGAGAGACAGGGAACGGAAGAATTTGGAGACTGGGAGGTGACTGGGGGTTACTGGGCAAAGCGATTCCTACCTGCAGGTCGGCTCCATAGAAGGCAGCCATGGACGCATCGGCCACCAATAGCGTTTCCACGAAGCGAGCCTCAGACACAAACCGCTTCGTTCTACTCGTGGCCCCCAGAGATGGTGGCAGCTCGCTGTCTCCTTCTGCCTCCTCCTGTTCTCCTTCCACCTCGTCTGCCTCTTGCTCCTCTTCCTTCTCGCGCTCATCGTCTCTCTCCTGCCTCTGACCACCGCCCTTCTGCACCCCCGACTCGGGCCCTCGAGGGAGGGGCTGGGTTTGGGTGCCGCTCGCCCGGGTCCCCAGCGTTGCAGAAGGTGCGGCCGGTGCAGGGAGTCCCGGCGCCCTGCGGCTGGATGGTGAACTCCTCGCCGTCCAGCAGGAAGGAGCCGCTCAGCCCGCCGCACAGGCTGACGGCTGCCAGCGATTCGGGCTCTGCGTTCACGGTGCCCGAGAAGAAGCAGCCGCGCAGCTCGCGCTCGCCCCCGGCCGCCCCGCCCGAGCCCCCGACGCGCTCGATCTTGTACTCGGGCGCCAGGAAGCTGGCGTCGGGCGCCAGCCGCAGCACGAAGCCCTGGCCGAAGGCGGACAGGTGGAGCGCCAGCTTGCCCGCGTCGTCCGCCCACCGCGTGGGCACCACCAGCTCCGAGGCCGGGCCGCGGGCGCCGGGTCGGGCGGGACACCGAGGGCAAACGGCGGCGGCGGCGGCAGCAGCAGCAGCAGCAGCAGCGGCAGGAGCGGCGGCCCCCCGGGAGCGGCGCGGGGCATGGGGGCTCCGGCTGCGGCGCGCGAGAGGGAAGAAGCCCGCCCGGCGCGGGCAGGTGCTGGTGGCGCAAGCGCGGCCCGCCCGCTCCCTCCAGGAAAAAGGAACTCAATCAGGTCGCTGGGCGCTTCAGCCCCTGGGGTCCTGGCAGCGGCGCTGTCCCAGGGCGGCCCCTTCGGTCGCGCAGCCTGCTCTTCCGCGCCCGCCCGCCCGCCGAACCGAGCGCGAGCAACTGGCGCCCCGGGCCGCGCGCGCCGTCCTCCGCCCCTGCCTCCTCCCCACCCCGGGAAGCACCGAGTGGGCTGCCGAGCCCTTCGTATTTATACTTTCTTCCCGGCTTTGACATAAGAGGTTTATTTTTGATCTCTCAGTATTCCCGTTTCCCCTCCCCTGGGATCGGAGAGAGAAACTGAAAAGAGCGAGCGAGAGAGGAGAGAAAAAAATTTTTTGGATGAAGTGTAAAACCAATCAGGACTCAGCGAGACTCGCTCCCACCCACCCTCCTTCAGTATCAACTCCAACTTTTCCCCCTTCCCTTTACGTGAGGTCCCACATTAACTCCTACAGTGCTGGACTGGCCCTTCAGGCAGAGTACTTGGGGAGGCCCAGTCTCTCCCTCCTTTAAGGCCAAGTACCAGAACACATCTTCAGAAGTGGCTCCTGCCCCAGCTCCAGCGACAGTATTCTAATTCCTGCAGAGTCGCTCTGGGCATTGGGTTGTGTAGAAGAGAGGTCTCCTCCTGAGAAGGTTCCAGAGCTTTTAATTGTGAAGCAAAAGAGAGAGATGGGAAAGGTAAACCAAAATCTTGCACCCCACTAAAAATCCCATTCTCACCCCAAGCTGGGGATTGGGGGAAAAAATACCACTTGTTAACACAAGCAGTGACTCTGTTATTGCTCCTTCTGGGGGCTGGCTGGGCAGAGCCCAGCACAGTGGTAAACTACCAGAAGTGAGGCTGGCAACTAGGTGGGCTCACCCAGAGGAAAGGCAAGCATTTTCCTTGGTCTTAAAGTAGCAGATCACCAGGAACTGCATGTCTGGCCCTGAAAACTCGACTGGAACACTGCTCAGTTGCCCCCAGGGGGACTTCATGAAAAGTGGCAAGCCCTCTTTCACTGCAGTTTCCCACAGCTACGGGTACAAATGTATATGAGAGTTGATTCATTCTGTCCCACACTGCCACTTCAAAGAGAGTGATGGTATGGTCTACAGTTGTCTCTCAAGACCACAAAACACAGCACTTCATGGCACCTCTGTCTGAATGACAAAGGTCTAAATTGGATTCAGGATCCTGCTAAGTATAGGCTCTTGAGTTGCCCATCTTTGCCCTTGCTCTGAATTGTCAATATGGACGATTCAGGGGGATCAGGACCTTTTCCTACTTGGCCAGCACCCTCCACCCCCAATATTCCAGTTCCTTGCCTGTGTTGAGGGCACTGACAGTTGAGGTTTTTCCCTTTTAGTTCTTAGTCCATCAAATTCTTTACAGCAGCTATGGAGGTTCAGCAAATATGTGTGAATCTCAGGACTTGTTACCTGCAAAGAGGAGTCTCTCATAGCTGCAAAAGTACTTTCACAACTACAGAACACTGGGGACACTCTGTCAGATTTCCTCCAAGTGCCCCCTTTCTCTGCTTTCTCAGAAACATGGAAAGATGACTTTCAATTAGACATAAGAATGGATGAACTTCCTGACCTAGCATGCTGCAGAATCATCTTTCCTGTACAATTTACAAGATAAGAATAATTGGAATTTCAGGTGTTTGGGGAAAATACTTGTGGAGGCAGGGGAATGGAAAAGACGGCCTCTTCAACCCTTTTCCACAAATGAGCAGAATACATCATCCCAGCACAATGGCATGACAGCCCTAGGAGAGTGCCTGAACAGGCAAGGTGTAATCTCATTTTGCTTTGGGTCTGATCATTGGTCTTTTGCTCCTTAAAACCCCTGATTTCCATTTCCCAGAGTAAAACTCATGATTTTCAACAGCAATTATGTTCTGTAGGGTTTCCTTCTTTCTCCTTTGTAAGTATCTAAGAGACGTGGATGGAGCAGTTGTGCTGGGTTCCCCTTCCTTTCTTCCTGAATTGGTATTAATTAATGGCTGCAAGTGGGACACTTCAGCAAACCAGAATAAGTCTTGAATGTCTTTGGAGGCCTCTGGTCTCTGAAGTTTTCTTTTCTTTTCTTTTTTTTTTAATATAATGAAATGTTCCTGAAAGCAGCTCTTTGGAAGTTTCTGTGGAGAGAGGACTTTATCTGGCCTAATTCCAACAACAACAACAACAACAACAACAACAACAACAACAACAACGACAACAACTGTTGGCTGGCTCACTTGCGCGGTGAGCCTGCATGCCTGCCCCCTCCCTCTCTCCAACCCATCTGGTTTCATACTTCCTAGTCAGTGTACTGCCTGCCTCTTGCAGTGTGACCTCAAGGTGTCAGGCTTGCCTTAACTATGCTTAAGCCCGTGTCCTTGCCGCTGGGCCTGAGAAACTGGTTTGTGATGAAAGCCCTTAGGAGACCGGCAGATGAAAAGAATACAACAAAATAAACACCAACCAACCGAGCAGTGCAAATCCCAGAGTGGTATCTGCCAATTCCAGATTTCCTGCATTACCACGTTCTTTCCCAAAATACATAATTACAGCAGGGGTTGGCAAACTATCACCCAGGGGCTAAAGCCTGCATGCTGCCTGTTTGTGTATAGTCCACAAACTGAGAATAATTTTTAAATTTTTTAATTGAGTGAAAAAATGGAAAAATACTATAAAAATCTCATGATGCTTGAAAATGGTATGAAATTCAAATTTCAGTGTCCATAAATACAGTAAAGTTCTCAGGTTTGGAATGTGGGTTATTTATACCCAGTGTAGGTGATTTTTATGGAGTGAGAAGCTCAACATAATTTCTTGCTTTGAATATGAAGGAGAAATTATATAGAAAATTGAAATGAAAATATCTATGTTTATCTTTAATTCTGTTTAGCGATTTTTCATTATTTAATTAGCCTTAAATAATTAAAGGAAATTATGTTTCTGGTACCTTATACTAGAGGTCTATGGTGAATTTTGAGATTTTAATTAACTTATACTCTTAGTAACTGGTATTTCTTACTTTATAAGTAGAGTTTTATAGAGTGTATATATCATAAATTTATAATGTCTACTACTCTGTGGTATTTTCTAGAATCTCCTTCCTATTTGAAGAGACATTAGCAGTTGTGTAATCTACTTCCACTTGCATTTTACAGAGAAGAAACAGAAGTGCAGAGGTTCTAGTGACTTGCCCAAAGACACATAATTAGTGGCATTTTTTTTCCCTAAAATACCATGGTACCTCCTGCCTGAAGAAAAAAAACTGTATTGCTTTTACATTTCATTTGCAATTCATACTTTCTTGTTAAAATTGAGTGCTTACTCTGGGCCAGGCATTGTTCTAAAGTCTCATTTTAATTAATTTTCATCTAATCTTTAGTAATAATAGTTCTTATTTTTTCAGTGCTTGCTGTGGGCAAGACACTGTGCTGAATAGCTCACAAACATTATTTCACTTTATCATCATGACAAGCCTCTGAAAAAGGCATTCTACAAGTAAAGAGGTTTAAAAGGGTTATGTAACTTGCTTGGGATCTCTCAGTTAATAAGTGTTGGAAACAGTGTTCTTAACCAAGATCACATTCATAAGCTACCGATTAAATACAATATTTTTCTGGTGATGACTCCCGATGTTCCTTTGTTTGGAAGCAGGGATTAAATCGTGGTATTACATTGCTGGAAGGGACTCTAGGATTTCATCTTTAAAGATCTCAGAGAAGGGAACAAACAGCTTTCCTCAAAAGCCTGTTATAGCACTTAAATATAAATAGGGTTCTCCTTTTCTAAGCAAAAGAATACCCTTTGCCACAATTCGTACTCATTTTCTATAACTTTGGCTATTGTGTAATCGCCATGAGCCTGCATCATCTATAAGAGAATTTCCGGGTCCTTAGCCATCCTGCTACTGAGCACTCATCACAGGCAGGCTATATTTGACTTTGACATCACTTTTTGCTGTTATTCACCTTATATTCCCTTTGACGTGCACATTTTTGTGAATACCACTCATATGTATGTATACAAGCATTGCTATTCATTTTCATCTGTTTAATTCTTTCTAATTCTAAATATTCTATCTTTTGAAACTTTGTCCAGTCTATAGAAAGCCATTAAATAATTGATATTAATTAATATTCTTGAGGCTACTTTAAGTTCAATTTCCTAACTCCTGTAAAGCACTGCTTTGATGATTTTCCTACCTTCATCTGGCCGTTCTGCTGTTTAGACACTCTCAATGTGTGGCATGCTCCCAATCCTGTTATCTAGATCGCTGAGAACCAGATCTATACAAACGGTAATGCAATACTGACATTGACTTGCTCACTGACCAGACTTTAATTGGTTTTAATATACCAAGAGGCAAAACCAAAATTTTTGTTCTTGCTACTGGTGTTTTCAGCAACTAACTGAGCTCATTGTGGAACACACAAATATAAGGTTTACTGAGATTACATGTGGAATGCATCTGTGATTACAATCTGTGACCACTAATGTAATTAGCAGCTAAGTGTTACTTGCACATTCTGAGTCTTCCATGCAATAACAATGGCCATGATGATAACAGAGACTTAGGTCATGTTTGCTTTATCATTTTACAGCCAGCAGGTGGCACTGATGGCACCTTTTTACAATTTCGGAGCAACTTTTTCAAAAATTAAAATCTCTGATGTCATGCAAATCTGACACAGCAGTTCTTCAAAATTATACAAATTAAAAAGCTGGGCATTCATTAGACTTCTTACAACCAGTAACTGGAAAAGGTTGGAGGAGATGTTGTATAGCTGTCATGCTTAGCGTAACTTGTGCTTCTCTTCTTCCTACCGTCCTTTCCTCACCGCGATTTCTGGTCTTCATCAGACCAGTGTTTCCTAACAAAAATCATCAGACATTCTTGGCGATCTGGCTAAGCTGAGCTGTCTCTAGGTGTCTGGGACCACCTTAATCATGAGGATGGTTTTGTTTCTGTACAGGTGGGCAGTTATTTAATGCAAGCATTTCCCTTAAATCTTTATTATTAATTCTAACCACTAGATGGGAGTCACACCACATTTACCTTTTACAGCTGATTCAAGAGGGTCTGAAATCTCTTTTAACAGTGGTTAACCACTTCTGATAACACACAGAGAGACACACTTAAATACATATTTTATTGTACTAAGTTGAAATGCTGTACCCATTTATCCCCATTTTAGAGAGAAGAAAAGGGAGCCAAACAAAAGGAGCTGGGATTTCAGGATGGAGGCTGATATCTGAGTAGATGAGGTGCTCATTTAAGGTCATCAAGGGAGAAATCTGGGGGCCAGGGACACATGTCAGGGCTCCTAAGTATTAGACAAGGGGCAGGAGTATTGAACTGGGTGAGAAGATGAGATTATGAGAACTTTACAGCCCCATCCATTCTGTTTTTCAAGTATACTAGAGTAATGGAGTAAATGCACATTCTATTGGCTCTAGATTTTAAAATCCTGTTTAATTTATTTTTTCTTTTAGACATCTAGGCCTAGTGCAAATTGTGCAGCTGTTCGTCAATCCCACTTTCAGAGACTATAGGAGTTTTATTTCCTTTCGGAACATTCTTTTTTGCAGTCTGCTTCATGTGAAGTCTCATCAGACTCAGTGGCATTAGAGAATTTTAAACAGGGACATAGGCATTAGAGGTAGACGGCAGAATCATTTTTCTAACCCCTCATTTATAGATGGTAGATTGAGACCTATGAGAACATCATTTCCCAGAGTCACATGTCTGGTTGACAGGAGAGTCAGGGCCAGAATGTGGGTTCTCAGTCCTGTGTTCTCTACACATTACATCTAACTCCACTCTGCAAAGCAGACCCTGAGCTTCCAGGGTTTGTGTGATGTGACCCAAGTCCCAGAGCTGCCTGGAGGTGGGACTGGCAGCAGAGTCCAGGTGCATGGAGTGCAGTGGGACACGCTGCTCTACTTCAGCAACCATAGTCCCCCAGCTGACCACGTTGTCTTTATCCAGAACGCTTCCTTTGGTGTGTTTGGTTTTCTTCAGTAAAAGAAACTTGTTATGGAAGAATCCAAAGGTACTTAGAATTTAGCCATATTTAGTGACTTACAAAGGTGTGGTTCACCCGTGTGAAACTACCAGAGAATGTGGAGGTATCTTCTGGATGTCTCAAAAGGCAATGGAGAAACAGGAAAGGCCTGAGGAGAGAGTGGGATTTAGAGCAGCCATGCTGTAGGAGAGGAAGGGGAAGGGGCTAGGGATGGAGATGGTCTGGTTCTTTCAACGTTGAAGGCTTTTTCCATATCTTGCCTTGTGTGTATGTATGTATACCCACTCAAACCCATCTCCTTCCCTCCCCAGCCCCCCACACACTGGTAGTGGTGATGGGAGAGGAGGTATACCTTTCCATTTCTCCTAACTTTTACTTTTCTTGTGCCCTCATCTCTGTAGCTCATGACTCATTCTTTTCTCTCTTCTCCTCTTTCTGAATTTTCTTCTTTCCCCTTTTTCTTTCTCAGCTCCCCATTTCCTGTATTTTCACTTTTAGTAAATAATTTCATAGACCTCTGATAATGTGTACCAGAAATGGTCCTAGGCATCACAGGAAAAGAAGTGCAAAAGGTAGTTTCTGCTTGTTCTGATCATCTATTTTATCAAGATGGTCTGGTAGAAGAGCAAATTGGACAAATAATTACAATACAAAGTTGCAAGTACAATAATAAAGCTATATTCAGAAAGCCTGGCACACAGAGTAAGAATTCAGAAAACATTTGTTTAGAGCATTGATTAATAAGTTATGATAGCCCACAGAAGGTAGTGATAGCTGTGTTTTGATGGGCAAAGATCAGATTGAAAGAGATTCTATTTGAGTACTATTTTTATTGGATTTTAATGAATGAATAAGAGTTCCAAAGAGTGATGTAGACTCATTAAAGACTGCTAAGCAGGGAAGTGACATGACTGCATTTTCTTTTACAAAGACAACTCTAAGAATTATGCAGAATAAGGATTGCATTAAGGGAGAGATTGGAGTAATAAAGACTTGTAGGACAAACTTTCCAGAGGTGGGATGACCTGAGCTAAGGAAGTAAAAGTGGAGATGGCGAGGAATATACTGCAGCCTCTTTGGGTTAATGCATCGGGACTGATGATGGGTGCAGGGGGCCAAGGGAAGGAGGAGAGAGGCTGCCTAGTTGAGTGATGAGGTGAATAGAGATGCCGTTGGCTGAGTTGAGGAAAACAGGAGGGAGAACGTGTTTGTGTACATGTATGTTGTTTTGGGATGAATGTAGGAGGGAGTTTGGTTTTAGATCTGTTAAGGACCCTCTGGGATAACTAGGTGGAGGTGGATACATATTAGTGAAGTCCAGGCAGTGATGGGGATTAGGAATGTAGATTTGAGAGCCAGATGCAGAGATGGGGCCATTGAAGTTGTGAGTGAGAGTGCATTCTGCTCTATGAATATATGTAAAATTAGGGATTCTCTGTTTCCTTTTAAATTCCTACTTACCCTTTCAGCTTACCCTATTCTTCCACTTTTCTTTCTTTTTACACTTCCAGGAGCACAGGTAAAATCTACCTGTCCAATCATCATTCTTGCTCTCTCCTCTTCCTCACATCTGGGGCCTTTCCAGAAGCAGAAAGCACATTTGTTTTTCCTTTATGAAATGCAGAGATTTTCATCCGTTTGGGCTCTGTGGTCTATAAGTGTCTTCTAGTTGGCCTGTGGGCTGGTTCAAAACGTCAGGGTGGGATGTCCTGATATGAAGGAAATTCCTACTTAGTTTGGAGAGAAAAAGGGTAGGAAGGAGAAATTTTTACTTGGAGCAACTTGATGTTCAGAGTCTCACCAGCCGCAGCTTAAATGTATTGGAAAATTTGCTGGGCTGCTCTTGCTAGGTTGGCTTAGAAGTGACATTACTATATCCTATCACCTCTTGGCTCTCAACAGTGACAAGGGAGGTTGCACAGAGGTGCAGGGAGGAGGAAGCGAGGGCAGGCAAAGTACGGATAGCCTTTTTAAAGGAGATAACATCTGGTCTCTCAGCAGAGCTTTGGAGAACCCAGGATGGAAGAAAAGTGGGCTCTGCTCTGAAAACCACACTCAGCGGGAAGGTGGGCCTGAGCCAGGACAGCCACAAGCAGCTTTTTTCCTACCACTGGCCTGGATCGAGGGCTAGTGTTATATTCTTCTTTAGTTAAATATCAGAGTTTTCTGCTCTTTAATTTCTAATGTTCTTGAGGATTAGAAAAAACACACCTATAAACTTCATGCATATTGGGTTGTGGATGCTCAGTTGAAGATTTTCTCTGCCACTCTGGGCTCTCTGGTCTCCCTCGACTATCTGTGAAGCTCATTTCAATTGCTCACTCACCTCTCCACTTCCAGAGTGAAATGGAGAGGCACAAAGCCTGGAGTGAGTCAATGTGCATCAGTAAGAGGTAGGGACAGAAGAGGTAGCAATTCCACAAAATGTTTCTAAATAAGATGCCAGAGAAAAAAATTGAGAGCAGGAACTTACTAAATGGAAACCTTTCCATCTTGGGAGATTCGGTAAGAACCCTTCCAACTTGGGCTCAGTGAGAAGCCTGATGGATAACAGCAGGGTGGATAGATGGAATTGGTTGTTGTGCAGGTGGTTTGTTTCTTGTTTTTTGTTTTTGTTTTTGTTTTTAAGAATTGGGCTTCCTAGTGTTGGGCGGTACACAATCTACAACCTCAATGGTGACCCTCCCTTGAAAGGTCTTTTGGCTGCCCCTTCCTCCCTTCTCTTCTCTTAAAGAACTGCCTTTCTGACCACTGTCTGAAATTCACCGTCAGAACTTTGTTTTGAAAAAGGCTTTGATGCTTTAAAAATCTCTGTGAATGGGAAGTATTGTCAAGCTGTTATCAGCTATTTTATACTAGTGTAAATGAAGATGCTGACAGCAGCAAATTTTGAAAAAGATGAGTGAGGGTACATTAGAAGAATTAGAGAGAATGACTGAAAATACTATGGTAGTGATGCAAGACAGGGATGTAGAAATGGAGAGCAGAGGGGCGTGTTAGGACCAGATGAGAATGGAGGACCGCGGTGCCTAACCCTTAATTTTACTTATGTGAAGACAGTGAGATCTTGCAGCTCACTTCAGTATTTGTTGGCAGAATGAATAAAAAAAAATTGCAAACTCCTGAAGTGAGAACTGTATCATGCTTTTTAATTAGAAGAGTCCCAAATAATGCTACTCACTCTGCAGGCTCAATGTGTCTTTACTAATGATTGTATGAATATTCTTCCTCTTTCATAAATCAGGAGTTCAAAATTCCAAGAGACTGGGTCATTTAACTAGCACCCTAAATAACCCAACATCAAAGAGAGCTGGGACTCTACATTGGGGGACCTGAGATATGAGGGTGGTAGCTGTTATTGGAGACTGCATAGGAGGGATTCAGAGTGTAAGAAGGAGGCAGCCTGGAACTGTTTGGTGAGTTTCCCCAAGTCCAGGACCCTTTGTTCTAGTTCCACTTCCTAGCTCTAAGAGAACAAATACAGGACTTAAGTACTGGAAAGACTTCTATTAAATACTTAGCCCCAGAGAAAAAAAACAGAGTGGGTGGCTGAGAAGGAAAAAATAGAGTTAAATGTTTTCTCTGAGCAAAGGAGAATGGACCCAGGCCCAGAGCTGTAATTCAAGGGGCCTTAGATGAATCTCCAGCTGCTTCAGCTCTCTCCACATCTGGCAGAGGACTGGCCAAGGGGACTAGCACTCGTGGAAGCCAGTGGATGATGCAGATCACTTCTTGAGTCTTCCAAGAAGCTTCCCAAAGCCTGTACCTTTCTAGCTGTTATCTGCTTTGCCCATCTCTGTGGCACAGTATCCATGAAGAACAGATAAAGGACATCTGAGGTTTTTAGAGATCTTTGACAAAGAATGGTGGAGACATAAAGCACACACAAAACATGGTAAGTTCTTAAAATTTTTTCTGTGTAGAACTTTATCTAAATCTTCACATAGTAAACCAATGATTTAATAATATCTGATCTGAGGAACTGGGAAATTTCTTTCAGCTACTTTCCTTCTCATTGAAACCTTGCTGAGACCGTAGAGCTTATTCCTACGTTCCTACGCCACTTTCCTTTCTCCTTAATTCTTTTCTCTCATTTGGGGAGATACTCCAGGATGCTTGATTTTACAGGCAGGCAGAAGCCATCCTTGGTGCTAACGTTGGTGAATAGTCAGGATCTGATAGAAGCGAACTCTAAGTTTCCAAAATGAATTCCTGTGGCTGCCTCCTTCTAGCCTCAGTGCATCATCGTTTTGGGCTGTTCATCTTCTACCTGGAACCTCCTGCACCCACCTGCTCTGGGGACTGTCATAGAGACTGATAATAACAATAAGTAAGTCCTGGTTTTAATGAGTTTCCAGTCAAAGGTGGCTATAGTACAGTCTGAGGAAAAGGGTTTAACATTTAATTAGCAAAGAACAAGCAAGTTGAAGTGGAATATTCCTGTGCTAGAAATGGATTACATGTATGCTGAAGGAAGAGAGAAAAAAAGGAGCAGTCAAAGCTGTGTGAGTTCAATTAAATAACTTCTTAAAAGAGATGTGAGTTACATAGGTAGGCAGAGATAAGGTTGAGAGGGCATCTTCTGTGGGAGAAATGGCTTACGTAAAGCTATGCATACTGAAATAACAGCTTCTGAGCAGAAGTTAAGCTAATTAATTTAGGTAGAGCCAGATTTTCAAGGAAAGGATAAAGGGAAATGAGTTTATGAGATGAGCAAAGCAGGTGACTGGGTCTCCTTAGACAAGTAATTTTATCTCTCTGGACCTTGGCTGCCTCAACTATAAAATGTGGATACTAGGCTAGGTGACAACGGCTATTTTAAGATTTCCGTCACGAGGTGTAGAAAGTTAATAAACATGGGAACATTGTGTTAGGCACTCCAAACCTTCTTAGGAGATAGCCTTATCCCCATTTTAGAGATGATATATCTTGCCCAAAGTTTCACAGACTGTGATCAACCAAGCTGAGATTAGAATCAAGTCAATTAATCATTCAGTATTAATGAAGAGCTCCTGGGGGTTATAATGGTGAATGAGACAGATAAGGTCCCACTCTCATTCTAACTGGCAATGAGGGAAAAGTACAGATCCAAGTGAACAAAATAGGTTTAAATAGAAATAAATGCTATGGACAAAATAAAATATGGAATCATGACCATGATTTGGGGCTATTTGGTTGAGTGGCCTTGGGAGGCCTCTCTGAGGAGCGGTACTTGGGCTGAGAGCTGAAGGACATGAAGAGGGGAAACCAATCCTCGAAAGGCATAAATGGCCAACCTGAGATATTTAGATTTGACAGCATGGGCTAGGACCCTGTTCTTTCTTTTGGGGAAGGAGTTGCTTTTTATTTCTCAAAAATCATGGAGGACAGGGAGAAACAAGAGGATGGAAATTACAGAGTCCTCATATAGAAGTAGGGCCGCTGACTTGACATTGGAAGTCCCTGAGCAGAGCTGGGAGAGGATGTTCCTGTAAGCTTTCCTCCCTTCCTTGTAAGGAATACCAGAAAATTTTAGAAGGTGATGATGGCAGTCATCTCAGAGGGTCAAGTAAGGTTTGGTGATAATAAGAAATAATAATGACAACAACAACAACAACAACAACAACAACAGCACTGTTAGGTCATATTTAAAAAACTATTCTTATGTATTAAGCACTTCTGAGCACTTTTTATAATTTATATAACTTATATAATTCTCATAGTAACTATAGACATGGGTAGTATTATTATCCTAATTTTAATAATGAAGAAGCTGGAGCTTAGAGGGTAGATTAACTTACGCACAATTGCACAGCTAAGATTGGTGGAGCCAGGATGCATATCTAGGTACTCAGAGCCTGGGCTCTTAAATCATCATGCTGTGTTGCCTTCCACAGGCCTCAAACAGTCATGTAATACTTAATCTAGGAGTGATCTCTATTTTATCTAGACCAGAGATTTCTCATGCAGCCTTGTGACTGAAGACCTCGGGCCTAGAATAATCTCTCTTCTTTTGACAGGTGAGAAAATTAAGAGTCAGAGAATCAGATCAGTTTTGTAAATGGAGTATCAATGCTGAGTTCTCCTAACTTCTACTCCAGTGCTGTATGCACTCCAGCAGATCCCTAAACCCTCAGTTCCTGGTTAGGAACCCCTGGCAAAGTGATTGGACAGATCTGCAACTTCCCAAGAAGGAAAAGACAAGCATTAAACATGATAATGTACATAAAACTCTTGGTGTGGTGCTTAGCACAGAGTAAGTGCTCAATGTATGCTAGTACCTTTGAGAAAGTCCATACTTCTGTTTGGTTTTGGTTCTCAGGGGCGAGACAGTTGGGCTATGACTGGGCTGTGACATGCTGTAGCCCTTGCCAAATCCCATTGATTACAGTGAAAGCAAAATGTCTTTGGAAACCTTGTAACCCACCATTTAAGCTGCTGCATGTAGGAGAACAATTGCTTACCTTATGATTGCCCTTGGTTGTCTGAGTTTTTCTTTAATTATAGTCCTTCTTTAAACACTCAAAAGCACAAGTCCTATGTAAACTTGAACTCCCTCTTTCTCATACAGAATCCTTCCATAGGCACACTCTCCCTTTCATTTACAGGGCATAAACACTCATATCTTACTCATTCACGTAATGAATTTCAGCCCCATGCATCTCGATTGAGGACCTCCAGGAGAACTGTGGACATCTGGGCAGTCTTCCTGTTCCAAGGCCCCAGGATGCTCTTTGAAGAGTGGTTGCTTTATGGGGAGAAGATAATGGGCAAAAAGTGCTCTTCACTGATGGAGCAGTCCCAGCATTCTCTTCCCTTCAATAATAGAGTTGTTTATCTGAGCAGCTACTTCCCTAAGAAAATTTCAAAATTCTTTCAAACCATCTCCTTTTTATGCTTCAGATCACTGTATACTTCCCTTTCCTGTCCTCACCTCTTCTAAACTCAACTCAGAGCCTTTCGGTTCTGGGAAGATTTTCCAGGTATTAGGAGAGATGAGGAAAACCTTCCTTACTTTTCTTGTCTTTCTTCCTCACCAGAAGAAAGACATTGATTTTACCGAGCGATAAGGAGGATCTGGAGGACCAAAACCTGAGACAGGGCTCCTCAGACTCCCCTCCAAACTAGATGGAAACTCATGGCTTGATCTGTCCTCATGGCTCACACTGAGCCTCTCACTCCAGTGCCCTGCATGATACTTGGTCAAGGATCAAATGAGATAAACTCATGGAGGAAGCATCCTCTGATTTTTATGTCCACGGGTCCCTCAGCCCCTCCCTGGCGAGAAGACAACCTCTTTCTCCATATCCTCTCCAGGCCTTGGTGTGCTGGTTATTGCTGACCAGAGGGCTCCCCTCTCCTCCCCAAGCCCTAAGTGGTAGCATTTGCTGATTTTGGTGTAATACTACTCCTACCGGGACCTATTCCAAGCTCTTACTGTGATGTCCCTGAGTGAGAGATGGAGAGTAAATGTCCTACTTTCATTTAGCACTTCCATCTTACTTCCGCCTCCCTCTGCTCTCTTCTGTGAGTTGTCCTGGAGGGCTGGTGGTTCAGAGGCTCAAAAGCATAGATGATAGTTAATTAAGAAGTGATAGGATTTGTTTTTAAACATAATTCATAATTGTAAGTTTATATAATTAATTTTTAATAATGACCATGTTTAACAGTTGACTGGCAAAATTCCTGAAAATTTAAGTCTGCACCAGCCCATCCAGTGCATCGCAGCTCCCTGGGCAGACTGTGGGTGTAGGTGGCCTTGGGTTCCAGGTAGGTTCTCCATATTCCTGGGAAGTTGCCTTTCTGGCAATAGGACATTTACAGGGATAATTCTTGGTTCTGGACCTTTCAGGGGACATTGTGATGGAAAAACAGCAGGGATGTTGCAACCACAGGGGCTGGGAGACGGGATCCGTGCTGGGTCTTCATTCTCAGCTCCTCACCCAAACTGCCTCGAGATAAAGACTAACACCCAGGGAATGGACAGATATACGCTGGAACCAAACTAACCGATGTGTCAGGCACTGGGGCATAACATGAGGGCAAAACGCAAACCGAGACTCCAGGGCTGGTTTCTCTGGCCAGCCCACGCCTCCTGCCTCAGCGCAACGCCACTCCCTCCCCGCCAAGTGGCTCTCGGCTCTGGAGGCGGGACCGAGTTCTTCGGTGGCCCCTGGAGGCTCGGGGCTTCAAGCTTTGGGAGATTGGGAGGGGAGAGAGGGAGGGGCGCCGACTGGGCAGTCCAAAGAGGAAAGGGCCTTTAATAGGCTCGCCCAGCTCCGGGTTTGTGGCGCTAGGAGTAGCTGCTGTTCGGAGAAGCGGTCCGGCACCTCGCTCTAGTTCTCGGCTGCAAGTCTTCGTCCTTGCACTTGACAGCGATTGCACTTAAGCTCCTGGGGCGCGCTTTGCTGGGGAAGGCGCAGGTAGGTGCGGGCTACCCGGCGGACTCTCACAGCTCTGGGAGGAGTCGCCTTCCCTTTGCTCTCCTTTCTGGGAGCTGTCGGCTGCCCGCAGTGTTGGTGGTTCCGGTGCGCGGGCTGCACAGAGATCGTGCCGGCGGCCGCTCCGAGACCGCGGCGGTTCGCTGCCCGGCGCCATGCTTCTGCTGAGCATCTTAACCCTGACTTTCGCCGCGGGAACTGCGGGCGGCTCAGAGTCAGAGTGGGAGGTGGTGGTGCCCATCCGACTGGACCCGGACATCAACGGCCGCCACTACTACCGGCGCGGTCCAGAGGACCCCGGGGATCAGGGGCTCATTTTTCAGATCACAGCGTTTCAGGAGGACTTTTACCTACACTTGACACCGGATGCTCAGTTCCTGGCGCCCGCCTTCTTTACTGAGCATCTGGGCGTCCCCCTCCAAGGGTTCACCGGGAGCGCTCCAGTCTTGAGACGTTGCTTTTACTCTGGGGACGTGAATGCGAGCCGGATTCGTTTGCTGCTGTGAGCCTGTGCGGGGGGCTACGCGGAGCCTTCGGCTACCGAGGCGCCGAGTATGTCATTAGTCCACTGACCAACGCCAGTGCGCCCGCGGCGCACCGCAACAGCCAGGGCGCACACCTCCTCCAGCGGCGGGGCGCCCCGGCGGGCCTCTGGGAGATCTTACCTCTCGCTGCGGGGTGGCCTCAGGCTGGAACCCGGCCATCCTGCGGGCCCTGGACTCTTACAAGCCTCGGCGGACGGGTTTAGGGGAGAGTCGCAGCCGGCGCAGGTCTGGGCGCGCCAAGCGCTTCGTGTCTATCCCTCGGTACGTGGAGACACTGGTGGTAGCAGACGAGTCAATGGTCAAGTTCCACGGTGCCGACTTGGAGCATTATCTGCTGACGCTGCTGGCCACAGCGGCTCAACTCTACCGCCATCCTAGCATCCTCAATCCCATCAACATCGTCGTGGTCAAGGTGCTGCTTCTCGGAGACCGTGACGCGGGGCCCAAGGTCACGGGCAACGCGGCCTTGACGCTTCGTAACTTCTGCGCCTGGCAGAAGAAGCTGAACAAAGTGAGTGACAAGCACCCTGAGTACTGGGACACCGCCATCCTCTTCACCAGGCAGGTGAGTTGATCTGTCACCTCTGTGGACTGAGATAGCTTCATTTTTTAGGGTCACAGACCCTAGCTCTCCAGATGCCCTTTATTCTGGGCAATGCCCCCGAGTTTAAATTTCGTTAATCTCTTTCTAGTCCCATTTTGAATATCCTAGGGAGAGCCCGCTTCCACCCTCAGCAGAGCTCTAGCTCACGTGTGTCTGGATACACGTGGCCAGTGAGGGAGAGCCTTCTCCTTCAGAAGGTGTTGGCCTGGCTTGGCCAATCAGCGCCTCCTAGGTCAGGCGCTGAGGGGCCGGAACCCAGGAAGTTGCCGCCCAGAAGCCGCAGTTTGTCTCCAAAGCGGATAGGAGGCGCTCTGACGATGGCTTTGGATAGGGCGGGAGAGGTCGGCTCCTTTCTATGGGGGCGTCTGAGTCTCCTTTCAGACACCTCCCAGGTTTCCTCCCTCTGCTTGTAGAATTGGAAGGTGATCCACACCGCCCAGGTCAGTGCCTGGCTGCATTTCTCATGGGTAACATGTTCAGTTATTCTCTCTGTCCTGGGTCTGGAAAAGCTGGATTTGGATGGAGGGAGTCATTTGGGATATTTTTTGGCTTTCAGCGAAAGGACAGACTGAAGTACCAGGATCACTCCCTCCTTCATTGCTGTCTCTCTTAAACCCTTTTGTGCTGGGCTTGTCTTCTCTTTGAGGGGCTTCCAGTCCATTCAGAGCAGGCAATCTAGTTAGAGCACCTGTTTGGAGCCTAGAGTTTCGAGTGGAATTTCCCTGGGAGGTGAGCTGGGAATATCACTTTCAATTTTCCCATGTCCTTGTTGGCAGAGGGTGACCCGTCTGCCTTGTTGTATGCCATGGAACAGAGTAAGCAAGGTCATTCATGACCCCAACTCACTGAAACTTCCTATGACCACCCTTAGCTGTAGGGCTCCAGCTTCTGCTGCTGGCAGTGTAGAAGTGGTATGAGCACAGTAAAGAGCATTTAGAGACCCTAGCTACAGGGTTGGCAAGATACTGAATATTGGGATTAGAAAGACGGTCAGATCAGAAAACAGATAAAAGCAACTCTGCCTTTTGCTATGGATCTATGAGAATTTAGATTTGTAAATGGAGGAGTGTTGTTTTGGAGTTTTGCAATTTATCAGTTACTGGAGACTGGGAGGAAAAGGGATATCCACATGACTTGCTTCCTCTGATTTGGGGGGCTGAGACTTGAATGTGTGCCATGCTCTTGTTTTGTTATTCTAACCACAACATTCTGGGGATGGCACAGAATCCATGGTTACCTGTGGGGCTCTGAATCTCTACCGCTTCCGAATGGCCCCTCGAAGCTGGACTGGTGCACACGGGGCTGGAGCTGGCGTCTTCCACACTAACCCATTTGGCACAGCTAGTCCCTGCCTGGAGTTGAACTTCCTCTTTTCCCAGACTTCTCCTCCCACCACCTGGTTTCTCTAGGGAGGTCTTTGGCCTGCGTCTGTTTCCTTGCACTTATTCTTCCAATTGAGGTCTGTAGAGCTGCCACTGCCTGGCCCCTACAAGTGCTGCCTGAGTCATGGGGAAACTACAAAGGAGGTGTTCAACCTCTGCACACACACCAACTTGGCAGTCAGATTGCTGGGGAAAAAAAGCAAAAGCCGAGAACAGGATATCTTAATGGGCAAAGCAGCTGTTGTCCATCTGCTACCTGGGATGCCCCTGTGGAGGTCACTTGCTGGCTCTAAAATATCAGACCTCAGCCTCTGTTGCCAAGTGGCTAGGCTGACTTTTGAAACCAGCCCTAGAAAGAGGACTCCTGCTAGGAATATGGGCCATGACATGAGAAGAATCTGCCTTTTGAGGAAGAAGCCATCAAACAGCGTGACAGCTTCTGTTTGTCAGTGGTGTGTGCTGGACCCCCAGGGGGCTGCATTGACCATGCATAATGGGTACAAGATGTATGACCATTGGATCGGAAGCAGCGATGTACAATATGTGTCTTTTAGAAGCTGCCTTTCTCTTAGATGTCTAGAGGGCAAAACCAGAAGGAGGGGAGGTTGTGTTGGCAGCTCCATCCTTCAAGTATGTGCTTTATGCTTTAGAGTAAACAGTGCTCCCTCACCTCCTTGCCAGGACAGACTTTAGGGCCTGCTGCATTCTCAGAGTCTTAGGAATTGCTCATTCCTGAACTCCCTTAGGAAGGTACAGTATGTGATGAGAACATGCGTGCACAGCTGCTTTTTCTAGACTAGGGCAGATATGGTCTCTGGGAACCTGGAGGAGTCTTCTGCTACTCTCCAACACAAGAGGGACTTTTGTTTTACTTTGTAAGGGTGAGTAGTAATCCTTTAAGTCAGATGTATGAGCTGCTCTGCTTAAATCTGGTTTATTATAATGTTAGTATAATTGATGCATTTCAAACTAAAATTTGGATATATATTATGTATCTGTTACACACACATATAACAAATATGTAGTTTATTTGGATAAGAAGTTTTTAGAAATGTGCTTACTTTGTAAATCACCTTTTATCTATAGGGGATCGGGAACTGATGGACACCTTTAGAGTCACCTATTTCTTAGTTCCCCCAGAGAAATCTGAAACATGGCTAGTGATTTTTTCTGACTAATCATACTCTACTTGTGGTTTCCACAGGGAGGAAGCGGTTAGGAAGGGGTCGGGCTTGCTCCCTTACAGCTCCAGGTGTTAGGGGTACTGGAGAGGCGAGCAGCACTGCAGCGCCCTCTTCCACCTACAGAGCTGCAGTGCATGAAAACAATTCTGGGCCAGGCTATGGGGAGATGCTGATGTCCTCTCTTGGCAGGCAGAGGGAGGGGTGTGGGGTGTTGAAATCAAAACACTGGGAAGACAAGACCCAGGGAGTATTCTTTACTGTGCACAAAGGAGAAAAAATTGATCATATGGCAAGTATTTTGACAATTTGCAGAGTTTACTTAAAGATTCAGAAAAAGTTCATGTTTCTAGAGAAAGAGAGCACATCTGATTTTGCAAAGCGATCAGCTTCCAGCCTCATAACAGCAGGGTGAGGTCAGCACAGGATTGGAACCAGGACTGTGCAGAAGTAGAGCTAGTCTTTTTGGGTGGACATTTATTTCTATGAGGAGAAAAGTTTTTGTGGCTTCCAGTTGCATTGGGCAGCAAGAGCCAATATTTCATGCTGAGACTCAGTAGGACTGTTTTTTCCCATCTTTTCTCTTCAGGGTCCAATGCCTCTGCTGTTTGGGTAACTTTGTGATAGACTGGCTTTCCTTAATTTATTCATCCTTTCTTTTAATGCTTATTGAGCATCTATTATTTTCAAGAACTATCCAGGGCTGCAGATACTGATATTAGTAAGATGTGTCCTCTGGCTGCCAGGATTCACTACATGTCAGGGAGCCCAACAGGGAAACAGCTTTATAAAATATGGTATGTTAAGTGCCCTGGGGGGGCTTGAACCCTCCACTATTGGAAGCTCAGTGGGGGGTCATTCTTCTTAGCTGGATCCTGGGAAGCCTTCAGAGGGACAGGCTTGGAGAAAGGCACTGAGGTGGGGAGCCGGTGATGATGGGGAAGGAAGCTTGCTGTCTACTTTGTAGAACACCTTTACTCTGTTCGACCATCTGTTTGCTGTTGTGACATTTCCTCCTTTAGATTACTTTGTTTTCTTAGGATTTATATAATCTGTGGTTTTTCTGCCTGCTATTCCTTCATTCAGTTTATTTCCTCTGTCAGGCTTAGTATCACTTTAAGTCGTTCCCTTGTCTTCTTCTCTCCCTGTATTCTTCATGCTCTCCTCTTTCTCTTTTGGGGTTATTGAGGCAGGCTCTTAGTCATCTTTCCCTTCTCTTTGATTTTCTTCCTTCATACTTTCACCTTTCCATCTTTCACAAGCCCAAGCTCAGGGCTTCTTGTTTGGGCCTTGAGCACATTTATATCTTTTGAGGGGATATCTTTTAAACTATGCAGAGTGGAACAGCATTCCGGAACCTCTTTTGAAATAGAAGTCATTCTTTCTATAAGAAACTAGTCGCAATATGGCAGTGAAATTTAGTGTTCAGGTAAAAAAATAAAATGTTAAAAAATAAAATGATAATATGTATTTTATACATATCTCCCAATATAGTAAAAAGAATCATAATTTTATCAGGATCTTTTTTTGAAGTTAGACCTTGGAAGATATTAACAGAGAGGGGCATTTTTAGATTTGGTGTTTAATGGTTTGTGAATACCACTAAAAGGAAACTCAATACCATTCCTTCTGGGAGGAAGGTCAGGGGAGAAGAAAGAGTAGAATGGGATTGCTCCCTGACTTGTAGGGTGATTCTTCTTCCTCCTTTTCTTACTTACATCAAGTAAGTCAGCCAATGGTAAAATGCACTGGAATCTTTCTTTTAAACACTGGTTTAGTCAAGAAGGCAAATGGGGTTTTCTCCATCCTTAGGTCTTGCTCTTTTTTTTCCTTTGAACCTCTCTTCAGTTGTATCACTCCACACTTACCTTCACCTCACCTTGACTCTTGGACTTGGTCGCTTGGCACAATGGGAAGAACACAGGCTTGGAGTTGGGCAGAGCTGAGTTTTAAAACTTGCAGTTTTAGCAACTCACATTGAATGAATCAGCTACTTGATCCGTAGAATGAGGATAATGGCAATGATGGTAACTAACTTAAAAGGCCATTGGGAGGATAAGTTACCAAATGTTCTAGCATAGGCACCCAGTTAATGGCCACTGTTATCATCACTACCTTAGTAGTTGCTCAGTACATTAGTCCCCTCTTACCTATGGTTTCTGTTACCTGAGGTCGACCAGGTCCAAAATTATTAAGTTGAAACTTCTAGAAATAAATAAATAAAAATTCATTCATTCATTCATTCATTCATTTATTATGCTACTATTCTGAGTAGCATGATAAAATCTTGTGAGTCCTACTCCCTCTGTCCAGGATGTGAATTATCCTTTTGTATAGATTCTCCATGCTGTAGACTTTCCCTGCCCACTAGCCACTTAGTCACTCTCTGGGTTAGCAGGTCGACTGTTGCAGTATTGCAGTACTTGTGTTTAAGTAACCCTTATTTTACTTCCCCCAAAGTACAGGAGTACTGATGCTGACAGTTTGGGCATGCCAATGAGAAGCCATAAAGTGCTTTAGGTGAAAAGGTGAGTATAGTACAATAAGATATTTTGAGAGCGAGACACACACATTCAAATACCTTTTAGTCTAATTTAGAAATTAAACTTTCATATAGGTATGTATAGATCTCGGTACTATCCTCGGTTTCAGACATCCACCAGGGGGTTCTTGGATGGTATAACCTGTGGATAAGGGGGGACTACTGTATGTATTTGTTTTTGTAGAATGATTACCTCAGGTCCTTTGCCAGAATTTACATTTGGGATAACCTTGTCCCATTGTCCTTGTAAGTTTACTTAACACTTGTCTGATGACATATTCCTGTTTTTGTGTGGAAACTATGGACTCCAGCATTTGCCAGTCCCACTGAACTGTAAGCTCCTTTAAGGCGGATGTCTTTACATCTTTGTTGCCCTCCGATGGGCCCCGCACACCATTGTTCAGTGTATGTCCATGAAAGGAAGGTGCTGACTTAATGAGAGGACTGCATGTAGCTATGGGTGCAGAGGCAGTTTACCTCCCCTTTTGGGAATCATTAACTGACATTGTTTTAGGCTGTCAGGCTGCAGGGTTGAGAGAGGGAGTCTTAGGTTCTTCTGTCATTTCATCTTGGCTCTTTGCCTAAGGTTTTTCCCTGGAGAAAAGAGGAGCCCCAGTGAAGAGCCCGCAGGCAGGGCAGACAGCAGGGATGGGATCAGTGTGTCAATGCAGGTGTGGGGCACGGAGCCAGGGGCTTACTCATCTAGGGAGGCAGTGTAGACACTCCTCTAAGAGCACTCTCGGCACTTAATCCTGCCATTATCCTTTCCTCTGGCCTTTCCCCACTCAGAGACCAGCCTGTGCTCTGGGAGATAACCTTGCCCTCTAGAGACTCCCCAGCCCATTCATTCTTGGGGTACGTGTGCACCGGAAACAGTATGAACTGGTGGGAAAAGCTCAGCTTTGAGGCTGCACTGCCTGGATTTCAACCTTCCTGCGGCCCCTCCCTCTCTGCCTAACCTGGGCTCACTGTTTGACCCTGGCCACGTTACTTATCTTCTCTGGATCTCATCTGTAAGATGGGGCTTCATAATGACATCTCCTTTAGAAAGCTGTTGTGAGGATTCAAAGAGCTAATAAAGATAAAGCTCTTAGAACAGTGTCTGGCACAGAGTAACAACTCAAAAATGTTAGCTACTGTTGTTATATTTGGTATGCACCCCTCTTGAATTGATGATTTTCAGAGAAGTTTGTTCTTCTTGAAAGGTTTGGGTTCCTCTTATCTGCATTGAGGTAGTTCTTATTTTGGTTACCTCAGTCTCTTGCTATGATAACATTTGTACATCTTGAGGGGTTTGCATTCTAGTGAAACCGAATCTGCTGACGGAAGGTATAGGGCATGCTATCTTCTTCTTCACCAGGCATTCTTAGTCATGTCGCCCTGGCACTGAAGTGCTAGAGTTTTTGTTTGTTTGTTTGTTTGTTTGTTTGTTTTTCTTCTAGCAAAGCAAGGTCCTCCCATTCTTGGGGATTATAAACAAGTGGATTTTGGGTTAGATGGGGAAATATAGTTAAAGGCACAGTATTACTACTAGTGCAGATGGTTCTCACCAGTAATTTTGACATCCTAACTAGTGTGGTGCAATTCAGACCAAAGACCAGTGCTGGCCTTGGTGTTACAAGGCATGGATTTAGGATCCCATTTTTTACCAACTAGCCATGTAGTCTTGGGTGAGTAATCTGTGTTCACTGAGCCTCAGTTTGCTTATCTGCAGAAAGACAGGATGGCTCTGAAGTTCTGTGAGTATGATATCGAATGCTGTGATGTGGCCATGAACATGGGCATTGGCTCACATGCCAGGACTTCAATGTGAGCAGGAAGTCGGCTACCTGAGAACACATGTATCTTCTGTTAATGTGCTTGATTTTTGTGGGTCTCTCCATATTGATGGAAAATATTGAGCACCCCGGTACATGGCAGGAGAAATGAGAGGAGGTGGGAAGGTGGTCTGTAGGGAAGACAGCTGGTAGTAGTCATGGTGGGCATGTAGAAAGCAGCCTTGGTAAAATGGATCCAGCTACTGCAAGGTGTTATATCTATCTATCTATCTATCTATCTATCTATCTATCTATCTATCTATTTTCAAACCCCATGATTTCAAATCCAAGCCTAAATTATTTTATAGAAAGGGACAGCTAGAAGAGAATAGCCCAAGAGGATTAGGTTCTTAGCCAAGATGATTCTTGGGACATCTGGAAAAGCAGCTGTCATCTGGAAATGGAGAAATGACGAATCATCAGAAGCAGTGAGGCAGGTAGTGGCTATGCTGGGAAGTGCCTACACCTTCCAAGCAGAAAGAACCAGAACAGTTTCTATTTCTGGAGACAAGAGCCAGAGCTGAAGAGGTTAAAGTAATCTGAGTGTATCTGAGTTCATTCCAGAAATGTGGAGACCTTCAGTGCCACAAACGAGGCCCCAGGCACCTTTGGGCCCCGCACATTACCTGCCACATTCACAGGACTAAGACCCAGTGAATCTGACTGGCGGAAGAGGAGCAGGCAGAGCCTCTGACCCCAAACAGCTGCATCTTCCCCCGATGCTGATTGTTACTGTAGAATTGCTCTCAGCTATACCCTGACCCTCAGGAAATCTGCCGGCTCTTTCCTTGTTCCTTTTGTTTGATCCAGGGAAACTGGATTTCTTGATGGAAAGAACAGGTTGCTTCTGGCCAGGAAGGGCCTGCAGCTGCGTGTCTTTGTTCCAGAGAGTCCACCCTCCCTGAGAGGAAGGAGGCTTTTGGCTTTAAGGACCTCTCAGGCACAGAGGTGCCTGCTGACCAGCTGAGTTTCAGTGGTTGCCTAGACCGCAGTCTGAGCTCCCCATCTGCTCTAGCCATTTCTGTTGAGCAGAGGAGGATAAGACTCAGAACTTCCACATGGGTGACCTTTACTTTCTGTAAGTTAGTTTATCCTACACAACATGCGTCAGTGGACAATATCATCCTCAGGGTGTTTCCATTCTAAAAGTATAGCAGTCTTTGTGTTCTTTTTATAACCTTGAAGACCAGAAGGGGCTGAGCACCCTGGAATTGGGGAAGGAGCAGAGACTTAAGGCACTGGTACAGTCTGGCTTCTAAGTGAGAATTGGCCCTTTGCCAGAGGAGGAAATTAGGCCCTGAGGAGAGAAGTGACTTGCCTAAAGTCACACATCTACTTAAGTGATGGGACCAGGACCAGAATCTAGACTTCTCAGTCCTTATTCCTGTGCCCTCTCTCTCTTACGCAAGGCCAGCAGTGAGTGGACGTGGTAGCCCCAGGGCAGTGTAACATGCTAATCCTATAGGCTGTGACCACTGGGCTAGAGTTTTCAGAGGCTACAGCCTTAGTGGGGATCCTGTACTCTAGCGTCCAGGGACATATGGGCCCCATTGCCCACTCCACTTCTTTGTCCTGCACTAACCTTTGTTCCTTCCTTCTTCATCTTAGGCCCCCTTCTACTACATTCACAAGCCGGTCCATGTGACTCAATTCTGTTCCTCAGCAGTCAGATTCCCTAAACTGCTTGTCAGGTGAACTTCCCCTCCCAAGATTTGACAGCAGTTGTCTTCTAAGTTTCAGAATTCTGGAGATGGAGAACTTTCTGGGAGAGTAAGCCTTTGGAGAGGAAGAGGTGGTGGAAAAGAAGGGAGGTCCACCCCATGGAGGTACAGGAAGTGGAAGAAGTGCCACGTGTGAGCACAAGACTGCAGATCAAGGCTGGGCATGCGTTTTGCCCGTCGGTTGACTCTGGGTTCAGTCTGATCACCCTGGCAGGTCTCTGGTCGGAATAACTGTTAACTCATTGGAAGATGTGACTGTAATCTGACCGTGGGAAGCCAAGTTTGACTGCTCAGGTGGTAAACCTCTGAGTGCTTTGGATTAAATTTTGCTGATTTTCTGTACTATTTTTCTATTTTCTGTACCACTTTTCTTCCTATGCCCCTTAGCCTCACTAACTCTGCTGCTTACCTATTCCCTACGTCAGCGTGTACCTGCACACACGCACATGCACACGCACATAGCCCCCAAAAGAAGGAAACAGACAGCTCTTTTTGTATGTGTTTATATAAACAACCTTGGCTCCCAGGGGAGAACACACACAGCTCTTTCTCCGTACTGTTAGCTCAGGAGTTGCTGGGCAGTCAGCTGTGATGTGTGGGAAAGAGCACTGAGTGTCCAATCATACAGACCTTGAGGGTACATTTCTGCCTGAGACTTGTACCTGTCTGAGCTTTACCTTCCTTTGGAAAGTGATAATAATAGTCATTATTCCAGTGGGATGTTGTGACAATTCAATAAGTCATTGTTATGGTTAACTATGATCATGAGTCTTAGTTTCCACCTTCGACAAATAGGTATCATAATATATCTGCCTCCTAAGACTGTTGTGGTGATTAAATGAGGTGATACATGTAATAGTTTCTTGTTAGCTATAAAAGGCTGTGCACATTAAAGGCAAGGATGTAATGAGGAGAATGCTAGCATCATCGATTCAACAGTGTATTATTCTATGTTCAAATCCTGGTCTCTTAAGGTATCTCGATGCATTGCTGGCTCATAACACTCAATGAGTTCTTTGAGATATCCACCCAGGGACCCCATTTTGCCTTTTCATATCCCCTGGAAGTGCACCCTTTCAAAGTTGCTGCTGGAAGCCCTATCTCCTGTTGCAAGAGGGAACTTAGGTCACAATCCATTTAATTTTTTTTCCCTAGCAGTCATTGAGCCCACGGTACCCTTGAGCTTCTGTAGCAATTGAGCTATGCCTGGATAGGGGCTTGTGTGCACCTCACTGCCCCTCCCAACCCAAAGAAGCCAGATCTAAGGCCTGGGAGGGTCCTTGGCCAATGACACTTTGGCTGAGAGTCTGAGCTTAATTCATGGGTATCCAAAGGCAGTTGCTCAGCCACAACCGAGGCTGCACAGAGCTGACTAAATGGAGAGTGAGCTTGCTTTCCACCCACACCTGCCTCAGTCAGGCAGTAACCAGAGCCTCGCCCAGCTGTGGGAGTTTCCAGCATCCAGTCTGGAAGACCAACTCTATATAAAGCAATGGGCTTTGTAGTTTAATTTTGTACCTCTTAATTTCCTCCCACAGGACCTCCCTGGATAGAGTTTGTGAGCCACAGAGCTTTCTTCTTGAATTTTTCTCCCTCAGCTTGGGTTGATTCCTTGAATAACCCTACAGCCCTCTGGAAAAAGGGCCTGGCTGACAGGGTGCTGTGCCTGGTGAGGCTTATAATGAGGATGAACTGGAATGCTCTTTCTTCCTTCCAGGTCCTTTCTGTTACTGCCTCTAACTTCTGGCTGTCTTCTGCTTCTCCCTTGTCCTGGCAGGACCTGTGTGGAGCCACCACCTGTGACACTCTGGGCATGGCTGACGTGGGTACCATGTGCGACCCCAAGAGAAGTTGTTCAGTGATCGAGGATGATGGGCTCCCATCAGCCTTCACCACTGCTCATGAGCTGGGTAAGTCTGGAAAGGGCTCCTGGATGGGGTAGGAGAGCTCCCCTCCAGAGTCTCTCTGGGATACACTGGGTACTTGGGCAAGATGTAGATACATGTACATGTCTTTGCTTCCTCATGTCCTGAAGCCTTAGGGATCCTCTCTCAGGGCCAGAATCTTCCTTAGCAATGGCTTTGTTTGATTTTCTCCAATTGCCCCAGCCTAGTTGGCCAGTGATATCGTCCTAAGAACATTAGCAGTCAGAGTGTCTTAATTGAGCACTAAGGGTAAAGTACATAAATACACCACTATCCTCACTGAGCCCACTGAGAACAAAAGAACATGATCTTGGGAACTTTTATGAAGCAATCTATTAATAGGTGGAAATGACCAGTCTGAAAACCACTGACACTAGCTTCCCCAGCTTATCCTCCCCACACTCACCCCCATGCCTTCTAAACTGCACAGCTCACTGAATCCTCTTGCCTCACCCACAGGCCATGTGTTCAACATGCCCCACGACAATGTGAAAGTTTGTGAGGAGGTGTTTGGGAAACTCCAAGCCAACCACATGATGTCCCCAACGCTCATCCAGATTGACCGCGCCAATCCCTGGTCAGCCTGCAGTGCTGCCATCATCACTGACTTCCTGGACAGTGGGCATGGTAAGCCAGGTGACAGAGGAGGAGCATCAGTGCCATCACTGCTGCCAGTGCTCACCCCTTCTCTGAATCTGTCTTCTGTTACCTAAGGAGTGTGTGACCTCAAAGGGTTGGGATCTGAAGTGGGTCCATTCCACTGCCCCTTGCTTCATTCTCTGCCTACTATTTAGATACTGGCTAGCTAGCCAAGCCTCACCTTTCTCAGCTCATCCCTAATGAATACCCTTGACTCTCTGCAGGCGACTGCCTTCTGGACCAACCCAGCAAGCCCATCACCCTACCCGAGGACCTGCCGGGTACCAGCTACACCCTGAGCCAGCAGTGTGAGCTGGCCTTTGGTGTGGGCTCTAAGCCCTGTCCCTACATGCAGTACTGCACCAAACTGTGGTGCACCGGAAAGGCAAAGGGGCAGATGGTGTGCCAGACCCGCCACTTTCCCTGGGCAGACGGCACCAGCTGTGGTGAGGGCAAGTTCTGCCTCAAGGGGACTTGTGTGGAGAGGCACAATCTCAATAAATACAGGGTGAGTATGCTGGAGCTGAGTAGATTCTGGGGGTCTTCACTGAAAACCTGTCCCATCCCAAATTTGCTATGTGGCCATAAATGTATTGCATTGCTATACTGTGCCTCAATTTTCCTGTCCGTGGTTCTATCCCCTTCTTAACTCTAAGACTGGAGAGAAAAGACATGGTAAGTCAGAGAACTTAATGAGGCCTTACGCAAGTGGGGAAAGCCCTTCGATCAGAGTGAGGGGTCCCAGCACTGATCTCTGCACCTTGTCTTGGCCCCCATACTGAACCCTTGATGTTCAGAGTTGCTCACTCATTGATTCCTTCCTTTGTTTCCTCATCAGTTCTCTCTGAGTGTGTTCCATTTCCATGGACCCCTTGGGCCATAGATGAACAAGGCTCAAAGCTAAAAGAAAGCAGACTTCTGGCCAAGTTTCAGTAATTTATTACATCATGAACCAAGCTTCAGTTTCTGTTGTGATTGTCATTTTTTGAAACTGAAACATAATTGAGCAAAAGTTATTTTTCCCTAATAAATAGGAGTAGTAATCAAACCAGTAAATTCAAATTTAAAGCCCCAAATATTCTCTGAATATAATAAAAACTTTCTATTCTTCGAGTCTTGGGTTGGGGTAGTAAAGGAATTTGTACTTTACTCTCCTCTCCCTTGATTCCAGTGAGGATTATCCCTTCCCCACCCTGGCCTGGCTGTGGGAGGGCTTGGCTTGGGGTTTTATGTACACAGAGGCAGTATAATAAAAAAGCATTCACTAAGTTCTTTAGCAATTGCCCTGAGATGGGTGTGGTATAGAATTATGTAATTTTTGACATGCTGGGAATATATATTTAATTAAACCTTCAGCCATTTATTAGGCAACAACTCTCTGTGTTCAAGGAACTGTATAAGATACATTGGGGGTCAGAAAAATAAATAAAACATGGGCAATGTCTCAGAGGGCTCACAGGTTAGTTGGGAAGCTAGAACTGAAACTATAACACAAGATACAAAGAGATGTTTGCTGTATGTTAAGACAGATGTGTGAAATGTGTCATGAAAGAATAGGGGATATAGATTAATGATCATTAGAAGGTTGGAAAAAACTCTGATGAAGGGTCAGATTTGAAGAGAGGCTTGAGGGTTGGGTAAAGAGAGATGAAGCAGAGAAGGAGCAAAGACAAGGAGGAGGGTAAGCTGGAGGGTTGGGTGGATGAGGGCTCTATCAGAATCATCTTTGGAAAGATGGTTTGGGGCTGGATTGCAGTTGCCTTGACCACCAAGATGATGTATTTAGACTAGAAAATTCTTAGGGCAGGCCAGTCATGGGCAGTTTCTGCTCTTGAGAATATTGAGTTAGGAGGATAAGGAGATAGGTCAAAAGGAATGTCAGATATAGGAAAACATGATCTGAGAAGCACAATCTTTTCAAATGTTTTCTAGAATTATCAGTCTATCAGCAGCAAAATCCTCTATACTCTTTATCTCTTTTCTGAACAGTCCCTTCACACCGTGCTTTAACTAGCCAGTCACATAGGACACTGCCCTCGTCAGCCAAGGTCAAACACAAAGCTTATCTTGTTAACCACCACAGCCCCCAAGTGACCTCAGTTGCAAGAGTACCACTCTGACCACCAAGGCCATATTTTCCCAGCTCACTCTCTGTAGTGTTTGGACTCCAGCAATTCTTCAATCCCATCTAGACCTATGATCTATTGATCTAATCATTGTTCCATTACCTCTCAATCTCCTCGTGCCCTCACTAGCCTCTTTATTGAGCTGGAATTATGTAGTTCATTGTTAAAATTATTCTTTTGCTTACACTTTTGACTCTCATGCCCCTGTCTCTCTTTGTTATACTCATGTGGATAATCTACCACCCTGGGGGAATCCAACTC
This sequence comes from Eonycteris spelaea, assembly GCA_003508835.1. Classification (NCBI taxonomy): domain Eukaryota; kingdom Metazoa; phylum Chordata; class Mammalia; order Chiroptera; family Pteropodidae; genus Eonycteris; species Eonycteris spelaea. Next base: position 304,107 of record PUFA01000323.1, on the reverse strand, counting down.
TCTCACCTACTCAATTATGTCAGTATAGGTGAATATGGCTGAAGAAAGACATGCAATTGTGCTTATTGACCTCAGTTTAAATTCATGATCTGAAAACTTAGGTGGGTCTGTAATGCTGCTCAGGAGTCATATTAGATTTATTTCCCTAGTTTGTTCATTCTCCCAACCTCCTAAGTTGTTACTTCATACCTTCACCACCTCTCTCTTCTCATTACCAATCATTTCTTCCTAATTTTCACTTTGCCAGTGATCTTTCTATTTCACTAAGAAAAAAGAAGCAGTAAAGTAATCAGAAGAGAACTTTTACCAACTTCCACCATTGGACCCGCTCCTGTATTCATATACTCTTGACAATGGATGAGTTATCCATGCTCTTACCTGAGGCAAGGCTTTGTGCTTTACACTGAAACACTTTTTCCTCTTGTCTATTTGAGGAAAATGTTCTAATAATTCTCATCCCAGCTCTCTCTTCTGCATTATCAGATTTTTCCCTCTCCTAGGCTGAATCATTTCTATCAGGATACAAACTTGCTGTAATTTTCTTGTCTATAAAACAAAACTTCTCAATTTCCTACTTCCTTTCTATATATCTCAGTCTAGTTCTCTAACTCCCTTAACAACAAAGTTTCTCAAAAGTATTGTGTAAACTTGTTCTGTCCAATTCCTGTTTTGCCATTTTTCTCTGGAGTGCATTCCAGTCAGGCTTTTGCTCATGCCATTCCACCGAAATGACTCTTTGTAAGGTCACCAATTGGACTCTACATTGCTAAAGTCAATGATTGGTCATCATTCCTCATGTTACATGACCTGCTAGCAGCATTCGTATGTCAACCACTCTCTCCTCTGGGAACAAAGTCGTCACTGTCTCTTGGTTCCTTCCTCCTTTACAAGCTGCCCCTTCTCAGTCTCCTTTATTAGTTTTTCCTCACATTCTTCTTTTCCCAGTGTGGAAGAGCTCCAGGGCTCAGTCCCTAGCCTTCCTCACTATTCACACTAACTCGTTAGGTAATTTGTCTACACCACTGGCTTTACACACTATTAACATTTCTATGTTGAAGACTCCCACATTTATAAACTTCAGCACGACTTCTTCCTGAAATACAGACCTGAATGTCCTACTGAATCTTGACGCCTCCATCACTTATGATAACTGATAAGCATCATAAACACAACATCTGGGAAGGCAAGCTCCTGGTTATCTTCTTTGGAAACTCCATTTTCTAGTTGCCCATGCCAACACACTTTTTCTCTTACACAATTCACATTCAATATCTCAGCTAATCTTGTTGACTCTACCTTCAAAAAACTATTTTTTACCACCTCATCTGCTGTCACCTTGGTCCAAGCCACCAACCCCTTTCCCATGGGATATTACAGTTGCTCCCTGACTGATTGGCTTGCTTCTAATTTTACTTATTACAGACTATTCCAACCATAGCAGCCATAAGGATCCTTTAAAATATGTCAAGTCATGCCACTTCTGGGGCTTTGCCCCTCACTCAGAATGAATGAGCCGTATCTGCCTTCATTGCCTGCTTTTCTTGTTCTTGTGACCCTAGAGTACTCTAGGTATTTTCTTCCTCCAGGTCTCTTCACTTGCTCCTTTGGCCTAGAATACTTTTTCCCTAATATCTGCATAGCTCACTCCTATACTTCCTTCAGGCCTCTGCACAAACATCACCTCAGGAATGAGGCCTTTGTGATTCATTATAATACAGAGTACCCCAACTCATCTAGGTCCTCCCCATCTCTCTCCCATTTGCTTTTAACCTCATTTGACACTCTGAGTGAACAGGCTTATTTTAATTGTTTACTTTCCCCTGCTAGGGGTTGCAACAGTGTTGAGGGCAGGACTTTTTTGCACAGGGTGTCAGGCGTGTAGTAGGAATTCAACAAATATTTGGTGGATGCACGAATGAATGGCAGGCACATGGGAGGAACATGATGAATGTTTCTTGTGGGAATGGGTGGGAAGAAGTAATGCCAGGTAAAAAAACTATAGCATGGTCTCGAAGCCAAAGAAACTATATTAAGTACTGCAGAGAAACTGGAGAGAACAAGGCCTCGGCATAGACTCTTCCAGTCTTTAGAAGGTTATTGCAGACTGAGAATAGCTTCCATGGTGTGGTAAGGATAAAACCCGTATTGCAAGACCCCGAGCAGGGAGGGGGTGGAAAGAGCAAATGTAGAGGACTCTCTTAGAAGTGAAAGGATGAAATGAGGTGGGGCATTGGTGTGAGGAGAAACCAGGGCTAAGGGAAAGTGGGTGGTTTTTTTTTTTTTTTTTTTTTTTTTACAGGATGAAACAGACATGTTGACACAATGAAACAAGAACTATCTGACAGAAGGACAGATAGAATAAATATGCTGAATATACACATAAGTTAAAATGTTTATACTGCATGTAGCCAGATCCTGATTAGCTCCATGTGGGTTAGTGGCTTTGGATGATCTGTAACAGCATTTTAATCCCAGGCTTGTACAACAGTGCTGCTTCCTCTATTGCTCAACTGATGTGTGTTCAGGGGCTAAAAACTCACTTCACTGTCATTGTAAGAAAAACATAATGAACACTATAACTTTTCTATCCCCTCTCCACCCTCTTAAAAAATAAGACAACACTGCATAATTCACCCTAAATCCAAATAGAGTTCTAAGATTGCTTAATAGTCTTTTATGTCTATCTCCTCTTAGCACAAACATTAGAACTGCTTGTACTGCAACTTTTTCAAATTCAACCCCCTAATGAGGTTAAGATCAGTCTGGTTTGGTGAAAAGTCTGAATTATAAAACATTCATAGATAAAAATATTCAGATGTCTATGGTCACAAGGTTTACTGGCAAGAATGGGGTCTGGCCCCACCTTAGATCTAGAAACTCTTGTAAACACACTAACAATAAATATGAAGAAACTTAGAACTAAATGGTGGCAAGCACAGTACTAGGAATTTTCATACATGTTGCATCATTTAAATCTTCCATCTGACCACACGCCTGAGTGTCATGGGCCCCATTTTTGCAGATGAAGGGCCTGAAACTTAAGGAGGTTTCTGCACTTGCTCAAGACCATCCCCCTGGTGAGGGCAGAGGAGGTTGTAGAACTTGGCTACCTGACTCCACAGCCCAAGATGCCTCTCTTCTGAGCGGTCTTATTTATACTGGGGAGCAGTTGGCTTTTGCTAATTAATAGGTTGAAGTGTTGTGTGGGCCCTGTGCACACTGATCATTTGTTTCCCCTGGTGATACAAAGTGGATTTCATTCCTGTAGGCTATACCAGTGTCACCCTTCTGCATATTTAGGTTGTGGCTGTGGTATCCTGACCTCTGCAAGAGTATAACAGATTCTTCCTCACAGGTGGATGGCTCCTGGGCCAAATGGGAGCCCTACGGCCCTTGCTCTCGCACCTGTGGCGGGGGAGTGCAGCTGGCCCGGAGGCAGTGCAGCAACCCCACCCCTGCCAACGGGGGCAAATACTGCGAGGGAGTGAGGGTGAAATATCGGTCTTGCAGCCTCGAACCCTGCCCCAGCACAGGTAAGGAGGGAGGGTAGTGGTGGCCAGGGCCTGGGAAAGGCCATGCTGGAGATCACAGCCCTCACTCTGGGTGATTTATGGCCACAAAGCTAATGCAATCAAGATTCTATGCCTTAGGGCAGAGCTTGGGAGTGCACAGGTGCTCATTCCTCTGGGGATCATTTCTCTGTCCACTCCTTTGGCAAGGGTGCTTTCTTTAGAATGCTTAGATTTGGGAGGTTAAATGGCCCAAGGGAATGATACACTAGAAGTTCTCTTAGTTAAGTAGTCCCAAGCCCATCTTCACTTAGGAATTCTTCATCCGGGGCCCATGAAGTTAGGTGGGAAGAAAATTATATCTATTTTTGCTAACCCTTTTTTAAATTTAAACTTTAGAATTTCCTTCAATTACAAATTTAGTATTTTTTACTAACCATTCTATCTAAAATTTAGTTATTTCTTTTAAAAAACTGCTATAATACTAGTAGTAGCAGTACCAGTGACTTTGCCACCAAGAGAAATCATAGATATTTATATGACATTTCAGTTGTGGTAGATTTCTTAAAATGCCATTTGTGCTTGTCACTACTTTAAAATGATAGTGGTTATAGACTTGTTACTGAGTCTTGTCATTTAATGTGTTAATAAGTAATCGTTTATCATAAACATGTTTCAAAAGATATCAATTGATAAATTGGTATTCTTTGTAGTCTATGTAATTTATTTTATGCATTTAATGATATTCTGAAAACACTTTCAGTAGCCTGCGGAAGGGTTCTATAGCGTAAAGGATTAGGATACCTGTTGTAGCGGGGAGTTTAAGACCAGATCCTGGAGAAGCTGACACAGTACCTGGGAGATGCATTACAATCTGTGCCCTTCATCCTGTGGTCCCAGTCTGCTTTAGTCCTTTGAGATGTGTGGCTCCGGGCCTGAGGATCACTCAACTGAGGCTGAGGAGGAGCTGGTTAGAGCCATGGGAGGCTGAGCACCCTGGGAGGGCTCGCTCCTTTGCCCCCACCTCAGCCCTTCCCTTTAGCTTCCTGCTCTTGCTTTCTCCTTCCCCAGCTTCTGGTAAGAGCTTCCGTGAGGAGCAGTGTGAAGCCTTCAATGGCTACAACCACAGCACCAACCGGCTCACCCTTGCTGTGGTGTGGGTGCCCAAGTACTCAGGCGTGTCTCCTCAGGACAAGTGCAAGCTCATCTGCCGAGCAATGGCACTGGCTACTTCTATGTGCTGGCACCAAAGGTGAGCAAGCCTGGGGCAAGAGGTCAGAACGGGTTCAAGGTTTTGGGGGCGAGAACCCATTTGAGCTGATTCTTCTCTCCTTTTTTTTCCCCATTTTGGCGGTACTGCAGGTGGTGGATGGAACGTTGTGTACCCCTGATTCAACCTCGGTCTGTGTCCAGGGCAAATGCATCAAGGCTGGCTGCGATGGAAATCTGGGCTCAAAGAAGAAGTTTGACAAATGTGGGGTGTGTGGGGGAGACAATAAGAGCTGTAAGAAGGTGACGGGACTCTTCACCAAGCCCATGTGAGTTCTGGGACCTGGAGGGAAAGGCCAGGGTGCAGCAGGGAGAAGGGGTGAGTGGCATTTTGTCCAGGCATTGGAAGCTGGCATTAAATTGGGGTATATGTCAGATCCTGGCCAGTACCCTTGCTGTAGAGGCCACTCACACTCTTCTCTGAGTGTGATATTCATTCATTCATTCATTCATTCAACAAACAAAGATGAATGCACGATGAATGCTTGTGGAGAAAACCATTTAACAGAGAATAGTTATTCAGGGAGATGGCAGAGAATCGTTAGAATCTGTCTAGAATTCTAGGGTAATGGGTTTGATCTTAGTTCTCCATTTTCTGGGTGATGTTGAGCAAGTGCTGCATCCTCTAGAATAATAGATTTCTTTCCTTATAAAGTGGGCATGTCACTAACATATTTCATGTAGTGCTGCTGTGAAGATTTAGGGAATTAGTCAAAGCAAAATGCTTCAGGTAGTACCTGATGCATAATAAATGCTTGCTAAATGTTTATGACAATGATAACAAAACATACCTGTGCTGGAGGCAAAATGTGACAGCCTCCCCTTATTTATGAGCCTGAGGCTCTGGCCTTGGGGACTATATTAAAGCGAGAATGGCACTAAACTGTAGAGAGAGGCAGAGTGAGAGGCTGGGACTGAGGGAATCCCCACTTCCTGGGAGACTTGTGCTGGGATCAGCTGAAAAAATGCCTCCGGGCTTCTTTTATTCCCAACTCCAGGCCTTGGGGCTTCCCAGCTTGTGCTTTCTGAGGTCCAGCACATTACCTTTTAATTTTTCCAGAGGAATATGCCCCTTTGAAAGTCTTGACCCATGTTCTGGCATCAACTGGGACAGGCAGACCCCTCGAGGTCTCATTTCAGGGACAGGTATGGTTGACTCTGAAAACCTGGGAGGCCAGGTGCTGATGACGGCTGTCTAAGAGCCTTGGCTGAGTAGGCACCCCTGCCACCCCCCTGCCCTGCTTCCTGGTTACAGGGCCCAATGCTGAGCCCTGAGGTGAACAACTTCCCTGGTAGCTCGGACACTACAGGTAGGTGGTGCCCTAGGCTTCCCTTCCCAGGGATCCGCGGTAGGGAGGCCAAGTGAAGAATCGAAGGTCAGTATCTCCAGACTTGCTTCACTGGTTAAATGGCAGGTGCTTCTATTAGATGGAACCTTTGAAATCAGCTTAACTGCTCATTGTATAAACGAGGACACCAGGACCCAGAGACTGACTTTCTTAAAGCCACCAGGGAGTTGGTGTCCTAGTCAAGGCTTGATTTGGGCCCCTGACTCTAGGGCCAGTGTGTCCCTCTGCATGAAGGCCTCAACCCCACTTGGACTCAAGGACTGCAGACTTATCTCTCCTCCCTCTTCCTCTCCCTCCTCCTCTTCCATCTCCAAATAGATCATATCTATTGAGTGCTTACTGGGTGCCAGGTAGTATGCTTCATGCTTTATGTGCTATAGCTGTTTAATCCTAATTACAGTTTGATGAGATACATATGATTATGAGCTCTATCTATGGGTGAAGAAACTGAGAAGCTAAGTATCTCAGGCCAATAGTAAATGTGTGGTAGGGATCCCTCTGACTCCAACATTCTGCTTTTACTCCCACGATAGAATTCACCAAAATATGAATGTATCGAAGAAGAAAGATCATGAGGCAGTACAGCCAGCATATTTAGTTTCAGATGACCTGATGACACTCTCCCTTCTGCCTTTCAGCTTGTGAGCCTCCATGGTCCTCTGAGGCAGCCTGTTAGTCATTGTTCACTGCCATCTTCATGACCTACCCCAGGCTTTGTGAAAGGGCCATCAGTTATGACTTTCGAGGAAATGAGGTCCTTATGTCCAGGCATCTGTGTAATGCACAATTCTTTTCCTACCACAGGCACGGCTACAATTTCGTGGTGGCCATCCCTGCAGGTGCCTCCAGCATCGATATCCGCCAGCGTGGCTACAAAGGGCTGATTGGAGATGACAATTACCTTGCCCTAAAGAACAGCCAAGGCAAGTACCTGCTCAACGGGCACTTTGTGGTGTCACCTATGGAGCGGGACCTGGTGGTGAAGGGCAGCCTGCTGCGCTACAGTGGCACAGGGACAGCGGTGGAGAGCCTGCAGGCCTCCCGGCCCATCCTGGAGCCCCTGACCGTGGAAGTCCTCTCTGTGGGGAAGATGACACCACCGCGGGTTCGCTACTCATTCTATCTGCCCAAAGAGCCCCGGGAGGACAAGTCCTCCCACCCCAAGGATCCCCGGGCCCCCTCCGTGCTCCACAACAGCGTCCTCAGCCTCTCCAATCAAGTGGAGCAGCCGGACGACAGGCCCCTTGCACGCTGGGTGGCAGGCAGCTGGGGGCCTTGCTCCATGAGCTGTGGCAGTGGCCTGCAGAAGCGGGCAGTGGTCTGTCATGGCTCCCTGGGGCAGCGCACAGCATCTGCCTGCGATGTGACCCGTCGGCCAGTGGAGATGCGACCCTGTGGGGACCCCTGCCCAACCTGGGAGCTCGGCGCCTGGTCGCCCTGCTCAAAAAGCTGTGGCCGAGGATTTAAGAGACGTCCACTCAAGTGTTTGGGTCATGGAGGGCGGTTGCTGGCCCGGGACCAGTGCAACCTGCGCCGGAAGCCCCAGGAACTGGACTTCTGCATCTTGAGGCCATGCTGAATAGGACCGTCCCTTTCTCTTCCTCACTGTCCACCCCATTGGTGCTGTCGGTGTTCTGGCTAGCTGGAGCTGTGGGCAGAGGGCAGTGTCCAGGGGCCCATGCCACGATGTCACCACATCCAGGGAAAAGGATCATGGGTGGGGGTGAGCCGTTCCCTCTTCCTCCCTGGCCTGGGAGGGGAGCTGAGTAACTAATGCACAGTCTACCTCACACCCAGCTCCTCTGGAGCCCAGTCTCGGGGAGAGGCTGAGAGGTGCGGGTGCTGGGCAAGTAGGTGCTGGGGTAGGGGCCCAGTTTCCAAAGGACCTGGAGGACGAGCACCTCCCAGGCAGAACTTCAGGGACCTTGGCCCCCGTAAGGGAGGCTACAGGCTGCTGGAAGAGCCATGGCCCAGCAGCTTGGCACCCTCAGGTGGCTGCAGTGACTCTGAGCCATCTCTGAACAAGGTGCTTTTAGCCCACTTTCCTTTTCTAACTGACATGGACTGAACAATAAAATGGGTGGGTGGTGAGCAGGAGCTGAGGGGAGAGGGGGTGATAGACCTGCAGCCTGGGCCACTCTGTTTGAAAAGACATTAATGTAGAAGGGGGTTCCGAGGTTCCTCATCTTCCTTCTACTCTTGGTACTTCCTTAAAGAGCCGCCTCTTCTCCCTGTGTCATCCAGGATGCCACACTAGTGGAAGGTGTCCTCTGAGACTTGGCAGGTAGAGATAGGAAGTCAGTAGGGAGCCTATTGTCTTCCTAAAGAGGGATCCGACTATTGAAAAAGATGCCGAAACTTATAAGGGAAGATGGATTCTGTGGCTAAAGCAAGGAATTTGAAAAGAGATCTAGAGGGTTCTGCCTGTCACTGGGGCTAGGTTTGAGCTTTGGAAGAAGGTCATCTTGGGGTGGGGAGGAGGAGGCCCCAGTTCTGATGGCTTCTTCCTCCAGAGAGACAGGTATAAATTAGGCTGATGCTGTAGGCTCTGGATTGTCTCAGAGAAGCTTCAAAGTGGCCATGGTCCTGTGCCCACTAAGAGGGCTTGAGGTAAGCCCAGGAGGGCTGGGTGCTGAATATCCATGTACCTGCAGGTTGGTCTTCATCCAGACAACTCCATGCAGTTTGGCCTTGGGCACATGTCACATTGTATCCCAAGCTGCGATTTCTGCAGTTGGGAAATGGGGTTCACTATTTGCTACCTCTGGCTGTGCTCTCTGGGAACCTACCCTTGTCCCTTCCCCTGGAGCAGTGGTGACCCGGTGCTTCCAGAAGATCTGGATGTTGTCCTCTGTAGACTGAGCTGCCCAGACACAAAGATGAGCTTGGGTGTATGGCTTCCTGCTATCCATAACCTGGCCACTCATTGTGGCTCAAAATATAAAGACAGGGTCTCTTTCTTCCGGGTGCCATGGGAACAGGTCAGGAGATACCAAGAGTCAATTACTTGACTCAGGAGCCCTTGGCAGCACCAAGGGCTCCTAGGAACTGCTGGAGACTTATCTGTCTCGGAGACATGCTAGGGGAGTAGCAACCAGGGCATAATCTATATCTCTAAGTGGAAATATGTTTTGAGGGTTAGAGGTCCTTTGACCAAGCAGGGTATTTGAGGGTACAGCTGCCCTAGTGGGTACATGGGAGATTTCTGCTTCTGAGTGTAGGTAATGAGTCTTAGATTTCAGAGAGGTAACATCAGGGCAAATGTCTTATTTGGCTTCCCCTAAGAGTCAGAATCCACAAACCAGCCAGCCAGCCAGCCAGCCAGGCAGGCCTCTGTGATGGTGTTCTAATCCCAGTCTAACTCTGGGCCGGGCCCTTGAGCAGAGCTCCTGCGGCAGGGCAGAGGGTGTGCAGATCTTAGAGTCAGGGCTGCATTCCTCCTCCGTGCGGAGAGAAAACACTGCGGGGCTGCAGGGCCACAAAGAACCCAGAGTGCCAGGCCAGATGTGGGTCCCGCTAGCCGACGACAGCACTGCGCCCTGTGCTTGGTGCACCCATCCTTGGTGAGGATAGGGTGGCATGGGGGCTGTGCAGAATGGGCCGGGGAATGGGGTGGGTGGGAAGGGAGCTGCCATCAGTGGGGTGCCTGGTCCCCTAGCAGAGCGGCTTTATAAATCATTTCAAGGGGGACAACCAATCTTGTTCTTAATACAAGCTGGTCTTAATGCTCTTTTCTGTTGTGATGTTTTTCTTTTTAATTTTTTTTTCCTTTTTAAAAGAAGTATGACTAAGACAACTTGAGAGGTTTGTCCTGTCTTTAACCATTTCACTAATCCCACCATGCTCTCCAAGGCCGAGCAGAGACAAGCCTCAAGGCACAGGTTTTTAGTGATGGAATAAAACAGTTAAGATGGTATTTAATGTCTACAGGAGGAGAGGAATATTCTGAGAGCTCCAGCAACTTCTTTTGTGGGATGTGGACCAGAAAGGATCTGGGCTTAGGAGCCCCCAGCCTCCTCTGCCCATTGTGTGCACTGATTGAAGGAGTTCAAACTTCTGGGCCTTGCCATAGTGAAGTGGGAGCTGAGGACAGGTGGAGAGGCTTGAGCATTCCCAGCCTGGGAGCCGGCTCTGGAAGGCACTAGACACTCATTTATAGAGCTCCCCTGTTTTGTGTTTGGTTCTTTTGCATTCCATACACTGCAGAAGGATGGCAGGACCTGGCTGGGCTGTGTATACTGTGTATACATGGGGGCTGGCTGCTGCGGGGACAACAGCCTACTCCTAATAAAGTTGTAAGTATTTAAAATCCGTGTCCTGCCTCTGTAACGTCATCTCATCTACGAACACTTTCCCTCTATCTGTGGAATACCCACCATGTGCCAGCCATGTGGTAGGGGCTACGATACAACAGTGACTAGGTTAGAAACAGCCCTGTTTTGTGCAGCTAGCTGAGGAGGCAGAGCAAACAAGTCAAAGGCAAAGAGAAAGGAAAGTTGCAGATGTGGTAAGTGCCAAGAAAGATGAAGTGATGCTAAGAAGGAGAACTGGGGTCTGGGTGGGTGTGGGCGTGTGGGATAGAGTGACCAGGGAAAGCCTGGTCGAGGATGGGACACAGCCCAGTTGAAGGGGGATGGGAACCTTTCATCAGGAGAGTAGTGATCTGGGGTTTGGGGGCCAGATGGAGTGGGTGCACAGGAGGGCCTGAGAGAGGCCTCTGGGGCTGCACCGTGCTAAGGGAGGGAGGCACAGGGGGGGCCAGAGGGTCTGTCATGCAGGGGATGCCAGGCACCTACCTTAGGAGGAAACCCCAAGTTTCCTGAGGGAAAGTTTCATTTTGTTCGAAGAATGTTTTTCACTCCAGATATCAGTTTGTTTTGGTCTGACGATATTAGCAAGTAGACACGCAGGGAAGGGGTGGGACGTGTTTCAAATAACAAACCAGCTTGGAATTGGAGACTGGGTTAGTCTCAGATCTGAGAGTCTCTCTTGGAATCCCATTTCCTTTCTTCAAAGTGAGAAAGGTAGATTTAATATTTAATGTTCCTTTAGGATACTTATCTAGCTTTAACAGTCTGGGTATCTAGGCACAGTTATAGTTTAAACTTTGGTAGATAATTAATTGGTATCGGTTGCTGTTTAGAGAAGGGGCTTCTCCTCATTCTTTCCTGCAGGGAGAGGCCATGGCAGAGATGACTTCAGAAGCCATCTGAAAGGAATCCAAGGTGAAGGGTCCAGAGTGGGGACTTGGATACAGTTTCAGTACTTGATAGAAGGTTCTGGTGGAAGGAGGAGCTAGCCAGGAAAGCCCACTTGACATGATGATCTAGATGGAAGGGATCTGGAGGGTTCAGGTTGATGTCTAAGCTAGACGTCGGCAACTATTAAGATCTTTGCAAAATTACTCAAAACGCTGTCACATTCCTGGTCTTGTTATTTTGTTATCCCTTCTGTTTTCCATTATAGCAATTGCCAGTAAAACCTTTCTAAGGAAAAGTTCCCATGATTGGTTTAGGGGTAAAGGAAAACTCTCTCCTTACAACACTCTTGACACCAAATATGTTGTTTTTTTCCCCCATGCCAACCAATTTTCCAGCTCTCTGGACACCAACTGGGTGTCCTATAATTTAATTTACTTCTGATACTAACTAGCTGGAATGAGCATTAGACTCCACGTTTTTAAGGGCTCAGTTCCACAAACATGGGTTCCCAGATACTCACACTTCTAACCGACTTAGCTACAAAGTTGAGGGTTCCCGCAATACCCCCTCATGGAGGATAATTTGCTGGAATGGCTCACAAAACTCAAGGAAACATTTATTTATGTTTAGTAGTTTATTATAAAGGATATGATAAAGGATACAGCTGAACAGCCACCTTGAAGAGATGCATAGCACGAAGACCAGAAGTGTTCTGAGTACAGGAGCTTCCCCGTAGAGTTGAGGAGCACCACCCTCCCTGCATGTGGATTTGTTCACCAGTCCTGAAGCTCTCCAAACCCTGTAGTTCAGGGATTTGTATGAAGGCTTCCTCAGTGAGCATGATGGATTGTTAACTCAATCTCCAATCCCCTCCCCTTCCCAGAGGATGGGGGAGTGGGCTTAAAAGTTCCAAGCTTCTAATCACTGCTTGGTCTTTCTGGCGAGCAGCTCCCACCCAGGGGCCACCCAGGAGTTCACCAAGAGTCACCTCTTTAGAACGAAAGACGCTCCTATCACCCAGGAAATTTCAAGGGGTTTAAGAGTTCTGTGTTAAGAAGGAGGGGAGGGCAGAGATCAATATATTTATTTCTCATTATGTTGGAGTAGATATAAGAGGAAGGAGTGGGCCTGGGTCCCACCTCAGGAGAGCTCCAAGTAAGGTAAGGGGGTAGCAATTCACACTAAAGCCATTTGGAGCAGACAAAACTGCCTGTCTTTTTAAGCATTCTGGAGAAGGAAAGAGCAGTTTCCTAACCTCACTGGCCTTTGAAGAGACACAGGAACAATTTGCTTTGTAATTCATCCTCAAGAGAGGAATGCATTTTTATCCTTATAGAGAAAAAGCCTCAATTATTGTCAAAAGGTCTTGACTCCCTGCATTGTGCTCCCTCTTCCCAGAGAGCGCTGGCTGGTCCCCAGCAGGCTGAGCTGGCAGCACCAATTGCAGTGTGTGTGACCCAGAGAGTCTTTCCGTGGCTCCCTGGCTTGCACCCAGCCCTGTTGGGTGAGTCAGCCCTGAAGCCTGCAATCCTAGCAACAGATCCCAGAAGAGCTGAATGTCTCCCTTCAAGCTCTCCATACGCCACTACATCATCCCCAGCTCAGGGCAGCCTCGAGAGGATTGCGATGACATGTCACTCTGCTCCCAGAAACGGGGCTCTGCTACGTCAGGCACTCAGTGCCCCGCCCCCTTGGTGCTCAGCTGGGAAGATCACGCATGTTTTGTTCTCCTGTGTTTGGTCAGTAACGTCAATCACATTCCAAGCGCTGGCCAGAATGTTGTTGAGGGAGATAAGAGTTCCTGGCTTCCAGAGGCATTCCAAAGAAGAATTAGAACTATTTGTTTCCAAAGTAGAATGATTTTGGCAGAAAGGGCAAGATGGAGAGGAAGATATAAGGGAAACTCCTCATGAAAAATCAGATTTAGGAACATGGTGAAAATATTGTCATGGCGAATGGTTGGAATTTGATGAGATTTTAGCCATATCCTTACATTTTTACAAACAGTCCCATTCTTCCTGCTTCCTCTCCTCTGCCCCTTCTTTGGGCCACAATCCCAACAGTATACACAGGGATTTAGGCCAATGCTTTCTCAAACTTCCGAAAAATGTCCAGATGACCTCATGGGACTGGGCTTCTAGTCTCAAGAGGGAAGACCCATCACTTCCACCATGGGTGATCTAGCAGATACTCCTGAACTGGTGGTGTTGGTGCTGAGAATTTTGAGAAAAGAGCCTTTGGGAAGAATAACGAAGTGTGTTTAGGAAGATGACATGAACTCTTAAAGAGCCATCTTAGGACTGAGTCTGCAGTGCCCCTCGTAACAGTTACACACAGCACCTTAGGGTCTGGGGCAGAGCCAACTGTCACTATTTCCAAGACAGAAGCTTCCCTGGAGAAGTGCATCAAACCAAGAAGGGTCGGAGCAGTGAGGGCCCGTTTACCTGGGGGCACTGTTCTGGTGTGTAAGCATGATCCTATTTGGTCTTTACAGCCACCCCCTGAGGATTGATCAATCCAGCTTTACAGATGCTGAAACCAGGGTTTCAAAATGTGAAGTAACTTGTGCAAAGTTACCCTGGCCAGTGGCGGAGCCGGAATTCAAGCTTAAGTTTGCTTCCTTCCAAAACTAGTCTCTTCACTACTCCGCTGTACTCCAGGAGGTCTTGTCAGCCTCTTTTTGTCAGCAGGGAGACAATTACCTGGTTCTTTATTTTCCCCTGAAAGATTCCTTGGAAGGACTTAGGAACGTATTCTTGAGGCAATGCTTTGTGATTTCCAAAGGACCTATCAACACAACTCAAACTGGCCATGATTCCTATAGTCTCTCTCCTTAGTAGGAAATATATCCACTTGATTACTTTCTTGTATGTTTCCCAGTGGAGCTTCTTCTGAGGATTTTAGGGCTGGCATTTGGCTTTTGGAACCACCCTGGTACCAAATGAACCTGGAGTTAAGAGGCCCCAGAAATCTCAAATGGTTTGAGCTACTTTGAGTGTCAAAGGGACAGAAAAGAATGATGAGAAATGAGTAAGACTTTGGCAATGGAGTCCAGCAACGATGTGGCTCTTTATTTTCCCTGGAAACCTTCAGAAGGTTTTTTTCCCCCCTTTTCTTTCCTTAAAAGGATTATTAAATATATAAGACATAGAGAAGGAACAAGGAATAATAAAATAAAGCTTAGGTGCTTTATTAATCACCCAGAGTAAGAAATAAAACATCACCAATAGAGTTGAAGCTCTCTGTGGAAGCCTCCCCATCCATGCCCCTCCCTCCTTGGCCAGGGGTAACTACCACCTTGAATTTGCTATTTATCATCCATAGCCATTGCTTTATTCTTTCACTACATATATCTGTATCCCTAAACAATATATAGTTTGCTTTGTGCTTTGCATTTCAACTGTATGTGCAGGGTAGCACCTGCATATATCTGCATAGTCCTTGTTTTTCTCCAAGTTACTCTCTGCTTACTGTTACATCTAGTGGAGTCATTCCTGTGGATACATGTAGTTCTTGCTTGTTTTTAAGTCTTGTATATTATTTCAGTATTTGGATATGGATGATGGACATATAGGTTGTTTCCAGAATTTTGCTAGTACAAACAATTCTGCTGTGAAAATTCTTGTACCTATATTGTATGAGAACTTTTAGGGGTAAAATTTCTGGGCCATCGGGTGAGTCCATGTTCAACTTTATTGTTAGCTATTTCCAAATTATTCTCCAAAGTGGTTTTACCATGCCCAGAGTTTTGCCAATTTGCCTTTCATTTTTTTTTAGGGGCTTTCTTCTCCACCAACTGAGGTTGCTTGCTGACCCAACTTACTGTTAGGTAGAATGAACATTTCTCCATTCTCTCTCTCTCTTTCTTTCTTTCTTTCTTTCTTTCTTTCTTTCTTTCTTCTTTCTTTCTCTCTTTCTCTCTCTCTCTCTCTCTCTCTCTCTCTCTCTCTCTCTCTCTCTCTCTCTCTCTCCCTCCCTCCCTCTTCCACTATCACTGAGGATTCCAACAGGAAGTAGATGACACACTCAAATTAGGATAATTTAAAGAGAAAGTTGAATAAAAAAACAGTTTACAAAGGTGTGGGAAAGGGGTAGGGAAACTCCAAGAACCAGGCAGCACCCCAGGCTGGTAACCATTAGGCTTAGTTTCCACACCAGCCCTGAAGGGTAAGGGGAGAAAAGTTATGAAGACTGAAGTTAGGGAGGTCTATGTAGATAGGGCAGTTGGACAAGTGCTAAAACTTTTGATGAGGGGACAAAACTTCAGTTGCTCTATCTATAAAAGGGAAAATAACAGTATTTACCTCATACAGCCATTACACAGCTATTGCGTGAAATCAGTGGGCTGTGTTTAGCACAGTGCCTGGAATGTAGCAAATGTTCAACAAATGCCAACTATTTATTACTTTAAATCAGGAGTAAGTTACATAGGCTCAAGAATTCTCAAAGAATTTTCATAGTTGTTATGTCCCAATCTGTGTTGAAATATAAGTGGGTTAAGGTTATTCTTCTTATAGTTGTTTCCCTGACATTTAAAAAAAATAGCAAATGTGGTATCCTTATATATATATATATTTTTTGTACTTTTTGGGACTCTAGCCTTTTATTTAGCTCCTCAGAAGTCAATATGGTTCCTTCTTTCTGGATATTGCATAACTGTTTTTGGAAGATGAATCTTCAAAGTTCTGAAGACTGTATTTTTCATTCTTTCCCCCAAATTTTATTATGAAAAAATATTAGACATACAAAACTGAAAAGAATAGAGTAATGAACAATCATATATCTTTTACTTAGAGTCTATAATTATTATTTTACTGTATTTGCTTCATCTCTTTTATAGAGGTTTTTTTTTTAATTAAACTACTTGACATCCAGACACTTTACTCCTAAATATTTCAGTGTGCATTTCCTAAAGATAAGGACAAATTTTACATAAGCATGATACCATTATCATACCTAAGAAAATTAACAGTTTTGTGATAGCATCAGATATCTAGTTCATATTTAAATTTTTCTAATTGACTCAAGAATGTCATATATAGGATCTAATTAAGGTTCTCACGTTGAATTTTATTCTCTGATTATTTCCTCATGGTGCCTTCTAACTTGTCCCATATCCCCCTGTATTTCCTGTGTGGCTCTCATGTTGTATCACGTTTACAGGCTCACAATGCCAGGTGTTCACTAGCATTGAAGCTGTCGGATCACTTGGTTTTCTTGACTCTCAGGTGGTCTTGAGGAAATCTATGCTCTCTTTCATTCATGGGGTGGAGTTCATGCAGCCTTCTCTCCTCAGATTTATCCGCTCCTCTACTGAACTCCAAGGTTCCTTCTGCCATGTTCTTAAATACTTCAAAGATTCTATTAGGGTAAAATAATAGGTGTGCTCTTATTCCTCTGAAGGCTTTTCATGTCTTCAGTTTTAAGTGGGTCATTTAAATTCAGTGATTCATTCCTTTATTCCACAAATATCTGTTTATCTCTCAGGTATTAGGCACTAGGAAAATCTCTGCTTCTTTGGCTGCTTCTGTACTGGATTCCTCTTCTCTCCCTGGTTGTTCCTTCTCAGTTTCCCTCATGAGCTCCTCTTACTCCTGAAGCTTTAAAGGTGGTGCTTTTTGCAGCCCTCTGCTCAGCTCATTTCACACATTTTTCCTAGGGTTCATATGCTCTTGCATTGTTTCTGCTAAAACCAACATATTGATGGCTTAGTAATCTGCAGACCTAAACCTCTTGAGAGCCTGTGCTTGCCCAGACTCCTCCCTGGAAAGGACCCCCCACATCTCACTGGTCATCTGGTCCCATGACTTGATCTTTCTACCCGTTGAATGTCTTTAAAAATGGGTCCCCTAGGTTTTTTTTTTATTGTTTTCCCCCCCCTGTGGCTGCTGCTACCTTGATGTAGACCAGAATTATGGGTCACTTGGAGTATGTCAGTAATCCATCTCCACCCTCTCTGGCTCCAGATGCATCCCCTTCAATATCCTCCAAGAATGACTTCCACAGTCTGACAGAAGATGCCCCATTTTTGTGCTTTCTTGTCAACCTCTGTGCCTTCTGTTATGGCACTAATTGTTTGTCTCTCTTCAATTATACTCCAACACCTTGAAGGTAGGCCTTAATTGACCTTGCACTTAGTAAGTAAATGACACACAGTAATATATAATAAGATAGTAGGCCATCATTTAGCATTAACTATATTGTGGCATTATGTGAGGAACTAAGAGCCACAGATGTGATGTGTTCTCCTAAACGTAAGTGGCGGAGTCAGGAGTCTAAACTCATATTTATGTGAATTAATTATAGAATAAAACACTTGTTCCGATTCTTAAGAAGCTCACATTCTATGGGGGCGGGGGAGGAGAGGACAGGTATGGGCAAATTATTGTAATGCATCAGGAGAAGTGGCATATAAAGAGATAGTATATAGATCTAGGGATTATAGAAGAAACAATTGCAGTAAGCTTTCAGTGGATCTGGGAAGACTTCATAAAGGAAGTGATGTTTGGAGTTGGATCTTGAAAGAATATATAGCATTTGTTAGTGATAAGGAGGAGAGCATTCCTCATAGTGGGGTCAGACATGTACAATGGCATGGGAGTTTCAGAGAAATGAAAATAGTTTTGGTAGGCTGGACTATAGGCTGCATGAGGCAGTCTATAGTGGAAATGAGACTGAAGGTTGGCCTGGGATTTCCACGGTGAAGGGTCTTCCACCATTGTTATAGTTTGTGCTTTGGTGCAATAGGGAGCTATGGAAGGATTTTAAATCAGATTTTAAAAATAGGTCAGATTTTAATCCGCTCACAACTCTAGTAGCTTGTAGTAAGCATGATTAGGATAAGAAAAGACCGTTGGCAGAAAACCGAGTAAGAGGCTCCTACAATAATTCAGATTTAAGATCATGAAGCCTGGACTAGGGCAGTGTAAGTGGATTGAAGATGACAAGATTCCCTAGAAATATATAGTGTTTATGTAAGCTGGTCTGATAACTAGCTGTGAACAGGGTTAGGTGACAATAAAAAAGTATCAGAGGAAACTGCAGATCAATGTTCCCTCAATGACTTCCTTGCTTTAGAAAGGAAGTATAAAATTGGGGGGCCACTTTTTTGACACATGGAACAAGGGGAGAGGAAAGTGAATATTCTTGATCTCTTCTCTGGATTAAGTTCTAAATATAGTACTGCCAGGATGCACAGGGAAGGGACTGATACTTTTTTCCCTCCTGTTGCTCTTCATTCCTACCACATCTCCTTAGCGACTGCCTGTTCCTGGCATCACACTCCCCTTTACCTCTAATCTTACTATTCTGTGGTTAGCTTGGCACCATGAAAGCATACAAGGAGACATGGGAGATTGAAAGGAAAAAGATAGAGTGATCAGAGGGAAAGACAGAGAGAGAAAGTCCACATGCATTAGAGTAAAAGCAACTGTATGGTATTTCAAATGTATTTCAGCATAGGTCATATAAAAGATTTATTTTTAATATACCCCCTGTATCTTTTGATTAACCGTACATTGTACATAATATATTTTTAATATACATATCTGAGGATGGGAATAACAGAAACATATGTTAACAGACTTGTATTAACTCTAGGGACAATACCACTGGGTTACAAGATATTATGGCTCCATATGTTACCCATAAAGAATACTGCAGCTTTAATGTGGAACACACTGTTTTGGATTGGCAAATGGATTGGAGTCAGGCTGAGAAAATGAATATCTGAATGATAAGCTTTATGTAGTATATCTGGGTAAGATGATCTTCTTAATACAATCTGGGTAAATCTACTCACTGCCCAGTCTGTATCTCAAATGAAGATTCCAGTGGTTTAGGACACTGCTATTTTCTCCCTGCTTTCTGGGAAAATTTGAGACACAGAGATTGCTTTTGAGATAATTAGATAAATACTTAATTGCTTAATGGGAGAGGTTCCTAATTCTCATGAGTTCAGGGCACTATGTCTTGGAAGTCGCTTTGCTCTTATTTCTTTAAGAGCTACCTATTTATACATGACCTGGTGGCCTGGACAGTCATGGCTTTGGGGGTCAGGAGACCCAACCTTCTGTCTAGGCTCTGTTACCCCTGGGTCCAGTGATTTCTTCAAATGATTTACTTCTCTTGGTTTCCATTTTCTAATTTGTTAAATGAGGCATTGGATTACATGGTTCCTTTCAACCTGAAGACTCACCAATTCCAGAAATTGAAAACCTCAGCTCCAAGGGGATTTTCAAAAGTTTTGGTCTGTCACTTCTTCTGAAGCAAAAGGAGATGCATCTTTTGGCTTTATACTTTGGGAATTTTCATGTCTCTCTACTCCTTTTGGAAGTTTCTCACTGAAAGCCCTCCTACCTGCTCTTCGATATGTAGGCAGCCCTCAGAAGGAGAAAAAAAATTCATGTCTCAAATATTTTGAGAAATCTCAGTACATGGGTTTGCTATTGCCTCTGGGGTTCCTTAGTTCTTATTGGCTTTTAAGTAGTTTTGAATGCAGGAGTAGGAAAGTGGTACTTAAATATTTCTGTTTCTTTCCTGTACTTATCAAGCCCATACCTAGACACCAAAATCCATTTTGAACTCTGCACTGCCGCCCAGTGGGTACCTCTCATCACTGCATTCTCTTTGTACTGGGCCGTTGGGAAGAAACTGGATACCTTTTGGAAGGTGGAGTAATAATAATAAGCCTGCTGCTGTTAATAATGAAGAGTTTTCTACATTCCTCCCAGGCACTATTAAGTCTTATACGTTATATATGTTAAATGGTTTTATAGGTTATAAATATTTATGTTACATGTTGTTTATCCTCATAGCAGCTCAATGAAGTAAGTCCTATTATTAGGCCCATTTTGCAGATTTGAAAACTGCCACTGGTAAGTGACAACTAGCTTGGTAGGATTTAGGGCTGGAAATAGTGAGAATAGTTTCTCTTGCTCCTTTGACCTCACAGAAAATTTCACAGCCAAATTTCTGTTCAATTGTTCTTTCAGTGTCAGAAGAGAATGGATTTATTGTTGGAGAGTTTTTCAGTTCAGTCCAATAACTATCTATTACGGTGTGTGCTTGGAGCTGTACAGCGTAAGGAAAAAGCCCAAGAAATGGTCTTTACCCTTTAAGGGCTTATATTCCAGCTTGGGGGGTTGTGCCTATGCTTAGGAAATAAAGAGTGCAGAGTTGTCTCAAAAGTTTGTAGAGGAGGAATAATTGAATGGATGAGGAAAGCACAGGTTGAATTTGGAGGCTGGAGAGCTAGATGGGAGATGGCCAGAGTAAGATGAATTGTAAGGTAATCTCCTTAAGGCAGGCACTGTGTCCTTCCTTATTCTTTTATCACCCTTTTTTTCATTTCAATATTTATCCTTTTCTCACTAGAATACAAGAATATGGAATGTGAGACATAGAATCTGAATTCAGAGAGCTCACAATCGAATGGAGAGACTGTGCAATTAACCAAAGCAAAGACACCAGCCAGGGATAACTGCGGCCTCTTCGTGAGGTGATGAAGAAGCTGGCTTGGAGCAGAGGCACCGGGTTGGAAAAGTGTGGGGGTAAGAAACAGACTGTGGAGGGCCTGAATTCCTGCCCACAAAGTTGAGACTCTATGCTGAGCCATAGCAATGGGGAGTCTGGTTTCTAAACAGGGGATTAGCATTCCGAAATCACATAGTATTGACTTTTTTTTTTTTTTAAGTAAGAGAAATTAGGAGAGGAGAGAAAAATATAGACTTATATGTTTTGTGTCAGAAATGAGTCCTGTGTTGAACTCTGAAGCCAACTACAGAGGATTCTCCAACACTGCTATGCTGCTGCCTTTCTCTACCCACAGCTATGCCTGGAGGTACTTAGCAGTGACCATCACATTGACCCTTAGGGTTGCATGGCTTCCTAGGTCATTTACTATGGTCTCTGTAAGTTTAAGGAATTGCGTAGGAAACTCAATAGATGAGGAGCCCCAAAGTGAAGCTGGAGACAGAACAGGCTCTCTGACTTCTGTGAGATTGAGGGGTAGTCATTTTCCGGAGTTAAGCATGTGATTGACTCTTTGTTTTATTTTTCTCTTTAGTTTCCTCTTTATGAAAAAGGTCGAATGCAATTCAGAAAATTAAACAGGAAGAACAGGAAGCCAATTTAGTATAGAAAAAATGGTGATGAATTATTTAACAAATTACATGCATGCATAACTCAAAGTTCCCAGGCAATATGTCCTGACTTACAAAAGAATGCTTCTTATCTGACATGAGAACTCTTCTTTGTTGAATCTAGTCTATAGGAACACTCACTCATAAATGTGCAAAAGTGTATGTCAGTATATTTATTACAGCGTTATTGTAATTGAAAAGGAGAAAGTAAAAGGAAAAGAAGGAGGCAGACAGGCAGGCCTTAGCTTCCCATCAAAAAGGCAACTATTTAAATCAATGATGTTACATTTATAAAATGGAATTTTATGTGGCAATTAAGGAATGTGGTAAGCCTGTACTGGTTTTCCAGGCTGCCATAGTACCACAGACTGGGTGTCTTCTCACAATTCTGGACGTCCAAGATCAGGGTGTCAGTAGGGCTGATCTCTTCTGAGGCTTTTCTCCTTGGCTTGCAGCTGTCCTTCCTGTGTCTTCACAGGATCTTCCCCTGTACACGTCTGTGTCCTATTCACTTCCTCTTATAAGGTCACCGGTCATATCAGACTAGGGACCTTAATGACCTTGTTTTAATTTCATTACCTCTTTGAAGGTCCTATCTCTAAAAACAGTCATATTCTGAGGTACTGGTGTTAGCACCTCAATTCCCACAAAGCTCATAAAAAGCTACACATATTAATATGGAAAGGTATCTAGAATTGTCAAAAATAAGTTGAAGATAAGTATAAGTGTACCATTTGAAAACAAATAGTATATATGTAACATATATGTACATATGTATTTCAAAAAGCATATGGAAGGATATATGTTAAACATTTAACAAGGGGAATTCATGAGCAAGAGGTGAACATCACAGTGAAGGGGACGTGGCTGGGTAGGAATGGATTATGGGAAAAGTTTTCTCATTTACTTATTCTATTAATTTAATTTTAATGTTTATTTTGGTATTATGTTAGTGATAAAGAGCACGTGCTCAAGAGTCAGATTGTTTGACTCAGATTGTTTGAGGACAGGCTTTCTCCCTTTGTAACTTCTTCTTTAAACCTCTGGAGCTTCATTTATAATGGGGAAAATTAAAATAAGATTTTTATGATAGTCATATTAGATAATGAATGTAAAACATTAGGCACAGTGCTTGGCACCTTACTAAGACTAATGAATATTAGTTATTTTTATTACCATGGTAATAAAGAAAAAAGCTCTTACTTGCAATTAGGGTAGAAGGAATGTTATTTAATCCCAGAAAAATGAAATCAAATCCAGTTTAATTAAATAATTGAGAGTCTCCCATGAATTCAAGGCACTGGGCTGAAATCGTAGAGGATCAAAGGTAGTCAGGTCAGTGACTGCCTGTAAGTAACCTAACATCAGGTATGCAGGGTTCCTCTACAAAATAATGTCACAAGACTGTCTAAGGGGAAATACCTATAAAACACTTAGTAAGAATTCAAATTATGATAATTGTTGCTGTTATTTTCCTTTCTTTGTAGCAAAATCTACTTGGAAAATGAAATTTATAAGGAAGCTCAAGAAAGATAGATTCAGGGAAAATTACTTAGGGGAAATATCACTAAACCATGCATATTCTGGCTCATTCCAGACATCTCTAGAAGCAGATAGGAATACGTGTGATGGCTGGTGAGGATGTCGTCTCCCCAACACTGGGGCTGATTGGAGGGGACTCTGACAAATTTCTTTTCAATATCTTTCCTTGGTCACCAAGAGCTTCTTTAAATTTAGCTGTACCATAGAGACAAGTTCCAGCTTGTTAGATCATTGTCCCAGCCTAAAGATTGGGTTCTTTTTGATACTTCCTCCTGTAGGATTATATCTGAAAGGTTCCTGCAGATTCTCGTCCCTTAGCCCTGTGTCTTGGAATGCAGTTTGTTTGCGGTCCTGTTAGCTAGTCCTTAATCAAGCACACCGTGCCATCAGTCAGTAGGACGGTGTCCTTCTGGTACTGGGACTTTGCTCCGTTGGTCTCATCAGCAGGCCGCAGGCCCTTCGTCTTTGTGCCTGGGTGTGTCCACCCTGCCTCTAAATGCTCAGTGTGTGCATGCCAGAGCCTGTTGCCAGTGGACTCCTCCAGTTAATAACAGACTGGCTTATCAAGGCCAAACTGATAAAAATTAAAAAAGAGTATTTGGGCTAGAAAGGGGGAACAGTTCATTCCCAGTTCATTTCCCCCCCCCCATTCTTCCCTTTGAGAGAAGTTATGTGGAGTTGGCTTTTTTTAGTGAGAGAGAAGAAAACTGCTTACTAACAGGGATATGTTCTGAGAAATGCATCGTTAGGCAACTTCCTCCTTGTGTGAACATCAGAGTGCACTTACACAAACCTAGATGGCATAGCCCGCTGTATACTTAGGCTTTATGATACAGCCTATTTCGCTTAGGCTGCAAGCCTGCCTGTACAGCATGTCACTGTACTGAATCCTTTAGCAATTGTGACAGAATGGTATTTCTACATATAAACATATCTAAACATAAAATGGAATGGTGAAAATAAGGTGAAATAAAGATAAAAAATAGTACACCTGTATAGGGTGCTTACCATGAATGGATCTTACAGACTGGAAGAAGCTCTGGGTAAATCAGTGAGTGAGTGGTGAGTGAATGTGAAGGCCTAGGACATTACTGTAGACTTAATGACTGTACACTTAGGCTCCAATAAATTTATAAAACAACATGAAATTAAATCAATCTCAAGAGAAAATACAATTAAGAGATGCAGCTGGCTGCTGGTGAAACATAGCTCACTGTTTTACAGACAACAATTTTTTCCTCCAGCTTTATCGAAATACAATAAACAATTAGTTTCTTATATTTACATTATACAATTCAAGGAGTTTGTTTCAATTATAGTTGGCATACAGTAATATATTCAGTTCAGTTGTACAACATAGTGATTAGAGATCTATATAACTCACAAGGTGATCACCCATTAAATCTAGTACCCCTCTTCCCTTCCCCCTTACATGTTTATTACAACATTATTAACTATTTTCCTTATGCTACACTTTATATCCCCATGTCTATTTGTAACTATTCATTTGTACTTCTTAATCCCTTTGCCTTTTTTCACCATCCTTCTACCCCGCTACCATATAGTAGCCATCAAAATATTCTCTGTACCTATGAGTTTATTTCCATTTTTGTTGTTGTTGTTTATTTTGTTCTTTAGATTACACATGTACGTGAAATCATGCAATATTTGTCTTTTCTCTCTGATTTATTTCATTCAGTGTAATACCCTCTAGGTCTATCAGGACAGTATTTTTTTCCATCCCCTTCCTTTTTACTGTGTGTATTTTTTAATCTGAATTGAGTCTCCTGTAAGCGTGTATGTTGGGGTCTTGTTTTCTTATCCATTCATCCACTCTGTCTTTTGGTTGGAGCACTTAATTATTTTCCTTTTGAGGTACTTATTGATAGGAATGTAGTTATTACCGTTTTTTTAACGTTATTAGGGTAACATTGGTTAATACGAGATATAATTTTCAGGTATACATTATAATTTGAAATCTACATATTCTATTGTGTAATTACCACCCAGAGTCCACTTTCCTTCAGTTACCATATATTTGACCCCCTTTACCCTGTCTAACTCTTCCTACTCCCCCATCCTCTACCCTCTTGTAACCACTAGTTCATTGTTCATGTCCCTGAGTCTCTGTTTGTCCCGTTCATTTGTTGCTTTTAGGTTTATATCTCACATATAAGTGATATCATGTGATTTTCAACTTTTTCAGTCTGGATTATTATTATGATTCTTTATTCATGTTTTGATACATGTTTTTTTCTTCTTAAAGAAATCTCTCCAACATTTCCTGTAATACTGGCTTGTTGTTGATAAATTCCTTTAGCTTATTTTTGTCTGGGAGCTCTTTATCTACCCTTTGACTCTAAATGATAGCTTTGCTGGATAAAGTATTCTTGGTTGTAGATCCTGGGTTTTCATCATGTCGAATATTTTGTGCCAAGTCCTTCTGTCCTGCATAATTTCTTTTGAGAAATCAGTTGTCAGTCTTATGGGTATGCTCTTATAAGTAACTAACTGCTTTCTCTGCTGCTTTTAAGATTCTTTGCATTTAACCTTTGGCATTTTAATTATAATGTATCTTGGTGTGGGCCTCTTTGGATTAATCTTTTGGGATTCTCTGAGCTTCCTGGGGTATGTATGTCTATTTTCTTCACTAGGTTAGGGAAGTTTTCCATCATTATTTCTTCAAATAGCTCTTCAACCTCTTGTTTTCCTTCAGGTACTCGCATGAATATTTTCCAACACTGGGCCGGTTCACCTCTCCTTAGGCAACCTGGTGGTTCCCCTGCTCCCGGGAGGTCACCATATATTGATGCTGAACTTAGTGCAGACTCCTGATCAGCTCAGCACACTACAGCCAGAACTCCTGAGTTCAAGGTCCTCTTGCCTCGCCTCCCGAGTAGCTGGGACTATAGATGTGTGCCACCGCACCTCGTGCATAAATATTTTTATATTTAATTGTGTCCCATAGGCCTCCTTAAATTATTATATAGTCTTGGCTTATTTTTTCTTGCCATTCTGATTGAGTGTCCTTGGATTTCCTATACTCTATAAGGGTTTTGATTCTCTTCTTTATCCACTTTGTTTATTCCTTCTAATATCCTTCATTTCAGATAATGTGTTCTTTATTATAATTTCCATTTCCTTTTTATGTTTTTTATCTCTTTGTTGAAGTTTTCACTGAATTCATCTACACTTTCCATAAGTTCACTGAGCATTTTTACAACCAGTGTTTTGAACTCTGCATCTGTTAGATTACTTGACTCCATTATTCCTGGATCTCTGTTCTGTTCTCTCATATGGTTTCTGTTTCTTTGTCTTCCCATTTTGGCTGCCTTTTCTGTGTATGTTTCTATGTACTAAGCAAAGCTCCTAAGTCTCCCGGTTTATTAGTGTAGCTTTGTGTAGTAGGTGGCTTGACACAGTCTTGAGAGGGATTCGGCTACAAGCCAAGTTTAGCCATAGCCTGTGCCCTTCCAAGGCCACCTGTTGAGATTTAGCAAGCAATCACAGATTCTGTGCTTATAGTTGCCTTAAAAGGCCACTCCAGAAGCTGAGGCCAGTGTAAGTCTTGGCGCTGCTCAGCAAGGCTCACTGGATTCCCGAGAACGCAACTGGATGTAGCTTGGGGGGGCTGCGAGTTGAGGAGGCAGAGTTCAGGGGAGTCCTCTGGGCAGAGTGACCTCTGTTATCCAGTTTGATGATGTCTCAGCTATGGCGGCACGTGTCTGTGTACTGGGAGGTGAGGAGAGTTCAACAGAGGAACAGTGGATTACTGTTGGTAATCTGCTCGGGAGAGATCCTTGCCTCTGGCCCTCACTTTTGGCAACTCAGCATACCCCTGTAAGTCACTGGTGTCCCCCGCCCCACACCCCTCATGGAGCCAACCCTGTGCTGGTGCTCAGAGCAGAACAGGTTCATCACCAACTAAAGTTTGCTCGCAGACATGGCCCCTTTAAGAGGCATCTGCTGCTGCCAGCTGCCGCAGCCTCTGTCCCACTCAAGCTGGGGACCACGCACTCTCACGTCTTCACCCCCTCCTATCTTCTACTGTTGCAGGTTGATTAATTATTTCTATCCCTAGTTGTAGTGCTTCTGTTCATCTAGATCCCCAGTGACTTTGCTTGCTGTTTTCTCTGTGTTTTCTGTCATAACTTTGATTTGGTCACAAGAAGGATGAACAAAGCCTCTATTATCTATGCCATTTTCTAGCCAGTTCCAGTCAACTATTTTTTTTTTATAAATAGAAAGAGTACACTCTAATGATAAAAGTATAGCATAGTAAATACATAAACAAGTAACACAGGCATTTATTATCATTATCCAGTATTATATACTGTACATAATTGTACATGCTATATTTTATACTCTGGCAATGCACACAGTAGATTTGTTTAAACTAGCATCACTGCTAACATGTGAGTAATGCTTTAAGTTAAGATGTTATGACTGGTATGACATCACTAGGCAAGGAAATTTTTCAGCTCCATTATCATTTTATGGGACTACCACTGTCCAAATGTCACGAAACGAGGCAAAGGATCTGAGTAGAGCAAGCCAAACTGAGGGGCATTGTCTGTAGATGGAACACTAGTTACCAAGGAATCAAGATGCTGGGCAAGCTCAGGTGAGTGCTTAAGGGGGAGACTCATATCTGGAGGTGGAGTGCTGAGGACCTGTGGGAAACCCAAAAGCCAGCTGGCTCCGAGCCAAGGATCCAGGTTTTACTCAATTTGAACTGTGTTGACCTTGCAACTGTTGTTCCTTCCGGTGCTTTAGTGTCCTTATCTGTAAATGGTGGTGATATGAGTACCTGGTAGGTTTGCTGAGCCAAGAAAGATAACGTGTGAAAAGCACTTAGTACACTGAATGTCTGTTCACCCCAAGTATGTCCGGACATGAGGCAGAGACAGTTAGAAGCATGCAGGCATGTGAGGAAGGGGAGACACGGAGGGGAGCCCGCGCACTGCTCCCAAGCCTCACATGTGCTTCCTGGCTTCTCACATCTCAAATAACTCAGGCCAGATTCTCAGTAGAAAACAAAGTCACTTTTTCAAAACACTCAGGGTTGGAAAGTGGCACATCCTTGAGCCTCAGCCTCAAGGTCCCTTTAGGCAGAGAAATGTGTTTCAGTTAGAACTGTTGCGGGTCACGGCAAGACTCCCTCTCAGGCTTGGTAGGTGTCCTTGAAGAAAGAAAATGGGGTCACCAGCCTCTCTAGCTTTTTTGCCGCTCAGGGCCCAGCCCTTCTGGGCCTTCATGTTGGAATATGAAGTTGTGACTTCCCTTGCATAGGAAAGCCTGAGCCAACCGTGGCCAGGCTTATCTCTACTCAATGCAGTGTTGTTTTAGAAAATCAAAGCACTTTCTTTTCTGCTTCTTTAAAGGGAGGAAAGAGGCCTCGCTGGCTGCTGCTTGGAGCAGGGGCTGCTGAGTTCAGATGAGTCAGAATGAGCTTCTTTCTTAGCTGCTTCCCTTCTGGTCACTTGGGCTAATCTGTACAGCTTCAGATTGTATCTGGGCACCCACATACTCAGGCCTTCGAGGGCAGTTCTTGAAGGGCTCTGGAAGGAACAGCCGCTCTGAGGAAAAGGCCACCCTACAAACCTCCTTACTCCAGTCACAACCTTTCACCATTCATGCTGCCGAAGCCTCTCCTCCATCCCGGGCTCCTCCTTGCGCTACCTCTCAGATTCTGCATTTCAGCAACTCAGCTGCAGAGCTACTAACTTGCTTGTGCAGGCTAAGAGGCCTTGGCTCTACAGGAAAGTATCCTTCCCCTCCTTCACTTCTGCTCCTTCTCTTTCACTCTTCCCATTCCAGACCCGTGGGTTCCCAGAGCCAGCATCAACATGTTCCCTCCTCCCCTCCATGGAGGGTCAGAGCTCCTGTTCTTCCTGTTCTCCACTGAGGTCAGAATTTCTTGTTGCAGTCTGAAAGAGTAAGACTATCTCTCAATGCCCAATCACTAGGATGGAACAAGCAGCTATTGTCTGAGATGCTCTAGAGAGCACTGACAGTCCTCTGGGTCACCAGGTGCCCTCAGCCAGGACTGGACAAGGCCTGTGTATGAACTTTGGAAAGTTCATAAAAGCTTAGGCTCTTTGAGCTCCTAAGTCACAGTAGAACAGTGAAGATTTGGTTACTCCTGGGTAGGGCTTTATAGGGTTTCAAATCACCCTACATAGCCAGAATCTTGCAGTTAAATAGCAATCTCTTAGGTTTAATTTTTTTAAAAAATATGAGTATCTTTAAAACATACAGAAGCAAGAGAAATAGAACAATGAAAGCCCAGGCACTTCTCCCAGATTCAAAGGCCCTGACTCTCTGCTGTTGTTGTTCCTGAGACCTTTACTCTTACTTCTTTTTGAAATACTTCTCTATTTAACTTGGCAAACAGTTCATGAATTTTTAGATGAATCTGGCACATGCCTTCTGCCAGAGAAACAGAAAACTAATGCTATTATCAGTTTATTATCATGGCTTATTTTCACACTGAGGAGACATGATCTGTTTTAACAGAGAGCGTAATCCAATGGCAAATTATTGTCAGAAAGAACAGCCAGCTTAATGTCCAAATGGAAAATAGTTTTTAGGCAAGCATTTTTCTACAACCCAATCAGACAACATTAAATAATGATGTGACTAGCCAATTGATGCAACTGCTTGTATGTAGCTGGGGGTTGACTGGGGCTAACCTTTTTCTGAGAGCCCTTTCCTATCTCCCCAGAAGCAGGGTATTTCTGGATTGGAGGCTCTCCTGCACCCTTACTGGTTTGTGAGGGCAGTTAAGGATGCTGCCCATGATGTTATTCATTAGTCTTTTTTAAAAGGAATGATACCATAATTTCTGCAGAAGCCAGCTCTAGGAAAGGACTTATCTTTCCTGATATCTGGTAAATCTTTTATTTTCTGACAATGAGAAACTAAAAACACTATTGTGTTTTGCTTTTTGCCTTGGCTACCAGGAAGCTTAGGACTTAATTTAAAGCTCAATTACAGTGGAATATTTCAACTATGGTTCCAGTTAACTTATCTCCTACCATTTCCCTCTATGATTTCCAATTTCTCACTTTTATCTTTTATATGCCTTGGGTGTAGGGGTTTTTATTGTACTGAAACTTCGTTTTCATTTCTTTGAAATAGGAGTGATAGAAACTAAAAACAAAAGCAAATAAAATGCACTCCACCTTCCCTTTCCATAGACTTTGTGAGAAACCAAAGAGGTTAAAGTACTGGGCCAAGACCACACAGTCAGTAAGTGATGGGGAGAGATAACCAGAACTACTCATGTGCAGTGCATTTATACTTGTAGTTTATAGTTCTTATGTTAAAAAGCGCTTCCTCAATCTTGAGTAAATTGTCTCAATTTGTCCTTGATTTATTCTTTCAATAAATACTCTACGAGCTTTATCTATATCATATTAGCATTACAGGTGGGCAGATAAAGATACAATAAACACTGTCTTTAGGGAATTTATAGTTTAATAAGAAATATCAAACATGTTCATCTAATTATAACACAAGATAAGAAGTTGTGGGAGTTTTTAGATGAAGTTTATTGTGTTGAAAGAAGGAAGAAATTATTGAAGATAAGAACAGAGCAAACTTGAGTAGATGGTTGACATTTAGGTGATTCTTGAAGGAGAGGGAAAGTATAGACCTTTATCTTGTCGATATTCTGTTTTACACAGGATGAAATAATACAGAGAGAGAAAGGAAATTTCTCCACATCATCCAGTTAGAATATTTTCTATAACCACCCCATCTGTCTCCCTCTGTTGAAGCTGGTTTTGGGCTTTTAGGACAACTGAAATCTGGATTAAATTTATTCTTAGGTGACAGCCATTTAAGTAATTGTACTTAAATGTCAGAGCCAAGTCTTGGTATTTGGGGCAGTACTGTTTTTACTTATAAGAAACAAAACATTATGTTGAGAAAACTTGGGTAAAAAGTGGGAATTCATGGATGCCACTGTGGTATCTCAGATGCTTTAAGGAAGTGTTGAAGAACCAGCTTGGATTCAGGACAGCTGGAACTAGGCCACACATGCCATTTTTTTTCACAGAATGAGCTTTTGGATTTGTTGATTTTCTCTATTGATTTCCTCTTTCTAATTTCATTGATTTCTTTTGAATTTACTTCTTTCGAATTTACTTGCTTTCTTTTTCCAGTTTCTATGTGGTATCTTAGATGATTAATTTATTTCTTTCTTTTCTAATATAGTCATTCAATGCTATGAATTTTCCTCTAAGCACGATTTTTCCTGCATCCTACAATTTTGATGTTTCATTTTCATTTTCATTTAATGCAAAATATTTAAAATTTTTTCTTTAAATTCTTCTTTGATACATGTGTGATTAGAATTATGTTATTTAATTCCAAATTTTGTTTTGTCTTTATGTTATTCATTTTTATTTTAATTTGGTTGTAGTCTGAAAGCAGATAGTGTTTGATTTTTAGCCTTTTAAATTTGGTAAGGTTTGTCTTACAGCATTTAGTGGTTAATGTTCCACATGAACTTGAGAAGAGTGTATGTTTTTTTAGAAGAATCTGTATTCTTCTGTTGTTAGATGAAGTAGTTTATAGATGTCAGTATATCCAATTTATGGATGGTATTGTTGTGTTCAACCATAACCTTATTGATTTTCTGTCTTCTAGATCTCTCATTTCCTGGTAGAGGTACTGAAGTCTCCAACTATAACAGTGGTCATCTAGTTTTCCTCACAGTGCTATCAGTTTTTGCTTTATGTATTTTGATGCTCTTTGTTAGGTTCATACACATTAAGGATTGCTATGTTTTCTTGGAAAATTGACCCCAATATCATTATGTAACACCTCTCTTTATCACTGATCACTTCCTTGCTCTGAAGTGTGATCTGTCTAAAATTAATAGAGCTATTCCTCTTCTTTTAATTATTCTAGAATGATATATTTTTCTTTATTCATTTACTTTTCATCTATATGAATTGTATTAAAGTGGTTTGTAAGTTGGTTTTGTTTTTGATCTATTATAACGATTTCTGTATTTAATTGATAATATTTAGACCATTGATATTTAAAGTGATTATTGATATAGTTGGATTGATATCTACCATATTTTTACTGTTTTCTATTGTTACCCTTGTCTTTGTTCCTATTTTTGCTTCCACTCCTTTTCTGTCTTTTTGTGGTTTCAATTGAGCAGTTTATAATTCCATTTTCTCTCCTTCTTAGCATATCATTTATACTTCCTTTAGTGGCTGCCACTACAGTTTGCAATATACATTTACAACTAAATCTAAGTCCATTTTCAAATAAACACCATCCAGCTTCACATACTATAGGTAACCTTATCATAACAAAATAATCCTAATTCCTCCTTCTTGTCCCTTGTATCATTACTGCCATTCATTTCACTTGTACATAATACCATACGTAAATGTATATGTACATGTATACAAATGCAAGCATACATAATTGAATATGTGCTATTATTACTGTGAACATGTTATCTTTAAATCAGTTAAGAATTTAAAAAGTTTTTTATTTTATTTTCCCTGATGTCTTTCTTCTTCATGGAATCCAAGTTGCTGACCTATATCAATTTTCCTTCTCTCTGAAAGAACTTCTTTTAAATTCTTCAAGGCAGTCTAGCAACAGATTCCCTTAATTTTCTGTTTGTCTGAGGAAGTTTTTCTTTTCTTTACTTTTGAAGGATAATTTCTCAGGTGCAGAATTCTAGTTGGTGATTTTTTTTCTTCAATATGTTAAATATTTCACCCTATTCCCTTCTCATTTGCATGGTTTCTGAAAAGTCAAATATAATTTTTATCTTTGCTTCTCTAAAGGTAAGGTAAACTTTGCTTCTTCTCAACTTTTTTTTTAAAGGTTTTGATTTTCTGGCAATTTGAATATAATTTGCCTAGGTGTCTGTTAGTTTGTTTTGCATTTATCCCGTTCAGTGTTCTTGAGCTTTCTAGATTTGTGTTTGGGTCATTAATTTTGGGGGATTTCTCAGCCATTATCCCTCAAATGCTACTTCTGTTCCTTTTTCTCTTTCTTCTCCATCTGGTATTTCATTGTACATATGTTATTCTTTTGTAGTTGCCCACAGTTTTGGGCAGTCTGTTTTTTTTTTTTTTTTCAGTCTTTGTTCCCTTTCAGTTTGGACATTTCTGTTGAAATATCCTCAAGTTCAGAGATTTTTAAAATTATCCATGTACAGTCTACTACCGAGCCCCTCTATGGCATTCTTCATTACTATCATAGTGTTTTATTTAAAAAATTTTTTTAGCATTACTCTTGATTCTTTCTTAGAATTCCCATCTTCTGCTTACATTGCCCATCTGTTCTTACATGCTGTCTACTTTATCCATTACATTCTTAGTATATTAATTAGAGTTGTTTTAAGTTCATGGTCTGATAATTCCAATATCACTGCCATATCTCAGTCTGATTCTGATCCTTGCCTGTCTCGTCATACTGTGGGTTTTTTTTTTTCTTTGTTTTTTGTTTTTGTCCTGTGACCTTACTTCTATGATGAATCTAAGAAGAGTTGTTGATTTTTCAGGTTTTAAGATTTTTACTGTTGTTAGGAACAAAATGATGACTTCTGCACTCCTTACTTGCTGGACTGAAAACCATAAGTCAGGCGTGGCATTTCACTCAGTATAATTCTCTAGTCTTTCATCCAATGTTGTGTGTATCAATAATTTGTTATTATTCATTCTGACTAGTATTCCATGTTATGAATGTGCCACATATGTTTTATCATTGATGCATTGAGGATTTGAAGCTGTTTCAAGTTTTTGGCAATAATGAAACAAACTACAATAATGATTTGTAATATAGGTTTTTGTGTGAAAGTGTCTTAATTTCTCTGGATAAAGGCCCAGGAGTGTAATTGCTGGGTAAAAGGTAGCTGTATGTTTAGTTTTTTAAGAAACTGCAAAATTATTTTAAAGTGACTGTGCAATTTTATATACCCACCAATGAAGTGTGATGATCTTGTTTTCCCCATTATATATTTTTCATTTTAGCCATTCTATTAGGTGTGTAGTAATAATAGCATGATTTTAATTTCCATTTCCATAATGTTTAATATATGAACATCTTTTCATGTGCTCATCTGCCTTCTTTTTATATGTCTTCTACATATCCTCTTTGGATGTCTCTTGTTCATCTTTTGCCCATTTTCTAATTTGTACTATTTATTTTTCTATGCGAGTTTTGAGCATTTTTTATGTTTCTAGATACTAGTCCTTTGTTAAATAGGTAGTTTGAAAAATATTTCTCCAGTTTGTAGACTTCTTATTAGAGTCTTCTGTAGAGCAAATGTTTTTAATTTTCATGAAGTACAGTTATTATTTTTCCTTTTGTGAATTGTGATTTTTGGTGTTAAGTCTAGGAACTCTTGCCTAACCTTAATCCCAAAGATTTTCTCCTATTTTTAAAAGAAGTTGTATAATTTATGGTTTATATTTAAGTCCACTATCCATTTTCAGTGAATTTTTAAAATAAGATGCGACTTGGATTGAGGTTCATTTTGCTGCCTCTGAGTGTCCAGTTATTCCAGCACCATTTGTTGAAAAGGTGATCTTCTACTCTTTTTGTTTTTATACCTTTGTCAGTAATCAATTGGGCATATTTGTGTGGAGAATATATATATATGTAATTTCTGGGTTCTGTTCTGTTCCATTGATCTATATTTTTCTCTTTGCCTGTACATACAGTCCTTATTACTGTAGCTATATAATGTCTTAAAATTGGGTAGATGATTTCATATTATTTATTTTTCTTTTTTTAAAAAAACTTAAAACCATTCTAGTTCCTTTGCCTTCCCATATACATTTTAGATCTTGTCTATGGCTACAAAACTCCTTGATATCATTTTGAAAGAATTATGTTACATCATATATAAATTTGAGGATAATTGACATCTTTACTATGTTGAGTCTTCCAATCTATGAGCATTGTATGTGTATTTATTTAGGGTTTCTTTCATCAGCGTCTTGTATTTTTAGTGAAAAATTCTGTATGTTTTGTTAGATTATACACTTAAGAAGTTTAACTTTTTTGGGCCATTGTAAATGGTATTGTTTATACTTCAGTATGTGTTTTATTGCTAAAATGTGGAAATATGATTAACTTTTTAAATGTGTATGTCATATCCTGTAAGCTTGCCGAACTTATTCAATTCTAGGAGTTTTAATAAATGGATTTTTTTAACCCAAGATTTTCTACATATATAATAGTTCATCTACAAATAGGGACAGTTTTATTCCTTTATTTTGGATATGTATGTCCTTATTCCCCGTCCTCCTTTGGTGTGTGTGTGTGTGTGTGTGTGTGTGTGTGTGTGATAACATTGGCTAGAACTTTTAGCATTATGTTGAATCACAATAGTGAGAACAGACATCCTGTCTTATTCCTAAACCTGGAGGGAGATAGCGTTAATTATTTCACCATTAAGTATAATGTTAGCTATAGGTTTTTGTATATGCTCTTAATCAGATTGAGGAAGACTTCTATTTCTAGTTTTCTGAGAGTTTTTATCATAAATAATTATTGAATTTTGTTAAATGCCTTTTCTGTTATTAACTTTCTTCTTTAGCCCATTAATATGATGGATGAAATTGACCGATTGTAATGGAATCAGCCTTTCATATCTGGAAGAAATCCTATTAATTATACACCTAGTCGAGTCAATAATTCTTTTCTGATATTTTGTTAAGGATTTTGGCATTATAGAATTTCTGGTCAAGATGGTGGAGTAAATAAACATGGTGCTTGCCTCCTCTCATGACCACATCAAAATTACAACTAAACTATAGAATAACCATCATTGAAAATCACCTGAAGTCTAGCTGAATAAAACTCTTACAAACTAAAGACAACAGAAGAAGCCACCTCGAGGACTGGTAGGAAGGATAGAGTCATGAAAAAGGGCTCATCCCACACCCACGTATGGTGGTTAAAAATTAGGAGAGATAGCTTGGTTGTAGAGGTTCCCCCAGGGGAGTGAGGGATCCCAGCCCCACACCTGGACTGCCTAGCCCAGGATTCCAGTGTTGGGAAGAGAAGGCCCCACAAAATCTGGATGTGAAAATCAGTGGAGATTGTGGCTGAGTTAGATGGAGGGCTGTGAGCATCTCAGTTGTTCCTCTTAAAGGGCCAGTGCATGAATTTACCTGCTGATGAACTTGCTCTGAGCTCCAGCACTGGAGCAGTAGCTCAAAAGGTGCCAGGGACATATGGGGAGGAATTGAATTGCTTGGCTTCAGGGTGAAGGTTAGAGGGACAGCTTTCTCCCAGTCAGCTGGCATTGGCCACTGTTCCTTTGTTGAGCCCTCCCCCTAGGTAGTGTGCAGACACAGGTGGCCACTATATCTGATTCTCTATCAACCTTGCTAACACTGGTTGCCCCATCCTGGTGATTCCCTGAGACTCTGCCCCACCCAGTGGCAGGCCCACCCAAGCTGCTTTCAGTGAATTCCAATACAAATGTCTGTCTTGAATCATGCTGTGACTTTTCTAATATCTCTCAAAGGTTCGCAAAACCTAAAGAAGCAGCATCTGGCCTCAGCATGACTCATACTACTTGTCAAACAGCCCCAAGCCTGGCACGCTAGTAGCAGCCGCCTCTGTTTGCAGTTGACTTCTTGAGGTACATCCAAGCTCAGTGCGGGTGGTGGCCATCTGTGGATTGCTTTGGTGGCTCATGCTAGGTGGCCCTGGGCAGGGTATGCCTATGGCTGAACTTGGCCCATGGTAGAGCCTATCCCAGGAGGCACAAGCCTGCATGTCTAGTAGCTGGCTTTGGTCTGAGCCAGAGCACCACCTGGGGCAACATCCAAGGATGTCACACCTAAAGGCAGAGTGGGAAGGCACCCTGCTAAAGTAAATCCTGCTCAGTAGAGTCAGCCCCTGTACAATAGCTCCTCTATTGTAGTCACTGGCTAGACCTCACAACCAACCAGCCTGAGGGTCAATCCCCCCATTGATGTGGTGACAGCAACCAAGGGTTAACTATAAACAGGAGCAAACACAATCCATATAAGGGACACACCGAGAATGCAGCTCAGGTGACCAGAGATACCACCACCACTGGGCCCACAGGACACCTACTACATAAAGCCACTCAAAACCTGGAAACATAGCAGTCCCCCTTAATACATAGAAACCAACACAGAAAGCAGCCAGAATGGGGAGACAAACAAGCATGTCCCAAATGAAAGATGAGAACAAAGCTCCAGAAAAGAACTAAAAAAAAAAAAATAGAGACAAGTAATCTGCCAGATTCAGAGTTCAAAACACTGGTTATAAGGTTGCTCAAGGAACTTAGGAAAAGAGTACATGAACTCAGTGAGAACTTTAGCAAAGAAATAGAAAACAAAAATAGAGATAGAAAACATGAAAATGAGCTAGTCATAAATGAAGAATACAATAACTTCAATAAAGAATATATTATATGGACTCCACAGTAGATTAAATGAAACAGAGGATCGAGTCAGTGAAATAAAAGATAAGGTAGCAGAAAACACCCAATCAGAATTAGCAACAAGAAAAAAATCACCCCCCCCCCAAAAAAAATAAGGCTAGTAAGGAGCCTCTGGGACAACATCAAGCATACCAACATTTGCATCATAAGGGTACAAGAAAGAGAAGAGAGAAGAGAGATCAGGAATTGAAAACTATTTGAAGAAATAATGGCAGAAAACTTTCCTAACCTGGTGGAAGAAATAGATATATAAGCCTAGGAAGTACAAAATAGTCCCGAACAAGAGGAATGAAAAGAGGCCCATACCAAGACACATCATAATTAAAGTGCCATAGGTTAAAGACAAAAGGGAGAATTTTAAAAAACAGAAAGAATAAAGCAATTAGTTTACTTACAAGGATACTCCCATAAGACTGTCAGCTGATTTCTCAACAGAAACTTTGCAGACCAGAAGGTATTGGTACAAAATAGTCAAAGTGATGCAAAGTAAGGACCTAAATAATACTCTACCCCAAAAAACTATCATTTGGAATCAAAGGACAGATAAAAAGCTTCCCAGAGAAGAAAAAGCAAAGAGTTCATCACTGCCGAGCCAGTATTACAGGAAATGTTGGAGGACTTATTTAAGAAGAAGAAAAAATGTAAAAAACTACGAATGATAAAGTGGGGGTGAGAGACAGCCCCAGATTCTCCCCTTGAAACTACAATAATCTGAACATATAAACCTCAACAAAAAATACCCAAACTGCACACCAGCACATCTGAGCATGGGACCTATGCATAAGAGCTACCACAGGTCAGAATCCTGGGTGTCAGATGGTGGACTGGGGGAAATAAAGAAGCTACATCTCCAAGCATCACATTCCTTGAAGGAGGAGGGGGAAGAGAGAAGGTGCAGGGACTTCCCTGAACAGCCCTGTCTGGAAAAGCTGTGAGCTCCCCGTAGCCAGCAGGCAGCAGGGCAGAAAGCAGAAAAGCTGATTTTTACTAGCTGCAGTTGCAAAACCGAGGCTGAGCCTCAGCCCCCAGCTCCCAACCCAGAAGGCCTCTCCCCACATATCCTCCAAGACCAATCCCCTGAGCTCCAGGAGAATCTGAGAAAATGCTGCACTGTTGCTGCACAGTTGCTGGCACTGACAGGGACCAAAACTGAGGATAGTGAGCGTTATTGAACATCTACAAGAAAAATTTTTAAAAAGGCATTTTTAAGACTTTATATAAAGCAGGGATCCAAGATGCTTAGACGCCACCTACTGGGAACCAAAAGAAAAGTGCCTTCTTTGCAACAGGCTAAAGAGAGACCTTTACATAAAATCTTCTGGAAAAACAGCAGAATACACTTCAATTAATGCCCAGGTGAAGAAATAGTCCATTAAACACCATGAACAACCAAGGTGACAAGGCATCTCAGAAGAAAGAGAAAAATCTCAAGAAAATAAGCTTACAGACATAGAAATAAGCAACTTAAATGACAGAGACTTCAGGGTGGTACTTCTGAAAAAACTCAGTGAGTTCTGAAATGAAGTCATATCAACAATTTCAGGAATTAAAAAACAACTATATGAGCAGAGATTGAAATCCTCAAAAAAGAACAGAATATATCTTCTGGGGATAAAAAAAAACACACAGCAAGAATTGAAAAACGAAATAGCAAGCTTGGGAAATAGAGTTGACCAAATGGAGGAAAAGGATCAGTGATATCAAAGACTGAAATCTAGAATAAATCAGAATGAAGAAGAGAGAAATGAAAGAATGAAAAATAATGAAAGAGAAATACAAGAACCAGCTGATATCATCAAGAGAGGAAACATAAGAATAATGGGCATTACTGAAGTGAGGAAAAGGAGCAGGGACTAGAAAACATTTTCAGACAAATAGTGGACAAGAATTTCCCAAATCTCAGGAATGAGTTGGAGCCTGGAATTCAAGAAGTCAACAGAACACCCAATTATCTCAACTTGAAAAGGCCTTCACCAAGACATATTGTATTAAAGTTATCAAAAATCAACAACAAAGGCAGAATTCTCAGGGCAGCCAGGGAGAAGAAAACTATAATGTATGAAGGAAAACCCACTAGATTATCATCGGACTTCTCAGCCAATCCTTACAAGCCTGAAAGGAATGGAATAAAAATATTTAAACTATGAAGTGAAAGAAACTACCAGCCTAGAATAATGTATCCAGCTAAACTCTCCTTTAGATATGAAGGCAGAATAAAGACCTTTCCAGACATACAAAAATTGAGGGAATTCTCCACTACAAGGCCCACACTACAGGAAATACTGAAAGGGGTCAGCTCACCTAAAAAAAAATAACAACAAAAAAAATTACATAATTAGGAGTAAAGAGACTATCAGGCAAATAGAAGCAGAGGAAATGCAATCCTTACAGGGCATTATAAGCTTAAATAATAATAGCAAGATAGTATTGAATGTTCAGTATGCATAGAGACAAATTGAGATAAAGGAGAATGCAAAGATCGAAATTTGCAAAGGGGAAAGGAGATAAGGCACATGCAGAAGAAAATGAGCAACTGTATATATATCTAACTGTCCTTTTCATATTTCATAGTGGTAACCACACATCAAAGATTCAGAATGAACATATAACATAAAACAAGAACCAGAGGCAAACCCACCAAAACCCAACCAAAATAAATAAAACAGAAACACAAGGACAAGGAAGCAATGGAAACACTGAGCTACCAGAAAGCAAACGATAAAATGTCTATAAGAAGACCTCATATTTCAATAATCACTCTAAATGTAAATGGACTGAACTCACCAATAAAAAGCACAAATGGATCAAAAAACAAAACCCAACCATATGCTGCTTTCAGGAGACATATCTCAGCTCCAAAGACAAATATAGACTCAAAGTGAAAGGGTGGAAATGATATTTCAAGCAAATGGCATTCAGAGAAAAGTGGGAGTAGTGGTACTAATATCAGATGAAATAGATTTCAAAATAAAAAGGTAAAAAAAAAGATACTGAGGAACACTTCATAATAATAAAGGAAATCAT
Source organism: Eonycteris spelaea (assembly GCA_003508835.1). Classification (NCBI taxonomy): domain Eukaryota; kingdom Metazoa; phylum Chordata; class Mammalia; order Chiroptera; family Pteropodidae; genus Eonycteris; species Eonycteris spelaea. Next base: position 263,592 of record PUFA01000323.1, on the reverse strand, counting down.
ACACCAAGAAGACATAACACTTATGAATATGCTCCCAATCAGGGAGCCTCGAAATATGTAAAACAATTACTAACAGAACTAAACGGAGAAACAGACTAAAGCACTATCGTAGTAGCTAAATACCCATTGTTGGAAATGACAGATCATCCAAAGAAAATCAATAAGGAATAACATCCTTAAATGACACATTAGACCAACTGGACATAATTGACATTACAGAGCCTTCCATCCCAAAACAGCTGCTTATACATTCTTCTCTAGTGCACATGGAACATTCTCAAGAATCACATTACTGGGACACAGATAGCCTCAACAAATATAAGAGGGTTGAAATCATACCAACCATATTCTCTGATCATAATGCTTTGAAACTAGAGATCAACTGCAAAAAAAATCAGGAAGAACCACAAATACATGGAGATTAAACAACATGCTACTGAAGAATAACTGGGTCAGAGAAGAATAAAAAGAAGATCAAGAGATACATAGAAACGAATGATAATGATAGTACAACATATCAAAACTTTTGGGACACGGCAAAAGTCATAAGAGGAAAGTTCATATCATTACAGGCCTTCTCCAAAAAAGAATGAGCAAATAAACAACCTAATGCTTCATCTTAAAAAAAAAAAAAAAAAAGAACAAATAAGCCTAAAGTCAGCAGAAGGAAAAAAATAATCAAAATTAGAGCAGAAATAAATGAAATTGAAAACAAAAAAATAGAAAAAATAAATGCAACAAAGAGCTGGTTCTTTGAGAAGTTAATAAAATTGACAAACCCTGGCTAGACTCACTAAAGAAAAAAGAGAAGGACACAAATAAACAAAATCAGGGATGAAAGAGGGAAATTATGACTGATATGCAAATACAAAGGATCATACAAGAATACTATGAAAAAGTAAAAACAAATTTAATAACCTAGAAGAAATGGACCAGTACTTAGAAAAATACAACCTTCCTAGACTGAATCAAGAAGCTGGAAAATCTAAATAGACTGATCAGCAGTATGGAAATTGAAACAATCATCAAAAACCTACCAAAAAGTAAAAGTCCAGGACCAGATGGCTTCACCAGTGAATTCTACCAAACATTCAAAGGATTTAATACCTATTCTCCTCAAACTCTTCCAAAAAATCGAAGAGGAGGCAATACTTCCCAACTCATTTTATGAGGCCAATATTACCTGATACCAAAACCTGGTAAAGATAACACAAAAAAAGAAAACTACAGACCAATATCTCTCATGAACACAGATGCAAAAATCCTAAATAAGATACTAGAAACAATACAGCAACATATTAAAAGATTATACCATGATCAAGTGGGCTTCATCCCAGGCACAGGGATGGTTCAACATACACAAATCGATTAATGTGATACACCATAAACAAATTAAAAAATAAGAATCATATGATCATATCAATAGATGCAGAAAAAGCCTTCAACAAGATACAGCATCCATTTATGATCAAAACACTTAACAAAATTGGATAGAAGGAAAGTACCTTAACATAATAAAGGCCATCTATGACAAACCCTCAGCCACATTATACTTAATGGTGAAAACTAAAACCTTCCCTCTAAGATCAGGAACAAGCAAGGCTGTCCACTATTGCCTGTTATTCAATATAACATTGGAGGTCTAGCAAGTGCAATGACAATAGAAAGATATAAAAGGCATCCAAATAGGAAACGAAGAAGTCAAACTGTCACTATACAGATGACATGATTCTCTATATAGAAAACCTAAGACTCCACAAGAACACTACTAGAAACAATAAGCAAAACACAAAAATTTCTAAATACAAAATCAACATTCAAAAATCCATAGTTTCCTATACTCTAACGAATAATCAAAAAAGAAGTGGAAAAAATAATTCCTTTCAATTTAACAAAAAGAATAAAATACCTAGGAATAAATTTAATGAAACATGTGAAGGACCTATATAATGAAATCTCAAGACCCTATAAAAAGAAATTGAAGTAATTATAAAGAAATGGAAAGATATTCTGTGTTCTTGGTTTGGAAGAATCAACATAGTTAAAATGACCATATTATCAAAGCATTATACAGATTTAATGCAATCCTCATAAAATCCCATCAGAATTTTTAAAGACATAGAAAAAAAATCATCATATTTGTATGAAGCACAAAAGATCCAGAATTGCCAAAGCCATCCTAAAGAGAATGAGGCTGGAGGCATCACTCTTCCCGACTTCAAATTATACTAACGCAACGACAATAATCAAAATGGCATGTATTGACAGAAAAACAGACACACGACCAGTGGAACAGAATCGAGAGTCCAGAAGTAAACCCATATTTATATGGGCAAATAATTTTTGACAAAAAAGCCAAAAAATACAGTGGAGAAAGGAAAGCCTCTTCAATAAATGGTGCTGAAAACTGGAAAGCCACCTGCAAAAGAATGAAACTAGACTGTTGTCTATCACCACACACCAAAATTAACTCAAAATGGATTAAGGACCTGAATATAAGACCTGAAACAATAAAATGCATAGAAGAAAATAGGAACTAAACTCAAGGACCTTGGACTTAAAGAGGATTTTATGAATTTGACCTCAAAGGCAAGGGAAGTAAAAGCAAAATAAAAATGAATGGGACTACATCAAACTAAAAAGCTTCTGCTCAGCAAAAGAAACTGTCAAGGTAAAGAGACAACCATCCGAATGGGAAAATATATTTGCAAGCAACACTCATAAGGGCCTAATATCCAAAATATACAAAGAACTCATATGACTCAATAACAACAACAAAAAAAATGATCCAATCAAAAAATGGGCAGAGGACCTGAACAGACACTTCTCCCTAGAGGACATACAAATGGCCAACAAATATGAAAAGATGCTCAACATCGCTAGCTATTAGGGAAATGCAAATCAAAACCACAATGAGATACCATCTCACACCTGTTAGAATAGCTATAATCAACAGGACAAGTAATAACAAATGTTGGAGAGGATGTGGAGAAAAAGGAACCCTCATACACTGCTGGTGGGACTGCAAATTGGTACAGCCACTATGGAAAACAGTATGGAGGTTCCTCAAAAAACTAAGAATTGATCTACCATGATCCAGCAATCCCTCTACTGGGTATTTACCCAAAGACTTGAAAACTCATATCCAAAAATATATTTGCACACTGATGTTCATAGCAGCATTATTCACAGTGGCCAGGACATGGAAGCAACAAAGTGTCCTATGATAGATGATTGGCTATATATACAATGGAATATTACTCAGCCATAAGAAGAGATGAAATACTGCCATTTGCAACAACATGGATGGACCTCGAGATAATCATGCTAAGTGAAAAAGCCAGACAGAAAAAGTTGAAAATCACATGATATCACTTATATGTGGGATATAAACCTAAAAGCAACAAAGGAACAGGACAAACAGAGACTCATGGATATGACTATAGACTTGTGGTTAACAGAGGGTAGGGAGTCAGATAGGAGGAGGGAGGTAGAACGGGTAAAGAGGGTCAAATATAGGGGTGTAGGGGGAGGGTGAAGTGGGTAAAGGGGATCAAATATATGATAACTGAAGGAAACTGGACTTTGGTGGTAACATACAATAGAATATACAGATGTCAAATTATAATGTACATCTGAAAATTATATAATTGTATTAACCAACGTTATCCCAATAAACTTGATTAAAAAAATAAATGGTACTCAAACAAAAAAAATATATGAATAATAAAATGGCAATAACTACATATTTATCAATAGTTACTTTGTATGTAAGTAAATTAGGTGCTCCAATCAAAGCACAGGGTGGCTGAATAAATAAGGAAACAAGACCCTTACATATGCTGCCTATAAGAGAATCACTTCAAATCAAAAGGCACACACAGACTGAATGTAAAGGAATAGAAAAAAATTTTTCATGAAAATGAAACAAACAAACAATGGTAGGAATACTTATACCAGACAAAATAGACTTTAAAACAAAGGCTGTAATAAGAGTCAAAAAAAGGATACAGAAATCCCCCTCTGGGTATTTATCCAAAGAATCCAAAACATTACTTCAAAGGGACAGGTGAATCCATATGTTTATTGCAGCATGATTTACAATAGTTAAGATATGGAGGCAATCTGGGTGTCCATGAATAAGATGAATGGATAAAGAAGAGATGGCACATATATACAATGGGATATTACTCAGCCATAAAAAGAATGAAATCTTGTCATCTGCAACAACATGGATAGACCTAGCGAATATTGTGCTGAGTGGAGTAAGTCAGATAGAAAAAGGCAAATGCTGTATGATTTCAAACAAACAAAGCAAACAAACTCATAGATACAGAGAACATTTTGGTGGTTGCCAGATGAGAGGGGGGTTGGATAGGGTGGGTGAAAAAGGAGAAGAGATTAAGAAGTATAAATTGGTAGTTACAAAATCGTTATGGGACTATAAAGTATAGCATAAGGAATATAGTCAATAATATTGTAATAACTAGAAGTGATGTTAGATGGGTACTAAATTTATTGGTGTGATTATTTTATAAAGTCATATAAATGTCTAATCACTATGTTGCACATCTGAAACTAATATAATATTGTATATCAACTGTAATTAAAAAATAAATATAAAATTAAAAAATTTTGGCATTATAGTCATGAGGGATACTGGTGTGCAGGTTTTTTCTTCTGTGCTGTCTTTAGTATCAGGATACTGCTATCTTTACTAAATGATGTTTCCTACTCTTCTATTCTGGAAGGGTTAGTACAGAATTGTTGTTAATTCTTCTTTAACTGTTTTGTAGAATTCTCCAGTGAAACCACATGGGCCCAGAGATTCCTTTTTGGGGGATTTTTAAAACTACAAATTCAATTTTTAAAAATAATTACAAGACTATTTAAATTGTTTATTTCATATTGGGTGAGTTTTGATAGTTTGTGTTTTTCAAAAAATTGGTCTATTTCAGTTAAGTTGTTAAATTTATATATACAGAGTTGCTTATAGTATTCCCTTACTCTCATGATGTCTATGAGATTTATAATGATATCCTCTATTTCATTCCATTTGTTATTAAATATTAATTTTTCTCTTTTTCCTTTGTCATTATTTTTAGAGGTTTGTCAAGTTTATTGATCATCTCAAAGAACTAGTTTCTTGCTTTATTGATTTTTTCTATTGTTTTTCAGTTTTCAACTTCATTGATTTTTCACTTTTTTTCTTTATTATTTCATTTCTTCTACTTGCTTTGGGTTTATTTTGTTCTTTTTCCCCCCTAAGTTATTGAGGTGGGAGCTTAGAAAATAGATTTAAGACTTATACTAGTATTTTTCTAATGTATCATTTAGTTCTATGAAATTCTCTCAAAGTGATGATTTGTGTTCACAAATTTTGATATATTGTATTATCATTTTTATTCAATTCAATGTCTATTTTTAATTTCCCTTAAACTTCCTCTTTGACTTATGGATTATTTAGAAGTGTTGTTTATTTTCCTCTTATCTCTCTGTTATTGTTTGTTTCCCTCCACCCCCTGTATTCTGTTGTTGCACCCACCAATTAAGTTTTTGAGTTATTGTATTTTTCAGTTCTAAAATTTCCTTTGGTTCTTTTTTATATCTTCTTTTTTTTTTTGCTGAGTCTTTCTATTTTTTTTCCCCATTTGTCTCAAGCATGCTTACAAATTGCTCATAGAAGAATTTTTATGATGGCTGCTTAAAAATCTTTGTCAGATGATTTAATAAAATATTATATTGCTATAGGTGTTTATTAATTGTCTTTTTTCATTCAAATTGTTTCCATGGTTCTTGGCATACTGAGTGATTTTCAGTTGAAACTTAGACATTTCAGGTATTATGTTAGTTTTTTAAACACTCTTCTAGAAAGGAAAGGAACCTTGCTACTATGAGATGAGAGTAAAAATCTGGGTCCCTCACTTGACCTCCAATGACACTTGAGGGGTCTCATTCTTGCTAGGCAGGTGTGGGATTTCTGCTCTCTCACTAGCTTCCTTTGAAACTTTCTAGTAGGACTGCATTGTTCCTGCTTCCCACATGACCTTCACTAACACTAGGAGGGAGTGTGTGTAGTGATTTTATTACTGTGAGGTGACAGTCCTGACTTTCCACTAGATCTCTTCTGATGTAAACTTGCTGAGAGGGGTTACACCTCATTATTTCAATGTGGACTTGATGTCCACATCCCCATTGGTCTTCACCTATATCCTGAGGGAAAGTGACTGTCACCTCCCAGGAGGATAAAACTCCTGTCTCCCCTCTTGACCTCCCATGATGATACCATGCAGGGATGTTTGGGGCATCTCGTTACAGCCTGATGAGGATGGTGAAAAGTAGCTGTCCACTCAGCCTTTGCTGGCAGAGATGGGGTGGAACCACAGCTTTTTTCTGTGGCATAGGAGAGCAGTGATTATCTACAAGTTTTCTGTCCTGCTAGGCCTCCTTTCCCTGATTCTTTGGTCAAAGAAAGAAGGTTTTTGTTGGGTTCATCTGTCTTCTGGCCTGTTTGCCAACTTCTTTAGCTCCAAGTCTGGTTTATAAGCAAATAGCAAGTCCAGGGAACTCAGCACTGTGTCGTCCTTGGGTCCCAAAGCCCCTAAATAGTCTGCCTTCTCTTTACCTTTTCAGTCTTATTATGTTTGTTTTATATATTCATGGTTGTACATGGTGGGAGGAACAGGGAAAAGTAAGTTTACTCCATCTTCCTGAAAATCAAAATTCAGCCCTCCCTTTGAACTCTCACAAAAATTATCACAATGATCTAAATTGGGGACTGAGACCTGGGGAAGGAAGTTTTTACAATTTTTAATTTAATTTTTACACCTAATGAAAATATATTGAATGCTTAATATTTAATGGCCAGAAACTGTACAAGCTGCTTTACAAAAATCCTCTCAATTAACCTTCACAATCACACTTTGTATACACATTTCTATTAAACTAAATTTACAGATTAGGAAACGGGGGCTTGGTAAGAAGTTTACCAAATGTTGCACAGATGAATCATGCAGGGCTGGCTCTGAACCTGTACCTGATTTTAAAGATGCTACTGAGAGGCTAATTGCCGCATTCTTCTGTCTTGGAGGCCTGGCGGGCTGCTAGCTTGTTGATGGTTGTTGACTAAAAGAGTTATGTGGTTTGGCCAGAATCTTACTTGTTGGGGTTGTTGGTGCCTTCCTTTTAGGATTCCCACTAACCAAAGAGGACACTTGGGGGTACAATTCTTAGAAAGCTAAGGGTTGGACCCAGGATCTCAGGGCCGTCTCTACTTTTTTTCAGTCTCCAAACCAAAACAGGTCCTTTCCTTTTCAAGAGGTCTGTCCTATCTGTGTGCCTCACAGGAAATGGATTTGTTTAAAAGTCTAACCAGGTTATTTTCACTAGTACTTGACTTTGTTTGCACCCTGAGTCCTAAACTAGAAAAGGAAATCATCCTCAGTCTAAGAATTCTTGCTATGCCGATAAAAGGTTTTCCCCTGTCATAAGCTTGCTGGGATTTTAGCTCAGGAGGCCTAGTTTAAAAACAAACATCTAACATTTATCTTGGACTTTAACCAACTTCACCAATCTAACAGTCTCTTTAAAGTGCAGCTGTGACTCCAAAGTATGTGGTGAAGAAAAAAAGGAACACCCTTCATACTTCACATCTCTGTCCCTGGCTAGAGCTGAAAGACTACTTTTAATGCTGTTGCCTGTGTGGGCCTGCTTCTACTGAGGAATCCTAGGTTTTGGGAAGGTGAGGGCTGAATACCAAAGAGATAGACTTCAGAATTTATAGGTCCTAAGATATTTTTCCATATGCAAGAAAAGACATGGCATACCCCCTGATTCCCACTCCTGCATTTTAGGACTGTAATAAACCTACAGGTAGAAAAAAATACATTGAACTTGAGATGAGTAAGGGCAAGGGCTTTGGAATTTGAGATATTGGTTCAATCCTTTACTTGTACTTGCATATCATTAGAAGGTTCTTTACCCTCTTTGAGCTTCTGCTTCCTGAGCCATGATGTGAGGATAAACACCTGACTCTCAGAGTTGCTGTTGCGAGGCTAGTAGGAGACGATGCAGGGAAAATGCCTGGTACATAGTAAGCACTCTATAAATGTTCACAACTCATGACGTGATCAAAAAGCAAAAGATAGTTTTGTGTGTTCATCATGCCTTAAAATTATTCAGTGGGTGCAATCTTCCCTTGCACAAGAAGTAAACTTAGCAAGTATATTGTACTGACACCTTAAATCTAACAGCTTCAGTTCAGAACTGCAATGTCCAGTTGGAGATACTAATTGAAATTCTGAACTAGATTTAATGTCAAATCTCCTCCCCACCTATGGCTCAGGTGAGCCTCATATGGGCTCCCTCTGAAGCTAGCAGTGGGAGGGAAGTGGGGATGTGCTGGACATCACTATTTTTCAGCCCTTTCTTCTCATCTTTCTTTCTCACCTCCTGGTTGGTTTGTTCCCTCCATGACTGGGAACGTAGAGGGGTATGATAAGAAAGGTTGGGTGAGGGAGATAGAAAAAGTCCTTTTCGATTAGAATTTCCAAAGTGGCTTTGTGCTTTGGGTGCACTCTTTACTTGTGGCATTTTGGTGGCTTCTTCAGTCATTTCCAACACGCTCTCGTCTGCAGATTGCTTGACCTACTGGCTATATATATATATTTACCTACAGAGACCACAAAAAGGAAAATCTAGACATATTATTTCCTTTCAAACAAGCAAATGAACAAACAAACAGACAAACAAACATTGAATCCTTTTGATTACTTCTTTGGGAGTATGCTACAGATGTAGTCAGTGAAACTCAAAACCACAAATAATTTGAGGCAAAACATCACCAGGAAGTGACGGATAAAGGTGAAAAATGCTGTTTTAAGAAAGTCACACTCACTAAAATTTTGCCCAGTGCATTGCAAACAAAAGATAACACATTGAAGGTATTATGTGATCTCAATGAAAATGTCATGTACTGTAAGGTAATATTTGCCATGTCTATTTGCCTATGTCTCCAGACTTAGGGCCCCATGTGAGTGGTGGTTGTTTACAACTCTCTTACAGGCCCAAGCTGTCCTGTATTGACCTCTATTCTCTTGAGCCTGGGGCCCCTCTGCCACTTAGGTGAAATCCTCTGACAGATTTACATGATAGCCCCGCTCTCTTTTCTTGGCTAATATCTCAGTACTAGGGAGACACTCGTTACCCTTTGCCTTGATAAACTGTGGAGAAAGTGGACTAATTTCTGTGCAACTACCTCTGATGTCACAAAGATGGCAACATAAGAAGCTCTGAAGTTCCCTCTTGCCATGGACTTACTATACAACTACACATTGATAAATTCCCTCTAAGACAAACCAGAGACCAGTAGAGTGATTCCTACACATCAGGAGCCTAAGAAAATATCCACACTGAAATGGGTAAGGAAGGCTGAGACATACTCATCATGAGCTCTGCCACCAGCACAGTGCCTTACAATTGGGAAGCACCCCCTAAGTCCCAGCTTCTCCCTGAAGAGTGAATGCTTCGTACCACATATCTAGTACCCCAACTATTGAAACTGCCACCTTAGGGATTGGCCCTCAAATCACCTAGCTCTGAGAACCATTGGGGCTTGCATTCACAATTCCCACAGGACTATTGTAAACAAAGAGACAGTTAACCTGGATGCACAAACAACTGCTACTTATGACCTTGGACTCAGTACCCAGGATTTCTCCAGTAGTGAACAGTTGGCTGCAGGCTGAGCTCTGAGCTGACACAGGGAGGATCCCTGCTCATCCTTCTGCTGCTTGGCTGATGCCTGCATGCTGGCTCAAATGGAACATACACCTAGTTCTTGTGCTGTGGCTCAGGCCAAGTGGCTTTATTCCCCCTGCAGGCCTCCACGTGGCTTCAGCTGATGATTAATGCCTGTCGTTTATTCAAATGGCTCAGCTCTTAAGAACATCTGCTCTGCAGTAGAGCAAACTGTAATGTTTGCAGTGACATATGGTCAGATTGGGGACAAAATCAGGCTTACAGAGGGACAGACACCTGGACTTCTGCTGCCGGGGAAAGCCAGGCCTCCTATTAGCTCATCAGAGAGGAAACAGACCTTCTTACCTTCCATCATTGCCCCAAAGTGTGGCAGGGTCCTGGTGCTCTGCTTGGCCCTCTTGCCTCCAGTACCTCCTGTACCCTTCTATTCCGGCTCTAATAGGGGGAGAGGGGATCATGAGTATAGACCAGTGCTTCTTAAACTTGGAGGTCTTATAAAAACACAGATTGCTAGTCTACTCCCAGATTTCTGTTTTAGCAGTCTGGGTGTGGGCCAGTAACTTGTATTTCTAACAAGTTCCCAGCCATGCTGATACAGTCGGTCTGGGAGCTCCACTTTGCAAATCATTGGTCCTGATCAATCCTGGAACGAGGCCCCTCTGTGGGAAGGTTAAAAGGGTGCTGGAGCTGCAAGTGGAAATTGATCAGCTTTAGGCTAGGCTGATGAAAGATAGATTTGGGTGGGAAAACTTTGAAATGTGGAGTTCAAAGCAAAGATTGCATGGACTCAGGTTTTTAAAATGCCAAATTGTTCTGGAGTGTAGATCTCTCAAGTTTCAGAGTGGGCTTAAAGCAAACTGCCCATATTGATTTAATATTAAAATAGGGGTAGAGAGCTTGCTGAGCTTGGTTTGTAGCCACACCTGCTGTTGCTCCCTGGATGCCTGTTGATGAGTGTGGTCTGCCCAATGAGTGTTGTGCATTGTAGAGGTTGAATCTTCTGATGGAAGGACTGTTTTCTAGGGGATCTGAACATCAGATCCCCCAACTACACTCCTTGAGGACTCTACCTTTGGATACCTTCTACCCCTCTCTTACCCACTCACTCCCAGAATGAATGGAGGTACTGCTGCTTCACTGTCTCACCAAAACACCCACTTGGAATTCGATGCGTAAGCTCAGGAGCAGTCCTCAGGGCTTGGTGAGGCAGCTGAATCTCTGCTGCATGTGCCCATTTAGATCACCAGTTCCTGGGAGACCACATGGTCTTTGTTCCTGTTTAGCAAGGTGCAGGGTGCAGTTCAGGCTGAGGCTGAAGAAGTGATGCAGTGATCTGAAGCTTCAGTGCCTGAGTCGAGGAGTGGAGATGATATCTGGGAAGACTGGGCCACTGGCCTTTCAGCGATGCTGAAGAATGGGGTGGGCTAGGGTGTGGGTGGCAGACAGTGAGTTAGCTTGCTGGAACCACAATGACACATGAAAGCCTGGTCCAGTACAAGATGGACATCTTGTAAAGTGACATTCTACTCCGAAACCTATCTCTTGAAAGCTTCCCAGCCAGGCAGCTTCAGGAAGGCCTTGTGAAGCCACCTCTTTCCTTGCAGATGCTTCCTCTTCCCTCTTCCTTTCTGGTTCTTTCTAATTCCTCCTTTCCCCACCCAGCCCTTGCCTCTTTGGCTGTGGTGATTCTTCCTTTCTGGCTGCTGCCCCTTGGATATGGGGTATGTGGCCAGCATGAAGAATCATGGGGGTAGCCTGTCAGGGGAAGAGTAATGTCCAGTTTTGTGTTTGATTTTTGGTGTAGCTGAGTATTGCAGAGCAAGAGAAGTTACCGAGGAGAAAAATTGAGACTCAGGAAAGTTATCCACTTGCCCAAGGTAACCTATTAGTTGGCAGAACTGGGATTTGGTGCCAGGAGCTCATCATCCCTGAGCTTGGACCCCACTTCCTTCCTTCCCAGCTTCTTCATCTAAGCTTTTCTTAGAGTCCTTCCTTAGAGCTACCAATATGTGTAGGGATACTAGGAGGCCAGGGCGCCTTTGCATATAATTTGCTTACATCCGTCCAGATGTTTAAAGGGTCTTCTCTCTACATACGTATCAGTCAGGGTTTAGTCGGAGAAGCAGGTCCACTGTGAGTCATGGGAGAAGAGATTTCTCATTGGAATGGATCCTTATATGGTGTGAGAGGTGCTGTAAAGACCGTTTGTGTGTGTGTGTGTGTGTGTGGGGGGGGCCAATCTGAGAAGCCAAGTTGCAGAAGTGGCCCAATAAAGTAGGAACTAGTGGGGAAATTGATTAGAAACCAAATCTCTGGTGATGCCCTGCCTGCTAAAGGGCAGGGCTGGTGTTCTCCTGAAGAGTGGACAAGGAACTCAAAGGACACCTCAGTGACAGCCTTGATGGAGTGATGGCCTCTGTCCACTTTAGTCTCTAAAGCTATTGCAAGCCCCACTTTTGGCCAGTTCTGACCCAGAATCATCCAGGGGAGGGGATTCTAGGAAATAGCTCCAACATAACCAAGTTGTCATTAGGACAATTGTCACAATATATTGTTGAGTTTCTAGGTTAGTAATCAATGTCTTCAATTCCCTCCTATATGCTTTCATTTCCTATAAACCCTTACACTAGAGATGTGAAAGAGGCGAAACCCTTAGGAGTCCCCAAAATTCTTTGGGAGAACTTTCCCGCTTGTAACTGAAATCAACTGATTTTCCTTAAAAGGTAAAGTCCTCATAGCTAACCCCAAATAGACTTTCCCCTGAGTTCTATAACCAGGAGACAAAATGACCTCATTTGCCCTAGTTCCAATTTACATCTCTTGTCCCATTATAATTATTAACAATGCCTCTTTGCATTTCAAGAGTACTTTGGTTCAGATGACCAATTTTATAGTCACTTGGCCTTTAGCTCGATATTGAGCTTGCACTTGAGGATGAGAGGATGAGGGAGCTGAGAGCAGAGGAGTGGGGCTGCTAAGATTCCCTGGAGCCCCCACCTCCTTCTCCCTGCCTCTCAGTCACACATAGTTACTATGGGGGTAGGCAACTGAACTGCAGTATTAAGAATTGTAGGCAGACTTTGGGAGAAAAACAAATTAGGCTTCCGCTGTCTCAGAGCCTCTCTGCTTCCTGCTCTTCCAGCATCTCTCCAGTCCCTACTACCTGAGTCTGGGGACTAATTGGTTCAGTTCCTGCCAGCAACCTCAGCTTTTCCTTATGCTCATGGACTGCCACCCAAGTCTGATGATTCACTTTCATCCCTTCACCATTTTTGGAGCGTGCTGCTGTGGAGGAGGGGAATGCCCAGAGAGGGTAAGGATCTAAGGGTAATGGTGTCAAAGAACTTCATGAAGTACAGGGGATCAGGCTCCTTCCAGGAGGGTTCTTACCTGCCCTGGCGAGGTTTTGGAGAGGTGCCCCTGAAGATGCAGAACATGGCCAGTGGCTTCTCTGAAGCAGAATGACCTGTTTGAGAATGATTTCTCTCTCTGGATGCCTGCCCACCTGTTTTTTTTTTTTCCTTTTGCTGCTCAGGCAGGTAGGCCTTATGCAAAGTAAAACATTCTACAGTGGCAGCTTCCCAGGATCTGAAACCAGGCAGCTCTTAGGTTCACATCTGAGCTCTATCCTTCATTAGCTGTGTGATTTTAGATCAATTACTTAACTTCTCTGAGCCAGAGGGACTCTTCTTCATATAATGGGGAGAATAATAATTACCTTGCAGGTTGGCATTTGGATTAAATGAAATGAAGACCCTGCACAGGGCCTTGCACATGGAAGGTACTCAGTTACTGTCTCCTCCTTGCAGCTGAAGGATGTTTGCTTGTTAGTTTCAGTTGAGTAGACCTGTACTGAGCTAGGCATGCTCAACCTGACACCTTGGAGAACAGGGTTTTGATTATGTCAGTGGTTAATTCAAGTGCAAGACTTTTAACATCTATTTCCTTCAGGTCACTTGTTTGCTACATGAGTGAGTGAATGCAATGAATGAAGAAATCACTAGCTTTGTTAAAGGTGATATGTGCTGTGGGGAGACAAGAGAACCAGTATCAAATCTGCCCTCATGAGCTTTCCAGATCTAGTAGAAAAACATATTTCTCTAGCTGTTGTGGATACTATGAAGGTTGGGCTAATTCAAAAAGAGAAAGCTTAGACTTTGGGGAAAGGAAGTAGGAATAGGACCTTGGGCGAGTGCCTTAAGCTCACTGAGCTCACTTTCCTCCTCTATAAAATTGGGACAACACTATCTACCTCCCAAGATGATTAGCAATAGCGAGGCATTATTTATACAAATCAACCAACAAGGTGCCTGACACTAAGTAATCACTCATAGCCACTCTTGATGATGCTGGCGTTTTTTTCTCAGCCATACCCCAACTGTTGCTTCACTACTCTACTCAGCATCTTCTAGGGACTTCCTGCTCATTTCCACTATAGTCTTCTCTAGGTTACTTTTGTCCCCTGAAATGCTTTTTATCCACCTTTTCCCCCCTGCCTCTCTTTTTTCCCCCTTACAAAGAGAGAGAGAGAGAGATGGGGATGGGTTTGACTGGGATCCTATCTCTTTATGAAGACTAAAGAGTTCTCTGTCTTTCCTGAGTTTTCTCCCTCTCTTGGCATTGGTTGCATGTGGCTTTGGATTGATATGTGCTTCTCCGAGGGCAGACATGGTCTTATCTCTCCAGGGAGATGGTCAAATCCTTGTAGACAGGAAATCTTTCCTTTTTATCTCCTTCTAGTACAAGTGCTGGGTCAGGCATGCAGTGGTATCTAATGACAGCTTACAGAATGTCAGATGAATCGTTCCCTCTAATACCAAGTGTTTTTTTGTTTTTGTTTTGTAGGAAGACAAACGAGAACAGTGGAGTGTTTACTCTATACATTCCTCTACTTCTCAACAATAGTTTTAAGATCACATCTGTTTTACCCTTCACCCTCATTTCCAAATATAGAGTTCTGGGTTGCAGAAATCCAAAGGATAAAGTGACCCCAGGGTCGGAGGAGGCTGCAGAATGCTGCATTTCAGCTTAGTTAGGAGCCTGATGCTGGAAGTATAAACATCCTTCCAAGACAAGATATTGTTCCAAATAAAGACTGGTGGCCACCTTTGGCCTTCTTTGCCAATTAAGCCTGGTAACTAAAAGTAGCCCTCTCCCAGTTTAGAACAACAAGCCTCAGTGTGAGTGGGGCTGCATTTGTGAGTGTGTGTAGGCATGTGCATATGTTTGTGCACACACATATGTAGAGAAGGTTGAAGGGAGGGGAAAAGATGGGAGTTAAACCTCGTTCCAGGTTGAATCCATGTATTTGGATTAGTCAATAGAAGTGGAGGTACAGGAACTGCACGAACATTACTTTTTAGCTATGGCAGTCTTTCTTTCAGACTGAAGCTTACTTATAAATTTGTATATAAAATAGTTGCATGTGGAACTGCTCTGAGGCAACCCAAGAATGGAGAGAGGGTCCTTGATGTCACTACCAAGCTCATGGATGAAAATACTGGTATTGTAAACCTCATTATTCTTGCTGAAAAAAGGAGGAACATTATGTCTTTTTCATTCGTAGAAAGTGCCTAGCATGAATAGGACCTGACATGTAGTGCTCATTGGAATTTCACATCTTTTTATGAGCTTGCACAACCTAAAGATGATATTTTTGCCTAAGGCCTCTGCTCTTCTTTCTGCTCTACCTCAAAGGATTGATCATGATGTGGAATAGATAAGAGGTTCTGCACATACAGAAACAATGTTAAGTGAGCTCTGTACTGAAAAGTGTTGTTTTTGTCTAGGGGCCAAGGCAGCAGGGTGCCCCTGAGAGGGCTCTTGTGTGTAGCACTGTATGGAGGTGGGTGTCTGTGTGAGGCCTGGGTGGGGAGTGAGGCCCGAGGGTGGGGTGTGCACATCCTGCTGTGTGTGGTCCTTCTAGCTTTGTGGGCCGCTGAGGCTCTGGTTTGGATGTCACTCTCAGCGTCGGAGGCCTTTGGGTTGCTTCCAGCAAAGTTGGTTGGTGTTGAAGGGCTCTGGATGATGGCTGTGGGAATGGCACCAGCCTGCCTGGCCTATGAGGTAGTTGGTTTCCTCTGTGTCCCTGGGAGCAGGCAGAGCTGTCACAGGCTGTGTGGGAAAGGAGAGCCACTCAGGGGTGGAGAACCGGACAGCACTGGGTGTAACCTGGGAGGGACCAGGGAGGAAGGCAGAAGTGGGAGTCTTGGGGAAATAAGGAGAAAAGGGCTTAAAAACCGGGATAAGGCATTTCTCCAGCACTTGGCTCTCTTTATCTCTTAAAATTAAAGCCAGGCTTCTACTGGAACGTTCCACTTGAGATTCTGCTGGAAAATTAAGATTGGGGAGGAGTGGATAATGAGTTGGATTTTTCTGCCTTAGTTGATAGTATATATTCTGGGGTGGGCAGCACAGTATTTTGGTATTTATTCATTCATCAGTTGGTTATGGAGACCTACTATTTCCCAAATCCTAGCTTAAGGGATAGGTGAAATAGAAGTCATGGTCCCTGCTCTTAAAGAGCTCACAATCCAGTGAAACATACAGACAAATAGGTAGTTATATGATGTCATATTATTTTTCTTAGAAAATATCAATAGTATATTATCTATAATATATTTATTAGTATGTTATATAGCACTAGTATTAATATACTCATAACAGACAAACTTATTAGTAAATAATAATATAATTTGTAAGCATAAATTATATAACTATACATAATAAATCAATAATATATACACATATATACACTATTATGTGTATATATACAGGTATACTATAATAACATATCATGTAGTACATATATGTGTGTATATACTATTTATATACTGTTTATATATATATATGTATATATACACATAACAGACAAGTACTTTGCCATTGCCCCTTACCTCTATTAACTCGAATAATCTTTGCAACAACTCTATGCTAGTAAGTGGCATAACTGGACTTGAGTCCAGACAGTCTTCCCCCAGGGTCTAGCTCTTAATTACCTCAATAGCGGTAGATACAGGGTGCAAGGAGATATCTAAAATAAGAATATTTAACATTTCCCAGGGAATCAGAGAGGTTTCACAGAGAACAAGTATTAGAAAGACTGGTGTTCCAAGATGGTGTTTGCATCTGTGTTAGGGAAGGAAAGGTGGAAGACATTCCCAGTAAGGAATCAGAACTTCCCAGGGCGTGGAAACAAGAGAGAGCAGGGCACCTCATTTTAGGTCAGCCTAGGCCAGGTAAAGGAAGCCAGAGCACAGCCTGGACTACTTATCCCAAGCCCTCTTGCCCCACATCATAGAAGGCAATCTCAACCCCTGCCTCCTACTAGACACATGTAGGGTTCCTATCAGCTGACTGATAAGAACCAGGCTCCACGCACTTCTGATGACAACAGTGCTGAATCCAGCCAATGTAGGAAGTAGGGGGGAAGATGGGGGAGGGCTGGAGCTGGTTTATTTCCCAGCAGTGATGCCCATCCCAGTCATCAGCTATTTGCCAGAAGGGTTAGCACAGCAATGGTAAGGGGGTGTTTAAGAAATTGTCTATGATATTGCTCAACCTCCAGCACGTGGAGTTAGATTCCTGGGTCAGCTGGCCATCTGCATCTTATTTAGTTTTTCTACTCCTATGAGTCCTGCTCTCTGACCCATTTGTCCAGCTGAAGGGGAGGTTTGCAGGCAGCGGACGCCAGTCTCCTTGTTATTGCTGAGTTTCTCTAACTAAACAGATGCTTAGAACAAATAAACAGTCAAGGAAGCCTTGGAGAGGTTGTGTCAAGCTTAGATGAGATGTGTGTCCCTTTCTGAAGACTTGATTGGTTGAAGGATTAGCATCTAGGGCCAGATCATTTCTAACCTCATCTTAAGATCATTCATAATGATAGTATTTAAATTTGTTTAATGCTTCACAGTTTTCGAAATCCCACAATCACCTGCCAACAAAGAGTTAATAGCGGCCTTGCATTCAAATTCATAGACTACAAGTTGTGAGATATTTTTTCTGCCTCTAGAATTCTCAGCCTTGAGAGCATAGTCTGCAAAACATTAAAAGTTCCCTCAAAAACTGCAAGCTGTGCTTTGATTGATTGTGTGAATTTATTAATTATGGCTCTCTTGCTTCCTTTATGAGAAGAGGCTGGAGGGAACCTCTAGAACAGAGCTCTGATTTTAGCAATGGGGACTGTTACCTAGTCAGATCTCTACCATCCTGGGGTGGAGAACGAGCCTGACTTGGCAATCAAATAGACCTGGGGTTTCAGATTCTTGTTTCCATTCAGCAAGATCTTGGATGAATTCTTTCATTTTTCAGGGCCTTAGTTTTCTTCTCAGTAAAGTGGGAATAACAATGCCCTATTCATGGGGTTTTGTGAGGATTCATAGGGGAGTATTCAACAACTGTGACCTCCCTTTCCATTTCTCCCCTGGCTTGTTCCTCAAATCTCTTCTGGCAGAAAAACCGCATCCAATTGCTTGGCCCCTTCCTTCTCCCTTTACTTGGCTGCCTCCTTTTCAAGTTGCTACATACTCTTATCCAGCCCCCTTAGTTACCTATGAGACTGAGCACTTGGTTACTGTAGAGCTCCTACCCAAATATGAAAGTAAAAATTTGATAGGCTTGAATAAGATAACCCTATACAGTGCTTCCCAGAATGGCTGGCTTGCTAACCTGTTCAGTAACTGTTAGGTATGACTATTATTGTTGTTAAGTGGGATTCATGAGGAAAAGTTTAATGATTTACAAATCTTGGGGGGCTGGAGGAGGCCTTTGAGAACATTATTTTCTGTTTCCTGTTTTGACAGATGAGCCCTCAGCAGCAAAGTAAGTTGAGATCTGGATAGATCCTAGTATTAACTCACTCATTCACCCATCCATTCATCCATCCATTTATTTGTTCATTCATTTAACAAACACTTATTGAATAATTACTATGTGCCAAACACTTTACTAAGTATTGATATAATAAGTAAGACACAGTACCAGATGCCAAGGAGATAATGATAGACCTGGGGAGACAGACACATGACTAGAGATACAGTACATGCAGCAAGTGCAATACTGGAAGCTTGCACAGGGTATTTGGAGAGTGTAGAGGAGAAGCCTTTAATACACCCTTGAAGGGTTGGCAAATACTTCTTGGAGTTGGTGGTACCTGAGCTAAATTTTATAAAAAGTAGAAGCTAGTCAGGATAAGTGGAGATTGTTGGGTGTGGGGCCATGGCGGGCAGCTTAAGTGTTCCTGATGAAGGAGAGAAAGAACACGTGCATTCAGCAAAATTATATATGAGGCAAAGCATATGGATTGAAGTGGAGAGGCCTTGGCCAGATGGTGGGGTAGAGACTGGTGGATGGCTTTGAGATCTGCTCCCTTTCTCAGATTTTTCTCTGTGGTTTATAAGAGAACACTTATATCTTCCAAACATATTTTTGCTAATAAAGCATTAGAATAAATGGAATAAAATAGGACATCATATGAAACTAGGTCATCTAGAATATGCAATGCATATGGGTATGTCATATCCCATGGGGCAGAATGTTTAGCTATATGTTAGGAACAGAGTCCCAAGAGGTATGTATGATTAATAAAATGTAAGGGTGGCTCCATAGTGTAGTGGTTAGCACATCTGCTTTGCATGCAGAAGGTCTTGGGTTTGCGCCCCAGGTGGAGCCATGGACCATACCCCAGGTGTGCCTGACTCCAGGTGCACCTGGCCCCAAGTGGGAAGGGATGCCCTGCTTTCAGAGATCCAGTTCTTAAGGGGAAATGGCAACATTCCTGGGACAGGGGTGGAAGTAGGGGGTGAGAATTAGAGAGGGGAAAAAATGTAATAATTTTCTCAGTTACTTGCTCACTGCCCAGGGAAGACATGGCAAGCATTACCTGAGAAAAGGGCTCTTGGCACTTCAGGGGTGAGATGGGCATCTCATAACCAGCAGAAGATTCTTTACTGACACATTTTCTATTATAATTCAGCATTTGTCAGGGTTCTTAGTTGTAAAGAAAATAAACTAGCTTGATTAACTTAAGCAGATAATAAATTTATTGGAAGGATATTTGTTAGCTCTTGGAATCTATGGGAAGGCTAATGGAACAGTCTTGGGCACCCACAACAGGAGAGAAGACTCAGCCAAAGTCCTACCACAGGAGCAGCAGGGTTAGGATGCTGCTTCTGATGTCACCTTCTTGGACATTACTGCTTCTAGAAACTTTCCATCACAAGAATGGCCTCTTGATAATCTTCAACTGATCCTTGGCTTTTCACTCAGAGTTAAACTCTGTGTAGAAACCAACCACTGACTGCCCACACTTAGGTCACATACCCTTTCTTAGTTTCCAGGGAATGGGGAAAAGGAACCGTGTAGCCTCTTTGGCTTCCATAAGAATGAGGCCCATTTTACATCTAATTCGTAAATTCTTCCCCTAGTAGGAGAGTATTTGGGTACTGGGCGGCCCCATATGACAGGTATATACCATTTTCTTTGATCTTCCAGGTCTGACTCCCAAAGATATTTGTTCCCAAAGCTGATCTCCTTTGATTTTATAGCAAGTCCCATGGAACTAAGGAATTTTATTGGTCATTCTTGGGAGCATTCATCTCTTAAATTCTTGTTTGGTCTCTTCCAACTCAATTCCTGAAAATTGGATACCATTTCACTTTGAGTAAAGAGAGGTACAACTGACTAACTATAAAGAAGATTTCCTCTTCCTCTTGACAGATTTATGCCAGCATAAATCTTCTGGTCCTATACTGTACACATCAGAGGTGAGCAGGAGGGAAGGAGCCACGTAGTAGGTCTTTCTGACTTTTTCAGCTTTTCTCTGCTTTGACAAATGACATAAACCTTATTCTCATTGGTTAGGCCAAGGTTAAAAAACTCAGACCCACCCTCTCTCCCCTCCATCTCTTTCTTTTTCTTTCTTGATCGTTTGATAGATCTAATTTGGGTTGCTTTGGAACCCATCCTAGAATCAGAGGGGATGGTTGGGGAACCTACATAGAGCCTCTGAAATTCCAATGATACTTGTACTGATTTGCTATAGTGAGAAAATTTGGGAAGATCAGATCCATAATCTAACCTTCAGCCTAAGACCTGGTAAGGTACATAAAGCCCCAGAGTTCAAAGCCCCATCACCATGTGAAATTTCAATGTCACAAGCAGATGGCATTATCAAGTAGTCATTATTAATGACTTCTAACTCTGCTTTTCCTCCTTTCTCTTCTTCTTTCCCTGTCTCTGGGGGACAGTGACCCAGAGCCACATTCCTTCATTATCATACTTCCTTCTTCAGACTGAACAGGCCTATTCCAGGACACCAATCTGTGTGAAAACTCTCTAGGGCTGGTGGGAATGCTGCTCCCAGAGTCTGACTTGTTTCAGAAGCTTATCTTCTGGCACTTGCTCTTCCAAAGAAAAAGGCTTAGGCAGGGGGATACAAAAGGCAATCCGAGTGTGTGTGAAATGAAGTGTTATGTGCAGGATCACAGCCCACTGCAGAGATAAGAGTGAGAATGAAATGAATGTTGCCTAAACCCTTCATCTATAATTTGTGAGAGGTAAGCTAATATGTCCAACTTAATTTTACTGAGCCATACTCAGGATCATTTGTCATAACCCTTTTATTACCAGGTGTAATAATTATTGCCTATAGCTATCCCCTAAATGGAAGCTGTGCACAGGGCAGTTTCACTGGAAGAAGGTGTGGAGCAAACTGGGGAACATGCTAATATCTCTGTAAAGATGGAATTTTAGTGACGGATGGAGGTGGCTGCATGTGCATGTAAATACACAAGTGAATATACGCAAGAGAAGATGTATTTTTTTGGTCCCCATGTTTGCTTAAGATGATTCTTGAGTTTGAGGCCAGGGGAATGGTGAAGGAGGGATAGTGCTGGGGGAGGGGAGGGTAGGTGGGAGCTGAAGGAGCAAAAATGGCTGCAGTGGAAAAGGCAATGGCATGCAAACTGTGGGTGGCATAGGAACTGATTTTAAGGCTGAATGGAGTTCAAAATTTTTTTGTCTGTCTAAATTAAAAGGATAAAACTTTTTTATGCTGAAGAAATGATTTTATTTTTTTCCTTCTCTTCTTTAGTTCTTTTTACATAATCGTTCGCCAAACTCCCTCAAAAAAAAAAAAAAAGTCCTTCAGATGGGTTCAAGGTGCAGAAAACACAGCTGAGCTCCGTGGGAAGGAGCTGCAGAGGATGAGAGTGGGCTCAGCTGATTCAGGAACAAGCTCCCAGACTTCTGGTGTCCTCCCCTGCCAGGGACCAACCAGATCTCTGCTCACTCATTTGGCCATGCTGCTCTTTATCTTTATCTTTTGTTTTGCTTTTTATTGGCATTTTCTTTCTTCCCTTTTAACTGTGTCCAAACAAATGGGCACAAATGAGGCTTGGGAAAACCAGTTGGAGCCCTCTCATTACCCGGCCTATCGAATTCTAGAGTTTCTGTTTCCTGTCTCATTCTGCCTTCTGACCCCACTCACCCTGCTTCTACTGACATCTTGCTTTACCCTCCGCTTATTATGTGTCTGTAACACTGACCATACATTTTGGTATTAGGGGTGGGGGTGGTAAATGTGAGCCGTAACAAAACCATTAAGAGAAAGGAACATACTTTTACCAACATCATTAGCTATTTGGATCTATGTGTGTTCCATATATTCTCCATTTGGCAGATCTAGAACACTGACTTAGGGGAGATAAAATACATTGCATGGTTGCTTTAACAAATTACTAACAAGTGTGGCTTTCTGATGCCTCATTTTGTTCTTTGAATACTTATTTCCTTTTCTTGCCTAATTTTAGATACTGAAGGGACAGTCAAATTACAGAATTTTATAGTTGGAGGGATCCCTAAAGAACATTGACAGGAGTTCATGTAGTGCTCTGGGAAGCCCCCTCAGAAGACATCACTCTGCTTCAGTCAGAATGATTCCAGGCTTACTGATTTCATGTCTTGTGCTTTGGCAAGTTGGAAACTCCTCAGGTGTATTTCACACACCTTCTCTATTTAATAGACAAGTAAAATGAGCCAGATAATAAAGAGAAAAGAAAACAAATGTCTTCAACCAAGAGCTCTACTTACTTGTAATCTGTTCATCCTTAAATAAACACACACACACACACACACACACACACACACACACAAATCAAAGTCCAAATATCTTAATATTTAGGTGACATTTATCAAGACAAGTGAAAATAATCTACATAATCGGAGGAGTAGATTTACTAAAAATGCCCTTTTTTTGACAGAGTGGGAGAAGATTGCTTATCACTCTAAATGACTATATTTGGGCCAGTTTTCATTTTTATATCTTAAGAATATAAATGGTGGTGACAGAGTGATCAGAGATATGGTCCAAATGTTGGATAACAATGTTAAGGCTGTTGTTTAAACTTCTTCATTAGGCACAAGTGATTTTCTTCGGATGTTGAAAGTAACAGAAAGTAACAGAAAGTAACAGTATATTTCCACCACCATTACTCCTCTGCTAGAAATACTCTGCTTGTTGCAACCCCACATTGAAAGATCTTGTTTGGCTTCCAAGAGACTGGTGGCCACTGCAAAAATCAGAAAACTTAATTTGAAGTTCATCTATGCAATCGTGCAATGAAATCTGATTTCAGCATATCTTAATATCTTGCCTTGCCTAGATATTCCTCTCTTGGGTGATGGTTTGAAACAATAATTCAGAGTCTTTTAAGTATTGTATTTTCAGACAATAAAATTATTTCTTTTATTCATTTTATTTAGGACTACAGGAATATTTTGATCATTAAATCTGGGGGAACCATATAGATCATCTAGTTTAATAGTTTCTAGACTATTCTGAGGCAGAACAACCACCTGCAGGAAGAATTTTAGAGAGATGGCAGTCACATTCTAGTTGAGCCTGGCTGCAGTCCTTTGAGAAGCAAAGGGGGCATATAGGCCAAGTTGTTTATGATCATCAGTTGTCTGGGAATATCTGTGATGAAGCTCCCTATGGAAGGGAGTGAATGCCCCAACTGAAAGACATAATTCCAGGTACCAAATTATTGGTAGCTCAGGCAAATCCTAAGGAAAGTTGTCTTGGTTTATATGTGTCATGGAAAACTTCATGTATCATCAGAAGTTCATTTTCTAACATTATGTGCAGTATTTGCTTGTCTTACTAATGCTTCCTACTCTGGCTCCTTCAATTACCCCTACACTGCACATAGCAGGGGGTGGCATCCAATACCATGAATTACTGGGGCCACCCAGGTCAGTTGTCAGCCTTGTCCTTGTTCAGTCATTCTATTTCTATGTGGAAATTGGGATTTCCTTAATGCCCTGGGGTAAGGCATGGGGAGGGGATTTACATGAAAATGGTGAGATTACATAAAACAGAGGTTTAAGAAAGCATTTGGTTGTAGGAGAGGACTAATGAGTAATGAGACATTTAATTTTTAAATTCAACTATAAGATTTCCCTAATGAAAACCACCTAAGGAGACTTTATGGCTCATCTCATTGCTCTAGAGAAGTCTTTGAACACCTTGGGTTGTCAATGGTCACATCTGTACTACAGGCTGCTGGGACTGTGTTAACTTTCAGAAGATGCTAAACTCAACCCCCATGATTTGGATGTTTGGGTTGTTTGCCCTGAGTCATATGCTTCTTAGCATAGCCCATCTCATAATTCATATATGACTTATTCAGATGTTTGGTTGGGAGTAGAGGTAAAGACTGTGGTTTAAGGATAGATTTTTTTTTTCCTATGGAAAACTAAAAGACTTGTGATATATGATCCTGGCCTGGGCTTCTTTAGCATAGTCAATTAATGCTAATGGCAAATATTTACTGTGTGTTGAATATACCAGGCAATGCTTTGTTAACCGAGATGGTCTGATATAGTAATGAAGAATGGGTTTTATAAATTAATGATTTTAAAATGTAGTTACCAATGTAAGGTTCTGGAGGCACAATGTCAGGCATTATTCTTGCATTAAATCCATTCTCGACTGTGGGGGACTTGTCCATGATGTCTGGGTTGGCTGTTTTTTTCCCCTTCCATAGTTGGGGGAAGGGAGGCAATTCTTGGCCTTTCGCCAGTGTTTGGAATTCTCACACCAGTCTCCCATATCTTCTGGGTGGGCCTGTGCCTTTTGTTACATATTTGTCCCAAACCTAGACTACTTCTGAACTCTCATCTGAGAATGCACCCAGGAGCTGTTCAGTGGGGTGGGCAGGCTGATGGAAGTCCTCAGGCCTAATTTGTTTCATTTCCCTTCAGCCCTTCAGCACTAATTCATTCGTTTGTATTTGGAAAAAAACTCTCATTATTGTCTGTCTTTTATTTCCTGGAAATTGACATGAAAGTTGTCATTGTTTTAGTTATGGCCTCTGAAGGAATAAACCATTTGAGCAACAACAGCAGCAAAAATGAGTTTCAAACTGTTTGATTTTTAAGTCTGGGTGTCTATTCTGTTAGAATTGAGTGTATACTAAATTTGGGATGGGTACAAGGAGGGGCTGTATTTATTTTTAAACTTCTTTCAGCTCTAATGAAAAACAGCTGCCTCTCTAACAAGTGCATGACTCTTCCCATAGAAAGCCTTGTAGACAAGCTACAGCTACAGAGGTTTCATGAGTTTGGGCTTTCCTAAGTTAGCTAATTTACCCTTTATCCTTCAGTCCTTCAGCCTTTGATCATGGGTTGATTGATTGATGCCTTCTCACCTGAATACTTCTGCACTTGAGGCACCTACTGGCATTTTCAGTTTGTGGAGGACACCTGTGGGACCTCCCTACACTCACTCATTGCGGCAGAAATGGTAGATCCCCTTCTGAGAAGGGAGGCTCCATTCAATTTGAGCCTGAGGTGAGACCCAATTTTTTTGCCTGCTGCATATAGCTCCAAATCCAGTTCTAAACTGAGCACATTATTTTGGGTGCCAGGAGAACATTCCTTCATGTGTCCCAGTTCATTAGGTATCTCCAGTCACCTTTTCTCTTACTTAAGTTTATAGGCTGATTTGTGGGAGGGCTGGGGGAGAAGGAAATGCAGCCGAGCAGAGAACAGGACTGCCGATAGTGTTGCGCTGGCCACCTCTACTGGTTTCACCACATGAGAAAGTGGAAGAATGATTTACTAGGTGCTGCCTTCACCTTACATAGATGATGCAGGCAGATGATGGAATGTACTTTTTTTTTTCCTGTAACTGAATGCTTTTGGTGGGGATGATTCTCAGTTATTAAAACTGGGCAATGAGGTGAGCTATAAATGCAAACCTCCATGTAGGAAAATCCATGAGAAATAAGTAAGGAAAAGGGGGAAAAAAAGACTAAAAAGTAGGTGAAGAGAAAAATAAAGAAGGATTGTTGAGATTGAATGAGGGAGATGGAGAGTTCAAAAAGGCTAGTAAAACACTGGTAATGGAGTCAAGAAAGTATAGGAGTGACTTTGCTTCCTGCCCCTCCATTTCTCTCCCCTCAAAAAGAGAGAGAGCTGGGGGAGGGTTTGACTGGGAAGATTGAATTTATAGGTCAATGGGAGAAACAGCATGAATAAGAATAAGGAGCCCAGGGATTTTTAAGTAATTGGACACCCCTGAAGCTGTGGGTAATGTGCATTTCAGAAAGATTTGGGCAAATTTCTGCAGACCAATTCAGAGAACATGATATAGTGCATCTTGACTCATTATAGAAGGACATGCTCTGTAGGACCAGAGAAATACACACAGCTGAGCTGTATATCCAATTTCCATGTATTTCTCCTTGTTTTCTGGTTCCCATAACTTTAGTCTGTGTTCAAATAAATTTAGCCCTTCATTCTATTCAGAATAGTGAATTGTTTCTATTATTCACTCAGTTTGTTTTAGTATATTTTCTCATTCCTCACAAGACTGTGAAATTCTTAGGGACAAGAAGAGTGCTTTATTTATTTATTTATTTTGTATTATTCACAGTTTTGTAGAGTGGTGGGCAAATAGTAGATACAGAATGACAATGGGTAATTAGTGACTTCTAAGGAGAAAACCATCCCTCGAACCCTCCCTCTCTTCTTTCCCTCTGATATTTATCAAAAACTTTCTATGTGTCATGTACTGTTCTAGGTCTTGGGAATGAGAAGCAAACAAGCAGACACGGTCTGATAAAACTTTCATTCTAAAAGGGGAGAAAGATAACACATCAAAATGATTACACGTGTAACGTGCCATGTAGTGGTCAGTGTTATGAAGGGCAGTGAAGGGAGAGAGGTAAAGTGGATTTACAGATGAGGTCAGAGAGGGATGCAGGGCCTGGACCAACAGGGTCTCATAGCCAGGGTAACTAAGTATGTTGGATTCTATTCTGGGCAAGATGGGGGTGGGGGCTGTGTGGAGAAAAGACTGAGGGACAAGTGTGGAAGCTGTGAGACCATAGGGGCTATTGCAATAGTTGAGGCAAGAATGGCGGTGGCTGGAACCAGGGTAGTAGTGGCTGAAATGAAAACAATGGTTGGAACTGACAACATTTGCTGATATATTTGATGTGGGGAATGATAGAAGTTGTAGTTAAAGATCACTCAAGGTTTTTGGGTCGTCAGAAGATGTGTGTATAACTTGAGTTTAGCAATTCTGGACAGTTGTTAAACAAAGGCAGCCTGAGCCTCAGTTTCCTCAATGACTAGTCTGGAGTGATGAATATGTGCATGATGGCTGCCAAACTATGCCTTAGGTCCAGATAAGGATAGTACAAATGAGGTCCAGGTAAGTTATTCATTCATTTGACAAATATTTACAGAGTACCTATTATGGCATAGTTCTAGCTGGTGTTTTATGTTGTTTCATTTCTTTTATCCAGCTAGAGTCTACTGTTATTTTGGGACCTGAACTCATTCTCAGTTAAAAAAAATGCAGTCCACTTCTACTTCAGTGTTAATGCAAGGGGGTCAGTGCATTATAGACTTTATTTATTTTAAAAGCAGTTTTAGGTTCACAGCAAAATTGAACAGAAAGTACACACAGCCTCCCCTACTAGCAATATTACACACCACAGTGGTACGTTTGTTATAATTGATGAACCTACATTGACACATCATTATCACTGAAAGTCCGTAGTCTACATTAGGGTTAACTCTTGGTGTTTTACATTCTATAAGTTTTGACAAACATATAATGACATGGATTCACCATTATTAGTGATATTATTAGAAAATATCACACCAAATAGTTTCACCATAAAAAAATCCTCTGAATGATTTCAGTTTCACCTATTCATCGCTTTTCTTTTTCCTTTAGCCCCTGGCAACCACTGATCTTTTTACTGTCTCCATAGTTTTGCCTTTTCCAGAATGTCATATAGTTGGAATCAGATAATATGTAGCTTGACAGATGGATTTCTTTCACTTAATAATATGTATATAAGGTTCCTCATGCTTTCATGACTTGATAGCTCATTTCTTTTTAGTACTGAATGATATCCCAGTTTTTGGATGTGCCACAGTTTATCTATTCACCTACTAAAGCACATTTCACTCGTTTCCAAGTTTTGGCAATTATCAACAAAGCTGCTTTGAATATTCATGTCCAGATTTTTGTGTGGACTTGTTTTCAACTCTTTTTTTTTTGCATAAATTCCAAGGAATGTGATTGTTGGATCATATGTATGGTAAGAATATGTTTAGTTTTGTAAGAAATTGCCAGGGGTGGGGAGTGAGGGAATTGGATGAAGGTGGTTGAGGTAAAAACATCCAGTTGTAAGGCAAATAAGTACTGGGAATGTAATGTACAACATGGTGACTATTGTTAACACTGCTGTATGATATATTTGAAAGTTGATAAGAGGGTATATTCTTAGAGTTTTCATCACAAGGAAAAAAATTAGAACTTTTTTTCTTTTATCTATCTGAGATGATGGATGTTAACTAAAATTATGATACCATTTTACAATATATGTAAGTCATGTTATGCTGTACACCTAAACTTGCAGTGCTATATGCCAATGATATTTCAATAAAACTGAAAGAAAAAAATTGTAAAACTATCTTCCAAAGTAATTTATCATTTTACATTCCCAGCAGCATTTGGTGTTGTTAGTGTTTTGGATTTTGGTTATACTGATAGGTGTGTAGTGGTATCTTGCTGTTTTAATATATAATTCCTCAGTGGCATATGATGTTGAGCATCTTTTACATGCTTATTTGCTACCTGTATATTTTCTTTGATGAGGTGTCTGTTCAGGTCTTTTGCCCATTTTTAAATTGGGTTGTTCATTTTCTTATTGTTGAATTTTAAGGCTTTGTTGCCTATTTTGGATAACAGTCCTTTTCCAGGTATATCTTTTGCAAATATATTCTCCAAGTCTGTGGCTTGTCTTCTCATTCTCTTGACAGTATCTTTTGCAAGCAGAAAATTTTAATTATAATGAAGTTCAGCTTATAAATTCTATCTTTCATGGATTGTTTCTTTGATGCTGTATCTGAAAAATCATCACCAAAATCAAGGTCATCTGGATACTCTCCAATGTTATCTCCTAGGAGTGTTATTGTTTTGCAATTGTTCTGTGCACTTTAAAAACTTTATATGGCTTCTGAAACTTTCCACTCACTTTTCCCAATGTCCTTACCTTCTTACCTCTTCTTTAATGACCCATCCCACTTAAGTAAAAAACATAGATATATCACAACTCCCAATAGGCTCTAATTCTTATGCACAACAGATGTAATGGGAGATTATTAAACTTCTAATTAAGTTTGCTGGAAGATGCTGGGAGATCCAGGTCAACAGGCCAGTCCTTATTTTCTGGATTATTTCATTCAGATGGATGGCCTCTTTTTTTTTATATATATATATGTGTCAGCCTTCCATGTCTGTCCCCCTTACCTTTGACTTCTCTCCCATTCCGAGTGAGTCAGGAATAAACTGAGATAGAATTGGCTCTGGAACCTTTTTGGTCGAGGCTTCTTTTTGTTGACTAAGTTCTGGAAATGAAGATTGTTGAACTGACTGGTATATTTTGTCTCAATACAAAATCATGATGTTGCTGAGAACAACAGTTCCATGAAAATCTTCAACCCACCTACACCTATGCTAAAGTTATGGGTTATGCCCAAGTGACCTCAGTGTCATTTTGATCCAGTTTGCATTTATAACCAATTGCCAATTTCTTTCAAAATCCTGTGCTGACTTTATAAACCCAAGGATATTTGGTGTTCATTCCCAGTTGCCTTTATTTTTGGCTTTGCTTTTTTTTATGTACTGCACATAAAACTTAGGTACTTTATTTATTTAAGGAATCTAGAGGTTTAACTTTGGTTCTTCAGAGTAAGTTGCCTCTTTATGCATCATGACCTCAAGGAACCAGGAACCTGGTTAACCTGAAGTGCAATCATGGAAAACTTTTGAAAACTGGGCATTCATTCTCTTGGCCCAGAAATCTGATAACTGTAGCATACTTCAACCTAAGGATAGGCATGGCTGGGGCAGAAACTTGTGTGTGCTCAGCTTAAGAGATGGGGTTGAGGAGGAATAATGGTGTCAGCTGAGATGGGGTGAAAGCATCACTTTGGGGCAACACAGTCCTGCCAGCATGCCTTATAGGGAAAGTGCTATTAATAAAACTATGAAGTATTATTAGAAAGAATTATTAAAAATTAAGGGCACATGATTAATTTTAGGCAGATAGAGAAACAAGGAGAGACAGAGGATAGAGCACGGTGGAAGTTGCCAATAATAACATTTAGAGTAGGTAGAAGAATCATCCTTGGAGCATGGAGAAGAGGCTGGAGAGGAATGAATGCATGTCAGGGAAGGTATTCCTGGCCAGCCTCTGGAGTCAGCCAGTGGAATGATTCCATCATAATTACCAGGGAGCTTACGAATTTTCCTCAAAGACTATGATTTAGTGGGTTTGGGTTAGGACCTAGGAGTCTGTTTTCAAAGAGTGACTTCCCCATCCCATTCCAGGCAAGGCTGATTGACAAAGTCATTCATTTTGACAAAGAGTTGGCAAATTATAGCTCCTGATCCAAACCAAACTTGCAGGCCACCCCCCCCCCCGGCTTTTTAACAGTCTGATTGAAGAATGGTTTTTAGATTTTTAAAGAACTGTAAAAAAAAAAAAGCAAGCAAGAAAATGTGTGACAAAGGTATAAGTGAACTGCAGAGACTAAAATATTTATTTCCTGGCCCTTTATAGAAAAGATATGCCTACCTCTGGCTGAGTAAGATGTAAATAAATATGTTGTTATAACTGGTGAAGAGGTCATGAGGTCTGCACAATTTTCTATACTCTCCTTACAGGTAAGGGAATATTATTAGCTTTGAGGGTGGTTCTTATTGGAGTGGGATGCACTATCAGTTTTTAAACTTCTACTCTGTGTCAGCTGCTGTTATATGTGTTATATGTGCACCAGTGCATTAAGGTTCTGGATAATACAGGGATCAAATGGGCTGCCCATTGAGAAGGGTACTTAAAATTATTCAATTTCTCCTTTGTTTAAGTTGGGGGAGGAGAACAGATGAGACCTTGGAAATTCAGGAGAAAAAAATTCCCAGTTAGACAAATGTAAGGCACTCATATAGGCATGTATTATAATGAATAAGATCTAACTACATTTCTTGGAAAATGGCTTTGCAAATACTGTGTTGCCTCTTGGTATACAAACCCAGCTAATAGGGAAAGTAGAAGAGAAGGGAGGGATGTGAGGAAAGTGGATCAGTTTGGGAAAGGTTCTGATCCCAGAGATTTTTGAAAAGGAAGGGCCCACCCTCAATAGACCAGTCACCCAAACTCAAGACAAAGGCTGAGATGTGTGATCCAGGGCAAGTCATTGTGTGGTGTGTGCCCTTTGCACCTAGCACTCCTGCCCAGGGAATGCAAACTAGGGTGTGATGGCTGAAGATGGAGCAATGTAGTGTGAATAAAAAAGAGCTGTAATGATGGTGTCTATGCGGTGTTCTCCAGGCAATGCTAATAGAGAAATCATCTAGACTCCAGGGGCGAGCACTGATTGTTGATCTGTGTAGAGTAAGTCATGAGAGCAGCAGCCTGTGAAAGCTGTGAGCCATTTGGTTGATGGCAGGGTGCTTTGAAATAACTAAAACCTGGACAAAACAACTTTGAGGAAGAAACACTAGGCTTTCTGCCAATATGTCATGAGGCTTGAAAAATTTACTAAAAACCTCAAAGCAACGTAAAATCATGTGACACATAACAATGTTTTGGTCAACAACGAACCGCATATACAACAGTACTATACGATACAGCCTATGTGTGTAGTAAGCTATTACACTCTAGGATTGTGCAAGTGCACTCAATGATGTTTGCACAAGAACAAAATCAACTAAGGAGGAATTTCTCAGAAACTATCCCCATAGTTAAGCAGAGCATGACTCTATTCTCTTTTTATCCTGAGTTTGTACAGATTGGTTGCAAACATTAAGTCACTTATTCCTGTACAAATATGGAAACAGAGACTTAGACAGGTGAAGTAACAGGTCCAAGTCACCCACTGAGTGAGGGAGTCAGAATCCAAACCCAATCCTGTGTGATTCTAAAGCCTACTCTCTTTCCACATGACCCTACTGCCTGTGGCAGAGTCATTGTTCATTAGGGAGGTCTTATAGATTATGAACCATTTTCAAACAAGAAAACTGAGATTCAGAGAACTGAAACAACTTGTTCAAGGTTGGTCAAGTAATTACTAGAATTCCTTTAGAACTGCTTCTGGAATATGGAGATCTGGGTTTCCATGAACTTCTAAGAACTCCTTATCAAAGGAATGGAGAATGTCAAATGGAGTGTGTTGAAACCCAAAGGAACAAAGGAGCATTGAGAAAAAAAGGCAGCTTTGCAGAATGAGCACATTTCACTTTTCTTAATGACCTGTCAATTGATGTGTTCTTTGAAAGGGCTTTTAGAAGGCAGGAAAGTCTGAGCTGCTTTCAGCAGTTTGGCACCAGAGAGTATCTATCTATTTATTTATTAGCTCTTTAAACATTCACTTGGCTAGCCTAAAGCAATCGTCCCAAAGTTTGGAGTTCATGGACATAGGCCATATATGGGAAAGGTCCCCTCTATCCAACTCAGGGCCCTGGGAGAGCAGAGTCCGGGTTGATGCCCAGCTGTTAGGTATACCTATGGTCTGGCTTCTCAAATAGCTCAGCTACTAGTGGCAGTGAGAAAGATGCCGAGGAATTGGGTCGACATTAATCAAATGTACAAGTTCCTATCCCAGTGCTCCATCTTTGCAGTTGCCACTGCCCAGAAGAAGAGTCCAAGGCTAAAGGTCTTCTTTACAAATCAATGAGTCTTCAAACTTGAGGGTATAGCCCAGGCTTTCTTACCTGAACAGCTTCCTGTTGTATCTCACCGTTTCTGCAGATGTGATGCAGTGCTTAGCCTGAAGATGATGCAATGCCTGGAGATGCTGTCAAATGTTCTTTGATAATGTGCAGAATCTAGTCACTTCTCTGGGATAATTTAGGTGATGCTCTTCCTAGAGGTAGAGAAAGAACTGGCTTGCCTCTTTAAT
Source organism: Eonycteris spelaea (assembly GCA_003508835.1). Classification (NCBI taxonomy): domain Eukaryota; kingdom Metazoa; phylum Chordata; class Mammalia; order Chiroptera; family Pteropodidae; genus Eonycteris; species Eonycteris spelaea. The sequence continues at coordinate 230,343 of PUFA01000323.1, read as the reverse complement.
CTCTTGTCTTTGAGAGAGCACAGTTTTGAAGAGTCATGTAAATGAGACAGGGAATGAATTATTAGAGGGCAGTCAAGCTGGAATCTAGTCCTTAAATCATTCACAGTTGACTCTGTTCCCAGCTTTAGTTTCTCAGCTTTGTCAATACAAACCTAAGCAAGATGTATAGACAGAATGGACATTCTACCTTTTCTCCTGGCTCATTTCTGAAGACAGAATAAATAAACAGCAGAGGCCTAGCCTTCATCCACAGAAGGATGGTGAGTTTTTTGCAGGTCCTTTGGTAAAATACTCAAAGAAGCAGGGAACTATATTAAGAAGTCTTAAAGAATTTCTTGCATGCTGTTCTTGTTTTCAGGGGAAGAAAATAAAGCTCAGAGAGATGTGAGTGATTAATTTGAGGCCCACACAGAATTGTAGGGGCAAGGTTGAACGGGACCCCTTGGACTTCAAATTCGCAGGCCAGTAGTTTTATGTCTCCTACTGCCTCTCTGAAATAGGGATATCATATTAAAATCCACAGGCCATAGCAAAAGGAGGTTGGAGTCTCATTTATTCATTCAGAAACTGTAATTAAACTGTCATTAGGTATAACAAGGCTGTAAGGCCCCACCTTATGGCACTTACAGAACCAGATATTTGCAGAGGACATACATGGACTTAATTATTTTTTTCTCTCAGTTTCTTCAGTTGGTGAAAAACAGATACACAGAAAAGGTGGTTTCAGGGAGGTGAAGAGAGGGGAGGGGAGTGAAAGGGGGTGAAGAGAGGGGAAGGGAGTGATTGGGGGTGGAGAGAGAGAGAGAGAGAGAGAGAGAGAGAGAGAGAGAGAGAGAGAGAGAGAGAGAGAATGAGGTGTATAAGAAGGAGGGAGGGAGAGAATATCTCCCAAAGGATTCTTGCAGAGAGGAAAATATTTGGCTGCTGCTGCTGTTTCTTTTAAAAAATTAATTGTGGTTAGCTGAAGGAAATCAAGCTCCTTTAACTCTCTCAAATGCAGACTTTTTTACTTTATGGTAAACTTGAGTTACTATGGTGAGAGAGTGACCTGGGACAAGTCAAATGTAAAACACTGGAAACACCAACCCAACCCAGTGCAACACATAGAATAGTTAATTAGAATGACCTGCCATGTGTTTCCCATTCCTTGCAACAGATTCAATTACTTTATGATTTATCACCTGTTTTTCTAAGCAAAGCTTTAGCCCTTGTTCTCAGTTCTCATTTGTTGAATGTGTTAAGAGTGGTAGGGGATACGGAAGGTAGAGAAAGTAGACAAAATGAGTAAATTCCTTGTTATTTCTTCAGAAAGCTTTCTCAGACAGACCCTAATGGCCTATTGTATCTGTACCCTGCTATCACTTTCCCTGTTTCCATTGTTAATCTAATGCCACTCACTTTAGTATTTCTCTTGTTTTTTAGTTATTAGAACTAACTTGTAAAATGTTGCTCTAAAGTCCACAAGAAAACAACCCACTCTGTTTACATGACACTTCAGAGTTCACAAAGCATCTTCACCTTTCATATTCTCCCACCTTTCCAACAACCTGGAGAGTAGAAAGAGCCAGGATAACTTTATTTCTTATTTACAGAATGGGAATGTAGGCCAAGGGAGAGGTTAAAGGCTTGTCCATGGTTACTGACATGAAGCAGGTTAAAGCTTAAGGCTTCTGAATTCAAGTCCATGACTCAGCAGCTCTCTTCACAGTCCTGCTGTGTTGTCAATGATTTGTGAACTTAGAGGGTGCAGTGCAATGAGCATCTGATCATAAATGAGAAAAGAGAAGAAAGCCATTTATTTTTCCCCATCTCAGTCTTCTCAACTGAGAGTTGAGAAGAGAGTTGGAAAGAGAGCTTGCCTTTCAGGGCCTAACTGGTTCTTAGATTCTCTGTTAATCATTGACTAAGGCTGAGTCCCTGAGAGGCAATAGAGGATAGTTTTTTAACATTAAATATTTTATTTTATACAGTAATGTATTTATTAAAAAAGTTATTTATTCCTGGGCATACATGACCATTTTTAACATTAGCATTACTGCTAACAGTTATAAAGAAGGGGCATCCTCTTAAGGCATAACTGTACTAAGTGGGTCACTCGAGACCCAGGCTCTTAATTAACTTTTCAAATCTAAAATTTGATTTCAGAGGTTTACCCAGAGATATTCAAATAGGATGATGGTGATAAATCAGGATTTAACCAGACCACCACCACCACCAAGACATTGCTAGCATTTATTGGGCACCAAATAGAAAGCATTTTTTTACGGATTATTCTATTTTAATCTCCTCCAATAATCCATGAGGTAGGTACTACTGATATCCTCTTGTCAGTGAGGAACTGAGACCAATGAGATGCTAATTTTTGCTCAGAGTCTTCCAGCCGGTGATGTCTTGACTCGGGATTCAAACCCAGGTAGCCTGTCTGCAGAGTTGGCTTTTTTATTGCTTGAATTTACTAATTTATTTACAGTTGGATGAGGTTCTGGTTAGAGAGCTAAGTGAAGGCACTCATCTTTTAAAGTCCTCCAACAAGGATACCAAGGTACAGGTAAGATTTTTCTTGGAGATCTTGAGATTAGACCGAAGGCTCCTTGCTATCTTCAAGGATGCTCCATCAGTGAAGGACTGATGATCTAGACCCAGAGCCCTGGGCAGTGGTAGGGAAGCCCTGATAGTCTCACTGCTTGACTTTCAGTTTCCAGACTCTTGTGGACCCCCACCTTCTGCTATGACAACACAACATTACCTCAGAAGCATTGCAATTCAGCTGAATAGGTTACCATAAACCACATTCCAATGTGTGTTCCTAAAGAGACACACTGGGGTCACTGATTGGACTTGGGGGAGACTCTTATGGACTTAATTGAATTTGTAAGGCATCCTATTCTCCTTGATGGAAAATGGGGACTAGCCCTACTCCCATCAATAGCTCATTTACAACCATCTCCTGAGTGGATTATTTCTGCATATGGAGAATCTCAGTAATTTTATGTTATTATTGTTTTCAATTTACTGACCAGATTCTGGGACCAGACCCAATTTGAGGTTTATGACCTCTTGTATGTTGTTATAGAAAGAAGTAGGGCATCATTAATGAATTTCTCATTTTTGCCTCTGATTCAGACACTGGTTTTTAAGTGTTAGGGTTTATATATTTATGCATGTAGGTATATGTAGACATGTGTATATGCGTGCAGAATACAATTATTCAGGGATATGCATATTTGATCTAATATACTTTATCTCTGAAGGGAAGCTCAGTTTGATCTTTTTTTTTAATTTATAGAGCTTGCATGCTGTGATAGAGACTCATTTCCTACCATTTCCCTTTCTTTGCTTTGGACATAGTTCTCCTACATCAAGTATTTTTATAACAGAAATTAGATATAACATGATTTATCTATCTAGTAATTAATTTAATTTAATACCACTTACACAGCACATACTGTGTTCTGGACAGTGCTCTGAGCATGTTACATATATTAACTGATTCAGTCTCATTTATAACTCTTCAAAGTGGGTCCTTTATTATCATCTTCGTTTTATAGACCATTTTACAGATCAGGAAACAGAGAAAAATTTCTTTATCTGCTGGGGAGCTAGATTATTGTGGTGGTATTGTGGGGGCTGGGATGGGGAGGTGATGTGCAATACTGCTGTTTTGTTTGAGCAGTTTGTGTTTTATTTTCCTTCCAAAAGAATGATAAAAGGCTGTGATAGGATAGTGCTGGGAGTAATCAAAACAAACAAACAAACATACAAAAATCCCAAACCCCCAGCCATTTCTCTTGCACAGAAAAGCTAGAATCATCAAAGGCTGAATTTACTTGATGTCATATTGGTTTTATAGCTAAACACTTATAACTATAAAAAACACTTTTATTATTAAAATTCCTGCAGGAAACATAGCATAACTATTATTGTGATACTTAAACTCTCTGGCTTCTAACTTCCCCTCTCTTGAAACAATTATGTGCCTAATGTGATTTTTAATAACCTGTGGTTTCTTTGGAATGCAAATATCATGTTAGAGCATTACAGATGTCCTTACTAAGGCTCTTGGCCTTCTTTCCTTTGCACACATGATATCTGTTGCCCAGGATACTTGGTCTCACTCCTCTCACAGGCAGGGCTCTAAGGAAGCATGGCTAACAATAGGTGAGCCCTCCCCTCACTCACTAGGCTTCTGCTTGATAATGGAGTCAATCAGACCTGGGTTCATCCCAGGAATAGCTCATGTACATATGAGCTGTGGCTTTAATTAGAATGTGGAGAAGGGCTGAGAGGTGAGTGGGTTCAAGCTATGCTTTGGGTATGCTATGCTGTGCTGTGAGGTAAAATGGATGGAAGTGGGTGATTGACAGGTCAGGGAAAGAGGAAGAGGAATCTGCCAAAGAATTGTATTTCACCTCCTTGGGTTCAGGGACATCTGTATTCCTAAAGGCTACCACAGTGCTTCATACCTAGGAAGGAACTGGAAACATATTTATTAAATATGTGAATGAATGGGTGGTGAATGAAGAAAATGTGATTCAGTGGAGTTCTGTGATTTGCCCAATGTCACATAACTATTTAATGACAAAACTAACCTTGGGATCTAGGTAATCTGAGTGTGACAGAAAATTCGGCTTTATGTACTTTTCGTGGTGTCTTTCATTTCCCTTCATATTTTTAGCCCTTTGAAGGCAAGGACTGTATAATAAGCAATGTAACCAAAGCTGTTATTTGGCTGTGGAAGGAGAAATCAAAGATTGATGTCTGAGTGCACAAATGTGCATTTTGTTAGGCATGATGTCAATTTTACTTTTCATTATGCATGTATCTACCCCTCACCTGGATTAATGCAATAGCCTTTTAACCTTCCACCTTTATTACTTGCTATTTATGTGCTATGGCCACCTGAAGTAGAATCATCTTAGCACTGCCACTTATTAGCAGGTGATGATAGCCAAGGTGTTTATTTTTTCAAAGCCTAAGTTTACTCATTTGTTAAAAAAAGACAATGACCAAAAAAAAAAAAGCCATACTAATATTACTAAAATTTGTCGAAAATATCTGTGAGAACCAGGCCAGACCACAAAGGCTGGGCCAGGCAAGAGGATTGGAGAAACCAACCACCTGGACTTGCTTCACTGCTGCCTCAGCTAGCAAGCAACACAAGGAATGGAGGGTGTATAGTGGTGTAGGTAGTGGTACCTCCCGGTGCATGCTCAAAACTCAGTGATTTCAGCAGCTTCTGGAGGTTTCAATGAAGCAGTTGAGGACAAGGCCTGCTTCTGGGTAACCCTGTTGTGTAAATTCTAAAGAGTTCTCATGACCGTTTTTCTTAAGAGATAGTGTTTCTTGGGTATATGGCTCCTGGAACACACTTTGAAAAATTGGTTTAGCACCATTTTGATTTTTGGGGGGGCTATTACTCATACTGCTTTTGTTGGTCATTATATAGTTCTCAGACAAAGATCCTTCTGTACTCATTCATTCTCCTTATAAACCTTATTCTGTAAGTGTAATTACCAAATGTTCCCAAACATTCCCCTTACTTCTACATTCCAATTTTGGAGTTTTATTTAGGCCTAGACTCTTCTCAGAAATCTTAACTACTTTCTAAGAGTCTTACAGATTCCCTCAGTTTCAAACAATCACATATAAAACAGGTTGTTACCTACCCATTTATCCATCAAAAAATATGTACTAAGTATCTCTTATACACAAAGCACTATGGGGATAAATAATTCCATGACAGAAATACTGCCTTAGGGAGTATAGAGTTTAATAATAGCCGTAACTTGAATTAATATGCTTGGAAATGAAATAATCCTGATTTTGTGGTCTTATGCAACTTACTTAACATTTCTATTGGTACCACATCTGTAAAATGGAGATAATTGTATCTACTTTCCCTCTTTGTCATGTTGATATAATATGATGAAGTGTGCAAAAATATCTAGTATAGTTCAGATTCTGGCATTAGAATGTCATGGTTAAATACATATGGAAACACTATATAGGGTATACTCTTGTGGTATATGTTAGCACATAACAAGCTGAGAATTCCTATAATTAAAAAACCCTGACAATAACAAAGCCATTTTTACCTTATTTAACCAACATTTCTCAACATATCTAACACATATGTTCTCCCATTACCCCTCCACACTCCACCATTTATTTATATACCAAGTAGCTAATGGTTATCAGATGCCATCGAGAAACACTAGAAAGAAAATTGAGTAGTAGTTTGAAAGTTTTTTTTCTTCTTTTCATACCTTCTTATTTAGTATTCAAATAATTCTGTATTTGTTGATGGAGGTTTGTGTATTTCATCTATTTCAACATTTACCAAATACATATAAAACATAAGACATGGTAGTACGCACTCTAAGTTTGCAGATCCTTGACATCTCTTGTCCTCATTCAGAAGGGAAAAGAAAGGTACTAGGGAGAGAGACATTCAGGAATACTGGGAATCATGAGCAATTAAGATATGCCCATCTTCTCTAGCCTTCAGAAGTTATGAATTCCCAAATAACAACTGTATAAGTCTCTAGTCCACTGCCACCAAGGAATTCAATATTTTATTAAGTTTTCCCTCTCAAGTAATTTTTGGGAACACTTAAGGAAACTGTTACCTAACCTCTCCCATTCTAGCCAGGCAGTTCCATAGTCTGGCTCTGGGACAATGCTCCACTCCTGCTAGTCACTCCTTGCCATCTTGCTGCTTCTCCAGGTTATTGTCTTTCTGCTTCTTCCCAAGAGCAAATAAAAGAGTTTAGTTATAAGACAGCTTAAATATGGATTAGGGAAAATAATCTAATGCTTCAGGTCAATAATTCTGCAAGTTATAGTACTCAGTTTACATGCCCAAGCAGAATATTTAACATCTCATTCTGAAGCATGTGTGTGTGTGTGTGTGTGTGTGTGTGTACACACATACAGCCACATACAGCAGTCCCCTCTTATCTATAGGAGATATGTTCCAAGATCCCCAGTGGATGCCTAAAACTGCAGAACCCTATATATATTGTTTTTTCCCTATACATACATAAACTATGATGAAGTTTAACTTATAACTTAGGCATAGTAAAATATTAACAAGAATAACTAATAATTAAACAGAATAGTTAAAACAATACACTACATTAAAAGTTATGTGACTATGGTTTCTCTTTCTCTCTTTCTCAAAATATCTTATTGTACTGTACTCACCTTTTTCTTGTGATGATGTGAGATGATATAATAATGCCTACCTGATGAGGCAAAGTGAGGTAAATGATGTAGACACTGTGATGTAGTGTTAGGCTACTATAAGGGTCACTTGCATTCAAGCGCTGCAGTACCTTGGTACCTTGACAATCAATATGATAACTAAGATGGCTACCAGGTGACTGACTAATGAGCGGTAGTGTCTACAGCGTGGAGAAACTGGGATAATCTGATAATTGAGTCTTTCTAACTTTAAGGAGCTTTGAAGAGGAAAAAAGATTATAGATAATTTGTATACATATATATTTCATATTTACATATGTAATCCAATATATAATATTGGGAGGTAGATCTAAAAGGAAAAATAATGCATAGCTAGTGTGACTGTCTCAGCTTTAGTTCTTCTTGATATGAGGATGTTGTGAAAATAATTATTTTGAAAAGTGATTCCAATGAGCATTGGGTTGGGACCATGAAATTAAACAGTGAAAGAGGGAAAGACAAGGATGTGTCATTGAGTTGGTCACTCTGTGGGTGACTGAGGCTCTGTCCTTGTAGGGAAGCCTCTGAGAAATTGTAGAATATACCTCAGACAGACTCTTCTGCCTTAAGTATGGGAGTAGTTTATCTATTGGCTCCTATACCCATTGATCTAAGTTGTCCCTCACTTTCAGGTTTCCCCAAATGTCAGATGACTAGTGAGTTCCTGTGGGTGGAGAGAAGCCCCAGGGAGGAAAGTGAAAAATATCAGCTACTGTCAAGTTAAGCCTACATTCTTCTCTAAACTGTACCATTTATTTATCATGTCACTTTCAACTAAGGTCCTTATCTGGGGCAGGTGTTCAGTTCAAGGGTCAATTACTCATAATGCTATAAGCTGCCTGAAGAAAGCACAAGTAATGTGGAGAGGAAAGTAAAATTAGAGCAACTGAAATGGCTTTTGCCAATAGCTACTCCCCCTGCCTCCCCATTTTTTTCTGGCTGCCCTTGATTTGGTATGTTTTGTGTACCAGACACTGCATTAAGCACTTCACAGGGATTATCTCTCTTGTTTAATCCTCATGAGGTAGACATGATTACTGTTCCCATTTGGGAGTTTGTTGGCAGAAGCAGTTGTGGTGGATCAGCTATCTCAAGGGAGCTTCATCTGTTGTCAAAAGAGTGAGAGGCTTAGATTGCCCCGACCCGCGGGACGATCAACAGAGACCCTAAGACAAAACGGGGAAGGGGGGGGGGAGACAAGATGATGCAAAGAAAGAAGACAAGACAGGCTTTCAGATCAAGTTTCCTTTATTAAGGCTTTGTTGCAGGCTTATATAGAGCGTGATCAGGTGATGTTGCGTTGGCGGGATTGATTGGCCAGGGGCAGTCAGGCGATATTGCGTAACAAAAAGGGGCCGGGCGGGAAGGCCCGCGGAAAGTCCTTTGGCGGGAAGCAGTTTGAGACAGTCAGAGAGAAGCCCCCGACATTAGATATTTGATAAATTTGAAGACAGCAAGTGATTATTTTCACTAAAGCTTGCAAAAGACCTAGCTAACCCTTATCACTCTGTCCCATGATTCTGCTCTGTTTTTCTTCTGTGCACATTATTTATTGGTTTATCTATTTGATTATTATTGGTCTCCCATCACTAACTAGAATGTAAGCTCTATTGGATTGGGCCTTTATCTGATTTGTTAGAATGATGCCTGGAACATAATCGGTTGTCAATAAATATTTACTATTGAATGAATAAAGAAAAATAAGCTCTCATTGGTGTGGATACAATGAAGTTTGTCTCATTTAAGGACTCTTTGATAAAGAGTGCTAGATACTAGTATAGGCAAGGGACAAGTGGCAAAGTCTCAGGGAGCAAGTATAGATCTCAATTGTAAGGTCATAGAATATAAAGTCGGTGATGAGAAAATGCAAAAATAACAAAAGAATAAAAAAGGAAGGATGTGAGGGGATTCATTCACACAATTACCCCATTTATCATTATTTATTGGGCATTATCTGTCCCAGTACAAAATAGAGTACATAATGAGAAAACAGTGTGATACGATGTAGAGGAAAGAGGAAAAGGGGCTCAGAGACTTGTTAACCAAAGATCATTGATACCAATTTAATGACACCAGAAATCCCCAAATTTGGGGTGTGGTGAAGAGAGGAGACTTTATTTAGCAAAAACAGCTCAATTGTGATACAGCTCAGCTGTGAGACAGCTCAGTTGTGAGATAGCTCAGGCAAAGTGGCTTGGGTAGTGATTCAGGCATTATAGATAGCTCTGGTGTTACAGCTCCAGCTGGGGAAATGCAATCTTTGGTAAAAACCTGAGTGTGCTCCACTGCGACAGAAGGGGAGGCTGACTTATATAGACAGAAATTCCTGCCTCCGGTCCCTGATTGGTTTACTTCTATGCAAATGAGGACTTCAATTCTTACAGTTCTATTGGCTCAAATAGCATCATTCTGATTGGTTAGAATGAAGCCACTTTAATTGTTTGGTAAAGATGTAAAAGGATATAATCATGCAGCTACAGTTAGACAGAAAAGTCTCAGTCATATGAGTCAAATTTCAATCCTAGGAGCTCTCTTATAAGGGTTGACACAGAGAGCAGGAGTAGAGTGCACAGGCTGATAGCTCAGCCTGTGGCTTTTCTCTAACACATAGTGTGCATGAGAGTTTTTTGCAAACAATGGCTGTTAGATTTCAGTTACAAATTTGGGCTCGATTAACCACAAGGAGTCCTTTTTGACAGGTATTTTATTTCCTGAGGTCAATAAACTAAAGAAAGTTAGAGGAAAAAAGTGGCCTAGAGAAAGCTCTCTGTAAGATATTCGTAAGGGCCTGACCTTCTCTCCGAAGCATCTGTGACTTGTGGTATGTGTTATGTGTATGTGGCATGTGTTCGGGAAAAGGATTACAAGAAGTTTAGCTCTAGAGAGGACTGGAAAGAATTTGACTTTGTTACCAAGTTTTCAGAGTCAAAGAGGGCAAAATTAATTTTTTTTTTTTTAAATCAGTGCAGGTCATTGGCAGTTGTCCAGAAATGGAGAGCAGCTTTGATAAAACAAAAAAACAAATGAACAAAACAAATGAACAATTATGTAAAAATTAGCTCCTTGAGGGTGAATTTCTTGAAAGTGGTACAGTTTAGAAAACTCAAGAGAAAAAATAAACAAAACAAATTATCTTAGGCTTGGGGGATGTGAATGGTGAAGTTGGGTGCTGCATATTGCGCCAATAGTTGAATTGAAACTCTGTGTCTGGTGAATCACTGTTTTCCCTGTAAAAGATGAATTTGTTATACATATATTCAAAGGGTTCAAGAATTCCAAGGTCCTAAGGTCCCAGAAACAGTGTACTACACTCTTCCTTCTTTGTCTCACAGCCCTTCTTCCATTGATGTCTGCAGGGCTTCATTTCCTTCTTCATTGGCAGGGTGTGGCTTGGGGCTGGCAGCTGGAATCAGAAGAGACATTCCTGACTCCTACACACCTACTGTTCCTTTCCCTTCTTCTGGTGTCAGAACTCTGGGGTTGAAATCCCAGGCTGGCATCTCTGGCCTTTCCTGAAACTCTCTGTGCTATTTTAACAAATAATATCACTATTACGTAAGTGAGATAAGTCAAGCCAGGAACATGCAGCCCAGGGAAGAAGTACATTTTATGTTTTGATTTCTTTTTTTCTTTTGGCAAAAACTTGTTCTCATTCTGCTAGGGCAGAAATAAAGTCCACTTGGTGTGCAGAAGGGAGGGGATCATTCTGCTTGACTGTACTTTAGCCTAATGCTTGTTCTGAGTGCTGTACTGGTTCCAGCAGAGCCACTGTGGAAAACACAGTGTAGGTATGCCCTGGCTTGTTGAAACATGGTGCTCCAACCCCTATGCTAGCTCCCACATATTTTCAGCCAGGGCCAGGTTTCCTTAGTGCAGAGTGATGTGATTACAGTTTTGATAAGCCCACATTGAATCAAACAGTGTATTAGAGGCGAGTCTGAATTGATAAAATACTTTTTGTCTAGTAGAAATTACATGTACTATTAAACAGATTATGAGTTGATATCATTTATGAGATTATCTTTTTCCCAGCTACCCAGGCTGGAAGAGTTAGTCATTTAAAATTTTTTTCTTTCTATTATGCCCTAGATAGATGCAGCCATCAAATCCAACATAAAAACAATTCTGTCAGTGTTTCTTTTTTTTCTTGCCCTGCCATCTCCATGGCCCAGCTCACTGTCTGGAGGCAGCTGGAAGGAGGTGAGCTTGGGCTCTAGAGAAAGACCTTCTGGATGTGCATTTGTCTTTGTCATGTGATTTGGAGAAGCTAACCTTTCTGTCCTTCAAGTTATTCAATAAAATGGGATTGATAATACTTCTTCCTTTGCAGAGTTGTTCTGAGAATTAAATAAAATAATATTTATAAACATGAAGGTGACTAAACAGTGTGGTCTGAATCATTTTTTTCAGATGTGATGATTAGTAGAAAAAAGTCTATAAGGATATGTACCAAAGTGTTAACAATATTTTTATATTGAGGTGGAATTAATGGGCTTGTTTTTGTATACCTTGCATGTTTGTGCCTTTTTATATTTTAAAGCTTTCCACAATGAACATGTATCACTTTTATAACTAAAGACTATAAATATGAATTAAATTAAATTCCACAAAACCTTTAAGAGCCAGCTAAGATGATACTTCTTTCATTAAAACTATTCAGATCTTCCCATTGGCAGAGATCCTTCTCTGAGCAAGTTACTGAATCACTCTGAGACCTAGTTTGCTCACCTGTAAAATGAGGGTTAATAAAATTTAAATAAAATATGTACTATTATGTACATATTATGTATTATAGTATCTATATATTTTTCTCTTTCTCTATATATACTCACATGTACACATATACAATGTTGTATAAAGTTGTAAGAGACTGGGGAGGAGCAAACAGTCCTGCTTTGGTAAAAGGGTGAGGAGATGAATTTTCCTCAGATCAGACAGCAGTTGTACATTGAATCCAATCCTACTGGTGGCATTGGGCCAGAAGAATTTCACCACAAGCAAGAGCCAACTTGCCTTCATAGAGCTTAACAAATTAGAAGCAGAAGAGAAAGAAAACATTAGGGACCCACAGTAGGTGAGAGGGCTGGGAAATGTGGGTGACTACATCCAATGAGCTCCCATAACCAGTTATGGGGGACTTTCGATGAAAACTAAAGATTTTGGCAGATTAAATAGATTTGGGCGGAGCTTGAGTAATGCTGATTATCCTGTTACTATGATACTTTATTTCTCTTGGTTAATGCAGCTCAAGAAATAAGTGATATATACATATACATCTGTGTGTATATATGTGTATGTACATTATATAGATATATACATTATACATACATACATACATACATACATACATACATACATACATACATACATATAGTGGTCCTCAACATTTTTGGCATGAGGGACTGGTGTTACTAGGAGAATCTAATGCCTGATGATTTGAGGTGGAGCTGAGGCAGTGATGTTAGCACTGGGGAGTGGCTGAAAATACAGATGAAACTTCACTTGCTCGCCCACTGCTCACCTCCTTCTGTATGGCTTGGTTTCTAACAGACCATGGACTGCTACTGTCTGTGACCTGGGGGTTGGGGACACTTGTATATACACAGGAACAAAATCTTATCATTCTAGGCCTATTGGTGGGCTCCTAGATGTTAGTAAGACCTCATGTGATGTCGCTAGGGGCAGGACTGGGAGGAGCTGGGACTTTGAATGTTCTTAACATTTTTTTAAATATTGTGAATATTAATGCCTGTCTAGTTTCTGGGATATTTGTCTAAGGAAGAACATAGTGTATGTGGCTGCTGTATGTCTATTTATGTGTGTAGAATATGTATGTGCATGTAGGTAGATAAAGAGCTATTAAAAATATTTCTAAATACCTGTTTTGCATATAAAAAATGTTCAGAATATAATTGGTAAGACTAGACACAAAGAATTACAACTGTTGCATATTTGAATAGAATTTCAAGATAGCAATTAAGGAGGTATTATAGAAGACATAGACAACAAAATACTTTTTTAGCACTTTACAGAGTTTATCATTGTTTCACATACACCATTTACATTTGACTCTATGACAACCCTGTGAGGTAGGTAGAGTATTATAGTCCCATTTGCAGATGAGTAAATGCACTGGGAGAGAAAAGTGATTGTCTACAGTGAGTTATAGGTGGAGACTTGAACCTAGGTCTTTTGCTCTGAAGCTGCTGCACAAAGATCAGGAACATTTTGTACTTTACATTTCATTTTAGATCTTTTATATCCTTTATACATTACATACCTTAGATCTCACTAATCAATTTATCAAAAAATCTTGGTGTGACTTTTGGTCAAGATGGTGGAGTAGGTAAGTGTCATGCTTGCTTTCTCATATGACTACATCAAAATTACAATAAATTATAGAACAACCACCCTTGAGAACCACCCAAAGTTTAGCTGAACAGAAGTCCTATAACTAAGAACATAGAATAAGCTACATCAAAACTAGTAGGGAGGAAGAGATGTAAAATAGGCTGGTCCCACCCTCATGTGTCACAGTTAGGAATTGGGAAGAATATCTTGGCTGTAGATGTTCCCCCTGAGGTGGGAGGAGCCTTAGTCTCACACTGGGCTTCCAAGCCTAGAATGCCAGTGCTGGCAAGTGGAGTCTCTACAACATTTGGCTGTGCAAATCAGTGGGGATACCATCTAGTCTGCTGCACATCCAGAAATTCTCTTAAAGATCCTGAGCACAGACTCACTCACTCACTCATTCACTCACTCACAAACATTCCCCTTAAGCGCTAACACTGAGCTCCAGCTTGAAAGGCACCAGGGACATATGGGAGAAACTAAATTGTCTGGCTTTAGGGCAAGGGCTGGAGGGGCAGCTTTCTCCCAGACAAAAGTACTGGAAAGTGCCATTGTTTCTTTTGTTGAGCCCCTGCCCCACCCAGGCAGTGCCAAATCTGAGTCTCCATTAATCTCGATAACACCACTTGCCCCACCCTAGTGATTCTTGAGGTCCCACTCCACCCAGCTAGTGCCCCAGCTCTAACCTCTTTCAGCAGCTGTTACACATAAGTGGCTGGCCTTGGTCATTGCTGTGAACATTCCTAAAAACTCTCAAAGGTCCACAGTTCTCTATAAAAAGCAGTAGCTGACCTCTGCATGCCCTGTATCTCTTGTAAAGTGGCCCCAAGCCTGGCACTAGGTAGGGGCAGCTATCCTCAGTTCGCAGCATGACCTTTCCCACGTTCCTCTAAGCCCAGCATGGGTAGCAACCAACTGCAAATTCCTACCAGGTGGCTCCAGGATAAGCATAGGCAGTGGCTGAACCTGATCTACACTAGAGCCCTACCAAGAGGTCCCAGAACCAACACACCAAATGTCCTATTTCAGATTACACTAGAGCACCACTGAATTAGCTCCACAAATTACATACACAAAGGGTGGAATTGTCAGACACAAGAGTGCCACTAAAGCAAATCCTGCTCCTTAGGGTCAGCACCTGTACAATGGATCATCTATTATAGTCATGTCCAGTTTTCACAGTCAGCCAGCCTGAGGTCAGTCCCACCCACTGACATGCCAATAGCAATCAAGACTCAATTACAACAGAAGGGCACATGCAACCCACACAAGGGACACCTGTGGAGCACCTGGCTCAGGTGACCAGATTATACCACTAGACCTCACAATACACCAATTTCATAAAGTCACCCTGATAAGACTGGGAAATGTAGCAGATCTACATAATACACAGAAACAAATACAGGAAGCAACCAAAATGAGGAGACAAAGAAACATGTCCCAAATGAAAACAAGGCAAAACTTCAGAAAACTAAACAAAATGGAACAAAGCAATCTACAAGATACAGAGTTCAAAACACTGGTTATAAGGATGCTCAATGTAATTTGGGGAATAATAGATTAACTCAGTGAGGACTTACACAAGGAGAGAGAAATATAAAACAAGAACCAATCAGAAATGAATATAATAGCTGAAATGAAGACTGTATTAGATAGAATCAACAGCAGATTAGATGAAGCAGAGGATCAAATCAGCAATTTAAAAGACAAACTAACAGAAAACAACCAATCAGAACAGAAAAGAAAAAAAATTAGTATTGTTTAAAGGACCTCTGGAAAAACATTAAGCATAATGACATTTGCATCATAGGGGTACTAGAAGGACAAGAGAGAGTGTAAGGGATTAAAAACCTATTTGAAGAAATAATGACTGAAAACTTTCCTAACCTGACAAAGGAAATAGATATCCAAGTCCAAGAAGTGCAGAGAGTCCCAAACAAGATGAACCCAAAGAAGCTCACACTAGGACACATCATAATTAAAATACCAAAGGTTAAAAACAAAAAGAGAGCCTTAAAAGCAAAAAGCAGTTAGTTACCTGCAAGGGAGCTCCCATAAGACTGTCAGCTGATTTCTTCACAGTAACTTTGCAGGCCATAAGGATCGGCACAAATTATTCAAAGTGATGCAAAGTAAGGACCTACAACCAAGATTTTTCAAAGCTATCATTTAGACTTGAAGAACAGATAAGATCTTCCCAGGCAAGAAAGGAGTTCATCACCACCAAGCCAGTATTACAAGAAATGTTGGGGGATTTCTTTATGAAAAAGAAAAAAAAAGATAAAAAAGATGAATAATAAAATGGCAATAATTACATACCTAACAATAATTACTTTAAATATCAATAAATTAAATGCTCCAATCAAAAAACATAGGGTGGCTGTATAGATAAGAAAACAAGACCCTTACATATGCTGCCTAAAAGAGATCCACTTCAAATAGAAATGCCCACACTGACTGCAAGTAAAGAGGAGGAAGACATTTTATAAAAATGGAACTGAAGAAAAAAACGAGGATAACAATACTTATATTAGACAAAACAGACTCTAAAACAAAGGCTATAACAAGAGACAAAGAAGGACATTTTAGAATAATAAAGGGATCAATCCAACAAGAGGATATAACCCTGTAAACATTTATGAACCCAATGTAGGAGTAGCAAAATATATAAGGCAAATATTGACAAATATAAAGGGAGAAATCGATAGTAGGGAACTTTAGCACCTCATTGACATCAATGAGCAGATATCTAGACAGAACATCATCAACAACAACAACAAACATTTGCTGTAAATGACATATTAACCCAGATGGATTTAATTAACAGTTTTAGAACCTTTTATCCAAAAGCCTCATAGTACACATTTGTTTCAAGTGCACATGGAACATTTTTCAAAACAGACACCATGTTAGGCCAGAAAACAAGTCTCAATAAATTTAAGACTGAAATAATATCAAATGCCTTTTCTGATCACAATGATATAAAACTAGAAATCAAGTACAAAAAGAAAACTAAAAAATACACAAACATATGGTGGCTAAATAACATGCTACTAAACAATGAGATCAAGAAAGAAATCAAAAGTTACTTTGAGACAAATGAAAATGAAAACACAATGACCCCAAAATCTCTGGGACACAGTGAAAGCGGTTCTTAGAGGGAAATTCATAGCAGTATAAACCTACCTCAAGAAACAAGAAAAATCTCAACTTAATAGTTTAATCTTATACCAAAAGAAACTAGAAAAAGAAGGACAAGCAAAGCCCAAAGGGAATAGGAGGGAAATAATACAGATCAGAGTAGAAATAAATGAAATAGAGTATAAAAAATAAAAAAGATCAATGAAACCAAGAATCGGTTTTTGAAAAGATAAACAAAATTGACAAACTTTTAACCAGACTTATTTAGAAAAAGAGAGAGGGTCCAAATAAATAAAATCAGAAATGAATGAGAAGTGACAACTGATACCACAGAAATACAAAAGATTACAAGAAAATACGTTATATGCCAACAAATTGGACAACCTGGAATAAGTGGATTAATTTCTAGAAACACACACTCTTTCAAGAGTAAATCATGCAGAAACAGGAGATCTGAACAGACTAACTACTAACAAAATCTAACTGATAATCAAAAACCTCCAAACAAACAAATGTTCTGGATAGATGGCTTCACAGGTAAATTTTACGAAACATTCTAAGAATTTACACCTTTCCTTTTCAAACTATTCCAAAAAATTGAAGAGGATGGAATGTTTCAAAGCTCATTTTGTGAGGCTAGCATTATCCTGATTCCAAAACCAGACAAAGACATTACAGAAGAATAAAATCACAGGCCAATAACCCTAATGAACACAGATGCAAAAGTCTTCAACAAAACGTTAGTAAACCAAATTCAGCAATACATTAAAAAAGCTCATACACCGTTATCAAGTGAAATTTATTCCTGGGGTTCAAGTTTGGTTCAATATTCACAAATCAATTAATGTGATAAACACATAAACAAAATGAAGGATAAAAATTTTATGATCATATCAATAGATGCAGAAAAGATATTTGACAAATTCAACAGCCATTTATAATAAAAACCCTCGGCAAAATGGGAATAGAGGAAACATACCTCAACAAAACAAAGGTCATATATGACAAACCCATGTTTAACATTATACTCAATGGTGAAAAGTTAAAAACATTTTTCTTAAGATCAAGAATAAGACAAGGATGTCCACTTTAACCACTTTTATTCAACATACTACTAGAAGTCCTAGCTATAGCAATCAGACAAGAAAAAGAAATAAAAGCCTACTAAATTGAAAAGAAAGTAAAATTGTCATTATTGGCAGATGACATGATACTGTATATAGAGAACCCTAAGGATCTCACCAAAAAAACTATTAGAAATAATAAATGAATTCAATAAAGTAACAAGATACAAAATTAATATACATAAATCAGTTGCACTTTTTATACACTAATAACAAACTATCAGAAAGAGAAATTAATAAAACAATCCTAATTATAATTGCACAAAAAATTAAAATACCTAGGAGTTAATTTAACCAAGGAGATAAAAGACCTGTACTCTGAAAATTATTAGACATTGAAGAAAGAAATTGAAGAAGATACAAATAAATGGAAGCATATACCATCCTCATTGATAGAAAGGATTAACTTCATTAACATGTCCATACTCCTCAAAGCAAGGTATAGATTCAATGCAATCCCTATTAAAATACCAAAGGCATTTTTCACAGAACTACAACAAATAATCTTAAAATTTATATGGAATCACAAAAGACCCTGAATAGCCTAATATCATACTATACTACAAGGTTATAGTAGTCAAAATAGCATGGCACTGGCATAAAAACAGACACATAGATCAATGGAATAGAATACAGACCCCTGACATAAACCCACACCTATATATGGTCAATTAATCTATGACAAAGAAGGCAAGAATATACAGTGGAGTAAAGACAGTCTTTTTAATGAATGGTCTTGGGAAAGCTAAACAGATATATGCCAAAAAAACCCCTGGACTTTCTTACATTATATACAAGAATAAACTCAAAAATTGAATGAAGACCCCAAATCATAAAATTCCTAGAAAACATAAGCAGCAAACTCTTTGAGATTATATATATATAACTAATATATATTTTTTGGATATATATCCTCAGGTAAGGGAGACAAAAAAATAACAAATGGGACTACATCAAACTAAAAAGTTTTTGCACAGCTAAGGAAATAATCAATAAAATGAAAAGACAATCTACTGAATAGGACAAGATATTTGCCAATGATACATCTGATAAGGGGTTAATATCCAAAATTTATAAAGAGCTCATATAATTCAACAATAAAAAAACCAAACAATCCAATTAAAAAGTGAGCAGAGGACCTGAATAAACATTTCTTTGAAGATGTAAAAATGGCCAATAGACACACATGAAAAGATGCTCAATGTCACTAATTAGAGAATTGCAAAATAAAACCACTATGAGATATCTCCTCGCACCTGTCAGAATAGCCATCATCAATAAATCAATGAGCAAGCGTTGGTGAGGATGTGAAGTAAAGGGAACCCCTGTGCACTGTTAGTGGGATTGCAAATTGGTGTAGCTGCTATGGAAAACAACACAGAGATGTCTCAAAATATTAAAACTAGAGTTACCTGATGACACAGCAATTCCAATTCTGAGTATTTATTCAAGAAGATCCAAAACACTAATTTGAAGAGATATATACATCCCTATGTTCATTGTGCATTGTTTACAATAGCCAAGATATGGAAGCAACCAAAGCGTCTACCAATAGATGAATGGATAAAGAGAGGTGGTACATATATACAATGGAATATAACCCAGCCATACAAAAGAATAACATCTTACCATTTGCAACAACACAGATTGATCTAGAGGGTATTATGGTAAGTGAAATAAGTCAGACGAAGAAAGACAAATACTCTATAATTTCATTTATATATGGGATCTAAAAAACAAAATAAATGAACAATAAAAAACCTTGGTGTTATTCTGACAGTAATAGAAAGCCCACTTTTCTTAGAATGTCATTCATGTATTTATCACCTGTTTCTCTATATATGATTACCAATAAAGTCTATGGACATACAATTTTCAAGAATATTATTGGGAATACACTGAAAGTGATACCTTAATTGTTGTTCTGAAAACACTGTGTCTAACTTTGACTTTTGTGCGCCCCTGATTATACCCACCACATCCACAGGTGGCTCAGATGACAATTGACTCTGTGGTGTAGAGGAAGGTGCACTTCAGGAAGGTGGTGAGGAAAACTGGTAGAAGTTTGGGAGTGTGGAGTGGGTATGATGAGGTACCGCCAAGATTCCCTTGGAGGGAGGATTTGCTTCCCTGGGTGGTGGGAGTATTGTTGATAGACGGCCTCCAGCAGTCAGCCCCTTTGGGAAGGTGGTGAAGGTGCCCCACTTCCAATGACTGTCAAGGCAGGGTATACAAGCCTATAGCTATGTGGGCCAATTTTGTAACAACTCTAAGGAGCTGTTTGCTTCAGAGTTCGCTGTGGAATGAGACAAGTTTTTGGACCTGCATTTGCAGCCTGACTTCTCCCTGTGCGCACTCCTGGTGTGGATCCCAGAGATGTTCCCTAAACTCTTTCTCAGAGTTTACTGCTTGGAGAGATCAAACTACAACAGTTAGATACAGCTATTCTTTCTTTTGGGTAGGGGTCAGTAAACTTTTCTGTAAAGGACGAGATAGTAAATATTTTGGGCCTTGAAGTCCAATTTGCTGTTGCAGTGTGAAAGCAGCCAGAGATAATATGCGGAAGAATGAGCATGGCTGTGTTCCAATAAAACTTTACTTACAAAAGTAGGTGCTAGGATGGATTTGGCCTGTGGGTTTAGTTTGCTGGAGAATTACTGATTATTATTGAGAATTACTGATTAATTAATTTCAGACAACTAGAGAATTCTGGAGAATTCCTGATGAATTTCTTCATGCCCAATATTGCATAAGTTACAGAACAGCTCGTTATTGTCCATGGTGAGTGTTGAATGCTGAATGAAGCCAGTAGACACAATTCTAACAGAGCTAACAGCCCACAAATAGTTTCAACATAAGACAGATTTATGCTCTTTTGCTAGAAGGTCCTTTCAGAAGTCATCTTCTGCTCTGAGCAGAGTTATTTCCCTTTAGCCTGGTTCGTTAGCAACTTTGGCTTCTCCTTCCTAAAATTCATAGATAGAGAAAGAGGGTTCTTAAAGGGAAGAAGGAAGGAAGGAAATGACTGAGGCCTCTGCCAAGACCTTTGCATATGTTATTTCACTTTACCTTCACAACCTGTGGGTATTAGCATCCCCATTTTACATAGGAAGAAATAATCTCAGGAGATAAGGAACATAGTTTGCAAAACTCTTAACAGCGGGATTGATTTCAAACCCAGCTATGTTGAACTCAAAAGCCCATTCCTTTTCTACTACTCCCAGGCTGACCTGCCAGCCTGGCCTTGGATTGGAGATAATTCTTCTTTAAGTCCTCGTTGTTTCTGTTGGAGAGAGCTTGGCACGAGGAGTTGGATTGTGGCTCTGTTCCTCAGTTTCATTGGAGACTGAGTTTCCACATTCTTGTTATTAGCCAACTCTGGGCTGTGGCATCTGATGAGCTGAAGCTTTTGGATTTCTGGGCTGGCTGAGTGGTGCTGACTGCGGTGCAGTCCACTTTCCCTCCTTGCAGGTATGATCATGGTGGGGGCTGGCACCAAACCCTATCACCTTCATTTTGTCAGACAGCTGTCATTGTCCTCATAGGCCTTTTATCCACAGCCTGTTGTCAAAAGGCTGGCCAACTCTTTGGGAAGGTGAGAAGAAATTGGGAGGCTGGGGGCTGAAGGGAGTCATGTTCTCACTGTACTCTCTTATTTTAGGCCTGATGGAAATAACACTGCCCTGGCACCTGGAGACCTGGCTGTAGCCCAGGCTAAGCTGCATATCAGCAGTGTCATCCTTGGTGAGTCCTGTGATATCTTGGAATTGTTCTTTCTACCCACGTATGAAGGATAAATGTTCTAGCTTGCCTACCAGTGCACAGTGCAGTTTTAAGGGTCAACTTGTATGACATGTGAAAGCAAGCAGATGGAGAAGAAGCAGGGGTTCTCATACGTCAGTGTACATCAGAAGCACCTGGAGGGCCTGTTAAAGCAAGGTTCCTGTGGCCTCCCTCAGAGTTCCTAATACAGTAGATCTAGAGTGAGGCCTAGTAGTTTGCATTTCTAACAAGTTGCTTAGTCATCCTTCATGGCAATTTTCAAGTTTCTTTTCTATAAAACCTTCCTAAGTGCTATAGTTCCGGTTACTTTCTCTTTTCTAAACTTCTAAACTGGGATGTCCTGTAGTTTGTACCCCTGAGTAATGGCACCTATGAGATGTGCCGCAGAGGGTGTCTGGAGTGCTCTCCTGGGCAGGATGCTGGAACCACATCTTGGCTCAGGGCAGAGTGCCTGCACTTATTCACACAGGTATAGACAGGAAGGTGGTGGCATACATAACAGATAGTTGTCATTCCTGATTTAGAGACTACCACATTTTCTCGTGTAGGGATTGTCTTTAAAATGAAATTATACACTTTTTGATGGCAGATTCAATGTCTTTTACTGCTGTATCTTTTGATACTTGGCCTTGAGCAAATCACTTGAACAAAAGGCTGTGTCCTGTTCATTTTGAGTTACTAGGACTAGCACAGTGGTACCAGGTGATGGCAGTGGCCACAAATATTGTTTGCTCAATCAAATAATAATTTTTAAATACTAGAAGTATATTTCCTCAAGTTTTTGTTCTGATCACAAACAACTACAGAAATGATGCACTTTTGAATTTAATCCATTTTATTAACACTTTCCTCATCACTTTCTTAAGTGTAGGCAATCAACAAACCAATAAGTCAGGCCTCGATTTGCAGTGTTTGTCAATTTTTGTAGTGAAAATTCTCATGCTCTGGCTGATTTTAAGCTCCCAAAGTGATGCCACTGAATACAAAGTTGGGAAGAGATGTATATCAGCACAGCACTATCTAGCATTTCCATCGTAAAGATACAATAGACAAAAATAACCTCAAAACACAAATAATTGTAAACTTTTTTTAAAAGGATGGGTTTTGAGTGTTTATTATCTTTTAAAAAATCAGAATTAATTTTATCTTAAGTTTGTTTAATTTAATTATTAATAATGACTGTGTTTAACATCCGGTTGTCTAATTCCTTAAACTCTAACAACTGGCTCTCGTGAGTTGTTTCCAGCACACCACTGGATGAATTGGTATAGGTCTGCGTAAATTAAGACGTATTGGTTGCAACTAATAAAAGCGTAAACTGGCCTCAACCATAAGGTAGTTCTGGCTTCCAGGCCATGTGTCCTCATGAACTAGAAGGATAAGGTAGTTCTGGCTTCAGGCCATGTGTCCTTAGGACATTCTCTTTTGTTTCTTATCACCTCTTTTGTCCTCTGTGTGGTGTCAAGATGCCGTGCTTATAGCTCAGACCTCATCCTCTGAAGTTTCCTTCTGCCAGAGAAGGAGCAAGTGCTTGCTTGGTCTCAATGGCTTTGTGTTCCATATTTGTTCCTAAACCAGGCAGTGGTTGGGGAAATGTGAAGCTCTTTGCTGTGCACTGAATTATGTCCCCTCATACAACTCATATGTTGAAGCCTTAACTGCCGGTGTAATGGTATTTTGAGATGCGGCCTTTTGGATCCAGTTAAGTTTAGATGAGGTCACGAGTGTGATGCCCTCATGATGAGGTTACTGCCTTTATAAGAAGAGACCAGAGAGCTTCCTCCTTCTCTCTGCCATGTGAGGACATAGCAAGAAGGCAGCAAACTGCAAGCCAGAGAGAGAGCCCTCACTGAGAACTAAATTGGCTTGTTGCACCTTGATCTTGGACTTCTCAGTCTCCAGAACTATAAGAAGAAAATTCCTTTTGCTTAAGGCACCCAGTTTCTAGTATGTTGCTATGGAATCTCTAGCTGACTAAGACACTCTCTTTGGCCAGGCTCACCCTGGAAGCTGGGATTGAGTCTGTTTCACGCAGGCACCTGGATTGAGAGTGGAGAAGGGTGATTCCTCATAGGAAATTCCAGGTAAAGTTACTAGAAGCATGATTAGAAGCAAAAAGCAAAGCAAATATCCATTGTAAGGCCTGTCTCTATGGACAGAGGAATATTTTCCTGGTTCAGAGGGTTTAGCTATCAGGGCAGCCTTTCTGAGAATGTGATTGGATCACTCCTTCTGTAAATAAGGAGGGGGAAAGAGAGAGGAAACAATGGAAAGCTTTAAGCCACAGTCCAAGTAGTTCCGTGATTTGGAGCCTTGCTATCTCCCAAGGGAGCATGGCAAATTGTTTCTGGCACAAACGACCGCTGAGAATTTTGTTTACTGAGTCCCAGGGTTCAAAATGTAGTTACTTGGATGAGAAGCTTGCGCCCAGGAATGGGGGCTCTAAGGAGGCATATCTTTCATAGGGAGTATCTTGCTGATGGAATTCTGGACTGACCAGCCATCATATTGATCCTCATGATCCATCACTATTAGGCCAAAAGAAGGCCCTTAAACTTGGTGGGTGAAGAGTTATGCGGATATCTAGGAAAATGAAGTGCGAACTGGAAGTTCACAGGCCAATAGCTGTACCTGGAAATTGCGAAAGAAATAAAGCTGGGGTAAATAGTGGGCAGGTATGGATGCAGCATTTTATATAAACTTCCAAGGAGGTGAAAGGGAGAGAACTTTGAATAGAACCAGATGGTGGTTTATCTGTTCCAGACTAATGACTGTTCTTCAGGGTCAATCAGGGCCATGGGTACAGGAGAGAATGCCAGGCTTCCTGGCCAGTAGTGATTCCAGAATTCTCCCTATCCCCAGTGTTTGTCAAGATGTTGACCTGGTGTTATCCCTGCACTTGGGTTCTTGTGCAATAGAGTGGTGCCAGGAGGAACCTGCTATATGTACATGGAATATATGACATGGTGAGATTCTCCTATACATGCTGGGCACTATGCCAGATGTCACAAATACACCATTTCATTTGATCACAACTGCTTTGTATTGTAGTCAATTTTTCTGATTTACAACAGAGGAAACTGAGCCTCAGAGCCCACACTTACACAGCAAGTTAAGTGGAATGGCCACTTAACTAAGGCAGTTCTTTCTGACTTCAATGACTGTATTGATTTCTTCCATTCAAACATAAGCTATGGGGAGCAGCCATTGGTTGTGCACTGTTCAAATGTGCATCATGACTTTCTATTCCTGAGGACAGGGCTATGTTTTGTTTACAACAATATCCCAGTGGCTAGTGGTGATGGTTGAAAAAATACAGGATTACATATACTTTTCTTAATAACCCTCAGTGTGGGCATTTTAAAATTCTTACTTTAGAAATGAGGAAACTGAACCTGAGAGAATTTAGATACTTTTTTCTAAGCTCTCATAGATTGTTATTCAAACTCAGTCTGTATTAATTCAAAGCCAGTGATCTTTCCATTATTTGGTATTTCTCTCCCTTGACCTGTCCGGTGCTACTTGGTTCATTTCCCCACTGGGTAGAGAGTGAGCCAAATGTGAACAGGGGAGGAAGTGGTGTGGTGGTGAGATTTGCATCAATCTTGGATTGTGACAGAAGCCAAGAAGTAGACCAGTAAGCTGAATCCAGCCTCCTTCCCTCTATCACTTAGAATATCTGCTTTATTTATTGTAAATTCTTTCTTGATTTTATTTTTTTCCCAAATGGCAGCCCCTCTAATAGATTTTATATATAGAAAATATTATTGAGTTTTCTTTTTAAAAGTTAACATTTAATTTATTAAAGTTATATATTCAAAAACCTGGCTTTACCTTAGAGTTCAATTTATAAATCTTATTATTCTAAGTTTATCAAATGTTTTCAATTACTTATAAAGAGCTCTTTGATTAATAATTTGGCCCATTTATAGACTTAAATGCCTCTAAGTTTTAAACTGCATTTATAAGTTGAATATTTTAATCTCATTTTGGAGCCTTTCAATATCTTAACAAAATAAGGCTTCTCAACTTAAATAACTTATAAATTTAATAAAATAAACTTAGTATGGTGGTCCTTCAGTACTCTTAACTGTCTCAATGCTGTATATAAATTTAGAAAGATTAAACTTAAATCTGCAAGTCTAAATCAATTAATCACACATTTAGAGTTAAAATTTTCAATGCAGGTATATTTTATAATAGGTCAAGCAAGTTCTCTTGAATATTACAAATACTATTTATACTACCAAATAGGCACAGATTTATACTTAACACATAAATATTAATGTTGTAAGTTTGGTTCTCTTTAACATTTCTATTCTTAATTCTAAATTTTCCTAGAATTAAAAGAATTTTACCCATTAAGTAAACAATAATGCCATCCCACACAATTTGAGAGAATTCACAGATTTTAGCTAGGGTTTTATCCTGGATTCTTATCAGCCCTCTTTGTAGTTCATACCAGTAACTTCATAATGTTATGAGTGGTTGGTCTTGTACACAAGATTGTGCAAGGTGGTATGACCACATGGCTACGTACCATGACATCTGCCCTGTTTGTGAAATGTGTGCTCTACACCCTTGCTTCCATTCATTTTATATCACTTAGCCCTACCCCAGAGGAGTCCATGGAAGTCTGAAATCAACTTAGGCTTCTACATAACCTGGCTTAATTTTGCTTTCCTTTGTCTAGGATTTATTAATTTCTTTCCATCTAGCTCCATTGACCTTTGACACTGATGGAGTTTTGGATCTTCTCTCATATTGTTTGTGACCAGTAGGACCACATAACTTATACAGTTATTAAAATGATATCTGATTACATCCTGCAGATTTCACAGCTTCTAAGGCAAAGTGCCTGACAATTACACAAAGGGTTTCATTGTTTAAAAAGATGTTTTCAAACATAACACTGGTGAGATCTTCATGGTTTTGAAAAAAGAACAAATATTTTGGGAGCGCCTGCTATGAGCCAAGTACTTTAGGTACATTATTTCCTTTTGTCTCCAACACTCCTTCACTACTTCACAGTGTTTATGTTTATCTCCACATGCAAATAAGGAAACTGAGGTTCAGGGCATTTAAATTTTTTCAATGCCATGTGGTAAATTAATGGTGAATCTAGGACTAGTTTTTGGGTTTATTTGCAAAATTCACGATCCTTCTTCTATGCTAGTTCCCAGGGCTTTGAATTTTATTACCAGGTTCTCTGAACAATGGGCAAGTTTCCTCACTTCTTCACTCTGACAACCAAAATTTTCTAGCGTAAAACTCGTTTTTCCAGACAATTGCAAGGCTCAAAAGAAATATCTGTCCTTAAGCCACCAAAAAAACTGGTTATGATTTCCGAAGATTTCCATGACAGCAGCTCATTGAAGGTAAGTCTGAAGATACCAGTTACAGCCACAGCTTTGGGTCAATGTCTGAGTGGTGAGGGGATTGCAATCTCAAGCCCTGACCTCAGCTGAAGTCCTAACACTCCTTCACACCCACCGTAGAGATCTTTTAAGTTTCCTTCCCTGTCTTGAAGGCATTCTAGCAGTTTTAGACTTAAGCACTTTCTGTCCCCACTCTTCTTTGCTTTCTTTTTGCCCAGGTGAGAACTGCTCCCGCTTTCAAGTCCCAATGTGGCTCATAACACCCACCTTCCTAGGGAAGGGGGTGGGAACCGAGGGCCACAGGCTCTAATGGTTAAACTGGGTCCTTGCAGTGCACACGCCAGCTCGGTGACTTTTCTTCAATCACCGTGAGTGGTTGCCTGAGAAGGAAAAAGGAGAGTATTTGACTCTGGAAGCAGATGCATTCATTGAAATTCATTTTCCCCTTTGCTGAGGGTTGGGTCCAACAGAGTGGGTGGGCTTCCAGTAGAGATTCAAGAAGATGGTTACATTTGAGAGACACCTGATGTGGACACACAGTGTTGGCCCACAGTGGACTGTGGACCACAACAGAAAGATCTTGGGACTTGGGACAAGAGTCCTTGATTCCTATCTTGGCTTTGCTATTTGACCGGCTGTGTGATGTGGGGCTGAACTATGAATTAAGGGATTTCTCCTGCTTCAATTACTTAGAAGTTTTACTTTATTCTATTAAAAATGCTCTTTTAGACTTATTTAGATATAGGCTTTTCTCACTACAGAAAGAAGGAAAACATGAGTGAAATAAATAAATTAAAGTATTTATAATATGTCCTCACTTTCCTGAATTGCTTTTTTGGCTTAAAAACCACATTTTCCTATGCATTTGCTAGATAATACCATATTAATTACATGGTGGCAAGGGAGGCACCAAGAATGCCAAATCCTGCCTCACTAATCACACTCCCAGCAAGTCTTCTAAGATTTCTAAGGTGCAACATGCCCAAGGAACAATAGTTGAATAAGAATACAAGTGTCACTTGGCTATCAGCACTGATAACTCTCATTACACTAAGAACTATGATTCAAGGACCTTAGAGCCCACTCATGAAAGAACTAATGAACTTCTGCTTCAGCTTTAAGTTTCAATTTGGGACCACTTTTGGTCAGATGGGGATTAATGTAGGAGCCTAGGGGCATCTAAAGAATAAAACTGCCCATTTTACACCAGGATATTCTTCATGAAATCCTTCTGGTTTTCTGGTTTCTTCATCAAAGGTTAGCTCAGAGCATCACAGAGAACCCTGGGTGGTGGGACCAGATCCATCTCTGTACTGGCTTGGGTGCCAATCGCTGGGCCAGAGACAACAACAGCTGGAGTCTCAATTATGTGACTGTCAGGCAGTTGAAAGAGATGTCTGAAAGGGAGTCAGTGATTCAGTGAAGAGCTCCATTGCTTTCTGAAAGAGGAAGATTCTTCAATATTAATAGCCACATTCATCTGCAGACAAAAGAACATTAGGTGGGACGATTCAGCTCCTCTCTCCCAGCCACACCTTCCCTTATCACTTCACAGGATACTAAATAGACAGAGGTATTTAAACCTGCTGGCCTGGGCCCAGGTTCTCGTTCCACCCTAGATAACCAGTGCCGTGTTCCCTTTTCAGTGTGGGGACCAAGCAGGGAAGTGGGAATAGGTGATATTAGTGATAGGAAATGATCCTTTCCCCTAAATCAAAAGAATCAAACTTCATATTCCTAAGTGGCCTTGAGGAATCTTGGCTAAAGTTTCTTGCTAAATTCCCAGGTACAGTGGAGAAACTACCTAAGACAAACTTAGGGTGAGCCTAGCCATCCATATTTATCCAAACAAGTAAAATGGATTGGGACACCCTGTGAGGCCAAAAAGATATGAGTGTGGCCGTGTTTCAAAATGGTTACAACCATGGGTTTGGAGCCACAGAGAGCTCAATTTGACTTCTGGCTCTGATAATTATTATGTGATATTGAGCTCTTAGCTTTCCCTAAACCTCAGTTATCATATCTGGAAGTAGATAATAACAGTTCCCATATCTGGAAGTGGATAATAACAGTGAAAGGAGAGATGTGTGCATTGCAGCTCTATTCCTGGTTCCTGGCTCTTCTTAAGTAATGAATGAGTGATAGCTGTTGTTATTGCTTCGAGAGCCAAGGAGTAGGGACAGATGACTCAAGGCAGAACCAAACATTTAGCATAGATATTCCTCTTATATCTCATTGTCTTTTCTCCTGCAGCACATTTTACTAATATTTTAAAATCTTGACACAGTGTAGTGTCTTGCCTAAAATGATATGATGAAGAAGCCGTTAATGGGGTGTGGTGAGGTGTGGTATCTGTGTGAATATGTTGTACCAAGTAAGAGAATGAGAATAAGTTTACCAATCCTTTAGTAATTATTGTGACAGTCCCAAGAGCAGGTGAAATTTATCATTGTGACAGTTCAGTTTTTTTCCATTTTCTAGATAAAGATGTAAGTCTTTTATTTTAAAGCCCCACAGCATCTTCCCAGATCTAATTAAAACCAATAGCTGTAGAAATAATTATTTTTCCTAAATATCAGCAGGAACAAAAATATAAATTTCTGTGTAAGAATCCATTTACAAAGGGGAACACCTGGGATTTATTCCAGTCTTGTCATTAGGATGCTGGCATTAAAGTTGTGGGTGTTCACAAACTACTTTAAGGGTAAGGTATACAGTGAGAAGACTTTCAATGCCAAATAGCCAGTCTTTCCTGGGGAAAACTAGTATGCTTCTGGAAAATAATTCATCTAGATGAGAGAATCTGGAAATCTGTTTGTGGCCCTTTTTACTACTGAATTCTGATTTATTCCAGAGGTAGCCTAGGCTAGGGGAGAGACTGAGGGAACTTACTTGAAAGCACCCACTTCTATTGTTCAGCCCAAGAGCCAGACAAAAGGCTTTGAAAAGATCTAAGGAAAAGCAAAACTCCAAGAAGAGTTGGACTTTGGACTTTCATTTCTAGAAATTGCAATAAAATAAGTCATAGGGATGTAACATACAGCAGAGAGAGTGTAGTCAATAATATTATAACTATGTACAGTGATAGATGGTTATCAGACTTATAGTGGTGATCACTTTGTAAAGTGCTAGGTAAGGCCTGATGTATATAAATGTTGAATCATTATGTTGTACCCCCCCCAAAAAAGAAAAGAAACGAAAAGAAAATTACATAATGTCAGCTCTGGGAGGACTCTCAGAGATGAGTTAGTATCCTGACTCAAAGTACTCATGTTATAGATGAGAAAACTAAGACCCACACAGCTGGAATGCTTAAGATTGTTGAACACCAGAGCCCAGATTTCCTAACTGCTGTCCAACTTCTTCCCGTCAGAAATCATCATCACCTATTTGTGGGTTGCTTGGTCTGTACAATGGTTTGGAGGTTATTAATGCAGGGAGGAGGCAAGAGAATTAAAAGGTTAATCAAGCTACATTCAGAGACTGCACTATGCTGATCGGCCCTGCAACCAGGACAGGAAGACACTTGCAGAACAAAGGAAGATTTCTATTAGGATTGCTAACAACCCATTCCTCACACCTGTGGAAGGGCAAACAGGAACAACAGAGTGTTCATTCCCTATGGCTAAAACCATGGGGAACCTATGGATTAAAGGCAGGGAACTGCTAGCAGGCCTTTCAGGCTACATACTCTTCCCTTTCCCCTTCCTTACTGTATATCCATATCAAAGGAAATGAGAACTAAAGAATGATATATAAACTGAATTCCTTGAACACCCGGGTCCCTCTCACTCTCTGCCTCTGAGAGGAGACCACACTTTGCGCAGAATGTTACCTCTTTTGTAATAAACTTTCCTTTTGACTCTAACTTTGGTGTGTGTGTTGAATTCTTTCTACATTCCCTGCCAAAGGACCCTCTTCTTCTCTTGGTGCAGGATTTGGTCTCCCCACCAACTCAGGGAAATTTGCCCTGTCCTGCATCAGTATGAGACATTCCAACTTACAAAATGGAGCTTACCATGTAGTCAGACAAACAAGGCATGTACACATTGAGTAATAACAGTTATTGGGTATGTGTGATAGGTACTATTCATGTGATAGGAATTGAGGCAAGAGAAGGAAAAATCTCATTCTTGATGGGCCAGGGAAGCTTTAAGAGATGCTGGAATTTCAGGAGGGCCATGAGGATGTGTGTGATTTGGATGGGAAGAAAGATCATTCTAAGTAGGGAAAAGATAAGTTCATAAGAGCAAAGTTAAGACAGTAAGAGGAATATTTGTGATTCAGCAATAATTTGGCAGAAGTGGTAATAAGTTTCTTGGGATCACAGAATGTTAGAATTGGGAAATACTTCCGAGATCATCAGAATCAGTCTCTTCATTTTACCATTGAGAATATTAGGTCCACAAAATTTAAGTGCTCTGCCCAAGGTTAATGGCTCTAAAGAGCAAGCTGGGGATTAGGTCCCTGGCCCATGACCTCTTATTTAGTATATTTTTTACTGTACCCTGATGATACAAGGGAAGTGATAACGGAGAGACTGAAAGACCACAAGGACCTTGCATGAAACAAAAGACATTTGTACATTAAGCACTGGAAACCTTTGACTGCCTTTCAACCATTAGCACATGGTCAGAGTGGTACTATATAAAAATTGAGTTGGTGGTATACACAGGACAAATGGAAGGGAATGAAAGGAGAAGCAGAGAGACCAGTTAAAGAGGCCTCAGGTGTAGACCAGCTATGGACTGAGGTTGTAGGGGAGAAAATAAAGAGAAAAGGTGAATATGAGAGAGACTTAAACCGTAGGCTATGGGAGAGTCAGAAAATGTGAGAGGATGTAGTCAAAGACTACTCTGGAAATTCAGAGTTGATCAGTTGTCCATAGAAAAGTATACCTTTCTCCTGGCTTTTGTTGTCACTTCCCCTTAGTACTTTACTCACTTATTTATTCTTTCAATAAATGTTTTGAGCCTGTGGAAGGCATTCTGTATTCACACCAGCCACTAACCACTGAACGTGGTGTTTCTACTGTTTTCTTGGGATCTGCCTCCTTGAACTCTTCTTGGTCAGAGGTATGAAGAGAACCAAGGCAAATAAAGAGAACAGCTTGGTTATTGAAAAGAAAAGAAGCTGATTGCCTGGGAGTGTGTTGGAAAGCCAGGAAGATTTCAAATGGGAGGAGGATCAAAGTGTCTTGCAAAGGGAGGAGGCAGGCCCTGTACACACAGAAGCTCTTGGGTCTTAGGGAGAATAAAAGATCCTAGTGTGATAGTAACAAAGGAACTCTTGTGTATTCACAGTCAGGGGCCTGAGGGGTTAATGAACAGCCTTGGCCCTAGGGCCAGGCTGGGGTGGCTCTAGGCTCAAGGCTGCTGGCCCCCAGGAGAGTGGAAAGACCCTTGTGTCAATCATCAGACTGTAGGCAGATACTGAGGGCTCCTTAAGTCAGAGGGAGATCCAGAGACCACAGTTTTAGAAGACTAAGGGCTGCTGAAGGGCAGAGACTCTGCTTTCCTTCCCATTTATTCCATCTCTCAGTGATACCAACCCTACCCCTCTCTTTGGATACCTTTAGTAATTATGGTTTGTCTTTTTCCTCTTGGCTACTGTGACTCTCTTTATTCTAAAGGTTTAGTTTTATCCACTGGACTTGATCAAATATGTAAAATAGGTAAAAACACATAGACCAACTAACAGATTGGTTGAGCCATATCGATAAGTCTCTCATGCATCTCAAGCATAATGATTCTAGAAATGTAATAAAAGTCAAAATGGTTTAATTTATTTTTGTTTCTGTATCCTAATAATACCAAGTGAAAATAGGGTGCAAAGAGATCTATAAAGTAGGTTACAGAAACATGGCAAAAAACTCCAAGTCAAATAGCTTCCCATTCACCTTCCAAAATGTACACCTATTGTCTCCTGGTTGTCTCTTGTACTTTCTGAGGTTAGGGTAGTTTGGAGAGAAGTGCTCTGGAAGCCTTGCTCTGCTGCTTCTAATGCGTCACATTGGGTAAATTACTGAATTTTTCTGGACTGTGTTTTTCATCTCTAACCTAGACATGATCTCTACTTTTGTACAGTTTCAGCAGGACAATTTGGCAAAGAGTAGGTGTGAATTAAGGTTGTTCTGGGTGAAATCAGTTCAGAGCTTAGGACTTATTTAATTCATTCTATTATCTCATAGTTGTTTTCTACAGAGGATTCTAGGATCAGAGAAAATCAGTCTCAAAGAAAGGTGATCATCAGGAAAGAGATGACCATGTGGTGGGGATTGCCATGTTCAAGTTCATCCTTGAGATAAGCTTCTTCATCATGCTGCCTTATGCCTGGACACCATGGATGAATGCCCATTTAGTCTTTATTATAAGAAGCCCAAGGGCTGGACAGTGTGTGGTTAGGGAAGTTATGTCCCAGCAGGAAAGTGTCAGTGACTTGTGCAAATTGCAAGCTGAGCCAGAAATGTAACCCAGGCATCCTGACACCCTGCCCTATGCCTAATGATAAGGCCATTCCCACTCCCTGTGTCCGGGATTAGACATCTCTGGGTGACATCAGGGCATCCGGTAAGCTCACTCTGCTGCTCTATTTGGATATAAAGATGTGGTATCAGAGCTCCAAAAGAAGGACTTTGCAGCCTCGGTTTCTCAGAGGCCAGTCGTGGGAATAGGTTCTTCCCTGGAGAATAGAAGGAGGCAGTGAGCTTCGAAAAGTCTCCACAGCCATGGGTGGGAAGAGTTATTGAAGCATTGAAGGGGAAGGGAGAGAATAATTTATGAGAAGACCTTAAGGAGCAGAACTTGCCGGATTGACCTTAGCACCAACTGAGGGGCGTGGGAGAGCATTCTGCAAATATTTAAGAGGCACTGGTGCCAGAGAACTCAATGTCTGAACCTGGATGGAAGGGAAGGGAGGGAGCACAGGCTATGTCAATCAAGGAAAGCTTTCTCAAAGCCGTCAGGGGGCAGGCCTCATTTCTCAGGGACCCCTGTTTATTTGGGCATCTCCCCAAGGCACAGGGTTTAAGGGCTTACAGATACTAGCATACAGACCACATGGACCAGAAAAAGTAGGCCTAGATCACTTTTCCTGTAAAGAAATTGGGCAGAAAGCATAAGGAAAAACAGGCAGTGAAAACAAGATGAATGGAATAGACTTGTCCTTTCTTTTTTGATTATTTTTCTTTCTTTCTTTTTAAAAAAATTTTTTTAGGTGAGGCAACCCTTGGTCGATCTCACAGATTTCAAGGACCTTGTCAGCTTACAATCCCTTATTTTTCATTTTTTACACCTACAGCACCTTGTCTTCCTAGGTGGCCTCCCAACCAAGTACTAACCAGGTCTGACCCTGCTTAGCTTCCAAGATCAGACAGGATTGGGCTTTTTCAGGGTGGCATGGCCATAAATTGTCTTTTTTTAATGTTCTATTCTGATAGTTTTCTGAGGATCTGTGTTATCTGGCTTATTTCACCTTCTACTTGGCCTCCTCCCTGTACTAGTTTCTTTTATCAAACCAAAGCCTCTATAGCCTTCAGAGCCCCGTTCAACCTTTACCTCCTTCCAGAAGCCCATCCCACCCTCAAATTTGAGTTTAATTAAAAGGCAAGAGGAATACTAGAAAACAAAATAAAAGAGCGAATGACAACACTGGGGAAATTTTGCCATATACAAAGGAATGATATCTTGAACATAAAAATTTTTGTAAATCAATGAGAAAAACAATGAATGCTGCAATAGAGATGGGAAAAATCATGAACAGTCAATTCAAAAAAGAAGATATGCACAAACTTTATATACATTTGGGTAAGTCTTTAACCTCACAGTAATAAAAATATGACATAAAAGATAAAGTACGATTTTATCAATTACACTGGCAAAAAAGAAAAAAATTGTGTTAGTGAGAATATAGGGAAATAAACACTCTTTTACATTGTTGGCTTTTTGAAAAGTCAATATATAGCTCTTTTCAGCTATAAATTACTAAAAATAGGACCTTTCCTATCATGAACCATTTATCAAAATGTGTTATTACTGGATATATAATATTCCATAATTGGAGTATCAAAATTCATTTAGCTGTCATTCAACTGGGCATTTAGGCTGTTTCCAAGGTTTTGTCTGATTTTTGATTATTTCCATAGGATCAAGTTTTAATAATAATTTATTAATTATATACCAATTAGTTATATGTCGAATTATCTACAAACTAACTAAATATTATATAGTTCAGAATGACAATTGTAATTAACTTTGGTTTTTATGGGTCAAGACCTTGGACAGGGTATGGCAGAGCAAATTGTTCCCATTCTATGATATCTGGAACCTCATCGGAAAACCTGGAAGCCTGGGACTGAAATCACGTGAAGTATCCTTTACTTACATATCTGGCATTGATGCTTAGCTGAGACTGTCAGCAGAAACGCCTACGTGTAGCCCTTGAGTGGCCTGGGCTTCCTCACAATATGGTGGTGGGATCCAAGGACAAGTGAGATGATATTGTATTAGTGTCTCTCATGGCTGTTTTAACAGATTACCACAAACATAGTGGCTTAAACCAGTACAGATTCATTCTCTTGTTCTGGCACTCAGAAGTCTGAAATGAGTCTCACTGGGCTAACATCAAAGTGTTGGCAGTGATGTATCTCTTTTGGAGGCTCCAGTGGAGAATCTGTTTCCTGGTCTTTTCCAGCTTCTAACATTGCATTCCTTGCATTCCTTGCTTGGGGCCTCTTCATCCATTTTCAAAGCCAGCAGCAGAGCATCCTGCTTCAGTGGGTGCATTGCCTTCTCCATCTGGGTAAATCTCCTTCTGCCTTCCTATTAGGACAGTTATGTTCACAGTTAGGGCCCATCCAGAAATTCAAGATAATCCCCCATCTCAAGATCCTTAATCATATCTGCAATGTCTATTTTGCCATATAAGGTAGTCTTAATTCACCGAATAGTGGTTACCAAGAGGCTGGGGGTTGGGGATGAAATGAGGAGAGGTTAGTCAAATGGTACAAACTTGCAATTTTAAGATGGATAAGTTCTAGGGATCTAATAGTGTGATGACTATAGTAAATGCTGTTTATTATATTATACACTTGAAATTTACCAAGAGAATAGATCTTAAATATTTTATGAAAAATGGATAACTGTGAGGTGATGGATGTGTTAACTTGATTGTGGGGATCATTTCACAATGTATATAGTATATATTCATTACATTGTGTACTTTAAATATATTACCATTTTATTTGTCAATTATATCTTGATAAATCTGGAAAGAAGAAGATAGTATTTACAGGTTCCAGGAATTCAAATCTGCATATTTTTATGGGCTCATTTTCAGCCTATTGCAATGACCAAGGATTTTTCTTTCTTTTTTTAAGCAATTTTATGAGAAGCTATACAGTCATACAGTGAGAGCTGCAAGAAGAGTTGGAGCACTGAAGCAATTATGGTTGCTGACATGGAATCTGGGTCACCTGCTCACGCAACTTACTCATGCCTTTTGGTCCTACTCAAGCTCAATCCCATAAATTCCTTTCCATTTTAGGTGGAGTGTCTCTGGGAGTATCAGCAGCATGACTCGGTAGGTCTGACAGGGCACAGAATACAAAGCATAGTTCTGAATGTGTGATCTCCTGGTGTCCTATGGTCAAGTATTCTGTCTCTACCAGGGCCCAATAATATGCTGAGAACTGTGCTCAGATGATTTATAAATACTTCCTGCAAGCAGCATAGCCTGCTTTAGTAGCACAAAGGCCTGCATTACGATTTTTCTACTGGGGCTCACCAATATCTCTATCATGCCACATCTTTTCCCACCAACAAATGACCACACACAGGGTCTGCTAGATCATATGACCCAAGTGTTAAGGCTTTTAGCACCACGACCTGGACCTACTGCTACAGAGACCTCTCCTGCTCTGGATCCCTCTTAAGGCTGGCAGCCTCTCATGTCACTAAGTGTAAGGAGAGGGCAATATTTCTAGGTGTGGAATGTGTTGCATCCAGAACCCAAAGAAGCCTCCTAGGCACCGCGCTTCCTTCTTTGTGGTAGAGATGTGAGATGCAGCAATTCCTCTTTTTCTCTGAGCACCTCTTAACTATTGAACCCTTAGAAACTTAAAGTGGCTGATACCTGAATCTTCATAGGATTTATAAGCCTCCACCGGGGTGCATTTGTCTTTCCAAAGCCACTTGCCTATCCTTTCCAGGAAGCATGAGGTTGCTGATGTAATGGATCAGTGTGATGTTCTGTGGGCTGTCTAGGCAGTTAGATCTCTTTGGACTATGTTGTGACTATGTTAACATAGCCCCATGCCAGTAAATCTGTAAAGGAATATTGTTTTCTGCCTCACACAAATGCAAACTGTTTCCGATTCACTTTTTAAATTGTAATAGAAAGGGATACATTTGCGAAATCAATGATCATGTGTCCTGAGACCTTGTTAATCTGCTCTAGCAATACGATCACTTTGGACAGAGCTGCAGTTGAGCCTGCTACACATTTAAGCCTGAAGTATTGTATAGTCTTCCAGGTTCTTTTCTTTTGGTTTCTGCTGCAGCCAGATTAACAAACTAAATGGAGATATTATAGGGATTATAGACCCAGCATCTTATAGGTTATTAATGGTGACACTCATCCTGCCATCCCCCTAGAGAAATTATACTTTTGCTGGGGATGGGGGAGGTTTTCAGTTAACCTTTTCTACTATGATACCTCTTATCCCATTAAGCCAGAGGTCCCATGTGGGGGTTACTCCGACTGCTAAATAAATTAATTCCAGGGATATTCTCAGGGACTATGTGAATAGAGTGTGTGGACCCAATGGGCGCTCTGTGAGTTCTGCATCAGCCAGGACTGTGTTTATTACCTGCCTCCAGAGGCCTTAGTTCCAACAGAAGAGGCATTATGATGCTTTGGGCCTCTGAATATCGATGTCAACTTAGACCCTGTTTTCAATTGTTCCAGAAAATTCCAGTTATTTACCTATCCCTGATATATAGTGACCTGAGTAAATGGCTGTAGGAGGCTTTGGGGAATTACATGGTATGTATTTGTCCTGTGTTTTAAAGTCTTTCCTCCTAGGAATCCAGTCGTCTGTCCAGTCAATGCTTCTGGTCAGGTCTGGGAAGTGAGTAAAGAATTGTATTTTTTATTTGAGGTGGGGTCTGCCTTCAGTCTTCTGCTCCTCTAATTGTGCCTTTTTTTTTTTTTGGATTATATATTATGATAACACATGCCTCTATTTCTTTGGAACTCTATTATTCCTTTGGATATTAATAAGCCCAGTTTTGTGACTATCTTTCTTAACATCAAATTTAACTGGGAACCTTATAGTTTATTTGCTAAATTTGGCAACCCTGGCCCCCACCAATCTTCTTGGTGATTGTTGGCTTAGGAGAAGAGTGATGTTTGGGTCCCTCCTCGGGAACATAATGCCCTGGTGAGCCTTCTCGTCTCACATACTCTATTTACTCCAGCACACCCACTTTGCTCAGCTCATCATTCCTTCCTCTCCCATCTGCCAGGGCAACTGGAGCACTCCAATTCCTGAGTGGCCATGGCTTTTCCAGAGTTTTAAGAATCAGCCCAGCAGCTGTTTGCCACATATCCTGGGGTCCTTCCTAGAGTGTTAAATTCATTAATCAGAGGAAGTGCCCTGAAGTCAATTAATATTTGTTTACCCAGTCTCACCTTCTGGGTACTTTGATCAAGTGCCTTTAAACTCAATCCCAGGAGTACTCCCATTGTTTTGTGATAGTACATGCAGACTAATTCTTGCAATTCTTTCAGAGTATAGTCTCTTTCCTCCTCTATCAGGCACAACATGCCCCAGTCGGGTTGCTATGGCTTTAAACTCTAGTTATTGGCCTACCAGCCAGGAGAGGGCATGAGGTCAGCTTCTAATGGGGGCACCTTTTACCTTGTTGGGGAGAGGGCCTCATAGTGATTGATGTCCATCACTAAAGTGCTAGCTCCTACTAGGGAAAGGTGGGCCATCTCTGCAAGTACAGAGGTTCTGGAGGAATGGGAAGTCTTCAGACTTGATGTCTTCCACTATGAAGATCCTGTACCCATAACTTAAGATCCCAGGTTTTGCTCACTAGGGCTCTCTCTTTTGTGTAAGAGACATACATTTGCTGAGTGTTTAGATGTTTCTGGAGCTCTGTGACTTTAACAGTTAGATATTGAGCTGCCGCTTAGCTGTGTTTGTTCTGCCACTGCAAGAGATGACAGCCTCCCTCCCTATAACTCTCACATTTAGCCTTTAATTGTCAATGGCTCTCAGGCTCTGTCCTTTTGAAGGGCATCTAGATAACTTATCAGTAATTAGCCAAATCTGCTGTTTTTGTAGGCATTGTTATTCCCATATTTTAAAAATGCTGCAGTAT
Source organism: Eonycteris spelaea (assembly GCA_003508835.1). NCBI lineage: Eukaryota > Metazoa > Chordata > Mammalia > Chiroptera > Pteropodidae > Eonycteris > Eonycteris spelaea. The sequence goes on along the minus strand of PUFA01000323.1, from coordinate 190,932 downwards.
TCCTCTTCACTGGTACATTCCCCAGGGTACCACTGGTGAAATCTTTAGCAATTTGAGCCACCATCTTGTGCCAGCAACTCTCTCTGTCTCATATACCAACAAGGATGGTGGTGGTGGTATGGGGAAGGGAATCCCAAATCTCATCATTTTTTCTGATCACTCCTGGCCCACTCTAAAAAGGAGATGGCAAGATAGGATGAGAGAAAATGGATAGGGAGCTGTGGGAGACTGGGAGAGCTGTCAGCCTGTAATATAGGTCTGTCTCTGGTTGAAGGTGAAGGAAAGGAAGGAAGGTTGGTGGAAGCATGTTAGCCTTCAGTAAAAAGTTTTAAGAGGGTTTGGCAAGACCACAGGGAAGTGTTCAAGCCAAAGTAGACTTGTTAGAGGTGTCCCACGTCTTCTAGGTGCAAGCCTGCTTAGAATCTTGGCCATACTCTGTCACCGGCTGGGAACATCCCATGGGAAGTATGGTCCCAGATGAAAGTAGGGATGGAGTTTAGAGTGTGGTAGCTGGGCTTTTCAACTACTGTATCCTGCTATGGTGGGAAACATGAGAGGTGCATTTCCATGGTTCCCATGGAGACCATGTCTTTAAGATCCTTAGAATTTGTCCAGGTGAGAGGCTCTACTGGTACCACCTTAATTTTTGTAAAGGTCCTAACAGAAGATGCTACACCCTTGATATGACCTTAATCCTGGGCTCTGGACCATGACCCCTGGGTCTTTCCCCATTTGTACAAAGGCATGAGGGATGTCAGCCATCCCTCACAGTCTTTGCAGAAATGCTGAATAGCATGGCCATTTTTATAGTCTTGATCTGGTGTGTCCTGGCCAGGATGATGATTGGAGTTGGTCAAAGGGCCTGATTTGTTATGGTGAACCCACAGGCCTACAGTGTTGCCTTTCCTTTCTGGGAGTTTGGTGGGAAGCACTAGTGTAATAATCCTGTATTGGCAGCTTCATATATTTGGCCTGTGCTGTAATTTTATTTGATCTGGGTTATATTTTAATTTAAGAAATTTCACTAGGCAGAGTCTGGAATAATAAGTTATTTTATTTATGTTTCTTCTAAATTCTGTGTGCAAATTAATCAGTAATTTTCAAAGTTTGTCTCTTTTTTTATAAGATCTTCTGATATACAAGGAAAGAAGTCAGCCCATGTTTTCAGCATTCTTCCCAAGTTCATTAGATACATTTTCATTAGATAGATTTTCTATCTTCCACATTACTGTTACCAAGCAAAGGCTCACTGGCCCACGCGCAAAGAAGCCAATACTATGGCACCAGCTTTTGAGAAAAGAAAGAGCTTTTATTGGGGAATTCAGCTGGCAAGGAGACAGGAAGCAAGGCTCAAATCTGTCTCCCCCATCCATAGTTTGGGGCAGGTTTTAAGGGGTTCCAGCAACCAGATCTTCTTGGACAATGGACCCTTCACTTCTGAGAGTGTTCATATGTTCTGGTTTCCAGTGATGTCCCTGTCTTTTTGTTCCATGAGGAAAGGAGCAGTTAAAGGTTCTCAAGTATTTCTTGTAAATGGGGTAAACTTTGATTGTGAGTCATGTTAGAAATAGGATTGGACCAGTTTGAGCTCGTTCTGTGATTACCATACTGCAGGATGCAGTTTAACCACTATGTTACACAAGTTGCCACTTTTCTAGCCTTCATCTACTGTTTAGTTTTAAAGCCCAGTGCCATATATTTAAGCTTTCATTATAGCAGAACCCATTTCTATGCTGCTAGTATCAATTTTATGTCATTAAATTAATGCTTTAGTAATAGTACATAAGAAGCAAACAGAAAATCTCATACGACAGTAGGGATTTGTTTAGTTCTGCCTTGCTGGGTTAGCTGATATACACTGGACACAGTTGGGACAGCCCTGCTTCACATTTCTTTCCTCCATCTCATGGGAACTGCAGGTTAGCTTGGTAGGTTCTTTCCAAGGTGATGGCAAAAGCACAGAACAAGTTCAATTTCAGAAGTGCGTCTTGGTCTTTTGGGCTGCTGCACTTGTTAACATTCCATTGATCAAAACAAGTAATATGGCTGTGGCCTAGACTGAGGGGTAAGAATGGGTACTCTGCTCATGGAGACAGAGACAAAAGGGAATAAATATTTCCTAGTGATAATCACTTTGACCATTCTTATCAACTTTATTGCAAACCATGTTTTCATTTTCCCGTTTATAGGTCAATTTGCTTTCAAAGATTTTTGAAGTAAAAGAAATTAAAATTTTCCTGAGACTAGAAGGCTGATTTTTATAAATACTTGTGAGGCTACTTTCAACAACTTTTCAAGTCTTTATGAATAGTCTAAGATTGTAGAGCAGCGGTCTCCAACCCCGGGCTATGGACCGGTACTGGTCCGTGGCCCCTTAGGAACCAGGCCACACAGCAGGAGGTAAGCGACGGGCAAGCCAGAAAAGCTTCATCTGTATTTGCAGCCATTCCCCAGTGCTAGCATCACCAACTCAGTTCCACCTCAGATCATCAGGCATTAGATTCTCAGAGGAGCACCAGTTCCTGGTGCCAAGAAGGTGGTAGGCCTCTGTTGTAGAGAAAGGGATAACCTGCACGTTGTATGCTCAGAGAAAAATAGGTTCCTTGTTGAAGTTCTACTCATGTTCCTTTTGTACTTTAGGACTCAAGGGAAGCCCTCAAAAATTCTAGAACTCTTCTCAACCACTGACCCCAGGAGCAGATAGACAAGGGCTTCCTTTCTAGTACACTACTGCTTTTTTGTTCAAGTTATTATTTGTTGACCACTGACTCTGCGTCAAGTGCTGTGTTAAGTGTTTCAAATGTACTATTTCATGCACTCATCGTCACAATGCACTGAGGTTGGCATTATTAGTACCCTTATCATAATCTCTCTGGATGCATAAATGATCTGCCCCAGATCTCACAGTAAAGTAAAAGATTTGAACTTGGGCCTCTCTGATTCCAAGGTCAGTACTTCTATCTTTATGAACACTGACTTTTGATTTGAATCCTGCCTCTCTCTCCTCTTCCATCAGAACAGGGACATCTCTAGTGCCCCAGAGGCCCTTAAGAGCCCAATGAAATAGAAACTGCTAACTCAAGAGAATTTGACTATAGACCACTATCAGTGGAGAAAATGGTGTTTGGTGGGATGTTTTGCTATAGCTTGTTGAAGACTGGTTGCTAAGCTTGACAAGAGTATACAGCCCATGACTCTGGTCTGCACTGAGGAAGCACCAGTGCCAATGGAAAGAAAGAGAGTCACTCTCCACCCAATGTGCCTTTCCTCTTTTCCTGACAGCAAAAGCTGCTTCAGGACACTGCACTATAGGGCGGGGCAGTGGGGTCACTGGAGGGGATTTTTTTCCAGTTAACAAAAGGCTGACGGACTACCTTTTGAAAGTTTTGTTTGGGATCTTGGTCATCTATAGAGAGTAACCCAAGCAGACCTGACCCACCCACCTTCACCCCGACAACCTTGCTCTGGCAATTTGCTCTAAGCTGTCTTTCTCTTTTCTTTCCGTGATCCTTGCTGTACTCAGCCCAGCTGAGCATCTCTGGCTGGGCTTCTCATCTTGGCAGAAAATTTTCTAGCTTCATCTCTGAGGGATTTGTTCTCATTTCAGAGTTGGAAGCTTCTCACCTTTAAATTACCCAGTCAGTTTCTTGAGAAGAATGAAATAATAGATCTGTACAGAAAAAAAGGAAAATAAGAGAATGAAGAAAAAAACAAAGCATTATTCTCCCTTACTCCCATGCTTAGTGGGCATTTAGTAGTAAAGAGAGCTGGATGGGTCAGAAAAAGTAGAGGTGTTTGGGAGAAAGGCAGCAGTAAGGTAAACTCCTAATGTAGAATTAGCCCTTCCTCTTGAGACAGATTAATTAGGGATCATGGGGAATATAAACTTAAGATATCTGGGAGAGGATAGTAACACCAAGTTAATAGTCTTGCAACTTTGTAACATGGATACTCAGGTATAGAAGAATGGTGAAAGTTACAAGTTCACCTAAACCAACCCTCACCTGCTCCCAACTTTTTTCTCTATCTGATGCTTCATTCTCTTTGGCAACTCAACTTGTCTTCTGCCTTTTGATTGAACAAATCCAGTCTTGGTAAACTCACTCTGTTCTCCTCGAATCGTTCTGCCAAAATGTTTTTCCTTGACTGTTTTACCCTCAAGACACTTTCTGTTCCACTATGCTCCAAAATAAGAGGTAAAGAATTGTTATGAGTATATGGGAAATAAGAAAGGAAGAATTTATAGCATCCCCAGGGCAGAAGAAAAAGCAAGAGGCAGAGGAGGGTGATGTGACCATGGAGGCGATGCCCAGTAGCCCATAATCAGTTGGATGTGAGTTTCCCGGACTGATGAACGAGACACATTCATCCCCCAGCAAGAGGTTGAATTTTCCCATATGAGGGTTTACAAGGTCTTGTCTTGGCTCTAGAACACAGTTATTTCCAATGCTCAGAAAGTCAGAAAATAAAGGAGTAGAAGAGAAACAAAGAGGGAGACAGAGGGGAGAAAGAGGGAGAGATAGTGAGAGGAGAAGTAGAGAAAGAGAGAAAGAGATAAAGGGGAGAGGGAGAGAGAGAGAGAGAGAGAGAGAGAGAGAGAGAGAGAGAGAGAGAGAGAGAGAGAGAGAGAGAGAGAAGAGAAGGAGAGGGAGAAATGCATAAAAATGTGAAGAGACATTGAGAGAGAGTATATATACTAAAGGGCGTGGTAGCAAGTATAGATAGATAGGGACAAAGTGTGAAGAGTTAAAGAGAGTAAAGGACAAAGGAAAAGAAAGGAAATGACTCAGGAAGTCTATCATAGTGTATAATGGCTCCAGGTCTCCAGCGATAAGTTTTACCTTGCTTCTTCTTCTGGTCAACCTGACTCATTCCTGAACAGTGGTCCCCAGGCTAAGGAATGCAGGTGACAGAGCAGAGAGGGGACTGCACAAGAAGGGCTGTGAAAGTCTATGATCTGTACTGACATAACCTTGAGGTACAGACCTGAATATCCCAGTGTCTGACAACTCCAGGAAGATAGGTGTTGGGTGGTTAGATTTGGGTAAAACCACTGAGCATGACTATTTGGCAATCAACCCAGCCTTGGTGCCTGTCACCATGCTGGCCTGCCCTTGATGTCAGAGAGGCTGACAGGCACTGAAAGTGGACTCTTGCCTTCCCAGCTGGAGCCCTGCAGCTGTCCATTCGTTCAATTCTAAATTCAGGCAGTGGACTGGTCCCATGGTGACCTGAGATGGAATGGAGGAGCATAGGGTGGACATGTGCAGTTGACTCCCAGTGCTCACCATATCTAGATCCACTTATGAGACAAGAGGAGGGAAATTCCAGTTTGCCTCCCAAGCTAACCTAGGTTTGGGGTGTGTGAGTTACAGACAAGGGTTTACGTTAGCTGGGAAGTGGGTACTGTTTTTAGTTTGTTTTTTGATTTTCACTAATGAAAGCTTGTTTGCAAAAACCTTTTCTACACTATGAAAAACTACTTATTATTACTCCTATTCCCATCACAAGCCAATGAGGAATGTAGTCCTCATTTTAAAGAATAGAGATAAGTGTGGAAATGGCTCAGGAGGTTACAGGGAGAGACTCCAAAGCCAGTGCTCTTTCCACTATGATATACTAGCAGCCTCTCTCTTGAAGGCTTAGGACAAGTTAATCCTGGGCCTTTTGGAGTGGCAGGACTTGTATTTTCACTCCTTTTAGGGATCTGCCCACATTACCTGTGGAACAGCATGGGGTAAAGGAAGAAATATATTCACTCTTTCTTTTTTCCTCTTTAAAGTAAAGCCACCAGCTGCTAAACTCATGTCCATGATAAAACATATTAATTCTGCTTGGGCTTATAGACCCAGGAAAGTATAGCTGGGGCCATCGGGAAAAAAATCAGAATTGGTTTTTACCTCATGAGAAACCCTGGAGCAAGAGTAGAAACAGCTGGACACCACTAGCATTCTGCAAGGTACTGTGGAGGGAATCTTGACATCATCCTGGATCCTCCCCTGATCAGCACGGTCGGGCTCAATCAGAATCAAGAAGCTTGGATTGTTAGGATTTAACCCTGCAAGTCTTTATTTTGTCCAAGGGGTAGAGACAGCAAAGTAGTTCAGTTGCATAGTCTAACAGATAGGAGAAACTTAACACACACAGAATCACAGTATTCAGAAGTACATATGAGCAGCAAAAAAGGAATAGGCAAGGTGCTGTGCGGGGTCAGAGGAGGGAAGTGTCACATTGGGTTAGAGAGTGAGAAATCAAGGGAAGTTTCATTAAAAAGGTGACAATGAGGGTGAATTTTGGATGCACATGGAGCTTCACAGTTTCTAAGAACTCTGTATACACAGTGTTATGGCACAGATGTTGGTGAGGTGAGGAAACAAGCAGCAGCTTACTGCTTGGAGTCAGAGGATAGATGGACATGAGTTCTTTGGGAAACAATTTGATACTCAGAATTCAAAATAGGAAGCTATGCTGCAAACATGCTCACACATACTGGCAGATGTGCATCAACAAGAGAGCCACTGTAACAATGCTAGCAGTAGCAGGAGACCGAAAATAACTCAAATGTTTATCACTAGGGATTAGGTTATGAGCTATAGGACACCCAAACAATGGAACACAGTACAGCCACAAAAAAAACAAGGTAGCTCTTTATGTGTTGTTACTAAAACAACCAACATAAGACAATGTTAAGTAAAACATAATGGAAGGCAAGAATGGTATTTACAACATACTCTAACTTTGTGTAACAATTGGGCACATGTGAACAGAAAGTTTCTAGGATACACAAAAAAATACAGTTAACAGTAGTTACTTCTGGGGAAGTAGATAGAGAATCTATAGTGGGAGATGAATGGTTAAAACACTTTCAATAGTTGCAAAATGTATCATGTAGCTAGAAGAGTATATAGAGCATATGTATTATCTGAAAAGCAATGATAATGTGTATTGTATAATAAATTCTTGTGTTCTGAATTTTTTACCATTTGCATACAGTGACATGTTACTTTTCCTATTTAAAACAACTTCTGTGAGCCTTACAAGAGTATTCCTTCTTATTTCATTTTCAAAGAGACCAGCAGGAGCAGAGTGCTTAGTGGGAAGGCCTGGGGTGTGACTGGGAGAGCAAGGAGAGTGGCTGCACTGAAGGCAGAGTGAAGGCCCCAGGAGAAGGAGCAGGAGAGGAATGAAGGAAGCCAGGCTCCATGCAGAGTTTGTTAGCTTTGGAGGACTTGTTAAATGCTTTGGGGAGTAACATGATCAAAGTCTTAGGAAGAGGAACTAAAAGCAAATGCTCCAATGGTGGTCAGCAAGTCCACCAGCTAATCAGAGTAGTATGGGTGAGGGATCACAATGAGATAAGAATTTGCTGACCACCCAGACTTCGCTGGGCACTGCACAGTGACCATACTGACTACACCATTTTTGTTAATCTTCACAATACTGTCACGTAGGTTTTCTATCCCTATTTTATGAGTGAGGAGACTGACTCTCAGAGACAGCAGGTAACTTGCTAAAGGCCACACAGTTGTTAAACAGCAAAGGTGGAGTTTGACTCTTCCTTGGCCCAGTTTCAAAGCCTGTGCATGACTCTGCACATCCCCCTCTGGGCTCATTTTGTCTGACAACTGCTAGCTGTCAGAAGAACTTTCCTTCATCTTACTCTGAGAGGTGGTATTTCTCTTGTCTTCCTGTGATAGTCACCATGCCACTAAGATAAATGTGGAGTGAATGCCAAAGTAAATAAGTGTGACATGGGCGGCACCCAGGCTTCTCTTGGCCCGTTCACCTGCTCTCCATCAATCATGGAGGCTCTCCTGTGCATGGGAAAAGTGGAGAGAGTGCAGCAGTGTTGAGAGTGGAGGCTTTTCCTGGCACAGCCCCTGCAGTTGTGCGGGCTTGGGAATGAGACCCCTGGGCTCTTGCTTTGCTTCTCTCCAACATTGTGGTCCTCAGAGTGGTGTCAGGCAGACCTCTGTACTCATGCCCAAACTTTGCTGGCTATCTACATACAGCATGCAGCTTCCGAGGAAAGGAAGGCATCAATGGCCTTGTTCCCACTCCTGCTCCATGAATCACACGTTTTATTTTTCAGTCTTGCATCTCCTACTGGCGAGCACCATTTCTTGGTGGCTTACACAGACTCCATAACAAGATTTGTCCAGGATCCTGCAAAAGAAAAGAAGTGGCAGAAGCTGTGAGGTGGCCTGGGCTCTGGACCATGACCCCTGGGCCTTTCCCCTTTTGTACAAAGGCATGAGGGATATCAGCCATCCCTCAGAGTCTTTGCAAAAATGCTGAAGAGCATGGCCATTTTTATAGTCTTGATCTGGTGTGTCCTGGCCAGGATGATGATTGGAGTTGGTCAAAGGGCCTGATTTGTTATGGTGAATCCACAGGCCTACAGTGTTGCCTTTCCTTTCTGGGAGTTCGGTGGGAAGCACTAGTGTAATAATCCTGATCTTTATCTCTAGCCAACCCTCAAACACAGCTCCAGTCCCCGACAAAAGTAATTCTCCCTTGGACAGTAATGTGTGGGAAATATGCCAGTTTGAGCCTGCACTGTACATTCTTCTCTTTGACAGGACAGAGCTCAATGAATATTTTACCTTCATAATCTTGGCCACAGTCGGGGGTTTGTGAAGCTGTCTAAATCCAGTTTATTAGCAGGAATAAGTGCCCTCAGACTTAAAAAGTGGGAAGCAGAACTTGGCTTCGTCAGGCTGATGATTTATGAAGGAACAGTCAGCTGGGAATGGACAAGGCAGGAAGGGGAGGGAAGGAAGACAAGAGTCTGTGGGACTCCACTCACAACCTGTAAAAGAGCAACATGTACTCTATCAAGAGATCATATTCCAAGATACATTTCCTCCCATGAAGGATACGGTGTCTGGCATCCATCACTTGGTAGGGACAGTGGAACTTTGTAGGGAGGTGAGGGATGGGTCTGCATTGGGCCTGGGCTAGACCTTCAAGAGCCATGGCCTTGAGATTATGTGTCCTTTCCCTTGACTGCCCACAGGATCCACTATGCCTGGATTCCCACAGCCCACTGGGCTTTGCTCTTCTGCACTTTGACAGCTCCTAAAACTCCATTTCCTCCAGAAATTATCTCAGACTGAAGTTCATGTAGTATCCTCTCTCTCCACAATTACTACCTCAGGACCTTACATGGCCCAATCAAATCAATAGCTTTCTTGCTTGCATACTTTGTTCTTTGTTCTGTCTCTGTGGCATCTGCAAGGTCACCCCCGGCCCCCTCATCCCCACACTTCCCTGCAGGTAAACTCTTAAAGCAGTATGTTTGAGACCATGGGATCAGAGTCAGACTGCCTGGGCTGGCATCTCACCACTTAATAATTGTGTAATTTGGTGAGTATTTTTTGTGCCTTGGTTTTCTCATCTGTAATATGGGGAAAATAACAGTGGAAGAAACGCACTATTTGGAGAATTAAATGGAACGATAACCTAGCTCAGTCAGTATCTAGCACATGGTCATTGTTCATTCTATGGAGTCTTATCAGAATGATGATGGTGATGGTGACTCAGTGATGGTGATGATGATAAGATAAGCATGGCTTTATAGTCATTAAAAAATACTGTGAATAAAGAACTGTTTAAACTGAAAAACTTTCTGCAGATTCTGTAACTTGAGTGTCTTTCGTTTTTGTGTGGTTCCATGATAATGGGCTCCATAGCCTTTTCTCAGCTCCTTTCTGGGCCCAGTGCAGAGAAAACAGCATGAGCTTTGGAGTCACACAGGCTTGGAAGTGAACTGTGATCATGGATAGCTTAATCTCTTTAAGCATCAGTTTCCTTATTCATGAAATAGAAATAATAACTTTATACTTTATATTATTATGAGATGGATGGAATTAGATAACTTATATAGCTCGCTGAATGTAGTAGAAAAATAATGAACTTTCCAGATACTAGTTTCCTTCCCCTACCCTTGCCTCATTAGGTTCTAGGCTCCATCTATCTAAATCCTCATTCTTTCTCAAGATCTGTTTGAGACCTACCTCCTCCATAAGTCCTCCCCCATATGAGTGAACAAATTCTCTGCTCTTAATAGATTTATAGCCCCGAGTCCCTGAGTTGGAGATTCCAGGTCTAATTGGCCCTCCAGGAGGGAATGTCTTTGCTCTGGTTTTTGTAACTCTGAAGTTGATTTCCTTAGACTCATAGAATTTGCTCAAAAGACGTAATGTGATTTGCTTCCCAGCTAGAATGAAGACTTTTCGAAGGTGAATTTCTGTCTCACCCATATTTGTGGATATTGCTCCTAGCAAAAATAGTGGACAAACAGTGGACCTAAAAAATAATGAAACTGACAAATAGTGGTCCAAGTAAATGTTGAATAAATAAATCTCTAGAGAGGTGGGAGAGACTCTACAATTCAGAGAAAATGCCCTAGTTATAGGCAGCCACTCACAGCTCTGGGAGGAAGCTTTTACTCAGAACCAGCCCTGTATTTATGTCAGATGAGCTTAGGCCTCTAGAGTATAGCTCTATAAACAAGGGGAACAAAACAAAACTTTCTGATCAGCCTCCTCTGTTTGGATTGGCAGGTGGTTTCCAGTTGGAATTAGTGCCTCAGATGTGACTATCAGAGTAGTTCCATATGAGAGGAAGGCTGGTGGCTTAGCCTCCAGCTTTGATGTAGAGTATGGGGGCTTGGGCATGTGACTTCAAGAGAGTAGGGGAGAAGGACATAGGAGGAGTGGCTGCCTTTGGAACTTCCCAGGTTCTTCTCAGGTCATTCCTGTTGGCCAGGCATTCTAACTTGCCCCAGTGTAGTCAGGGATTAGGAAGAGTGGGTTATAACCTGGACTCTGTTACTAGCTAGCTGTGTGACCTTAGGCAAGTTGTTTTACCTCTCTGGGCTTCAGTTTCCCAATCTGTAAAATGTCATGGTAAATTAGATGATCCTAAGCTCATTTCTCACTGCTCTGTGAAATTTCTTGTTAGTCTGTATCTTTTCTTATATCCTAGCCTGGAAGCACTGAAGTTTTTGATGTGTGTAGAGGAGTTAAGGAATAGAGAGGGAATATTGAGAAATTGAGATATAGAATACATCTTGAAAGGGAACTCAAGTCTCCTTTTCCCTGGTCCTTTGTACTAATGACTATTTCCTCCTCCATTTTTGTCCATCCTCTACCCACCCCCAAAGATGATCCTTGTGGAAAATGACCACATGCTATGGTGGGAGCCTAAGACATCCTTAATCTGTGAGCCAGGGTTTCTCTCATGTGCATGGGGAGGCTGATGGCACCTCCCCTCCTTGGAGGCAGTGAGGACTGATCGAAGTGGAGTATGTTCTGTACTTTGGAAACTGTCAGACACCACATAAATGTAAGGAATTGTGATTATGGCATTAAGCTGGCTCAACAGGAAAAATATTAGTAAATAGCATTCTATCTGGTGGCCCCTTTCTTTCTTGAAGATGTTTTAGTGTTGTCTGTCAGTGGACTGCCCTGTTTGGTTTTCCTTGCATTTTTGAAACAGAAATACTGCTGTCTGAGTCTTCATTTCTTTGCATGCCTTTCCATTAGTGCAGAAAAAGCATTTTCCATATGATTTGGCTTATTCTGCTTAAAATGTACAGCAGCATCTTTAGGTCCTAGAATGAGAAGAATTTTCTCATTTTCCTTTCTAATCCCTATAACAGAGATCCAAGAAGCTGGAACAAATGCCAGGAAGTGGTTGTCTGGACAGTGTTCTCTTTTGTGACTAGGTCAGAGTTGGAGGTACAGAGGAAAGGAGCACAGGTTTCTGGGCTGTGTTTTCACCAAATATTAGTTGAGAGTTTAAAGGGACTTCAGATGACATGTATTCCAGCCTCCTTCTTAGGCCTGAGAGTTAATGCTTTGCCTGAAGTTACTCAACTGGTTTAGGAGGGGTGGGGCTTAGAACTCAGTCTCCAGACTCAGTTCTTGTGCTCTTCCTAGGGTATCACATGGATCCTTTTATTTTTCATCTTTCCTCTCATTTTCCATCACTCCTCATTCCTCCCTTCACCTCTGTCCTTTTATATCCATTTTCTGAGCCCACTTGATGCAACTCACAGAATGGAAAAGTTTTTTGAGTTTCTGGGGTAGGTAGGTTTGATTGGGTAGGGGAACCTCCTCACAGAAGCTTGGATGTGCTGTTAGGATGTCAAATCACCAGGAGCATCCAGAGTACCAATGCACTGCATTGGCCTCTGTTAAGAGATCCCACCAACAAGCCCATGCCTAAGGGGTCAGAGACACTACCTGTGAACTGGGTTCCTATGGTGGCAGGTGCCCACACTTTCATTCTCCCTCGAAATGAAAGGAAGACCACATACGACAGAAATGAGATTCAAGATCTTCCCTGCACCCAACCTTTCTCACTCCTGCTGTCTTATTTCCCTGGGGGCATTCCAAAGCCATTTGGATAGGCCACACAGCTACTTGACAGCCATTTTCAGAATCACCCAGATAGTGATGGCCTGGGTTCAAGTGCCCATTTCAGCCTAACACCGTGTTGGCTTGTCTAGGGAAACTCACCATGGGTAGATGTCACCCTCTGGCAACAGCTGATTCTATTTATTCAGATGAGAATAATATTCTTTCCCTTGCACTTTCAACAAGCTCGATCCCAACTCCACCCCCCCCCCACTCCTTCTCTGCTGCCAAAAACAATAAAAGGCAGAAGGAGGAGGTGGAGGGTGGGGGAGACTATCTGCTGTAATTGAGCTGTCAGCTGAGCCCTGGGTTTCCTGGATCTGGGGTGTCTCATGGCCCAAATCAGCCAGTTTGCAGCTAATGGGGAAGGGAGCTGTTTTTCTTCCTAATCACTCTTAGAGATAACTGTGCTCAGTGCATGTGGGAGAGGCGTCTGTAGAAGAAGCTTCTGACCAACCTCAGCACTGCTGTTCATCCTTTGGGGCTGGGCTGGAGACTGCTCATAGGAAACTGATCTGTCACTTAGGGGTGAGGGAGGGGAGCATCAGGAGGGCCTCAATGCTGCATCTGTGATGTGCCAAGATGAACAAGCCAGTATCCAGCATCCAGGCACATCTCAAATCTGAGAGCAGTTCGGCCCTTCCCTAAACACAACTCCCTGTTTTTTTGTTAGCTTTTCACTCTCATACAGTGACTATCTTTGAGTAGGATTATGGGTTCATAGTGCCTATGAAACAGAATTCTAGAGTGTTATATCTTTGGCTTTCTGTGGTCTAGGATTTTCATGTGAAATGACAAGAACATGTTGGGTATGCTCTGATTAGACCTGGCCACTCTTTAGTGTTGAGGCCACACTGAGCACAAGGCTGGAAAGCTGGACTCATTCCATCCTGGGACATGGATGGCTTGGGATCCTGTCAGGTGGGGGAGAGAGAGAGGTGGTGAAGTGAGCTTGTTCTTTCAAATGCAGAGGTAGTATGGAAGCCAGTGTCACTATCATTTGAAAACAATTTCTTCTTCCTGGCTTAGTATTCAAGGTCCTTCAATATGCTTCACATACCTTTCCAACCCCATATCATTCTCCTTATCCTCTTCCCAATCTTTACCCAGATTCACCATTCCATGAACATTTCTGGTACATGAGGATGCCTTTGCTCTTGCTGCCCTGCCTCCGTGTCCTTTCCTCATGTCCAAATCACAATCATAAATTGAGATATCAATTACACTCTACTTCTCCCCTAATTCCTTTGTACACTCCTCTAAGGCTGCTCCTGTTTTCTCTTGATTTTATTTATTCCTCCCTTGTAATACCGAGAACAGTCTGTCTTATGTCAGTTGCTCACCAATGGTTCTATTTCTCTCACTGGATTGAGCTCCCTGAAGGAAAGATTTTTTTGTTTTCTCTTTGCTGTGTCTCCATATGGCCTAGCACAAGGAATAAGTATGAAATAATTGCCTATAAGGATGAATCGTCATGAAGCCTCTCTCAATACATATCTGCATATAGCATATAATGCTTTACATAGATCATTGTGAAAATGGAGTTCTGGCTTTTGGTATTCTTGAATAGATGGTTCCCATGAGGGAAATAAAGAAATTAAAAGGCCACAGGGCTCCAAGTCATAGTTAGAAACATCAAATTTCAGAGCTTGAAGAGGTGTTAAAGATGACCCAAGCCAATCTCTTATTCTACAGATGAAGAAACTCATGTTCCTTCAGTAAGAGGTGACTTATGGACAGTCATACAAGCAGTTAACGGCAGAGTGAGACATCCTCACTCTGGTCTGATAATCCTTATACCTATTTTGTGGTGTTTGGAGAAGGCTTTCTACCAATGCTCCTGGAGTTTTCAGTGACAGTTCTGGATTTTCCCTATGTCATACATGGGAAGTCTGCTCTAGACCCCTCTATGCTAAACCCTGGAGGGGAACCACTTAAATTCAAAACATCACTTGCTATGGAACCCCAAATTTTTAGGCACCCTTCCATCAGCACTTCTGGATTCCTAACTCTGCCTCCTGGGAGATGACCTCACAATGAATTTTAGATCATAGTTGATGGAAAAAAAAAAAGAAAATTGAGATAAAATTAAAAATAAATGAGAATAGCATGCAAAATTATGGGGAGGGCAGATTTAGGAGCTGGAGCCTTAGGTTCTATAAAGGGAAAGATGTTCTTCCCGTGAGAAAATCATCTGCAAATGAGCCTCTTGTGAGGGATGGGGACTCCTATATCCTCGCACTCCCTCCACTAAGAAAAGGAAAATATTCTGAACTAGAACTTTCTCCAGACTTTGGGCTGATAGAATTGGGCTCAAACTCATGGCTGATGAATTGAGACATCTCAGTACAACCAAGAAGTCCTCTCAGAACATCTTTAGCAACTGATTCAGAAATCAATTTGGGTAAAGAGGGGAGATGCAAATATCCCCCTCGTCTTCCTAACTTTGCTACTGATATCAGTTTCCCAAGCTCTGAGAATAAGTGATTTATAACTACCTCTTCCCTGTCTGGGGCTCTTTGGAGAAAATAACACAAACAGGGTCAGAATGAGGGCAGCTTAGCTAGGCAGGTGTCCCATCTGGGGATGTTCCAGCATAGCCTGGATTGAGGTGCCCTTGATCCAAGTTGGCCTGGGCTAGCCCAGGTTTTCCACTCATTTGTCGTAAAGCAATAGGGGGTAGCAGGAGGCCTGGTGGCTTTCAAAAGTACTGCCCAAGCCTAAGCTTTCCCCCTTTCCCTGAAAAAATCTTGTTATATTATCTGACCTGAAAGAATGTCCTTTTAAGAGATTGTGAAACCCAAAGAAAGTCCTTTATCTGCAAACCAGGGACCTTCTTTGAGCACCTCCTAGCAACAGAGATCAGAGCTGGCCAGAGGGAGTATGGCCAAGGGTCCAATGGCAATCTTTCTTGAGTACCAGATGTGAGCTGTGGCTTTCCAATAGGGGCCAAGAGGTTTGGATTTGCCATGTCCCCACATGGCTTTTGACTGCAGAGCTCAGGGACTGTGCCGTTCATAATTATACTGCCAGGAGGAACTTTCTTCCATAATCTGCCTGGCTCAGGACCTGATGGCCCCCTCCAAGAAACTGCAGCCTGTAGACTGCAGGAATGGTTAGATGTCGTGGTGTGGGTACTGTTTAATCAGAAGCATCACCAGCACAAAGAGTTTTCAAAATTTCTCTGCTGCGCAAGTCTACCTTGAATTTTGTCATGATCCTGGCCACATTTTCTCAGAGTTACCAGCATTTATTTCCCATCTCTTTTGGGCCTACTAGGTATTTATGGTGGGACAGGATTTCCAGGGTACCTGAAATTCAGAGGTCAGTAAAAGGAGTGGAAAAGGAGGTCCTAAACCTTTTGTTACTTTGTGTGGTCAGGCAGAAACTATTATGTCCTGAGTTTTCCAAGTGCTATGCTACACAAACTCTCCTCTTAATAACTTTTTTTTTTTTTGAGTGTGTGTGTTTACTTCAGTCCCTGGATCCTTTGCCTGAGTTTCTTTAGATTGGCTCTGGAAACCAAAGCACAGGGAAATTAGTGATATTATTTTTCAAAGCCTGCCACAGACAAGGGCATGTTTTCTGACCTCACAGAAAGTTGAGAGATCCTCCCTTGCTATTTCTTGAATCCTCTTCTGTTACTTGGGAGGAACGAGACTGGCTGCCTTCTCTAAGATCTCTACATATCCAGAAAGAGAAACAAGTGAGCTAGATTTCCATAGAGCTTCAAAAGGCCAAACTGGGAATAAGGGCATTTAGCTGGATCTGAAGCTGGCATAGGTATGGACTGTTAGACATCAAGAACCAGGCTAGTTGGAGCCCCTTGAGATATTCCTGAGGGTGTTGTGTTCCTAAATTCCATCTTTTGCCTCATCTTGGAGCATCTGGCTTGGCAGTGAAGAACAATTTTCTAGGAGTGTAATTTTCCTTCCTTTTTGTCCTTCTCCACCCAACTTTAATCCTTATCTCTTCTCTACTGACTTCTCCAGGTTTTCCATTTTAAAAGCAAGGACATATTAAGGATAAGAAAACAAAATTTCTGTTTGTTGTCATGTGTGCTTCCAGAAATAGAGCTCAACTACTATTCATGACCTCAAAATAAGAATCTCCAAGGAAGCCTCTGGAGTGGGTTGTAGAGGAAGGGTGACCTGCAGGGGCCTGGGTGGTTGCTTTGCCCCATGCATGGGACCATGTGTTCCTTGGGTACTTGGACCATCTCTTCCTCTATGTCCGATCTGCCTAATCTGTAGCTGAGTAGCTCCCAGAAGATGCAGAGGAAGATTTGGCTTTTAACTGATCCAGAGATCAGCCACTGCTGCTAACTTCCAAGAGATTTAGGGATCTGGTATAGCCCAGAGGTTAAGAGCAAATGCTGTGTAGCCAGATCCATCTCCTTAGCCATGTGACCTTGGGCCAGTAAATGTCTCCAAGGTTCTAAGCCTTCATATGTAAGTGGGGGAAAATAATATCTGCCTTATAAGGTTGCAATAATCATTAAATAACAGAGGAAATACTTAGCAAAGATGTGGACCATACTATGCTCTCAATATACAGTAGCTATTAGCAAATAGAAATTTACCTGTAGCCGTGCTCCTTTCTTGGTATGCACAAACATCTGTAAATGTAATCAATAATTGCTGGTTTGCTTGTCTATGTTACCTTTCAAGTAGGCTGTAAATTTCTTGTTCTATTCAGTGCATTTCCAGTGTTTAGTCCAATGCCTGGAACTTAGGAGATTTTCTCTGAATGTTTGTTGAATTAATTAATAAATGAATTGATTCAATAGGTGGGAATGGAGGCAACTCATTGGGTAGATGTCTAACTGCTTCTCTGGAGAAGGTAATATGAATATGTCCTCTGAGGCCTTCAGGCAGCACCATGTTCAGTCACTTTGCTGAGGGAAGGTCTGGATTTTTTAGGTATTGAAGAAGTTGCTGAGGCTGAGAATTCACCTGAAAATGGCCATTTCTCTTCCGCTTTTAACCCATGAGTGCCTTATCACTCCAGTGAAGACACACCTGGGCTACTCATTTTGCAAAAATCTCAAGGTCACCATTCACATTAAAGTCAATGGTGGAATCATGGCTCTGCATGGCCTGGATGGCCATATATGGCAGCCCTGGACTCTCCTAATGTGGAGAACAACCTAGCTTCCTTGACACAGAACTCACATTAGCCTTTCAAAGGATGATTTATTTTCAAATGGCCCGAAAGAAATGAAGGTGGTAGAAAGACTAAAGCCAATTAATATTTACTCTGGAGAAAGGACTGCAGGAGTGTAAGGCAATTGTTAAGCTCCCAGAGGTATGCTGGTGCCGGCTCACACTAGATCACAAGACTCGACTAAGCCCATCTCTTCCCAGCTTTGTGGGAAAAGTATTTACACCATGGAAAATGACATATTCTACAAACCCATGTTCTCCTTATCCTCCTACTAGAGGAAGTTGTTAAATATTTATAACATACTGCTGATTTCGGCTGCAGGCCTAAGGAGTACACAAGTAATGAGAGGAAGGATGATGAGGAAGAAGGTATAAAGAAATCCTGGGATGTGTCTGGGGACTATGAAAACATCACTGGAGAAGTGGAATTTTGCTTGCTGAATGCAGTTTGAAAGTGTTCACAGGCCCAGGCTGGGGAGAATTGTTCTATTTTCAGTTTTGAGTGCTACAGCACAGGAATTTGGCAACAATTCTTTCTGGGGCCAGCCCTCCTTTGACAGACAGGGGTTGCCTTGGGACTGAGGCAATTGCAGTTTTCCAAGAAGCAAAGTAGAGGTAGAGAAAGGGGTGAGAGCCCCTGTGCTAATGCAGCACCCAGACAGTTCACAGCCCTGCACCAGCCTATCCATGTTTGTCCTGCCTTGTGCCAAAGCCTTCAATCTTTTCCCCTTTAAGTGCTTGGAGCAAATTTCAATAAATAAGACCCATATAATAATTCAAATTTCACTCAGCAGTGTTTGGCACATTAAAAAAGAAAGAGAAGACCCTAATATAAATCGAGAGTTTAGAAGGATTCTATACAAATTACACATATTTTCTCATTTAAGTCTAAGAACCCTACGAATCAAGTACTATTACTCTTCCCAATGTACCACAGAGACCCTGAGATACTGAGACGTAACCCTGGAAGTGACAGCCACATGATGCCAACGCAGGTCTCACTGAGTCTACAGTCTCCATTTTTACCAGTTATGCTAAATACCTGGTTGGGACTTGAACACATATCAAGGAGAGAAAAGAGTGTTTTATTTTCACAGACTTTGACACACTCTGGCATGTTTGGGTGACACTATAACACTCCATTCTGCTCCTTCAGGTTTTAAAGAACATTCACTGATTCCGTGGTCCAGAACCCAGTCTTCTTCCGACTCTCACTTTCCATTTGTTTATCCAGCCACTGAAAAAGCCAGCTTATTCCTGGGAAAGATACACTGAATATTTCCCAGTGCGTGCGTGTGTGTGTGTGTGTGTGTGTGTGTGTGTGTGTGTGTGTAGAATAATAACAATGAGAAACCCAACTCTAAAGCCACATGTTTCACTTCGCTGCTTGTTAATTTTAACAAGGCAGCTGGTGGTTTGGGCTGAGAGCTTGCTTTTCTATTAACCACAGTTTTTCCTCCCGATGAATTTCCTGTTTATAGTTTTGGAGGTAAAAAGTCTTGGTTTGTAGTTTCGGAGGTAAAAATCTTGAATCATTCCAACCTAAAAGAGGCAGCTCTCAGAAACTAGGTAAAGGGAGCCTAGCTCTAGGCCAAACTTCATCCTTCAAAAAAAATCTTTTTATAGCACAATGGTTATGGGCCAGTGCTCTGCTGGCAGAGACGAAGATGACCAGGACCCTGAGAAGCACCTGATCTAGTAGCGAGGAGTAGAAATGCCCAAAGTGCTAAAAAAAAAAAAAAAAAAAAAAAAGTGCTAAGTATTATTGAGTGACATAGGGCTTTGGCTGGAACACAGATTCTGGATCTGCAGTTTTCATGGAGGAAGTCAGATCTGAATTGGTCTTAGAGGGACAGGCAGATGTTTTTATTTGTTGTTTTATATATTTTGGGTTTTTTTACAAGCAGGGATGAGGGGAAGTGCATTCCAAGCAGGGAATAACCCCATGAGCAAAGGCCCAGAGGTGAGCAGTTTTGGAAACAGTGAATCTCTACTGTGTTCTAGAAAGATAACTGGTAAGTGGTGTTGAAGGTCTGGAGGTGGGGATCATTAGGAGGCTGTGCAGGAGTACACATGAGAAGAGACTGAGTGTGGGGGGAATGGAGAAGAGGGACTGAGTGCAGGAGACAATGCAGGGAGAGACCAGGAGTAGATGAAGATGACGTTGAAGTGCTGAACCAGGGTGATTTTGACAACATTAACAGGCAACAGAGATGAGAAACAAGGAGGTGAGGGGAGGAGACTTTTTGACAGGTTGAATTTGAGGTGTTGGTGAATCACTGAAGTGAAAAGATCCAGTTGCCAGCTAAAAGTGCAGGTCAGATCAGAAAAAAACGCAGGGCTAAGGTACAGGTTTTGAATTTCTCTGGATGGAGGTGAAGCGGAAACTCTAAGAGGAGGACAACCTTGGAAAACAACATGAAAGGGTACTTAGAGAGAGGAATGGAATTAGGGGAGTTTAGGGCTCCAAAGCCAAGGGGAAGACAGCCTAGGGGGTAGTCAGTGTGACAGGAGCTGCAGACAGGTAAGGGAGGATGAGAGGAGGGGAGAGACCATTGGACTTTACCATGGAAGACAGTGTTGACATCCCCAGAGAGAGAAAATTCAGTTGTGTAGTGGCCTCCAAAGTCATGGCATGGAGGCTATATCTCAACTTTCTGAGATATAGCCCATAATTTCTTCATTTATTAATTCATTCATCATGTTATCTATTGAGCACCAACTCCGCTGCAGGTACTGAGCTAAGTAAGCACTAGGGATATAGCAGGGAACAAACAAGACAGAGACCCTTCTTTCTTTCACAGAGATGCATCTCAGTAAAGGGAATAGGCATTAAACCCATAATTACTAAGACGCTATTTAATTACATTGTGACATCTTAGTCTGGGGATCAGGCAGTACCACTGAAACTGAGACCAAGTAGGAGTTAATTAGGTGAAAGAGAGTTGGGGAAGTTTGGGGAAAGAGAGGAGAAGGCAGAGGAGAAGGCCCTGAGATGAAAAGAGCTTGATAAGAAGGAGGAATTATAGGGAAATCCTTGGGAATTCTTAAATGGGAGGGAGTGGCTTTTTTTTTTTTTTTGAAATTTGTCAGGGAAGCCAAGACAGACATGAGAGGCTTGAAGTAGTAAAGGTCTAAGTGAAGTTGTGGTTATAAGGGAGATTTGGTGTGAGAGACTTTGCTGCTGGTCGTAAAGGAACAAACAGGTTGACTATGGAGAAAGCCTGGTGGCAGGGAACTGATGGTGGCCTTTAGGACCTGAAGGCAGCCTCTGTATGATAGCCAAAGAGAAGTGGAGGCCCTCAACATTATGTCTGCAAGGAAGCAAACTTTGCCTTCAAGCTGAATAAGTTTGGGATTATATTCTTCCCTAGCTGAGCCTCCAAATGAGATTGCAGCTCAGATAATGCCTTGATCAAAGCCTCATGAGATCCCGAGCTGTGCCCAAATCCCTGATACATGGAGACGGTGAGATAATAAAAGTGTGTTGTTTTAGATGGAAAGGTTTGTGGTAATTCGTTATACAGCAAGAGAAAACGAATACACTCAGTATATTTTTTAAGCTTAAGTGCTGGAGGCTATGGCGATGGAATAAAGGAGGATGTGAGAACTAAATGTTGCAAATGTTGGAAAGAACTGCTACCTATGCGTAACTGAATGGACAAGGTCATGGAGAAGGCAGGAGAGGAGAGAATTAAGGTTAGATAATTTGGGGAGCAGGAGGACAAGAATTATTTATAAGACGTTCTTACCTATTTCTCGGTTTCCTTTCCATTGAAATTGTCCTCTGCTGTGAGATGTTCCTCTCTTTCCTCCTCCTTGTCAGGCTCTTCTCCATAGCTTACTCACTTAATATAAAATGCTGAGCTAACTAGGACCTGTTGAGGAAACACTGATGATCATTAGAAATTTTATTTTTATTTCTTTTGAAAATATAATTAAACTCACATTAAATGAAATTAAGTCCCTTAACTCCATTACAGTATGTTAAATTAAAAAACGTAATTCAGACATGGACTATAGACTAGGGGTACCAAGAAGTAGGGGGTTGGGGGAGGTAAATGGTGTAAAGGGGGTCAAATATATGGTGACAGAAGAAATCTAACTATGGGAGGTGAACACACAGTTGGTATATATATATATATATATATATATATATATATATATATATATATGCCTTATTGTTAAAGTGTACAGCTGAAACTTACTGGATTTTGTTAACCAATGTCACTATAAACACACAACACACACACACACATACACACACACACACACAAAACAAAAACATAATTCATCCAGAATTCTACAATCTTAACATATATACTGTTGGCATTTTTGGTGATTCTTTCCAGCCTTTCGACATGCATCTATACCTCCACATAATTGTAATTGAAGTTACATGTAAAACTGTAATTACTGTTTATATTTCATGTTTACAAATTATAACATGCTCTTTGTACCCTGTACATAAAATGTTGAATTTTCTCTTACCATAAACATTCTTCCATGTTGTTTCAAAATTGTTGTTACTATTTTATGGCTATCTAATAATATATCAAATTGAAATAATTTACTTTAATATTTGTAGATAGCTACAATTGTTAAATTTTATAGATTATGCTTCTAAACCATCTTTATACAAATAACTTTTTTCTTCTTTTTGAAAAAATTTTTGGGTAAATTTTTACAAGTGGGGTAAAATTTTTACAAGTGGGGTCACAGATCAAAGTAATAAACATTTTTATGGCACTAAATAAATATATCCATACCCATTAAAAATAAACATCTAAAGGTAATTAAAGTACTACTTCCTTGTATCACAGAGTGAGCAGTTAGTTATTTGAAATAATTATTTTAGTTTTTTATCCTATGACTAGAAGCCTGGGTAGAGACTTAGGAAGGTGACCTACTTAGAGCATAGAGGTATAATTCCCATAGATCATCCTTTCATCATTCATTCCTCCTCATATCCATCCATCCATCCATCCATCTTTCTATCCCAACAGTGTATAACAAGCATCCATTCTTAGCCAGGCACAATGCTTTTACCATTATTGAGACAAAGTGATTAGGGTGCTCCCATCCAGTTTCTATATATATGCTGAATTTTTTCTGACTTCCTTCCCCTTCTCTAGTCTGCCTTTGATGTTCACTTTAGTCATTCTTCCTGAGTTTAAAAGTTTTGGCAGAAAGAAAACCCTGGTCCTTTTATTTGACTCTCTTCTCATTCTTATAAGGAAACCTCTGCTCATGTCCCAGACAAGTAGTGAAGATAGAATAGTATTGTTTTCCATCTAAAGAAAGACATCTCATGTGTTTCATAGGAAGAGGGCATTAATCCATGCTGATGATATGGTGCTTTTCTCCAACGCCAGACCTGTCAAGACATACAACAAGTTAATTTCATTAAAACAAGGCATATTGTTTTTCATAGAGTGAAGGAAATTAAAGGAAGGCCATTAATCTCAATGATTCTTAATATTCTGAAATTCTTTGTTTAGGTTTCATGCTCTACATAATTCTGTTTCATAAATTTCAATGTGGTAAATTGAGTTTCATCTCCATAGGTTCCACTTAGTTGTTAACATACTCAGTCATTAATCCAGAAAAACCTTTACTGAGTGCCTCAGAGCAGAGCTATGGAAAGCAAGTGAGGAGAAACAGAAGATATGATTACTGGATTTTGCAGTCAGATTGGAAGGTAGACCTTCTCTCTTTCTGTGTTTTCCTCCTTCTTCTTTTCCTCCTTGTTTTCCCCTTCCCCTTTTCCCTCCCCCCTCTTTTACAATGTTTCTGAATCAAGCAATAGAAGTTAAATTACTTGTTTGAGATAGTCTTATTTTCATTCTCAAATATCTCCGAGTATACATAAAATACATGTGTGTGTGTGTGTGTGTGGTGTGTGTGTGTATGTATAATCCAGCTTTTACATCATTAAGAAAATGATTAGTTTCGTTTCTTTTGAAGGCTTCACCCTCTTCTAGTGACCAATGAATATTTTCTGATAAAACTTGTTTTGGTTCCTATTACAGTTTTCCACACATAGAAAAATGACTCTCTCTGAAATGAAATGCATTATGTTTCTAGTTGCATGTGACCTGACACCATCAACATTGTTTCATTCTTAACTAGACCCTAGCATTTATTTGAAACTATTATTAGTCCTCCCCAACTTCCTCTTCCACTTTACTCTTGGGAGCCATGGGTTTTTTAATTTGCTTTTTTTCTCTCAGTTTTCTTCTTCCATTTTTTTTTTCCTGTGGAGTCTTAATCAAGCTACTAAGTTGTCTTGGTTTAGGTAAAGCCTCTTCTACATTTTTTCCATTCACCTTTTCTGCAGTTTTTTAAAAAGTAATCCTGGCTTTATACAGAAAATCAATTGATCGTATATACTTTGTGTTTATATGCAAGACATTTTTGGTGAGTGTCTTGGAGGAAAGAAGAAACAGTCTCTGTCCACAAGGAGCTTGCAGAGTATTTGGGGAGACGGTATAGGTGCATAGGAAAGTTTTCCCTAAATCCCAAAACCAAACCAACCAATACCAAAACCAAAACCAAAACCCATGGTTTGGTATATGTATCTGTGAAATCTGCTCTTAACAATTACTTCACTAATTTGATTCCTTCACTGTACTGTAAGTTCCCCTTGAGGGCAGGGAGTTTCATCTTCATAGGTTCTACTTAGCTGTTAATATATTCAGTCATTAATCCACAATAATCTTTACTTACTGTCTTCTGTTAGTCAGACAAAGTGTTAAATGAGATAATAACTAAGCTGGTCAAGCTGTTATAGTCAAACTGTTATAGGATTTCAGAAAATGAAGAAAGACCACTTTGGAGGAGTGAGTAGTTAAGGAGTGGGTAGATGTTAAGAATGAGCAGCATTTGGATATATTAATGAAGAGGGGTCACAGAGGCTTTTAAGGCAAGAGAAAATAGAATGAACAGGAGCATAGGGCACTGGGTTGTGTTAATATACAGGTCCTGGAGCTGAATGAGTAGAACAGTCTGGCTAAATTGAAAGGTTATGTTTGTGTTGAGATGTTCTGGAAGATAAGATGGGGGAAGAATGGCTTTTGTGTTGGAGAAACTGCATGGCTGCTCACCCACACTTGTTCTCATTGCCACCTCCACCTGCTTTTAGTAGTTTCTATTTCTTCCCGGTCCATTCCATCATATTTTCTCTGAAATATTGAGGCTAGATTACTGCAGGCATATCCAATTGCAAGTTATAAATATAATGTTTGGGTACTGTACATTGCTGTACATCTGGCTTACTTCTGCATAAACCTGTCCTGCTCACAAGTGAGTGCCCTGCACTTTCGTGTTTATAGAGGCTCTTGACTGCTTTACATATTTTACAACTCTCTGCTTCAGTTCTCACACAGAAAAGCCCAGTCATCCAGTATCTCTTAGCTAAAACTTCATAAAATCTTATAATGTCAGGGCTAAAATGGATTGTTTAAGCTCATTTACTCATCTCCTTCACTGCACAGATGATAAAACTGAGACCCACAGAGGGTAGCCATTATTTACCCAAGTCCACATTGCTCAGACTTGCTTATTCATCATTAACTTGACCTTTTGTTCATTTTAATAAACCACTTAAGAAATGCCTATAAAGGCCACATGCTGAAGCAAATATAAATAAAACATGAGGAGTAGACTTGAAGACCTAACATTTTAGTGGGACAGACTTAGATAATTACAACCATGGTTAGTGCTATAATAGTGATATGAACAAAGTGGGGAAGAAGGGGTTTGAATTTATCTTGGGAGCCAGGGAAGCCTTTGGCTGAAGAGATATCTTTAGAATTGGGTCTTGAAAGATGAGGGAGGGGTCACCGGGTAGAGATACAGCAAAGACATTCCAGACAGGGGGAGAACAAAACAAGCCAAGATCATGGAAGTGAATGGGGAAGCTTGGCAACGATAGAATGTATTGTGAATTTAGAGTCCTTGGCCAGGAGAGGTGGGAGTTGTAACCACAGAGGAAGGGAGGGGTCAGATTGTGAAGGGTCAGGGAGTTCAACTAAGTCAACTTTGAGTTATTGAAAATCTTTAATCAGGAGATGACCTGATTTGATTTTTTCCTTTGATACAATAACATCTATGATGTTGTGGCAGATGACATAAAGTGTGAAAGGCTAATTGTAGAGACACCAACATAAGGATAGATACTTCAGATAAATCCTAATATAGGTGTAAATTAATCTGATGGTAACAGATTTGCAGAAGGTGGACCTGATTTGGAAGTATGTCTAAGTAGAATGGGCAGGAGTTGGTAACCAAATTGATCTTGATGATGAAAAAGAAGAAAGAGAGGAGGATGACAGAAATTTTTAGCCTGATGGTCTGGTCATTAATGATGGAGTGATGTAATTATATTAAGGAATGTAGAAGTGTTTGTGGATATGAGTGGGAAGCAAAGGAGGAGAGGGTGTTTGAATTGAGGGGGCTGAAGATTCAGGCCTTGACATTTAGATCTGGGTGTTATCACATTAGAAACAGATGTGTCAGGGCTGTAACCCAAAATGAATTTTAGTTCCATATTCTAATCAACATCTACATGCTACTTATCCATCCTCTCATCATCTAGATTTCAGTTCTTACTTCAATCTGACTGGAGTGCAGGGAATTCACTAAATGGCCTCTCTCACTCCAGACAAGACCAAGGAGTCTTTGTTGTGTGTGTGTGTGTGTGTGTGTGTGTGTGTGTGTGTGTGTGTGTGTGTGTGTTTTCTCAAGTCATTTCCCAAGACTGATGGCAACCCCACGACTCCTGGAAGGGTCTGTCAGATGGAGCTTATTTATTTAATAAAAAGAACTTAATAATTTGGTTTTGTTTCCCCTTCTTTGTTTTCTTTCTACCTCCTTCTCCTTCCCTGGGCTTTGCAGGGCGGGAAATGGGTCAGCAGCTTGGCCAAAACATTCTTGAGTATTTGATTCTTCAGCTGTTTTACAAGCCTGCCTGGTTTATGTAGCTAATCTTTCTTCTGCTTGTACCTAGAGGTGTGTGTGCATGCGTGTGTGTGTGTGGTGTGTGTGTGTATTGGGGTTGTGGTGAGGGAGAGTGATGGCCATGGGCAGGGCCTCTGTTTAGTCAAGAGGACTAAAAACATAATAAAGTCTCTAGTGCCAGAATGTGCTCTGGCTGTTTATTCTTCATTGTGCTGGCCTTTCTCTGGGTATGTGTTTCTGTGCACATGCTCTTTGTACCACCTTATTTAGTCTAGGGAGCTTGGTGGAGTGTATTGTCTTGAAGTTTGCTGTGAGGTTTGAAGACTCTGGGAAGGTGTGGAGAAATATGATTACAGAGTTTGGCCATCAATGGGCTTCCCTATGTCCAAAGGGGTCACATTTTACCCAAAGACGACAACATGCTTTAGAAATGAAAGTCATTTCTAGGCTTCCTTGGAAAGATACTGACCACTAAGGAATTTTCTGTTGCCCAAATCTCCTACTCCCTAGTGCCATTTCTGAAAGGACTGTAACTAACTCTAAAGTGCAAAATGCTTCTGTATTTCTTAGTCTAATGACATCTCTCCCAGCCAGTCCATTTAAGCTAAACATTTTAATTGGAACCTTTTTTAAAAGCACTCAACCAAGGAGTGGTGGAAAGTTACAACAAGCAGGGGAATGGGTGATTACAGAAAATATAAGTGATTATAGTGTCTCTACTACAGCAGACCTGTTTCTCTCTGTAAGACAATGGGATATTCCATGATTCTGAAGATTCTCAATGTTTTAGATTTTACTTTAAGAAAGTATGGAAAAGAATAGTTTTTGATGCTTATTATGTGCTAGGTCTTGTGTGAAGATTCATATATATCATTTCACTAACTTGAAATATCCTTTAAAAAATAGGCTTTTACTACTGCTACTAATATTATTATTATTTTTTTTACATTGTACAAATGAAGAAACTGAGGGTCAGAGGATTAAATGATGTGTCCAAGGTGGTTCTGCTAAAAGTGCAGAGCTGAGCCTGGAATTCCCTAGACTCTGCACTGCTGCATTGCATGATATTTTCAGCATTTTCTCATACACTCACATTTCAGATTCCCCACCACAAAGATGTGAGGCTGGGCTAGATATGATTATTCTCATTTGACAAGTAAGGAAACTGTGGCTAAGAAAGGTTAAGTGACTTGGCCAGACCATAGAACTAATTAGAAGTAGAAGCAGACAAAAATCTTGATCTCCTGATGCTTAGTCCAGACATACCCCTTCTACTCTAAGCTGCCCGCTTTTTTTGTCACTGCTGTCTGTACTCAACTTATTCCTGGGTCTTGTTTTTAAAGAGTGGAAAATTTATGTTTTAATCTCTAATCTTAAAGTGTAACTTAGAGCCCCAGGGAAAACAAATCAATTACAGTGCTACAAAACCCACTCCAGAAATAATAGGACCGTTATTGTATATAAAATGCTAATCTGATTAAAACACATTTATTGAGGATTAGCAAATCTGTAATAGCTATAAATCTCATTCATGGTCATTAAAATTTAAAATATGTTTCCAATAGCAATGCAATTATTTATATAATAATTGCCCAAGTAAAATAGAATTAAATGCATATTTGGTGAGTACAGATTTCAATCTGTAACACATAGATAGTGAGCTTGCAGTTGTGGGGTGGAATGACAGGCACAATGGTCTATTTAAAAGAAGAGAGTGAGCAGGAGCATGAGGAAAACTCCCCCACCCAACTGTGCCCCGGACCCTCCTGGGCCTCATTGACTTTTCATATGGTGTTCATGCCAAGTACATTCACTGCATTTCCAGATGCACCTATTTCCTGGGGGAGAGTGAGAGCAGGAGAAGCAAGGTGGCAGGGCCAGGAGATGAGGCCCTGGTGGCTAGCCTTAAGTGACTTTCTATCTTTTGCTCTTCCCCAACCAACTCTTTGAATTGTTGTTGAAATGATATTACATAGGAGAAATTACATAATAATATCATTTTGTGGGAGCAAGGTTTAATAGCCACTGTAGAATTATTGGAATTTCAGTGACAGAGTTTTACTGTCACTATGATCTTAGGGGACATTATTTACCATACACTGAGATGAAAATTGATGGTGTAATAAGCTGTCTGACAAATGGTCTTGTTCCTATACCAGATGTGACCATATGAGTAAGACATGGTCTTACTCATATACTCCCATATGTCAGACCTTACATTATTTATGAATTCACTCATTAAACAAATATTTATTATATATAGTGCTAACTAATTGCCAGGAACTGAGTAAGCATTATAAGCAAATATATATAAGGAATAGAATAAGCCAAACCTTGCTGATGTGATTTCAAGGTGTGAGGAAAACCCTGGACTAAACTGTCTTATCTAATTCTTGTTTCCTTTGTTCAACAAAATAATTTATTGGATACTTCTTAAATGCCAGAAATGAGGCTTATACCGAAATGAGGAAAAAAAACAAAATTCCTGCCCTCATGGAACATACATCTTGATGCCTGAAATTAGTTTATAGAGGGATAAAATGTTCCATTGCATAGCAAGAAATAACACTTGAAAATGTATCCATATTGGAGAGAAAAAGGTAAAACTATCTCTTTTTGTATTTGACATGATCTTGTATACAGATAATTCTAAAGTATGCACATGCACACACACTCAAAGACAATTAGAACTCATAAATGAATTCAGCAAGAATTCAGGATACAAAATCAAAATACAGAAATCTATTATATTTGTGTATACTAGCAATAATCATCCAAAAATGAAATTAAGAAAAATATCTATTTACGGAAGCATCAAAAAGTATAAAATACTTAGGAATAAATTTAACAAAAGGAGTAGAAGTCTTATACATTGAAAACTATAAGACATTGTTGAAAGAAATTAAACAAAGCTTAAATAAATGGAAAGACATCTTGTGTTCATGGATTGGAAGACTTAATATTGCTTAGATGGCAACAGTACCCAAATGGTCTACAGATTCAATGACCCCTGTCAAAATTTCAGCTGCCATTTTTTTTTTTCAGAAATTTATGTTATACTAAAATTCCTATGTAAATGCAAGGGACTCTGAAAAGGCCAAACAATCTTGAAAAAGAACAAAGTTGGTGTATTCATATTTCTCAATTTCAAAACTAATTATAAGTTACAATGATGAAGACAATGTGGTATTAGCATAAGGAGAGACATATAGAAAAAGAATAGAATTGATAGTACCGAAATAAACCTTTATATTTATTTATATTTATGGCCAATAAATTTTAACATGAATGCCAAGATAATTGAGTGGGAAATGAATAGTCTAGTCTTCAACAAATCATGCTGAGGCAACTGGATATCCACATGTTAAAAAGAAAAAAAGAGAATTTGGATCTGCTAACTCCCCTAATATACAAAAATTACCTAAAACTGGATCATAGATCTAAATGTATAAGCCAAAACCATAAAACTTTTAGAGAAAACATAATCATAAATCTTTGTAACTTTGGATTAGACAATAGTTTTTAGATATGACACCAAAAGCACAAGAAACTAACTAACTAACTAACTAACTAACTAACTAACTAACTAACTAGGATGTTATCAAAACTACAACCTTTGTCCTTCAAAATACTCACTCAAGAAAGTGAAAAGACATCCCACAGAAGGGAGGATATATTTGCGAATCATATATTTGATAAGGATTTTGTATCCAGGATAAAAAAAATACTTAAAACTCAATAATAAAGAGACAATTCACTTGGCAGTCAAGATGGCAGGCTAGGTCAAAGCAGGGTTTGCCTCCTTCAATGATTGCATTAAAATTACAACCAAATTATAAAACAAAACAACTTGGAGTATGACCTGAAGTTTAACTGATGATAACATATATATCTGAGAATATACATAAAAAGCCACATTGAGACTGGTAGGAAGGGTGGAGAAGTAAAATGGGCTGGTCCCACATCTGTATGTGGTTGAGCACTGGGACAGAAAGCATGGCTACAGAGTCTCCCATGAAGGAATGAGGGGTCCTTGCCCCACACAGGAGCTCTCCAGCTTAGTGTTTAGGCTAGGGAAGAGGAGTTCCCACAAAATCTGACTGTAAAAATTGGTGGGGATTCTGGCTGTTTCGGTGAGATAACAGGAAGCTGAAAACCCAGATGTTCCCTTTAAATGGCCTATGCACAGACTCACTTACTTGCAGATGCTCGCTCTGGGCTCTGGCGGAGGGTCAGTAACTTGGGAGGTGCAAGAGACATATGGGGATGGACTGAGTTGTGTGGCACCACGGTGAGGTCTTGAGGACAGCCACCATTTCTCCTTTGTCAGCCCCATCTTCAGCAATCTGAAGATGGGTGCTATCTTGCATGTGTTGAATCCTCCCCTTGGAGGACAAATTCTGAAGCTGCATCGATCTGGTGAGAGTGGCCTCCTGCACCCCATGTCTCCCTAAGATTTGGCCCAATTCCACTCAAGATACCTGTGGCAGGCCTGTTGACAGGCAGCTAACCCAGCCCTGCACTTCCCCTGGGCCATGAATTTGTGGGCAGGCAGCAGCCCTCAGTTCGTGCTGCCCATGTGTGGCCTGCACATTGTGGGGGAGACTTGGTAGTGGGCCACTGATACAAGCACTACTTGTAGTATCTTTTGCGTGAATTTCTGGGGTCTGTGGGCCTAGGGCGGATGGTGGCTGGACTCGCTGTAGTCTGTAACTTTTGCAGGAGCCCAGTGGACTCAGCTCTGGCAGCAATCTACAGTAGCTTGTTGGAACTGGCTTTTCCACCCTGTGTCTCCCTGAGACCGTATACTACCTAACCCACAAATTGCCCATGGTGGGCTCATTACTGAGCAGACAGCACCACCCTGTGCATTCCCTGGGCTATAATTTTGACAGCAAACAACAGCCCTCAGCTCACACAGCTTGTGCATGGCTCATGCATCCTGGGAGACACTTTTAGTGGCAGACCACAAGCACACCCTGAGCTATGGTATTTCATGAATAGATCTTGTGTGTCTGTGGCCTAAGGCAGGCAGTGGCTGGCCTTGAAGTTATCTGAGATTCA
Source organism: Eonycteris spelaea (assembly GCA_003508835.1). NCBI lineage: Eukaryota > Metazoa > Chordata > Mammalia > Chiroptera > Pteropodidae > Eonycteris > Eonycteris spelaea. The sequence goes on along the minus strand of PUFA01000323.1, from coordinate 159,314 downwards.
GCACAGGAATAAAATCTTGTTCTGCATTGGCCAGGTGAAATCTGCAGACTCTGGTGACTCCCTGAGGCTCATTCTACTCAACTCCTGTACCAAGGGCTCCTATAGTTGCAGAGACCTTTGGGCAACTGAAAGGCAGTTCCAGGCCTTAAGGTGAGCTGGTACTTTTGCTGAGCCACCCCAGGGACAGTACTTGGGGTCACTGACTTTGGCTCACAACGTGGTCTCTCCCACTTGTCTCCATATCCAGAACAGGCAGCAACCACTCACGGATCACTCTGTATCTCATACCCAGAAAATCAAAGACAGTGGCTGACCTTGACCTACATAGGAGCCCCTCCCAGGGGGCCCCAGAATGAACATATTCTCAGGCTGCCATCAGACCACAACAAAGAATCACCTGACAAGCCCCATAAGTGGCATACACAAAGGGTGGTCTCAACAGATACATGTGCTTGTTGGGGCAAATCCCACTTCATGGGATCAGCCCCCACACAGCAGCTCATACCCTATGGACGTGGCCAATCCCCACACCAGTCAGCCCAAGAGTCAATCTTATCTACTGATATGCTAACAGCAATCAAGGATTAGCTACAAAAAAAGAGCACATACAAGGAACATACCCAGAGTCCCTGGAACAGGTAATCAGGGAGACCATGCACTGGGCCACGCAGGATACCTACTACATAAGACCACTTGGCCAATGCTGGGAGACATAACAAATCTTTCTAATACATAGAAAAAAACATAGAGATGTAACTAAAATGAGAAAACAAAGAAGCATGCTGTAAATTAAACAATAGGAAAAAAACTCCAGAAAAAATAACTAAACAAAATGGAGGCCAGCAACTTAGCAGACACAGAATACAAAACATTAGTTATAAGGATGCTCAATGAACCTAGGGGGAGAATAGATGATCTCAGTGAGGACTTCAATGGAGAGATAGTAAGCATGGAAAAGGACATAGAAACCATATAAAAGAACCAGTCAGAAATAGAGGACACACTAGAAGGAATCAACAGTAGACTAGATGAAGCAGAGGATCGAATCAGTGAGTTGGAAGACAAGGTAACAGAGAACATCCAATTAGATTAACAAGAAAAAATAATTTTAAAAATGTGGAAAGTGTGAGAGACAACATCAAATGTACCATCTGCATCATAGCGTTACCAGAAGGAGAAGAGAGAGAGCAGGGGTTGAGAACTTATTTGCAGAGATAATGACAGAATACTTCCCTCACCTGTCAGGAAACAGACGTGCAAGTCAAAGAAGTGCAAAGAGTCCCAAACAAGAGGAACACAAACAGACCCACACCAAGCAAGACACATCATCATTAAAATGCCAAAGGTTAAAGACAAAGAGAGAATCTTAAAAGCACCAAGAGAAAAGCAGCTAGTTACTTTTAATGTTACTCCCATAAGAATATCAGCTGATTTTTCAACAGAAACTTGGCAGGACAGAAGGGATTGTCATGAAATATTCAAAATGATGAAAAACAAGGATCTACATCCAAGACTACTCTAAGCAAGGCTATCAATTAAAATGGAAGTGAGAAAAAGAGCTTCCCAGACAGGAAAAAGCTTAAGGAATTAATTACCAACAAGCTAGTATTACAAGAAATGTTAATGGGACTTCTGTAAAAAGAAAGGGGGAAAAACCATAAGTATGAATATATTAACATGTTTATAACTATGTACCTATCACGAATCACTTTAAATATAAATGGGTTAAATGCTCCAATCAAAGGACACAGGTAGCTGAATGAATAAGAAAACAAGACCCATACATTTACTGTCTACAGAGACCCACCTCAAGACAAATGACATACACAGACTGAAAGTAAAGGGATGGAAAAAGATATTTTATGGAAATGGAAATGAAAAAGAAATTGGGGTAGCAATACTTATATCAGACAAAATAAGGGCATTACCTAACATAAAGGGAGAGATCGACAGTAATACACTCATAGTAGGAGACTTTAACACCCGATTGATACCAGTAGACAGATCTTTCAGAGAGAAAATCAACAAGGGAACAGCAGCCTTAAATGACACACTAGACCAGATAGATTTAATTGATATTTTCAGAGTGTTTCACCTCAAAGCAGCAGAATATACACTCTTCTCAAGTGCACATGGAACATTTTCCAGGATATACCACATGTTAGCCCACAAAACAAGTATCAATAAATTTAAGAAGATTAAAAGTATACCAAGTGTCTTCTTCAACAACAATGGTATGAAACTAGGTATCGATTACAAGAAAAAAACTGGAAAATACACAAACACATGAAGTCTAAACAATGTGCTACTAAACAATTAATGGGTTAAAACGAGATCAAGGAAGAAATAAAAAGATACCTTGAGACAAATGAAAATGAAAACATAAATACTCAAAATCTATGGGACACAGAGAAAGCAGTCCTAAGAAGGAAATTCATAGCAATACAGGCCTACCTCAAGAAACAAGAAAAAGCTCAAATACATAATTCAACTTTACACTTAAAAGAACTAGAAAAAAAGAGCAAATAAAGTCCAAAGTAAGTAGAAGGAAGGAATAATAAGATCAGAGTGGAAATAAATGAAATTGAGTCTAGAAAAACAATACAAAAGATCAATGAAACCGAGAGCTGGTTCTTCGAAAAGATAAACAAAATTGACAAACTTTTGACCAGACTCATCAAGAAAAAAGGGAGAGGACTCAAATAGATAAAAACAGAAATGAAAGAGGAAAAGTAACTACAGACCATAAGGAAATTAAAAGGTTATAAGAAAATACTAAGAGCAATTATATGCCAACAAATTGGACAATCTAGAAGAAATGGATACATTCCTAGCAAACCTATAATCTCCCAAGACTAAGTCAAGAAGAAACAGAAAATCTGAACTGACCGATTATTACCATCAAAATTGAATAAGTAATCAAAAAACTTCCAAAAAGTCTTGCATCAGATGGATTCATAGGTGAATTTTACCAAACATTCAAAGAAGCATTAAAACCTATTCTTCTCAAACTATTCCAAAAAATACGAGAAGATGGAAGGCTCTCTAATTCTTTTTATGAGGCCACCATTCCCCTGTTTTCAAAACCAGCCAAAGGCAATAAAAAAAAAATGGACAAAAAACTATAGGCTGATATTCCTGATGAACATTGATGTAAAATTCCTCAACTAAATATTACCAAACCAAATTCAGCAATACATTAAAAATATTATACAACATGATCAAGTTGAATTTATTCCTGGGATACAAGGTTGGTTTCATATCTGCAAGGTAATTAATATAATACACCATATTGACAAATTGAAAGTTAAAAATCATATGATCATATCAATAGAGACAGAAAAAGTGTTTAACAAAATCCAGTATCCATTTATGATAAAGACTCTCAGCATAGTGGGAATAGAGGGAACATACCTCAATGTACTAAAGATCATACATGACAAACCTACAGTTAACATCATACTCAATGGGGAAAGGCTAAACAAGTTCTCCTTAAGATCAGGAATGAGACAAGGGTGCCCACTTTCACCACTTTTATTCAACATAGTGTTGGAAGTCCTAGCTATAGCAATCAGGCAAGAAAGAGAAATAAAAGAAATCCAAATTGGAAAGACGGAAGTAAAACTGTCATTATTTGCAGATGACATGGTACTATATATAGAGAACCCTAAAGGTTCCACCTAAAAATGGTTAGAACTGATAAATAAATTCAGTAAAGTAGCAGGATACAAAATTAATATTCAGAAGTCTGTTGTATTTTTATACACCAATGATGAACTATCAGAAGAGAAATTAAGAAAACAATTCCATTTATAATTGCATCAAAAATAATAAAATACCTATGAAGCAAAAATCAATAAGTAAAAGACCTGTTCTTAGAAAATTATGTCATTGACAAAAAAATCGAAGAAGATATAAATACATAGAAGCAAATACCATGCTCATGGGTAAGAAGAATCAATGTTAAAATGGCCATACTACCCAAAGCAATCTATAGGTTCAATGCAATCTGTATAAAAATACTTACTAATGGCATTTTTCAGAGAACTAGAAGAATAATTCAAAAATTTATATGGAACCAGAAAAGATTCTGGATAGCCATGGCAATCTTGAGAAAGAAGAACAAAGTTAGAGGTATCACACTACCTGATACAAAGGTTATAGTAATGAAAACAGCATGATACTGGCATAAAAACAGTCACAACAGAACAGACTAGAGAGCCCAGAAATAATCCACACCTATGTGATCAATTAATCTATGACAAAGGAGGCAAGAATATACAACGGGAAAAAGACAGTCTCTTCAACAAATGATATTAGGAAAACTGGGCTGATACATGCAAAAAGAAAGAAAGAAAGAAAGAAAGAAAGAAAGAAAGAAAGAAAGAAAGAAAGAAAGAAAGAAAGAAAGAAAGAAAGAAAGAAAGAAACTGGACCACCTTTTTATACTATATACAAGAATAAACTCAAAATGGATTAAAAACTTACTGTAAGACCTGAAATCATAAAAATTCTAGAAGAAAACATAGACAGTATACTCTCTGATATTGCTATTAGTATTTTTTTTTCTGATATATCTCCTCAGACAAGGGAAACAAACAAAAAAATAAACAAGTGGGACTACATCAAACTAAAAAGTTTGCACAGCAATAGAAACCATCCACAGAATGAAAAGACAACCTTCTGAATATGAGAAGATATTTGCCTATGATAAGATAACCTCTGATAAGAGGTTACTATCCAAATATATATAAAAAACTCATACAACTCAACAACAAAAAAAACAATCAAATTAAAAAATGGGCAGAAGACCTGAATAGATATTTCTCTAAAGAGGAAATACAGATGGCCAATAGACATGTGAAAAGATACTCAGGTCACTAATCATCAGAGAAATGCAAATTAAAACCACAATGAGATATCACCCCACCCCTGTCAGATTGATTGTCATCAATACATCAAAAAACAAGTGTTAACAAAGATGTGGAGAAAAGGGAACCCTTATACATTGTTGGTGTGATTGCAAATTGATATAGCCAACATGGAAAACAGTTTGAAGTTTCCTCAAAAAATTAAAAATAGAACTACCACTTGATCCACCAATTGCGCATTTGAGTATCTAAAGAAAACTAAAACACTAGTTCGTAAAGATCTACACACCCTTACGTTCATAGCAGTGTTATTCACAGTAGCCAAGATATGGAATCAACCTAAGTGCCCATCAATAGATGATTGAATTAAGGAGTTATGGTACATATACACGATGGAATATTACTTAGCTATAAAAAATGAAATCTTACTATTTGCAATGACATAAATGGACCCAGGGGTACTATGCTGAATGCAATATGTCAGACAGAGAAAGATAAATACCATATGATTTCGCTTGTATGTTGAATCTAAGGAACAAGAGAAATGAATAAACTAAATGAAAAGAGATTGACAAACTGGTGATGGCCAGAGGAAAGAGGGGTTGGAGGACAGGTTGAAAAAGGTGAAGGGATAAAGATGTACAAATTAGTAGTTCTAAAACAGTCACAGGGATGTAGAACACAGCATAGGAAATATTGTCAATATTATTGTAATGGCTTGTGAAGTACCAGATGAGTACTAGATTAGTCAGTGGGATCACTTTATAAATTATATAAATGTCTAGCCATTGTACTTTATATCTAATATAAAAAAAAAAAAATTTCTCAATTAATAATGAAACAAAAGATTTTTTGAATAGACATTTATCTAAAATATATCTATATATATAATAGACAATACAAGGACAGGAAAAATGCTCAATATCATTAGTTATTAGGGAAGTGGAAATCAAAATCACAATGAGAGGTATCCAGGTGGTGGAGACTTAATATCCACTAGGATAGCTATAATAAAATAATAGGCAATTGCAAATCTCAGTGAGAATGTGGAGAAATTGGAGCCTTCATGTCTTTCTCTTGGGAATGTAAACCAATGCAGCCACTTTTCAAAAGTTTGGCAGTTCTTCAAAAAGCTAGATATAAAGTTACCATTTAATCTAGCAATTCCACTACTAGATATGTAGCCAAGAGAACTGAAAATGTTTCCACACAGGAATGTGGACATGAATGTTTATGCCAGCATTATTCATAATAGAAAGCTGAACAATCCAAATGTTCAAAAATTGACCAGTGAATAAACAGAATGTGGTATATCCACATCATGAATTATTATTCAGCCATAAAAAAGGAATGAACTATTGACCTGCTACAACATGATAACTTTGAAAACATTCTAAGTGAAAGAAACTAAACACAAAAGGTCACACATTATGTTATTCTATTTACATAAAATGTCTAGGATAGGCAAATCCATAGAGACAAAAAGTTAGTTAGAGATTGTCAGGTGATAGGTGAAGGAGAGATTGGGGAATGACTGATAATGGGTATGGGTTTCTTCTGAGGTGATGAGAACATTCTGGAATTAGGTTGTAATGATGGTTGTACAACTTTGTGAATATGCTAGTAACTATCAAATTGTGCACTTTTGAATTACATTTGTACTATTATTATATTTTATTAATAAAAAATATGAGGAAAAAATTAAGATTTGTAAAGCAATCACTCCTAAGCTATAAATGACTAATATTTTACCTACTGAGTATATGGTACACAGTAGGTGCTCAATATATACTTGCTGAATTAGGTTTTGATGAGAGAAGAGACAAAAGGAAAGTGAAGCTTAAGGGAGCTCTTTACAATACAAAGGATTGGGGCATGAGGTGAAATGGATAGGGATGGAGAACAGTAAGATATTTTTCTTTTTACCGTTTTATCTGGGGCTGGGTCTACATGCTTCTATTGTCTCCCTTTTCTAACCTGGTTTGGTTTTGCTTCCCAGTGTATTCCTAACACCTGGTACCTAGTAGGTTCTCAATGAAGACTCATTTAATAATGAATGATTAAAACTTCAGGAACTTATCTGAGACTCCTGGGTAATTTTTTTATGGCAGTAGGGGAGATGGGATTTGAGAAATTTGCAGATCTTAGGTGAGAAAGCCAGATTTATCTATTGAAACAAGATTGTCCTATTGGACAGAAAAGCTAAGCCTTGGCCCCTCAGGCCCTCTGCACAGCTCTCTACAAAGCTAGAAATCTCCTTTTCCATATTCTCCTGCAGCATGGCCTGGAGCTAAGCCAGGCCAGAGGAGGGAAGGGATATCCTGGAACAGAAGATCCTGCAGTAATTGGTAGTTATGTTATGACCTCATGGTGGGCAAGGCTTACATGGGTCTGGTCCTATCTCTAAACTCTGCAGCTGATAGAGTCAGCTGGGGAATACAGTGAGGAGTGTTATGGGAATGTTCATAGTCAGCTAAGGATTGTACTCAATCAACAACACACGATACATATGTATGGCATCATAGACTTGTGTTATAAAAGAAAGTATAAAATGTACAAACATACATTTACATGTATGAAAGAAGCATGTATTAATTTCACAAATAGAGTAATTCCTTATACATCTTTAATAAACAATTTTATTAGAATAATATAAAGATTGGACCAATTTTTTTTGTCCTGCTCTGTCACTAACTGTGAGTCTTTGGACATGTGGCTCTACCTCTCTTGCACTCGTGTCCTTGTCTGCAGAAGGTTAAAGTTGCACTTTTATCTCTTGAATCTGCCTTTTTCCTCTTACTTAACAGAAGTGATAGGGACAAGGAACATTAAAGCTAAAGGCTTTTAAAAATATTTATTATCAAATAAAATCAACATGATATGAATATGAAGTTCTCTCATAAATAATAGAATAATAATAGTTCAGGAAGCAAGAATAAATGATGATGATGATGGTGATGATGATGATGATGCTAATAGATTTTACTCTGCTATCAACTAAGGCATACCTAGTTCCCCAAAAAAAATAGGACACAAGAAAAGCCTTTAACTCAGCCAAAGGAACAGATGAGTCATATCATTCTGTAGTTAAGCATTGTGTGCAGGTTATGTGCCCAATTTGTCTATTAAATTCTGAAAGAATATGACAGCAGCTAGTATATTTTTAGTACTTCCTATATGTCAGGCATTGTACTTAATCATGTACAATCTATATTATATCATTTAATTTTATAATATGACATATCAATATTTTGATAAATGATATAGCATAATATTATCATTTAATTTTCACAGCAGTCTATGAGGTAGGAACAATTATTCTTTTTCTTTTACAGATAAAGAAACTGAGGCATAGAAAAATTAGATATCTTGCTCAAGGTCAGTTAGCAAATGATAGAGATAAATTTCAAACCTAGGCAGTATAACTCTAGGCATAGCACACTTTTAACTACTATACAGTGCTGCCTCTTATTTTATGATTCTAAGATGTGAAATTATGAATTGAACATAATGTGAGAATCCTTCCCAAAACTGTAGAGTAAGATGTAGGCTAAGAGCGGAGTTAGTGGCTTATCATCAATGGAGAAAAGACCAATTCTTAAAGCACATCATGGTTTTTTGCAAGAGGATTCATTTTGGTGAGTAAGACGGCTTGGTTAGTGCTGGTTTAGCCATTAAGATGGGTCATGCAAAACCCAGGCGCAGGACATAGACACTTCCTCTACATCCTTCTTTGTTAATGACAAGCTGCAATGGCAGTCTTCAGAATCTTTGTTTTCTGTGGTGGTCTGCTTCTTGGTTCTTGGACATAGAGAAAATAAACAGAGGAGGTAAGGGAAAAAGGGAGTCATTTTGTTTTTAGAAGTGGAGCTGAAGGGTATTTCAGGGAGGCTACTAATCGCTCTTTCTGTGACTCAGCAGCAAAAGTAACTAAAAAATGCCCATGATATGGAATAGTGGGACTGAGGGGACTTTAGTTTGACCTCAGCTCTCCATTGTCAGGTTCCCAGGCTTTGGCTTAGGAGCAACAAATTCCTCCATGAGGTTTGCCTTTTCATTTTATTGAGAAAGTTTTCCCATAAAGCTTCTCTCCAAATCATCAACACCTCAAACTCTTGGGAACTACATTCCATCTGCAAGCCTTGTAATCCCCCGCTCCTAATGTATTGTCTTCTTTCTTCTGTTAGTAGCTCCATTGTAACCTATTCCTGTCTCCATCCACTCTATCCCAAGTAGACAACTCAAGAAATTTTGTTTTGAAAATGTTTCCTGCTCTAGAAACTGCTTAATGGGTAAGACAGGACACCTCTCCACTTATAAGATCTGGGAAAATCTATGAGTTAGTATAGAGCTTAAATCTCATTTAGTTAGACCTACCTCCCAACATAAGGGTTGTCTTTACAGTGTTTATGTCAAGTGGTCATCTAGTGACTATTTAAACACACCCAGTGACAGGGAACAGACTATTCGAGTTTCAGACAATTCTGTTAGAAACTTTTTGTTATGGTACGGAAATGTAATATCTAACCATTAGTCTTATTTCTGTTCCCATTTATGTGACAGTTTTTAAAGATTCCTTTCATGGTTTTTGCCCCATTATCCACTTTCTTTATTAAAGCTAAATGTCTTATTTTTCTATGATTTCTATGTATTGTCAATACTTCTCTCAAAGGGTGATATCTGAAAGTGAATGAAAGCATATTCCAGGTATGGTCCAACAATACTAAGGAAGAGACAGAGGCACAGAGGCTTTGGCCTCCGTGTTCCATGTTCTATATCCTAAGAATATGTTAGGTTTTTGTTTGGTAGCCTCATTCCTGTGTTAAAAGTTTAGGACATTTATTTCTTAAAGTTTTTCTTATTATTGTTGCTATTCAGATATATTTTCTCTATAATCAGATAATAAAGTAGTAAGTGGACAAAGCAGACTGGTCCTCTTCAGTAGTGAGAGAAATTCTCTAAGTTGTGACTACCTATGCTATCTGGGCAGTTGACTGGTTCAATGTATGAAGCTTATGTATGTGCTGTCATGAGGTTGACTTAATTACTTGGTGAAGGACTCTTGAACAAGATAAGGACTGGGTTGGGTAACAGAAAAAAAAGGCTATTGCTTCATTAGATATTTAGCAAGATGAGACCTAGATACTTGAATTGGGTGTGAAAATCAGAGTAGAATCTGTCAAGTCAGAGAGAATATCATAATCAGAAGTGAGTGGAATCCAGTGACTGCATTCCTATTTGTTGATGTGAGGGGAAAAAGTTAGACATAATATATTCTATCTTAGCTTATGTTGTATAACTTGTGAGTATTTAGTGAACAATTTATAGACCTTGATAAATTCTCATCCCTGAACTGAAGGCATTTGTGTTGTTATCAAAATAAAAGTTTTAAGTATTCTTAGCTGACATCATAGCTCACGACTGAAAAACTATAAGGAAAACAACCACAAGGATGTGTTCCTAAAGCCCCTTTTGAAGTTTACTTAAAGGTGGGGAGACCCTTATTTCTTCTCAGAATCATACAGGCATCCCATGGTCAAAGATTTAGGAAACTTGTTGGTCACAAACTCAAAACATGAATGGGCACCACCTCCTAATCCCAGGGGAAGAGGTGCTCTGACACAGTGAGAGTAGAATAGAGCCTGTAGGGCCACCTGAGTAGGCCGCTGACGTCAGAGGGAAAAGCACTGGTGAGAGGAGTGAAGGTGTGACATCTCCTCTCAGTGGCTCCCTCCCCACCGCTTGCCTTTTTCTGGTTTCCTCAATTGCCCCTCCTGGTGTTGGAGTGAACACAGTAAAGGACCCACACCAGAGCTTGACACTGGGGGGAAGAGGACATGGAAGAATTTGCCCAGCATTTTCTGTAGACCTTGGCCTTAAGTAAGAGTGTAAAAAGGACTTTGGAAGCTTGGCGTGTGAGTTAGTACAGCTTGTTAGGGTGAAGTCTTAGAAAATATTAAGGCGTCCTTTTGTCCTGAAGGCATCCCCCTCTAACTTACCTGTTAGGAACTTAGAAGGAATGGTGCCTGGAAAGAGCCTTAGAAATCTCATCATCTCTTATCTGTATTGATAGATCACCTTTTTGGTCATCTAGGGGTCTACATTCCTAGCAAAGTGGCTGGTACATACTAAATCCACATGAACTATTGTCATAATTTAAAATCAAGTCAGTGTTTTAAAATAGGGTTAACTTTTCTCAAGCATTTAGAATCTGGAGGACCTGAAAGTATTTGGGTTGCATGAATCACCACCAAGGAACTATACAGAAAGTGGTTTTGTTATTTCTATTCCTGACAGATAGCTAAGCACAAAGTGACTTCGTGAAAAACCCCACAGAGCATTAGCAGAGGCCTTGGGAAAAGAACTAAGAACCCTGCCTTACCTCTTGCTATGTTAGGCAGCAAATCCTGCTTTCTTTCGCCAGGAACAGCAACCCGACAGTGCTCACTCTGCCAAATACTTGCTTCCCTGCTGAGTCAGGCAGGACTGGAAAGGCAGATGTCAGCCAAGTGGGACTTGATTTGAGTCATATCCTGGTAAATGTGTCAGAAGCAGGTGAAAGATGTTAAATTTCACATGACCTTAACATTAGATGAAAGGTAAGAACAAAGCAGTCCTCAGCTTTACTTCCCCAACTCCACTTCCTATTATGCAGAGAGAAACAACACAACACAAAGTTGTAGAAAAGAATGCAGAGCAGTCCCAGAGGCTAAGAACTAGGACCCAGGGACGTTGTAAGAATACTGATATTGGAGTCCAGCTTCCACAAGTTGTGGGACTTTGAGGTTTGAAGAGGCCATGATTACAAAACAATGTGAATGTACTTATACTATTGAACTGTAGGCTATAAAATGGTTAAGATAGTAAATTTTATGTTATGTGTATTTTGCCACAATTAACAAAGAAACAAACTGACAAATACAGGCAACAAAGTACTAAACAACAACAACAAAGGCAATAATTTGCCCTCAGTCCTTACATGCAGCAGCATGATGAGGGAACAAAACAGCCTCATCTCCTGCTGAATGAGGACCAAGAGTGTTTGCAAGCACTCTCTAACCGCTGTATCAATGTGTACTCTAATTATTATGGCTCTGGTGTGCATCAGCACATGCTAACTCTGATGCTCATTGAGCATTGCTCCCTGCACTCCCAAAGCTTGGGCAAATGTCTGTACTTTTCTGTTCCTCAATTGAGACAGTGTGATATTTTCTAAGGAACATTAGTAAGAGCTAACAGAAATAAATGAGGAAATAATGACCAAAGATACAAATTGCATAAGTAAAAAGGTAGATTTACTTTATTAAACATGTACTATATATTAGTCATAAAACTAAGTGCTTGATATGTCATTTTTAATCCTTGCAGTACTCCAGAAGTAAATTATTACTGTACTTTTTAAAAATCAAGGCCACTGCTACTCAAAGACCTTAGGCATACAGCAAGCTTAAAACAAGACTTAAGCTCTGGTCTGACTGGCTCTAAAGTCTTTATTACTCTTCCCTCTACACAACTCCTAGACTTCCCATCTATATAAAAGTAGCAGAGAGCTGTAGCAGATGCTCACACACCCCATGATAACCACACTCTACCCTTTTGGTTGCAGGCACATTTTTAGGCCTTTGCCTGCCTCTCTCAGTTCCTGCCTCTTGCATGGTAAGCTCATGGGGACAAGCATTTTTGCTTGGCATAAGAGTAGGTGCTCATAAATATTTATTAAATGGAAGAATGGATGACTGACCTTTTAGTGACTCCATATTCTCCCCAGCTCTCAATGGCTGTTGTCCACCTTGTTCTGCTAACCAAGGACAGATATCAGCTTTCACTTGTAACTCATTATTCAGACCTCAGAGTCCTCCTTCTTAGTATTAGTTTGTAGGTAACCCTATTAACTCTCAATAAATTTATTACTTTCCATCAAGTGAGCAAGTCCTTTCATAGCCCACATTACCTTCTTTAACTACCTCCAGACCGTTATGGACTCTATTGTTCACCAAGGTGAATAGTGATGTAATTATGATCATAGTGATGATGAACAACTAGCATTTACACAGCAGTTAATATGTTCTAGGCATCATGCTAAGAACTTGACATGCATCATGCCATTTAATCCTCACAGCATCCTTTGACATAGATTCTGTAATTATCCTCTTTTCACAGATGGGAAAAACCAATACTGAGTCATTTAGAGAAACGGCTAAAATTATGTATAGTTCTGTTGCCTCTAAAATTTTAAAACACTTGATACTTTGCAGCCCTAAAATTTTCTTCCTCTCATCTCACTAACTCAGGGGCTCTCCAAAACAAAAAACAAAAGCAAAAACAAGAAATCCCATCCATTACAGCATACCTATGATATCCCAATACCCTATAGCAACAATACCATCTGTAACATAAGAATTAGCATCCACTCTGTCAGAGGAGTTATTAATATCCTTTTACAGGTAGATTTGGAATATCCCACTTGGTTGATTAAATTGGCCCATCCTGCCTCCCAGGATCCTCCATCAGCACTGTATTTCCTAATCCATGCCCTTCCTTTCAAAGAACACAGCTCTTCCAGAAAGTCCTCAAGCTGTATAAATTTTGGCTGGACCCCATTCGAGAACAGTATTTTACACTTAATCTACTTCTAGACAGAGCAATCAGGATCAAGAGGATTTATGAGGAGTGTTTTCCTGGAGCCTGACCTTTCTCTCATGTTTCATCATTTATTTATAGTCCAGTGTCTTCAGTGAACTTCAGCACCATCCTGGGGCCTCCAGTTTTATGATACTATCAGATGGCTTCTCATTGCTCTAGTAGATGTTCTTGGCAATAAAAAACAGACATGGGGGCGAGGGGGTGGACAAAGATAAAGTATGGGACCTTGATGCCTCTGGAAGCTGAGCAGGTAACTTCTCAGGAACTCGTAAACTGCCCCTTCACCACCTGCCTTGATTAGACTCTGGTTTTCTGTGGTCAGTTTCCTTTAGAGACCTAGCCCTACCTTCCCTTGCACCTGGCTGGCTCCTCTTTTGCACTGAGTTTAGCACTGAAAATAGAGAGGGAGTGGGGAAGGAGAGGAGATGTTTCAGTCCTGTATGAATTAAATTGGGAAAAAGAAACATACAGGATTTTAAGCAAATCTCCACATTGCCCTTAGATTTTGTTTTAGATCTTTATAAAACCGAGGCACCATCAGCAGATGCACCATCTCTTCGAGGTCAAACATTTCATGACTCTAGAGCAGGTAAATCTGTGGTCCCAGATTTGTTCAGGAACCCGTTCTTCTTCCTCACCTCAGCTGGAACCTGGATAGTCCTGATGAAGGGCTTCCTTTGCAGTCTTTCCCAAGCTTCACATTCAGAGAGATGGGGCTGCCTGGTTCCTTTGCTCTTGGTGTCACTTTGAGATAACTGCTCAAAGAGACTGATTCTTTTCTCAAGAGGCCATTTTCTTTTAGAGTTCACAATGTTCTCTTTTTGTTTGTCTTACTGTTTGCTTTAGGAGAACTCTGAATTCTGATAGAAATGCTGCCAGTTAGAAAGATAGTTTTCCAATCTTCCTGAAAATTTGCAGGATCACTTGAAGTGTTGGGAAATACAGATACCAGAATTTTTAGATCCCTGGCTGACCAAGATGCAGGGGCAGTAAATAACCCTGTTTTTAGAGCTCTTACGAGGTCTCTGAGAGAGACCCATAATTCAGTCCTTGGGGACGTCCCCCTTTTTAAATGCCTGTGTTAATTTTTAATAAACTATTTCACACATACAAAAATAAAACATAATTTATGTAATATATAAAATACAACAAAATAGATACTTCTGGACGCATTGTTCAACTTAAAAAATAGAATGTTGCCAAAATGATGAGGTACCTTTGTGGTCTCACTGTTAATCATCTCCTCCCCACAAGGGAATTTCATGCTTATTGTTCTCTTGTCATTACTTTTTGAAGGCATATTTAGTAAAATGAATATATTATACAATGCTGTGTGCATCTGGACTTTATGTGATTAATATCACACAGGGTAATTTTTTGTGCCTTGTTTTTCAGCTTCATATGAATTAATGCATTTAGCCATAGGTGATATTTACTGCTGAATAGTATTTTATTATTATATGACTATGCCATTTTTTTTAACCATACCCCAGCCAATGTGCATTTGGTTGTTTCCCATTATGCTATTAAGAGTAATGCTGCTATAAATATTCTTGGCCATGTTTTCTGGGCACATGGGCAAGATTTTCTCCTCGGTCACAGTATTTTGTTATCACTCTCTCCACATCCTTATCTTCTCTGCTAAGATTCTCTTCTTTGGTGACCTCATTTTTGGTTATTATCCTCAGAGACTACACTGCACATACTGGTACTATAAATATAAACAGGCAGCACGCCTTTTCTTGCCCCACTTCCTGTGTAGCAGAGTAAGTAATCACAACATTCATGTTGATCACCTAACCGAAATCTCGACAGCTGGCCTATGGTGCCTAGTCTTTCACTTTCTCTACCAGTCACCGCACCTCCTCCTTGCCTCAAAATCACTCTTTACCTATTCTTACCTCCCCACCCCACACCTTTTTTGGGGTCCCAGGCAGTCTCTGTTTTCCAAGTAAAATCTTTTACCTGTTGTCTTGATTCCATCCCATGACCAAATTCCCCAAACACTCTTTCACATATTTTTATTTTCAGTCCAGTTTTTCTGTAGGCCCACCAAACATGGTAGGGGTTCCCCATATACTAAAATCCTTAAAACCTTTGAGTTTTTATCTTAAACAATTATCTCACCTCTGCCTTTTCTTGAAAGACTTCTTTGCTGTCCTAACCTCTGACATCCAACATCTCTTTAATCATTAAATTTCTGCTCCAGACTCCATGGAAGAAGCCCTCTCTGAGCTCACCAGTGACCTCCAAAGAATGAAGTCTGATGGCATTTCACTGTACTTTCTTACCCCTGCCATCTCTGAAATTCCTCCTTTGGTTTGCACCATGTGCTACTGCCCTATCAATTGTCCCTCCCAACACTTTCTTTGTTTGCCCTCTTCTTCTTTGTGTAGATTCCTTGAGTTTTACTTCAGAATTAACAGCCGTTCCTTCCATTTTAGCCTGGGAGTGGGGCTTGCTGGGAAGGCTGCTGGGACCTCAGCAAAGGATGGGGTAAAAAGTTGTGGCATACTCAAACTTGGTCTGGACCTGCAGACACCTTCAAGGGTGATATGGTGGGTGGGGGGCAGGGCCGTTTATATTTTCAGATGGTTAAGATACTTAGAGCCAGGGAGCTGCTAATTTTGTGGTTCAGGGTGTCTCACTCCTGCCATTGGGTAGAAATTCTGGAGAGTAGGGTTTAGGTCTTTTGGTGTGTGTAGGGACTTATCTAGAGCTAGGCAGGGTTTTCAGGTTCTACTCAAGCAGGCTGTTTGTTGAGCATGTAAACTAGGGAATGATAGCGAAAACCAAAACCCCACTATAAAATTAGTCTCTTAGTGTATACATCCCAGTCTTTTTTAAAAAACATTATTTCTTTTTAAATTGATTTTCAATTACAGTTGACATTCAGGATTATTTTATATTAGTTTCAGGTGTACAGCATAGTGGTTAGACATGTAATTTATGAAATGATTCCCCCTGATTAATCTAGTACCCACCTGGTGCTATACATAGTTATTACAATATTATTGACTACATACTCTATGTTGTACTTTATATCCCTTGACTACCAAGTTGTATTTCTTAATCCCTTCACTTTTTTCAACCATTCTTGCAATCCTCCCACATCTGCCCCCATCCCATCCAGCAACCATCAAGATGTTCTCTATATCTATGAGGCTGTTTCTGTTTTTTTTGTTTGTTTGTTCATTTTTTCTTTAGATTCCACATGTAAGTGATATCATATAGTATTTGTCTTTCTCCATCTGACTTATTTCACTTGCTGTAATATCCTCTAGGTTCATCTATTTTGTCACAGATGGTAAGATTTCATTTTTTAATAGTCGAGAATATTCCATTGTATATATGTTCACCTCTTTTTTATCCAATTGTCTATTGATGCGCACTTAGGTTGCTTCTATATTTTGGCTATTGTAAATAATGCTGCAATGAACATAGAGGTGCATACATCATTTTGAATTAGAGTTTTGTATTTCTTAGGATAAATATCCAGAAGAAGTGGAATTGATGGGTCATAAGGTAGTTCTACTTTTAAATTTTTGAGGTACCTCCATACTGTTTTCTATAGTGGCTGTACCACTATAGAAATATGGATATCAGTTTGCAATCCCAGCAACAGTGCATGAGAGTGCTCATTTCTCCACATCCTCGCCATCAGTTGTTTGATGTGTACATCTTAGTCTTAATTAGGATTGGCTTAGAGACTGGAGGAATGACCAGGGCATTTGTGGACTCAGTACCATGGCTTATACCATGAACTTCAGTGCTATCAACTTTATATGGGTGATCCTACACCTGGTCTGCCTGCATGTCTCTCTCTTTCTTTTTTTTCTCTCTCCTTTCATTCCTTTTTCTCAAAACTTTCTCAAAAATTGCAAGAACAGTTAAAAGATCCCCTTTTTAAACCCTGGACTATTTGAGAGTAAGCTGGTAATATGATACACCATCAATTCTAAACACTTTACTGTGTATTTTCTACAAACAAGGACACTCATATAACATCAAAATATAGCCATCGAAACCAGGAAATTAATAGTGATGCATTATTACCACTTGACTTTCAAGCCCCATTTGAATTTTATTTATGATCCCAACAAAGACTTTTATAATAACAGGATCTACTCTAGAATACGTCACATCTCTTAATCTCAGTCTGAGTTTCTCAGTCTTACCTGGACTTCATTATCTTGATAGTTTTGAAGATAAGTCCAATTATTTTGCAAAATGTCCTCAGTTCTGGTTAATTGGTATTTTATCATGATTAAATTTGTTATACTTCTTTGCTAGGAATATTCCAGAAGTAATGTTGCATTCCTCTCATTGCATTACTAAAACTCATATGATTTAAATTTGTCCCATTACTGGTGATGTTAACTATGATCATTAGATTAAGATTGTATCTCTCAGTCTTCTCCACTGCAAATTTACTTCTCTTCTCTTTGTGACTAGCGAATATTTTATGGGAAGTTGCTTTGAGATTGTAAATATCCTGAGTCATTAAACTTTCAATTTATTCATTAATTCATGTCAGTATAAATTCATGGATTCCTATTTTATTAAGTGGGTTTTAATCTATTATTATTTATTATCATTATTCTGATACGAAAGTTTCAAACTGGTTTTTGTGTCCTTTTGACATATTACATTGTTCTTTGAAAACTGCTTTATTTTCTGTCATAAAAAGTTGTTTCAGGTTTATCTTTTACTTTGTTAATTCAGTCTTAGAATCAGCCATTTTTCTAAGAAACCCTAGATCCTTTTAGTGAAAATGTTATTTAGAAACCAAAATCTGGGTGCTAAATGATATTATAGGCCACAACAGAGAGAAAGCTAGGGAATATACACATACATACACACATTTTATCTACATTTCCCTGTATATTGATAGCCACCAGTTAGGATGTATATTTCTAATTCCAATTCATAGGGTTCATTCTAGTTTCCTCCCTGTCTATTTTGGTAACTGTGATGGTTAATTTTATGTGTCATCCTGATTGGCTCACTGTGTCCCAAGGTATTTGGTTAAACATTATTCTGGGTATATCTATGAGAGTAATTCTGGATGAGGTAAACATTTGGATTGGTTGGCTGAGTAAAGCAGATTGTCCTCCCCAATGTTTGTGGACCTCATCCAATCCACTGAAGTCCTGAATAGAACAAAAAGGCTGAGTAAGAGAGAATTCATTCTCTCTGTCTGACTGTCTTCAAGATGGGACATTGGATTTTTCTTGACTTTAGACTCAGACTCAGAATGAAACTAATACCACTATCTCTCCTAGTTCTCAGGCCTTCACACTAGAACTACACCATTGGCTCTCCTGGGTCTCCAGCTTGCCAATCACAGATTTTGGGACTTTCTCAGCTTCCCAGACCATGTGAGTCAATGCTTTATGATACATCTCTTTATATGTACATAATTTATATCTACATTTATATCTATATTTATATCTCTAATAGGTTCTATTTCTGTGATGAATACAGACTAATACAGTAACCCAGTGAAAAGCCTGGTTTTTATAATTCTCCATATATATGTACTTGTTTGATTGATTGTCCTATATGTTAAAATTTTTCTCTCACTGCCTCCACCCAACTCCCCCTGCATGAAGATAATCCTCACTTCTCTGAGACTCTGACAACTTGTGCTAGGCTGCTCTCTTGCACAGATGACCTCTTTACTAAACTTGGGCTCTGAGATTCTTTGAAGAACTCAGGTCACCTTCTTGTAATGGCACTTGACACCCCTGGCTCGGGTTGTTGTTCCTCCCCTCAACAGTGTGTGAATGCCTACCTTGCTCAATTCCACCCAAAGCTTTAGGACTGAATTGGTCAGGAAGGAAAAGGAAGGGAGAAAGAGGAAGGGGAGAGAAGAGGAATGGTGATGAAGAAAAAGAAGAGAAACAGAAAGAGGGACCTTTTTAAAAAAATATAATTCTTTCCTTCCCAATTATTTATTTGCCATTGCAACTGATGCATCATATAGACACATTAAAATCTACAGATCTGAAACTACTCATATTTCCTCACTAGTAAAAACTTTCTCTCTTAACTCTCCTATACTGCTGATGGGAGTATAAATAGCTCATTCTTCCTGAAGGACAATTTGGCAGTATGATTCAAAAGCCTCAAAAAAAATCTTACCTAAAATTATACTTTCAGGAATTTATACTAAAGAAACAAAGATGTACAGAGACATTCAACTTTAAGGATGTTAATTATAGCTAAAATTGGAATCATGCAGAATGTTTAGCATCAGAGAGCAGATGGAGTAAATTGTAATAAACCCATAGGTAGAATTCTACATAATCAGTTCGACCATACTTAATTACAATTATTGATGTGAAAGGATGTTTACTATAAGTTGTTAAGTGAAAAAAAATTATAAAAATAGACTGATCCTAATTTGTGATTAGAATATTAGAAATATGTATGTATAGGGAAAGAAAAAACTTGAGAGGGTGTATCAAAAGGGAATGTTAACAGTAAGATTATGGACCTTTTTTCCTTTTACTTAAATATGTTTTCAGGTTTTTTTTTTCACCTAATATTTTTACTTATACAATAATCAAAAGCTATGAAAGGAATATTACACACACCTTTGTCCTAACTTTGCCATTTTTTTGTTAATGGTATAGCTGTTCTTGAAGTCTTTGAATCCTTTTGAATCATGACTGATGTTTTCATCTCATTAATCACAGAATACTGCTGATTCTTCTTTCACAATATTTCTTGAGGCATTCCTTTCTTTCTGTTTGCCTGCCACCAATTCAGCTTAGACCTTCTCACCTCACACCTGGGCTATTGCACTGGCTGCACTGACAGAGCTTCCTACTCCACTCTCACCCAGACAGCCATATGAATTGCCTTGTGGCAGTTCTATGATCACATTGCTCCCTGTACAAAAATCCCTAGTGATTTTTCCTCTGTGTCCTGAATAAGGGCTGGATGCCTTAGCTCAGCTTTCCATGCCTGGTCTCATCCAGTGTTGCCTTGCATTAATTTCATACTTGAATTCTGCTCTCCAGCAAACAAGTTTTAGCTTCACTTTCTTTTAACATATAATGCATTTTCTTGCTTCTGTGGTTTGCTCAACTGCTGGTCATTCTGGAATTACCTTTTCCCTTCTTCTTTTATTCTGCTCATTCTTCAGTGCCCCACTCAAGTGTCACTTCTTCTATGGTGTCTCTCCTTATGGGTCCTGTTGGATGTATTTTTCCATCTCTGAACCATGTAGCATTTTTGTGCCACTCCTGTTTTATACATTATACTCAGCACTCTCTTCTTTCTTCAGTTGGGCAAACTTTCTTCTCCTGGAGTACATGATTCCACTCTAGAATCTAACTTGGAATTACTTATACTTGGTTCACCCCTCCTGTACATTTCATGCTATGTTGGAGAAAAACATAAATTGAGATAATAACATTTGGATTTGATCTTCTTAAGCTTCCTTGAATTGTCTGCTTCTCAACCCACAAAATCATAGTTTTGCCTCTCTAAATGCTATCAAATTGAACTGGCAAATGTCATCACAATCGTCACTTCCTAAATCCAATAGACTCATGTATGTGAGGGAGTATGGCACAAGAGGACTGACCCTGCAGCCAGAGAGTCTAGGGTTTGAGTTCCAACTTCCACTTTTACTGTTTATCTTCTATAAGTTACATAAGTTCTTCAAGGATCAGTTTTTTCTCTTCTAGTAAGTGGAGAGGAATAATAGTACCTTCTTACTAGGATTGTTTTAAAAATTAAATGAGACAATGTTTATAGTGTGTTTGCACAGTTACAGGCACCACAAAGTGCTCTGTAAATATTAGCTACTGTTATTATTGCACCCTAAATTCTAAGATCATTGCACTGGTTTCTGCCTACCCTTTACCCTCACTTCCTACTGCACCCTTCCTTCTGCCCATCTGTATATTTTACGCTTCAATTATAGTGGGCTGCATATAGCTTCCCAAACACCCTCCATCCCATCTATGAGTATTTGTGCTTGCTCTTTTTTTGGCAAAGAACATCCTGGTTGGACGTCTATCCATTTTTTGAAACCCAATTCATGTATCACCTCCTAGTGAAAGTCTACCCCCTGCTTCCCCAATAGGGGAATTAACTTTCTCCTCTGTGTAATCTTTGTACCTTGCATGCATTTCACTGTAGCACTTACACACTGCACTATATATTATTGTATACATTATCACCCCCCCCACTATAAACTCCTTGACTTTTCCCCTATTTCTCTATTCAGTTCCTACAAATGTGTGACACATATTAGACATGCAGCAATATTTCCTGAATGAAGAAATGCAAAAAGAAAAAGCTCAGAAATAACAGAGCCGGGACTTGAAATCAGGACTTCTCATTCTTAATCATGCTTTCTTTCACTGACATCCCTCAAAGTCATAGCACATTGAGTCAGTTTTGCAGGTTGTCATCTAGTGTCTCATGGCCTTGGACTGACCCTGAGAATGAGATTTACTGCCTAGTGTTATAAAAGCTTTAGACTCCAGCTCATCTCCAAGGAGTTGTGCAAAGAAGGGACTAAAGGACATCAGGAAACAGTGGGGATGTGGAAGCTTCTGAGGCTAAAAGCAGGAACCTCAAAAGACCCCATCAAAAACAAAATAAAAATCCTTTTTCAAAGCTCAGCAAAAAGAGAAAGGCACTTTTTAAAAATTTGATATTAATGTGATCTCCAGGCTGTGTTTATTGAAACAATCTTAGGTCCATAATCAAAACAATGTTTTATCATTTCCCCTCAGGCTGGTCACAAGCTACAAACTGGATCATTTGACACATCTCTCGTGCACTTGAAATCCAAATTGAAATTTTGCCATTTTAACTGTACAAAGAAAAATAACTTTTCAAAACACCACATATATATTTTTTCTTATTCATCCTTTTGATATTTTACTTGGACCAAAACCCAAATTCACTTGTTTTTTTCCAAGCACATATTTGGTCTACTTCCATCATTGTTCTTGGAAATGATTTTTCCTTTTGACATTCTGTACATTCGGTATACAACCTGGTCAGCACCATCACAGGCCATGGCATTGACTCCCTTGTGAACTGTAAAGAGTATCTCTAAAATATCATCTCCACTTAGACTTAACAGCTGTTTAGTTTTGCAATGTTCAGGAAAATGTGCGCATGTGTTCACATCAGCATGAGTTTTACGTCTGCTGGGGAAAATGCTGGGTTAACATGTTTTTCAGAGGGTTTGGAGAATATCTGTGGCTTGTTTGCTGATATGGATAAATGTAGAATATGTTTTGGGAAGATATATATATATATATATATTTTTTTTTTTTTCATTTATCTGAGGGAGTGTCCAAAGCATAGGAGACTAGCATGGGGAGAAATTGAGTAATGTAGGCAGGGAATATTTGTTAGAAGAAAATGGGAAACTCTTCAAAATTGGGCAGACTTTTACCTTATTGTCTGAGAGGAAGAAGAGTCAGCATGTTTCACTGCTGTGGGGTTTGACCATGGCAGCTACCAGGAACTGGGGCAGACCGTCTTGGGCATGAATAGAGAGAACGGAAGTAGTTATACTTTTGCCCATGGTCAAGATGCTGACTTCTTTGTTTTTCCATGTCATCCAGTGGGTCTACTGCTACCACCAAATAGAACTAAGGTCCTTTACATATTCCATTTCCAGCCTAAGCTCCACTCTATGTCAGGTCCCGAATCTATCACCCTACCCTCTTTATTTTTCAGCCTCTTCTCTTCCAATCTTATTTTTTCATCATTGGTTCTGGCTATCTTCTCCTCTTGTAGTCATGCCATCTTAATTCATCTCATCCAATTTTATTTTTGCCCCTATCTTTCCTATTGTTTCTTCTTGCCTCCACTTGTCTTTAGACTCCTTATTCCTGGTTACTCATCTTGTCTGCCTTTCTTTTCCTCTCCCAATATCTGAGTCTGTGCTATCAAATGGAAACCCTGAAAAATCACTGACAGATAAAGCCATAACAGAAGACTGAAGAAAAATAAATGCTGTGAAAGGCAGGAGCAATTAGAATTTATTGGAAGAATTCAAATTCCTTTAACTTGGTCTGTATTAATACACAATGGGTAAATCAGAGAAAATCGAGTAATGATGCTGCCTCTGGCTTATTGTACTTCATTTTAAATAAATATTGCTAGATACAATGGATAAAATGGCCAGATGAACATTGAGATCCTCCCAATGCTGAGATTCAATGGTTGGTTGAATATTACAGCTGCAACATTTTCAAATCATGTATTGCCTACAGTCAAAGGTGCTACAGTTGTCTATACTAGTTTTGGCCACAGGTGATACTTTTCTATCCTAGCTAGAAGGAAGAAGTTTGGTCCAGCCATGTTCTAAGCTCTGTAGAATTGTTTGACAGGCATTGCTTTTCTTCTGTCTTGTTACTGCTACAGACAGAGCCAGGGAACTCTAGCACACCCAGAACTTTTAGAGAGGCCAGAGTTGCTGCTTTCCAATTCCTCCCACAGTTTAGGGAGGAGATGAGATACCAGTGCTTTCATTCCAGTGTTGCTGTGGCTTCAAAACACCATAAAGACAACTGAGAATGGCCCTGGCCAAGAGTTTAGTCCCAGCCTTGATATTCTCCTGGTTTTGAAAAGCCCTATATGAACCCTACAATTTCTTAACCAGACTAGATTGTGTGCACATGGACGTCAGAGTCTTCTCTAAGAAGATCCTCTAGGAGGCTATATTTCTTAGGACCTTCCACCAGAAACCAAGTTGCCACCAGGTGTGGGACTGTATATATTGGTTTT
The DNA here is from genome assembly GCA_003508835.1 of Eonycteris spelaea. Classification (NCBI taxonomy): domain Eukaryota; kingdom Metazoa; phylum Chordata; class Mammalia; order Chiroptera; family Pteropodidae; genus Eonycteris; species Eonycteris spelaea. Next base: position 135,024 of record PUFA01000323.1, on the reverse strand, counting down.
ACTGGCATCTAATGAAGTGTGATGGTGAATTTTATGTGTCAACTTAGCTAGCCACAATACCCAGATATTTGGTTAAACACCAGTCTAGATAGTGCTGTGAAGATATTTTTAGATGATATTAACATTTAAATCAGTAGACTTTGAGTAGAGCAGATCACTCTCCATAATGTGAGTGGGCCTCATCTTATCAGATGAAGGCCTTAAAAATAAAACAGATTGAAGTTTTCCAGGAAAGAAGAAATTCCGCCATCTCTGAATAGTCTTTAGAGACTGCAACATATTTTTCACCTGGGTCACCACATTGCTGACATACTTTGCATATTTTGAACTTTGCAGCTTCCAAAATCACAATAAATCAATATTTCTATTTTCTCTGTCTCTCTGTCTCTCTGTCTCTGTCTCTGTCTATCTCTCATCCTATTGGTTCTGTTTGTCTGGAGAATCCTGATGAACATACCAGGTAAGGACTAGTTGGGAGAGAGCACAAGGTACCCTTTATTTCATTGGTTAATTTATCCTTGCAAAAAGGTATTTATAGCAACCCACTGAGTGTCCAAGATTAAATTTTATCTTAGATGGGTGACTGTGTTGGTGACTAGAGATAGTCCAACTTTAGGGTAATCAACCATCCTGGTTTGCCTGGGATTGTGGGGTTTCTTGAGATGTGGAATACATAGGGCTAACACTAGGAAATCTAGAAATAAATTGGTCAACATATCCAACTTTAACAATTTGGGCTATTGATTTTTTTTTTTTTGCTCAAATATTCAATATTTTTGAGTTGATTACAGAGAGCACCTATGGTGAGCTTATTGAGAAACTGTTATGCCTAATATCTCCCTAGATCTTAGTTATTAATACAAAAAGTATTTAACCCCTATCACAAACATGTCATTTCAAGGCCCTGCTTTTGTATCCAAGAACCAGTCATAGCCTTACATAAACATTTTCTCCTAATGTCCTTAAAGAACTTTAATTATGAGTGCGCTTCCTGCCAGCAAGTGCATTTATACCCTGGCTGTAGAACAGTCTTGGGGTTCTCAACTCTGGTTGTCACAGGCTATAGCAGACCCTGTCCAGGTCCAGTTCTGTGGGTACAGTGCTTCAGAAAGCTACAACCGTATATCCATGCAAACAGATCCAGAACCCCACCTTCTCAAATGCTGATGCTTTGTGACTTTCAATTTTCTGGAAAATTGAATGTCATGAACCCTCCAACTGCTCTTGTACTAAGAATTTTACACCCTAGCCTCTTCTTATGACTGGATCCTGAGTGGAATATCTGTGCTCAAGTCCCTCAACAGAATCTACACAAGATCAAGTTCCTTTTGCTGCCAAATTCCTTTCATTTTGGGCATGGATTCTTGGCCATCAAGTCTGTAAAGACTGCATAATGGAGAAAGTTAGAGCATGATGGGGTTAATCACCCTGTGCCCCTCCTTTCTGGGCCTGTGTGAGTCAGCCTCTCAGAGAGACTGAAGTCTGGAGGGCCCCCAAGCCTTCAGGCCTTCACAGCTCAAACAGTTCCATGTGGCATGAGGTTTTTTGATGCGAAAAGCTGTATATTGGGGATTATCGTGTTATTATTTGCCAAGCACTAAACTTTAGTACTCAGAAAAACCAAAGCCCTGTACACTCTTACCCAATTACAGTTGCTGGCCATGAAACACATTCATTCATGCAGGCACAGATATCTTCAGGCAGAAATTAAATCTCTGAAAGGCCTGTATGGCAGGTATTGTCTAGGCATTTCATTCTGTGTAATAGATAACATTGTCTTCATTTTACAGATGAGGAAATGGGCTCAGAGAGATTAAAGAGCATGTCCAATGTCACGAGTAAGTAACTAATAAAGCTAAGCTTTGATCTCAAGTTTTTCTGACTCAATCCAAAATGCCAGTTTCCTTCCTCTGATGTCCCACTGCGTAACAAAGCACAAATACATGATATACTCTAATCTTGAATTTATCCTCTGTGAACTCAAAATTAGGATGGTTTGATAGATTGTAAAAAATGACCACAAAACTCTCCCATTCCCATATATATGGCTTGTGTACTGTGAGTTTGTTGTTCTTCCTATCATGAGGTGGAAACTTGTTCTTCACTCTTTGAATCTGGGTTTGGCCAGGAGATTTGCTTTTGTTAATGCAACATTAGCATATGTGATGTAAGATGAGGCTTGAAAAGGGCTTGTGCATCAGAGCTTGCCTTCTCTGGCTGCTGCAAACCCTTTCTCCACTAGGTAGCATGTTGAAACATGTAACTTAGTCAATAGCTAGCACAAACCGCCAGAAATGGGTGATACCATCTTGCACCAGCCAGCTCCCAGCTGACTCTACAATTAATTGTAGTTGGATGACTCTAGGAGAGACAGGAGAAGAAATGCTCAGTTGATCCCAACTTTATGCATAGATTGGCAAGCTAATAAATAATTGGAATCACTTGTTATACAGTAGCAGATAACTGATATGAATGGCAACATTATCCTTTGGGCATGCAAGCAACAAATGCACCCACTCACACACACATTCACATAGCAGGAATCACATACTGATTTAGCTCCTTTGTTAATTTGCACTGCACCAACTGGAGAAGGCTCACAGCTAAGACCTTGGAGAGTGTTCCACCTGGACGGATATGCCTTCATTTCATACATATCTTCTTCCTATTCCTTCCCTATATCTTCTTGTTTCAGATTCTTTGCCTTGGTGGGGATGGTGAGCGCAGCACTTCTCTGGGACTTATCACTCCACTATAGGTAATGAAGTACTAGTTCTCGGGTTTCTTCTTCTTCCTCTTCCTCTTCCTCTTCCTCTTTCTCCTCCTCCTCCTCCTCCTCCTCCTCCTCCTCCTCCTCCTCCTCCTCCTCCTCCTCCTCCTCTTCTTCTTCTTCTTCTTCTTCTTCTCCCTTTCATGTTTTTTGCTTATCCCCCCACTGCCCAACCTCTGGCAACTATCAGTTTGTTCTCTATTTCTATGAGTCTTTTGTTTTACTTTGTTTGTTCATTTGTTTAGTTTTTTAGATTCTACATATAAGTGAAATGATACAGTATTTATTTTTTTCTGACTTATCTCACTTAGCATAATACCTGCTAGGTCCATCCATCTTGTCGTAAATGGCAAGATTTAATTCTTTTTTATGACTGAGTAATATTCTACTGTATATATGTACCACCTCTTCCTTATCCATTCATCTATCGATGAACACCTAGGTTGCTTCCATATCATGGCTATTGTAAATAATGCTGCAATAAACATAGAGATGTATATATCTTTTCAAATTAGTCTTTTCATTTTCATTGGATAAATGTCCAGAACTGGAAATTGCTGGATTGTATGGTAGTTTTACTTTTAATTTTTTTTGATGAATCTCCATACCGTTTTCCATAGTGGCTGCACTAAAATGTATAATCCCATCAAGAGTGCACAAGGGTTCCCTTTTCTCCACATCCTTGCCAATACTTGTTTTTTGATTTATTGATGATAGCCATTATGAAAAGTGTAAAGTGATATCTCATTATGGTTTTTACTTGCATGTCCTGGATAATTACTGATGTTGAGTATCTTTTCATGTGTTTGTTAATCATCTATATGTCTTCTTTGGAGAAATGTTTATTCAGGCCTTCTGTTGATTTTTAATTGGATTATTTGATTTTTCACTTTTGAGTTGTATAAGTTCTTCATATTTTGGATATTAATTCCTGATGAGATATATCATTTGAAGATCTTTTCTCCTATTTAGTAAGTTGCTTTTTCACTTTGTTGATGATTTTCTTCAATGTGCAAAGCTTTTTGGTTTAAAGTAGATCTCATTTTAAAATTTTTAGTTTTGTTGCCCCTGCCAAGGAGACATCCAAAAATACATTTCTAAGTTTAATGTCAGAGATTTACTATCTATGTTTTTTTTTTTTGTAGGAGTTTTATGGTTTTGGGTCATACATTTAAGTCTTTAACATTTTTTGTATTTATTTTTGTACATGGGTTTAAGAAAGTGGTCCATTTTTATATTTTTGCCTGTAGCTGTCCAGTTTTTCCAAGACAATTTATTGAAGACTTTCCTCCACTGTGTATTCTTGCCTCCTTTGTTGTCAATTTAACTGATTATATTTATAGGATTTCTGTTCTGTTCCATTGATCTATATGTCTGTTTTCATGCCGGTACTATATTGTTTTGCTTACTACAGCTTTGTAGTATAGTTTAAAATCAGGAAGAGTGAGGTCTCCAGTTTCAATTTCATATCCTTCTGCTCTGGTCTTTATTGTTTCCATCCTTATACTAACTTTAGGCATTGTTCATTCTTTTTTTTTTTAGTTCTTTAGATGTAAGTTTAGATTATTTGAGATTTTTCTTGTTTCTTGAGGTGCGCCTGTATTGCCTGAGGTATGACTGTATAAACTTCCCTTTTAGAATAACATTTCCGTTTTCACTTGTGTTAAGCTCTTTTTTGATTTCCTCTTTGATTTCTTCACTGACCCATTGATTGTTTAGTAGCATGTTGTTCAGCTCCACATGTGTTTTTTTTCCAGTTTTCCTTTTATTAATGATTTTTAGTTTCATACTAGTGCAGTCAAAAAAGATACTTGATATGATTCCAATCTTCTTAAATTTATTGAGACTTGTTTTGTGCCCTGACATGTAATCTATCCTGGAAAATGTTCACATGCACTTGAAAAGAATATATACCGTTTTTGGATGGACTGTTTTGTGCTTTTCTATTAAGTCCATTTAGTCTAATATTTCATTTAAGGCCAGTGTTTCCTTTTTGATTTTGTTTGTACCATCTATCCATTGATCAGTGGGGTGTTTAAGTCCCCTACTATTATGGTGTTACTGTCAATCCCTCTGTTTATGTCTGTAACTACTTGCTGTATGTTTTTAGATGTTCCTATGTTGGATATATAGATGTTTACAAGTGTTATATCCTCTTGTTGGATTGAATCTTTTCTCATTTTATCATACCCTTGTCTCTTGTTACCGTCTTTGTTTTAAAGCCTATTTTGTCTAAGTATTGCTACCCCAGCTTTCTTTTCATTTTTGTATGTACAGAATATCTTTTCCATCTCTTCACTTTCAGTTCATGTGTGTTTTTAGATCTAAAGTGAGTCTCTTGTAGGCAGTATATATGTGGGTCTTGTTTTTTGTCTGTTCAGCCAGCCTATGTCTTTTGAATGAAGAACTTAGTTCATTCACATTTATTTATTTTTGCTCTTTAATTTTTTAATGAAGTTTATTGAGGTACATCTGTTAATACAATTATATAATTTTCAGGTGTACATTATAATTTGACATCTATATATTCTCTTGTGTATTTACCACGCAAAGTTCAATTTCCTTCAGCTACCATATATTTGATCCCCTTTATCCACTTCACCCTCTCCTTACCTTCCTATATTTTATTCCATTTACCCATTTACCTCCCCACTACTTCCACACCCCTTACCCCTTGGTAACCACTAATCCATTGTCGATGTCCCTGAGTCTGTTTGCTTGTCCTGTTCATTTGTTGCTTTTTGGTTTATTTCCAACATGTAAGTGATATCATGTGATTTTCAACTTTTTCTGTCTGGCTTATTTTGCTCAGCATGATTATCTCGAGATCCATCCATGTTGTTGCAAATGGCAGTATTTCATCTCTTCTTAAGTCCATTCACATTTAAAGTAATTCTTGATAGGTATGTATGTCATTTTTCTTTACCTTAATTATGTGTTTTACTACCTTTACTATATATTTGCCTTTACTAGTGAGATTGTTTTTCTTTTGTATATTTTCTTATTTCTAGTTTTAGCCTTTTTTTTTTCACTTAAAAGAATTGTTTAACATTTTTTGTAATGCTGGTTTAGTGATGGCAAACTCTTTTAGATTTGCTTGTCTGGGAAATGTTATCTCTCTTTCAATTCTGAATGATAACCTTACTGGGTAGAGTATTCTTGGTTGTACGTTTCTCCCTTTCATCATATTAAATATATCATGCTACTCCCTTCTGGTTTGCAAATTTTCTGCTGAGAAATCAACTGAGAATCTTCTAGAGGGGTTCTCTTGTATATAACTAGTTGTTTTTCTCTTGCTGCTTTTAAGATTCTTTCTTTATCTTTAATATTTGGCAATTTAATTATGATGTGTCTTGGTGTAGGTCTCTTTGGGTTCATCTTGTTTGAGACTCTCTATGCTTCCTGGACTTGGATGTCTGCTTCCTTTGCCAGGTTAGAGAAGTTTTCAGGCATTATTTCTTTAAATAGATTTTCCCTCCCCTTTTCTCTCCTATTTCTGGGATCCCTATGGTGTGAATATTGTAGCCTGATGTCTTAGAGGTTCCTTATGCTATCCTCATTCTTTAATTCTTTTTTCATTTTGAGTTCCACTATCCTGCCTTCCTGATCATGGATCTGTCATTCTATGTTATCTAACCTGCTGTTTATTTCTTCTAGTGTACTTTTCATTTCAGTTATATTCTTCAATTCTGATAGGTTCTTTATTACATTTAAGAAAATCTCCTTCTCGAAGTTTTCACTGAATTGATCTCTGGTTTATCTAATGCTTTGCAAATCCCAGAGCAGTGAATATTTGAAGAATTCACTGTTTTTCCTCTTTTTTTCTTTTGAGTTCTGACTTAGCATCTCCTGGTTTTGCTGGGTTTGTGGTAGTGGTGATGGGGGGTGGGGTGGGGATAATGGGAGTAGAAGGAAAAACACACTCTGATTCTTTTATGAATAGAGCTGAGACTGACCAGAAAATGTTGAGGAGTTTTTATTCCAGGGCGTAGTAGTTTTGTATATGAGTTAAGGATTAATTTTCTTCCAGATACTAATTCTGCCCTTCTCTCATTTAGTTTATGACATTATGAATTACAAGAAATTTGTATTTCTCCATGAATATAACATAGGCCTATTTTTTATGACCTAAAAACCCTGCCCATTTAAGCTTTCTGTTCAGTGAAGACAATACCAAGTACAAGTGTCCTTTTCCTCCCAAGATTGATTAGGTTTATTATTCCTATTATATTTTGTTATGTTTAGGTACTCAGGTAGTGTATTATAATTTAAAATAAAACCATAAACATATCTCAGATTGTCAATCACATTTTCATATTATGTATTTTAAAAAATGTCTGCAAGATTTGGTTTGATATTTTTGTTGAAATCAACTAGCAACCTTCTAGAACCTGAAATGGTAAACTTTCTGTAAAGGGAAAGGTAGAAAATATTTTAGACTTTGTTTTCATATGGTTTCTGTTGTAGCTACTCAACTCTGCTGTTGTAGAACAGAAACAGCTATAGACAGTAGTAAATAAATGAGCATAACTGTGTTCCAATAAAGCTTTATTAAAAAAAACTGGAAACAAGCTAGACATGGCTTGACAGGTGATAGTCTACCAATCCCTCATCTAGAATGTGGAGATTCCGAGTGGTGGATACACAATCCTAAGAGTTATAAGTCAACTTTCCCAAGATGAATTTACTTATATGTACTAGGATGCTAGAATTGGAAAGGACGTTTGAAAGCATCTAGTTTTACCCTCTTATTTTACAGATGAAGCAATAGGGGCTCAGAGAAGTGAAACAAGATCACCCAGAATTAGGAAAGAGAAACTAGTCTTTTGAATCTTAGTCAAGAGTACGTCAGTTGCTGATATCTTTCTTCAAAAAGTTCCAACAAATTTCCAAGACCCTTTAACAATAGCATCTATCATCTGTATGACAATTATAATTTACAAAGGAAGGAAATGGTATCCTATCACATGTATAAACATATTGATGCTCATTGAGTTTTGTGACTTGCTTATGATTGTAGAGTTAGTAAGTGAAAGATCTAGGTGCAAACCCATGGCATTAGACTCTAAGACTGATGCTCTTTTTAGCTACCTCAAACACTATTGCTCTGTAGATACAACTTCTACAGATAATGCTCCATCTACATACATTTGGAAAAATGCAGAATCATTAAAGTGGGGAGAAAGTGGTATTTTCTAATTAGTAGCTTTGGTCCTGAATGTGTTCCTGGGTAAAGCAATGGAGGTGATCCTTCTTAGTTTCTGTCTTTGAAGTTTTGAGCCTGGAAGTCTGAGCTTGGTCTGGTATGAGATTTTAAAGTGATCCCAGCACTTGAATTAAGGATATCTAGTGCTTCCTGGCACTGCCCCACTAAATGCAAGAATCTGGCATCCACATAAGCTTTTGTTGCCTAGGTTCTTAGGGATTAGAGAATGTAAGGCGCTTGCTGAATAGTGATGATTAAATATAGAATAATTCATATTGGAAAGCTTAGCTGTAGAAATGCTTTCTACAGCCTGTCTTTTTTTCTGGGGGGTGGAGAAGTAGTGAGTATGTACATCTTGGGGGCCAGGTGTACCTGGGGCAATACAGGGTGACAAGAGAGCAAAGCACTGCCTGGTATCTATCAGTTTCACCCCTTCCAGCCTTTCTGTGACAACCAACCAGGGCAGTGGTGCCTGGCAACCAACCTCCTTCTACTCACATTCCTGAGCACTGCTGAACCTTGCTCAGCTAAGCTCAGCCTGCCAAACAATCTGATAAACAGAGTGTGGTGAACTGCCTGGAAGAATGCAGGGGCTGAGGCCAAGCCTTGCTTGGGTTTATTATTATTTATTATGATGTATGTATTTAATTGTATTTGTAATTTCTTCTTCACTTTCCTTCCTTCCTTTTGGATGCCTTGTGACAAGACTTTATGGCATCAAATCTAATTATATTATTTTAAAATTCTCCCTTCATTCCTAATCAACTGGCAAATATTTTTCAGCAAACTTGATGGGATTAAGTCTAAATTGACCAGATGTCTTTTTTTGTACCTAATTTAGCATAGTGCAGTGGTGCCAGATTTCTGGGGCACAGGGACCCATTATCCCCTCACTCACTTTTTTGAGCTGCTCAACTCTGTTCTGCCTTTATATTTATTACATTTGGAAATGGATTTAAGGAAATGCAGAGATGTCACTGAACTAAAAGGAACTTTGAGGCTTTAGGGTTTGACAGAGAAATGTAGCAATGTGCTGAGAAATGTCCTTAAGTGGCATGAGGACTCATCTTTTCATCTCCCAGTTCTCCAGTTCTGCTTCCTAAAGCACAGCTAACAAGGGTGAAAAATGGACTAGAGCTATAAAGCTAGACCTGAGTTTCATGTTTTGTCCTCATTACGCTCATTTTATAAACTTGTTAGAGGGCATGAGAATTTTTGGTTAACATTTAGTTTTCCATCCTTCCAATATTTCCTAAGTTTCTCTAACTTGCAGAATGTTGAAATAGAACCTGGGGTTATCGCTGCAAATATGACAGTCTTTGCCCTATGAGAACCTCTTGTTTATTTAGGTGAAAAATATTAAATAAAAATAGTTCAGGTGTTGTTAGAACCCCTTCTTTTTTCTTGAAAGGATAATCATTCATAACTTACAAGGAAATAAAGAGATTTGGATTTACCATATTTCTCTGTCATAGGTCAAAGCTCTAGGCCAGTTCTTGATTCCTCAATCTCAAATAGCATTAACTAAATAAATAAAGATGTTAACTGACTCTAAGTTTTGCAGGTTTCAGCCCATAAATGAGAATGCAAATGGATCCTATACTGGTCAGCAAAATTTGCCAAACCTGCTGGTTCCCTCTCTAACTGCCATGTTAGCTAATGATACCACTCAAAGATCAACATGAGCTTTGAACATTAAGCAACAAAAAACAGTGATCATCAAAAGGCAGGAAACAAATGAAGGGAGCCCTACAATTGCCCCAGCTTAGTATCTGGAAAAGTTTTCAGATCACAATGCAGTTAAGAGGAACCCAGGCAGAGCCCAGTCATTTCCCTGAATTGAAAAGATGAGGCTATCAGTCCAGGGAAGCCTAGATAGCTACATTGATCAGGGGAGATCAGCACAGAAGAGGGACCTGCACAGAAACACAATTCCAGAGTTCCCTTCCAGTATTCAGGCCATGTCTGTGAGGAAATTATCCAAGGCTTGGGAAAGAATGACCTTGAGACAATTAGAGAAAACTGTAACTGAGTGTCATATAAGTTTAGAGTATTTTCTGTTTCCACAAAGCCATAGCGAAAAATCTCATAATTTAAGAGGTATCAGTTAGAGTTCTAAAAAGTTTCTTGCCTCTATAGTGGGGAAAATTACCCCTACACTAAATGCAGCTCTGATTTCCACCTAACAAAGTTTGCAAATGTTATAAAAAGATCAAACTATTTTCTAGTAACTTAGCCATATTCTGAAATCAAACTGGAGAATATTTATAAAGATACAAAATTATCCAGCACATGACAAGGTAAAAGTCACAATGTCTGGCATCCATTTAAGAAGTACTAATGAAACCCATAATGAGAGGGAAAAAAGTTAATCAATCGAAAGTGCACAGAAATTACATAGATGGTAGAATTAATAAAAAAAGACATCAAAACAGCAATTGTGACTGTATTTCACATACTTAAAAAAAGAGAGAAAGGACAGAACATTTTAAGCAAAGATAGGAAAACATATTTAAAAAACTGAGACTTCTAGCAGTGAAAATTGCAGTATGTGCAATTTAAAATACTCTAGATGGGATTTATAACACATGTATTACAGAAGAAAATTAGAAATTTAAAGATGTAATAATGGAAACTATACAAGATGAAACACGGAGAAAAAATACTGGAAAAAAAAAAGAATAGACTATTAATGAACTGTGGAACAAAATCTCTCAAAAATAGGAGATGGGGGATACATTAAAAAATCAAACAAATAATGGCAATTTTTTATTCAAATTTGATGAAAATAATAAATGTACAGATCTAAGAAGTTAAACAAACCCTAAGCACAAGTAAGGTGAAGACAACTATCTAAAAACAAATAATCAAATTGCTTAAAACCAGTTATAAAAAGAAAATCTTAAAGCAACCAGAAGAAAAAGACATATTATATATAATATAGAACAAATGGAAAACAAATAAAATTAAATTCAGCCATATAAATAATCACATTAATTGTTAATTATCTAACACCTGTATAAGAAGACAGAGAGTGTAAGGTTTAAGATTGCATAAAAAATAAGACACAACTCTCTGCTTCCTAGAAGAAACCCAAGTTAAATGTAAAAACAAACATATTACAAGAAAAAGACATACCATGATAACACTAATCAAAAGAAAGTCAGAGCACTATATTGCTACTAGATTAACAAACATTTCAAAGAAATTACTAGAGATAAATAGAGTCACTTTATAGTAATAAAAAGGTCAAGAGGACATTACAAATCTAATTAAAAGGTTTATGTCCCTAACAATAGAGCCTTAAAATACATGAAACAAAAACTTATAGAACCATTAGAAGAAAACTAGCATGATAGGTGGAGATATCAACACACTTCTGTCAGTAGTTGACAGAACAATCAGACAGAAAATCATTAATGATAAAAAGGCTTGAAAAACACTATCAACCAACTTTACCTTCAAACTTACATTTAGGGAACACTACATTCAAAAACAGCAGAATACAATGCTTTTCAAATACACATAGAATGTTGACTGAGATACATCATATTCTGAGCCATTAAACAAATCTTAATGAATTAAAAAAAATTCAATTTATACAGAGTTTGTTTTCTGACTACAATTATGTTACGATGAAAGTCAATAACAGATAAATTTCTGGGGAATCCCCAAATATTTGGAAACAAAATACTATGCTTCTATGTGAGCAATGAGTTAAAAAAGAAAATCAAAAGAAAAATTTAAAAGCATTTAAAACTGAATAAAAAAATCAAAAAATATCAAAAGTTGTGGGATGAAGCTAAGGCAATACTTTGAGGGGTATTTGTAGCAATAAACACGTATATAGAAAAGAAAAAAAGTTTTGAATCAATGACATCAACTTCTACTATGAGAAACTAGAAAAATAAGAACAAATGAAACATAAAAGGAAATAATAAATATCAGATTGGAAATAAATAAAGTGAAAACCAGAAATCTATAAAGAAAATAAAAAGAAACCGAGAGTTGGTTCTTTGAAATGATCAATAAAAAATTAATGGAACTCTAGCCAGACATTAGGAAAAAAAGAAAGAATATGCAAATTACCAATATCTGGAATGAAAGAGATGACATCACATCAGATTCTGCAGATATTTAAAAGATAGTAGGGCAGTATAATGAACAACTTTATGTCAACAAATTGGACAACTCAAATGAAATGGATAAATTACTTGAAAAATATAAATTACCAATGCTCACTCAAGAAAAATAACTTGAATAGCCCTATATCTATTTTAAAAATCAACTTCGTAGTTAAAAACCTTTCACAAAGAACACTACAGGCAGGCCAGATGTCTTCTTCAATGACTTTTGCCAATCATTTAAAGAAAAGATAATAGCAATTATAGACAAACTCTTTCAGAAAATTGAAGAGGAGGGAGTACTTTGTAACTATTAATATGAGGTTAGTATTAGTTTGATATCAAAACTAGGTAAAGACATTACACATTACAAGAAAAAATTATATACCAATATACATCATAAACATAGAGGCAAAAAATGTTAACAAAATTTTAGCAAATTAAATCTAACAATATGTAAAAAGAATAATACCTCATGACCAGGTAGAGTTTAGCCTAGGAATAAGAGTTTGGTTTAACATTAGAAAATCTACATTATTAACATCTTGCATGAGCGTGCTTAATTTGTTACAACTGATTAACCAATTATCATTAACCGAAGTCCATAGTTTACATTGTCAATATATATATTTGGATTATATAATAATTATAATTTATATTACATTTATTAAATGTCTACTCTTTCAAGAACTGCGCTAAGAGATTCATATTCATCACCTTATTTAATGCTTCCTCAGAGAGGCACTTGAATTACCCTTCACAAGCTCTAAGATATAAGCTCTATGTCTTTGGCCAATGGACTTGGCCTGTATCATTTACCTACTATGGAAACTATGGACTTCGGTTAATGATAATTGGTTAATCAATTGTAACAAATTAAGCATCTTTTCATATGTCTATTGGACATCTATATGTCGTCTTTGGAGAAATGTCTATTTAGGTTCTCTGACCATTTTTTTCTGGTCAGATATTTTAATTAATTAATTTAATTAATTTATAATTGAAGAAATGACTTAATTTTTTCCCCTATCTGCCTCTCCCCTCTCTCCTCTGCCCATTTTTTAATTGGATTGTTTGGGGAGGGGGTGTTTGGTGTTAAGTTGTAAATTTTGGATATTAACCTCTTATCAGATGAATCATTGGCGAATATCTTCTCCCATTTGGTAGGCTTTTTGTTTTGTTTATGGTTTCCTTTGCTGTGCAAAAACTTTTTAGTTTGATGTAGTCCCATACTTAAATTTTTCTTTTGTTTCCTTTGCCTGAAATGATACAGCCTTTATATTATATATCTGTATCTAAGAGCAAAGTCAAGGAATTTTTTGCCTATGTTTCCTTCTAAAAGTTTTATAGTTTTGGGTTTAATCCATTTTGAGTTTATTCTTGTATATGGTAAGAAAGTGGTCTAGTTTCACTTTTTTTTGCATGTATTTGTCCAGTTTTCCCAACACCGTTTATTGAAAAGACTGTCTTTACTTCAGTGTATAATCTTGCCTCCTTCGTCACAGGTAGTTGATCATATAGTTTATTTCTGGGCTCTCCATTCTGTTCCATTGATTGATATGTGTTTTATGCCACTATCATGCTGTTTAATAATTATAGTCTTATAGTTTGATATCAGGCAGAGTGATGCCATCAACTTTGTTCTTCTTTTTCAAGATTGCTGTGGCTATTTGAAGTCTTTTGTGATTCCATAGAAATTTTGGGATTATTTGTTCTAGTTCTGTGAAAAATGCCATTGGTATTTTGATAGAGATTTCATTGCTTTTATAGATTTCCTTGGGTAGTATGGACATTTTAATGATGTTAATTATTCCTATCAAGGAGCATAGTGTATACTTTCATTTATTTGTATCCTCTTCAATTACTTTTTTCAATGTCTGATAATTTTCTGAGTACAGCTCTTTTACCGCTTTGGTTAAATTTATTCCTAGGTATTTTTTGATGCAATCGTAAATGGTATCGTTTTCTTAATTTCTTTCTGATAGTTCATTATTGGTGTATAAAAATGTAACTGATTTCTGGACATCCTGCTAATTTACTGAATTCAATTACTGGTTCTAATAGTTTTTCTATTTTTTTTTAATGGAATTTTTAGAATTCTTTATACATACCACTGATTTTTTTTATTTTTATTTATTTATTTATTTTTACTGTCGCAATAGTTTTGCCTTTTCCAGAATGTCACATAATTTGAATCATATAAAGTATGGCCTTTTTGGATTGGCTTCTTTCACTTATAAATTTGCATTTAAGATTTTTCCATATATTTTCTTGGCTTGATAACTCATTTCTTTTTAATGTCCATAATAATGCATGTGCCATAGTTTGTTTATTTATTGACCTACTAAAGAATCTATGTTGCTTCCAGTTTTTGGAATTTATAAATAGAGCTGACATAAACATTTGTGTGCATATTTTTGTGTGGACCTGTTTTCAACTCCTTTGGGTAAATACCAAGGAGTGTGGCTCCTAGATTGCATGGTAAAAGTATGTTTAGCTTTGTAAGAAATTGTCAAACTATCCTCGAAAGTGACTGCCCATTTTGCATTCCTACCAGCAATAAATGAGAGTTCCTGTTGTTCCAAATTTCTTGCCAAGATTTGGTGTTTGCCATTTTTTTTTTTGAATTTTTGTCATTCTAATAGATTGTGATGGTATTTCACTGTTGTTTTGATTTACAATTCTCTAATGACATATGATGTTGAGTATCTTTTTGTATGCTTATTTGTCATCTGTATATCTTTATTGGTGAGGTATCTATTCCCATATTTGCCCATTTTTAATTTAGTTTGTTGTCTTACTGTTGAGTTTCGAGAGTTGAGTTTTAAGAGTTCCTCGTAATTTTGAATGCAAGTCATTTATCAGAGATGTATTTTGCAAACTTTTCGCCCAGGCAGTTTTATCTTTTCATTTTCCTAACAAAGCCTTTTGTATAGTTGATGTTTTAAAATTTAATGAAGCCACAGTTCTTTTAGCTGTAACTTTCTATTATTATATAGGAACTCTATTGATAGGGTGGTGAGGTATGAGGGAGGGAGTAGACATTCTATAATCCCATAATTATATCCCAGACTTTTAGTGAGCTTAGGCCTCTGGGCTGTGGCCTTCACCACTACTTCTAAACTTTCCCTTTCCCCCTTGGGTGAGAGAGGAAGTCTAGAGGAGGCTGGAGTTGAGTAGTTTCCTTCACCCAGGCCAGTCAGGCTTTGGTAGGAAAGTTTCCCTTGAGGGCAGGCCTTTATAAAGGAGAATGATAACTCTGGGCATATTTCAAAATGATTACTCCTCTCCCCCTATTGGAGATTTTTTTCCCTTGATTTTTTGCCTAAGAAAGAGCCCTGGTGGAGCTCTCTGTGGTAAAACTTATGAAAGTGTGGGTACTCTCCTAAGACTGGGTTGCTCAGTCTCCAGTAGTTTGTTAATTATACTTTAAGTGTTCTCGCTAGGCTTCAGTTTTGCTCCTGTGAGCTCTGTTTCTCTGTTTCCACATGTCACTTCAGTTTTTAGAACAGCAGTTTGCCATTTATCCTGAATTGTCTGATTGATCTAAGAAAAATTGTTGATTTTTAATTTGTTCAGGGTTATCTTGTTGTGAGCATGGGTGTGATGACTTTCAAACCCCTTTATATGTGGGACTGGAAACTGGAAGTAGTCCACTGACTTTTGACAAAGGTCTTAGGCAATATAATAAAGAAAAAAATTGTCTTCTATCAAATGACGATGGAACAATAGGAAGTCTGTATTAAAAAAAAAAAGCTTTGATCCATACTTTGCATTATATGAAAAGATTAACTCAAAATGGATTACAGAACTGATTGTAAAACTTAAAACTATGTAACATCTAGAAAAAATTCTTAGGAGAAAAACTTCATAAACTTGGGTTAGGCAAAGATTTCTTAGATACAGCACTGAAAGCAGGATCTATGAAAGAAAAAATTTTTAAATTAGACTTCACCAAATTAAGAGTTTCTGATCTTCTAAATACACTGCTTAGATAATGAAAAGACAGGTCATTCACAAGAAAAAAAAAATTTGCAAATCATATATTTGACAAAGGATTTGTACTCTAAATATATAAAATCTCTATATTAAAAAACAAACAACGTAATTAAAAAATGGGCAAAAGATTTGAACAGATGCTTCACCAAAGAAGATATACATTTAGCAAAAAAGCATATGAAAAGATATTCAACATAATTTATTATTATGGAGATGAAAATATAAATTAAGACCACAGGATAAAATTACAGCCCTATTAGAATAAAAAATTAAAACACTTGACTGTATCAAATGCAGGCAGGGATATGGAGGACCTTTATTTCTCATACATTGTTGGTGGGAATATAAAACATGCATCCCCTTTGGAAAGTTTTGCAGTTTCTTAAAAAGTGAAACATAAAAGTACCACGTGACCCAGCCTTTATTCTTAATATTCATTTTAAGAGAAATGAAAGCATATGTCTATACAAAGGCTTTTTCTTGAATATTCACAGCAACTTTGTAATCACCTAAAACTAGAAACAACTCCATTGTGCATTGATAGGTCAATGGATAAATTATGGTATATTTATATAATAGAATAACCATCAATAAGGAAGTAATGAACTATTGATGCACACGTAAGAAATGGATAAATCTCAAATAGTAATGCTGAATGAGAGAAGCCAGACTTTTATAAAAGGTCTAGAAAACTATTTTGTAGGACAGAAGGCAGATGAGTGGTTGCCTGGGGAAGGAGTACCAGGGTCAGGACTGAGAAAACTTTTGGAATAATATATATATGTATGTGTGTGTGTGTGCGTGTGTGTGTGTGTGTGTGTGTGTGTGTGTGTGTGTGTAATTACTCCATATATTTGGCAAAATATACTTTATACACACACATGTCTCATTAGTTTGATTTTGGTATTGGTTTCTTTTGGGGTACAAATATGGAGAAATTACCAAATTTTTACATTTTAAACCAGTGCAGTTTATTATGTGCCAGTTAGACCCAGATAAAACTTTTCTAAAAAAGTAAGTATTGGTGAGAATCTATTCCAAGATTAGGGAACAGTATAGTAATACCAGAAACAGTTGGGAACCAAAGATCACTGACTCCTCTAGTGAAAGGAATCTGGTGAGGTCATCTTATTCATACCTCTGTCTCCATAAAAGCTTTTTAAGAAATGCTCCGTATCAGTTTTAAGATAGTTCACCTAAAAATTATTGAGATTTGATCATGTTTTGTCCCTGTCACTTGGTATCCAACAATACAGTTCAATCCTTCTCTTATTTTGCATGGAGGACAGACCAGATAGTGGAGTAATAAACAATATGTGATAAAGAATGACACTGACAGGTGCCATGAGGCAGAGAGGAAGGTGGGCCTCATAGAAACATAGTAGATACTGTAAATATGTGTCTCATATCCAGAGGAAGAATGCAGAGTCTCTAATCATTAACATCACTAACTAACAACTCTTTCTGGTTGGGAGAAATTTCCCTGTCTAATGTGAATCTCTTCTAATAATTAATCTTATTTCTTCCCCCCACCCAGAAGAGACAGAATAACTTATCAATCTGTTATGAAATATCACCTTTCCTAAATTGGAGGCTTGAAATGTTTGTACATTTAAACTTCTAAATAGTCTCTGCTCTCAAGTTAACATGTAATTAGTTGTGAAAAACAATACAGTGGTCTTATGACATCCTCTTTACCCAGTTTTCCCAAAGGTATCATTTGCACAGCTATAGTACAATATCACGATGAGGAAATAGACATTAATAAAACTACTGATCTTATTCAGAATTTCCCAGTTTTACATGCGTGCGTGTGTGTGTGTGTGTGTGTGTGGTGTTGTGTGTGTGTGTGTGTTGTCTGGTTCTATTTAATTTTACTGCACATGTAGGTTCTTGTGTTCACTATTAGATAACAGTTCCATCACCACAAAGATTCCTGGTTTTCCCCTTTTATATTCACACCACTGGTAATTAAGTATCTCTTCTTCATCTCTATAATTTTGTCATTTCAAGAATGTTATGTAAGTGAAATAATATCATGTAATTTTGGATGCTTGGCTTTTTTTACTCATCATAATTCTCTTGAGATTCATCCAGGGTGTTGCATATAAAAATAGTCCGTTCCTTTTTATTGCCTTGGTGTGGGTATGCCATAGTTTATTTAACATTTCACCCATTGAAAGACATCTGGCTCTTTCTAATTATGGGATATTACAGATAAAACAGCTCTGAATATTCATGTATGTACAAGTTTCTGTGTGAACATACATTTATTTGGGATAAAAGCCCAAGAGTACAATTGCTGGTTTGTATGGTACTGCATGTTTAGTTTTACAAGAAACTGCCCAACTGTTTTCCCATGTGGGTGCACCATTTTACATATTCACTAGCAATATTCAAATAATTCTGCTTTGCTTCCTCCTCATAAGTATTTAATATTGTCACTATTTTTATTTTGTGAATTCCTATAGGTATCTAGTGATATCTCATTGTGGCTTTAATTCATATGAGTGTGTGAGTGTGAAGCAAATTCAGCTTCTAATGGAAAAAGGAGAGGAGTAACTGATATTCAGTAAGAAATATTTTGACTACTCTGTTCACCCAAGTTGAGCAAGAGTTCATCTTCCAAGGATAGGTTGAGAGAGTGCTCTATATACAGCATAAAGAATACAGCATAAAGAATATTTGCCTTCCAGGGAGGGTATTAACAATACACTTGAAATGTATACAGAGAGTTTAAAGAGTAAGACCTACTTTTACAGATCTTGAAAATATATGCAAATTAGCATGTTTATGAACATGCTAAGAACTTGAATTTTCCTATTTTCCAATCACAGTTCAAAGATAAACTTACAACAACATTTTCCAAATGTATTCTCCAGAACTCTTGTTCTCAGAGATGTTTATAGATGTTATGGGGAAAGGTGAAACCCTGTAAAACTGGCTTTATGAAAAGTTAGAATGTGAATAATCATGTAAAACTCTGGGAGAAAGATATATACTGTGCAAAAAATACATATATTCAAACCATGGAATTTTTCCTGTTGTAGGGAATACACTTGGTGATGTTGAATTAGAGAAAAACTTATGTTCTGCAAATGTAATAAAAAACTGAAAAAGCTGAAACCAGAACTCAATCAGCTGTCAGGGAGCAGTTAAGCAGGGTTCTCTACTCAAGATAATAATGATAAAAATGCTTACATTTACATGTTATTCCTTAATTTATTAAACAGTTTCAAGAGCAGGGTCTGCACTGTGCTGTGCCAGCAACCAGAATCAGACATGGAACCCTCCATATGATCTGAGGAAAAAGCCAAGTGAGAAAGCCAGGCAGGCTGCCTATGAGAAGGCCCCAGGTAGAGAGGAAGAAACTGGGTGTGTGCCATTTGGAGAAAACTACATTGTTCAATAAATTTTTTTCACAGATACTATTACCTTTCTACTATTCAACTTAGAAATTGCAATTGTATTGTATCAGTATGAGCCTGGAGGAGATTTCTTGGCCAAGGAATGCAGGGGTCACATCTCTTCATGGGGCTGAGAGCCAGGGAGGGAGCCATTAAAAGCGACCCTGTATGGACACATTTTCCCCTCCACCTTGGCCCCCTTTTCAGGGAGAAGAGGCTATGTGTATTTCTGGGTTTACCCAAACATAAGGCTCTATTGGTTCTGAGTGGAAAGCAGTCTCATGACCATTTATTTGGCTTCCACTTGCTTGGTAGACCAGATTCTATGGTTTAACTGGATTCTGTAGAGTCAAATATTTCTTCTCTATGGACTCTAATACTCCATCTTACAATGTCTAGGCTATCAGATAGACATGCCAAGGCCCAAGAACTCTATCTCATGGCTTCTTAGTAGGCAGGTTTTGAATTTTGTTCAGGGGTTATACTGTGGTTGATGGTTAAGTTATCCTCAAAACAAAATGTTTCTATGACATCAGGTAGAGATATTAGCCACAAGATTTTAGGACAGAGCCTCTTCAAGCTGCCAGTCAGTAAGTCCTGGAAGATAGTTACCGTATTATATAGATCAAATGACTTTCTTGTGTGTTCACATTAGTTGGGCACCTTTAGAAAGCCATTCTCCACTCATCATCTTTTATAGATAAAATTGCAGGTGCCTCCAAGCATGATTTTTATAAAGATTCATCCTACACAGAACTAGTTCAAGAGCTAAGGATAATGGATAATGACTCTACTGATGTCTGAATAAGTTTGGAAGAGGCAAACTTCTCTCCTGTTTCTTCATCACAAAGAGCACTGAGGCTTATACAGGGAGGAGGAAGTCTTCACTCCAATGTGATTTTTTTATATTAGCAAAGCACATCTCATTTGGAGATGTACATCCTTCTTCCTCCTCTCCCATCCTTCTTCTTCATATAAAAACAGTTTTATAGGCAATATGGTAGCAGATATCTGGTGGATTTGGGTTATTAAGATGTACAGGTCATAGCCATCTATGGACCAAGGGGAAGCATTGCTGGTAGAAGCTTCTCCCAGGTCTCCTCTTGATGCTTGAAGTAGATTCTGTTTCCACAGCTTTGTGTTTTAAATGCCTAGTTTATTTTATGGAGCCCCCTTGGACTGGGTGGGAGCTGAGACTGCTGGATCAGGGGTTGGTTTGTGATTTCTGTAAGTTTTCTTACCTCAATATAGAGTCAGGAACCAATGATCCTGACCATTTTGGGGATGCAGAAAATTCTTCCTATGGCCAACAAATGAGGTACAATGAAGGCAGGACCCAATAGTTTCCTGGCAGTTAAGTGGTATCTTATGGTTATGGCATCTTTGAATCAGCGAGCTACCATGATGTGGAACAGGCCCAGATACCCAGCTAAGAAACACTTCGCTTCTCTGGGCATCAGTGGGTAATGGGTAAGGGTGCAACCATATGGGGTTCCATTTGTTCCTGATCTGGAGGCCTGGGGAACCATACAAACAGTGAGCAGAAGGTTGATGGAGCAGTTTGATTCAGGGGCTCAGGTCAGCTCATTGTCCAGGTTGTGAACACCTTCCCAGAACTGTATCTGAGAATGTCTGGGACTTAAAGGGCCACCAATTCTTTCTCTGACAGAGCCTGTAAATGTTTTTCTAGCTATCTTCTGGCTGTCAGAAGACTTGGTAGACCTCTTGCAGCAGTGTGCCAACCAGAGGAAAGAAATTACCCACTTTTCTGCATTCTGTGCCATAAATAGGAGAAAACATGACAGAATTTGAATTATTTCTCTCCCCTGTGGGATAGAGTATTTTAGTTTTGATTATTTACACTCTGCTTCATTCCATAAAAAATATGAGGCTTTCATAAATGCATGTACTAAAAAGAAAAAAAATAAATAACTTATTGAGTCAAGGTGATGAAAAAATACTAGTAAAATGAAGTCATTAGAAATTTTATCACTCCAAAACGCATTCATCGTGGTTCTGTACATGTCCCAGAGTCGGGTTACGCATTTGCACTTATGGTGAAGGAAAAGTCCTAAAACACAATTTACTAAAAGCAATTCTAACCAATGCAGTTTGAATCCAGAACTCTGCCTCAATGAGGATATATCGAAGAGTAACTTTTTAAATTTTATTTATTGGTTTTAATATGCTATTTGGTTCATACAAAAGAATATTCATAACCCATATGTAAGTTATAAGTTATAGTAATATAATAAATGCCCATGAACATGCAGTCAATCAGAGGACGATACTTGTCACTATCTACATGCTCCCTCCTTATTCCTTTGTCTTCTCTTCCACC
Source organism: Eonycteris spelaea (assembly GCA_003508835.1). Lineage (NCBI taxonomy): Eukaryota > Metazoa > Chordata > Mammalia > Chiroptera > Pteropodidae > Eonycteris > Eonycteris spelaea. The sequence continues at coordinate 113,177 of PUFA01000323.1, read as the reverse complement.
AGGGAGAACAACTATCCTAAGGTTTCTTTACCATTCTTTAAATTTTTTTGTTTTGGTTTATCCCAAATGCATAAATACATAAATGATATTTTGTTCAGTTTTGATTTTTTGAAAGTTTTATTAAAGTACTATACAGATTGAAGTCTGAGATTCTTTCTTTTCCATTAAACATTGCTTCCAAGATTTCTTTATGCTGTTGCATATATATGCAGCTTCTTCTTTTTTACTGCTTTGAAATCTTGGAAGTAAATTTTTTACTGCTTTTTGTGACTATACCATCTTTTATCCATTCTTTGTTATTGAACCTTTCTGTTGCTTTCAGTATTATTTAATGGTGTTGAAATTATTTTTGAACATTTCTCCAGGTGCACATATTCAAGAGTTTCTCTAAGGTACTTATGTAGGAGTATAATTATCAGGTATACTTTAAAAATAATGGCAAGGTGTTTTCCAAAGCAGTCGTACCAATATACAATCCTTCCAGTAGAGTATGACCTTCCTCAAATCATTATCCTTTTCAACATTACCAGAATTGTTAATTTTTGCCAACCTAGTGGCATAAAAATTGCCTCATGTGGCATTAACTGCATTTCCTTGATTAAGAAAGTGGTTGAAATTCATTTATTTATTTGTTTTATGTTATTCCTGTTCTGTGAAATATTTTTTCTTAGATATTTTTGCACATTATTTTATTGGGCTTTTTATTGATTAATAAAATATAAAAATATTAATTATTAATAAAAATATAAAAATATAAAAAAAATTTTCCTAGCCAGGCAATTTCATTTAGTCTGATGATGTCAATTTTTTTCTATATGCTGATTACTCATGAATCTAAGTGTTTACCCCAACACTTTCTTTTGAGCATCACACCCATGAATTTAACTGCATACTGTACATCTTTACTTGGATGTCTCATAGGATTACGTGGCTAAACATGTCGAAAATTGAGCTCATCATCTTCCCATGCTGGCTGAATTCTTCTATGTTATTTCTTGTCTCAGGGATATCACTACCAATGACTCAGCTGTCCAAGCCCCAAACTTAAGTGTGGTTTGACTCTAGCCTCTTCCTTATATGCTATATTTAATCACTCAGTCAAGATACAAATTCTTAAATATCCTATGAATTCATTCTTGTCTCTGCATTCTTTATTCAGCAACCATAGGGAGCCCTAATCACTGCAAAACCCTCCTAACTGAACTTTTAGACTTTATTTTTGCTTCTTTCCAATCCATGCTCAAGCTGGAGCCAGGGTGATATCTTCTTAAAGCATGTTATGTAGTCAAGTTACTCCTTTGTTAAAATGTTTTTTTCCTTGTTAAAATTTTTATGGCTTCTATTTCTTGTGAAGGTCCAAATGCATCATGGTTCAAAAGATTTTTCATCTGACCTCAGTTAACCTCCCATTCTTCATCCTATGCCAAGTCCTCTGCTTTCACTGTGCTCTAGTTGTACCCAGACATGGTAGAAGCTGTTTCATTTTATCAGATTAATAAAAAAAAATGTTGACTAAAATGGAATCATAAAAAAAATGATGTATACATGTGATGCATATTTTATTTCATCTCAACACACCTAAATGTACATTTATTCGCATTTATTCGGCAATGTTTTAAAATAAAGCCAAGACCTTTTCTTGGAGTGTAAGCCGATTGGTGTTGAGAGATATCTTTCTTCCATCAACCATGCCAATTATGGATTATTTATGACATCCAGTTACTGTTTTTTTTTTTTTTAAGTAGTGAGTTGTAAGCTTGACACTTGTGAAGCAATGTAAGTGCATAATCCTTATATATTTTAAAGACTTACTTTCTTACTAAAGTTCTTTTACCCAAATTTAATTTGATAATATTTTCTTTTTAGGGCTCATTTTCATGAAATTTTTTCAAAACATTCTACTTAGAAAAAAACAACACTTTTCTTTTTTCAATTATCTTTCATGAGTTTACATAATATCTAAATTGTATAATTAAAATAATGTTATAACTGAAAGCTTTGGGAACAAATACGACTGAGCATATAAGCATATAACTTGTCTGGTAGAGCAGAAGTACACAAGGCTCACCAATCATACATGCTTAGTGTGCTGTGGGCAGCAGTTTGTTTTACGAACTAGTTCTTACAAAGAAAATTTGGTTAAGAGAATGTCTAGTCTTTTTGCAGTTCATTAAATGATCATCTCCTGGCTTTTGCCTAAGTAGTTTCGTCTACTTGGGATCCTGTTTCTGATTAAGTTCACTCCTAATTCTTTTTCATGTCTCAGTGTATTTATCACTTCATCTGATAAGCCTTCTCTGACTCCCCAAGACTTGAATAGAAACCTCACTATGTGCTACCAAAGGTTTCTCTCTCTCTCTACAGTTTTTCAACATTTTGGGGCCTGTTCTGTGCATTTAAGACATTTAGCAGCATCCTTGGCCTCCCCTCAATAGCACTTTTTCCCAAGTTATGGCAATCAAAGATGTTTTCAGATATTATCAATGTGCCCTGGGGGTCAAAATAGCCCTGGTTGAGAATCACTGCTCTAGATTATAAATGTTCATTGAATAAATGAATGACCAAATGACATTATTACTTGGACCGATACAGAATCCAACAGCGAAAAAAGAGCATATAAATTCAGGAAAGTGCTTGGATGATATTTAAGATAATATTTTATCTTGTAAAATACATTTCAGTCATTTTTATTTGGAGCAGTGCTGCCAACCTAGGAAGTAGCTTTTTTTGCCTACAGAAGAATATTGCTATAGTGATGTTTTGTACATTTTAAATATATATATTTTTTTGCCTGATATAAGCCCGTCACTTGCTCATCCCTTTTGCCATCTCCCCAGATCTTAGGCTTTCATAGTGGAAAAGATACACTCTACCAATCAACTGTGATCTACCAATACATTTCCAGGTAAATTTTGAACTCCATGTTCCTGAAGTTTGTGTTGTAATGAATAAATGTAAGGAAGGAGGGATAGTTTAGAAATACAGTTAGCTTAGCTCCACATCCAAATTCAACAGTGTCTCTGTACCCCTGAAACAGGCTCACCAAACTTCTAGGTGGAAATCACTTTCCATATATCCTTGGCATTGCCCCACCTATCTATGGGACATTTGCTCATTTTTTTGACCAATATTTTTGAGTTCCTCATATGTGCCAGACACCAGTTCTTGCCATTAGACACATGTGATTTCCTTAAAAGTTTAAGCTATAGGGGCTTTAGCCCATCATTGGGCTAAATGCTAGTCAGAATGCTCTGTATTATCTTGTTTTGCCTCCCTTGTTATAAGGAAATGCTGGGGCATGATTCAGAAGACAGTAAAATAGTTAAAAGACTTTCTTGCTTGAGGAATTGTTAAGAATCTGGAGGTTCTCTTCTGTGGGAGAATCAGCACCAAGGTGACAGGTCTCATCTAGAAAAAGGGATTTCTCAGAAATGTTAAGTACATGCAGCATGGACATCATGGAGACCTTCCTGACTGGCATGCTGTTGTCCACCAAGTGATGAGTGTTCCCACCCACCTACCCACCCTGAGACCTGGCACCTCTAGCTTGCTGTATTTGTGTGCTGGCACATCGGCCTTCAGGGCCCCAGGAATTTTCCCTATGAAATCCTTACAAGCTAAAACATCTGTTTGAGGAAGATGAGTTTATATAATATTCTCAGGAATGACTGTTTTGGTTTGTGACATTTTTCCCATGAGGTATTGAAAATAGCAGTACCAATGAGAAATCTCAGAAGGACATGTTAGCTTTCTGTTAGCCTGCAGAGGATCAGAAGGAAATTCCTGCTGGCCTCTCTACTCTGGTCCACCCTGGGTTCATTTTCCATCTCTGGAAGCTTCCAGTGTGCAAACATACACGGTGTCACTATTGGGATTCTGAGACAGATACACGCATATGAAAAAGCATAAGACAAAACCTCTCCTCTGATGCTTTGTTAGAAGAGGACAGAAGCCTTTAAAAGCTTTCAAAACCACCTTGTTGTATCCCCTGATTTTCAAACAAGAGCACCTACCTCAGTCATCATTTGTCTTTTGCTCTATTCAAGGAAGTGAACTAAAGCTATGAGAGATCTGAAGAAGACACTCCAGGGATGAACAGAGCTTCATATCCCTAAATCCACCCTTAAAATGTTTTGCTAGTTGTCAGGTGGGTAAGTGGCAACAATGGATATAATCAGATCTCTCCACACTGGATTATTAAGCTCCCTGTTCTCCCACCAAGACCTCTCACTTCTCTTTGTGAGTTTTTGACATTGGGTCTCATGTCTCTATCCCTACCCTGGTTCAGGCTGCCACCTCCTAGAGTCTGGGTCATTGTGGCAGAATCCCAACCGCTCTACTTACTTCTGATCCAGTTGTCTACCTTCTTCCCCAGTTCCTGGCTGTCCTGTGTACTAAGGTAGACTATCTTTCCAGGGTCATTCTTAAGGGATCTAGCCATGGCCATGTCACACTGGGCTCTGGTTTAAGTCCAACATTCTTTTCCAGGTGAAATCAGGTTTAAATGAATATTAGTGATGATAGAAAAAACAGCTTCAGCTTGAAGGATGTCCATAGCAGCAGAGAAATGATGGTAGAAGTTCAGTGGGAAGCACCAATGGCACAGGTAGGGTGGAGGACAAAGGACCAAAAGGCTGGGGATGTCAGCCCTAACATATGGGGTGTGTCCAGAACAGCAAGTCTAATTACCGAGTAATACCTTTTTGTATGCTGCGCTGAGGAAGACTCTGAAACTGCACTCTGGTTCTACAGTAGAGTAATGGAGATCAGTTGCCTATGCCTGTGGTTGGTGCAGCAAAAGGCATTTTTTCTCCCCTGAAATAAATGAGCATACTTTCTCTAAAGGTGGATATGAAAAAAGTCAAAGACTATGGGTCTGTTTGGAGAAGGAGCAGCAGATCCGAACAAATCAACATTAATTGAGACAATCCTTGGTTCTAGAAGGCGGGTCCACCTACTTTGTCATCAAGCTCAAAGTTCTCTTTCTGGCTTTCATGACTCACTTCAACCTGGCCCAGACCAACTTTAACTTCCGCTTTTAAACAAACCCCTCCTGCTATGGTTAGTCCTTGAATGCAGCACTCAACTACCTACTCCTATGTCTTGAGTCCAAAGCTCCTCCTTCACTCTGCTTCCTGAAATTACTTGCTGTGAAGGCCAAGTTTAGGACCACTTCCTCTATAAACCATGTGAACAGTTTGTCTTCAGGGATCTCTCTCTTCTTCTCTGTACAGCCTTTTCCCCTACAGTCCACTCATTACAAGATAAGACATAAGTCTTCCCTCACAGCTTCCTGTGTGTTATGCCTGTGCTCTGTTAGACAGAGCTCCAGGCCAAAGACCAAGCCCTGAGGAGAGGGCCAAAAATCACCTGTTGAGATTCTGTTTTCTTTCAAAGTTTGCAATGTAGATGTGTCATGCTCTTGGTTGCCTACCCAGTGTGCGTTCCCCTCTTCCGTCTTGGTCACAGAACCCAGTGTTATTTCAGTAGTGCTATGCCTGGCTAAAAGGTTACCTTTCTCAGACTTCTATATAGCTAAAAGTCAACAATGAAAGATAAGCAAACATTGTTGGGCAAGACTCGGTGAGTTTCCTAAGAGGAAAACAGAGATAGATGCTTTATAAATGCTTCCCTCAATTTGTGACTTGACTTTTTATTTTATTCCCAATATCTTCCAAAGAGTAAACTTTTTAGTTTTTATGAAATTCAGTTTGTCACTTTTTTCTTTTATACAAAATGTTTTTTGCATCATATCTAAGAAGTCTTTGTCTAACCCATGGTCACAAAGATCTATATTCTTTTCTAGAACATTTCTAGTTTTAGCATTTACTCTTAGGCTTATAATATATTTAGAGTGAAGGTTATGTAAGGTTGAGGTGAGTGTCAAGGTTATTTTTTTCTTTTTTTGTATAGCAACGTCCATTATTCTCAGCACCATGTATTGAAATAATTTACATTTTAATAAAGCATTAGAGTCCTCTATGGATGGGCTTCAGAGGGGTCTTAAAACCACATGAATTGTGTGTAACATTTTGTGAGTATGTCTACTTATGACCTGGGAATGAGAGAGTGGAAGTGGAGATGATCCTAAGTTTCATTGGATTCTGGAAGAGGTCTCTGACCCCCTAAAGGGGTCACCACTCTAATGAAACTTAATCTTCTTCACCTCACTAAATAAAGGCAGGTACAGAAATGAAGAAAGAGATGACAAAGAATGTGAGTTAGCTGCTTTGGAGTTCCTGATAAGAAAATGGTATGATCCATTGGGTGTAAGCCTGTACAAACACATGCAAACTGTTTTTAATAATAGTATTAAAACTGAGGCTGTGAAACATTGTTAAATGTAATACAGGCATCTTTAATATAACACATAATTCAAAGCAACTGTGTGATTGTTTCAAAGTTCACTCTTCTGTTTTAAATGGATGAACCTAACTGAGAAAGAATGTTTAAAAACCTAAGTTGACAATGAAACTTTAATTAAAGGAATTTTGTGAATGTGACTGAAATTAGCATCTTGAATTCAGAATTTTCTAATACCCACATGTCAACTAGTGCTAATCATCAGTGGTCATCCCTCCCCTCACTGGAATGGTCATGAGACTCTGAAAGCAGTAAGCTGCTTAACTTCCCGAGTTTAAGAGTATCAATGACCTGGGTTGGAGAACAACAGCCACTTCCCCATGGAGATAAGGATTTGAAATACTTCTCTGACAGGAGAGAGAGATAGACTACCATTTGCTTTCCATCCACAGTGGCAGATCCTTGTCCCACATTTTCCAAGTTTTTTGTCAAGCCTCCCACAAGCCGACCTTTCCATGTCTCTTCTTCCTAAGGAGCACCCCACTATGACTCAGACTAAGTCTGCGGGGCTCCCTTGACCCATGGAGGTCACAGACCAAAGAGAGCTGGAAGCAATCTTGGACATTATCCACTTTGACTTCTTTAATATGTGGTAGATAAAATCAAATCCCAGATAAGTGAAGTCACTTGCCCAAGGTCATACAATTAAAGGTAGAACTAGACATAGAAGCTAGGCATCCTGATGCCAACCCAGCATTCTTTACATTATTTATAAAACAGAAAAATGGAAAAGCAAACAGGCTGAGGTGTCAGCCAGACTTGGGTTTGAATTCTGACTTTTTTCTTATTGCTTATGTAGCTTTGGAAAAGTCAATTAACCTTTCTAAGATTTAGTGTACTCATTTGAAAACAGAGATAAGTATTCAGCCAATATTGATTAAGCACATTTTCTGGACTCACACATGTGGTTTTTGGTCCTGGGTACATAGTAGGAAACGATACAGGCCAAGTCCATTGGCCGAAGACATAGAGCTTACATCTTAGAGTATGTGAAGGGTGAACAAGTGCCTCTCTGAGGAAGCATTAAATAAGGTGATGAATATGAATCTCTTAGCACAGTTCTTGGAAGAGTAGACATTTAATAAATGTAATAGCAATTATAATTATTACTATATAATCCAAATATATATATTCACAACCTCTCAAAAGGAGGCAAAGTTCTGGGGTGGCAGAGCTATCTCAGATTCCTATTCAGTACCACAATATCTAGGTCCTCCTGGCAGCCTAACCTACCTTCAAAATTTCAAATAAAGTTTTCACTTCTGAACATCTATGACAGCCTAGATGAATCCAGATGCTGCCTGTAGGGACTTCTGAAACTTGCAGAGGCTGGTGTCCTTTTGCCAGCTCCCTGTGCCCAGCAGCTGACATTTTTGCAGTAACCCAGTCAGCCCCATTGTGTTCCTCTGGCTTCTTATCTGTGACCCACCAAGCCCTGCTTTGGTTCTGGCTCTGGTCTGCAATTTGGCTCCCTGATCCTTCATGTGGAATTGGTTTCTCTCTCCTGCCCAGCCATGATGTCCTCTGACTCCTTTCAAGTTGTCATTGACACGGTTTCTGCCAACACTCCAGCACAAGTCCTTACAGCATGCAGATTACTCTTTGCCTCAGTCTCATCCTATCTCTAGGCCCACAATCCATTCTGAAGTAATGGGACTTATGAGTAGGGAGAAAAGTCCTTGGCTTTAGAAACTTGTAAACTCTTTACTCTAGCCACCCTCCTCTCATATATGGCAAAGGGTGAGCCATGACTTGGGTTGGTGGTATAGAGACAACTATTTGGAAAGGAGAAAAATGGAAATTAGAATGACCTCTATGCACACAAAGCAAAGTGCTGTTGAAATCACATCTCTCCTTCCACTGTCAAATATCACTAGTGTTCTCCTGAATTTTTCCTAACTGTCTTAGAGTTTATGGCCCCAGATTAACCCCCAGGCTCTGCAAATCAAAGGAGATTAGGGTTGTAAAATAAGCAATATAAGTTTAAGAGAGTATGTTTATGTATAATAAGCCAGTTTCTGAACAGTCCATTCTCTACATCTTTTCGGTGAAGGTAATCAAAACTAGGTATACATAATAACAATAGCCAACAATTATGGAGCATATGGCAATATTGCTCTAAATAGTTTAGATATATTAAGTTATTTAAGTCTGAAAACAACCTTTACAAGGCAGGCACTACTATAAATCACTTTATTATAGATGAAGAAATTGAGGCACCAAAAGGTTAAGTAATTGGCACAAAGATACACAGCTGAAATACAACCACAGGCAATTTAGCTCCTGAGCCATCATGCAATACTACCTATGATCCATTTCTTACTCAGTAACTCACACAAGAGAAATGCCTTTTATCTTCTCCCAGGAAAGAGCAGTAATTTAACATGAGTGCACATTCCATACACATTTTGTTGTCAGAAACTGTTACTAAGGCAGAAGTGGGAAGGGAGGAGCAGCAATATGTGCCAGGCAGCAATTTTTTTCCCCTGCTGCATCAAGGCAATAAAGGAAGATTCTTTTCTTCCTTGAGAAGTTTGGCTGCAGCCTTCCATCTCTCCTCAGTGGCAGCCTCTGGTTCATCTAGCTAGAAAGGCCTCCTTCTTGTCTAGGCTGTCCATGTCCAAAAAACTTCTTCAAAAATCCCAGGAGATTTGTAAATAAAGTTGTACTTAAATGAGAAATGATTATTCTGATTGGTAAACTGGGCATTGGAAGCTGGACATGTGCAGTTCAATACCTTCTCTTTCCAAGCTCCTTATATCTGCCTCGGTAGTAAAGATTAGAGAAGGTAGGCTGTGCTCCTGCAGGTGAGATGTATCTGGTCTAAGACTGCCATGGCTGGCTGGTTAAGTCTGTTGAATTTAATTGTTAAGAAGCCCATTGTTGCTGCACATCTAAGCCATGTTTTCCAACAGCTATTTCAGTAATGATGTTGGTATTTCATCTTCTCCTTTCAGTTGGTTCCAAACATACACAGGGAAAAGGGGGATATAACTCATATTTCCTATCTCTAGAGTTGGCCAAATCAATCATGAGGTATAGTTAAAATATAAATAGGTATATATACATGCATACACATAAATGAAGATCTGTAAATCAAGAATTACAAGTGTTTCAAGGAAAAATACATGTAATAGTAGTTTTACTTTCTCTCCCTAAGCTGAATCTATCATGCTTGGGAGCTGGATTCCTAGGAGGTAGAGGAAGTATGTGTGTTCTAAACTAAATTATCTATTGTCCATAGATCTGAGTTTTCCCTAATGTGTCTTTCTAAGTAGCCAGAATAGAATGCAAAAGTAGGCACAGAGCAGGGGCAACTTGAACATGTCAGTGGTAGTGCCGAATCAATACTGGGCTGAGGTCAAAAACAAATATAGAAATTTTGGTTATCGTGGGCTTGATCTCAAACCTTTGTACAGAGGAAATAGTTAACTAGAAAGATGAGCAGATGCATACCATTTAGAAGAGAATTTGTTTACTGCCACAAATTACATACAATAAATGTCCTGTCCTGAGTGCCTATTATGTAACAGGCATTTCCACTTCCAGTTTTTGAGTTATTATCCTGACTAACTTTTTGAGGAAGCTGGGAAGTTGATGTTAAGGGTTGATGTTAAGGTTGATGTACAAGATCATGCAGCAGGAGGTGAGATTTAAACTCAGATTTATTGAAACATGGCACATTTTCTTTCCATTACATGATGCCAAGGTCACAGAAGTTTATTAAGTATAAATATATGCTATAGTCACTATATTTAAGGAGCTTACAGTTTAACCGAAAAGACAAATACATACCCATATTAAATTACTACCTATCAATTATGCTCAAAGAGCTAAAGTGTTAAATAAACTAATGGGTATCAGGAAAACAACATAAAATGAATTGCAAATATAAAGAAGAGATATAAATCATGTTAAGAAATCAAATAGAAATTCTAGAGATGAAAGATGCAATACTTGAGGTAAAAAATTCACTAGGGGTTCAAGAGCAGATTTGAACATGCAGAAGAAACAAAGAAAAACCACAGGATAATTAAAATGATCAAGTCTGAGGAGCAGAAAAAAAAAGGGAATGAAGAAAAGTAAACAGAGCCTAAGGGATTTGGACACCATCAAGAAGACCATGTGAATTATGGGAGCTCCAGATGAGAAGAGAGAGCAAGATGTAGAAAGATTATTTGAAGAATTAATGGCTGAAAATTTCTCAAATTTGATGAAATATGTAAATCAACAAATCCAAGAAGCTCAAAAAATTCCAATAGGATAAATCCAAAGAGACCCACACATTGTAATCTAATTGTTGAATCTGTAAGACAAAGAGAGAATCTTGAAAGCAGCAAAACATAAATAACTCTTTATGTACAAGGGATCCTTAATAAGATTATTATCCAATATCTCATCTGGAACTTTGGAGGCCAGATGAGAATATTTGAAGTGATAAAAAAAAAGTCAATTAAAAATTCTGTATTTGGCAAAATTGTCTTCCAAAAATTAAGGGGAAATTAAGACAATCCTAAATAAACAAAAGCTAAGGAGTTTATTATAACTAGATGTGCCCAACAAGAAATGCTAAAGGGAGTTCTTCACGTTGAAATAAAAAACACTAGATAGCAACTTGAAGCTGTGTAAAAAAATAAAAATCCCTTATAAAGTTAAAGACATGGATGAATTTAAAAGCCATATTATTGTAATTTTGGTTCATAATTTCACTTTTTATTTTCTACCACATTTAAGAGACAAATGTATAGAAAAGGATTATTAATTTGTTTCTAGGCAAGGTAAAAAGACAAAAGTTGTGGTGTTAATAACATAAAGTGGGGTGCAGAGCTGTATAGGGTTACAATTTTAGTATGTGATTGAAGTTAAGCTGCTATCAATTAAAATTATATTGTTACAACTTTAGGATCATGCATGTAATCCCCATGGTGATCACAAAGGAAATATCTATGGAATATACACAGAAAGAAGTGAGAAAGGAATCAAAATGTGTCACTACAAAAAAATATCAACTAATCACAATAGAAAGCAATAATGGAGAAAAAAAGAAAAGTAAAGCAAATAACAAAATGTCAGAATTAAGTCCTTTCTTATCAGTAATTACATTAAAAGTAAATGAATTAAACTCCCCAACAAAAAGGGAATAGATCAAAAGAATGGATTCTTTAAAACTGATCTAACTATATGCTGTCAAAAGACACTCACTTTAGGCTTCCAGCAAGAGTAGAGGAGTAAGTAAATTTGTGCTTGCATTCTCCTACAACTGCATCAAAATTACAACTAAACTACAGAACAACCATTGCTGAGAAGCACCTGAGGTCTAGCTAAACAGAAGCCCTATAACTAAGGATACACAAAAGAGGGCACTTCAAGATTGGTAGGAGGAGAGGAGATGCAAAACAGCCTGGTCCCACACACATGTATGACAGTTGAAAATTGGAAGGGATACCTCAGCTGCGAAGGCACCTCCATGAGGAGTGATGGGTCCTAGTCCCACACTGGGATCCCCACCCCAGGGTTCCAGTGCAGGAGAGAGAAGTCCTCATAAGTTCTGGCTGTGAAAACCAAAGGAAATTGTGGCTGAGTGAGATGGAGAGATGCTGGAGATCCAGGCATTTCTCTTAAAGGGCCTGCACATAGACTTACTCACTAATGGACTCACTTGTTCTGAGCATCAGCACTGGGGCAACAGCTCAAAAGGCACCAGGGACATCTGAGGAGGAAGTGAATTGTCTGAACTCAGGGGGAGGGCTGGAAGGGCAACTTTCTCCCAGAGTGCTGGCAGAAGCCATGGTTCCTTTGTTGTGCCTTCCGCTGATCTAGCTTGTGCTCACGTCAGGTGCTATATCTGAGTCTTTTTTAACTTAGCTAATATCATTCGTCTTGCTTTGGTTATTTCCTGAGTCCCTATCCAATCCAACTTGTGGACCCATCCAAACTGCCTCCAGTGGGTTTTCCATATAAACAACATGGTCTTTCCATGTCTTAGCTCATGCTGTAGACATTCCTAAAATTCCTAAAAGGTTCACAAACCCCCAACAAGAAGCATCTGGTCTTAGCATGTCCCATACCTCTTGCTAAGCTGCCCCAAGTGGCAGCAGCTGAGGTTCACAACTTAGTATCTACCAGGCACCTCTAAGAAAAGCACAAGTGGCAACCATCTGCAGATCACTTTGTAGCTCATATCAAGTGGCCCAGGTCAGGGCACAGGCAACAAATGATTGTGGCTGTACTAGAGCCCCTCCCAAGAGGCAACCAGAATGAACACACTTGGTGGCCAGCTTCAGACCACACTGCAGCACCACCCGATCACTTCTATAAGTGGCACACCCAAAGAGAAGAATTGGCAGGTGCTAGATTCCCACTAAAGCAAATCCTGCTCCTAAGGTTAGGCCCTGCACAATAGCTCCTCCACTGTAGTCATAGCCAGTAATCACAACCAATTAGACTGAGGGTCAATCCCTCCCATTGATATACCAATAGCAATCAAGGCTCAAATATAACCAGAGGGTATATACAACCTATACAAGGGACATACCTGGAGTACCTGGCTCAGGTGACCAGGAAGACTATGCCACTGAGCCCCACAGGACACCTACCATATAGGCTACTCCACCAAGACCGGGAGACACAGAAGCTCTATCTAATATGTAGGAACAAAAACAAGAAGGTAGCCAAAATGATGAGAAACGTGTCCCAATGAAAGAACAGAACTAAACTATATAAAAAGAATTAACCAAAATGAAGATGAGCAATCTATCAGATGCAGAGTTCAAAACACTGGTTATAAGGATGCTCAATGATTTCAGTAAGAACTTCAACAAAGAGATAGGAAATATAAAAATGGAGATAGAAAACAAAAATAACCAGTAAGAAATAAAGAATACAATAACTAAAAAGAATACATTAGAGGAAAGAAACAGTTGATTAAATGAAGCAGAAGATCAAATCTGTGATTTGGAAGATAAGGTAGCAGAAAATACCCAAAAAGAGCAACAAAAAAAAAAAAAAAAAAAAAAAAAGAGGCTAGTTTAAGAGGCCTCTGGAACAACATCAGTCATACAAACATTTACATCACAAAAGTACCAGAAAAAGAGCGAAGAATTGAAAAACTATTTGAAGAAATAATAATGGAAAACTTCCTTAACCTGGAGAAGAAAATAGACATGTAAGCCCAAGAATCACAGAGAGTCCCAAACAAGATGAACCAAAAAGGCCCATACCAAGACACTTCATAATTAAAATGTGAAATGTTAAAGGCAAAAAAAACTTGAGCAGCAAGAGAAAAGCAATAGGGAGTTACCTATAAGGGAGCTCCCATAAGATTGTTAGCTGATTTTTCAATGGAAACTTTGCAGGCCAGAATAGATAGGCATAAACTATTCAAAGTGATAAAAAAAAAAAGGACATACAAACAAGATTACCCTACCCAGCAAAGCTATCATTTAAAATCAAAGGACAGATGAAGAGCTTCCCAGACAAGAAAAATCCAAAGGAGTTCATATCACCAAGCTAGTATTACAGAAAGTGTTGGAGAGACTTCTTTAAGAAGAAGAAGAAAAAAAAAAAGGTAAAAAATACGAATAATAAAATGGCAATAGTTACATATCTATCAGCAGTTACTTTGAATATAAATGAATTAGGTGCTCTAATCAAGAGATCGGATGGCTGAATAGATAAGAAAACAAGACACTTACATATACTGCCTATGAAAGACTCATTTCAGATCAAAAGACACACAGAGACCTAAAGTAAAGGGATGGAAAAGGACATTTCATGAAAATGGAAATGAAAAAGAAAGCTGGGGTAGCAATGCTTATACCAGACAAAATAGGTTTTAAAACAAAGGCTATAAAGAGTGACAAGAAGGACACAGTAATCCCACTCCTGGGTATTTATCTGAAGAAAATCAAAACACTAATTTGAAAATACAAATGCTTCCATATGCTCATTGCAGAATTATTTATAATAGCCACGGTATGAAAGCAAACTACGTGCCCATTAATAGACTGGAGAAAGGAGAAGTGGTATGTATATACAATGAACTATAAAAAAGAATGAAATCTTGCCATCTGCAACAACATGAATGGACCTAGAGGGTACTGTGCTGAGTGGAGTAAGTCATACAGAGTATGATAAAAGCCATATGATTTCATTTACTTGTGGAATCTAAAGAACAAAACAAACAACTAAAACAGAAATAAACTCGTAGATACGGAGATCATTTTGATGTTGGCCAGATAGGAGGAGGGTTGTGGGGGTGAAAATTAGTAGTCACAGAATAGTCATGAGGATGTAAATTAAAGCATAAGGAATATAGTCAATAATGTTGTAATAACTATGTATGCTATCAATAGGTACTAGATTGATTGGTGTGATCACTTTGTAAGTTATAAAAATGTCTCATCAGTATATTGTACACCTAAAAATAACATAATATTATATGCCAAATGCAATTAAAAATTAAAAAACTAAAAAAAAGAGTCTCACTTTAGATCTAGAAAACACAAATAGAGTCAAAGTGAAAGAATAAAAAAAATATATGTTAAGAGTCATTAACAGAGAACTGACGTGGCTATACCAATATCAGACTAAAAAGTAAATCTAATAATTATAAACAAAGTGTATACCAAACATTAGAACCTCAAAATATATGAGACAAACATTGACGAGATTGAAGGGAGAAGTCAACAGTGCTACGATAATAGTTAGAAGCTTTAATACCCCACTTTCAATAAGGCTAGAACAACCAGATAAAAGATCAGTAAGGAAATAGAGGATTTAAACAAGACTAACCCAACTGGACCTAACAGATATATATTGTTTACCCAATAATAGCAGAATACACATTTTTCTCAAATGCACATGGAACTTTGTCCAGGAAAGATCATATGTTAGGTCACAAAACAAGTAATAATAAATTGAAAAAAAATATATACATATATATAAATATATATATATATATACACACACACAAAGGATTTTTGCTGATCACAATGAAATGAAGCTAAAAATGAGAAACAGGGGGAAACTGGAAAATTCACAAATATGTGTAAACTAAACAAGACACCCTTAAACTACCAATGGGTCAAAGAAGAAATCTTAAGGGAAATTAGAAAATACCTTGAGGTAAAGAAATGAAAACACAACATACCATAACTTTTGTAATACTGCAAAAACTGTGCTAAGAGGAAAATTTATAACTGCAAGTGTATACATTAAAAATAAAAAAAAATCTTAGATTAATAATCTAACTTTTTAACTTAAAATACTAGAGAAAGAAGATCCAACTAAACCTGAATGAGCAAAAAGAAGCAATTAATGAAGATTATAATGGAGGTAAATAAAATAGAGACTTGTAAAACAATAGAGAAATTTACTGAAATCAAGAGTTGTTTCTTTGAAGAGATAAACAAAATTGAGAAGCCTTTAGCTAGATTGACTAGGTAAAAGGAATAAGACCCAAATTACTAAAATCAGAAATGAAAGTGGGGGATATTACTGCTAATTTTACAGAAATGAAAAAGATTCTCAGAAAATACAAATCATTTGTACACAAATAAATTGAATAATCCAGATGAATTGGACAAATTCCTAGAAACATAGAATCAACCAAAACTGATTCATGAATACAAATATGACTTCTAAGGAGACTACTACTAAGGAGATTAAATCGATAATCAAAAACCTCCAAAGAAAAGTCCAGAACCAAATGGCTTCACTGGCGAATTCTACCTAACATTTAAAGAAGAATGACCACCAATCTTTCTCAAACTCTTTCAAAAAACTAAAAAGGAGGGAACACTTCCTAATTCATTTTCTGAGATCAACATTGTCTTGGCACCAAAGCCAGACAAATACAGTAAAGGAAAACTACAGACCAATGTCCAACATAAATATTGCTGCAAAAATCTTCAACAAAATACTGGCAAACCAAATTCAGCAACATACTAACAGGATGATACAATATGACCTGGAATGCAAAGCTGTTTTGACATGTGAAAATTAATTCATGTAAAACCACATTAATAGAAAAAAGGAAAACTCCATGTAATCACCTCAATTGATGCAGAAAAATCATCTGACAGTATTCAATAACTTTCATGATTAAAAAATTACTCAATAAGCTAAGACTAGAAGGAAACTTCCTCAAAAAGATAAAGGCCACATATGAAAACCCACAGGTAATATACTCCATAAAGACTGATAGCTTTTCCTTTATAATCAGGAAAAAGATGTGGATGCCTGTTTTTATCACTTCTACTCAATATTGTACTAAAGGTTGGTTATAGCTATAGCAATTAGGGAAGAAAAAAGAAACAAAAAGCATGCAAATTGGAAAGAAAAAAATGTATCTCTGTTTACAGATGACAGTATTGTATATAGAAAACCCTAAAGATTCCACACATACCAAACTGTTAGAGCTAATAAAAAAATTCAACGAACAGTAGAATACAAAATCAACATACAAAATCAGTTTCCTTTTATACAGTAGCAACAGACAATTAGGAAAAAAATGAAGAAAATAGTTCCGTTTGCAGTAGCATCAAAAGAATGTAAAATACTTAGGAATAAATGTAACCAAGTGGTCAAAAGAGTTGTAATCATGAAAACTACAAGACATTGCTGAAAGAACTTAAAGAAGACTTAAATAAGTGGAGATACATCCCATGATCTTGAATTGGAAGTTCTACTATTGTACAGATGACAATACCACCCAAAGCAACCTATAGATTTATTGCAATCTCATCAAAAGCTCAATGACAAGTTTTGGAGAAGTAGAAAAATTCATCCTAAAATTCATATGGACTCTTAAGAAATTCCAAATAGCCAAAACAATCTTGGAAAAGAACAAATTTGAGAAATCACATTTTCTGATTTCAAAACTTACTACCAAGCCACAGTGATCAAAACAGTGTGATACTAGCATAAGGACAAATAGATTAATGGAATAGAATAGAGACCCCATAAATAAACCTTCACATATATGGTCAATTGATTTTTGAAAAGGGTACTAAGAACAGTTAATGGCAAAGGACAGTCTTTTTAACAACTGGTGCTGGAAAAACTGTATATCTACATGAAAAAAAAAATAAATTTGAACCCATATCTAACACCACATGCAAAATTAACTCAAAATAAAATAAAGACCTAAACATAAGAACTACAATTATAAAGCTATAAAATACAGAAGGAAAGCTCATGACATTAGATTTAATGATGATTTCTGCGATACTATAGTGAAAGCACAGACAACAAAAGAAACAATGAATAAAATGAGTTTCCTCAAAATTAATAACTAGGATGATGAAAATTTCTGGAAATGGATAAGGATGATGGTTGTACAGTGTTGTAAATGTAATGAATGCCACTGAATTGTACATTTAAAAATGGTTAAAATGGTAAATTTTATCTTATTTTTTTACTACAATAAAGAGATCTCAAAAAAGATTTACTATCTCTTTCCTTTTTCTTCTTTGTGATCAATGGCATCCACGTTCTTTGCAAGGTGATCAGCTGAGCTTTGTGGTCCATATGTGAAAGAGTTCTGTTATCCCCTCTACCCCTCACTTGTCATTCCTATAGGTCTGACATAGTAATAATATTCATTTAATTTTTATTGAGATACAATTGACATAATATTATAATTATTTCAGGTGTACAACATAATGATCTAATATATGCGTATATTGTAACACAATAAGTCTAATTAACATCCATACCTATATGTGGTTACAATCTTTTTTTGTAATGAGAACTTTTAAGATTTATTCTTTGCAACTTTTAAAAATACAATACAATATTATTAATGATAGTAGCTTTAAAACATATGTATATATTTAGGTTTTGGAAATTGGACATGAACAAACAGTGCATATATTTATTGTAATAGTGATTCTTTTATTTTTCTAAAAAAGTACTTAACTTGATTATTTCTTTTATGTAATGGTTTATGTAAATATAGGAATGATCCTGAAATTTAAATGGTGTGTGAAAATCATAAAGGAATAATCAGCCAGGAGAGAATTAAGTAATAAAACTTAAGTAAGGGAGATTTCTTAATGCTAACTTCTGGGGCTGGCTAGGAAGGGGCAACACAAATTAGGAGAGGAAGGTTTACATCTTAAGTAAAGAGAATAGACTTAGTAGAAATAAATATGTCTAAACAGACAGTTCTCTCAAGAAGACACACAAATGGCCAACAGACATGTGAAAAGATGTTCAGCTTCACTAGCTATTAGGGAGATGCAAATCAAAACCACAATGAGGTATCACCTCACACTTGTTAGAATGCCTATCATCAACAGGACAAATAATAACAAGTATTAGAGAGGTCGTGAAGAAATAAGAACACTTGTATGCTACTGGTGGGAGTGTAAATTAGTACAGGTATAGAAAATCATTAAAATGCCTCAAAAAATTAAGAATAGAATTACCATATGACCCAGCAATCTCTCTTCTGAGTATTTATCCCCAAATATCCATAAATATATACACATCCCAATGTTCACAGTAGCATTATTCACATGGCCAAAACATGGAAATAACCAAAATGCCCTTAGGTAGATGATTGGATAAAGAAGAGATGGTACATATGTACAATGAAATATTCTCAGCCATAAGAAAAAAATAAAATACTGTCATTTGTGACAACATGAATGGATCTTGAGATTATCATGCAAAATAAGTCAGGCAGAAAAATTTGAGAACCATATGATTTCACTTATATGTAGGATATAAAACTGAAAGTGACAAACAAACAAGGCAAACAGAGACTCATGGACACAGACAACAGTTTAGCGGTTACCAGACGGAAGTGGGGAAAGCAGAGATGCAAACGATAAAGAGGGTCGAATATATTGTGATGGAAGGAAATTTAACTTTAGGTGATGAACACACATGCAATATACATACGATATGTTATTGAACTGTACACTTAAAACCTATATAATTTTATTAACTAATGTTACCCTGATAAATGTAATAAAAATAAATAAAAATAAATAAAATTTACATATAAAAATAGATAAATATATCAGTCACCATTTTAAGGTCCTTATATGTGTTCATCCATATCCCTCATGACAAGCCTATCAGATGGATATTATTAACCACACTTCACCAATGAAGAAATTCAGAAACAGAATAAATAATCCCTGCAAGTTTACATAGCCAGTAAGCGCAGAGCTATAATTTGAACTCAGGTAGTCTATCTAGAGCTCACTCTCTAACCACTACTAACTGCCTGCTCCTGCTACTGATAAGAGAGGAATCCTTAAGAAAAAAAAGAAAAAAGAAAAAAGGAAAAGGAAATAAGTATTTCCTGAACACTTAAAGCTATCAGCAAATGAATTTATAATGGTACAACACCATAATATGGTAGAATATTAGACAAAGTGTACGTGAGAAAGGAACTTCCAGCTACCATGAGTGGGCTAATTCTTATATTTTGATTACTGTGTGGTAGAAGCACTGTTAGACTACAGATCTATAATAGATGAAGGTGCCACTCCATGTGTTAGGAAAGAGTCTCCTGATTGAGCAAATCACAGTGTGCCTTGTGTGTGGGGACTGAGAATGTCTTGGATAGGCAATGGTTATTAGGTGGTCAGAGGTGCTTGCTTTTATAATTTCCATTTTTCAAATAAGAAAATTGAGGCTTAGAAAGACAATAACTTTCCCATAGCTGGGACCCCAATATAGGTCTGTCTGACTTGACCTCCTGTGCTCTGAACTAATTTAGGGAAGCTTGTGTTCTTGGTCAGACACATTTCTAGACCTTTTTTCTACAAAGCTTGGCAAGCTTTGTATTGTGTTTTATTAGGGGAGGAGTTCTCTTGTTCTTTTATGTGCTGATTAATGCTTTAGAGCCATTCCAAAGGGAAGCCTCCAGGGATATAGGACTTCCTGTGTTACCCACAGCTTGATATGTATATCTTTTATGTCTTCATATAATTAGTTGATAAAAATGTTGAATTAGAGATGGCCAGAACTGGGCAGCCTTTCAAAATAATCTCAAAAGATTGGAGTTATGGGCCAAAATCAATAAGATAAAATTTAACTGGGTAAAATGTCAAGTCCTAACTTGAAGTTAAAAAATATATATATATAAGTACAAAGTGATAAAGAGTTGGTTTGAAAAAGGGCTTGTAATTTGGTTGATTACAAGTAAGGTCACATTGTGAAATAATGAGTAAAATAGAGATGGATTCTTGGTTGCATTAAAAGCAGGATTAATGGCCAGAGGAAGGGAAATGGTATGCCCTTGTCCATGGCTGTGGTCATACCCCACCTAAAAATCATATCAATTTTTCATGAACTTGATGAACATTGACAACCAGAGGACTATGGTCAAAGGGAGCAAGATGGTAAGTTTTAAGAAAACTATAACAATTAAGAAATAATTCAGGAAATTTGAAGAAGAGAAGGACCTGGGTAAGAGAAGCCTTTGACTGGGGGCTTACTAGAAATTCTGATTATATCCCATACCAGCAGGCAGAGGTGTGAAGAATCCTGGGATACAGGAGGGGATAAAGGATATCTCAATACACATCTATCTTATCTTAAACATGCAACCATTTTGACTCTCGTGAGCATCTCATATTGTCTTGGGGAATTTAGTGAGTCATTCACACCCTAGAGTACCAAATCAGAAGTGGGTCCACACGTCATTTGCATTTAGTTTTCCCCTCAGTACATCCAGGGCTTTGTGTTCTTTTGCCATGTGTCTGTCCCAACCTAAGGCCAAGACATAGGCACTGGATTCCTATGGGAATAAGCCATGGAGTAGACTATCTTGATGCCACTGACTCTCTACCCAAGACTTTGTAAACCTCAGTGATCTGAGCTGACCACATTTAGCTTCTAATGCTTAAAGGGAGCTTTCAGAATTTAAGAGTTTCTTTTATCTCTCAACAAAGTCTATTGTCCAGCTGAGAACCCAAGAAAGTCATCGTTGATACTCATTGCCGAGTAACAGCTTGGTGTTTTAGTAGATACCTGTCTCTCTCAAAGCAATGACAACTGTTGATTCTATAAGTGGGCAGCTTTAGAGCACTGTAATTTAATGGGAATGAAAACGACATTGTTTTCATACTATTTCTAAATAATGAGACAGATAATATGTGGTAGAGAAAGAGAGTAGTTGTTGAGCTAGGAAACACTAGGGTCTGGATGAAGTAAAGTGTTGCAATTGAGCCCACATTTTTAAATAAAGAATAGGCAGATAATGAATAAGAGATAAACTTTTTGTAGGACCAATAATTTTGTCACAAGAAGCATTGTATAAATGATTTCAGTGGCACAATAATGTCAATAAGTTTTATTCAAAAATTCAGAAATACCTTTTATTTTTACATTTCTTTTTTAAAAACTGTATTAAAATTTTATTAACATCAGTATCCAAATAAGGTCCATACATTGCAATTGGTTGTTAGGTCTATCTCTTTTTTTTTTTTTTTTTTTGTCCTTCACCTCATTCTCCCAGCCCTCAAGCCTCCCACCCCTCTGTCCATCACCAAATTGTCCACTATATTTGTGAGTCTGTTTTTGATAAGTTTGTTCTTTTTATTCCTTAAATGCTGCATGTAAGTAAGTAAAATCATATAGTGTTTATCTTTCTCTGTCTGACTTAAATACCTTCTAGGTTCATCAAAGCAATATCTTTTTCCATTCCCTTCCTTTTCATACTTAGGGGTCTTGTTTTCTTATCCTTTCAGCCACTCTATCTTTGGGTTGGGGTACTTAATTCTTTTGCATTTAAGGTACTTATTGATAGAAATGTAGTTGTTATCATTCTTTATTTTTCTTTTTGATATATGTTTTTCCTTTTTAAAGAAGCCTCTCCACCATTTCCTATAATTCTGGCTTGGTGGTGATACATTTCTTTAGTTTATTTTTGCCTGGGAAGCTCTTTATCTGTTCTTTAACTCTAAATGATAGCTTTGCTGGATAAATTATTTTTGGTTATAGATCCTGAGTCTTCATCCTGTCAAATATTTGTGTCAAGCCCTTATGTCCTGTATAGTTTCTTTTGAGAAATCAGCTGCCAGTCTTTTGGGTGTTCTTTTATGAGTAACTATCTGTTTTTCTCTTGCTGCTTTTATTATTCTTTCTTTGTATTTAACCTTTGGCATTTTAATGATGATGTGTCTTGGTGTGGGCCTCTTTGGGTCCCTGATGTTCAAAATTCTCTGAAATTCCTGGTTTTATGTCCAGTTTCTTCACCAGGTTAGGGAAGTTTTCCATCATTATTTCTTCAAACAGCTGTTCGAACATCTTGATTTTCTTCAGGTATGCTGATCAGATGAATATTTGGAGCCTTAATAGTGTCCTATATGCTCCTTAAATTATTTTTATAGCCTTGGCTTCTTTTTTATTGCCATTCTGATTGAGTGTCCTGATTGGCTTTCCCATCCTCTAGATAGGGCATTTGATCCTCTTCTTTATTCACTTTGTTTATTCCTTTGTTTATTCAATTTAATATATTTCTATCTCAGATAATGTGTTCTTCTCTTTAGATGGTTCCCTTTTATAATTTCCATTTCTATTTTTATGTTTTTTTATCTCTTTGTTGAAGTTCTCACTGAATTTTCTATACTTCTCAAAAGTTCATTGAGCATCTTTATAAACAGTGTTTTGAACTCTGCATTTGTTAGATTACTTGATTCCATTATATCTGGATCTCTGTTCTCTGTTCTGTCATATGGTTTCTGCTTCTTTGTCTTCCTATTTTGGCTGCCTTTCTGCGTCTGTTTCTATGTACTAAGCAAAGCTCCTAAATCTCTGGTCTTATTAGTGTGGATTTGTGAAATAGGTGTCCTGAGAGGAGTTTAGCTGCAGGCCAAACTTAGCCCAAGCCTCTACCACTCCAGGGCCAGCTGTTAAGATTCAGCAAGCAATCCACAGATGCTGTGCTTATAGTTGCCTCAAAAGCCCACACCAAAAACTGAGGCTGCCTCCAGTGTGAGTCTCAGCAAGGAACACCTGACTCACTGAGGGTACTCCTGGATGTGGCTTAGGTGGGGCCACAAGTTGGGGAAGGCAGACTTTTGGGTAATCTCTCTGGGCAGAGAGACCTCGGTTATCCAATTTGATGACATCACGTCTATGATGACACTGTGTCTGGCGCACTAGTAGTGGGGAGGGCTCAACAGGGAACAATGGATACCTCAGCACTTCTATGCATAGCGAGTGTTGTCTCAGCCCTCACTCTGACAGTGTCTCCCTGTAAGTCCCTGGTGCCCCCTGTGTACAACCAAACTGGCATTGGTGCTCAGAGCAAGCAGGTCCATCGCCATGAAAATCCGCTCATGGACACAGCCCCTTTAAGAGGTTTCTGCCACTGCCACTGCTGCGGTCTCTGTCTCGCTCAGCCACTGGAGATGGGTAGCCCTCCATCCTTGCCCCATCCTACCTTCTGCTGTTGCAGGATGATTTCTTGTATTTCTTCCTAGTTGTATGGCTTGTTCACCTAGATCTCAGGTAATTTTTTCTTGCTGCTGCTCCTTGTTTTTATCACAACTTTGATTTGGTCATCAGAGGGAATGAACAAAGCCTCTATCTATACCATTTTTTTTTCTCTCTCTTTCTTAAACTAACTGTTAATCGAAGGCAATGCTGGAAAATTAAAAGTACTTGATTAAATGTTTGTTGAGGACAATATATTTAAGAAATTAGCTGTGTTTTGTATAGAATATTATACAAACTAAGAATAAAAAGAAGGTAAAGAACTACGTTTCAGCTGGGGAAAGCCTTTTACGAACTTGGGTTGAGGCATGATAGTAAAGATTCTTCCATGTACTGTTAAGTGGTCCTTGTTTTCTGTTATCATTAAACTCACATTTATATTTAGGGATTTACATGGAAAAGTTAGATTCATCAAGAGGCTGAATTACCCATCAGAGTTTAGAGATGGCCCTCAACTTCTATAAATTCACCTGCACCCCATACCTTATCTTCATTTCCTTTCTTTCAGCCTTGTAGGACAAGGCAGTGCTTTTGTAATATTTCTCTATTCTTGGCACAAATTTAAATTAAAAGACTCAGAAAAATAGTATAATGCCAGCAAATGACTATAGAGAAATGACTATGTCAGGCAGCAAAGCTTCAATATCTATAAAGGAATCCCATATCATCACACTATTCATTGTCTTCCTTTTGTACCAGGTTCCTGTTTAAATGTTTACTACCCTAAGTGAACTTTCTTTTATAGTCTTGAAAAGCTCTAGTATGTTCCAGGAAATATATGACCCTTCTTTTGCACTGTATTGACACAATGCTCGGTCTCTCACTTCCTATTTATGGGAAATTGTACAGAGCTCTTGAGGTACAAATGCTTTTCAAACTTTTTCACTGAGCGTTATCCCTGGTGGATACTGGCTAAAATACTATAATATACTCGATTCAGAAGACTTAGAAAAAACCATAATTTATAATCCCACTAATCCTAGAAATTTTTTTTTCAAAATATTGTTAGTGGAAATACCATTCTAATCTCTTTTCTATGTGTGTATTTATGTACAGACTTTTATATAATAGTGGTATCATATATCACTCTTCCAAAATATGTTGAGCACTTTTACATGTGCCAGGCATAGGCCATACTCTCAGTCAGCTACACTGTAGTTGGAAGGTTAGACATTAATCAAAGAGTCATATAAATAAATACACGGTACAATTCTCTTTATGTAGTTGACAAGTGCAAAGAAGGAGAGACACATGGAGCTATGAGGGTATAAAATAAAGAGAACTGACTTAGTCAGGAGATTGGGATCTAAAAGAAGCTATGAGTTAACTAGCTAAGAAGGGTAATATATTGTTGAGTGGCCTGCTTTAGATTTTTTTGTGTGTGTTTCATCTTTGTACTTATTAATAAACTGCTAACATTTTCTTGGTTAAAATTCATTTATGACATGGAAGTATTTTAGGCATAGTATCCAATCATATGGATATACTGCAGTTTAATGAATTTCCTAACATTAGATAGTTAAGTTTCTTACTTTTTATTATGAGTTATGCTGTAATGAATATTTTTACACCTATTTTTGCATATGTCTCCAATAATTTCCTAAGAGTATATTTCCTATAAATGGGAGTGCTGTGTCCAAAAGGTATGCATATTAAAGTCTTTGTAATTGACTACCAAATTGGTCTCTGAAAAGACCTATTGATCTATTTTTCCCTCCTCCAGCAGTGTAGAGGAATGCTTGACTACATGCTCACCAGCTCTGTGACTTCTCTTTCTTTTTAATCTTTACAGATTTTAATTTAAAAAAGGCATCTCACTAAAGTTTTACTTTTAATGCCTTTGCTTGCCATCAAGACTGAACTTTTTCTTTTGCCTATTTTTTCAACTTTATTGAGATATAATTGATTATATATATGTATAATAGTGTAAGTTTAAGGTGTATAAATGTTGATTTGATACACTAACATATTGAAAAATGATTGCCACAGTATAACATTAGCCTTTGCTCATTTTTTAATGTTTTTTTTTAATTGAGTTTTAGGAATTCCTAGTATGTTTTATTTTATTTATTTTGGTGGGTCTTTATTTTTTAAATATTTTATTTTTCAATCACAGTTGACATATAATATATTAGTTTCAGGTGTATAACATACTGATTAGACATTTACATAACTTATGAAGTGATCACCCCAATAAATTGAGTACCCATCTGACACTATACATAGTTATTATAAGATTTTTGATTATATTCCCTATGCTGTACTTTACACCCCCATGACTATTTTGTAACTACAAGTTTGTACTTCTTAATCTCTTCTTTTTGGTTCACCCCAACCCAACCCTCTGCCCATCTGGCAACCAACAAAATGTTCTCTGTATCTATGAGTTTGTTTCTGTTTTGTTTGTTCCTTTATTTTATTTATTTATTTTTCATATTCCACATATAAGTGAAATCACATGGTATTTGCCTTTCTCTGTCTTACTTATTTTATTTAGTGTAATATCCTCTAGGTCCATCCATGTTGCTGTAGATGGCAAGATTTCATTCTTTTTTTTATGGCTGAGTAATATGCCATTACATATATGTACCACTTCTTTATCCAATTGTCTATTGATGGGAACTTAGATTGCTTCCATATCTTTGCTATTGTAAATAATGCTGCAATTAACATATGGATTCACACATTTCTTTGAAGTAGTGTTTTGGGTTTCTTTGGTTAAATACTCAGAAGTGGGATTACTGGAGTCCTTCTTTGTCTCTTGTGATAGCCTTTGTTTTAAGGTTTATTTTGTCTGCAATAAATATTGCTACTTCTGCTTTTTATTTTCTGCTTCCATTTTTATGAAACATCTTTTTCCATCCTTTTACTTTGTCTCTGTATGTCTTTTGATCTGAAATGAGTCTGTTGAACTTTTAAATAGATTTTTGTTTGTGCAAATTTCTTTTGTCAGCTGTCTCTTTGTGTTACTACATCATTTTCAAATTGTCTCTGTGTTTGTTTCTTATTAGCTCATTAAGAGCAGAGGCTGTTTGGGCCCAATAGATTACCTAAAGCATAGTAGGTACCAGTAAGAGGATGTTTTTAAGTGATTGGTTTTGAGGGCTTCACCAATTACTAGACCAGGAAAAAGGAGAAAGCAGTTAAGATTGCTCCAAGCTTATTATCTTAAATAATCATCATGATTAAAGAATCAAGATCTTCCTTCTGAATAATATAATTTGGTCACATATACAAATTTCACTTCTGCTACTACACGGCCCTATGTACCTAACCTCGAAGGTTCTTTAAATATAAGGGAGAATTGAGCTCAGTGGTCAAAAATGCCTCTTCAATATTATCTTCTCTTTTAAACCTCTGGCTCCCAAGAGGTTGTAATGAAGCCTCCAAGTTAGGATCTTCTAAGTCTCCCCAAAGAATGCGGTGGGCAAACACTGGGAAAGGTTCCAAGCTAAGGACCCCTGACATGGCTAAGGCCTAGAAATCATCAGTCTTCCATGTCCAGAAAAGAAGAATGAGGATAGATGAAAGAATATAAAAGCATATAATATAGAAAATGATTTAAAGATCTGTGGGTTTTTATCCAATAAAAGAAATGATTTCAGGAGTGGCAAAATATAAAATCTGTTATCAAATGCATTTTAATTATAAAGGATATAAAACAAATTTGCATAACTAAAATTGAGTATAACATTATGGATTAATAAAGAAACATGATTTACTGTGTACAAGTTATTGTTGTTTATAAGTTCATTAATTCATTACTTCATTTTTTATTTAATCATTCAACAAATATCTGTTAACTTCCTAATAGGAGCCAGACATTGTGGGGGGCGGGGCAGAACATATGCTGTTGCCTGTAACATGCTGACTTTGCTTGAGTGGCCTTGTTTATCAAAACAGTGGAAGATAAGCGCTTAGAAGAATCTGTAAGAAACACTGTGTTAATGACAGGGCTTTTGGAAACAGGAAGAACAAGCAAAATTTTGGGGATAAAAGGTAAATATAATCAAATACTGAATTTGTTCAGTGATGTTTAAAATTTAAAACTATTCACTTAAAGCTATAAAGAACTTTTATTGTCAAGATGTCTTCATAAAACAAATAAAAAAAACCCTACTTTGTTATCTTGAATCTAAAGCTCTCTAGCTTTAATTTTCCCCTTCTTATTGAAAGATTTTTACTATAATGCATTATTTTAGAATGCAAGTTTTCCTGAAATGCTACTATTGAATGACGGGACAGACTGTATTTTAACTCTATGTCTTGGTCTGTATGACCAAGTGTCAAGGAAGACCAATGACTGGAAGCGGAGAAGCAGATTTGGTTCAGCATAAGGAGAAAGAATTTTGTAAGGAAGAAAATTAGAAAGGATTACCATATTTTTTCAGACTGGTAATGAGTTGTCTCTAATAGTAACAATGATGATAAAAATGATGATGGCATAGTAGTGACTGTGTCTTGTGCAGTTACTACCTTGTCATTGGCTGTGCTAAAAGTTTTACACACATTATTTCATTTAATCTCAAAAATATATAAGAGGTATTAGAATCTGCATATTTAGATGAAACTGAAAACAAGCTAGGCTAACCTACTGGCCCAAAGTCACACAGTTAGAAAGTGGCAGCACCAACCACCTGCTTTAAAGCACCAGCTTCAATGGCTCTAGTCTCAATTATGAGGCTATTTCATCAGGTTATCATCAGCGAAGGTGTTCAAGCATAAATTGGATTATTACATGAATGTAACAATAAAGGGCGGATTTAAACTTCAGAGAGAATGGGGGTCACTTGGCTGGTTAACAGCTAAGTCAGTAACTCTAAACATTTTTGTTAATAGACTCTGTTGAGAATTTGACAACAATCTATGGTTCTCTTCTGTAAAAAAAATCCACATGAATACACGTGTAAACCATCACAATGTACCATTTTGTTCCTATAGCCTTTGACACCACCTGTGGGCCCTACATTGCAAGCCATTGCTCAAAAGATACTTTTGCTCTGGTATGTGCTTATGAAGGTGAATTTTCCTCCAAGTTCTGCCTACAGGTGTTGAGATGGTGCCACCACCATGTGACACTAATAGAAAAAAAAAAAACATTGAATAAGAAGAAAGAGAAGTCCTCCTTACACACGTCTCAAAGAAGGTTTTATGTGCCCTTGGAAATCTCTCACTTGGCTGTTACAACTTCAGGTGCGTTCAGAGTGACTCAGAAATAGAGACACAAACCATATATAAAGCTTCCACTTATATTATTATTTATGGGGCACAAGAGCCTGTCTCTCCTTGGCAAGCCCCATTGCCAATAAAGAAGGGTGACTAAGGAGGAGGTGTGAGACCGTGGAGGGAAAAATGTCTGTGGAAGAAAATATTTTTATATGTTGTTGATTTCTGGTTCCTGCCTTGCCTGATGGTGCATATGTTTCCAATAATAGAATGAGCCTGTGAGCGCCATATCTAGAGAGAGGCCATACAGTACAGGAACTCTCCATGCTCCCCCCACACTCCTCCCATGGGAGCTCTTGTACTGTGGGCCTGGAAAACATTCTTCAGCTGGCCTGGACCATCTTAGTCTGGCACCCATCTCAAAAACATATACGTGTGTCTGTGAGCACGTACGCATTGTATGGGGCTTTGTTCTCATTCAAACCTTCTTTCTCATTGGGATGTTTGGATTGCAGAAGTTTCTGGGGGGTTGTGGATGCACTTTAGGGCCTTCCGAGTCCCCTGAAGAAGGTTACAGTGTTTTCCCTTTCTTCTGACCAGCCTTCTATTTGAATGCATTGTTATATGCTTAATTGCTTTGGCACCAGTCCTAGGAACAGGGATCAGGGCTCTCTACACAGGTTCCTGATGGTTTCTGGGGAAGCTCTGCATGGCGAAGGTTTACAGAGCTGGAGACAGAATGCCAAGGGATGTACAGAAAGTGTGTCTGTGCCGCTCCAGCCCGTGACTCTGCTCTACTTTGAGTTGAGCCCTCTCTCTCATCCAGCCTCCACTCTTGTTCTCATCCAGTTCATCCACCACACTGTTGCTGGAGCAAGCTTTTTCAACCACAAACATGTCATTATGTGGCTTAGAAACCCCCAATGATCCCCCGAGATCTTGTTATAAACAATAATCACAATAACTTGTACCCATTAGCAAGCTCTTGCGCTGTGCCAGACACTTAGCAAAGTGTATTCATGCAATACTTCTGATAATCTTTCAAACGACCTCACCAGATGAGGTTTACTGTTCTCCACACTTTACTGATGAGAAGGCTAAGATTGAGAGTATGTAATGAAGGTCACACCGCTGGTAAACAAAGACATTGCATAAAGTTGTGTTGCTTATGTATATCTTTCACAAGGGCACCAGGTGGTGTGAATGAGACCTTAGAGCCAGCTGGGCCTCTGTTTGCCAAGCCATTTGCTTTCACAAGAGGCCCCTTTTTTGCTTTGCTATGTATTCAGAACAGCACTCATTCTTCAGGTCTTAACTTAGCACTACCTGTGATGACTGCTTTCTTGGGCTAGCCCATTTGGTGCTGGGGATCCAGAGATAATCAAATATGGCCCTAACTTCAGAATTGTATAGGTCTGCGGTGGAGACTGCTGACACAATAGAGGAGACAGGTGGCCTAGGGATAATTCTATTTCAGTGGGCTACGTGTAAAGGTGTAGCTGTGCACAGTGCCCTCAGAGAACACAGAGAAAAACCATCCTATCCATCTTGGATGAAGAAAATGTCAGGAGGAGGTCCAGGAAGACTTCCTGAAGAAAATGATGCCTGAGAAGTCTTACTAACAAGGCCCAGTTAGGCAGATGAAAGTGGAGATAGGGGAAAAGAAGGAATTCTTGGCTGCAGGAACAAAGGTGTGAGCAACATGGGTGTCCAAGATCTCTTTGTGGAAAACCCACTCGTAAGTGAACTTGCAGTGGAGATATTGAGATCTTAAGAAAAAATTTGGAGACTTCAGGGAGAATAACCTATAAAATTCCTTTACAAAAAAATTTACATTCACTAAAATAAGAACAGTCTGTTAAAGGACATGACCTAAGTTATGCTCAGTAGTCACTGTGTTGTAAAGCTTGAGATTTCCCTTCACTGAGGATGTAATGGGATGTTGTAAATTCATCTGGCTGTGTGGAAGATGATGGACATTTTCAGAAGTCTGTCTGTGTTTGTTCCACCACCCTACGTCCTGCCTTTCTGAATGCTCAATGCATGCTTTCCCCTGGCCAGGTCCCAGTGAAGCAGAGAGACTTGACACTTCAGATAGAAAAAGCTTAGAGTCACCTGTGTTGAACAATACATCATTTCTAGTCAGGCATTTTTTATACTTCCTCCCTTTCTTAATCTTTATTGTCAATTCATTCCACTCACTATTTTCTTGTGCCAAAGCCTGTACTATTCCCATCAATCATACCCATCTATCCTCCATTTTCACCCCAAGCTCCACTGACTAAGGGATACTAAGGTACCTCTGCTTCTTTATCCCCAAGACTTTATTGCATAAAGATCTAATTTCATTATGCCATATATTTTCCCTTTTGTTTTTGCCCTATCAAAAAAAAATTTTTTTAAATCAAGGTAATCCATGAATGATACTTAAAGAGTCAAATAGTGTTACAGGGCTGATAACAAAAAGTGGTTCTAGGTCCTACCTTTCTTCATTCCTAAATCTTATCCTGACAGGGTTTTGTTTTCAGGGTGTCATTGGCCTTTTTGTTGGGTATGCACATTTATGTTTCCAAGTAGTGTGTGTATTATTTATTTATTTTTCTATTTAAGACATCGTTGGCCTCCTACTGTAGAAGGGAATTTTAGTTCTCTCATTGTCTGCGCCTCAATAATACACATATGTTTTCTCTCCACATTCTATAATAATTTCACAACTTTGGTTAAACCAATCTTAAATTTTTATAAGATTATGGTTACATACAATTATTAATAGCTGAGTCACAAAATATAATTACATTCTTTTATTTTATAATATTTTTTTCTGGAGTTATTTTTCTTTATTAAATTTTCTATGAATTTATCAAATTTTTGCCTCAAACACTTACAGAACTATAAAACTTCTCTCAGTAAGGTCAGGAGCATCAAGCAGATTATCGCTCCCCCACACCCCACTTTGGGCCTCTCCTCCTCTTGCTCTGATCTGTACTGGGTGTTTTTCAGGCTCATTGCCCAGTTGCCCTGGGTCTTCCTTCTACCATGATGCCCCACCATCTTTCTCTCTTCTGATTTAGATCCCCATTGCCTCTTTTTTGCTTTTTTCTTTCTTTCCACAACTCTTTTTTAGTGGAATAGTAGCTTCTCAGAAAAGGGTACATGGAGGTAAATTTTTGAAAATGTCTTTATACTATTCTCACACTTGACTGAGTTTGGCTGGCTTTAGAATTCTATGTTTGAAAGATTTCTGTACATAATTTTGAAGACATTGTTTCACTATGTTTTAGCTTCCTTTGTTGCTCTTGGAAAGACCAATGCATTGTTGATTATGGATTCTTTTGTGTAAATTTTCTCTATCTCTTTGGAAGCTTTTAGAATCATATTGTTATGCTGCAGTTCAGAAATTTCGCAGTGAAATGTCTTTTTGTGGATTTTTTTTCATACTTAGTGAACTTCTATAGTTTAGGAAATCATATTAGTGTTGGGAAAATTTCTTGTGTGATTTCTTTAATTACTTCCTCTCTTTAATTGTATATGTCCGCTCTTACTGGAACTTGGTTATAAGACTGTCTGAATTTGTCCTCTAATTTCTTGCCTCTACTCTACTAGTTTCCATTGTTTAACCTTTAGTTCTGGGAAATTCCTTTAACTTTAACTTCCTATCTTTCCTGCTTTTTTTTTTTTTTTTGGTATTTTTAGTTTTCACTAACACTTGTAATCCCCAAGAGCTCGTTCTAGTTCTCTGAATGTGCCTTTCTTCTAATAGCATCCTGTTCTTGGATGTGTTATATTTTCCTCTATCTGAGGATGTTAATAGCTTGTTTTAGTAAAAAAGTTTTGCCTGTTCCTTCCATTGTTTCTCTGTGTGTGTGTGTGTGTGGGTGTGCACACAGAATTTTACTGTTTACGTTAGTGTCAGTCTTCATGTTAGAGTTTTTTAATAAAATATTTAATGACCTCAACAGTGCATTTTTATTTAAGAGTGAGGACTAAAAAGCTCATTGGAATTTCTAGTGTGGGGACTCAGCTTGATTATTAGGGAAATTCACAGTAAAACTTGGTGGGAATTGGAAGGACACAAAATTGTCAATATTGTCCATCTTTTGTCCAGAGAGGACTCCCCCAATCTCCTGACTAGAAAAGCACAAACTTGGCTTCCAGGGTCCTGAGTTTCTCAGTGGCATGAGAGTGGGGACCCTCACTGTTCAGTCTGTAGACTTTCATTTCACCCCTCTGTTTCTATTGAGATCACCCACTCCTGCTCTCTGCCGTGTGTAATGTGCTCAAGTCCAGAACTTTTCTATTTCAATCTTTCTTGCTGATGTTGGGAAGAGATAATCATGTGAATCTATAGGGTTGGGAAGAGGCTGTGGGAGGGACCTAACTCTTCCTATTATAGAGTTTCAACAGATCCTCTTATTTTTTTTTTCTAA
This sequence comes from Eonycteris spelaea, assembly GCA_003508835.1. Classification (NCBI taxonomy): domain Eukaryota; kingdom Metazoa; phylum Chordata; class Mammalia; order Chiroptera; family Pteropodidae; genus Eonycteris; species Eonycteris spelaea. The sequence continues at coordinate 79,755 of PUFA01000323.1, read as the reverse complement.
ACTTTCAAATTACGTGATGCCGCAAATTTATGAGACTTTTTTAGGTTCTGCAATCCAAATTGGCTTACTTCTTGTTGTCTTACCCACTATAGTCATTCGCTTTATTTTCACCTCTGAAGTATGTCAGTTCCCACTGAGCCATCCACTTTCTATCTTCCAAAATTTTGTTGATGTGTCTGGTCATTTTCAGTTTTTTTTCCCATTCTCTTTGTCTCCTCATGAGTTCATAATTACCTTCATTTTAATAGCCTTTTAGAAGAGAAAAGGTTAATGATGGTGTTCAGGTTGCCATATCTAACTGGAAGTTATTTTACTTCTCTTTTCCTTTCTTGATTCTTAATCCTTCTTTTAAAAATTATTTATGACAATAGAGACTACATTTTGAATATGTTGAATACTGGAAAGCTTGTGTTTGTTTCATAGACCAAAAATAGAAAATTTGCATATTCTAGAATTCTGAGTAAAGGAAAATTGCCAGTAGGTTTTAATTTCTGAAATAAGTCCAAGGCAGTAAGAACTCATAATTCCCAAAGGATGCAGTGTGGTCTCTTGAACCAAAGCACTGAATGATGGCCAAGGATTGTTGCAATTTCACCTCTTCTACTAGTCATACGTGTAACCTTGGTCAGATTTGTTCTCCTCTCTGGGACCCAGTTTCCCCTGGAGGAAGGTTCTTTCAGCTCTTTATTTCTATGCTTATGTTTTAAATTTTCTGAGATTTAGCACTCACAAAAGGAATATTAGTCATTGGGAAAGTATCCTAGGTGAAGGCAAGCACTCACACAAAGCGTTCATATTCCAATGTATTCCTTAAATTTTATTAATTTTCTTCTATGTTGTCTCAAAGAATTTTTAGAGGAAATAATTTTACCCACTGTCTTTGAGTAATTCCTGTCTTTGTTTTGAAATCACAATAACCTCCCTTTATCTGAAGGGAATGCATTCCAAGACTGCCAGTGGATGCCTGAAATCGCAAGCACTGAACCCTATAAAGGCTATTGGTTTACACACACACACACACACACACACACGCGCGCACACACACAACACACACACACACACACACTTTTTCACTTAAAGGAAGATTTTTATGGCTTCTTTTCAGCATATCTGAATTGCCAGCATCACTACTCTTGCACTTTGAGGATATTGTTATGTAAAAGAAGGTTACTTGAACCTCAGCACTGTAATACCATGAGAGTCGATGTGATACCCAAGATAACTACTAAGTGACTAAAGGGTCGATAGCATATACATCATGTATATGCTGGACAAAGGGATGATTCACAACCTGGGTAGGACAGAGTGGAATGGTGAGAGATTTCATCATGCTACTCAGAATAGCATGAAATTTAAAACTTAGGAATTATTTATTTCTGAAATTTTCCATTTAATATTTTTGATCTATGGTTGACCCTGGTAACTGAAGCTGTGGGAAGAGAAACCATGCATAATGGAGCACTACTGCACTGTTATCTTCTCTGAAAGTATCCTATATTTGGGTAGCTGGTACTTATGTATGCAATTCTGGCTGTCTGTTTGGAGCTTAGCCTTTTAATGCACAATTCCACAAGATGTGCCTCAGAGCCTTTTCATGAGCTGATCCCTCTCTCTGGAACACTTTTCCCTACCCTTTATTCTGACTAACTCATACTCATCCTTTAGTTCTCAGCCTTATATTCATTTCCCCAGAGAGGCCTTCCCTGACTCCACAGACCAGGTTAAAACCTCTGTCATACGTTCTGACTTCCCTTTACTTTTTTTTTTAAACAGCTCATATTACCTCTTAAATAAAAATTGCTTCCAGATGTCTGCTTTTCTCTTAATTCTTTGGCATGTGCTCTCTGTTTTGTCTCATATCATCTATGTATGTAGCTTGGCTTTTTTCACAGTTTTCCACAAGAAATCCACTTATACTGTAGATGTCAATAAAATTCACTCAGAATCTGGAGGATTTGAAGGTAAGTGGAATTGTGAAGCATATGCCTTTTTGCCTCTTACCAGCCTCCTTTCTCCTTCACCCTTCTTCCCATCATTGCCTCTGAAATATTTCCTCCTTAATTGCCCACAGAAACTACATTCTCTTTTATTATGTGGGTGGTTCTTTTTTTTCCCCTGAAGCTGTGGTGCCAGCTGACTTCCAGGCAAAATAATCTTTGCTTTTACCCAAATAAGAAGACATCCCTAGAAAACAGAACAAGTTCTTTTCCTAATTAAAATTTCAGTGAATAATGCTCCCTACCCCTATTTAATTATATAGTTATTGGTGCAATTGCATGTTTAATTCTTGCTTTCTCTACTAGAACTAAAGTTCCGTGAGGGCCGGGACCTTATGTATCTTATTTCTTGCTACATTTGCCGTTTTTTGCCCATAGACTGACATATGGTAGGTGATTCAATGAATGAATTGGATAATAATTCAGAGATTCTAAAATCACCCATTCCGCACAGAAAGAGACTCTTGATATGGCAAGAACTTTAACTATAGAAGTGTTCTTATCATCAGATGAGAAAAAGTATGGAAGAACAATCTCTTTGTAGTGAATGAAGGGGGAGGGGTTATTTGAAATTAATAATAAATGGCCTGTAAAATTTTAGGGAGTCAGAGTTAATTCATTCTGTTTGCTCTTGGCCCAGAATATAATCCTTGTGTGTATAGGGATTGGGGAGTGGAATAGAGGTATTAGAAAGCTAATGTATCCTTAGTACATATTCCATGTATTGTTTTAGTTAATTTTCAACAACCAAGTAATGTAGTATTATTATCCTGATGTTATGGATAAGAGAACTGAAGCACAGAAGATTTATATAAATTTCCCACTAATACAATTAATAATGTTAAAGACAGGTTTCAAACTCAGAGAGCTTAACTTCTTCGCATCTACTCTTAAAAAGATTAAAGATAAAAAAATTTCTTATATTTATCTTTATTTTTACTATTTTCAACACTTCTTTTTTGTATAGATCTAAATTTCCATTTGGTACTATATTTCTTCTATCTGAAGAACTTTCTATTATATTTCTTTTAGTGTAAGACTCTTGGCAATTAATTCTCTGCTTTTTTGTCTGACAAGATATTTTTAAAATTCATTTTTGAAAGATAATTTACCTGAATTCTGGATTGACAGTTTTTCTTTAGTACTTTAAAGATATCATGCTATTGTCTTGTAGGCTGCATAGTTTCTGACTAGAGGTCTGTGATAACTCCTCATTGCATTATATTTAATGTTTCTTTTTTTCTCTGCCTATTTTCAAGATTCTCTATCTTTGGTTCAAAACAAGTTAACTATAATATGGCTTTTGTGAATGTGTGCATCTGTGTGTGTGTGTGTGTGTGTGTGTGCGGCGCGCGCGCGCGCGCGCACGCTTTAGGGAAGGCAACCCTTGATTGACCTCACAGACTGCAAGGACCTTGTCAATTTACAATCTCCTATTTATTTATTTTTTTACACCTACAGCACCTGGTCTTTCTAGGTGGTTTCCCATCCAAGTACTAACCAGGCCTGACCCTGCTTAGCTTCCGAGATCAGATGGGATCGGGCATGGCCATAGACTGTATGTGTGTTTTAATCCTTTTTGTAATTCCTTGAACTTCTTGAATTTGTTATCATTCATTAATTTGAGAAAATTCTTAGCCATTGGCTCTTCATAGATTTCTTCTACCCTGTTCTCTCTTTTTCCTTCTGGAACTCTAATTACACATATATTCGACCATTCGCCATTATCACACAGCTCTTGGATGCTCTGTTTTGTGTTTTCCATTCTTTTTAGATCTCTATTTTAACTGTTTTGGAGGAAGATTGCCTATTACTTTGAAGTTACCCCAAGAGCCTCTTCCTCTACTTCCAAATTAATTTCTTGTGCACCAGAAGGCCTATTACAAAACATTACCTCTTCATTTGGTGACAATTGAGTTATTCAGTTCTGTATGATGCATTAATAAGCAATTATATGGATACAGAAATAGAAACTTTGATTTATTCATGTAGAATTGATTTATATAACAAGGTGAGAAGTGGCATAAAGAACTGAGTAACTTGGCCAAGGTCACACAGCTGGTAAGTGGTAGAGTAAGGATGACTGGCTCCAGAGACCTGTGTGTGTACCCACTGACTTATGGAGCTTAGCCAGAACTGTGAGAAGGCAGGGAAATATGTGTACCTTCCAGTTCTAAAAATCAAGTGCTTTCTATCACATTAGGCTGAAAACATGAGCCTGAATGAGAATGTTGACCTGAAGGAACTTTTATGCTTTTTGGCTATGTTTGTTAGTGAGGGAAGGGGGTAGGGATCATGGAGAAAAAGAATGATACCTGTCCTGACCCTTCGACCACTATTAAACTTTACTCAAGGGTAGTTAATGGCATGGGAATCTTGTTTTTCTGAGTCTTACCTTACTTTACAAAGATCTCTTTCCAGGGGGAAAAAAATTGTTCCTAGTTATTTTCTTAGCCTCAGAACTGAGGTGAAGGGACCATAGCTGGCTGAAAGTCCCTCTCTGACCTTAGTACCCCATTTCTGAGGAAAGATACAAGGCCACACTGCATGTGTAGGGCTTTATGATTGTTACTATCTCCAGAAACTGCCCAACTCTTAGAGTGCTGACAAGGACAGCTGATTCTGAAAGATGGTTCTTTAAAAAAGGCAGATGTACCTTGGGAAAGCAGCAGCCTGAGGAAGCAGTTGGGATGTCTCAGTGGCTCCAAGCCACTTAAGGCATTCCCAAGAGCAGAAAACCTAGAGTCCAAAGGTGCTGCTGGTCTTTGGAACCTTTATAAGCAGTGTTCTTGGATTTCTAAACTCTTCAAAGTTCAGGGAATACGCATGAGAAAAAGACACATAAGCATAGGCAGTGTATGCCATAGGACATCAAGCTGGTAAGGGAACAGAGAGGGACAATTATGGAAGAGATGGACTCCAGGGATTCAGTGCAACTGTTTAGTCACTATGTAATGTTCTATAAAGAAAATATGTAATACATATTAATCACAGAAACAGTTATCAAATACTTACTATAGAAAAAATATGATTCTAGCCATTTTATAGGTTCATAAAGTTTTCAGATAATAACTCTGGCTCCAAGAAAAGTGAGTCCAACTGGAGAGAAAAACACACACATAAAAAGCTAGTCCTACAGAATAACATATAAGAGCAGCAGCATTGAGGTAGTAATCCTAGTGTGGGTATGCTTGGTTTTAAATATTTTACTAGTCCTGTGATTTTAGCTAACTACTGGAAACACATTTTCTTTATTTTTGAAATGGGAATACTATCATTACCTTACGTAAACATAAAAAGCACCTAGGTCAGTGTTAAGTATATATTAAAACTGCAATAGTTGTTGAATCTAAATTTAATGAAGCAGAAACAGGTGGTTGTATTAGTTTTCTAGGGTTGCTGTAACAAAGTACCACAAACTGAGTGGCTTAAACGGGCCAGAAGTCCAAGATCGAGATGTTGGCAGGGTTGTTTCCTTCTGAGGGCTGTGAGAAAGAATACATTCTCTCCTAGCTTCTGGTGGTTTTCTAGCAATGTTTGGTGTTCCCTGGCTTGTAGACACATCACCCTGATTTCTACCTTAATGTTGTAATAGTGTTTCTCTTTCTCCATTTCTCTTTCTTTCTCTTCTCTGTCCCATTTTTATAAAGACAATTATATTAAATTAGGGGCTCACTCTACTCCAGTATGGCCTCATCTTAACTAGTTACATCTATACAATGACCCGATTTCCAAATAAGTTTTAAATTCTGAGGTACTGGGGGTTGGGACTTCAGCATATAAATTTGGCAACAGGGGGTGGGGCACACAATTCAACCCATAACTATGGTAAAGATAAAAAAATTCTAGAGAAGATCAAGAAGATGGAGATAGATCTCTAGGATACAGGGTGATTGGTGATATTTTCTTAGATCACATGAGACATAACCCAGGACTTGATAGTTGACAGAAACATGATGGTGTTGAGCCACGAGGGGTATTACAATGGGGGAAATGTGATAAGCAATGATATAGAGGCAGAAATATGTAGGTATGCTGGAAGGAAGCTAGCCTGGCTAGACTGGAGAATATAGATCAGAGTACTTTGGAGGCCCTTGACTGCTGAAATAAGGAGTTTGTACTTCATACTCTTGGCAGGAAGGAGCTATTGAAAGATTATGATATATAACACAGAGACAAATAAGCAGTTCAAATAAGACCTGAAGTATGTAAATATTTACTCCAGTTATTAAAAATGACATGAGGGACCCATATTACCAGAGCATTTACTACAAGTTACTTTGCAATGGTGAAATTAAATTAAGTGACCTTATTCTCTATCCTCTCTGGAGCTCTTTGCAGATATTTGGCCCCTTGGCTAGTTGGACTTAGGGGTATGATCTATGTTCATATGAGAGCTTGTCTGTAAGTCAGGTGATCTGATTTATATAGGGATCAGGTCAAATTAATAGAATACATAGTGTTCTTAGGGCTAAAGGGAGGACAATACAATGGAAATCTGGCAGATTGTGTTAATCAGGAAATGCTGGTAAGAAACAGGGAGCTCTGAGAAAGGAACAGGTGACTCACTAAATGGAGATATGAGAGAAAATGCAAAAAGTGTTCTCAAGAAGCTCAGGTTTCATAGATTACCACAGCTCACTGCCCAGGCTATTCATCCTTACTCCACTAGGATCTCAACACCCAGGTCACACCAGACCAAACCTCATGGAAAAGTATAAATGTACCCAACCAACCAATTGTTTGGTCTATAGGATGCCAACTAATTTCAAAGGAAACTACTCTTAAATCTCAGTTGTCGGTTGCTGTGGCAGCAAATCAGCATAGTCCTAGTGTCTGACACATCTGACATGTCACTCAGTACAAGAGCAACATCTGGCACCATGAAATTTTTGTGGAGAACCCCACACTCACCACAGACTACATAGGCTCTGTAATTAACTTGTCAGCACTCCCCACTGGTGGCCAGAAATTTTCACTGTTACTAGAGGGCTTAGCTCAGGGTGCGAGCCATGGTGTGGGAAGATTCTCTTGCCCCGACTCTTGGAACCAAGCCTGGCAGTTCTGGTGGGTGAGTTTGCTGGGACCAAGTTCTTTTCCTCTGCATGTTTGTGTACTTTCAGTTCTTCAGAGTTCTGTTTAGAAGGATTACATTATCGGTTCTTTAGAGACTAGTAGTATGGTCCTATTACAGAGAGAACATGACTTAAAGCAAATGCAAGCTGATTACATCTATCTAATGTGTAAGTGCATAGATTTTGTATATAATTAGCATGTTACTCACTGTATGTTAAAATCCACTGGGTTCTCTGCACTTGGGCTTTTTACCCTAAGGTCTCCCACTCACTATAAAATTGCATACTAAACCTGCTTTCTTTCTACAATGACCCTTGGCCCTAATTACCCCTCCCCCAACATTGAGATAATACATTTAAAACACAGTGATTGTTTGGCACTTGACATATTGCAGGCTCTGAATAAATGGTGCATAATAAGAAGTTACGATTACTCCTACAACATGCCTGTTGTAACATTAACATAGGCTCACTAGTCTAGAAATTACTTTTCATTTGGATTTCTTATGAACAGTCATACCCAAATGGTAATGCTGACTGGAATTATCATGGAAGGAAGAGGTGTTGGCTTTTCTGGTGTGGCCAGCAGTCATGTTATCAGCTTTAAGTGGCGATCCAGGAAGGGAGCATGTGCCTTCCAGATATAACAGGGATTGGTGGCACCTCTTGTTTTCTTTATCAGCTCTGTGACATTCAATAGAAAAATCCATGCTAGAAGAAATTTTGGGGTAGTAGTTTATTGTTCCTAGTTTTTTTCCATTAAAAAAATCCAGTTAGAGAAAAGGTCATCTTCTTGCCTATGGCTTAGTGTTTTCAGTATTATTGTGGACACAATGAGAATAGAAAAGACAGAAAGTATAGTTCCTGTGATCAGAAATCTATCACTTTGTTAGCCAAAGAAGACATTTACACATAAAAACAATAAATAAGTAAACTTAGGAAAGATTTTAAAAACTTTCCAGTTACTATCCAAAATAATCTCCAGATTCAGTACAATTCCTATCAAAATACCAATGATGTTATTGCAGAAATAGAAAAATACATCTCAAGATTTATATAGAATCTCAAAAGACAACAAATAACCAAAAATTTATTGAAAAATAACAAAGTCAGAAGGCCTCACCCTCCTGATTTCAAAACTTACTACAAAACAGTATGGGCATAAAGACAGACACATACAATGAAAGAGAGCCCCGAATAAACCCTTGCATATATGGTCAAATGATTTTAAACAGGAATTCCAAGATTGTTCAAAGAGGAAAGGGCAGTCTTTTCAACAAATGGTCCTAGAAAAATTGGATATTCACATACAAAAAATAAAATAAAATAAAATTGGACCCTTACCTTATGCTATATACACAAATTAACTCAAAATAGTTTAACAAATCTAAATGTAAAAGTTAAAGCTATGAACTCTTAGAAGAAAAAATAGGAGAAAAATTTTGATGACATTGGATTTGGCAATGACTTTTTTTTTTTTTTGGATATTAAACCAAAAAAGCACAGGCAACAAAAGAAAAATAAATAAATCGGACTCATAAATAATAAAACTTCTTTGTGCGTTGAAGGACACTATCAACAGATTGAAAAGACAAGTCATAGAATGGGAGAAGTATTTGCAAATCATTTACCTGGTAAAGAATTAATACCTAGAATATATAAAGAATTCCCTACAACTCAACAATTAGCAAAACAACCCAATTAAAAAACGATCAAAGGACTTGAATAGGCATTTCTTCAAAGAAGATATGTGATTAGACAATAAGCACATGAAAAGATGCTTAGCATCACTGAGTCATTAGAAAAATGGCAAATGAAATCCACAATATATATTTCACATCCATTAGAATAGCTAGTATAAAAACACAAAACAAAAACAGAATATAATAAGTGTATTAAGATAGTGGAACAATTAGAACACTTGTGCACTGCTGGAGAGAATGTAAAATGTGGAAAACATTTCCACAGTGGAAAACAAGCCACTGTGGAGAACAGTATGGCAGTTTCCCCAAAAAATTAATCACTGCATTACCATATTAATTCAGCAAGTCCACTTCCAGGTATATCCTCAAAAAATCGAAAGCGGGAGTTCAAACAGATATTTGTACACCAATGTTTATAGCGAGCATCATTTATAATAACAAAGTGGAAACAACACAAATGTCATTCACAAGATAAATAGATAAAAAACTACAGTGTAACATTATTTAGCTTTAAAAGAGGAATGAAATTCTGAAACATGATAGAACATGAATGAACCTTAACGATATTATACAGTAAAAATAAGTCAGACACAAAAGGAAAACTATTGTTATGATTCTACTTGTAAGAAGGTACCAAGAGAAGTCAAAGTTATAGAGACAGAAATGATGTTTTGCCAAAGTCTGAGGGGAGGGAGAATGGTAAGTTTATTGTTTAATGGGTAGGGAGTTTTAATTTAGGAAGATGAAAAAGTTCTAAAGATGGATGGTGGTGGTAATTGTATAATAATGTGAATGTATTTAATGCCATTGAACAGTACACTTTAAAATGGTTAAATTATAAATTTTATGTTTATTTTACTACAATTAAGTTTCAAGGGGATTCCAGATGAAAAAATGATCAGTCTGGGAGAACGGAGGATGCTTTTAGAGAAGCAATGACTGTGGATTGGCAGAGAGAAGACTGGAGGACAGGTGTCAAAGGCTCAAGTTTGGGTCTCGTGGTAAAAAATATTTGCAAACCATATATCTGATAAAGGATTAATATCCAAAATATACAGGGAACTCATACAACTCATAGCAAAAAACAAATAACCCCATGTGAAAATGGTCAAAGAACATGAAGAGAAATCTTTCCAAAGAAGATAAATAAATGGCCTACAGATACACAAAAAGATACTCACACATCACTAATCATTAGGAAATGCAAATGAAAACCACAATGAGATATCACCTAACTCCTTAGAATGACCGTCATCAAAAAAGACAAGAGATAACAAATGTTGATGTGGAGAATAGAGAATTGTTATACACTCTTGGTGAGACTGTAAATTAATTCAGCCACTATGAAAAACAGTATGAAAGTTCCTCAAAAATTTAAAAATAGAACTACCATATGATCCAGCAATTTCAATTCTCAGAATATATCCACAGGAAACTAACTAAAACTCTAGGTTAAATAGGTGTCTACACTGCATGTTCAAAGCAGTATTATTTATAATAGCCAATACATGGAAACAACCTAAGTATTCATGGATGGTAGAATGGATAAAGAAGTTATGATATCACACACACACACACACACACACACACAGAGAGGAAATTATTAAGCCATGAAAAATGAGGGAATTTCTGCCTACTTGTGGCAGTATGGATAAACCTTGAGGGCATTATGCTAAGTGAAATAAGTCAAACAGAGAAAGACAAATACTGTATGATCTCATATGTGGAATCTAAAAACAATAACCACAACAAGAACAGCAACCAAGCTCAAGAAAAAGAGATCAGATTTTTGGTTACCAGAATTGGGAGTTAGGGGGAGAGAGAATGGGATGAAGGTGGTCAAAAGGCACAAACTTCTAGTTACAAGATAAATAAGTACTCAGGATGTAATGCACAACATGCAGACTACAGCTAAGACTGCTGTATGATATATATGAAATTTATTAAGAGAGTAGATCCTGAGTTCTAAGAAGAAAAAAAACATATATACATATATATTTGTACCTATATGAGATGATGGATGTTGTGGTAATTATTGCATGATTATGTAAGTCAAATCATTATGCCATACAACCTAAACTTATACAGTGCTGTATGCCAATTATATCTCAATAAAACTGAAAAAAATGGAGTCTAGTATGGAGTGTGCAAAAAGAACTGATAAGAGCATGATGGCAGGGCTGGAGCTCTGTGAGAGAAGAGGCTAAATAAACATGGGCTGTGGGGTGGGTCTGTGGGAGGAGGAGGGCTGCTTGCTGGTTTCTGGGAGAGACCAGGGCAGGCTCTTGAGCAGGAGCCACATGTCAGGAAGAAGGACTATTGCTGCTATTTTACCAGGTCTGGGAGAGGAACAACAGGAAAAAGGAGGCAGAGAGATGGCTTGGATTCTGCTGAAGCCACTCAGCCCCAAAGTATCAGCCTGGGCTAGGGGAGTGGTAGTGGTGGTGGGAATGAGGGGCCCTGGCAAATTTATCAGTCAAGTGAGATCCTACCTCCTCCCCTTAATATTAGGTGGTTGTCTGGCTCCTTTGCAGTGGGGAGGATTGGGTTGGAACATTCCACCTCCTCTGTTTACAACTTTTCTGTGTGGGCCTTTAAAAGTGTGAGTCAGATGTGAATGAGGAATAGGCATAGTGTTTATCTAGGGGACTGTCTCTACGTGGCTATCTCACATAGTAGATGAAAAAGTTGGATTAGGTACTAGTACAGCTCTGATAATTTCTCAGTTCATTCCATGTACAGGCACTGTGTGAGGCAAATACACAGTGAACGACAGGCATCTGTTCTCATGTGGCCACTTCCTTTTGGTTTGTGTCATCCCAATTTCAAGGAACTCATGTGTGCCAAAGTGCCTAGCCTAATATCTGGCATAGAGTAGATGCTTAAAATGGCACCTATTGTTTTTACTGCTCCTTAGGACTCTAGGTATCCCATTAGAGTCATACTTCATCATGGCATTACTGCTGATGTGTGCTGTTTGCACATTCACCTTTTTCTCCCTTTCTGGTTGTTATAAAGCTAATCCTAGATCACCCCAGACGCTGCCCCAGCACAGGCATGAGCTCATCAGGCATGAAGGAGGATTGACATTGCTTAGCAACTAGGAAAAGAGCTCCAGCAAGTCCCACAGGGGCTCAAGAACCTCATCTCTGGGGACTGTGGGAACAGAAGGCTTCATTTCCATATAAAGATACAAACAAACCGAATTGGTCCCCAAAAGTTACCCTTCATGACTGACACTCAAGGGAATGATCTTACTTGTATTCTGATTAAACACTCTCTCAAGCTCCAATGTGTACTAAAAGGGTCAGATAAGAGAAATAAGCAATCAGGGTTGGAACATCTTTAAGCCCTCTCTCAAGAGATGCACCACACAGACTCATACGCATATGCCCAGCAATGTACACATTCAGATGCGCATGCACACGCAGTTCCATCAGTCTGCACTGAGTCAGAGGGGCTGCTTGCATGTAAGAGGCCATCAGCCATCCTATATGTCTGGATCAAAATGAGGACAAAAGTTGCTCAGATCAGGGATGTTGTGCAACCATGTGTGATGGATGCCGGTTCCACTTCCTTATCCTTCTACATTGCGCAATCTGTACCATGTGAGAAAATTCAATACACAGTGGAAAGTACGCTGCTGTCAGCCACATGAAGTAGGGAAAGGAGTGAGTGTTGAGGAACTGATCTATATCTATGGAAACTGCTAGTCCTGGTTTGCTTATGGAGGAACTCAAGTATTCAGTTTCCATAAAGGGTTGATTTTAAGGTAATGAGAGAGATTTTTAACAGGACAGATGCTAAAGATATTCTGACAGATTGCTAAATAAAGCAGCAGGCATAGGGCAGAGGGATAATGTAGTGGCTCCATGAGAACTACTTTTGTCCCTCACGTCCCAACCATGGAAGGTGGCATGATAAGAGATTAGAATACAAGGCCTGGAGAGATGAAGATTCCACTTAATGAATGATAATTCATCACCAGGAGAACAGTGAGGTTGCTGGCCACAACTGCAGCATAGAGTCAGGTTGCCTGGGACTGAGCCTGTCTACCACTCATTGGTTGTGTGACCCAAGGCAAGTACTCTTATGTGAAATGAGCCTAGTGATACTTCACAGGGTGGATGTAAGAATTACTGAAGCCATATGCATATGGTTAAAATCCCAGATCCTGGAGCAAGCAATAAATTCTCTCCATTTCTGACCACCTAATATTTGTTTGTGTTTTCACACCTCTGGATTCCACAGTCAGCTCACCCTGGGTGCTTTATTTGGTCTCCTGTTCCCCAGTCTTAAGCCTGGACTGTTTTACTCCTGCTGATCACTTAAAGGCACATCAATAAAGACATATTCTAGACGGTGTGATATTGTGTTCTTGAACTTCTTCAGGTAGAAGTCTATAAATCAGTGCCTGGATTGTTAGTTTATTGTAAAGAAATCAACTTGGGAAATAGCAAATGAAACAAAAGAGCTGTATAGGGCCAGTGTGGGCGTAGAAGTTTTGGGACACTCTTCTGTTGTACCACCCTTCTGTTTATTTCAACTTATTACAAACCTGGAAGCTCCACACCACTTATTTTTCATCTGTCCAGTCCCTGCTTCTTGGAACATCTGTCACCTTCTGTGACATCACACACTCCTGGTTGGTTTTCTGCTTCTTTGGCCATTTGTTCTCTGAGGTTCCTTTGATGGAGATTTTCCTCTGCCCAAACTTTAATTTTAGAATGCCTCAGGTTTGGATCCTAGACCACTTTTTCTTTCTCACTTCGCTTTCTCTGGAAGATCTCACCCACTCTACGCTTCAAATGCCATCTCCCAAACTTAACTCTCTAAATAAGACTGCTTTTGAGCTCTTAATGCTCCATACATTGAAGTTCCTGTTGATGCTATTTACTACCTCAGCTCCATCTAATTCTCTCTTCTCTGTACCCTTCTTTGTCTGTACTCACTGTCCCTCACTTGGATGACTTGTGACAGCCTGTGAGAGGCACGCTACCTTCATTCCAATGTCTTCTACACTCAGCAACTAAAATGATCAGACTGCCATTGCCTGTATAAAAATAATTCCTAGGATCAAGTCCAACATTTTTTAACATGGCCATATTAGGCCTTGGTTCATTCTGACTTTATCTTCACCACTTTGGTTTTCTTTCAGGTTCTTGAATTTACCAAGTTTTTCTCCATTTCATAGCCCTTCTCATATCCTTCTTCCTGCCAGGTGTATTTTTTTAACATACTGGTGTGGTAACATGAATTTTCCTTTGCAGCACTTATCACTAAAAGTATTTGTGAAATTATTTATCTCTTTCACTGAAATGCAGGCACCATGTCTTTTGTTCAACTCTTTATCTCGAATGCTGAGCACGGTTTTATTTTGACTCAATAAATCCTTCTTGAGGGACTGAAAAACCAGTGAAGGAGCTAAAGGATAAAATTCTGCCTTTGCCTGAACCTGGAAAATAGTTGCTCAGGCTAGTGCCTATGGATAGACATGAAGCTCAACTTTTCTCCAGATTGTAGATTTAGACACCTAAAGAGGGTACTGTCTCTGTGTCTAGGCCTTTGGGTGTCTCCAAGGACAGCACTGTGTGTGTTAAATAAGCTTGAAGACAACAAATCTATGACACTCCAGGGTGTCCAGATAGGCTCAATGTGAAGAGGTAGATTGTAACATTTCTTGCTTTGGCAAGTAATAATTTTAGCATGCTATAAAAAAAGCAGAGTTCAGGCTTAAGCAACCAATAAACTTGGGTGTGAATCCTAGTTCAATAGCCTATTATCTTATAAAAATCAGGCAAGTTATTTAACTTCTCTGAGCCTCCAGGTTAGGTACCTATCACACTGAGTCATTGTGAGGGTTAAATTTTATAATCTATGTTAGGTGCTCAGTTCAGAGTTGGCACATAGAAAAGGCTGACTAAACATTGCTATTGTTGTTTACCATTATTACTAGTGGCACCAATTCTCTAATAACAAACTATTTGACCTTTGCTAGGTTGCTTCCTCCAGATGTAAGCACCAATGATTCCGGAACTCTTAGGTTTCATCCATTCTATAGCTCTCCTAAACACTCCATGGAAAGGGTAAGATATTTTTCTCTTTGCAGCCATGTTCAGTTGGAATTGTCCTGGAAGATGATCAAGAATACACACAGGAGGGGGAAAGTCCACTTTAGTCTGGCTTGGTCCTGCCTGGAACCTGATACTTTTGGTGGAACTAGAGGCAGATGTTTCATGACAGCCACATCATGTACATCTTTCTGGGAAATGGATGACAGGAGAGGGACCAGCGAAGCAGAATTACTTAAATTTATTTCCTTGGAAGGAAAGATATTGTTGGCAGACTTATGCTTTGCCTCATAAATGGGCAGGGAGACTGAGCAGGAAGAACTGGGTTTGAACCACTCCTCTCTGCCTGGCCAGGCCCATGAATATTGCCTCTGAGAGCATGGTACTTGGCTCCAACTCATACTTTCCATCCCCAGAGGTCCCAAGTTCTCCTTCTGCCCCTTTGGTGACTGTCGTTAATCTGATACATGTTTGATTTGAATCCATTTGAATGAAATGTGTGGAAGAAAAAGAAAAAAGTACAAATAAGGACAATGACTATAAGTAGGGAGAGATGGGGGAAAAAAAAATGGAGGAGGCCCTGTGCAAGAGATAAGATTCTATCCAACTGAATGACAGAAAACCCAAAATTAATAGTGGTTTAAGCAAGATTAAGGCTTATTTGCACACACATTAAATGCTCAAAAGGCAGACCAGGCGTTTGTTAGTATGGCTTTGCAATTATAAGTGACCAGATGGATTCCTTCTATACCATGCCTCTGCCATCTTCAATATTGCAGTTTTCACATTGCAGTCCAAGATGGTGGCTCACAACTTTTGCCATCACATCTGCATTCTGGGCAGCTGGAAAGAGAAAGAGAGAAAAGGGTGAGCGGCAAGGAAAGTGCTTTCTCTTTAAGGACATTTCCCATAAATTGAATACATTGCTTCAACTTATTATCCCATTGGACAGTACTAGTCACATAGCTACATGCAGCTGCAGAGAGATTGGGAAATGTGTTTTAATTCTGAGTGGCCACATGTCCATCTACCTTTTGTGGGGTTTATTACTGAGGAAGAAGATCAGTACAGGTATCAGAGAACCATTAGCAGTCTCTGTCACACCCTGAAAACAAGAATGGACACCATAGAATGATATCATAAGAAGACCACAGTCATCCTTGAAAGTTGTCTCCAAGGCTGAGCAGCTAGGTCTGATTGGAATTTTAATTCTACTGGATGCTAGCTGTGCAATGTTGGGCACATTTCTGAATCTCTCTGAGCATAAGTCTTTTCTTTTGTAGCACTAATAATAACTTCAGAGAATTGTCACCAGAATTAAAAGAGGCAATGTTAGGAAATTGCTGTCCTTCTTGGACGAACAGTTGGAAGCTGACAATGTCTTCTGATTATTGATGTTTGTTTTGGATGTGGAACCTCCCCAAGGATCTCCTTTTCCTTGGTCAACTGGAAATAAGATTTCTAGCTGGCTATTCATCATTCTTGTGACCATTTACCACACCCTTCAAAAAGGCCATCATTTTCTTTTTAGATAAATTAATCTCGCTCAGATTTTGAGTTCCTCTGAAAGCCAAGAAGCTCCTCGTTAGAACCAAGCTCTGACATTTTAAAACTAATGGCTTATAACAAGAGAATTATTGGTGAATTCTCTCTTCAGTTAGTGTTTAATTCTCTGAAACATGCATTTAATTTAGGCTTAATGAAGCCGCTATTGTCCACTTATTAATAAACACTTATTAAAAACATATTTTTGTTGCTGTGATGTGGTCGTAGAACTCCAACAAGCAGTTCCAGCCTTCACTTCCACCTTCTTCTCCTGCTGCCTAACAGCCAATTTCATGTTTCTCCAAAAGGATTTTATTAACTGCAATCTTTGCAGGGAAGAAACATGTCTAAGGCTGCTCCTTCTATCTCCATCTCAATGAGAAACAGACCCCAGACTGTTCCCCTAAAATACAAAGCATGTGGTCAACTGGAATATCTGCTGTGTGGCCTTCTTCTGTGGGCTATGGATCATGCCCATGCACTGCACCTGCTGCTGGACTGAGGCAGGGCCAGGCTCTTTATGTTTCCTTTGCACAGTTACCAGAAAGTGTCATGTATAATTTCTGATAAAACTGAAAGACAGCTAATAATACTTGACATTTATGCAGAGTTTTACAAAGCATGAAGCATTTCATATGTTTAATAAAAATGACAAAATAGTACCAACATTTATTGGATACATAAATAAGTATTTGTGCATATCTCAAATGTATCATCTAGCATGATGAGCATTATTGTATGTGTTACGATTAGCAAACTAAGGCTTAGAAAGTACAGATAACTTATCCAAGGATACAAGCTCAAAGTGGCAACTCTCAAAAGAGGTGAACTTGAGACTCATGTGCATTTTCCTGATTTCCACTATAATTTCTTGCTTTGTGAAGGAGTCAAGTGCAAAAAAGAAGAGGATCGGAATTGAGCCATACAAATGCTACCTATTTTGAACCATAGCTGAATATTTCCTGAAGGAAGATTCTATGAGTTGTAAGCAGCCCAGGAACAAATATTTTCTGCCTTCTTCCAAGCCCCTTTCTAACTGGGGTGGGGACTACAGGGTTACTGGCTAGGAGGATTAGAAAGAGAGAGATAGCTGTCTTCACACAGGACAGTAGAAGCTCAGCACCATTGGCAGGGCTGTGGTGGTCACATTTAGGGAGATTCAGGGAGCCCTTATAATTATTAGTAATAATGCCATTTTCCTATTTCATATTTAATGTTACAGTTTTCCTTGGCCTCATTCAATCTATAATTGTACCTCTTATAGTAATAATTATATTTATCTTAAACATCAATACATACATATTGATGTTTCCTACGATTTCTATAAAACATTTTCAATGTTTATCAATATTAGTTGTAACAAAAAATTCTGAGTAACATTTAATTTTTAATCATTTTATGTGCTGCAGTTGGGTTATCTTATATTTTTAAGTTCAATTTTATGGCTTTTTTCCTTTTCCTATTTGCTTTTAATATATATTGTTTTATACGGTAAAACATTTATTAAATTCAATACAAAATACTGAAAAAACATATACCCAGAAAATTTGCTCTCATCATAACTTCTCCAATCTACTTTCTTTAGGAAACCATTTTCATTAGGTGTCTGGAGTCATTTTTCAATTTATTTTGTGAATGTGTGTATATGTATATAAGTATACATAGATACATATAAATTAAAAAGAAAATATTATTTTTTCTTTCCTTACTAAGATAACAGAATGTTTTAATTGTTAAATCAGACTTAACATGGATTATAGATCTTACCCAGTTCCAATTTACAAGTCATTCAAAGGACATAGGCAAAAGCGAGATTACCGGTCAAACTATTCTTCCTGTATGAGGTATAAGATCACCCACAGCTCTCCCAGTGCCTTTTTGCTCTTGTAGTAGGCATATTCTGCTTCATGTTTAACATGCAAAGATTAAACAGTGAACATGAATTGTTGCTACTTTGGCTGAGAACTTAGCAGGGTTTTCCATATGGAGGGTATCTGATTTCCTCCATTGAGGGTAAAGGAGGTAAGCTATAACTCAGAAATGGCCCTCTGGAAGAGGTGAAAAGGTACGTGAGGATGGGTGGGGAGCTTCCATGCTCTCTGTTGCCCACCACTCTCCTGGCACCTCCACATGTTCACTTACCCAGAAACTCAATAATGCCATTTGATCACAGTTTGATCAATGCCACTTTGAGCAAGCACTATGTGCTTGTCACTGAATTAACAGCTCTATAAAATTCTCAACAACATCTTTGCAAAGTAACACTACCTGCTATACAAATGAAAAATGATTTTAAAAAACTCCGATTAATGCCTGAGTCTGCACAGCTAATAAGTGATGGACCCAGATTTACTCGTTAGTTCAGATTCCACTGAGCATTTTACTATTAAATGCAAATAAAGTACTTACCCCAATAAATACTCAATGAATAAGCTTAGGGCCTGGAATATATCAAGTACTCAGTAACTGGGAATCATTGTCCGATTAACAGAAGTTTGAGCTCACTGGGGACAGGGGTAGGTCATTTTCTATGTCTCTTTCTATGTAAAGAAGCAAGGGAGAGGCAAGTTTGACAACCTAAAGTGCACAGTGCAGGACAGGACTGTAAATGCTTAATTTCACTGACTCTTGGTGACTTCAGAAGAATACCCAAGGAGAAGGAGCAATGTAACTTGAGTGCAGGCAGCAACTGGCTCAAAGCATGCAATGCGGACATGATGGTGATGGTAAGCGGCTTGGCTTTCCCAGAGGAGCCTGGCTGGCTGGGCTGAGAGTTTCAGGCTCTCCCAGGGGTGACAGAGCCTGGGAAAAGCTGTGACGCGGAACAAGAAGGTCATTGCCAGCTGTCAAAGTTTTAGGATTTGATTTTCCAAAGAAAAGGGAGAGGATATGGGTTAACTGAGTTTTCAGACCTCAAAGTAACCAAAGGGACTTTCCTGACTCTAGTAACCAGCCACTAATTGTGGTGAGTCAAGAAGCGGGTAAAGAAGCAAGAGAGAGGCAAGTTTTGACAACCTAAATGATTCTGGCCTATTCTAGTCTTTGTTGAAAACAATCATGGGGATTCAAAGGAGCAAATACTGCATATTTGGACTCAGAATCCTTTAGCATTGGTGGCAGCCATCCTCCCCTGGTCCACAATTGCCATCTTCTCTCTGTAGTGCTTCCCAAATCCCAAGAGGCACGTAAGGTTCAGCTCCCAGTGCATTCTGTGGGCTCCTATCCTGTTTGGTCCACTTTTCAGCTGAGGAGGCCCTAGGACACATCACTAACTGTTTGCCAGATTCTCACTAGGTCAAACTCCATTTTTGTTATTGAGTATTGTGGACAATATGTCAAGCCATAAACTTGAATAACCTTGAACCATCCGCCAGAGCAAGTGAGGAGTGAGAGCACACACCAGTTAAGCTCAGGAACACAGGCAGCCCACCTGGAAAGGATTGATTTACTTTGTTATTGGGCCTCCTCTATCTTTAAATACGAACAGCTAGAGGGAGTTAAAAGGATTTCTAAAGGTTTATCTGGGGGTAGGTCTGAAAGCTCCCCTCTCCTGCTCTATTTTTCTTTATAACAACTTTGCACAAGGGGCAAGGCTTCTGCCAAAAGGCCTCGTAATGCCCCTCTGTGGAGGCTGGATTTATCCGCTCAGCTGTCCCTTGTAAATTTATTCCTGTGTGAAATTTTTCCCAAACCATTCATTCCTTCGCTTAGCTCAGGCAGCTGGAATGTAGAAAAAAACATACATTTTTTTTTTTCTTTCTTTCTTTCTTTCTTTTTTTTTTTTTTGTCTTAAGAATGTGCCTTTGTGTGCCTAGAGGGGCTGGGCTGAAGAGAAAAGAAAACAAATGTGTGCGCTGATGCACATATACACACAGAGCTATGACAGCGCCCTCTCCACACCTCGCAGGCTCAGAGCTGCCCTAGGTTGGTGAGGGGTGGCACAGGGTTCCTGGGATGCCAGCCGATGAAGGTGTCTGCAACAGGGGGCCTTGGGTCCTTAGCCTGGGACACAGCCAGAGAAACACCTCACTGGTTATTTCCATGGCAACATCACAATTTAACTGGAATGGAAAGCCTCAGTGGTTTAGAGCCAGGAGCAGCTTTCCAGCTGCACGTGTGCACAAAGCAGGGGTCCTTGGGGAGGAGGAGAGTGTTGGGAACTTTTACTTTAATTTTTCCTTGAGTCATTAAGGTCTCTGAGGCAGGTGAGGGCTGTGGAAGGAGTTAGAGGTGACATATGTGCTTAAAGAATTTGGGCTCCTTAGGGAGTGAGAAATTTCCTGCAAGGCATGATCACTGGGGAGGCCTGCATCTTGAGCAAACAGGGAAAGGTATGTTGGCATGAGAAGACATGTGAATCAGCTGGCTTGTCTGTCCTCTGCACTCCCATGGTGTTTCTGCTCCCTAGGGTACCCTAGCATACAGAGATGTTTGAAAATTTAGTAGCTTTGGCAGAAGAGTCAGGACAGGAATGTGGCCCCACTTTCTGAAAAAGACTCATATGCTATAGAGCAAAGAGGGTCTTGTAGGTAAGCTCTAAGTACAAGAGATTAGAGGTGGGTGTCGCTGTGTGTGAATAGTCCAGCTGTAGTCAGCACAGGCAGATGAGCACTAGCACCTCAATTCTGGGTTTGTGTCTATGTCCACAGCATTTTGTGAGGGTTTCTGCCAAGAACAGCTGTCCAGGAGCACAGAGCCCCCACAAGCCAGGAATCTGTTTTCTCTTATGGGTTGGCAGACGATTTTTTAAAATCAGTAAACCTACATCATCTTTTTCTGCCTATTAGTATATATCAAACTTATAATGCAGGTGCCACTTAATATCCCTACAGCACCAGGATAAGATCTGGGGGCTTTCAGTGTTTGTACAATTTTTCCTCACATTCTCAAGGGCCTGCCCTCAGTCTGGAAGCCTGAGCTAATGTTCATGGTAATGGTTTTAGGGAAGGATCCCTTCTGTGTGTGCTTGGAGACAACAAATGCTCCCCCGCCATCTGTCCCCTTATTTGCAGCTGGGTTGTTGGGGCTCAATTGACTCTATACCATTCCCATGAAGAATCAAAAAAAAAAAAAAAAAAAAGGAAAAGGAAAAGGAAGATGAAACCTGCCAATTAGGGAGTTAACAGGTTTGAGGGATAATAGTAGGCCTTGGAGGGCCACACCAACCAAGCTGGAGTACAAGTCAAGAGAGGGGAAGTCCCAGGCTTCTCAGGCTTCAGTGTGCTTCAACCTGATTATCTCATTAAGAGACCCGTTCTGTGAATGTGGGTTCAGCTGAGGCTCTGTCTTTCAAACAAGATCCTGGGTGATGACCTTTGCTATGGATCCATTGCCTGCCCTTTGAATAGCTAGGACAGGAACACTCATCCCATGGGGCCAGGAGGGATGTGTGTGCCATGGAGCATGGAAGAATACTCAACATTTCAACGTTTCTCCACAGTCCCAGGCAAGGTGGTAGCTTCTGTTTTGTGAGCCTGTCTTTCCCGGTCTTGTCCTCCTACAAACACTAAAGCGATTCAAACACCAATCATCAATTTTCAGTGTGGCCATCCTTGAACATGAAACGAGTTTAAGGGCAACTATGGTTTGTTTTTGGAACTGCAGTATCACTAATGGCCAAAAGTTTAGCATTTGACATCAAGACAGACCTGGATTTGAATCCTGATCCCACTTACTTATACAGCTATGCAAACTTGAAAAGCTACATGTTCTCTATAAACTTAATCTTCCTCAACTCTGAGGCCTAAATGTAATAATGTGTGGTGGAAGTACCCAATTTATATTACCTATTACCATTATTGGTTATGAAATAATTGATATATGTCAGAAAGTTATGAGCTGGAGGCCCATAGGCTGAACTGCCCTTCTCCCAAATCCAGATGTTTGGCCTGCGCAGTATTTAAATAGCAACTGACTTAGTTGCCAACATCTTAAAATTAAAAAATTCACGTAAAAACCAGAATTTGGGCTATGTTAAAAACTATCAGATCTACAAACCTGGCACCGATTCTTGGGGTAACAGTTTGACTAGCAGAGAGGCTGAGCAGAGCTGAAGACTTGGCATGGGGACTATACCTCCAGTTCACCACCAACCCAGTCCTCTCATTTGTGTGACCTCCTCCCTGTGGGCACATACCCATGGGTCCCCACACCTATAGGGTCGATCCTTTCTGATTCTGGAATTCTAGTTATTTTGGCTCACTAATGTGTAGTAAGGGCTTTCAGAACTCCAGCAAGTCAAGGATTACCTTACCATAATGCTTCTACTGCTTAAATGAAAGAAATCTGGTAGGCTCTGTTTTGCCTTCTAACAGAGCAAGTTATCTTATTGTCTCAGTATCTGGGGCCAGAAACCTATTGGTCTAAAAGGTGTCCTTCATCCATCACTGACACTGGGTCATCTTGGTAGTGTGTCTTGTTTTGCTCTCCCTGAAAGTCTAAAATGTTCATGACCTAAGCCTTACAATTGGTGCTTCTCTTGCTCTGGTACTGAGGTCTGGATGATATATGAGCATTAATCGCTCTTTTGTTGACTCTTGCTTTTTTGAGTCTCTAGAGACTGCCTGGGACTAGTGCCCAAGAACTTTGTCCTTGAGTTATGGGCAATGCTAGATGTGCTACTGGCTGTTGCCCAGAAGTACTCCTGGTACCTTAATGGGAAGGGCCACGATGGGAAAAAGTCTTGCATTGGCAATTCTCTCTCTCTCCCCACCTCGCTTTCTCCCAGCTTTTATTTTTTAGGGCTGTGAGGTGGAACCACAATAGCAAGAGATGAGGTGAAGGCACAGAATGAAGATAAAAGTCCCGACAACCAACAACTTAAAGTAACACTGAGAAACCCTGCTCCCAGGGTACTAACCTTGAATGGGAAAGGAAGCCAGAAGTCTTGCAGGGTATTCACTGACTTTTAGTCTTATTCCTTTTTTTTTTTTTTTTTTATAAGTCTCTTCTGTAGACCCACAACTTCATGAAAATTCTGTAGGAGCTGACTACTTCCCTCTGCCTCAGACAAAGCCCATAAGGTGGGTGAGCCTTGGGGTGTGCTGGGATCTGGGTATGAGGAGAGTTTTTCACAAGTTGTGTTCTGGGAACCACGTGGTTATTTCTATAGATGGATCAGTTTCTCTGACTCGCAGTGCATAGCCCCTGCATGACTTCTGGCCTCCTCCCCACTCCAGGTTCCTACCCTGGGAGCAGGGTTTTTCAGTTTTACACTGGTTGTTGGTTGTCTGGACAGTGATGAAGAATGGGGTGGCTGCCATTGGGAAATGTAATTCTAACTTTGTTCAACTTTGGGGGACAAATGCTCATGAATTTCCGGTTTTGCAAGTTTGTGATTGCAATGGGGATTAAGAGACTGGGTACAAAGAGCTTCAACATTCCTGTCATCACTCCAGAAAGTGGGACTAGAGCAACAGAGCATTTTCAGAAGACCTGAAA
Source organism: Eonycteris spelaea (assembly GCA_003508835.1). Lineage (NCBI taxonomy): Eukaryota > Metazoa > Chordata > Mammalia > Chiroptera > Pteropodidae > Eonycteris > Eonycteris spelaea. The sequence goes on along the minus strand of PUFA01000323.1, from coordinate 55,924 downwards.
AAAATGCCATTTTGGTGCAAGACTAAGTTTGCTGTCCAGGTTCCTTCAACCAACTTAACAGAACAAGAGACAGCCAAAAATCATTTTATTTTACAGAATTTTGATAGCCTTAAGATAATCCACTCTTATGCTCAATTGAAATAAAGACACAGAACTTGCTCATATCAGAGGTCGTGTTTACTCTCCCTGGATGTCTGGGCATGAGTGGCCTTGTCCACTCTAAGTAGTTCTTTGGATGACTGTCAGGACTGTTGAGCCTGTTGGCCTAAGGCTGGCCTGTGGAAGAGGCTGCTGGGATCCCCTGCACATGAAGCAGCCCCAGAAAGCTGGCAAGGAAAGTGCCCCAAGCCCATCAAAGCCTATGTCCCTGCAGTCACAGGCTCCTTCACACCAGTTTGCACTGGAGGTGGTAGTTTTCTACCATGCAGCTGTATCAGAATCACCTGGAAGCTCTGTGAAATACTGATCCACCAAGTTGGGGCTGGACATGAACCAGGAGTGCTTTTAACCAGCACCCCCAGGTGACTCTGAGCTTAAGAACCACCCATCTCACATGTGGACTTTAAAAGCTGGTGCGGAGAATTTTTTTCATTCTTCAATTTAAAACATTCCTTAATAGTATCTTTGCTTAGAGGAGAGAAGTTCCAGGAACCTAAATGCTAAGCCCTGAAGGACAGGATATGGACTTCATAATCATCTGGTGCTGTTTGGGAGCTATGTTCAGATCAGGTGAGTGTGGGGCCTCATTACCTGGAACACCTGCGCGTGAAGGAGCTCTAGATGGTCCTTCAGTTAAGCTGGAATTTGTTTTCTTTAAAGATTTGACCTGACACCCCTCGGTTCCAGGTTGGAATATATTTTCACTTAAAATAAAATGTTGGCTCGGAAGGGAATTTAAAATCTATTCCAGAAGCCCCTACTTTTATAAATGAGAAATTGCAGGTTAGAAACAGACAAAAAAATTCTATAATGATAAATTCTTGAATATACATTCAAGAAGCTTCATGGAGAGAAGGTCTTAGAGGGAGAAAGATTAATTAAGAACAAAATTATCTTCCCCAAATTTCAGCTGTTGACTAGGCAGAGATGACCTCCCTTTTCCTAAAATCCTTTCAAGGGGGGATATGTGCCAGGCAGTGACTGTGAAATTCTTGGTCTTCCCAGGCTTCTCTGTCAGCTCAGAGAGGACATCTTGCCCGAACCCCAGCCTGCCCGAGCAAGCTCTTCCACGCAGGAATTGTGTCATCCCCTGACTTGCATGTGGTGAGGTGTTTTCTCTAAATATGGAGTGCCAGTTTTGTCCCAAGCTCTAACCCTAGGTCTGGTATCATTAACAGAAAGAGATGAGATCTACTTTCACAGAACTTTCTATCTAATTCAAACTTATTAAATTCTGTTTCTGTGCTTTTAACTGTCCAGTTTCTACCTTGAGAAAAAACTCTGGTGCTTGGAATCTTGATAAAAAATAACTCCTTTATTTTTTTCATCCATAAATATTCATAGGAAACCAAACTTATGTTGAGGTATTCAGTGCCCCCTATGGGTTAAGCATTGGGTGCTAGGGATTCAACAGTAAATGAGGCAGACACAGCCTCTCTCAAGGAGCTTATAATCAAGTATAGAGAGACAGGAAATCAATCGATAAAGCACACAGGTAATTATTGTGGTGAGTGCTAGGGTGATATGATTGTGACTGAAAGTGGGTGGTTACTGAGACCTGGCATGACAAAAAGCCCTCTTTGAAAGGTTTACATTTGAACTGAGATTTGAATGATAAAAGGAGCCTGTTGAAAAGGAGCCTGTAGGGCATGTAACGGTATGTGCAAAGGCCCTGACCAGAAGTGAATTTGGTGTTGTTTTAGGAGAGAAGTGTGAGAGTGGAGAAGTCAGCAAAAACTTGCAGGTGGCAGAGGGGTTTTAAGCTATGGAGAGACTTGATTTTCTTTACATTTAAAAGCCCTCTAGTTGTATTGAAGAGAATGGATGTGGTGAGGTGAGGCAAAAAGCAGGAACACTGTTTAGAAGGCTACTGCAGTGACAGGCAAGAGATGAGGAGAAGTTGAGCCACAGAGGCAGGAGTGGAGGTGGAGAGAGTTGGGTTACAGACAGGATGAATTTGGGAGGAACAGCTACAAGCATTGTGTGCTATGGGGCTTCTTATATGAAAACCCTTTGAAAACATGAAATATGTAAGGGAAGATTAGTTTTTCTAGTTGTTTTATCATAAGTTCAGAAAGGCAGGTGCCATGTTATTGTATGCACACTGCTGTCATTATAGATCACAAATAGAGCATGGTAAATAGTTGCTGAGTACATGAGAGGAAATGATGATCATGTGGTTGTTTTCTGTTTTTAATTTTTTAAACTGAGATTAAATTAACAGAAGAATTAGCATAAAATGAAATGTACATATCTTAAGTGTTCTCTCTGACAAGTGTACTGTGGTTTTCTATGGCCAATATTATCTAGTTCTGGCTATATGTTTCAAGCTGTTTCTCTTCTCTGTCTATGACCCAGGCCAAAATACAACCTTTTAAGTCTTGGTGGATAGGACTTCAACAAAGTCCCAGGAAGTGAAGAACTCATGATATAGAGACATCGGAGCCCTTTTTCTACTTATTTTATTTTTTTATTAGTTTATTGGGGTAACACTGGTTAATACAATATATATAATTTTTAGGTGTACATTATAATTTGACATCTATATATTCTATTGTGTGATTACTACCAAAGTCCAGTTTTCTTCAGCTACCATATATTTGAACCCTTTTGCCCACTTTACCCTCTACCCCTCCCCTATATTTAATCTCCTTTATTCCATCTACCTCCCCCCACCTCCCCTATCACCTACTCTCTGGTAACCACTAGTCCATTGTCCATGTCTCTGAGTCTTTGTCCTGTTCATTTGTTGCTTTTAGGTTTATATCCCACACATAAGTGATATCATGTGATTTTCAACTTTTTCAGTCTGGCTTATTTCACTTAGCATGATTATCTCAAGGTCCACCTAGGTTGTTGCAAATGACAGTATTTCACCTCTTATTATGGTGAGTAATATTTCATTGTATATATGTACCACAGCTTCTTTAGCCAGTCATTTATCATAGGACACTTCGGTTGCTTCCATGTCCTGGTCACTGTGAATAATGCTGCTATGAACATCGGTGTGCAAATATCTTTTGGATATAGGTCTTCAAGTCTTTGGGTAAATACCCAGTTAGAGGGATTGCTGGATCATATGGTAGGTCAATTCTTAGTGTTTTGAGGAACTTCCATACCGTTTTCCATAGTGGCTGTACCAATTTGCAGTCCCACCAGCAGCATATGAGGATTTCTTTTTTTCCACATCCTCTCCAACATTTTTATTACTTGTCCTATTGATTATAGCTATTCTAACAGGTGTGAGATAGTATCTCAATTGTTGTTTTGATTTGCATTTCCCTTAGCGATGTTGAACATCTTTTCATATATTTGTAGGCCATTTGTATGTAATCTAGGGAGAAGTGCCTATTTAGGTCCTCTGCCCATTTTTTTTTGATTGAATCATTTTGTTGTTGTTGTTGTTGCTATTTGTGTCATTAAGTTCTTTGTATATTTGGATATTAGGCCCTTATCGAAGGTGTTGCTTGCAAATATATTTTCCCATTGAGATGGTTGTCTCTTTACCTTGTCTTGTTGATGATTTCTCTTGCTTGAGCAGAAGCTTTTTATATTTTGATATAGTTTTCATTCATTTATTTTTTGCTTTTACTTCCCTTGTTTTGAGATCAAATTCATAAAATCTTCTTTAACTCCAAGGTTCTTGAGTTTAGTTTCTATGTTTTCTTCTATGCATTTTATTGATTCTGGTCTTATATTCAGGTCCTTATTCATTTTGAGTTAATTTTGGTGTAGTGATAGACAACAGTTTAGTTTATTCTTTTGCAGGTGGCCTTCCAATTTTCCCAGTACCATTTATTGAAGAGGCTTTCCTTTCTCCACTGTATGTTTTTGTCAAAAAATTACTTGCTCATATAAATTATGGGTTTATTTCTGGACTCTTGATTCTGTTCCACTGGTCCGTGTGTGTCTGTTTTGCTGCCAATACCATGTCGTTTTGATTACTGTCTCTGTGTAGTATAATTTGAAGTTGGGAAGAGTGATGCCTCCAGCTTCATTCTTTTTTCTCAGTATGGCTTTGGCAATTCAGCGTCTTTTGTGCTTCCATACAAATCTGATGATTTTTTGTTCTATTTATTTAAAAAATGCCAATGGGATTTTCATGGGGATTTCATTAAATTTCATAATGCTTTAGGCAATATAGTTATTTTAACTATGTTGATTCTTCTAATCAAGAACACAGAATATCTTTCCATTTCTTTGTATCTTCTTCGATTTCTTTTAATAGGGTCTTACAGTTTTCATTATGTAGGTCCTCACATGTTTCATTAAATTTATTGCTAGGTATTTTATTCTTTTTGTTGCAATTGCACAAGGAATTATTTTTTTCTACTTCTTTTTTCTAATGCTTCATTGTTAGAGTATAGGAACACTATAAATTTTTAATGTTGATTTTGTATCCAGAGACTTTAGCTGTATTTGCTTATTTTTTCTAGTAGTGTTCTTGTGGAGTTTTTTAGGGGTTTTATATAGAGAATCATATCTTCTGCAAATAGTGACAGTTCTACTTCTTTGTTTCCTATGTGGATACCTTTTATACCTTTCTCTTGTCTGATTGCACTTGCTAAGAACCTCCAATGTTATATTGATAACAGTGCCAATAGTGGACAGCTTTACCTTTTCCTGATCTTAGAGGGAAGGTTTTAGTTTATCACCATTAAGTATAATGTTGGCTGAGGGTTTGTCATAGATGGCCTTTATTATGTTAAGGTACTTTTCTTCTATACTAATTTTGTTAAATTTGATCATAAATGGATGCCATATTGTCATAGGCTTTTTCTGCATCTATTGATATGATCATATGATTTTATTTTTTAATTTGTTTATGTAAAGTATCACATTAATTGATTTGCATATTTTGAGCCATCCCTGTGCCCCTGGGATAAAGCCCACTTGATCGTGGTGTATAATCTTTTTAATAGGTTGCTGTATTCAGTTCACTAGTATCTTATTTAGGAATTTTTGCATCTGTGTTCATGAGAGATATTGGTCTGTAGTTTTCTTTTTCTGTTATCCTTACCAGGTTTTGGTATCAGAGTGGTATTGGCCTCATAAAATGTGTTGGGAAGTATTGTCTCCTCTTCAATTTTTTTGAAAGAGTTTGAGGAGAATAGGTATTAAAACTTCTTTGAATGTTTGGTAGAATTCACTGGTGAAGTATCTGGTCTTGGACTTTTACTTTTTGGTAGGTTTTTGATGATTGTTTCAATTTCCATACTGCTGATCGGTCTATTTAGATTTTCCAGATCTTCTTGATTCAGTCTAGGAAGATTGTATTTAAGTACTGGTCTATTTCTTCTAGGTTATTAAATTTGGTGTTATATACTTTTTCATAGTATTCTTGCATGATCCTTTGTTTTTCTGCGATGTCAGTCGTAATTTCCCCTCTTTCATCCCTGATTTTGTTTATTTGTTCTTTCTCTTTTTTCTTTAGTGAGTCTAGCCAGGGGTTTGTCAATTTTATTAACTTCTCAAAGAACCAGCTCTTTTTGTCTGTCTGTCTGTCTTCTGTTGTCTTTCTTTTTTTTTTGCTTTCAATTTATTTATTTCTGCTCTAATTTTGATTATTTCTTTCCTTCTGCTGACTTAGGCCTCATTTGTTCTTCCTTTTCTAGTTTTTTAAGATGAAGCATTAGGTTGTTTTTCCTCTTTCTTGTTTTGGAGATAGGCCTGTAATGATATGAACTTCCTCTTATGACCTTTTGCCATGTCCCAAAGTTTTGATATGTTGTACTATCATTATCATTCATTTCTTGTATTTCTTGATCTCTCTTTTTATTTCTTCTTAGTTATTCTTCAGTAGCATGTTGTTTAATCTCCATGTATTTGGTTCTTCCTGATTTCTTTTTGCAGTTGATCTCTAGTTTCAAAGCATTATGATCAGAGAATATGGTTGGTATGATTTCAACCCTCTTATATTTGTTGAGCTATCTGTGTCCAGTATGTGGTCGATTCTTGAGAATGTTCCATGTGCACTAGAGAAGAATGTATAAGCAGCTGTTTTGGGATGGAAGGCTCTGTAAATGTCAATTATGTCCAGTTGGTCTAATGTGTCATTTAAGGATTATTTCCTTATTGATTTTCTGTTTGGATGATCTTCATATCCGACAGTGGGTATTTAGGTCCCTACTATGATAGTGTTTTGGTCTGTTCTCCCTTTAGTTCTGTTAGTAATTGCTTTACATATTTCAGGGCTCCCTGATTGGGAGCATAGATATTAATAATGTCTTCTTTGGTGCATGATTCCCTTTATCATTATGAAGTGTCCCTCAGTATCTTTCTTTACCTTTTTTATTTTGAAGTCTATTTCGTCTGATATAGTACCGCTACTCCCACTTTTCTCTGAATGCCATTTGCTTGAAATATCATTTTCCACCCTTTCACTTTGAGTCTATATTTGTCTTTGGAGCTGAGATGTGTCTCCTGAGGCAGCATATGGTTGGTTTTGTTTTTGATCCATTCTGTACCATGTGCCTTTTTATGGTGAGTTCAGTCCATTTACATTTAGGGTAATTATTGAAATATGAGGTCTTCTTATAGCCATTTTATCTTTTGCTCTTTTGGTAGCTCGGTATTTCTATTGCTTCCTTGTCCTTGTGTTTCTGTTTTCTTTATTTTGGTTGTGTTTTGTAGGTTTTGGCTCTGATTCTTCTTGGTTTATGTTATATACTTCAGTTCTGACTCTATGGTGTGGTTACCATTAAAATATGAAAAAGGTAGTTATATATATATACAGTTATCCATTTTCTTCTGTGTGTGCCTTATCTTCCCCTTTGCGAATTTGGATCTTTGAATCCTCCCCTTTCCAGTCATTGTTTCTCTTAATTTGTTCCTATGTATGCTGAACGTTCATTACTATCTTGCTATAGTAATTCTCTTACTATTATTTAAGCTTATAATGCCCTGTTCTTAGTAAGAGTTGCACTCTTCTGCTTCTATTTGCCTGATAGTCACTTTACTCCTAATTATGTATTTTTTCTTGATATTTTGTTTTAGGTGAGCTGAACCTTTCAGTATTTCCTGTAGTGCAGTCCTCATAGTGGAGAATTCCCTTAATTTTTGTATGTCTGAAAAGGTCTTAATTTTCGCCTTCATATCTAAAGGAGAGCTTAGCTGGATATATTATTCTAGGCTGGTAGTTCCTTTCACTTAATAGTTTAAATATTTGATTCCATTCCTTTCTGGCTTGTAAGATATGTGCTGAGAAGTCAATGATAATCTAATGGGTTTTCCTTATACATTACTGTTTTATTCTCTTGGCTGCCCTGAGAATTCTATCTTTGTCATTGATTTTTTGATAACTTTAACACAATGTAACTTGGTGAAGGCCTTTTTGGGTTGAGATAATTGTGTGTTGTTGACTTTTTGAATTCCAAGCTCTAGCTCACGTCTTAGATTTGGGAAATTTTGGGCTACTATTTGTCTTAAAATGCGTTCTAGTCCCTGCTCCTTTTCCTCGCCTTCATTAATGTCCATTATTCTTATGTTTCCTCTCCTGATAGTATCAGCTAGTTCTTGTATTTCTCTTTCATTATTTTTCATTCTTCCATTTTTCTCTTCTTCCTTCTGATTTATTTCTAGATTTCTGTCTTCGATACACTGATACTTTCCTCCATTTGGTCAACTCTATTTCCCAAGCTTGCTATTTCATTTTTGAACTCTTGCAGTATGCTTCTTCTTCTTCTCTTTTTTTATCTCCAGAAGCTCTATTTAGTTCTCTTTGAGGGTTTCAATCTCCTTGCTCTGCTCATCTAGCTGTTTTTGAAATTTAATTTTATGAAATTGTTGATATGACTCATCAGAACTCACTGTTTTTTCAGAAGTACCATCCTGAATTCTCTGTCACTTAAGTCACATTTTTCTATGTCTGTAAGCTCTTTTTCTGGAGCTATTTCTCTTTCTTTCTGAAAATGCCTTGTCACCTTGGTTGTTCATGGTGTTTAATGGACTATTCTTTGCCTGGGCATTAATGGAAGAGTATTCTTTTGTTTTTCAGAAAGAAGATTTATTATACAAAGGTAGCTCTTTAGCCTGCTGCAAAGAAGGCACTTTGTTTTGGTTTCAAGTAGGTAGCATTTAAGCCTCTTGGATTCCTGCTTTATATAAAGCCTAATGTCTTTTAATTTTCTTGTAGATTTTAATTACACCCACTACTCTCAGTCTCAGTCCCTGTCAGTATTAGCAACAGTTTTGGGAACATTTGCTCAGATTCCCTTGGGACTCTGGTGATTGGTCTTGGAGGGCATGAGGGAAGGAGCCCTCTGGGTTGAGGGTTGGGGGCTACAGCTCAGCCTCGGTTTTGCAACCGGCCCAGTAAAAATCAACTGTTGTTTCTCTGCAGTCTTGTCCTGCTTCTCTGCTTTTCTGCCCTGATGACTGAGCCCTGCTGCTGGCTGCATAGAAAAGTTCCAGCACTTCCAGGCAGGACTGCTCAGGGAAGTTGCTGCACCTTCACCCTTCCCTGCCTCTTGAAGGAGCTTCAGCAGCTGGGAGAGGCAGCTTCTTTATTTCTCTGAGTGCACTGCCCAATATCTGGAGTTCTGACCTCTGGTAGCTCTTATGCACAGCTACCACGCTCAAATGTGCTGCAGTTTTGGTGTTTTGTTGAGTTATAGATGTTCAGCTTATTGTTGTTTCAAAGGGAGCGATCTGAGGACATTTTTCACTCTGCCATTGTTTTTCCCAGAATCCCCTTCTTCCACTTATTGTTAAGAGAACATCGTGATCCACAGCTGAGGTTGCAGTGTCTCCCAGTCCTGCCTCATAGGCATACGATGAATGAAGAGATGAAGCTATAGGAGGTACCAAATTAGCTATTAATTAGGTTTGAACTGAAGGTTTTCTAGAAGACAAAAGGGCTAAAGAGGGTTTCAAACTGTCTAGATAGAGCAGAGATCTGGGCTGGGCAAAGGGACAAGAGAGGACTTGAACCATGATGGGGAAAAATTACTTGAAATATAGCAATGGGCAGAGAGATGCCTGGTTGTCTTTCAGAGCAATGCGTGGCAAGCTCCTTTTCTTGGCTCTCCATTGACTTGGGTATTTTATAGTCCTGTCAGAGCAGGGGTTAGTTTGATAGAGTTTTTTTGGTAGAGGTGCAAATAATTTCTGTCTGGAGGTGGTGGGGGATAACCACAGATGTTATGGTTTATGACCGTGTGAAGCATTAACCAATTTAGATTTTAACCTAGTGAATCTTATCCTAATCTTTCTTTATTAAATTGCTTATCAAAATCAAACTTCTCAAATTGTCATTTGAGCAGTTTTAATGTCTTACTATTTGCCTCATTAATTGATGAATTGGAATAACTTCATGGTATGTATTCATTTTATATTTGCATGAAAGTCACAGTGTTACCTCTTTGAAAATGACTTTTGTGTCATCTCTTCTTAATAATTTCTTCTCTCACCCAAGTACTCCTTCCCCAGGTCCCAGGTAATTCAGGGGCTGATGTTCTTGGGGGCGGGGCTCATTCTGCCTCATAGTCTGATTTCTGGGCAAGCTGTGGGTTAGGACAATGTGTATGTCTGTTCACTATACATAAAGGAGGTATGTTGGAGAGAGGTGGTATTTAATACATGGCACTGGGGATACGAACATACATCATGAACAATCCCTTTAGTTTTCCATTTGCCAAGTTGTTCCAGAGTCCAGGATTGCCAACTTCTGAGCCAGTGACTCATTCTGAATGGAAATACTTGTACAGTACAGCTCCTTTCTACCCCTGTTTGGGCTGCAGTGACCCAACTAACTTGGCACTTTCTTTTTACTCTCTTTGAATATATCAATGGGAACCTGAGTTTACCTCCTTAGGGTTTCCTGAAACATAACCCATTCAGACCTTATGAAGTTGCCAGGTGGGATGGAAGAAAAACAAAGGTGGCTCTTGAAGCCCCAAGAGCTAGCTTTTAATCATGACACCCTGGGGTGTGAAAAGGTCTGAGGAAACAGCGAGGGGACAGTCTGTGGCCTATCAGGAAGAAGAGAGAGTATAATTCTATATTAGCAGTTGGCTGACCTTGGGCAGCCTGTGCCTACATAATTGCCTTGTAAAATGGCATAGAAAAGCAGTGTCTATGAAAGTAGCAGATGGCTGGGGAACAGGAGTCATCCTACATCTGGCAGAGCTACAAGCAGAGTGAAGGCAGAGGGTGGCTTGGAAGGTACCAGAGACATACTCTTCTTCCGGTTGTGGGTAGGGTAAGTGGGGCCTAACCCCGTCACCAGTGTCTGTGTCCTACCTCGTGCATTTTGCCTTTACCTCAATTTCCTCTGTCAGGATAGTTTTGATAGCTTAACATTTGGGAAGTACTAAGTGCTTCACATACACAGCTCACTCAATCCTTAGAACTATCGTATGAAGTAGGAATTATCATCATCACAGGAAAGAACACTGAGCCTCAGAGAGGCTAAGAAATTTGCCCAAGATCACGCAACTGGCAAGGGGCAAACCTGATTTGTTTGGTTCCTAAGAACTTTATTGCTATATTATACTCACCACTCCAGGTAAGATTATAAATGCAGTTGTGGAAAAATATTAATAATAGGATGGGGAAACTGCCAAGCTCTTTCCTCTGGCAAGATTGATTTTCAGTGAGACTGTGAGATTAATGAGAGCAAAAGCTTAGGCCTTATGCTGCTTTATGTGCCCTCAGGCCCCAGAAGTGCTAGGCATGCAGGGAGAAGACACAGAGCTGTGAACTTTCATTAGGATGTATAGAGTTCTGTTATGTGTTTGGAAAAAATCCATCGTCTCAAGAAGCTATATAATGCTCAAAACAGCTTTAGAAATTCTCTTTGGAAATTGCTTTCTGAGCCTCAGTCACATAAGTATATTTTTATATGTATCCTCAATCATGGCAAATCCTAGTCCTCTGAGACTAGCTTTGAATATTACAGAAACCCAAAGGCAATTCAGAGCCAAATTTGATAAAGAAGGTCAATTTCAAATTTTCAGTTTTGTTTAAAAACAAGCTGGTGTTATTGTAAAACAATGCTGATGGTCTTGAGTAGTTCACAAACTGAAGACGTTCTTCTGCTAGAGGATTTTAACAGATATTTATCAAAAGACCTTCCTTTTTTTGGGTCCTGCGTACCTCTCCAGCCTCATCTCAAACTGCTCTTCCACTCACCCTCTATGTTCCTGTCACCTGGTTTCCTTTCAGTTCCTTGGGACACAAAGCATATTACCTCTTTCTGGCCTTCACACACATTATTTTCTTGGCCTAATTTGCCCAGCTCACCTGTCAAGTGTAAGCCTGAGTGCCATTTTTTTAAAAAAACTAAAATTTAATTTAATTTTACATTTGTTTCAGGTACACAGTACCTGAATGATTAGACATTTATATAATTTATAAAGTGACCCTCCCGCACACCTGATTACTCTAGTACCCATCTGGCACTATACATAGCCATTACAATATTATTAACTATGTTCTCCACATCTTGGTGACTGTTTTGTAACTACTAATTTATACTTCTATATCCCCTTACTTTTCACCCAGCCCCCCAACCCTGCTTCCCTCTGGCAAGCACCAGTTTGTTCTCTGTAATCTGTGAGTTGAATGCCATTTTCACAGAGCAATCTTCTCACTTATAACTCCCTCCTGCACCTTCTTGATTTTTCCTTCGCAATTGTAATGATAAATTCCAGGGTGGTTTTACTTGTAAAGCATCTCTGCTCCACCACCACCCTCCAAGCTCTCTCTGTGGGAGCAGAGACTGTTCTATTTTGCTCATCCCTATGCAGCATTCAGCACAATGTTGGCTTATTTTTGGCACTCAAGGTATATTCATTCATTCATTCATTCATTCATTCATTCATTTATATTTGAAAGAATAAATAGGAACATCTAAGTCATCAATTACCAAACTGCTTCTCTGCCAACCTCTAAAGTTCTCTACAGCCTCTTCTTGCTCCCTATTGTCCTCAGGTCTTTCCTGGACACCTCAGGAACTTTTGTTCCCTTTCCTCTTATTACCTCTAGGTAGCTACTTCTTGGGTTTTGGTTTCCACTGTATTTTCTTTTCATGTTAAGTTTCATCTTCAGCCTTGACTCTCTATAGAGCTCCAGCCCCAAGTTGCCAATGAACCATTGCTCATTTCTACATGCCTGCTCTTTGGGCAACTGGAACTTGTCTCAAGAACCAGACCCATTTTTTTTCCCCTGCTGCTCTTCTTCCTGTGCTTTTTCTCTGGAATCTTTCAAAATTTGTTTAGTCTCCTAAAAAGAAACTATAAAGTGATCTTTACCATATCTTTCTTCTGTGTTCAACTTGTCACCAAGATAAATTAATTCTGCTTCTGGAGTATCATCTGCATCTTTAGTGTTTTATCCATTCTGAGAAAATTCCAGGGTAGTCCCTCATTATTTTTCAGTTGGACAATTAAACAGCCTCAGAACTTGCCTCCACCTCTAGGCAGCTATCAAGCTTCCCTTTAACTTCACAATTCACCTTACAACTAAGTGACGTAATGAGTCTTCATAGTCTATAGAATGAAACTCACCCTATGCTTCACTACATCTTTCACTGGTTTTGGTCCAGTTGTTCTCAAAGTGTGGTACCTGGATCAAAGGCACCAGCATTACCTGGGAGCTTGTTAAAAATTAAAATTCTTGGGTCCCATGCCAGACCGGCGGAATCAGAAAATCTTGGTGGTAAGGGGGGAGAGGCAGCAATCCATGTTTTAACCAGCCCTCTAGATCATCTGATACACACTCAAGTTTGAGAACCACTGTTGTAATGGGGTCATATTTCTCATCTATCTCTGAAGATTACAATTACTTTTGTACCTCCGTGACTTTGTTCATGCTTTTTCATCTGAGTAGAATTGTTTGCCTTCTTTACATCTCACACTCCATGCTTTTCCCACCTGTCAAATTCCCGTTCATTATTCCTGTCCAAACATTGCTCCTCCATGAAGTGTTACCCGATCCTCCCAGGCACTCTGAATTACTCTCCCTTTTGAGTTCTCACTCGTGCTGCCCCCTGGGCTATTGACATGTGTTTGCTTCAGTCTTACTGTTTGTCCTCACAGCCTCCCATATAAGTACTTTCTAAATTGACTTTCATATACATTGACAGGAAAGGGTGAGGTTTCTCTTGAATAGAGAATCAGGCCAGAGACATATAGTATCTCACTCCTTTGGGAACTCGATGTTCCAGAGCAGATGCCCTATGGCTCTTCTCCTGCAACTGGGTCACCCAAAGTTGGGTAGCTTCATTTTTGAGACATGCCTGGAATGGTTAGAAGTTTCTATTTCTCAAAAGATGGATATTTGAGGAGAACAAAACGGAGGGCAACTTATCATAAACATGATGATAGAAAAGACCGAGGACTCTAAGCTAACACACATAAGCTAACAAGGCAAGCAGAGACTGTCACCACCTCCCCCCACCCCCCCAAAAAAAACCCTCAATAAAGAAAAGAAACAAAGGTCTGTAGCTTTCTGAGCTGCTATATCAGCTAATGTGGTATGGGTATGGATATGGCAAAATATTTTTAGTTGTGAAGCTATTAACTAACATGTGACCCCTTTTTTTTCCTGCTTGTGATGGACTGAATTATGTTCCTATAAAATTCATGTTGTAGCCCTAACCACAAATTCGACTGTATTTGGAGATAGAGCCTTTAAAGAGAAATTAAGGTTAAATGAGGTCATAAATGCGGGGCCCTAACCCAATAGGACTGGTATTTTTATTAGAAGAGGAAGAGATACCAGAGATGTACATACACACACATACCATGTGAGGACATGGTGAGAAGGCAACCATCTATAAGCCAAGGACAGGCCTCAGGAGAAACCAGTCCTACTATTACCTTTATCTTGGACTTCCAGACTCCAAAACTGTGAGAAAAGAAATTTCTGTTGTTTAAGCTGCCCAATCCTTGGTATTTTGTTATAGCAGCCCTAGCAGACTACATTGCTGCTTTCATTTGTTTCTTCATTCTTTTCCCCCCTATTTTTATATTCCTACCTACTCACTCTTCTTTTTCTTTGTAAAAATATCAACAAAACCCATAGAAGAGCATAAAATGATTTGGAGACCATGGTTTTGAGTCATATTAGATAGCTCAGAATCAGCAAACTCAAAGTTCTGGTTTCCATGTTAACAATTTTCCAAATGAAATAATATTTTCTAAGCTTGAGTTCCATTAAAACTTTAAAAAATACCTGTATATATGTATATATGCTTATAATTACATGTCATTTTGGTGAATCTTATGGGTCTACACATATAACTAAAATGATTTGGGGCTTTCACTTCATTCTAATGTGACTGGAAACTAAATGGTTAATGAGTTTAAATGGATTCAACCCCTTTTAACACAAGTTAGGGACATGTTTTCAGTTCTGTCTCTTATGTCCTTACTCTACCCAAGAACTTCAATCTGGGAGATAGTCTCAGAAGGGAAATCCTCTTCAGTGCCTATAACTTGATTATTTTAGTAACCTCTAAAATATATACTGCTTGTTACTCAATGGGAAAAAACATGAGGATACACGCATAAAACTAAATGGTGCAAGGGGCTAATAATCTTGATGCTGTGAGAAAGTAAACTGGGTTGTGGCTGGGTTGCAGTTAGATTTGGTTCTCTGTGGTTTCAAATGTCTTAGGGATGAGACCTGGTGCATGTTTGTTGAAGGTCCCTTCCTCTAGTGGTACTCTGTCTCCTAAGAAATGTAAGACTGAGGAAAATTGAATTCTGCCTTCCTAACCCAGTCCCTTTCTGGGCAAAGTTCTCCTGGGGTTTGGATTGAAAGATTGTCATGTCTTTGTTACCTCTAACCTGAAAGTTGAGCTCCTTAGCCTCCACATCACACATATTAATAATCTGTTTAAAATCTGAAGGGGAGCCCTTTTGGGTATGATTTCAAGCCATTTGCACTAGTGTGGCTGTCTCCTATGAACTTTGAGACTGGGCAATTTCACTCTTTCTTGAGTTTCCTGTGCCACTCCACATGCAATAACTATTCTGTGGAGGAAAGTCAGCAATGCTTTAGGACTCAGCTAGATTCCACTCTGTTATACCAGGCTGCAGGGATATGACAAGTTCCCCTAATCTCTCTTCCCCCTCTGCATATGGTAAGCCCAGTCCTCAGGGCTTCAACAAATGCCCCAAAGGAAGAAAACTGCCAGCAAACTCAACTCCCTTTGTACATGCTCTTCCCTTCTGGAATTTTTATTCTCCTAGTCTCCTTGCCTTTGTGGTTCTCCACACTGTTTTGAAAATATAATCTTGTAATATGTCTTTATTTTCCCTAGCTGTTGCAGTGAGAGGAATGCCTTGCCTCTCCCTACTAAATCTTAGTTAGAAGCACAAGTCTTAAAACTAATTATTAATCTAGTTTTTTTCATCAGTGAAAGCATACTTAGTCATATTGTTTTGCCAATATTTTATTATGAAAAATTTAAAACATACCACAAAATTGAGAGACGTTTACAATGAATACCCCACATACCCAGTGGTTGTTAGTAAGCTGGATTTCTAGAGGAAAAGTAAAAAAGCTCTGATTTGCATGGTTTGCTGATTTTTGTGGTGTAGGTATTCCCACCATGGCCAATTTCAAGCTAGCAATGTGACTTGGGGAAAATTTGAGCAAAATCAGCTTATGTGTGCCAGTGTATAGAACTATCACCTAGATTCTAACTAACATTTTAAAATATTTATTTTTTATCACATGGGTATCCAGTTCTGTTTCCATCAGTATATCTTTTTTTTTTGTAAATTTCAGATACAATTATATTCCTTCTAAATACTTCAGCATGCATGCTAACTGGAGTTTAATATTTATTTATAGTATTTCTTTTGATGTCAAATGAATTCTCAGTCTTCATTGTACACTTGCTGAGTAATTTTGTATACTTGTGTAATCTAGTTCCTATCAAGATATGGAAGAGTGCATTTACCATAGAAATTTCCCTCAAATCTTGGTCAACTAAAACTTTGTGTTTTTTTTTTTTCTGACATGACCTGTCACTTAACCAGAACTCCTTCATTATACATGATCAAATGATCATTTCACCTACGTGTACACCCTTACATTGGTTCCACTTTACATTGACCAGATGAATAATCAGGTTTGCCGCTTTATAACTTTGAAAGTAGATGCCCTACAAGATCCAGATAGCTTTAGTACCCCAATTGTATACATCACTGAGTCATGCCAAAAAGCATCATCAGATATTAATACTGACCAAGTCCATAGTCCCCAGGATAAGCAAGAACCCTCACAGTCCCATCCCTTCAGATTCCCTTCAGCTTCTGTTTCCACACTAAATGTAGGTGAATCATTTTGCTAATACTCCCATGACATCATTATCTTCCCAAGGAAAAAGTCTTTCCTACCTCCTATCGCTGGCTGATCCTGACCACAGGATCTGTGGAAATTTATCCATTTGGCTTTTACCTGTCATAACTCAAGAAAAAATATCAGTCAATAGCAAAAAAAAAACAAAATCCAGGAAAACACTCAGCAAGAAAAGGGAGAAAACAATCATTTGTCTTCAATTATTAGGATATTTTAGACCCAAGTAGTGAGAGATATTGGACAGTGTTTCAAGTTCTAAACCACAAATTCACATTCCAGATGAAGAAAGCAGGTTTGGAGAAGAGCAAATAGAAATCTCTCATCTAAAGTGCCAAAATAGAAAAATTTTCAAAAATAATTTCATATATTTGTGATATGAACCATGACAGTAATTAGGACATGCCTTTTATTATTTAAGAACAGTTAAGATCATAATGTCTTACACACTTGTCATGGTTTATAAAGATTTTGCTCTGGTCACCTCATTTGCCAGACCTAAGAATGGGTACAAGAAGACAGATTTCTTTAAATGCTAGAGCTGTGTAACAATGGGTTATTTGTAGACACTTTCAGATTTCATTATTACATGACTTCATTACCACATGACTCTCCAGTGATCATATTTTCCAAAGTGAATTCGGGTCATTCTTTTGCCAAGTATAACTATGACACCCAGAGATAATAGAATATTCAGGAGATTGTAGTTATTATTTAGTTCATTCAACAAATATATATTTACACATTTTCTTAGAGTTTCTTTTTATACCTACATAGCCTTTGTAGGATAATTCATGAGTAAAACTTACTCAGCCATTTCCTTACTATTACACATTTATGATGTTTCTAATATTTCCATATGACAAATATGGTCACAATAAATATCATAGCATAGAAAGCTTTCTTTGTATGTTAGGCTATTACTTGAACATAGATTGAGGAGTATAAACATTTTTTAATACTGTTGAGCAACTTAATAAGATCCTTTTCCAAAAAAGTTGCAGGAATTTATAAATCTATAAAAATGAATCAGAGTGCCCATTTTACTGCATCCTTATCAACACTAACAGTAATATATTGAACACTGAAAATTTGTGTAGTCTGTGATGATTAGGCTGGACATTACAATACAAGCTTTGGAAAATGTTATAAAACAATCTCTGGTAGATTTAGCTTAATAAACTTTAAGATCTAAACTTCTAGATTATATTTATAATCAATTTAAATTATGACATAGCTAGTTATACCATTATTGGTGTTATGATAAAGTGATTATTTTCCTCAAAATATTACTTAAAATATACAGGAAAAGCCTAAATGGCATAGCAACTGCATTTGACAGATATTGGTATAATCTTTTGTTTTTCAGGATTTTTGGAGACTAAAGTGGGCATGCTTGCAAATTCATTCACTTAAGATGAGAATTATCTTTATTGTTTAGGTAAAGTATCTTAGACTAGATGGCTTAAACAACAGACATTTATGTCTCACAATTTTGGGGGCTAAAAGTCTAAGATGAGGATGGCAACACTGTAGGATTCTGGTGAAAGCTGTCTTCCTGGCTTGTAGAAGGTTATCTTCTCACTGTGTTCTCATATGGCAGAGGGAGGGAGGGAAGGAGGAAGGGAGAGAGAGAGAGAGAGAGGAGAGAGAGAAGAGAGAGAGAGAGAGAGAGAGAGAGAGAGAGAAAGAAAGAAAGAGAAAGGATATTTAAACAATACTAAAATATATTTTCTAAAGATCAACCATTGAATTGATTTTATCTTAAGCTTTGGTCTCAAGCACCTTTTTATGACCCTTTGTGAAGTCTCTTTGTAGCTGAGATGGGATGGTAACACTTCAAACAAAAAGAGATAAACAGTGCCCAGTTCTCTGAGTTTACTTCAAACCTTGTCCCCTCAGACTAAAGATCAAAGATAAGACCCCGTTGCGGTTATCTATTGCTGCATAACAAATCATCTCAAAATTGAATGGCTGAAAAAAAATAATTTAATTATCTTGTGGTTTCTGTGGGTCACAAATTTGGGAAGGGCTTGGCTTTGTGAGTGTAGCTCGGGGTCTCTCATATGGTTGTAATCAGATGGCAGTTGAAACTAGAACATTGGAGGGGGAGTGACTGGGGAGGTTGGAGTTTGGCCAGGCATCTCTCTCTCTCTCTCTGATATAGTTTCAAGGCCACTATGTGTGGTCTTTTTGTATGGGCTAGTTTGTGCTTCCTCACAGCATGGTGGCTTCAGGACAGTCAACTCACTTGCATGGTGGCTCAGTGCTTTAGTGCAGTGTTCCAACTCACAAGGTAGAAGCTGCCTCATTGTCTGTGACAGCCTCTGAAGCCATGCAATGTTACTTCCTTGACATTCTATTGGTTAAAATAAAGCAAAAGCCCAACCAGATTCAGAGGAAGAAGAATTAGCCTCTGTCATTTAATGGGAGGGTGGTAAGGTTCTATAAGAACAAATGGGATGAGAGTTATTGCTGCATCCAATTTTGAAAATACAGTCCTACACAAACCCTTTCATAGAGTGTCCAGACCTGAGAAGTGAATGTTTCCCACTAAAGTGTCTGTGGATAGTCCCAATCCTGAAATGCTGTCTCCAGTCTGGGCACCTATTTTAATCAGGGTGCACAGTAGAAAATAAAAGCTCATCCCACGAGAAATGATCACAGGAACTAGCTTTCTTTTTCCTGGATAAGAGACATAAGAGGAGACGTGATCTTGATCTTAGCACACTTGAAGGACTGTCAGATGGGAAAGGAAGTAGTCTTGATCTGCGTTGCTTTAGAAGGGTGGATCACTAACAGGGCTTTTCAAGGACCCTAAGTATCCCAATGAATAAAATTCCTTGGATGATTGCCTCTGTTACATGTTCTACATTCAATTCTGTCTGGGAAAAAATGTCTTTGATTAAAGATAAAGTTTTCAAACCATTAGTCTAGATCAAATAAATGAGTGTTACAGTGGCAAAATCAGGTGTAATAAAGGTCTGTCTAATGTAAAACAAAACAAAACCACCTTTCCAAAAAAACAACTAGGTATATGCCTCTCAAAATAGGAGTACCTATATCCCAGTGGGTAAGGTAGTGGGATAATGGGTACTGGAAGACATAGGATAAATATAGTAGAGAGATATCGACATTTGTTTCAAATTAAAAACTGTAAGAGACTTTCCCAGGTTCAAGCAGTTAATCAGGTTGATGCCCCATAGGTTCCCCAGAGATACCATGTAGAAAAGTTTTATTGATATAGTTAAGGGCACAGACTAAAGAACAAGGCTGTCTGGGTTCAGATCCTGGCTGTCACTTACTAGTTATGTAACCCTGGGCTTAATCTTTCTGCACCTTAGTTTTCTCATCTGTGAAATGAGGATAATATCTACCTGATGGGGGTGATTGTAAGAACAAAATGAATTTATTTACAGTGCTTAGAGTAGTGGCTGGCATACAGTAAGTGTATCCAAGTATTTATTAAATTAATAAAAGTGTGAGAAGTATGAAGAAGCCTACATGGGAAGGTAATAAATAGGCATTTAGTCATTATTTGATCATGAGCAGAGGCTGGAAATCATATATTTTGTTAAAGGGACTGCTCATGGGGTGGCCCATAGCCCACTCCTCCAAAAGGAATTCTAAAAAACTAAGATGGAATCCAAGGTCACCCACCTGCTGGATGGCTTTGATGGTCTGGACCAGAGGTCACAAAACCTATTCTGCAGTAACTAAGATTTTAGGATTTCTGGGTCATGTGGTCCTTGTTTCAACTATTCAAATTTGCCATTGTGTGTGAAGGCAGCCATAGGCCACACATACATGAATTAAATGATATCTGCAGTATGTTGACTCTAGTCTAGATCATGCCTGGCCTAAATGAGCTAGAAATAAAGTGGTTTTTGATGGGGCTGAAGAGCAACGGGAGTTGGAGGGGAAGACAGACCAGAATAGTACTGTTGCAATGCTACCTCTCTTCCTGGGGTGAACTCACTCTGACTTTGAACAGGTCCTCTGTATGTGACTAGGACACTTGGAGCCAGGCATCCACAGATACACAAGGGGACCACATTAGGAATAAGAGTACACAAGTCATTCATTCTCATCACTATGTGTTTCATTATTGTATTACAAGGTCTTTGGAAAGAGAGCTGAAGCTTTTATTTTCCTTCAGACCAGCTTCAAGCCCCAGAACAATGCTGTCCATTCTGTGAATGGTCAGTGAGCCCTTACTGACTGTCTTTATTTCTTCACCTGCAATAAGATCTCTCCAGGCCCATATGGAAACCTAAAAGTTCATGAGGGACTAATTCAGTGAGACTCTTCCAGGGGAAGTTCAGTCCCTGTGGGGAGTGATTGCACACTGATGGAATTTTTGTACACTGGATGGAAAGATGATCTTTGCCTTTTGGCTGTATCAGAGTAATAAGTGGGAGACCGATTATTTCTAAGAGTGCAGTTCTTCCCGGCACTGATAAGAATGGAATGCAGGCTACCATGGAGATTCAGGTCATTAATTAGTCCCAGAAGCCTCTATGCCTTGAATCACTGTTATATTAATTATGCATCAAATTAGAATGTTTGCAAAGGCTCAGTGCCAACTGTGCTGCAGAACTTGGTGACGGCATAGAGAGATCAAGGAGTGTCCTGCCCAGCACACTGCAGGGACCAGCAAGCAGGTGAACGCCAAGGCTCGAGTGTGCAATGACCCTGCCTGATCTCTGCCTCAGCTGTTCGCAGCCTTTGCCAGAGAGCTTGTTATTGGTGCAGAGTAGACAAAAGCAGAGGAGGAAGAGAATGATGGCTGCCCTTCAGTTCAACCCTCTGAGCTCTGTTGCAGTCATGTTCAGCTGAGACAAGACAAAAAACAATCATTTAGATATTTTATGTCCACAGTAATGAATAGAAGATACTTCCAGGTATTTGCTAGCATGGAGATAACAGTCTGGACTCTTATCTGACTTTCAGTTTTTATCTCAAATTTTTAGAGTTGGGTAGGCCTGGCTGCAGCTTTGGTTCAACTATTTTATCTCCTCCTTGTCTTCTTCTACCTCCTCCTCCCTTCTGGTGTTCTCCATGAGCATAAAACCAAAATATACTAGATGCTCGGTAGTAAAATAAACAGATGATAAACAACAGTCTGTGTGATTGCTGGGTTATAATTCCATTGAGGGCCTGGTTTGAAGTCATAAACCACAAGAAGTGAAGCATTACCCACAAATAGCCTTCAAGATGGAATTATGCTCCATAATTCTAAATAGACATTTGAAAAAATAATTCTTAAGGCTAGCTTTAATTAAAAAAAAAGAACCCTGACAGTAGTGACATCTTCTGATGAGTTCATCAGTAAACAAATATCTCTTCTGTATTAATGTGACATTTATCAATATTGATGTGAGCACTTTATCTGTTTTCTAGGAGGTTACAATTGAAATCAGTTAGCAGTGCCCCAAACGGAATCAAAGAAAGGGAAATCGGAGTCGCAAAGTCAGGAAGTTCACCACAGATGAACATAAATAAGCAAGAAATGAGGAGACATCTTGAGACAGACAGGAAGAAATGCTGATTCCTGACAAACAGGACAAGAGTCTCTTGTCTCTGCTTTGCACACCTTTCATCTTCCCTCTTTTCACTTATTGCAATGTCATCTATTGGCTGAGTTTGAGTTTTATGGGAAATAATAAATTGACATAAATTCTGTCTCTGTTCTAGACATGTTTGCTCTTTTCCAAACTGGTTCTTCTTGATCTCATGTCATTAAAGCAAGTTGATCTCATATAACCCAAAAGTAACAAGAGGCTTTTTCATGATGATTTCTTGTGTGATGAAAACAAATATTCACACATTACAAAGAAAATAAACTAAATCCAACAATTCTGCAGGAGGTGGATATTTAAATAGTAGCTCCTGGTAATCATAAATTAAGCCATCAAAATTTCCTAAGAATCCATGGTAGCCTTGGTATTAAATGAAACAACATATGTGCAGAAGCTGGCAGTTGGTAAGGACTTAATATATGGTTATTCATTGCCACAACTTGAACCATAAAATTCAGAAAAAAAATTATATATTCTCTTGTATATACTTTTATGTTTTTCAATAGGCTTTTATTTATAACAAAAATATATAGCAACAAGGAAAAGAAAAGCAACAGCAAATAACAATTTAAGATGAATTATCAGGCCAAAATAAAGAATAAGATAATTTTTATCAGACTTGTTGGTATAATTTTCATATACGCTTCGTATTTAATTTGCTCTTTCTTTTGCAGTTTCTTAAGGTGGGAACTTAGATCATCTATCCGAGACCTTTCTCAAATATACACATTTAAAGTCATATATTTCACTCCAAGTACAGCTTTGGCTGTATCCCACACATTTTGATATGTTACATTTTTATTTTTGTTTTGGTTCAAATTATTTTCTAATTTCTCCTGTGATTAAGTTTGAAGTCATGTGCTGTTTACTTTCAAAATGTTTGGAGATTTCCAGAAATTTTTCTGGTACTGAGTTCTATTTTAATTCTGTTATGATCAGAGAACATACTTTGTATGATTTACATTCCCTTAAATTTACTGAGACTTGTTTTATGACACAGAACATAATCCTTTTTGGTGAATGTTGTATGTACATTTGAAAAGAATTTGTATCTTGTTGTTGCTGGGGGGAGTATATTGTAAGTGTCAATTAGGTCAAGTTGGCCATTGATTTTGTTTCAGTGTTCTATATCTTTACTTATTTTCTGTCTATTTGTATAACAATTACTAAGAAAAGGATTTAAAAATTTCTATCACTGTGAATTTGTCTAGTTCTCCTTTTTGTTCTATCAGTTTTTGTTTCAGTTAATTTTTAAGTTATTAGGCATTATTAGGTACATATATATTTATAATTGGTAAGAGCTCATGATAGATTGATCCTTTTATTATTATAAAATTATTATGTCCTTTTTTATCTAGATAATATTCCTTGTTTTGAGTGAATTTCTGATATTAATTATAGCCACTCAAGATTTATTTTGATTAGTTTTTGCATGTTTTTCCCATCCTTATAGTTTTAACTTTTAAAAATATCTTTATGCATAAAAATGTATTTTTTTCATAGGCAGAATATATATTGCTTTTTTAAATTCAATCTGACAATCTGATTTTTCATGAGTGTGAAAAGTTGTCTTTAATATTTCTTATGCAAATATGTTGCTAATGGGTCCCTTCTGTTTTTATTTGTGTAAAATATTTTCTCCATTTATAACCTAATCTCCATTTTTCTTCATTTTTGAAAGATAATTTTCCTGGAAATACAATTCTATGACAATAGTTTTTTTGGTACTGCTCCATTTTCTTTTGGTTCGCATATCTTACCATATAAAGTCTGCTGTTATGCTTGTTCTGTATGTAATACACATTTTTTCTCTGACTGCTTTTAAGATTTTCTTTTTATCTCTGGTTTTTAGCAATTTGATTATGATGTGCTTTGGCATGATTTTCTTTATATTTTTTTTCTGTTTGGGTTCCATTGAATTTTTTTTATGCCTGTTTAGAATCTTCATGAATTTCCCTCATAAGTGGGAAATTAATATATAAAATATAAAACTGAAAGCAACAAATGAACAAGACAACAAACAAAAACTCATAGACACAGATAACAGTTTAGTGGTTACCAGAGGGAAAGGGAGAAGGTAAAGGGGGTCAAATATATGGTGACAGAAGGAGATTTAACTTTGGTGAACACACAATGCAATATACAGATGATGCATTATTGAATTGTACACTTGAAATCTATATAATTTTATTAGCAAACATTGCCCCAATAAACAATTTTAAAAATTTAGATAACCTTTTAGCTGTTATTTCTTCATATATATCTCCTCTCCCTTTCTGGGACTCCAATTATATATGTTAGACTGCTTTGATATTGTTCCACAGATACTACATATTATTTTAATTTTTAGCCTTTTTTTCTTTGTATTTACTTTTGGATATATTCTATAACTATCTCTTTAAGATTACTAACCTATTCTACAGCATCAGATCAGCTGTTAATCTATTCAGTATATTTTTTTGTTTCAGATAATATAATTTTCATCTCTAGAAGTTCTGTTTCAGTCTCTTTTAAAAAAACAAAAAACAAAAAAACAGCAACCTTCCTTTCTGCTCCTCACCATGTCCATGTTTTGCCCCTTCTGCCATTTCTGTTTCTGCATCTAGTTGATCTTCTTCTGGTTATTGGCTATGTACTTCTACTTTTTTCAGATGCCCGATAATTTTTTATTTAATGCTATACATTGTGAAAGTTTACATTGTTGAGTCTCGGATTGTGTTATATTTCTTTTGAAAGTGTTGAGCCTTGTTCTGGAATCCACTTAGAAATGTAGTTGCCTCTGGACATGCATGTGATAGTGAAATTGGGGCATTAGTTATATTAGTGTGTAGTTGTCACAAAATTCACCAATATATACACTTATGATATGTACATTTTACTCTAAGTAAATTACACTCAATAAAATTGTTATTAAAATGTTATACAAGCTCATTTAAAATTTTATAAATAACACAAATATACAGAGAGCAAAAACTAAGTCATATTTCACTCACTCAATTGTGTCTTCATTATTCCCTCTTCCCCAAAATCTCACCATAACCAGTTTAATCATTTTGTATTATCTCCTTCACAATTTTTACCTGTGGATTTATAGACATAGTACCATTTCTAGAACACAGGCTCTAGAAAGTGGACTGCTTGGGACAGAATGATGGCTGTATTACTTAATAAAAAGTCTTAAACAGTAGACTGAAAAGTAGGCTAAAAATTAAAACATATAAATGGACTTACAAAGTAAGCATCCCTTTGTGTTTGACTTCTTTCTCTCAATGACATATCTTTTAAGTTCATTGATATTATTGCTTGTATTGATAATTTACTACTTCGTATTGTATTCAATTATATTTACTACTCTATAATAATACCACAACTTATTTATCCATGCTTTGGTTGACAGATATTTGGGTCATATCCAGTTTGGGCTATAATAATGAAAGCTGCTGGGAATTTTCCTGTAAAACAAGAGAAATGGGTCAAATGGCATGACCTAGGTCATAGAATATGTTTAAGTCTCTTTTAAAAACTGCCTAATTATTTTTAAAATAATTGTACTATTTGT
This sequence comes from Eonycteris spelaea, assembly GCA_003508835.1. Lineage (NCBI taxonomy): Eukaryota > Metazoa > Chordata > Mammalia > Chiroptera > Pteropodidae > Eonycteris > Eonycteris spelaea. The sequence continues at coordinate 30,310 of PUFA01000323.1, read as the reverse complement.
CATTAGCCAAGTATGAGAATTCTAGTTCCTCTAAATCTTCGCCAACTTGATATGGTTCAATCTTTAAAATTTTGTCCATACTAATGGGTGTGTAGTGATATCTTTTGTGGTTTTAATATTAATTTCCCTGATGACTGATGTTGCTAGTTCTTTCTTGTGTTTATTGGCCTTGTGTATATCTGCCTCTGTAAAGTATCTAAGTTCTTTGCTAATTCTGTTATTTATTGCAGTGTAACACAAATACCCCATAACTTAGTGGTTTGGACAGCTGATTTCTGCTCCATGTGGCATCATTTGGGACAGCTAGACTGGATCTGGAATACTCACTCCAACATGGCTCAGCTACATGCCTGGAAAGTTGGTGCTATCAGCTGGAGACTCAGTTGAGGCTGTCAGCCAGGGGCTTTGGTTCCTTTTCATGTGAGTCTTTAGCTGCTTGGATGTCCTCAAAGCATGGGTAACTGGGATCTAAGAATATGTGTCCAAGAGAAGAGATGGGAAAGCTGATAGTCTCATAAGATCTTGACCTTTAAACAAGGTTACTCTATTGGTCAAAGCAACATCGAACTCACCCAGATTCAAATGGAAAGGGGAGAGACCCTACCTCTTACTGGGAGATAGGATCATATTTAATCTGCCATAGACTATCCTCTTGCCAGAAATTATTGGCATTCATCTCATGTTAAAAGTATAGGCGGTTCCTCCTAAGATCTATGAAAATTTTATACCTTGCTCTCTGTCTCCCACGCTTCAAGCAAACTTGAAGCTCTTAGGGGAAAGCCAGTTAAATGTGTATCTCATCTAATGAGTTTCTCTTATTTCCAAGGTCATGTCAGCCCCATTTCTGCCATTTCAGTTGCTTTCCAAGACCTTAAAACAGTTGATTTTCATATATTTTCCATAGTTTATCATTAGTTTTGGCAAGAGGATTGGTCTAATACAAGCTATTCTAGCATTTTGGAATCAGAAACCCCCAGTATATTATATAAAATATATAAAACGGGGGAAATAAAAGTAATCCTAAACAGTGGTGTGTAAAATGTAAGTACCAAGTAAAAACAAAAACGTATTCACACAGGAAATTATATATGGCAAAGAATAATTTATTGATTATTTGCCATTAAATAGCTATGTTGCTTAAGCACGTTACTTTATATGTTCAGGCACAGATGTTTATCTGAAAGACAAAGAATTTATATCAGATGATATAAAGAACCCTTCAGCTCTTTGAGGTCTATAATTTTAATAAACTCATAATGCAATGCAGAATTTGATTTCTATTCATTGAATGTAAATAAAGCTTAAGGATTTATAATTTATATGGTCAATATGAAACCGGAATGTTATAAAATAGAAATTCTCTCAAACATTAAAGTTATATTTTCAGGTGGAGCTTACAATTTCTTCTCAAACTGGGTATGTAAGCCCAAAGAGTACCTGAATGTGGGCTAATAAATAGTCATAGAGTAAACATGACTCATCTTTTCAGGGCATTCATTTTACCTATGCAATTTTGGGTAAAATCTCATTCATTTTAAGTCAAAATGAACATAGAAAAATTACAGTATGGAAGACAAATATCATATGAATATTAAAAAAATCTTTTTGGAGAGAAACCTTTGGGCAACTATCTCAGATGCTGGGGGATGAAGATTTCTTTCCTCTGGCACTCTGACAGAAAAGTTTGAGAGTTTCTGCAACTTCACTGGCAGTGGGCAAGAGTCTTAAATTTTACTCTTCGTTTAAAATCTGCAACCATGATTAAATCTATGCCATAAACATATTGTATTTACCCAGATATTAGCTCTCTTTTTTTTAAGTTGCAGAATGAACAGTTTTACCCCTTATGAGGTGCTGCCCTCAAAACTGTTCATCTGTTCATCAGTATGTTTTATTTGATAGAATAAGATGAAATATCTGTTTCTTTGACTCTCTACTGAGGTAAAACATAGTCACTAGCCCACACTTGCTTTCCGGCTGCAGACAAAGCCAAGATTACCACAAACCATTTTTTCCAGTTGGCTTCTGAGGGGTACAGTAGGAATAGTTTTTCATTGTGATTTAGGGGTTCCAAGTATTCTCCCTTCCACCATGGCCATCATCATGCCTAAATCACCAGCTATTTTGGGTGAGACAATAGTGACCTTGACAAGTCAATACTATGAAAGATGAGAGGAAAATCTCTTCTTAAGCCATTTTCATTCATAATCATCTTGGTTAAAACTAGTTGGACATGATTTTAAAACATGTCCTTACATTCCTTAACACTCTTACCATCAAAAGGTGGAATCTATTTTCCCTTCCCTTGAAAATAGGCCAACCTTAGTGATCTGCTTCTGAGGCACACAATTAGATAAAACTGACATTTTCTAAACCAGGGTAGAGAAGGCAAGACAGCTTCTGGCCAGAGAGCGAGCACATGCATATTATCAATAACCTTCCCTTCCCCAGCCCTGCATATTTGGACCCCTGAGCCACAATGAAAGAAATTCAGCTTTTCTGAAATTACCATGCTAGAAAGACCATGTAGAGAGAACATACAGACACAGGGAAAGATGCTCAAGGGCCTCAGCTGTTCCAGCATTCAGCTGACCGAGACTTCCTAGTCCAGCCACCAGGCATGTTAGTGAGGAGCTTTCAGAGGATTCCAGCCTGCAAGCTACCCCAGTTCTGCCAAGTGGAACAGCGATGAGCTGTCCCTTCTGAGCCCTGTCCAAGTTGAAAATTCACAAGCAAAACAAATTTTGTTGTGGTTTTAAGCCACAAAGTTTTGAGGTGGTTTGTTAAATAGTAATAGATCTATAGATTTTTTTCTATTGCCTAGCGAAACTTGAGAAAATGGGCATAAGTAAATAAAATTTTAATTGTAGTCAAAGGGAATATGGCAGAGCGATTCCAGAATTATAATGAACTAAAGGAGAGAAAGAGATTCAGAATGTGAAAATTGGATTACTTTTGCAGATATTATCTGCAATAAATCTGTATGTTCATAGAACCTTAAAAGTTTTTAATTGGAAGGAATTTTGGAGATCATTAAAACTCCACGCATTTTTTAAACAGTGAAGCACAAGGAGTTAACTAATTTGGTCAAGATCTAGAGGTAGACTAAAACCTAAGCTCCCACCAACTGTAGCACTTCCTTCCTTAAGGTGAATGTAATCAACCTCACCAATTTATCAGAAAACAAGGACAAAATAAATAGAAACATAATGAGCAGTAGCAGCAACAACAAAAATACTCCATAACCTACCTTAATATTTCTACCTGTCTTTGCTAAACCTCTACCTGCTGGCTGTCTCCCTGTGGAACAAGTATTACTACACCCAGTCGTTGACATTAAAGAGATTGTGAAACTACTGGAGAAATTGTATTTCTAGTCCTGCAGGCAGGGAAGATAATAAGTCTCTGAAATCTTAATATTATTTCACCATAAATGCCAGTATATATTTGAAGTGATTACTATGTGCTAGTAACTGAGCTAAGTAATTTATGTACAACATTACTGAGGTATAATTTACATATACTAAAAAGCAACCATATTACAGAGATAGTTCAATGAGTATTAACAAATGTATAGGGTTGTGTGACCATTATCATAATCAAGGTATAGAACATTTCTATCCCCTTAACCCCTAAAAACTTCCTTTATTCTCCTTCACAGATAATTCCCCCACCCCTATGCTCAGACACCCCTGATATCCTTTTTGTCACTATAGATTTTTTTGCTTGTTCTAGAATTTCATATAAATAAAATCATATAGCATGTAGTCTTTTGTGTCTGGCTTCTTTTGCTCAGCATGTTGTTTTTCAGATTCCTCCATATAATTGCATGTGCAAGAGTTTGTGACTTTTTATTTTTAAGTAATATTCCATTGTGTAGATATACCACAATTTCTTTATTCATTCTCTGATCTATGAGTTTTTGAGTTATTTCTAGTTTGGGGCTATTATAAAAGAAGCTGCTATGAACATTCTTATAAACATCTTTATGTGAACATGTTTTTATTTTTCTTAAGCAAATACCTAAAGGTAAGTTGTATGGTAAGTGTATGGTACGATAACTGGAAAATGGTTTGACAGTTTTAAGATCATCTCAAGAAGTCCTTTTTTATCATTAGAGAAAATAAGCATAAAATGGGTTTTTTTTGTAAAATGGATAAATATTGTTAAGCAACAGTAAACAGGATAAATAGAAAAAAACACTGTTGATACATGTTGAACCAATTCATTTAAAGTTTTTATTCAGAAGCAGGACTCTATTATAGTGAGAAATTTAACAAATGTTCTCCAAAAAAAAAAAAAAAAAAAGGATACAACTGGGAAAATGACCCAAAACAACTGTTTCAGGGCTCTGCAAATTAACCAGAGACAAGCAAGAAATTGTAAAGTGTTTATTCCTCAAAAATTGCTGTACTGTTGGATGAAAAAAGTGGGATTCTACCAAGAGTCTATGGCCTTCTTGTTTGGAACTGTTCTTCCCCATACCATCTCCAAAAGTTTGGTCAGTGAAGTAGTCTTACCAGACCAGGACTGCCCATGAAAACCAGCAGCTTCACTACTAGAGGGAGCTTACTTGATTTGTCCTGGAAGCACAATCAGTAAAAGCAGCATAAGTGATAGGAAGTGAATGGGGAATTCCCATAGTTTTGCCAACCTGAATTTGCAGTCCTAGTTATGGCAAGTGACAGACCATTCAAAAACTTAACAAGGAGATGCTGGAAATGAGACAATTATAGGAGGGCTAAATAAGTTGTCCCTACCTCTCTGGCTGAATGGGAATATATGATCAGGTTTACAGGAGACCCACGAAGGTCTAGAGGAAAGTAAAAGCCTAAGCAGATGTGAACATGTCTTGAATTTTGAACACTTCCTCAACATATGCACGGATCTATCAGCAGAAGGTGAAAGTCTTACAGGCTCAAGTTTTTTGAGCATAAGCTTTCATAAATCACTGATTTACCAGAAAGCTATGCAGATACAGGGCAACGCATAAGAAGCTAGGCATAAAAATTAAGTGAGAAAAAAAAAAAACCTGAGCAGAGACATCAGTGGCTACATATCTCAGGGAGATAGGTTTTTCAGAGTAAGTCTAAATAAGTTACTAAAGACAATAACACCTACTTTATGAAAAAATATAATCCAGGGATGTTATAATATATGGTCTAAAAAGTCAATTTTTAAGAAAACACATTAGATATTTAAAGAAACAGGAAAATGTGACCCATACTCAGGAAAAAAAATCATAGGAAATGACTGAGTGGACCCACATATTATATTTAGCACACAAAGACTTCAAAGTACCTCATATTTTAAAAATAAAATAGGAATTTTCAATAGAGAAACAGATATGATAAAAATAAACTGATGGAAATTCTAGAATTTGAAAGCATAATAACAAATAAAAAATTAACTAAATGGATAGATTTGAGATGGCAGAAGAAAGAATCAGTTAACTTGAAGATAGATCATTGAAACTATCCAATCTGAAGAATAGAGAGGAAAATAGATTGAAGAAAAATCAACAGAGCCTCAGAGATCTATGAGATATGAGACAACATTAAACTCAAGCATAATAATGAGAGTCATAGAAGAGAGAAATGGCAGGAAAAATACTTGAAGAAATAATAGCTGAAAATTTCACAAATTTGGTGTAAAGCATAAATCTACACATACACAAAGCTCAAAAAACTCAGAGAAGCTAAACAGAAAACCCCTATCTATGCATATCATAGTAAAATTGCTGAAAACTAAACACAAATTGAAAATCTTGAAAGCAGTAAGAGAAAAACACTTTATTCTAAATGAGAACTGCAATGCAAGTAATGGCCCAATTCTTGTCTGAAACAATGGAGTCTAGAAGGCAGTGGGATGCCAAAGTAATAAAAGAAAATGGACAACCATGAATTTTATATCCAACAAAACCATCCTTTAAAAAATTAGAGCAAAATAAAGACATTTTCGGATAAACAAAGAATGAGAGAATTTGTTAGCAGAGCAGTTTTCAAAGAAATTCTATAGGAAAAGAAAGGAAACGACATTATAAGGCAAATCCACTGCAAGAAATAAAGAACAATAGAAATGCTAACTGAGTGTATACATAAATATAAAAGAATATATAAAAATATATGTACATATTTTACTCCCCCCAAAAATCCAGATTGTATAAGAAAATGATTGTAACACTGTATTATTGGGTTTATAACATTAAGATAGCTATAATACATATGAAAATAGCACAAGGGAGAGGAGAGGAAATGGAGTTATATGGGAACAAAGGTACTATATCTTACTGAAATTAAGTCAGTACATTTTCATCTCTAAAGAAAACACTAAGAACATAACTTTAAGGAATCAATGGAGGAATTTAAATGATAAACCAAAAAATATTGGCTTAATCTAAAAGACAGAAGGAAGAACAAAAGAACAAAAAGACCCTAGGCCTTAGATTGTTTTAGTTTCTTCTTGATTATGGAATAGTCTTTCTAAATTGAAATTATTATAAATGTTCTATAAAAATAGGACAGACCCCACCACACCTATAATTTGGTTTTGATGTAGAGATACACCAATAGGGTATAAGAGGCTTATTTACTAAAAAAATAAAAATAAATATATAAATAAATAAAATGATATTCTAAAGCATATTTGTTTCACCCAAAAGATAGCAGTAAAGGAAGAACATGAACCATATTGAAAACAAATGCAAAATGACACATAAATCCAATTATATCAATAATCACATTAAATAGCCCAGTAAATAGACAGAACACTTCAATGAAAACACTGAGATTATCAGATTGGATATAAAAGAAAGACTATGTACTTACTACTAAAGATACACTTCAACTACAATCATGCCACCCTGAACAAGCCTGATCCCATGTGATCTTGGAAGTTAAGCAGAGTCAGGCCTGGTTTGTACTTGGATGGGAGACCACCTAGGAAGACCAGGTGCTGTAGGTGTAAAAAATAAAACTAAGGGATTATAAGCTGACAAGGTCTTTGTAATCTGTGAGGTCAACCAAGGGTCGCCTGACCTAAAAAATAAAAAAATAATAAATAAATAAAGATACACTTTAAATTCAAATATATAACTACATTGAAAGTAAAAATATGGAAAAGACATATTCTACAAACAGTAAACAAAAGAGATGGAGTGCCTATACTAACATCAAACAGAGTAGACTTTAGAAAATATGTATTAGTAGAAATAAACAGGGACATTTTATAATAATAAAAGTGTTAATACACCAAGAAGATATAATGTTTTAAATGTATATGCACTAACAAAAGAACCATAAAAACAAAAAGCAAAAACTGAGAGAATCAAAGAAGTTATAGACTAATAATTAGAGTTGAACATTTCAAGACTTGATATTGATAGAACAAATAGATGGAAAATTAATAAAGTTGTAGATCTGAAAAACACTGTTAACCAACATAATCTGACATTTATAGAATATTTTACCCAATAGCAGCAAAACACATTCTTTCAAGTACATGTGGAACACTCTCCAGGAAAAGCCATATGATAGGCCTTTAAACAAGTTTCCCTAATTGTAAAAGGATTGAAGGTATTCAAAACATGTTCTCTAACCACAATAAAATTAAATTAGAAAGGAACAACAGAAATTTGAGAAATCCTCAAATATCTGGAAATTAAATAACGCATTTCTAAATAACCCTGATCAAAGAAGAAATCACAAGGGGAATTAGGAAATCTTTTGAACTGAATGAAAGGGAAAAGACAATGTATAAAAATTCTGGGATGCAACTAAAGAAGTGTTTAAAGAAAAAGTCACAGCTTTAAACATTTAAAGTCATATTCACTGTTTAGAAAAGCCATTGTTATGAATTAGAAAAAGTCTTATTGTTTAAACAGATTTTAGACTTTGTTGTTCAGTGTTGGTACCTCTTTGTCAAAGGTTTTTTAAGACTTTAACTACAAATAAACGTATTTCATATATATATATGTATGTATGTATTTATGTATATAAATACATATATTATAAAATACTTTATCAAGGAACAGTTTTGTAGATAATCACTACCATGTATTGAGTTTCTAATATCTGTGAGACAGTGAACTAAGCATTTTATATATATGATCTCATTTAATAGTCACAATAAATTCTATGAAGTATTATTAGAAACAAAGGCTTAGAAAATTTATAACTTGCCTACATTAACATGTCAAATATGCAGCAGAGCTGGATTCAAACCAAGATAGTTTGAAGGCAGATTGTGATCTTAATTTCTGCTCTAAACACCACTCTTTCCATATCTCAGAGATTTTGCATTATTCTCAGGCCTTTATGTTTTACATGTTCTTCTTCAGCCATGAAGACTAAGATGAGAAATCACTATTTCTCATCTATTGCAAACCTGTGACATAGGTTTGCAAAGCCCTGTGAGCGCTTGCTTTGGCAGTTCCATTCCTCAACATGCATAACCTTGTTTCACTTTGGGTTACTATAACGTGGATTATCTGCCTGCCCTCCAAAGCATATACTAAGTCATATATCTCTTGCTTTACTTCTACTATTCATATCTGTGTGTGTGTGTGTGTGTGTGTGTGTGTGTGTGTGTGTGTGTGTGTGTTTGGTGGGGGCGGGGGGGGGTCTCTAAATCAATATGCCTGACTTTGATATAAACTCCTAGCAGTCAGGCACTGTCTGAAATAGAGGTTCACATTTTAGCTTGAAAAACAGTGGGCACTTTCTGACTTGATTAGGAAGACCAGTGTAAATAGCATTAACAAGAAATATTGATCAAAAATTTGTGGGACAAGGAAACATCCTGATAATGTCAATTGGAACAATACAAATAAATAAGAGCCTCTTTCAAATTTATGGGATGTCTGGAAGTCACAAACCTATTTATGTGATAAGTTCCAAATACCTAGTGTGTATTTAAAGAAAAAAGATAAAAACATCATTTTGTAAGAATGACTATGTATCAAGTGACTGAAATCATGGACCGTGGATTTGATTCTTTTTTTTAATAAGTGAAAATAGAAACTTAAGCAAAACTAGTTACATATTTTTCCCCTGGCTATTCTTCCTTAGCTAGGAAAAAAAAAATGGAATTTGGAAAGATTTTGAATGTATTTACCCCAGTTATCTTATCTTGCAGATAAAATGGAGGCCCAAAGAACAGGTGAGGCCCTCAGAGACAGGAATAGAGTATTTTATTTATCATTGAATCTCCTGCACCTAACATCGCAGTTGGACCCTAAGAAAGCATGCCTCAGGAAGCATGTGGAGGGTGACCTACCAAATGGCACCCAGTTTAGACCTGGAATTAAAACCTAAGTTTCAGATTGTTAATGTTGCTCCTTGTTTCTGTACTTTTGACTTTCATCTTAACAAATGCAAATATTTATCATAGGAATAAAATTCTTTCTACGACCCAGCAAGGCCTTTGGTCATTGTTAAGGGAGAAACAATAACATGACTATACTGGGTTTTTCCCATCTGAGTCTTCATCTGGGCCTTCAAATTTCCAACTGAAGCTGTGCCCAGTGCCAGTCTTCTTATTGAGACTTAGAGGGGCTCCTTTCTCCTCTTTCTCCTGTGCCGGATGGTCTGAAACAAAGATCTCTGAACAGCTCTTTTTTCTAGTCACCCTGCCCCTGGTTTCCCTTTTAAATTTCTTTTTAAAATATCTTTTCTATGAGTGCCTGTTCCTGAAATAGATACCTAGAGGAAGGCAGTAGAACTGGGGGATATCACGTCCCCAACTGCTATCTCTTCGTTCCCTTAATTGCTCCCATATTGTTTTTTTCTTTCCACTCTCTCAGCTTGCTGTCCTCAGTTACACCAAGGCTTGACTACTTTGCATTTCTATGACTTATCTCCAGCCAGCCTATTCATTTTTTCTCCTTTTTCACTTTTGGGTATCGTTACTCTGTATTCCTGAACTTAGAAGTATGGTTGTCTGAGTGAGATCCCAGATAGTATGGAGTCAAAAGAAAGACTGAGCAGGTGGGCATAGGGGAAGCTGTTTCCTCTCAGTTCACTTATCAAGCCCAGTTTAAGAGCCTGGGCAGATTATCCCAGTGCCTTCACTCTTCCTGACTGAAGCATGGGGGCTGTCTGCCAACATAATGCCTGCCAATACCCAATTAAGTGTCCTGAGTTGGTTTTTTCTGGATCACCAAGGGGAGAAGAAAGGTTAGTACTTGCAGAGAGCACAACAGTAGGTGGGCTTTAGGAAATAGTATTGAATTGTGATGAATATTAATCCAAGAGGGTATGAAAAACAAGAGTTGCTTATGTGAATGAGGAAAGGTTGTGGGTGTGGTGTGCAGGGACTGGTTTCAAGTGTCAAAGACATGGGGTGTTAAGGATGGCAATAGGTGAAGAAACAGCAAGGTCAGGAAGTCAGAGGCAGATTAAGATTTGAATCTTAAATTCAGAACCAGGTTCATGGATAGCAATTGTAAACTACTGTGCCTTCTTTGTCTGGCACCTAGTGTGTATAACAGGGATGGAGTGTTCTGCTGAAGGAACTGAATGGACTTTTCTTCTCCCTAATTCCCCACACATGAGTCAATCATGTTTAGGTATTGGGAGAAAGGCAGATACCTGTGGTCCAAGGGACTGGGCCAGGGGTTTAGCTCATGAGGTGACCTTGCTCTTAGTTGGCTGGGTCTCTTCCCATTCAGCCTCAGACAGACAGACTGAGCCTGAGATATTGTCAGAAGTGGGAAAACTAAAGATGACTGGTCAGTATATTATTTTTTGTTTCAAGTTTGTAACTACTTTATCATTTAAAACCTTTGTCTCATTTTCTATGTTCAATCAATCATGTCTTTTTATAATCCCATCTTTTAGGAAACTTTCAAGATCTAAAATCAGAATTAGTGGGGGCAGAATATTAATTTCATTCAAGCATGTATTGAGCACCTATTGTGTGCACCACATGCAGAGAGGAAGCCTTCTTGGGAAGGGAAAGGAACATGGGAGACTGCAGATTCTGCTCCATCATTTAGATCCCAAGCACTTTGTGGTTGAAATTCCTTTCTTATTTATCTTTTTCCATCATGGACATTCAGTGACTAGCAGTGCTCAATATACTTTTGCTGATTTGGATTGTTTGCTATCGAAAGCTGAGGACCTCAACATTTTCTATTAGTGTGCTGTGATTGGTCAGTTTTCTGAGCAGTCTGAAAACAGCTGGGATTAGTTGTGAATAGTAATAACGTAGCAGTATTTGTATCTAAATGAAGCTACAGTGACAGAAGTGGAGAGGAATGGAAACAGCAAGGAAGAAAGAAACATTCAAAAAGAATGAGGGCAATAAAGAGAAGTGGTAGACATAAAAGAAGAGGTAGTTAAAGGGGGCCATTAGAGAAGTGAGCAGCAGACTCAATTCATGAGAAGAGATATGTCAGCCACAAAGAAAAGAAAATGGAGCTGTGTTCCCAAGGAACAAAAAGTGTACTCTAACAGCTCTTAAATGTACAGAGAACACTCACCAAATGCCATGCCTGTGTGTATATTTGCAAGGTCGGCAAGCTCTACAATATCTCAGCTAAGTGAACATAAGATGGAAAACAAAGACAGGCAGTTTTTCCTTGCAAAAAAAAAAAAGGTCACTAAAAATATTCCATGCATGTAATGATTGGTACCAATCCATTTGCCATCCAGAATGATCTGAATATAGAAGTTCAAAGGTGCATATACTTAGGTTCTGGTTGGCCTTGTTAGAGTACACCCACAAACCCTTTCTTGGGATTTTAGAGAAGTATGACTTGTAGAGTCACTGGTACAGAGTAAAGGGAAGGGAGGGAGCAGAAGCAAGTCAGGATGGTTTAATCCCATGTGCCCTTACTCACCTTCCAGCGCACCACCCACCTTCTCTTCTAGCCTCTGGCATCATCAGATATTGCTTGTCCTTTTTAAGCCTAAAGGGATAAAGAGATGGGATAAGAACAGAATGAGTTGAAAGATGCTACCCTCTAGCAAGTTTAGGGAGTCATATCTCCACTCTCCCTTAATTGCACCCTACAAGCAGGAAAGGTCAGCTTGCTCAGCTAAAGGCTTTTGTGGCCTGAACCATTAAGGGACAAACAAAACAAAAATGCTGTGGTGAAAGAAGCAGAGACTTGGGTCCTGGCTCCCCCAGTGCCTGATAGAGCAAATAGGAAGCCTCACATGTCCTCAGCCCTGAGTTTCCTTGACTCTAAAGTGGAATTAATAAATTTCACCTCTCTCGTAAACAAGATAATGTACACGGAAAAACTATATTAAAGTGCTGGAGGATGGTATCCTTGGCCTCCAATAAGTTCACAGGAGGGTCTGAGCTTTGCTGCTGGTTCTTTCTTCCATTTATCCCAGCACTGTGGCAATTATCACCAGTATTGTGCCCTGAGACCACCTGACTTTGTGGAAATAAACTATCTGAAGGACTCTAACAACTTTCTATTTTTGCTCCTCTCAAGTTCCTTCTTCTCCAGGGCAACAACACACACAATGCCATTTTGCAATTTATTTTCCTTTGCAGAGGAAAGCTTTCCCTGCACTTCATGGCTTGGCTTCTACAGCCTGGCCATATTAGTTTTGGATGGCCTTGGGCTGTTTCAGCCTCAGAGCTGGCATGGCCTTGTTATGCCAGCTGGAGAAGGACAACACACCTGTGGGTGTGCTAGGCTGGGTCTAGGAGATGGCTGGGCAAGGGTCCTAATTACTTGAGGGTGACACAAGGCTTGCCTGCATGACTTCATCCGTTTACTTTCACCAGACTCTGAGCTCCATGGAGAGGCTCAGGGTGTTTGTGCAGCTGCCCCAGCCCCTGTGGGAATAGTCTATCTTACCTGTGGATCACCCACCCTTTCTGGCCTCTAGGTGGACGTCTGTACTCAAGCTCAGGCCACTCTCAGATATCTGGTTTATAGACTATTCATGCTGCTATCTTTTCTTCTCAATGTTTGGAAAAGGTATTGTTTTAAACAAGAAAACTTAAAAACAGATGGCTTGTGGTTTCCAGGCTTCATGTCTCCAAGAATATGATAGAAAACAGGAGTCAACCCATCTGACTCTTTGGGACCTGATTCTGTATTTCTTATATTGGTAAAGTTCTCACTGAAGATAGAGGTGCCCAAGCTGCCAAATGGGAAGAAGCCACAGCTCCCTGCCAGAAGCGTGCCTCCCTCCCTCCCATTGCCATTGTCTCTTCAGCAAGAGCACTTGAGATGGAGGCTGACTAAGCTTCATGTGCTGTCTCATTCACGGAAGATGCTGATCCACTGTCTGGAGGATACTGTTGGAGTTGTTTTGCAGGGGTGGTGACAGGAGCTGATGAGTCACCAGGAGCCTCTACCCCAGTCTCTCTTGCAGCCAGACTCTTCTTTAGAATCGGAGTTCAGCACCCATGGGATGTACGACCATGTTTTTGTTGGTGAAAAGTAGATCTTTGAAGGATCAAACCCCATCATCCCTCTTAGAGGAAAAGGACAAATTGTTCCCAATGGGCTCCTCAGCTAAATGTGACATTAAGTAACACAGCCACATGGAGCTGGGGATGAAACATGAGAGACCATACTCTGCTTCCTCATCACACCCAAATAAGAGGTTTGGGTAGAAAGTAAGTCTTGCGACCACAGAATAAGTATTTGGAGAAGACATAGTAAATAGTAATCATAAACATTTTCATAGTAAGAAAAACTTCTCATAGTACCATGGGGTTGCTGGGGGCCAGGCTCATATGTGATCGCTCTCCATGTGGCTGCCCGAAGTCTGCAGGAGAGTATATTCTGGGATATGGGCCCATAAAACAGTGTTTCCCAAAATGTGTTCCATGGAGCACTTGTCCTTGGAAGTCATTTTATTAGGAATGGTTTTCGCAGTCAAATAAAATTTTGAAATGCTACATTCTCTGCTTAGAGATTCACAATATGCATTAACAGTTTAAAATATATACTTAAGAAAATGTTTAACCCAATTTAACCACATGTTTCCCAAATTTATTCGAAGATAGATTGCAATCTGTAAAATATCTGTGGAGCACATTTTTGGGAAAGCTGCCTTACTGGAAGATATTACATGACATCTGCAATGTGCAATAGCTTCTCTTCAAACTGGGAAGTTAGTTCTCCTGAAGGATCACAGCCTCAATTAATTTAAATGGATAAGTGGTCTGTGCTGGTTCAGGGCTGGGTTTGCAGCCCTCTCCTGCCTACTAGAAATATGTTACATCCTTAAGAAGGATGGAGAGGGTAGGGGGAACTCTTGGCTTTAAAAACTAACTTTCTCACATTGATGGTAAAAACTTTAGAGCTACAAAAATAGTCATGCTATGAGACTAGAAGGTTATCTTCTTCAATAGTTTTCCATCAGGATCTGTATTCTGGAATGGTCTCTTAGGAAATCTGGGTGGAGGTATGATTTTAAGCATCTGAGAGTCAGAGACTTTATCTTCCATTGTTCCCCAAAGTAACACAGGCTTGTACGTGTATGAGACACCTGATTCTAGATTTAGTGAATGGAATTCATAGGGCTTTGTTTCATATGTGGTCTGGGAACAGAGTGAGTGTGTAGTCCTTAGTCTGGGTGATCCCGAATTTATTTTTCACGTCTCAAGTTTTTTAAGTATAAAAATTTATCCAAGATTTGGAAATGCTTAGTCAAAGCCCCAAATCTTCTGCAGAACTCCTTCAGGCACTTCAGTTCTGGATTCACTTACAAAGATTTCCTATTCAACTCTTCACACATTTTCTTGAGGACACTGTTCTTGCTGGCACATGTCTCAGTATTCTTGCCTCACTTGCTATTCTTTTGATAATCCATCATGTGACCAATTTCAATCTCACCATTGTGTGTTTTTCATCCTGGCCAAATTTTGCTGTGTTAAATTCACCTGTAGCCCAGCCTGGACCTCTAAACTAGCTTCAAAACCCTGGTAGAACATTCTGTCTCCTTACAGTTACACTTGAAAATGGTTCCAAATTGCCTTAGTATTAGCTAAAACGTCCATAAAACCTGTTTCAAGGGATGAAACACAGGATAACCCTTCTTTTTCCTCCCCCAACCCACTAACCTATTTCATGTCTGCTATAGATTTACTTTCAAAGGAGAACCAAGTGAAAGTGGAACGCAAAAGACCATGTCAAATTCTAGGGTTGTTTCAGTTTCCCAGTCTTAATAAATTCACCCAAGTAAGAAAACAATCCCCCTGAAGCCATCTCTGCTGACCTTTCTGTGTCACCTCTGGAGTTTGATGGCAAATTAGTGACTCCTGAGGTCAAAAGAGTTGTGGCTTCAAAGGAAAAAATGTTGGGTGTTGGTGCATTCACTGGCCAGCGTTCCCTCTCTTGTTACTTTTGATTGATCCTTAAATATGGAAGGAGACAGAAGGTGCCCGCCAGTCACTCCCCCAAGTCACCCCCAGCACACGCTTGTAATTACAGCATGATCACTGACTGTGTAGCAAATGCATGCTCAACTTGCAGCTTCTTTTATATAGCCTCTGCAGAGCAGATAGTATTATGTGACGCAAAGTAACTCAATAAAAATCTTCGACTAAATCTGTGTTCACATGATGTTATAAAGAGAAAAAAATAACTCCAGTAACTCTTTTGTCAAATGAGATACACTTTTTCCCCCTGAAATTTCCAGCAGATCCATGCAGTGGAGACTCTGTTCAAATGTGCAAGGATTCATCTGTGCATGAGAATCGTCCCTACATTCATTTCTTGGATGACTCTTATATAAAATTATGTCCTTTCAGCGTGCAGAAATGTCTCTACCCATCTCTTTCCAAGAGCTGAGCTGGGATGGGCTTAGGTGGTGCTTAAAAGCCATCACCCAAAAGGAACTCTGCAGAAACCACAAAATAATTTGCAAGGCACATAGAAAAACAGTTGCTTCAGATGTGCCCTCAGCACTCACACACATTTACGTGGCTTGGGGAGTTTTGCTTATTCCATGATTAGTACCATATGTCTCTGTTTGGCTTTCTATTTATTCCTTGAACCCATCCTCTCTTCCTTTGTTTGCCCTGCTTTCCTCTGAAAATCACGTGTGTGTGCTGACTATCTAGATGGCACCTGGGAAAACAAACACAGAAACCTACCTCGGAATAACATGGTAAATGGTAGAGCAAGGGGAAGTGAGCTGCCTGACAGTGCCAGGGCTACCCAAGGGGGTTTCTTCATTTCTGAAAGCTCCTAATGGATGTAGGGCTCTAAATTTCCTCATTTAGAACAAACAGGAAGTGTCACCATGAGAGTCACACCTTGTTAAAATCTTCTGTTCTCCTGCCGGATACCAATACTTTTAGCTTCAATATTGCCATGGGCAAGGAGAATGTGAGCAAGATTTTAAAATAATTGTGTAATAGACCACCTGGCTTTCATAACAATATCTGGCCCTGGACTTTGTGTAAGACCTTAGGCAACTCTTTTAACCTGGGAGGTATTTAATCTGAAAGCAATTAAAATTGGTGTTAGCTGTAGCCACCTGGAAATGAGTTCTGACTCACTTTGGGTAATAGTTTTGAGGTCGAAAAGATATTTTACAGTGCTGCTTCATTGGATTTGAGAGCTCACTGTGGGACCAAAAGTGGTTCTGGATATACACAGATTATAATAAAATTACTTTTTTGGAAATATTAATGCTTATTATGTGCCAACCATAATCTCACGTCATTATATAAAAAACAAGCCTCACATGGAAGGTACTTTTATTATCATTTATAATTCTCGGTTGAGAAAACTGAGGATTAGAGGGATGGAGTAGCCTGTCCAAGTCCATACTGCTACAAAGTGGCTGAGCTACCACTTGACCCCAGGCCAAGTTTAATCCAAAGGTCAGTCACTTAAGCCATCTGCTAAACCCTCTACTGGAATGTAGCAAAAGGTAGGACAGTGAAGTGGGCCATCTTAGGTTCTTTGCTCTGAAATGGGTTGAAAAAACATGAAGTTAGGCACTCCATTTTTGAATTTGGGTCTCAGTTCCATTTGCTCGTGTGAAACCTGGGTGAACACTGTTGTTGATAATGGCAGCATTTCTGATGGCCTCTGAACAGCTCCCTGATAGCAGTCCCTTCCTCAGATAGTTTTGTGATTGAATGAGAAAATGTTTACAAAGTGCCTGACAAATACTAAGTGCCCATAAAATAAAGGTTGCTGGATGTTTTTTCCCACTTATGAAACTACATGTTGAAAATTTTCAAGCCATTTTACAATGGCAATTTCTACTATTTTTCTTCCCTTTCATCTTCCCCAGATCATTTATATTCAAGATAGAAATCTGTCTTTTATGTTAGTTAGGGCTCAGTTTACTGAGTTCTTTTTTCCAAAGTGAGAGATGTTTTTTACATTTGAATACAGTAACTTCTACTATGGCAATTCATGGGGTAATAATGATTCTAATTATAATAATGATTTCCATTTATTTAGCATTTAGTGTGTGCTAAGTCCATTTACATGCACTTTCAATTAATTTAAAATAATTCTATGAGATAAGTATTATTTACCCATTTCACACATTAACAATGACACCTACTTTCTTTAAGCAGTTAATGTTTAGTTTGCCTGGTCACAGATTGCTGATGCATACCCCAAATCTGTGGGTATCATGACAGCTCCCCACTCTCTTTCATAAAGAACAGTCCATTTTCAGGCAACCGTTCCCAAACACAGTGTCTGCCAACCACAGGAGGTTTCCTAACTTTCAGTATCATCATGTGCTATCAGTCTTGGTATCTGTGTGTCCTTAGACTCCCTCCACCATATGGTCTCCATAAACAGTTCCTGGCATATCCCTCCCTCCATACTTCCTGCCCACTGGGACTACTTTTCCATGAACTTTCACATTCAAAAGCATGTCCTCAAGCAAGAGGCATTGAAGCCATAGGACAGACACTATGGCACATATCTTTAGAAAGCCATTTTTACTCCAGGTTGGGGGCTTTTAACTAGTCAAGTAATTTTAACCAGTAACTTAAAATTTAAAGATTTTTTATAGTAAAACATTTGATAGAGTAGAATGCAGCATTTACATACTTGTTAAAATAATATGATCTTAGAGAAGAATGTATCCCCAGAGACAAATGATAAACATGTACTCATGTGCCTCTACTAGGTCCTTTGGTGGAAAAGACTGAGAAGTTTTTGACTATGATATTTATTAACCCATATTTACAATAGCCACCCGGGACTTAGGGTAAATAATGCAGTGTCTCTGAGTCCAACCTGATAGGAGCTGCCAATGTAATAGATGGCAGATGTATTTTGTTGAAAGCCCAAATCAAAGCTATGAAAACAACTCTGGAACTCCCCATGATAGAAAGCTGTATTCAGAGGAACAGTGTTTTGGGAGTAAGAAAGGGAAAGTCCTTTTTTTCTAAAGGAATTTCCATCACATACTCTCAAAGACAGCATTACAAGCAGATCATAGCAGAGTAAGGGTATAGTACTTATTTATGGGACTTATCATTGGCAAGACATGTCTACCGTGTATGGGTGAGACATATGGGCACATCCAAGAAATATACCCACAAGTGAAAGTAGAAGAAAGGATACATTTATATTTGATTCATTCCTTCCACACATTTATTGATGGTCTACTAAGTGGTGAATGAGTATCACATTGAACCATCTTTCAGTAAGTTACTCCCATAACTTCACCCTGCGGTGAGGATATCTCCTGTCACTAAGGATCAGAAAATTCGTTATCTGCTTCTAGTCCCAAGTACCTGCTTGGAAGACAGAAACCTTCAAACAGATTGGGCTTAATTAATATTTCCCCCACTCAGCCAGTGAGCCTTCTTAGTGCTAAATTTAGTATAAAATATCATAAGAAAAAACTCCGTGCTGTTCACACTGACAGGTCACCTTGTTACTTGTGTCTGAACAAGCATTGAGAAACCAAGTGCATGAAAACAAATCAATGATCCCCTGCTTCTAAAAAAAATCACCTTTACATGTATATAAACCAGAAGAGCTTATTGTTACAATCTTCCATTATTACTACCATCATCCAAAAGCGCTAACTGAGAGCTTAATTTCTGGGAATCTTATACTTACCGTTGCTCAGAGAAAGTCTTCCTCTTCTATGTGTTTACAATCGAGGGAGACAAAAATGAGGCAGATAGATGCCAAAAAGAAATAGACACAACTAAATAACAAACACTGGACAAACACAAATAGATAAGAATAAATATTGGCTTTGTATAAAAGCCAAGAGTGTAGTGCATTCTAATGCATTTTATAGAAAAGAACTTTGTTCCCACAGATAGAGAGCCATCATTGTGTTCTGGCCTCCCTGGATTCTGCAAGGATTGAAAGTCCCTGAGGAAGTTTGATGTGACTTGCAGTATACCATTTTGGAAAGGTTAGAGGGTGTGAAGGGCTTCTGGACCTTTGTTAAAAAGTTGAGAAAGTGAGATGGAAGGAAGTAGGACTGTGACTTCTTTCTTTGGAAAGATGGCTCCTTCTAAGGGAGGAGACTTGAGCTGTCACTGCAAAGTCCCTTCCATCCCCAGATCCTCTAAATCAGCTTTCTAATCTCTATTTTTTGCAATAAAGGCAGAGATAATTGCCCCTATTTCCCCACTGCTCTGCCTCAGTGGGAAGGGATGATTAGGAATAACTGATTCACACATCCCCAGAGAGAGGGAACTGCAGAGAAAAACTTGCCTCCGCAAAACATTCTGATGTCCACCAAGCAAGCAAAACATGTGGTTGTTTGGAAATATCTAAATAATCAGTGCCTTTTGTGCAGAGTACGCCATGCTTATATTTAGTATCAGGAAGACTTGGCAAGAGACTAGAGTGTATGTGCATGTGTGATGTGTGTGAGAGTGTATGTGTGTGTGCTTGTAAATATATGTGTGTATAGGGGGGTGTCTGAGTGTGACTATATGATGTGAGTTTGTGTGTGTGAGAATATGTGTGGGAAGCTATGTGTGTATATGAGTCTTATGGCATGCGAATATGCCAGTTTGTGAAAGTGAGTGTAGGCATGCGTGAGAGCTAGTTTTGATTGTGTGCATGTGTGTGTGCTGCACAGACACATGGACTTTTGTCTGAGGGCTCTTGGAGAACAAGAACCTGGATTACAGCTGGTGATATGGGCAGCATTTCCTGAAATTGCTTCTGACTCATAAGCACTCCGAGACCAGCTCAAACAATACAAGTACAATCCAAATATGCAGAAACTTCGGTTTACTTTCTTTTGGTTAGTTTACTTAAGGGAAGTTGTTGTTGAAAAAGGAATTTATCTGAAGATTTCCTGAGCCCAGTAGAGGCACAGCCTCTATCTAACCTGACTCGGTGTGACCTTTTGCTCACCCTCATTGCAGGGCTGTATCAGGCTGTGTATGTATGTCAGCTGCAGTCGTAACCAATTTTGCTCAGAGCTGAAAGTTTCAGAACTATCTCTCTGACCTCATAGTGGTTTTCATGCCATGGCATGAGCATCTAATGGAAAACACAGGAAGCTGGAAGTCAGGAGTGTCCATGTGACCTAGGGAGGATCAATTAAGCTCTCGGAGCTTAGCCCATTCTCTAGCCAACCTGGAATCAATAACAACTGCCTTACCTGCCTTGGAAACTCACGAAAAATATGAGCTGATGATAGAAGGACATTTTAAAAATATAGTTCGATGGTCATCTTTTGATACCAAGCAGTAAAGTCAAGAGTCTCTGCAAGTTGGCACCTGTGGTCTCTAATGACCAGTATGAATTTCCTTAGGTTTCCATCCTTTTTGACAGCATAACTACCTATGAAAGGAGAGTGAAAATAACTTTTCTTTCATTGACTGTCACAATTCATCGATTTAGGATAAATCTTTTTGTTCCATTTTTTCTAAACAAAATTTTATTTTGGAAATTCCTGGACTTCTACCTTTGCACATCTACTCCTGTTTTAGCGTCCATCCCTCTTGCAGGGAGTAGCCTCTCCCACACACATCTGAAGTCATCATCTCCTCCCTTTCACCTCAGGAACAAGCTGCAGTATCTCCTATAAAGGTTAAAGATGGCAACACACAGTCCAGACCTCTGCTGGAGTCACAACCAACTTTGCCCTCACAGTCTCTGCATTTTCCTTGCTGGAAGGCAGAGCAAGGCCTGCATTCATCCCAGTCAGATCTGGGCAGATAGTAATTCCACTGTAGATGCCAATTTAGATTTCCTTGCTCCAAAAGAGTACATACTGTGGGCACAGATAATCTCTTTGGAAGTTTAGGTCAAAGACAAAAGAATCAATGATAAAAGTTGTTCCCTTGTTTCTATAATGAGAACCAGCAGAATCTCACTGTCACATCGCTACTTCTTTCCACAAACGTCAGATGTGTCTCTCCCTGCATTTGGAACTCTTCCTTCTGTTCGGTGAATATTCTGTTCGGAGCACTTCTCTGTGCCAGTTACTGGGTTAGAGGATAGAGGCAGCAAACAAGCCACACGGGCCCTGCCCTCACGGGGCTACAGGCAAACAGGAAAAGATGACATTAAGGCAATACTGCAGTAACATATAGTGGATTACAGGGGTGTGCAGGGGACTATGGGTACAGAGCACAGGATTAACCTTCTCTAGAAGTCGGGGAAACCATCTTTGGGGAGATAACTTTAAGCTGAAATTTGGGGGGCTTAGAATGTCAGCTCCATGGGGACAGTTCCTAGAAGGGTCTATCCTAAATACTTGTTCAAGGATTAAAGAGGAGTTAAAAAGGAAATGGTTCTGAGGAGTATATTCCAGGAATAGGGAATGGGAATTTTACATCTGATGGCCATGTGGCCTCCTCAGCATAGTAAAGAGGCCCTCATGGCTGCAGTGGAGACAGTGAAGGGAAAACTCTGGGAGCCACAGCTGGACAGGGAGGCACAGAGTAGCCCATGGGGGCCCTAGAATCTTGGTAAGGGGTGTGAGTTTATTCTGGGGTCATGAGAAACCAATAAAAGTTTTGAGGTGCCATGATGCTCAGAGAGGTGCTGCACACATTAGAGTGGTCCCTCTCAAACTTATATTTGCATTGAACCACTTGGGCATCTTGTTAAAATGCAGATTGATTCAGCAGGTGGAGCCTGGAATTCCACCCCAGCTCCAAGAATTTTGATAATTAATTCTAGGAACAGGCATAGATCTTAATTCTAAAGCACCTAATCTAGGGCACTCCCTTTTCCTATGAGGAAACAGTCTGTCACTGGGGAAGTCATCAGTTTAAGGTGACTCAGTTTAATAGCAGCACTTGTGGGTCCAGATCCCAGGTTTCCCTGAATATCAGCTAAAAATTCTTTCTGTTTTACTAAACTATCTGCCTTTTCCACATGGCCTTTCTCTTACTGTGTCCCATCAGGATATGGGTGGAGGCTGGCTGTGTCTAGAAACAGGCGATCAGCCCATACCGGAGAGGATTCTGGACATCATCCAAGTCCTGGAGGATTAACTGCGGTGCTCTGTGGCCTTGGAGCTAGGCCAGGCCAGAGAGTTTCCCAAGCCCGGCTTAGCCTCAGCCTGAGATGTGCTCATGGTAACTGTATTATGGTCTTTCTCTTTCTGGATTTTAATGAGTTTTGGCAGTTTGCCCGTCAGGTGCTGTCCTTCTGGAGATTGAATGACCAATGCTCCTAACCACAAGGATCGGTCCTAGGAAAGCCTGCAATAGTGGGAGGTCACCTGTGTGGTGTCATAGTAGGAAGCTATAAAAAATTCCTCCAACTAAAAATATCCCTTACTTGCTTGTCATTGTTGATGGCTATTCTACTACTAGTTTTTCATTCTCTGTGTTATATATCATAGTCCATCTCCTTAGAACAACAACAACAACAAACAACAACAACAACAAAAGAAACTCTGAGGTTAACTATTAAGTCACTAACATTTTAGTAAGAATTAGGTCATCTGCTCTTCCCCAGACTAAGAAAGGTGTCTTGGCTTAAGAATGGCCCCAAGGTAGAGATAAGGAGTGGGGAAAAGCAAAGAAAGAAGAAGCAGGAGTCACTACAGATAAAACTTGCTAACTTCATTATCTTGTCCAGGGCCAACTCTGATTTTAACCTCCAGATGCTTCCTATTTTTTATGGCTCCTAATCAAAGTTGGTGGTGATGTCAGGAACTGGAGGAAAACCAGGCTTTCAGATTCTGGGTGGAGTTTACAGTAAAGATATGAGTAATACCTGATACTCGCATGTGCTCTTCATCCCACAGATAGTACGATTCTCTTAAAAATCATGTTGCCATCTGTTGGGTAGGACAGAGATGGGATAAAGGTCATGATAATAGGTATAAGATTTTTAAACAGACATGAAAAATGAACTTTGGTTAAATAATATCTACCACAGTCCTTTGAAATGATGCCCTGCCACTTTCAAAGCACTGACATATGTATATCTTAACGTTGCCTTAACAACTATCCTGTCAGGAAGGAAGGCACATGTTCTACTCATGGCAAAAAGGTCACTGAGGGACTTGTTTAAAAGTGCACTTTTCTTAGCTCCACTGGACATTCTCATCCAGTGGTTCAGGGTGCGGCCTTTGAATCTGAATTTTAACAGTACGTTGGGGGTGAGTGGGCTAGCATTAGAGAAATGCAGATTACTTCACAATAGTGTTGGTGCATTACACAGATTGCTGGATTTTGATTTAGGAACTATGTCCCATGCATATTGGCATCCCTCTCAGTGCCTAACACAGCACTTTGCACATTTTATATGAACAAATGTTTGCAGAATTTTAATGGTTAGGGAAGTATTTAGAGAAGTGGAATCTGAGCAGGGTCTCTTTAAATGAACAGGATTTCAGAAGACAAGGTCTAGGGTGGAAAGTATTCTAGAAGGAAGAAATATCAAAAGCAAAAGCACAAACATGGGTTTTTTTCAGGGTTTGGAGAGAAGTCTTATTATTGGATCGGAGCATAGAGTAAGTATCGGTAAGAACTGGGAGACAGAATTACAAAAATAAGGTAAGATCATATTGTGGAGGACCCTGAATTTAGGGATTTGTGCAGTTCAGAAGCAATGGGTAAATGCTGAAGTCCACATCTATGGGTACAAATTAGGCTAATGAAAGTTTGGATAAGATTTCCTTCCACACTGCCAAACCACCTTCTTTCCAGGGCAAGGCAATTTAGAAGGCTTCTGTGTAAACTTTAAACAACTCCTAAAGCCCTGACATTACCTAAACTATAATCTGCAGCCATCCCCTTGGGAAATTGCTAATCTCCACATCAACTACTAACTGAATGGTACTGTGTTCTAAATCTTTATCTCTAGCTCATCCAGATGCTGCCTGAGCACGTCCACCCAGATGTCCAGTGAGAACCTCACCTTTAAAATTCCTCTGATGTAGACCCAGTATTTTCTTCCTAATCCTCTTCTTGTATTTCTCATCCTGGTTTAAGGTATTCACCTACTCATCTAAATTAGAAACTGGAGGCCATCTTTCACTCTCATGCATCTAAATAAAAGCCTTGGGGGTTCCATTTATCAGATATTAGCCATTTCTTACCCCCAAGAAAAGTTTTCAATAGAAATAATAATTTTTGCTTTCCTTTCTTTCACATTTTCATCTGCATGATTTCTCCCAATTCAGCTAGCTATGAGCATTTATCTCTAAAGTGGAAGTTAGTAGGGAAGTTCATTATAGGAGAGAAATAGAGAAAAGGGGGTCAATATAAAGCATTTGACTATCAAAATGGGATTTTTAAGTCCCTAATAAGATTAGTCTTCAAAGTAGGACTTTATTGAGAGAATTCTTTTGCTCAAAATTCCTTAAAATACCAATAACATATCAAGAGTCAAGTGCTGGGGGTTAAATGTTGAATTTAACACAAGTCAGGGCTGGAGAGGTCTCAGGATCCATGTCCTAAAGGAAGTTTCCTACTTACATGAAGAGAGAGAAAGCCCACCTTTGTGGTTCAATGAGGAGTGAGAAGGGGAAGAGGGCCTGAGAAATTAGACAGACCCATCCCTCTTGGCTTCTCTCAAGCGAGCTGCAACCACAGAGGGTAGGATTGGTAGATAATTGGAGGCAAATATGTGAAGGGTAGAGGGCTGTGCCCAAGACTTACTTTGAGCTCTAGGAGGAGACAGCTGCCCTGGATGACCCTACATTAGTGTGGGGAAGCCACAGATGAATCATAATGGCCCTGTAACACAGTCAGCAATGAATATGCCTGTGGTGTAGCTCCTGAGATTCCCTCACTCCTATGTGACATAGAGAGAGCCAGAAATCCCTGTATGCCATGGGGGATACAGGGTCATCAAGGAGGAAAGGTGGAAGGTGTGGCTCAGACTCTGAGGGACAGTTGTGGCCACAAGAGTCAAGGTGGGCTGGTCAGACAAGGACACCTGTAGAGACATCTGAGTCAAGTGAGCAGAGCATATGCACATGGGTAGACAGGAGCAAGGAAAGGTAGCAAGTGTCCCGTGCTCAGAGAGGTAAGAAACACTACTGGGCACACAGAGAACCCAGAGTACAGAGTGACACCTGCTGGCGCTGATCCACAGACATCATGAGGTCATAGCCTGCTTGTATACCTAGACACCATCTTGGGAGAGGCAAAGGCATGAAGAGGAAACCTAAAAGATTGAGTATTTACCTAAAAGACTGAATTACCCCAGCAAGCCTGTTGAAAACAGAGAAGACAAAAATACCCTTAATTGTAACAAAATATTATCTGGCAATAAAAAGAAATGAAGAACTGATAAATGCTGCAGCATGAATAACCTTGAAACTATTATGTTAAGTGAAAGAAGGCATTATTGCTTTTGGTTGAATATGAAAGATTACAAAGAAACACCTCTTCGAACTCACTGTCTACAATGAGAATATTGTTATAGATATTATTACTTATGTTCCATGCATCTTCTATGTAGGACTCAGGAGGAATGTGCTTTGGCTATAGATTCAGGAATAATTCTTCTCTTGAACAACTGGTTTACTTTTATCTTATAAGCATTGCAATGTGCTTAAAGGATTCTTCCCTGCTGGTGTTGACTACTACATAGCTGAGGGCCAACTTTGTGGTACATCCCTTGCCTTTTTCTTCTCCTTATTTATATATACACACACACACACAAGTGTGCTAATCTCTTGCCTGGATCATTTTATGTCCCTACCTTACCCTTATTTTCTATTCATTGTCTATAAGATAGATCTCAAGTTTTCAGAATATCTCTTGAATCAGCTCCCTGCCTGCCCGCTTGGCTCACATCTTCCTGTGTCCTATTTGTATTGTTGCCAATATGCTCCTAAGTGTTCCCCCAGATTTGTGTCTCATTCCTGTACATTCATCCTCCACCTTTCTGCTAAAAAGATCTTTTAAAGATAGCCTCTTGCTTATAAACCTTCAATGTTACTCTTTGCCTTTAAAATGGGGTCCAAGTTTCTTAGGTGGGCATGTGTGCCTCTTCATCACTGACTCTCTCTCTCCATCAAATCCCAGTTCTCTGATGCCCCTAAACCCGCCTGTCCTCTTGCACTTTGTGCTTTTCCTTTTTCTTGGCTTTTGTAGATCACTCTTCACTGTCTGGATGCCTGTGTCCCCCTGCTCTCTCTGAGGAAATCTCGTTCATTCAGATTCCCCACATCTGTGAGCCCTTCTCAGAGGCTGTGCCCCAGAATCCTGTGGAATTGCTTCTGCTTTACTATAATCAGTGGGCTCTGTAGGGCAGGGATATTCTTTTCTTTACCTTTGTATCATTGACCCTTAGCCCTGGGTTTGATTTATAATGATTGCTGAATTAATTTGAGTATGTTAGAGTTGATGGATTATAAATCATGTTACCTTTTCCTTCTTCTCCACTAAATTTAGAACGTTGGAGACCAATGCTAAATCAAACAAAAGAAGAGATCAAAATGTCAGTTTTATTATTGATAAAGTTAGAGAGTACAGCATAGATGAGTAGTTAAGCCAGGTTTCCTAGAGCTTTATTCCAAGACCACATGTTAGAATGTGTACTCAGCTCATGGAAGCCAGAGCTGGGTATAGTACAGCTGCTCTGTGGGCAAACAGATCTCCAGGGAGTTGCTCAGAAGGGCCTGAACCATCATTGCAGTTCCTTATTCCCAATTCACCCACCACATAATTCACTCTCCATAAAGTGAGAGAAGAGAGAGAGTTTATTCTTCTCTGTGCCTTCAGAGGCTGAAGTTTCCATTCTTGGGCCAAGGTGGTAGAACTGAGGAGAAGGTGTGTTGTGTTATATATAAGACAAAGCATTTCTTGCTGTCTGAGCACAAATGTATATTGGGATGTGCTGAGTGTTATTATTAATTTGCATGGGAAAATGGTATAATGGTTATAGTTGAAAATAGTCTTTATCAGTTAGAATTGTCTGCTGAGATATTTAAGGGTGAAATAACATGGTATCTTGGATTTACTTTAAAATATCTCAGCCAAAACAAAAACAAAATAGTAAGTGAAGGAAAGAGCAGAAACAAGTGAAACAATTGGCAAAATATTGATAATTGTTGAACTGGATGATAGGTACACAGGGGTTCATTATGCCATTCCTTTAATTTTCTATATGCTTGAAAATTTTCATAATAAATTTTTATATAAAATAATATTGGGTAGCTTAGGGAATCTGAGTTGTCTACAATACTAGGCTGAGAGGTAAGGCAGCCAGTAGTAACAGGCCAACCTGTCCACAAAACCGAAGGCACCACTGGGCTCACAGCAGCCAGGGGGAAGGATGGGTACTACCTCTGGATTCTCTATCATGCTGTTTCCAGAAAACAGATGTAGCAGTTACCTCTGTCCTCCTGTAGCCAGAATGCATCTTCAGATTCCTGGCTTCTAGAACAAAGTCTGGACCAGAACATCTGATTGGCTGCACCTGGGTCACCAGGCCCTAGTTTCCTGCCTTCGGTTGAGAAGCAAGTATCTGGCAGCTGTTCATCCCAGGTGGGAGGTGGGCTGTGCCTCATATAGTGGGGTGGGAGGTTCCTTCAATTTAGGAAGCGGACTTAGGTCATAGTTAAATGGTAGAATGAATATCCACTGCAAGGATGTTTCTCCCATACTTTGAAGTGCATTAAAATTGTTATTAGGTTTTCACTGTATCCTCTACAGTTATTAGCCCTTGTTCAGTTCTTTGTGTTTTGAAAGTGTTTTCACATACATCCTCATACGAACCTAATAATCTTATGTTTATGATATACAAGGTGTTTTCACATTGTTCTCTGAAACAACTTTGAGTCAGAATCATCCCATGTTGTATTATAGATGAGAAAATTTTGGAAAGAGAGATGATGTGATTCACCTAAGTTCCCAGGGCTTTGAAATGATGTCCTCAAACTTCAAACTCAGAGATTCCTGCTCTGAGACCAGCCTGGGTCATTTCCACTGCTATGCCACCAAACTTTTAGTAATGACTTCCAGATTTTGAGCATGTATGCTTCTGTATCTCAATCTAATCAATAACCAGAAATTTGTAGATTTTTGTCCTCCTTTAGTAAATTTTCTGGATTACTTTTCTTAATCTTTTGAGGACTGTCACAAGCAGACACGAGAATACCAAAAATCCACAAGCTGTCAGTTTAGAGTTTCAGACAGCGGTAAACTTGATATCCTATTACTTTTAGGCAACACAGACTACTTGACTCAAGTTAACTGTCATCATGACATGGTGACTCCAATAGAAGTCAGATGAGTTAATTGTCAAAGAATCTGAAGTATGAAATAGGTTTAGAGGCAATTAAGCCTGGAAAGTATGTTTGTGATACAGTACACTGTTGAGCACCAAATATCAGAGAGTCTACTGAGATGACTGCCTAAGATTCACTGCAGCCTCCCCAAGAAGTGTTTATACAAGGGCACCTGGAAAAGGGATGGAAATCTGTGAAGTGTCAGGGAGGAGTTGCTGTTCTGGATGCAAATAACTGGCCTCAGCACATTCCAAGGGAGAAAGTGGAAAAAAAAAAAAAAGCATGACGCTATGTCAAAAGAAGGCACAGGCCCAGCAAACTCTCCCCTGCTGCTTAATACAGGAAATATCTCCCAAACATCTCAGCTAATCCTCCACCAATACAATGAGAAATGAGCTCCTCTAGCAGCCAAGGGGTTATTAAGCAAGGACAAAAAAATATTCCCGCCCATAGCAACAGAGCCAAAGATAACAGCAGGGAATAGAGAAGCTGCGGAAACAAGGCAGATACAAAACATTCGATCTTGGAGTCCCCCAAGGTGACTGACTTGCGAGAAAAATAACAGGCCTCGTTTTTGCCCAAGAAACTAAGCCATGTCTTGTAAACTGCAGGACATAATGGATAGCCAGGGTCAAACTAAACTCGGCTTCATAAAAGAGAATAATAGGTTGTAGAAATGACCGAAATGGGGCTGCATCTTGAGGCTTTCAGCTCTGGTAACTGACCTGTTGATGAAACAAACATAGGATGCAGAAAAATGCAGGCTGCATTCTCCATTTGCAAAAACATGTGGATTTATAAACATTCTGTGCATGGGTAAAGACTTCATATACAGGGAAATTTGTTTTCCAATAAAGATCTTCCAAATATGTCCCTTTCTTATCAAAGCGTTCACTTTCCCAATGTTCTTCCAAGTTCTCTATTCATTGGGAGGGAACCCCTCTAAGGTAGACAGTCTCTCACCAATACCTTGTAGCTACTGATTGCCTCCATCTAAGAGGAACTGTTCCATTTGTCTTTAATAAAGAAGTTGGGTTCCTGCTTCTGAGTTTTGTAGGGGGCAGCAGCAGCTTGTGAGAGAGGGAGCCGGGGCCCAGAGCCCGGTCCCAGAGCCCAGGAAAAAGTCATTTTCTGCAAACTTTTACTAATTTAAAAGTATTCATTTTATTTGCTCTTTGAAACAAACTTGAAGAGCCTTAGAATTTTACCACTTTCAGTGAACTTTCAGTGAACTTTAGAGATCATCCAATATGCTTATTTAATGGAAGGGAAACCGAGGCTGAGAGTTGACAATTACTTGTTCAAGACGAGCCTAAGCACATTCTCCTGCCTTCTGGGTAAGTGCTCTATTCATCAATCATTCTTCCTAGTCCCACCCCCCACCCTTGAACTAGAAAATAAATAAATTAAACTATTATTATTTTTGAGTTCTTTTAGGAAGAAAATGAAAAAGCATTCCTTATCTTGACAAACTGTCCCAATTTGTTGGCTTTATTGATTCACAGTAAAATTATCCAAATTTCCTTTAATTCATCCTTGCAGTTTTTTATATTAAAAAGAAAATTGAAGCCACTATAATTCCATATGGAGGTGAAATGTCTACTGGCTACACCAATTCCAAATCTACCCACTCTCTCCCTCTATGAATGCACACCCCTCAAATTACCTCTCCTCCTCCTCCTCCTCAGAGAGGAATTGTTCATATGATG